>CM060942.1:546365423-547724418 GCA_030765085.1 Allium cepa
CCTATTTAAGCACCCTCGAGTTGATCCATTCACTTTTACCTTTTGAGTCGAGCTTCTTCCTGCAATTCAACCTTTCACCTGCGATTTGACCTATCTTTTGATCGATCCAATCCATTGTCTCTGGTAATCCAACCTTGTCTAAGCCTTCACCGTGATTCCTTCTATGCCGCTAACTTTAGAGCATCGCCGCCTTCCCAAATCGCCTCCAATCAAACCCTAGTCCGCCTATGCCATAGGTCACCGTCGACCCATTCTCAAATCATTGCCGACCTATGTCTAGCTCGTTCACCCTAAAGTTTTGACCAATTTTGTGCATATAGCATTAATCCAAGGTAGATTTTCTGACTTACGATGTTCGTTTATGGATTGGCAGTGGAGTTGCATTCATAATTTTCATCATGGAAAGTTCGAGTCGATTACGATTGTGTGAAAGAAGATAGTAAATCGAGTCTTGAGTTCTTCATGGAATGACATTCGGGTCTTGCCTTGATGCTTGACACATTTTTCTGTCTTATCCATATAATCAGAACCAATTTGCATAGAGTTTCATTCCCGATATAATATGACACGTTGCGAATTGGCCTTTGCTCTTTCGGAGAATTTGGATTAACCTCACTTGCTTTTGCATGCTCGATGTCCCTGTACTGAGAAGAACTTTCCAGGTCGCTTCGGATAATGGATCTATCGTTGATTGTTGATCGATAACGGGTAAGTGTAGAAGAAGTAAAAACAAAAGAAATTGATATGGAAAGTCCTTTTTCTTTTCTTCTACGAGCGAACTGTAACGACACACCATTTAAATAAGAAATATTGCTTAAAAGATATATAGTTATTTAGGGTAATAATAAAATCAATCACAGAACACAGACATAGAAATAAATATAACTCAGAATCTCACAGTGGAAATAAAAAAAGTACATAAATAAATCCTAATTCTCCAAATAAGTTTACATTTATTCTCACACTAAATAACTGAGAATGAAATAACTGGAAATGAAATAAGTCTAACTAACATAGCTAAACAAACTAAACTGATGAAATAGCATAAATAGATCGGAGTCTACAACAATGCCTTCGTCTCCACGATACGCTCTCCAAACTGGAAATACTCAGGCTGACCCGAGCATAATGGAAAACATCATACTAGGGTCAGAACTAATATCGTCATGTAAATCAATAAATCAATGCAAAGTAACTTAGGAGATGTTATGGGTTTTTCCATCTCCTAAGGATCCATCAAACTATCTATATATAATAGTGTACGCTATAATATATAATGTCTATCAGTAAAATAAATATCAAAATAGCGTTAAGGCTTTACATTATCTCCCTTAACACATTTTTATAGCATGTAGTCTATGCAGGTCCTGTAACACAACCAGTAACATCGGTAGCCAGTGAGTCTCCTATAGGTATAGTACTAAACCAAAGTCATAATGGTCTCGTATAAGGATAAACATGACAAGGCACGTAAAGCATTGCCTAAGGTAGGATTCTACCAGTTTACCCTTTTTGGCTGGTCGTAACCCATCTGTGGCCGACCGCGACTATCAATCCAAACGGAAAGGGTGCACCCATCAAGTTCAAAATCAAGATAGTAATACGAGGGATCAACGTCACTAGAGGTAGCTACCCTCAATGGCCAGACATAGGCTCTTGTTTTAGTCATTTTAATTATGACACGAGTGTCAAGGCTATCCATCATCATTATCTTACTTCAATCCAGTAAACGTTCGCCAATTCAACCACTACATTCTAGATATCATCCACAGCGTACATGGTTGTCAAAGTGGTTCCAATATTGACAGAGAGTATGCCAATAAGAGTTCCTGGTCTCTTTAACAATCAAACATCGTTTTATACACCGGTTGGTACTTTTATATTTCGAAACAATTCGTACTTGATATCAAAATATCATATTCGTTTCAAAATCAAATCCATTTCGAAATCATCATATTCACTTCAAAAATCAAATCCATTTCAAAATAATCATAGTCGCTTCAAAAAATCAAATCCATTTCGAAATCATCATATTCGCTTCAAAAATCATATTTTACATCAAAATGTCAATTCAGTTCGATATATCTATTTCACTTTAAAATTCAATTTAGGTCATAAATCCATTTTAACCCAATTCACATTTAAATCCAAGATTTAAATATAAACATTCCACCCTTATGCCAGTTTGAATTTTAGAAAAAAGTTTTAAATAGTTTTAAAATAGTTAAATAATAAAAATAGTTTAATAGAAAACAGATTGAGTAATAAAAATGGTTTATACGGTAAAATAGTTTAAAAAATCAAAATAATTTGGATATTTAAAGAAGATAGATTTTAAACCATTTATACTAAATAATTCATTTAAAAATATTTTCAAAGTCAAACCAATTCAATTTCCAAATTTCCTAATTTAAATCAATTCCAATTTCCATTTCGATTTAATCGATTCAGTTCCGATTTCAAGTTGAATTCAATCTCAATTCCAAATTAATTTCGGTTCCAATTCCAAATTAATTTCAAATCCAATTCCAAATTAAATTCAATTCCAATTCCAAATTAATTTTGGTTTATATCAATTTCGAGTTTGATTTCCAAAATATCGAATCAAAACACTAAAATCAAATTTTCATTCAATATCCAATTTAAAAATCCAAACCTTCAAATATTGTTAAATTCCGAGCTCAATTTCGAAATATCGTATAATATCACTTTTACATAGCAATATCTGAAGTTCGAATAAACGTCTAATCCTTTAAAACAAATCAATTTCTGAAATACACATCATATTTCGATTATTGACTTAAAAAATCAGTTTTTGAAATTCCTGTTTTAAAGTTAAATTTCAACATTCCGAGCTCCAATTCGAAAATAATTTGATTTCCATAATTTCAATTTTTATTTCCTAAAACCAAATCATTTAAACAATTACAGATCAAAATTTTTAAATCATTTAATTTAACCAATTCGGTGTTCGTATATAATTCACTATCCTACGGTCAAGTGAATCAATTATTTCAATTTAATTTCAAGAATGGATATATATAATTTCAATCCAAAATAAATTCCATAGGTATATATCATTTCAACCTATTTCTTAATTTATTCAAAATTATTCAATTTACAGTTTTATATATTGTAATTAATATACAGGATGATAACATGATATATCAAAATAAATAAACATCCAAATATAAACCAATAGCATCCATCACAACCAATCATCCAAATAGTAATCCACAACAATTTCATAGTTATAAATATCAGGCATTTTATTGGCAATTAAATTCCAATTCAATTTAACTGTCAATTCAAATACTATCAATTAATTCAGATGTCAATTTTGATGTCAGTTAAACTTATCATACAACAACAAATAAATTTCAATCCTTTCCAATATCACAAGTTCAATATATATAGTCATGTCCAAATATCGATGGGGACATTTTCAAAAAAATATAACATACCAGGTATCAACAATATGATGAAACGTGACATTTCAATACTAAATTTTTCTTCATTGTGTACATACATATGACATGTATATCGTGTCAATATGTGCACATACAAATTTGATAATCCATCCATTCAATATATATATATATATATATATATATATATATATATATATATATATATCGATCTAAACCAACAATGAATATATATATAGGTGACCATTTCTTTTATTAACTTGCATAACGATATTAGTTAGGTGTGAATGAATAAACACTCACCTCGACGATGATAACTTGCAATGATCCACGAAATGGCCTACAAGTGCGACATGACCCGTATCTACAGCTCACGATCAACGCTTACACACGCGATATCGAAACCTGGACAGCTAACACTTCTACTTTTATAATTCTTTTTTTTTCTTCTTTTATAATATATATGTATATATATGCACAGCTGGAAGCAAAGGATTGGTAGTCGAGCTCGGGATAGTGCAAGGTTGGTTCGGTTGGCGGTAGTAGCTGTCGTAGGCGGTGGAAGGAGGTGGTGCAGACGACGGAATCGGCAACAGCAGCAAGCTGGGTTTCAGTTTGTTTGTTTTTTATAACTCAACTGGAACAAAAAGGAGAGGATGGTGCTTCTGGCCGAAGGTGGATGGTGTGGTGGCAACTAGGTGATGCAGTGGTGAGGCAGGCGGTGGGAGATGGGGTGGTCGTCTGGGTTGCACGGCATAGGACTAGGTTGGTTTGTGTTTTTTTTAACTGAAATGGTCGTGGCTAGAAGGTGAGGTCAAAGGAGCTAGGCGCAGCAGCCGGAAGGGTGCGGCGACTATCACGAGGTGGAGCGGCGGTGAAGGGTAAGGAGTCGACGAGTGTTGAGGAAGGGGGCTCGATGGAAGAAGCGGGTTTCGAGTTTCAGAGCTCGGGTTATTTTTTTATGATGCTTTTGTTTTGAGTTTGAATATAGATATTATAATGTGGAATATAATAAAGGAGGGGAGAGGGAGACGTGGCCACGCATGTATAAAAGGGGATGGACCGTTTCTTTCTACCATTACATGTTTGAACATGTACCAAGTCAAATATTTATCAACGTACTAATTCAACTATCCTAATATATAATCTTTTTTTAAAACAGCAACATATTCCCCTTTTATAATTTCAATCGGCTGTTACTTATAACATATATTATCAACTTATTATATTCTTTGTATAATAGCCACTGCCGTTAACTCGGATTAAAACACCGCACAGAACCAACCGAGGGTCCAAACACACAAAATGAAACACCCTTGTGCTCAGTGTGTCAATATGAAAGCGTTAACACGCAGAAAACTGGTCATTTAACGCTTGGGAAAATTCGTTATTTACATAATATCGGTTGTCGCTACCGTAAATCGATCGTATAAATTGATTTAAATTGAACTAGCGAAATCAGAATTTGACGAAACGAACGTCGACATTTCTATTATAAATTTTCCTAAATATTTAAATTTCTGAAACAAGAAAATTTCACTATTTTATTAAAGAATGGTTTCTACGTTAAATTTCAAACCGCTTAAAATTTCCATTTTATATTTTAATTCACGCATTATTCGTTTTAACCAATAATACGCAACATTAATTTAAATTCAAATTTTATATTCTCCCTTAAATCAAGGTCAATTTAATTGAATTTATTTTCAAAAGAATGGTAAATTTCGGAATCATTACATTCGCTCCCACTCAAAACTTTTCATCCTCGAAAAGGTGTTAAGTAAAGAATATATTTCATTCAAAATAATCAACTTATAAAACATAACCATCTTATTTGCAAAAACTATTACTACGCTTCTACTATGCCACTCCGATATTTGGTTTACAGAATACATTACTTATATATAAAATAAGTTATAAATATTTTAATACTTCAAAAAAAATACTAACTCCCAGATTTTCGAAAAATTTCGGCAAAGTCTCCTTTGCGTTGCTCGATCGAAAAAATTTTACAATATATAACACAAATATACCCACTATATATCAAATATACATCTCATCTCAATGATGAGGCATCCCGAAGGGAAAATAAAATAAAATCGCGGTATGTAATCCGAGATATGTACCTTATTACTAATAATGCGAGCGAGTTCGCACGTATTAAGTAAGCAAAAGCATATAAATCCGCGTATACATCTAGAAGGTCTTCGTATGTACCTATCTCAACTCAGTTTAGAATATTAGTTACTTATCATAAGATATAAAACATGTATGAGTTAAATTGAACCATATAGCGTGATTTTGAATCCAAATCATAAGCACAAACACAAACACACAACATACAACAATCATATGCAATTAAAAACAGTTAAAACAATGATTTGCAATAAAAGAAACCATTCAACCATCGATATTCGTCAAATTAATTCAAACTATCACCATTTACATTTCAATTTCAATATTTAATTTATACACAACCATTTCTCCTAAAATATAATTTTTATTAACATTTAATTGACTCATTTCAATTTATTTACTTCTAATTGATTGACATGCACTTATCAATGTTAATGAATTCATATTTTATTAATTTACATTCACTTATATTCACATTCATTTTTTAACTTCCATTATTTTGTTTCAGTAATTAACATAATTAATTACATTTAAGAAATTTGACTCCATACCACATTCCATTTTTTTTCTTTTTCATATCATTCATATTTATCAAGTCTATAAGTTATAAAACTTTAGCTTTTATGCTTCGCAAAACATTTAAATTATAATATTCATGTTTCTTTTTCATATCAACATCATTTATGAACCATTTTATAAAATCATTCCACTTAACCATGTTAAGTTAAATTTATTGCATTATCACTTAGTATTAATACTAATATTATTTCTAAACAATTTAAGTTTTTGTAAACATTTTACAAAATTGCTACTCATTTTATTATTATTTCATAACTTAAATTCATATTAATCCGTTGATTCACATCATTAGTTTATTTCATAAATTTAAACTCATATTAATAATAGTACTTAAGTAAAATTTATTTTGTAATTCCAATTTATATTAATAAATTTTCTTTACCCATAATCAGTTTCATTCAACTTATTAAGTTAACTTCATCTTATAGTTTATTCCCTTAACTTATTTCATATTAAATTAGTTACCATTCAATTTTATTGAACTCATTCTATTTTCATTCAATTCATTTAAATCCAATTTAAATTAAATTCAATTTCTCCTATAAATTTTTACGTACACTTATTTATTTTTATTCAATTTCTTTCTCAATTCAAATTGCATTTTAAATTATAATTCAAGTTGCATTCATTCCATTAATTCATTTTGTAGCTTAAGTGGAATTAATTCGCTCCACAAATTTATCTAGTTATATTCAAATCCAATTTAATTCATTTAATCTTTATTAAATTGAACTTTATTTCATTTTATCCATTTTCGGTTTATTCAACTTTATTTAAGCTAAACTTTTTTCCCATTATCATTCATATTCAACAAACTTAAATTTTGCTTTAGCTTAATATTTATCAAATCTATAAGTTATACAAACTTATTCACTTAAAATTTCATTTTATCATTTTATTTAGTTCATTTCAAATACAATTCTCCTTTATCTAAGCTTCTTGAGTTCAACTTCATTTTAGTTTATTTCTTAAATTCAAAGTTCCTTTTGTTTGCTTAACCAAAATATATTCAATAGTTTTAAAAATTAATTTTTCATTTCTATACTATCCTTAATTTATAAGTTCAAAAACTATTTTCATATATTTATCAAATCACACTTGGAATATTTTTCACAACAAAATTTGTTTTAATCGAAAATAAATTTCTTTTAGTAGTAATTCTTACTTGGAAACTCAAAAATGAATACTAGCAATGTTGTAGTCATCCCTAGAATTATTTTCCAATGACCAAAGCGAGTTTAATGCTTTTATTTTCTTCAAAAATATTTCCAAATATTATTCTAGTCAAAACTCTTTCAAATAATATTAATATTAATTTTGAAGGCTTCAAAAACAATTTTGAAAACAAAAGGATTTTAAATTCTTTATGTACGCTCTCTTAAGAAAGATTCTACTCATTCTAGGGTAATTAATTACCCTATCTATAATGAGTTTACCTCACAAGCTTAGGTGTTCTTTCAACCATAAGCTTTCATACCAACTATAACGACCCACCATTTAAACAAGAAATATTTCTTAAATGACAGATAGTTATTTAGGGTAATAATAGAACCAATCACAGAACATAGACACAAGTAAATATAACTCGGAATCTCACAGTGAAAATAAATTGAGTACATAAATAAATCATAATTCTCTAATTAAGTTTACATTTATTCTCACAATAAACTATTGGGAATGAAATAACTGGAAATGAAATAATTCTAACTGACATAGCTAAACAAACTAAACTGATGATATAGCTAAAATAGAACGGAGTCTCCAGCAATGCCTTCTTCTCCACGATACGCTCTCCAAACTGGAAATACTCAAGCTGACCTGAGCATAATGGAAAACAGAGTACTCGAGTCAGAACTGATATCCTCAGGTAAATCAATAAATCAATGCAAAGTAACTTAGGAGATGTTATGGGTTTTTCCATCTGCTAAGGATCTGTCAAACTATCTATATAATAGTGTGCGCTATAATAGATAATGTCTATCAGTAAAATAAATATCAAAATAGCATTAAGGCTTTATATTATCCCCATTAACACATTTTTATAGCATGTAGTCTATGTAGGTCCTGTAACGCAACCAGTAACGTCGGTAGCTAGTGAGTCCTCTATAGGTACAGTTTAAACCAAAGTTGTAATGGGCTCTTATAAGGATAAATATGACAAGGCACGTGAGGCAATGCCCAAGGTAGGATTCTACCAGTTTACCCTTTTTGGCTGGTCATAACCCATTCGTGGCCTACCGCGACTACCAATCCAAATGGAAAGGGTGCACCCATCGAGTTCAAAATCACGATAGTAATACAAGAGATCAACGTCTCTAGAGGTAGCTAACCTCAGTGGCTAGACGTAGGCTACTGTTTTAGTCAATTTAATTATGACACGAATGTCAAGACTATCCATCACCGTTCTCTTACTTCATTCCAGTAAATGTTCGCCAATTCAACCACTACATTTTGGATAACATCCACCGCGTACACGGTTGTCAAAGTGGTTCCAATATTGATAGAGTATGCCAATAAGAGGCCCCTATCTTTTTAACAACCAAATGTCGTTTTACACATTGGTTGGTACTTTTATCTTTCGAAACAATATGTAATTGAGATCAAAATATCATATTCGTTTCAAAATCAATTACATTTCGAAATCATCATATTCACTTCAAAAATCAAATCCATCTGGAAATCATCATATTCGCTTCACAAACTCAAATTCATTTCGAAATTATCATATTCGCTTCAAAAATCATATTTTACTTCAACGTGTCAATTCAGTTCGATATATCTATTTCACTTTAAAATTTGATTCAAATTACAATTTAGATCATAACTCCATTTTAACCCAATTCGCATTTAAATCCAAGATTTAAATATAAACATTTCACCCTTTTGACCAGTTTGAATTTTAGAAAAAAGTGTGAAATAGTTTTAAAATGGTTAAATAGTTAAAATAGTTTAACAGAAAATAGTTTGAGTAATAAAAATGATTTATATAGTAAAGTAGTTTGGAAAATCAAAATTATTTTGAATATTTAAAGAAGATAGATTTTAAACTGTTTATACTAAATAATTCATTTAAAAATAGTTTCAAAGTCCAACCGATTCAATTTCCAAATTTTCCAATTTAAATCAATTCCAATTTCCATTTCGATTTAATCGATTCAGTTTCGATTTCAAGTTGAATTCAATCTCAATTCCAAATTAATTTCAATTCCAATTCCAAATTAATTTCAAATCCAATTTAAAATTAATTTCAATTCCAATTCCAAATTAATTTCGATTTTTATCAATTTCGAGTTTGATTTCCAAAATATCGATTCAAAACATTCAAATCAAATTTCCTTCAATATCCAAGTTAAAAATCCAAACCTTCAAATATTATTAAATTTCGAGCTCAATTTTGAAATATCATTTAAATCACTTTTAATAGCAATATCTAGAGTTCGAATAAATGTCCAATCCTTTAAAACAAATCAATTTTTGAAATTCACATCATATTTCGATTATTGACTTAAAATTTTCAATTTTTGAAATTCCTATTTCAAATTTAAATTTCAACATTCCAAGCTCCTATATGAAAATAATTCGATTTCCATAATTTCGATTTTTATTTCTGAAAACCAAATCATTTAAATAATCTCAAATCAAAATTTTAGAATCATTTAATTTAATCAATCTGGTGTCCGTATATAATTCTTTATCCATGGCCAAGTGAGTTAATTATTTCAATTTAATTTCAAGGATGGATATATATCATTTCAATCCAAAATAAATGCCATAAGTATATATCATTTCAACGTATTTCTTAATTTATTCAAAATAATTCAATATACGGTTTTATATACTGTAATTAATATACAAGATGATAACAGGATATATCAAAATAAATAAACATCCAAATATCAACCAATAGCTTCCATCACAATCAATCATCCAAACAGTCAGTAAAATTCACAGTAATTTCATAGTTATAAATATCGGGTATTTTACTGTCAATTAAATTCAAATTCAATTTAACTATCAATTCAAATTCTATCAATAAATTCAAATGTCAATTAAACTTATCAAACAATAATCAATAAATTTCAATCCTTTCCAATATCACAAGTTTAATATATACAGTCATGTCCAAATATCGACGGGGAAATTTTCAACAAAATATAACATACTAGGTATCCACAGCATGATGAAACATGACATGTCAGTATTAAATTTTTCTACACTTGTGTGCATACATATGACGTGTATATCGTGTCGACATATGCATATACAAATCTGATAATCCATCCATTCAACACACACACACACATATCTAAATCAACAACAAATATATATAGGTGACCATTTCTTTTATTAACTTGCATAACGATATTATTTAGGTGTGAATGAATAAACACTCACCTCGACGACGATAACTTGCGATGATCCACGAAATATTCTACACGCACGACATGACCCGAATCAACAGCTCACGATCAACGCTTGCACACGCGATATAGAAACTCGGATAGCTAACACGTCTCCTACTTTGATAATTCTTTGTTTTTTTCTTCTTCTATATATATGCATGGTTGGAAGCAAAGAATGGGCAGTCGAGCTCGTGACAGGGCAAGGTTGGTTCGGTTGGCGGCAGTAGGTGTCGCAGGCGGTGGAAGGAGGTGGTGTAGGCAGCAGGATCGGCAGCAGCAGCAAGCTGGGTTTCAGTTTGTTTTTTTACATCTCAACTAAAACAAAAAGGAGAGGCTGGAGCTTCTGGCCGGAGGTGGATGGTGCGGTGGCAACTAGGTGATACGGCAATAAGGCAGGTGGTGGGAGATGGGGTGGTCGTCTGGGCTGCACTACGTCGAACTAGTTTTGTTTTTTTTAACTGAAGTGGCGGCGACTAGAAGATGATGTCGGAGGAGCATGGTGCTGCGGCTGGAAGGGTGCGGCGATCGTACACGACGCGGAGCAACGGTGAAGGGTAAGGAGTCAGCGAGTGTGGAGGGAAGGGGCTCGATGGATGAAGCAAGTTTCGAGTTTCAGAGCTAGGGTTATTTTTTCTGATGCTTTTGTTTTGAGTTTGAATATAGATATTATAATGCAGAATATAATAAAGAAGGGGAGAGGGAGATGTGGCCACGCGCGTATAAAATGGGATGGATTATTTCTTGCTACCATTACACGTTTGAACGTGTATCAATTCAAATATTTATCAACGTACTAATTCAACTATCCTAATATATTATCTTTTTTCCAACAGCAACATATTACCCTTTTATAATTTTAACCGGTTGTTACTTATAACATATATTATCACTTATAATATCCTGTATATAATAGCCACTACCGTTAATCCGGATTAAAACTACACATAGAACAAACTGAAGGTCCAAACACGTTAAACAAAACACCGTTGTGCTCAGTGTGTCGATACGAATGCGTTAACAAATATAAAACTGGTCATTTAACGCTCGGGTAAAATTCCTTATTTACACAATATCGATTGTCGCTACCATAAAACGATTGTATAAATCGATTTAAACTGAGCAAGCAAAATCAGAATTCGACGAAACGAATGTCGACGTTTTTATTATAAATTTTCCCAAATATTTTCATGTAAAATATTTAAATTTCTGAAACCAAAAAAATTCATTATTTTATTAACGACTGATTTCTACGTTAAATTTCAAACCGCTTAAAATTCCCATTTTATATTTTAATTCACACTTTATCTATTTCAGCCAATCGTAGCAACATTAATTTAAATTCACATTTTATATTCTCTCTTAAATCAAGGTCAACTTAATTGAATTTCTTTATAAAAGAACGGTAAATTTCGAAATCATTACACGAACATCTACATGGCATAGAGTGTCTGTAGTGTTTCGGACACTGAGTTCACCCCCTATAACAATATACTGCACTTGCCCCGGTACATACATAAAATCCGATGTGTCAGCATGAATCAATGTCTCTCTCGAATTCAAGTGTTGTAGGGGGAGCTATTAGTTTAGAATAAAACTATCTAACCATTTTGGACGCGAGTTCTGTTATTTAGAATGAAGTATCCATTTTCTCGCTGTAAGTCTAGCGGAGGTTGTCTGGCAGTTTTGGAAGCCGAGTTGTCGTCTGTTGTTCTTTCTCCTTCTGCCTCACGAGCTGAATATGGCCAATTAGTTCCAGTCGGTCCGGCCATGGATCAAACCCCTTCTAACTTTAAAGTTCTTCTCAATCCACCGAAGAGAGCTTCTTCTATAATTTCCACTAAGGTCCTGCATAATATCTGCATGCAACATGGCATACAAGAGGAAGACTTACGCCTTCCAAAGAAGAACGAGTTTGCTCACATGCCACCTTTGGGATATATCGCATTTCATCGGTATATGTGCCTGAACGGAGCTCTGCCTCCCTTTAACGACTTTTTGCACGAGGCCCTCTCAAACTTAGGCATCGCTTTGTTATAGATTCACCCCCAACGGGTATGCCATCTTAACTTGTTTGTACGTCCTTTTCATCCGAACATTTAATCGTGCTTCGAGCTTTGACGAGTTGCGATACTTTCTTTCAATTAAGAAAAGAGATGAGTTTCCGTCCTTAGTTGTAATCGAAGCTCAAAGGAATCAAAAAATTGTATTGCAATTACAGAGCAACCAATCCCAATTCAAGACCCAATACTTCTTCATCAGTTGCCTCGAGGGGTTTAAGCATCTTTGGAAAACGGGGGGTAAGTTCTCTTTCTTACTTATTGTGTTCCGATGTGTCGCTATGGAGTTTTTAATAAGTTGAACACTTCTTGCAGTTATGCTGAGGCTGAACAGGGACTTGTCTTGCGATGAAACTTTCCAAACCCTAAAGGCTATCGATGCTGGGGAAAGATTTGTTAAAGTCTTGTTGACTGACAAAAACTTGCTCCGATGTGGATTATTGCATCCAGGGAGATATGTTGCTCCGGTTGAGGTCCCTTCTCCTTCTCGATCCAAGGTATACATGCGGTCCACCTCCTCTTCTCGCGGTACCAAAGAAAGTGCTTCTCAAGAAAGGAAAGGCATATCTGAAGAGTCAGCCGAAGAGATTCATGAGGGAAAAGATGCTGCTTCGACCAGAGTTAGTTGCCCGATCAAAATGCCTTCGATTCTAGAGAAGGAGAAGAGGAGTTTAAACATAGGGAGGGAAAACTACACTAGAAGCAGAAAAGGAGGAGGGCGAGATTGATTGGAGTAGCGATGAGTCCTCCTCCAGTGATGATTACGACTTTGATGTAGATTCGGATGGTGGAGACTCTAAATCATGCAATGAGACCCCCGGGGCTGAGTCCCGTCCTCCCGAGCTCTCCTCCCCTAAAGATAGGCGAAAAAGATAATGGTTCGAAAGCCGCAAAACGTCAGGATTCCCCAACCAAAGATGCCGGTGTAGATTTTGGAGATTTGAGCGATGTGTACATCGACTTTGACGCACTTATGGGGAAGATCCTAAGTTTGGAGAGATGCCTCCTCATTTGGGCGATATTGCGCCCGAAGTTAGTCTGATTCCTCCTATGACGGCTATCTGGTCCACTTCGTGATGTCGCTTTAGGCCTTTCCCCCGAACACATTACACGTTTTACTAGGATTACACTCACATTCACACATACTGTTCATGCATACTCTCTGTTACTAAAACCTTTTATCTATTCTTCGTGTCAGGTACGATGAGAGGATGGGACCTTTATTATGACCTTGATGAATTTACCAACTCTCAGCGCTGGTCGAAGAAATCTACCAGCCGTCACCAACCTTGCAAGACGGAGGAGATGTATCATAGGAGAAAAGATTTAGAAGCTAAAGCTCGTCATCAAGACGAGAGGGAACGAAGCCAAATATACAAAGGCAGGTATGAGAGGAGGAAAACTTTTGATGAGAGAGAGGAGTCGTCGAAAAAAAATCTAAATTTGATCGTGGTTCCCATTCTTCTAAACACCAGGCTTTCCCTCGAACACTATCTTCAGTGGGTCAGGAAATCCCGGTTACTTCTGTCCCTATTCTGCCTTCAATTCAAGTCCCATCATCTCACATTACTCTTGCCCTTGGTTTTTCACACCTCCTTTGGAGAACTACCCACGTTCTGTCATCCGGTCCTCCCAAGTTTAAGGCATCACTCCTCGGATGGTTTTTAAGGGGGATTAAATGTGATCGTGATCTCCATTCAGTTCATAGAGATACATATATGCCACACCTTCAGGCTATCCAAAATGATTTAGAGCAAGCCGAAGGGTGGGAAAAATTATGCAAGCAGCTGGCGAACACAAACCGCAACAATTATCAAGAAATTCTCTCCATTTAATAGGAGAAGGACGATTTCGAGAGAGTGTTGATGGAACGTGACACTAGGGTTAAACAATTGGAAGAGGAAAAGGAAGCGTCACTTCGAGAAAGCAAAAAAGAACACCAGCTTGTTAAAGGAATTGAAAGATGCGCAAGTGCAAATCGAGATCGTCCTTAGAGGCGAAATCAAAAAAGTGCATGCTAAAGAGGTTAAATTGAAAGCAGAATTTGAAGCTCGCGATGCCATTATTGAAGCCTAAAGGAAGACTATCCCTGATCACGACAAGATCGTTAAAGATCACAATAAGATGATCGCTGAATATGGAGAAATCATGAAGTTATGCGATAAAACAATTTTTGACCAGGCTGAGATGATTGCCATGCTCCGGGACTGAGTTGCACAGCTTAGCGTCGATAAAACTCGTATCGAAATTGAGAAGGCCACCATTATGGTGGATTATTTGGAGCTTCAGAAGACTATTAAGAAAAAGATGGAGAACATGGATGAGACCATCTTGAATTTCTATGTCAACTCCCTGCTACATCAGGGGAGCCTCAACTACTTGGGCCCTAAATTCTCGTGCACTCTCGCTGTGGTTTGGGAGGAAACCTTGACCCGCTTCCATGATAGCGGTGATGTTTATACCGAGTGAGAGTTGCAGAACGCCTACCTCGAGGGTCAGGTGATTTTGCGGACTGAGAGAGAGAAAGAAGCTGCCAATGTCGCCATGACAGCAACTAGCGAAGCGCTTACGAAACCTTTTATTTCTGGTGCCGGCGAACCATCGGGGCAGCCTCAAGATCCATCAACAAGTTCTGGGCTTAGGCTTCTCCTCATATTGTAAAGCCATCAAAGGAGGGTGAAGGTTGTGAATATGAAGTTGGCATTCTTGGTTATTCTTCCGGTGTAGGTAATTTTCTTGTTTCTTTCTAGTTCCAAAACTTCTAGCTCATGCCGCAAGAGCGGGACGAATTTAACGCTCATTTTTGGTCTTATAGGTATGTCCTCCTTGTCTGCCGATTGGCATGTTTCCTTGGTGCCTGGATATGCTACTATCTCTACCGCTTCCGTGCTCGTTTCCGTACCCGCTTCGGTTAATGTGTCCTTATCTGGTCCACAGCCGGGGCTGGAATCCGAGAAGATTGTCACACTTTATGGTTTGGCTGACCATTCTGTATCTTTGGAAGCTGACTTAACGGTGGTTGAAGTTTGGGAGCAGGAAATTCAAACAGAGTAGCCATGCAAGTCTCAACAAGAACTGGTTGCTATTAAAAAAGAGAAAGTTGAAGCGATCAAGGCCTCGAAGAGCTTCTGGGGGTCTCGAAAGCGTAAAACAAAAGGTGAGTCTTCTGAGAAAGTCGTAGAGCATGTGACGACCCGAAATTTTAATGGTTTTAATTATATATTTAACTGGAAATTTTGGGAAATTTTAAGTAATAATATTTTGAAATAAAATTTTAATATTTGGAATACGTCTATTGTCAGGACCCGTAAATCCGTACTCCTTGAATAAACACTAATCTCCATTGATTAACTCAAGGTGAACGAAAATACGAACACTGAGGGTTTTAAAGAAAAAGAAAGAGGTAGAAGAAGAGAAAGAAAACAAAGAACAGAACAGAACAACAGAACTACAACAGAATCTCACAATTCGCAGCTGAACAACATATAATAATAAATGAATAATCTTTAAATAAAGAACTATATCAGTTATTACATCATATTATATTACATTACATCAAACCATCAGAGTGTACTACAACAACAATAAACAGCGGAAAAGAAATACTATATACTCGTAA
The DNA here is from genome assembly GCA_030765085.1 of Allium cepa. Classification (NCBI taxonomy): domain Eukaryota; kingdom Viridiplantae; phylum Streptophyta; class Magnoliopsida; order Asparagales; family Amaryllidaceae; genus Allium; species Allium cepa. Next base: position 546,381,646 of record CM060942.1, read on the forward strand.
TATGCTACGCCATCCAGCTTGCCTCCTGCAACTCCAGAATATCCAGAATATCCTGATAAACCTAACTCTTGACTGCCCGTGTGGAAAATTGGTGGGCACCCAGAGTTTAGGAAGGAAAACAATAAACTCCGAGTCAGTCATGTGACTGGTGTGAGAACTCAAAACAGTTTATTTACTTTAAAATCAAAAATAGAGGAACATTTTTAAATTCAATTCGCAATGCTTTTAAAAATGAGACTACCATAAGGCCTCCCGCACACACACACATGCAAACGCAGAATCGGAGGAGATTTCTCCTTATGATAGTCAAAGATGCTTGATACGCATTTTAAAATAACATTTGATATTATTACTGGTGCATAGTGTAGGAAATTATTTCGAAAATAAAGATATAAATCTTAGCCAACATACGACCATTATCGTATGCCTACTATAGCTACCATCCAAACAGTGGTGACCACCATAAGTGAATAGCAGGTTCTACAACTAATACCGTACAAGTTTCGTATTGTTTCTTTGGATTTCCAACAAATGGTCAGGCCAAGGAACTTCCCATTGCCACATGAGAATGCCTCTGGATGGACATCCCCGAGAACCAAACCGGATCTCTACCAACACAAGGCCGGGTTACCCCTAACTGGGTAACAACTGACCGAATATGCCATCCCCCGGTCCTTTGGGACCTTTATCCGAGAGCTCTCTAATCAATTCACACAATCATAAAAACAAAGTGTTTCAACATGAGTAAGTATCTGGGCTCCATACCATGATACCACCCTTTTCCAGAAGGAAATGCACATATCCTAAAGGGTGCTACCCCTCATAACCTTGCTGCTTCTTTCCTGTTTTGACCATTTCCGGTGTGTGAGGCTCGACGAATTCACGTCCACAAAAACATACTTTATACAAAAGCCATGCTTTGGGTCAACAAATGATCAACACAATGATCACAAGGATAGACGATCAAATAAATGATCCTATCACAAATAATCAACACAATGATCATTTTAGCATCACTCAGCATGTCACATTACCAAACTGGGAATATATCGCTGATAACTTCAACTATATAACCTCTGAACTCGTACGTCTCAGAGAAGGGTGTTAAGCTAAAAGAATAAATTCTCCGCCACCTCAGAAATATATTTGAAAGAAATCGGCTTTATATCTCAACTTGTAATGTCAGGCATACAATCCATACAAGTCTGTTCCGGGCTCGAACAGAACCGAAGGCACTTACAAAGAAGTCCTTGCAATCCGAATAATTTCTAATCACGTTCGGATTTCCCATCACTTATGGAGATCTCTATACCGGGGATCAGCCAGTGCAGAGACAATCAACAAGAAACCCTCTCGTTTTCGAAAATATCCGGTCTTCAACACCGTTCTTCGAATGCAATTCATAACGACGTATCACATATTCGGAATGGGTTATACGACCCCATGGTCCTTTCCCGGTTAACCCGAATAGTGAGCGCTTATTTTAAAAAAAATAAGTGTGGCATTCAATTTCAAACAAATTCACAACAAATACCTATTTAAAGGTAAATATTGATAGTCGGTTATTGAACTATCAATAGATATGCCAACATCATCAGAATCCAAATAATTTTCCAAATTATTTAATTCCCAAAAATATCTTTAAAAGATATAACTTTCCATATTTCAAAAATAAATCAATATTTATTTTTAAACCTATTTTCCCAATTCCATTTATAAATTCCATATTGAATTTATACTTCCAAAATATTTATGAATATACGATTTCAAATATTCATTTTCAATTTATCTTCAAAAAGATAAATTCTCTAAACTTTCCATTTCTCATTGGAAAAACAATTTCCATACTTATTTATTTTATAAGTAATCCACAAATTTTATTTATTTTCAACCTTGGAAAATATTCCATATACTCTAATCGAAATTAAGTATATATTTCATTCTTTAAGGAAATCATTCACTTAATCATATTTATTTGGGCCAAAACGAATGTTGCGTAAAACATCGTTACGACAACCCAAAATCACTAGTATAGGGATTCGAAATAAAATAGATATATAAATCCCAATACTATACAAAAACATTTCCTTTCGGAAATCATCTATTATAACAACAGTGTTATAATCTATTATTTCCTTCATTTCTCGAAAACATCTATTTCAACAATAAATGTTGAAATCTATGATTTCGAATCTCAATATATTTTAAAACATCGTTAGATCGTTTTAATTCTATTTAAAACATCACATTCCAAAAAATTCTTTAACATATTATTCACTATTCAAAAACGTGAATATACTATGTTAATAAATTTCATCACTTCTATTCATTTTAGTTTAAGGAATTATTCACTGTTTAAAACATGAATATAACTCCATTAATAAATTACAACAATTTTACTTATCAAAATAAGTCATTTCGAATTTATAAAACAACGTTTATAAATTCTATTTCTATTTATTTTATAACAACTTCCTTTTATAAATTTCCTTTATTAACCTATCTCAGTTCATATCACAATGATATATTAAAAATTCATATTATAAGTCAAATACTTATAATTTATCTATTTACAAAATTATTCCTTTAAACTTCATAAATTTTATAAATCTTATAACTTATAAGATTCATTCATTTATCCAACTCATTCCTTTAATAACTTTATAAATTTTATAAACCTACTGCTTATAAAATTCTATTTATAACTTCACCGTTATAATTCTATAATTCCAATTTATGAAATTCATTTACAATTCTTTCTAACACTTAGAAAAATTCGTTTTACACTTCTAATATTTTTAATTTACAAATATCAATTTATAAATCTTTTAATACAAATGAATTTGTATTATTATTTTAAAACATCTTTTGAACTCTTTTAGAATTCCATCCTTTAGATTTATAAAATAATCCAATTTCATAAATCCTATTTTTAAACTTTTTATAATAGATTCAAAAATCTCAGTTTAAACTATTTTATAAAATCATCAATCCCATATTTTCCAAAAATCAATTTTTAACTATATTTCTCAAAAATATAATTTTTATAACATTAAAAATTATAACGTTTATTTAATTATAATGGATCAATTCAAAAAAAAAAAAATATTTAATAAACGTGTATTTCCAAAAATCCCTTTAGAAATTAAAATCGTTGTTTTTAAATTTCAAAATTTGGATCCGATGATGCAACACATCAATAGTCAATCACGATTTTCCAAACATCATATATCATCCATGATAAACAATCAAATATCACAATATATGAAATCAAATAAATATTTGTGAGGAATCCAGTTGGATCCCTCCAACCTGTTTCCCTGCATCCACAGACATTAGCACAATACCATTCCGTTTCAAGACGGAATATCGCGGTATATGGGATTTTATAAAATATATATCCGCTTACTAACGGCGCATAGGGTCTCATCCGCTAAAAAGAAATGCGGGAAATCAATCAACTGCAATATATACATATGCCAATATATATATATTGCTATATATATATAATATAATACCAATTCCACTTCAAGGTGGAATATCGCGGTATATGTGTGTAATAAATAACCTCCGCTTACTAACGGCGTATAGGGTCTATTCACATCCAATATATATATATATATATATATAACAATCATCATTCAATCATTCAATCAACACAGTCAAGCAAATTTTAAATCTAACTATTTAAAATTTAAATAAACAACAAAAATTCCTTTTGAGTGAGAAGTTCTCACCTTTATTCCCGTTTGCCATCCACTTCCAATTCAACTTGTTTTCTTCATTTATACCTTGTATAAATATTATACACAATTTATTAATATTCGAACAGATCGAATAATAAATTTTCATTCTTGATTGTTTAATTAATCAATAGTTTTATTTAAACCAATCTCTTTTTAAATAAATTTATTTTAACAAATTTTTCCTTTGAAAATAATTCTAACTATTTATTTAAGCAAATTTTCCTTTGATAAAATATCCTTTAGTTATTAAAATAAACAGATAAATTTTGTTACAATAATTAATCCTCATATTATGTATTATTTTAATATAAACTTAGTAAATTTAAAAATCTATCTGTACATTTATTTTACATTTCTAACTAATGACTTATTTATTTATAAGTTAAATAAATCATTCTTTTAAAATCTACTTTAAGTTTAAACCTTGTTTTAAACATTTAAATATTTAAACTTTTATTTCAAATTAACTTCTCTTTTTATTCTAAATCAACTAATTTTTTCTTTAATAAGATTTTTAACTAAAAATTTAAATTTCCTTTTAAATCAAATTTATTTTTACTTTAAATTAATATTTTTAAATTGATTGCTTTGAATAAATTTGTTTAACCCCAAATTTAAATTTAAAAACTAAATTCCTTTTTGAAACAAATATCGTTTAGTAACATAAAAATAATTCATATTAACCAATGTTTTTAATTCAAACTAATAAATTTAATTTATAACTGGTGATTTAAATTTTTTTACACATCTTATTTTTTTTCACTTTACTGTAAATAAGTAAATTTCAAATCAAGACTCTAAATTTTTTTTTTCTTTAATAAATTTATTTTCTACTAATTATTTATATGTATAAAATTTCTGTTTTACAATTTACTGTTATCATTTTATTTACTCTAAACACTTTTGTCTAAACTTCATATATCGATATATCTATATATATTAAATTCAATTAGCTATCAAAATTTTTTTTTTCTTTTTTTTTTTCTATTTTAATAACTAACTGTAAAATTTAATTAAACTTTTTTTTTTCTCTGTTTTAAATAAAATTTAAATCACCATAAGAATTTTACATTTTACTGTATTAAATAAAAATTTTGAAAACAGATAACACAACAAAAAAAAAATTAAAACTACCTCTCAATCGCGACTGCCCTACTTTCCGCCGCCGCTATCCCCAAATCGTCACCGCAGCACGACCCTCAACGCGCGCGCTCCTCCCACCTGACAACGCCGCCTCGCCTAACGCCACTTCGTGCCGCGCCCTTACCTCGAATCGCGAGTCGCCGTCGCACTCCTGCGCTGTCGCGCCTCCCAATTGCAATCGCGATGTCACCCCCAAATCAATTGCCTCGACCTCGTCGCTTCAACTCGAATCGCACGCTTCGTGTCGCAACCCCTCGTGCCCTTATTCGACGCCGCCATTTTTATTTCTTTTTTTTTTTTCTTTCGTATGAATGAAGTAATGGGAAGAGGGCTCGTGTTTTAAAGAGAAGGAGAACGTGAATTTGCAGAATTGAAGGCGTGTTTGTAGCTGAAAGGAGTAAGGCCATGTATACTTCTTTTTATATTCTTTTCATTTATTATTATTATTATTTTTTTTATGTTATATTATTATACATATATTTCTTATTTTATTTAAGTTAAAGAATGTTATTTAAACTAACCTCAAATTTATAAATTTACATAAATAATAATTCTCAAATCAAAATTATTATTCCTAGTCATTTGTTCAAATTTTAAATACGAATTCAATATTCAAATTCAACTCCAAAGTCAAATTCAAATTTTTATTCAACTTTAAACAGATTAAATTCTAATATTTAATCGCCAATTTATTCTGATAATAAGAAATTCAATTCAAACCAATATTCAAATATTTAAAATTAATTAAATATTTCAATTTAAATTATTCAAAATTCAGGGTCGTTACATCTATTTAAACATGGCCAATGGTAAATTTTCATCTGTTAATATGGAAGTTTATTTTCTTGTGTAATTTTATTCAAATTCAAATCAATTAAAATTTGACGATAATACAATGTTTTCCAAATCTGAATATTTTTATAAAATAAATTTGTAAATCGTCTTCTGAGTGAGACGTCATATTTTGTTTCTTCAAATTTGGACTGCTATTGCTTCATTCATCTTATTTTCGACAGATTTGCAGCATTTTCGGTACCGATTATCGACTTTTGATAGGATGATCGTACCACTGAAATCAATATACCATTTTGATCGTTTCGTCGTGTTGATCTCTGTAGTATATTCAATTGTGTGTTTTGAAATCCGGTACGTAGCGGAATCCTTGTAAATGGTAACCGTATCGGTATCGTTTTACCCTTTTGAATTCTCTATCCATTCATTATCCACGGTATAGAACTAAATGGACACTTACCTCTTTGTTTTCCTTGAATTAAATTTTTGACTTTTGTAATTCCTATCGTTATATTTATTTTATGCTGGTTCGTGTTCTTTCTTTTGGGTCTCTAGTTATTGGAAACATATTATATATAAAAATTTTTGCAAAACATATATATTGAAAACTGTTCATTTTCATACACAGTGTTATTATGCTCGAAGCCATCTTTCTCCTCCACCTTGCATTTTCCTCGTTTCTCCCTCTACCGAAACCCATGCCAGAAATTCTCCTTGCTCTGCACCTACCATGCACCCTCCTACCTGCTCCCTTCTGAAACTCCAACAGCCTTGAACCTCCCCTCCTCTTCCATGCATGCTCTACTCGGCCATCATCCCAAACCCGTGCCCCGACCTGCCTTGTCTCTTGCGAGCTCGGCCTGTTTTGATTCGAAGGTATATATTTTAGTGCGGTTGTTCTTTTATATATATAAAGTTTATATATATATATATATATATATATATATATATATATATATTACAGAACTAGTATATTAGTTGTTGATTGTATGTTTTATGTTTTTCTCTATTTGCACAACTGAAAGCAAAGGCGATTTATATAATATGTATATATAATTGATGTATGTGAGTTGTATATATATAATAGAGTGTTCTAAGGGTATTTTGTATATAAATTTTAACGGTTAATATATGTTAGTGTATATATAGCTATCAGTAAAAAATGTTACATAGTTTATAAAGTTATATATTATAAAGGTTTTTTTCCTATAATGATTTTATGACTTGTTGTCTATACATATTGTACATTATATTATATATATATATATATATATTGTTTAGATTGTAGATGTGCATAATTTGTTGGTTGGTTATATAAGCCTAAGTTATAATATGACCACTTATATATAAAAATTTATATGTGTATTTTATATTCTAGTCTGTAGGTATAAAAATATATATGTTAGATTTCAGAATGTACTATATTATATTATATTTTAAAGTGCACTTGAGGCTGGGTTTCAAATTATATATATATAGTGATGTATTTTATACGTGATTTGAAATATACTTTAGAGAAATTTTGTATATAATGTATATAGGTTATAGTAATATTTATTTTAAAGTATATGGTCTGCACATTTGCTTGGATATGTAGAGATACATATATTTACTGGATATATGTACTATGGGCTGTAAGTAATATATATTTGTTATTAAATGATTGTTTTAAAGAGTATATATAAAAGTATATGTTATAATGAAGAAGTTTGTTCTTGTGGTTTGATAGTTTTATTGTATGAGTTAGATGAATTTATACATGATCTATTGTGTAGATTTATATAAATTAGTTGAGTATATATATATAGCTAGATATCAAATATAACCTAAGTATTTTTCATTTTCATAAGTATATACAAATATATAAGTAGTTATTCAAATTATATGATGTATATATGTTGATTTTATTATATATGTTTAAATTTAAAACAACGATTTTGAAATACACATATATTTTATTTAATATATGTTCGGAATTTAGAATATGATTATATATATATATAGTTATATATAAGTTCACTTATACCAATTATCATTATCGATCCAGTCTGATTTGATTTCGTCAATTCTTATCTATTAGCTTTGTCGTCATATTCGTTCCATTCTAGCTTTGCTTTGGAATTCGCGCTTGGATTCGTAACTCGCTTCATCATCGAATCTCTCTAGCCTCGAAAGGTGAGCAATCACTCACGATTTTATAAGTTAAGGTTGGGAAGATGAATTTGAATTTATTTAAAGTTGTTCTTAATTAAGAATTTTGTTTAATTAAATCGATTTGAAACTTATTGAATTTGAGATTTTGAGGAAGTGATTTTATAACTTGATTTTGGTTTAAGATGACTAAATGAATATTTCAAGTTTAAATAAATGGAAGGAAGTATTTAGTGATTTGAAATTTGGGGTATTATTTAAAAAATATTGGATTATTAAGTGATTATTTCAAAACTAAATAATAATGAAGTTAAATTAAGATATATATGAAGTTATCAAATTTAGTTTTGAAATTGTAGAATATTTAAAGCTTTGAAATATATTGAAATTGAAATGGTATATTTTGTGGTTCAAGCCTGTATTTGAAACCGATATAATTTGAAATGGGTTATTGAGAAATTGAATTGAGTTGAAACTGATGAATTGAGATTGTATTAAATTTGAACTTTGGAATTTGAGTTGAACTGGAATCGATTTGTGAAATTTGAGTAAGCTATTTTATTATATAAAGTATCTTTAAATTATATTCAAAACTATTTATATGTTTTAGTTTATGAATTATTTTCATATAAACTATTTTAATATAAATCATTTTAATATAAACTATTTATAATGTAAACTATTTTAATATGCTAACTATTTATTTTAAACAATTTTAACTTATAACTATTTTATATAAACTATTGTATTGTATAAACTATTTTATTACATATACTATTATTAATATTTAAACTTTTTAAAGGAAAGTATTATGATTTCAAAGTGTTATGATTTCAAAGTGTTATGATCTCAAACTGTTATGATTTCCAAAGGGTTAAAATTTCAAGTGTTTTGATTTAAAAAGTGTTATAACTTGAAGTGCTATGAAATGGAAATGATAGTGTGTTGATATGGTTTTGAAATGGAAATGATATAGTATTGATATGATTTTGGAGTGGAAATGATATTTGGTTTTGAAGTATAAACTATTTTGAAATGACCACGGTGTTATAATAACGTTGGGTTGTTAAAGAGACCGGGATAGGTTATTGTCATATTCACTGCCATTGCCGAAAACCACTACGACAACCGTGTACACAGTGGAGATTTCAGAATGAAGTAGGATGGTGGCGACGATCCTATATGAGGTATATACGTGGACCCTACTCCCATGAGTTGGCTTAAGGAGGCTAAAACAGGAGCAATTGACGGGCCAAGTGAGGTAGCTCCTCCGATCGGACACATTCCTTCGACATTATATTCTGACTTTGTGATTGATTTGGTGGCCACACTTGATATTGATTTGGAAGTGTGTTCCAAGGTGGGCGGTAGTGGCTTCTATGCGTTACCACCAGCCCGAAAGTGTAATTGGTATATCTACCCTGGCATTGCCTAGTTGTGCCGTGTCACCTACCCTATCGAGAACGAGTTTGTTTTGTACTATACCTATGGAGTGCCCTCTGACGATTCCTAGTACATGGGAGATTACGGTACTGTATAGACTATGGGAATATATAAAATGTGTTAAGAGGGAAATGGGTAACGCCTTAACGCTATTTTAATATTTTATTTTACTATTGACATTATTATAATAGAGTATATTACTACATGGTAGATAATTTAACGGATCCTTAGAGGATGGTTATCCCAAACATCCTTTGAGTTACTTTTATTTCAGTTGTTATTTAACTTGAGTTGGATTCAAATATATAAGAATGTTAACCCTGACTCGAGTGTTTTGTGTATTTTCTTTATGCTCGGGTCAGACTGAGTGATACAGCTTTAAGACTCACCATTGGAGTTAGAGCTTTACTTGGAGATCCATCTATCAATTCATCTTGCAGTTGTTCAGTTAATTCTAGTGATGTATTCAGATTTGGTTATTTGACTATTGTATTGAGATTTCTTTGCAATCGAGACTTCTGTTGTATCTTGTTTTAACTCTGTTATATATATAGTAGCTTCATGAACTACTATTCATTGTTCTCGCTACTTACTGTTATATTACTCTGTGTCTGTGATTCTGTGATTTATTTATTTACTGTATATGCTGATTTTTGCCAAATATAATTTAACAATATGATATTTTAAGCAATTCAAGTCCGACATATGCGGATGCCAATGGTTGAAAATATCAGGATGTTACAGTTGGTATCAGAGCTCTGGTTTAGGTAAAACTCCCCATATAGAGTAAATTTAATTATGAAATCACTTTCGTTCGAACTTGAGTCCTTCCTTTTGATTCGAATTTCCTTTGAATTTTGGAACGTTCCCCTCGGTTCCAAAACCCATTCTTGTCTCTCCTTATTCATATTCTTTTTGATTCTGGAACATCCCATAGCTCCACTGAATGATTTGTAAAGGGATGAAACTCCTTTACAACACGCATTGATTCACCGGAGATTTCTATATCCTTGGGTTACGATGCTGCTATCTTTTGTTATACCGAATTCTATCTCTTGTGATCTGATATCGATTTGCCTCAGAATTCTACATCAATCTGATCCTGAAAGTCTTGGTTAACCCAGATAAGGTTGCTCGTGATTTATATAATTCTATCCATCTTCCTATTCTGCTATCTAATTATCTTATCTTCGTTTCGAGCCTATCTTCTTAGTAGAATTCTTTTGATTCGAGTTCCTCTAAATTTGAATCTATCCTTGTTTTAATCTATTCCTGTATCATCGAGTAAGGAAGTATATTTGTAAATTAGTATAAAATGTTTTATATATTGTGTTGTTTGAGCTGTTAGGTTGATTTGGGATTTCAATCGATTCGTCTGATCAGCGATATCGATAGGATTTCCAAGACATTTGAGCAGAGCAAACTGACACAATATTATTTTCAAGTTTGGTAAATAAAATAAAATTTATATGATTATATTATATATAAGTAAAAAAATTCTGAAATTAAATAGTTAACCGAATTGATTGTTAAATGATAATACTTGATTTTCATCTATTGTTTTGTAAACCATTGATTTTTTCCAATATATAAATAAATGAATTTATCAAACATGGTTTATAAATTGATTTATAATTTGAATTAAGAATTTGAGAATTAAATTTTCGATGTTTTAGAAATTTGATTTGTAATTTAAAGTATAGCATTTAAAAAGTATTTTCGAATAGAAATTCGTTTGCAAAAGAATTTTAAAAGTCTGAAATCAGTACTCTCTTCGTTTATCGCTGGAAAATAATTTCAGTGATGACTACAGCATCATCGACATTCATTTTCGAGTTCCAGAGTGAAGAGGCCATCAGTAGCTTTGCTACACTTTTGTTTTGAAAAAATATTGATTTGAATTTCTTAAGTATGATTTGATTTATATATATATATATATATGATTATAGATTTGATTTGATATATAGAACATATATATATATATATATATCTCAAAATGGTTTAAAGTAAATCGAAAATTTAATTCTTAAATTTTCTTAAAGGATGATTTCAATTATAAAATGAAGCTAAAATTTTTAATAAATATTTAAATTTGAAATGATTGAATTAGGAAAATTTTACTTGTATAATACTCAATTACATTCCAATATAACTTACCTAAACCATTCAGAAGTTGAATATGTAATTGAATAATTTACAATGTAAAATGATGTTAAAGGAATTTATAAATTGAAATAAAATCAACTAAATGAAATACCTTGAATTTAAAATCAATTGTTGAATATAAATTAATTTAAATTGAAATTTATATAGTTTAAATTAATTGTTTTATTTTGTTTTTGAATCTATTTTCTTCTTGGTTGTCTCTATTCTCCTACCTCGTTCCTTTTCGGGGACGAAAAGTTTTGAGTGGGGGAGAGTGTGACGACCTGTAATTTTAATGGTTTTAATGATATATTTAACTAGAAATTTTGTGAAATTTTAAATGATAATATTTTGAAATAAAATTTTAATATTTGGAATACGTCTATTTAAACATAGCTAACGGTAAATTTTCATCTGTTAATATGGAAGTTTATTTTCTTGTGTAATTTTATTTAAATTCAAATCAGTTAAAATTTGATGATAATAAAATGTTTTGCAAACCTGAATATTTTTATACAATAAATTTGTGAATCATCTTCTGAGTGAGACGTCATATTTTGTTTCTCCAAATTTGGACTGCTGTTGCTTCGTTCATCTTATTTTCGATAGATTTGCAGCATTTCGGTACCGATTATCGACTTTTGATAGGATGATCGTACCACTGATATCTGTATACCGTTTTGATCGTCTCGTCGTGCTGGTCTCTGCGGTATATTCATTTTTGTGTTTTGAAATACGGTACGCAGCGGAATCCGTGTAAATGGTAACCGTATCGGTATCGTTTTACCCTTCTGAATTCTTTGTCCATTCATTATCCATGGTATACAACTAAATGGCCACTTACCTCTTTGTTTTTCCTGAATTAAATTTTTGACTTTTGTAATTCCTATCGTTATATTTATTTTATGCTGGTTAGTGTTCTTGCCTTTGGGTCTCTAGTTATTGGAAACATATTATATATAAAATTTTCTACAAAACATATATATTGAAAACTATTCATTTTAGTGTTATTATGCCCGAAGCCATCTTTCTCCTCCACCTTGCATTCTCCTTGTTTCTCCCTCTACCGAAACCCATGCTAGAAATTCTCCTTCCTCTGCACCTACCACGCACCCTCCTACCTGCACCCCTTCGAAACTACAGCAGCCCTGAACCTCCCCTCCTCTTCCATGCATGCTCTGCTCGGCCATCATCCCAAACCCGCGCCCCGACCTGCCTTGTCTCTTGCGACGGGCTGTTTTGATTCGAAGGTATATATTTCGGTGTGGTTTTTCTTTTATATATATAAAGTTTATATACATATATTACAGAACTAGTATATTAGTTGTTGATTGTATGTTTTATTTCTTTCTCTGTTTGCACAACTGAAAGCAAAAGCGATTTATATAATATGTATATATCATTGATGTATGTGAGTTGTATACACATAATAGTGTGTTCTAAGGGTATTTTTTATATAAATTTTAACGGTTAATATATGTTAGTGTATATATAGCTATCAGTAAAAAAAAGCTATATAGTTTATACAGTTATATATTATAAAGCTTTTTTCCTGTAATGATTTTATGACTTGCTGTCTATACATATTGTACAGTATATTATATATATATATATATATATATTGTTTTGATTATAGATGTGCATAATATGTTGGTTGGTTATATAAGCCTAAGTTATAATATGACCACTTATATATAAAAATTTATACATGTATTTTATATTCTAGTCTGTAGGCATATATATGTGTTAGATTTCAGAATGTACTATATTATATTATATTTTAAAGTGTACTTGAGTCTGGGTTTCAAATTATATATATATATATATATAGTGATGTATTTTATACGTGATTTGAAATATAATTTAGAGAAATTTTGTATATAATGTATATAGGTTATAGTAATATTTATTTTAAAGTATATGGTCTGCACATTTGCTTGGATATGTAGAGATATATATATTTACTGGATATATGTACTATGGGCTATAAGTAATATATATTTGTTATTAAATGATTGTTTTAAAGAGTATATATGAAAGTATATGTTATAATGAAGAAGTTTGTTCTTGTGGTTTGATAGTTTTATTGTATGAGTTAGATGAATTTGTACATGATATGTTGTGTAGATTTATATAAATTAGTTGAGTGTGTATATATATAGATAGATATCAAATATAACCTAAGTATTTTTCATTTTTATAAGTATATACATATATATAGGTAGTTATTTCAAATTATATGATGTATATATGTATATATGTTGATTTTATTATATATGTTTTAATTTAAAATAGCGATTTTGAAATACACATATATTTTATTTAATATGTGTTTGGAATTTAGAATATGATTATATATATATATAAGTTCACTTATACTAATTATCATTATCGATCCAGTCTGATTTGATTTCGTCAATTCCTATCTATCAGCTTTGTCATCATATTCGTGCCAATCTAGCTTTGCTTTGGAATTCGCGCTTGGATTGGTAACTCGCTTCATCGTCGAATCTCTCTAGCCTCGAAAGGTGTGCAATCACTCACGATTAACATTCTTATATTTATTGAATTTGTTTCAATTGAAACGACAATTGAAATATGCTGTTGTTAGTTATTTAATTTGCTATATATACGCTATTATCTGTATCTGTTCACAAGTGACATCTGACACCACTATCTGTTATTTATATTGATGATATATGTCTGTTATATTATTATCATATCTATTATCACTCTACAAGTTCCCTGTTAGTATAGAATTCCCTATGGGTTGAAATGATACATACCCGAACGATCTGTAGAATAGGAGAAAAGCGTTATGGGTTGAAATGATAAACCCAAGTGATTTTCATTGATTTGAATTGGGATTACGGGTTGAAATGATATATACCCGTATATATTTATATTACGGATTGAAATTATAAATATCCGTATCACTTGACCATGGGAAAGAAAAATATATACAGACACCGTTAGTCTATATAGAATATTTTGAAATTGTTTTCTATGGTTTGGAAAGAAATATATGGTTTATTAAATATTGATTTTAAGATATTATATATAAATATATTTTATAAAGTTTAAATTCTTGATTTTAAATTTATATGTTTTGAAATTTTTAAAATTATAAGTTAGTTTTGAAATTATAAATTTTTAGAATTTACTTATAATTTTACTATTTTAAAATATATTTATAATAAGTTTAATATAAGATAAGTTTAATAATAAGATTTGATTTAATAAAGTTTGACTTAATTAATATATAATATGTTTAAGTATTTATTTAAAGTTTTGTTTTAAAATAGATTTTATAATGATTTCATAAGTTAAGGTTGGGATGATGAATTTGAATTTATTTGAAGTTGTTCTTAATTAAGAATTTTGTTTAATTAAATCGATTTGAAACTTATTGAATTTGGGATTTTGTGGAAGTGATTTTATAACTTGATTTTGGTTTACGATGACTAAATGAATATTTCAAGTTTAAATAAATGGAAGGAAGTATTTAGTACTTTGAAATTTTGAGTTTTATTTAAATAATATTGGATTATTAAGTGATTATTTCAAAACTAAATAATAATGAAGTTAAATTAAGATATATATATGAAGTTATCAAATTTAGTTTTGAAATTGTAGAATATTTAAAGCTTTGAAATATATTGAAATTGAAATGGTATATTTTATGGTTCAAACATGTATTTGAAACCGATATAATTTGAAATGGGTTATTGAGAAATTGAATTGAGTTGAAACTGATGAATTGAGATTAAATTAAATTTGAATTTTTGAATTTGAGTTGAATTGGAATCGATTTGTGAAATTTGAGTAAGCTATTTTATCATATAAAGTATCTTTAAATTATATTCAAAACTATTTATATATTTTAATTTATGAATTATTTTCATATGAACTATTTTAATATAAATCATTTTAATATAAACTATTTTTAATATAAACTATTTTAATATACTAACTATTTATTTTAAACTATTTTAACTTATAACTATTTTATATAAACTATTTTATTGTATAAACTATTTTATTACATATACTATTGTTAATATCTAAACTGTTTAAAGGAAAGTATTATGATTTCAAAGTGTTATGATCTCAAAGTGTTATGATTTCCAAAGGGTTAAAATTTCAAGTGTTTTGATTTAAAAAGTGTTATAACTTTGAAGTGCTATGAAATGGAAATGATAGTGTGTTGATATGGTTTTGAAATGGAAATGATATAGTATTGATATGGTTTTGGAATGGAAATAATATTTGGTTTTTAAGTATAAACTATTTTGAAATGACCACGGACGTTGGGTTGTTAAAGAAACCGGGATCGGTTATTGTCATACTCTCTGTCAATGTCGAAAAACACTTTAACAACCATGTAAGCGGTGGAGATTCCATAATGAAGTAGGATGGTGGCTACTATCCTATATGAGGTATATACGTGGACCCGACTCCCGTGAGTTAGCTTAAGGTGGTTAAAACAGGAGCAATTGACGGGCCAAGTGAGGTAGCTCCTCCGATCGGACACATTCCTTCGATACTATATTCTGACTTTGTGATTGATTTGGTGGGCACACTTGATTTTGATTTGGGAGTGTGTTCCGAGGTGGACGGTAGTGGCTGCTATACATTACCACCAGCCCGGAAGTGTAATTGGTATATCTACCCTGGCATTGCCTAGTTGTGTCATGTCACCTACCCTATCGAGACAACTACGAGTTTGTTTGGTACCATACCTATGGAGTGCCCTCTGACGACACCCAGTACGGGGGAGATTACGGTACTGTATAGACTATGGGAATATATAAAATGTGTTAAGGGGAAAATGGGTAACGCTTTAACGCTACTTTAATACTTTACTTTACTATAGACATTATTATAATAGCGTATATTACTACATAGTAGATATTTAACGGATCCTTAGAGGATGGTTATCCCAACCATCCTTTGAGTTACTTTTATTTCAGTTGTTATTTCACTTGAGTTGGATTTATTGATATAAGAATGTTAATCCTGACTCGAGTGTTTTGTGTATTTTCTTTACGCTCGGGTCTGACTGAGTGATACAGCTTTGAGACTCATCTTTGGAGTTGGAGCTTCACTTGGAGATCCATCTATCAATTCAGCTTGCAGTTGTTTAGTTGATTCCAGTGATGTATTCAGATTTGGTTATTTGACTATTGTATTGAGATTTCTATGTATTCGAGACTTCTGTTGTATCTTGTTTTAACTCTGTTATATATATATATATATATATATATATATATATATATTAGCTTCATGAACTACTATTCATTATTCCTGCTGCTTATTGTTATATTACTCTGTGTCTGTGATTCTATGATTTATTTATTTACTGTATATGCTTAGTTTTTCCAAATATAAATTAACAATCTGATATTTTGAGCAATTCAAGTTCGATATATGCGAATGCGAATGGTTGAAAATATCAAGATGTTACAGAGCATGAGGAAGATGACGGCACTAAGGAAATAGTTGACATTACTGGCAGCGATACCACTCTCGAGGCGAAGCAAAAAACTCTGAATAAAAGGCGGGAAAGGGAGTGATGAAAAGAGGCACTGAAAAACTTGGACGGTAGTTGATCTGCTTTTGATTCATTTTGTGTTGTTTTGTTCAAACGCAGAGTCTGCACTTAGTGTTTTTGTTGTACTGTCTGTACTTTTTCTTCTATTGATCGGCATTATGTGGATACGCCCCCCCATTTTGATCTTGTATAGAAGAAAGTTATAAGTAATACATTGTTGATACTTTGACTGCAGCTTTATTTATCTGTTCATATGTGATCCGTGTACTTATGCTTATTTTGTTTACACTTATTTGCTTATGTATGTTATGTGCACTTACGTTTGTTTTTTTTACACTTATTTGCATATGCATGTTCTATGCACTTACGTTTACTCTGTATACTTTTATTTCACTTTATCCAGTCATGTGATTACTGCCAAAATTCTTTGTTTGGAGTAACAGAACTTGTGAAATTTTTGTTTTTAAGTATTTTATTTAAGTATCAGTGTATGCCTCCAGTTCATAGGGCTGTTTACTTTAAACAATTGACAAATGACCAGTAACTCATGGTTCGAATAGTTTGCATACTAAAATTTGAAATTTGACTAAGTCATAACTTGGTTTTTCTTCTTTCGTAAGTTTTGTAACTTTAGCATATAATCTAAGTTTTTATGCGATTCTGGTAAGTATGCAACATATACATGTTTGAAATGTGCACACAAACGTAAAATAAGTACAAAACATATAGTTGTGAGAATAATTGTTAAAAAAATTGGAAGCATACAGTTGCAAGATAAACTTAATGAATGATCTTTGCAAGTTTCTGGAAGCTAAACCATTTATCACTTCTCAAAAACGTAAGTAGATATCTATGAGTATCATTCCCTAGGATCTATACAATCTTCAAACATGCCCTTCGTTGCTTAAAGTGTGCATATTGTATGTGTTAACTGTAGGTAGTTACATATTATCCACGTTAAATATTATAATTAGTCATTGAGTGCCAGCAGTTAAAGTCTACCGCTGGTTTGTAGCACTTCGAATTTGTTGGTGTCGTGCCCATTGCTTCCAATAATGGGAGTGGGTTGATTCTTGTTAATCTTGTGGCGGATAAGTTTCTCCGTATTGCTGGAGAAATTCTGGTATTTAAAAGTGCGTGCGGCCTATGGGGTGCGTGGCTTTTTGGAAGTATACGAAGGCTTATAAAATACACAGCTTTAGGAAGTATGCACGGCTTATGGAATGTGTCTTTTATGATTGATATGACCCATTGATCCGGAATAGTTTTGATGCTTCTCAACGTGGCCTATCTTCGGGCAACATGAGGATTTTACGTTTTAGGAGTGTGATTCCACGGTTCCGAGTGTTAATGTGTGGCTTATGAAATGCGCGGCTATTTATACTTCTCAGCGTCGCCTATCTGCTGGCATGATGTGCGTGTAAATGGATATATTTTTACTTCCATATTTAATCCAATTTAATTAGATAAATGAGCATATATGGTATTTTAACTTGTTTAAAAAAAATATTTAAATTATTTTTAAATCATCATTTATTTATCTTCATATAAGGGCAAAATGGACATTTTTTCCATATATTAATTTTGAGAATATTTACTTGGCATTTTATTTTTAATTGTGGGAATTTGAATGGAAATATGATGAAGGTTTAATGGAAAATATGCATGCACAAGAGAAGATAAGCAAATGAAGATGGAAATAAATCATTTCATGCAACATGGAGGATCCCACCTGTCCACTTACCATGATCCCCTTCTAAGAGCTGATGCGCATGATTAATGCTATGTGCACATTTAAATGGAGAATTATGCTCATGCTAATGACAACTTAAAAGGTTGCACTTCCTCAGGGTATTTTGGGTAGTCCTCAAAAATATGAATTAGGGTTTTAGGCTTGTATAGATACCTCATATGTTTCATGCAATGAGCTCTTCGCCTGCTTTTAGTTAGTTTAGTTTTAGGCTCAAAAATAAATATAAACTCTCTTTTTCTATTTTATGGCTACTTAGTCATTTTCTTCTTTTATGTAATTTATTTTTTATGCAATGTTAATTCATGCTCTTTTTATTTACGTACTCTTTTTATTTCTATTTTTCGAATTATTTTTTGTTCGATTTTTACTGTGTGTTTGGTTTGTGTGTTAATTTGCATTTTTAAAAATAAAGTTTGTGTGTTAGTGTGATTTTTTTGCTTGCGTTTCGATTATGTGCTCATAGTTGTTCTATTTGCATTTCTATTTCTATTAAAAAAGAAAGAAAAAACATAAACAAAATTTAAGAAATATATATACACATTTTTTATTTCGTTTTCATTTATAGATTACAATATCATTTTCATTTACATAATAATTTACAATGTTTTTCTTTTACACAGTTCTTCCTCTGTGCACATCAGTCGGTGCACATCGTAGTCCCACCTTCATTCAAAACCTCCCCATATCATTTAACAACCACCAAACTTATAGCATCACTTCTGACCACTGCCCCTATCGCCAGTTCAACCTACCACATACATACAACTTCAACTTGACCATTATTCAAACATCCACCAACCAAATCCTCATCATTTCGATAGTTCTGGTCATTATGAATTACACATACCCACTGCTACAACACTTCCCTGTTCATACTGCTACCCTGCCACCATCATTTTCATTGTCTTTCCACTGACCTGCTTTCCTCCTCGCTGACCACCATTATCCTATTGCACCACCTCACTGCTGTGCGTATCACTTGCAACAACATCATCACTATGCTTGCACCATCTAACTCCTGCCTGCACATCTCCTGTGCACACAGTGCCCATTCACTGAACCATCTACAATCACCATGTCTTTTCTACAGTTCTCCTCACCGCTCCCCCACAACTTCTCCAATTCATCCCCTGCATTCAATTCTGTCAATAACAATACCCCCACACTTCTCAACCAAACTGTCATCCATACATTTCTGCATTCATCCCATACTTTCATCCAAGCCATTACATTTCTGTCAACTATACATTTCTCAATTCATCCAAACTTACCCCTGCATTCATCCCATACTGTCAACAACACTCAATTCTGTCAACCATACATTTCTCAACAAAACATTCAAACTTGCTATACAAGCCATTGCTACACATCAAACTTTCCATCCCCTTCTTTCTTACCAGTCACAGCCACTTCATTGCTTGCCTTCCCTACATTACAATACCATACCACCAGTTAACAATTCAAACCACCTCTTCCTCTGCTTTGTCATCGATCACCATCTACATACAAGTCCATCACGCATACCATATCATCCGGTAATCAACACTGCCTTCCTCTATTAACTGGTACATTTTTCTTTGCATACATATTTGAATTTTCTGTGCGTGTTTATTTTCTTTTGGGTTCAGTTCCAATCTTTCATTGTTTTCACAGTGAGTTAGTTTTATCATTTCATTTGCATCATCTTCTTAGAAGAAAAAAAAGAGCAAACCCATGGTGTTTGTTCACAAATTTTCTACCGCGTTGCATTTAAGAATTTTTTTACATTGCATTGCATTGTTACATACATACACCTAACTGTTGCCTGCATACATACAATCTTGCATATACATCTCCTCACCACACTGTTGCCTGCATATCAAAACATCCTTACTGTTGCACCTCAAATCCACTTTACCTCCTTCCAGTTTCCACCTCTGACCATCCACTAAAACAACCACAGCCTGAACACCAGTGCTCCACTCACTTTCACCATACATACATCACCTACATATCAAACCTTTCCTCTACATTACCAAATGTCAACCACTCCAGTCACAAACAACCCACGCTGACATACAGACATACAACTTGCCATCACTTGCTGTTACTGCCTCTGCTGTCAGCTACACTTCAATCACAGCAAACCCACTTCTGCTACATCAACTTCTACCTCCCACTATATCACCAACCTGCAACCGATCATCTACTGTCAACTTACTGCCTGAAGCCATGCTTCCACCACCATCCCCTTGCTGTAAACTGCATACAACATCACACACCAAAACTCCTACTTCTGCCATTTCATCCATACACGCTCAACATCGACTGCCAATCGTGAGCCAAAACCGCAACATCCTCGACCTCTGTAATCCGTACTCAAACCCGAATCGAACTGCCCAAATCCCCAATAATCGCCTCAAAACCCAAGTCCATGATCGAAACCCCTCAACTCGCCACCTTGGCTATCACGATTTAGTTCGATTTCCATTAATCCTTCAATTACGATTCGAATTGGTTTTTGATTTCGATTTCCGAGCAATGCATATTCTCTATATAATAAAGTGAAATAAAAAAAAACAAAAACACGGTTCGGGTTTGCAAGTCTAAAGCGAGGGTGACTTAGTTAAAGTAGGCTGGGTGGGTTTATTTGGTTTTTGAGTATTTGGTTTGTTTAATTAGCATTTTCTTTTCTTTTTTTAAAAAAGTCCATTTACCATTTTGTTTTTCCATCTTCTCTGGAAAAAAAAAGTTGTTTCGTTTTAATTTGTTTTAGTTTCTCCTTGATAAAAAAAAAAAAAAAAAAAAACTTTGCAAATTGTTTTAAAAAAGGGCGAGCTTTCGTTTTCTCTTGAATAAAAATTTTGTTTTCTTTTTGACCGTATAAATTTTTTTGCCTTGTACAAATTTTCAGGTTGCATATTTCAGGAAATCATGATTGCAAAAAGGAATTGATTGTCAAATAATTGCTGCTAAAATTGTTTGTTTGGTTATATAAAAAAATTACCACTTTAAAATAAAATTGTTAATAATTCTGCATGCTCTTGCCATTATCCCTTGTTTTTATTTTGATTTGCATTGTTGGTTGCTTGCATTTGCATTTATATATATAAGAAAAAAAAAATTCAAAAACATTCAAAAGCAAAAACAAATTTCATTGTAGTTGCATTATTAATACACATTTAATTTTTGTTTTGCATTCATTTCAACTAATTTTTCTTTTATAAGGGCAACATTGCAATTCACATAAGGTGAGGGATTTCATCACCTCTTCCTTGACCCACAAATTGCATTTTATTTTAGAACTTGATTAATAATAACGGTTAGACACTTTAATTAAGGGTGTCACGAGCTCACCTAGGGTGATGCAGCTCAGACCAGGGTTGAAAATTTGCAAGTTATCGACATGAGTCGTTCACGACTTAGTGGGAGTTTAAGTCGTTCACGACTTAACAGATCAGAAGGAGAAGTCATGAGTCGTACACGACCTAAGTTGTCACGAGATAAGGAACAAAGCTTTAAGTCGAATGGAAGAATTGAGTCGTCCACGATTCAACATGGAGGAATTGAGTCATACACGACTCAACTGGAGGCCAGAGGGGACACGAGGGAAGAGACGCGAGTTAAAGAAGGAGATTTGAGTCGTATCCGAGTTAACAAGAATGAAGAGAAGGAGTTACGACTTAACAGGAGTTTGAGGTGTTCAAGTTTGATGAGTTGTACACGACACAACGACTCATCCATAAGTCGTCTACGACTTAACAAGGAACCAGAGAGGGAAGTGGCATTAAGTTGACGACCTAACAAGTTTACGGGTTACGACCTAAAGGAAGCCCGACTCATCAACTTACGAGATAACGAGGTAATGTCATATTACGATAAGTCGTTTCCGCGACCTAACAGGAACGAGCTACGACCTATGGTTATACGACCTAATGAAGGAACGTAGTTAAGTCACCTGGAGATGAGTCGTTCAGGGATGAGTCGCTCGGAGATGAGTCGTTCGAAGTTAAGACGTATGGAGTTTTCTGAAGGCCTTCTTTAAGTCGCTACCGACTTAAGCTGAGTCGTAGGTCGCGAGTCAGTCTTGTTTATACTATGTCGTGAGTCGTGTAACCTGTGTTGTTTGTTGAGTCGTATCTTCTTGAGTCGTCTGTACATGTTGGTGTTAGGTCGTTGTTGACATATACTGAGTCGCATGGTGTTTGAGTCGTTGCCGACTCAAGATGAGCCGTGAGTCGTGTCTAGAACTGGGTTGTAAAACGCTGTGTGCGTTGAGTCGTCTACGACTTATGTTGAGTCGTAAGTCGCATACGACTTATGGGGCTGTGTTGTAAACTCTATAAATAGCGAGTGTGTTGTACATTTTTGGTTGTTGATTTTGAATAAAAATTTCTTGTTGATTGCTTTGTGCTTTCTTCTCCAATTGGTAGTTGAGTGTAATCTCCTATCTCCACTTACGTCATTCGAGTGCGCTCGAATCCACGTTTGTTGAAGCCGATTCACGGTATCTAGTGCGCTAGATCAACGTACGAAGAATCGTAGATCTTTGAACACGGTATAGTGCGCTATCAACGTGTTTGAGATAGCTAGAATTCGGTATCTTCGGATCAACGAATTTGGGCATTTTGGTATCTTCAATCCACCGATTGCTACTTTCATCGATTCATATCGAGTTGTGATTAATCCGCTGCGTCAGTTTGGTATCAGAGCCATACTTAGCCAATCATAGCTAAGTTGATTCTTGGAGCCAAGATTTGGAGTTGAAGTTGTGTTCGTTGTGTTCTTATTGAAGTTGCAACAAGTTTGGAGTATTTGATCCATAGCATTTTGGATCAAAGTGTTGGAGGGTGTTTGAATTTGGACTTGTTGGAAGTTTGCGCGCCAAGTATTGAAGTAGGTGGTTGAGGCGAGTTAGAGGTTGAGTCGTGCCTTGTGTTTGAGTTGAAGCCGACTTAACCTTGAGTCGTTTCCTATTGCCGAGCTAAGGTGGTAAGTCGTAAGGCCTATCCGAGTTAGTGTTGAACCGAGCTAAGGAGTGTGCGAGCTAGTGGTGTTAAGCCGTGCATTGTTTGGCTTGTGTTGGGGAGTTTTGAAGTCTTATTGAAGTTTGAAGATTTTTGAAGTTTAAAGTTGTGAAGTGTTTGAGTTTGTGAAGTTTAATCATGCCACCAAAGAGAGCTAACCGCCATCAAAATATTAAAGCTTTATATAGAAGAGAAGAAGCCGATCAAATGGAACAACGTATGCATGAGAAGATTGATGAAGGCATTGGAAGGTTGGAAAAGTTGATGATTGATATGAGTCAGAATAGAAGGAGAGTTTCACCTGAATCAAACCGCGGGAATAGTAGAGTTTCATCACATTCGGAACGGGAGAGGAGAGAAAGTCAAGAGCATAGAAGTGTTGACAATCGAAGTAGGAGGAATGTTGATGATCATGATAGAAGGAATGTTGATAGTAGAAGTGGGGGTAGAGATGTTGGAGGACGAGAACGACAACGCTATACATCAGACTTTGATGAGGAGTTTGACGGTGAAAGAGAAAGTGTTCATTTCAGAGATAGAGATCAGGGACAATATCAGTATCGGGTTATTGATGATGATCGACGTTGGGAATCAGGAATGAAGATGGAGATTCCGGAGTTTAAAGGTGGGATGGTAGCTGAAGAGTTCTTAGATTGGTTGTCAAATGTGGAGGAAATCTTTGATTTCAAGGAAGTTCCGGAGAATCAAAGGGTGAAGTTAGTTGCTACAAGGCTGAGGGGGAGAGCTTTGGCGTGGTGGCAGCAAACTAAACTTACGAGAGAACGGATGGGGAAGTCAAAGGTTATTGAGTGGGATAAGATGAAGAAGTTGATGCGAGCTACATTTTTACCTTACAACTATCAGTCACTTATGTACCAGAGGTTGCAGAATCTGAGGCAAGGGACAAAGTCTGTTAGTAATTATGCTGATGAATTTTACCAACTCATTGCCAGGAATGATATTATGGAGACGGAAGAACAGCTAACTGCTAGATTCATTGGGGGATTGAGAATGCAGATCCACGATATGGTTAATATGTTTGATCCGAGATCTGTTGCAGAGGCACATCAAAAAGCGTTGGCTTGGGAGAAGCAGGGAAGACGTGGAGGTGGTGTGTTTACTAATTCCAATAATCAAGCGAAGGGCGTTAGTGGGAGTTCTAATGTTCCTAAACCTGTCAATAAGCCAGTAGTGAAGGAGGCTGAGAAGGCGAAGGTTAGCAGTGGTTTCAAATGTTACAATTGCCAGGAGTTGGGTCACAAAAGCAATGAATGTCCGAAGCCGAAGAAGAGAGCAATTGTTGCAGAAGTTGAGGAGGATGATGATGAGGAGGCAGAATGTTCAAATGCACCTTATGTTGAGGAGGAAGAAGAATTGTCTGGGGATGAAGGTTGTAATCTTATGATGAGGAGGTCATGTCTTACACCAAAGCAAGAGGAGGATTCTAGTTGGTTGAGAAGCAATATTTTTCAGTCGACATGCACTATTCTGGGGAAAGTTTGCAAGTTCGTTATTGATGCTGGAAGTTGTGATAATATTATCTCTACAGAAGCAGTAAGGAAGTTGAACTTGAAGACCGAGAAGCATCCTAAACCTTACAAGCTAGCATGGTTAAGGAAGGGTGGTGAAGTGAATGTGTGTCGAAGGGCTTGTGTTAATTTTTCAATCGGGAAGAAGTACAAAGATGAAATTTGGTGTGACGTTGTAGACATGGATGTGTTTCATCTGTTGTTGGGCAGACCGTGGCAGTTTGATAGAGCAGTGCAACACGATGGTCATGCTAATAGTTACAGTTTCATGTTCGAAGGTACTAAAATCACTTTAGTTCCTAAGAAGCAACAACAGAAGGAAAGCAAGCTAGAGGAGATTGAAGAGCTGAAAACTTTATTATCTTTGAAGGAGTTTGTTAAAGAAGTTGAAGAGGAGCCTGAAGTGTATTTGTTGATTGGGAGAGAGTGCAGTGAAGGGGTTGAAATTCCTGAAAAAGCAAAGCCAGTTCTGAAAGAATTTGAGGATGTATTTCCAGAAAAGTTGCCTAAGGAGTTACCGCCACTTAGAGACATTCAACATCAAATTGATCTTGTTCCGGGAGCAGTTTTACCACATCGACCACATTACCGAATGAGTCCGAAGGAACATGAGGAGTTACGAAGGCAAGTGGAAGAGTTGTTAGAACAGGGACGTGTTCAGGAAAGCTTGAGTCCTTGTGCCGTGCCAGCTTTGTTGGTGCCGAAGAAGGATGGAACATGGAGAATGTGTACCGATAGTAGAGCTTTGAACAAGATTACTGTTCGCTACAGATTTCCTATGCCAAGGTTAGATGACTTGCTAGATCAGTTGAGTGGGGCAACTATCTTTTCGAAGATTGATTTGAAGAGTGGTTATCATCAGATTCAGATTAGACCTGGAGACGAATGGAAGACAGCTTTCAAGATGAGAGAGGGGTTATACGAATGGTTGGTTATGCCATTTGGTTTGTCAAATGCACCTAGTACATTCATGCGGGTGATGAATCAAATCTTTAGACCATTCATTGGAAAGTTTGTGGTGGTTTATTTCGATGATATTCTAATTTACAGCAGGAGTACGGAGGAGCATGTTCAACATTTGAGGGAAGTATTGATTATTCTTCGTGAGGAACAATTTTATGCTGCTACGAAGAAATGTGTGTTTATGACGCACAGTGTTTTATTTCTGGGTTATGTTGTTTCAGGAGAAGGTATTTAAGTTGATCAGAGTAAAGTTGAGGCAGTCAGAAATTGGCCACAGCCGAAGACAATTACTGAAATTAGAAGTTTTCATGGATTGGCATCATTCTACCGAAGGTTCATTCCACACTTCAGTAGCGTGATGGCACTGGTTACTGATTGCATGAAAGGGAAGCAGTTTGTATAGTCAGAGGAAGCGGGGGTTGCTTTTGAGAAGATCAAGGAACTATTGACGACAGCACTGATTCTTGTTTTACCTGATTTTCAGTTATTGTTTGAGCTACATAGTGATGCATCAAAGGTTGGGATTGGAGGAGTGTTAAGTCAGAGTAGAAGACCTATTGCATATTTCAGTGAGAAGTTGTCAGGGAAAAAGATGAGATACAGTACATACGATGTTGAGTTTTACGCTGTTGTGCAAGCTGTTAAACACTGGAGGCATTATCTATTTCAGAAGGAGTTTGTTCTTTACACTGATCATGAAGCTTTGAAGCATTTGCAGGGACAGGATAAGATCTCAGCGAGACATGCATCGTGGATTGCATATTTACAGCAGTTTACATTTGTTGTTAAACACAAATCTGGGGTGACGAATCGTGTGGCTGATGCTTTGAGTAGGAGAAATCACTTGTTGACAACATTGAAGGTTGAAGTGACAGGATTCGAATTATTGCCAGAATTGTTTAAGGAGGATCCTTACTTTGCAAAGTTTATTGAGAAAGTTAAGGATGGGAGTACTGATGAATTTATGATGGTTGATGGATTCTTGTTTAAAGGAAATCGGTTATGTATTCCAGAGAGCAGTTTGAGAATGAAGATTATCAAAGAGTTGCACGAAGAAGGCCATGTGGGTAGAGATCGTACTTTGCAGTTAATTTCTCAATCTTATTTCTGACCATCGATGAGAAAAGAGGTAGAGAGATTTGTGGAACGATGTCATATATGTCAGGTTTCGAAGGGTACAGCGACAAATGCAGGTTTGTATATGCCGTTACCTGTGCCATCTAAACCATGGGTTGATATCAGCATGGATTTCGTTTTGGGTTTGCCTAGAACTCAAAGGGGAAATGATTCTATATTTGTTGTGGTGGACAGATTTTCGAAGATGGCACATTTTATTGCCTGCAAGAAGACAGCGGATGTAGTTCGAGTGGCACAATTATTCTTTAAGGAGGTGTATCGATTGCATGGTTTATCAGAATCTATTGTTTCTGACCGGGATACTAGATTTTTAAGCCATTTTTGGTTAAGTTTGTGGAAGATGGTGGGAACGAAGCTGAAATTTAGTAGTGCTTATCATCCACAAACTGATGGACAGACAGAAGTTGTAAACAGGTCGTCGGGAAATTTGTTGCGATGTCTTGTACAGGATAATTTGAAAAGTTGGGACATGAAGTTATGCTAGGCAGAGTTTGCTCATAATCATGCGGTGAGTCGTAGTACGGGGTTCAGTCCATTTCAGATTGTATATTCAAGTTTACCAAGGGGACCGTTGGATTTGGCGATAGTACCACAGTCAAAAGAGACAGTTAAACGAGCTGCTGATTTTGTTGAAGGTTTGACGGAGTGTCACAGGATCGTTCAGGAACGATTGGAAAAGTCGAATGAGAAGTATAAGCAAGCTGCAGATTTAAAGAGACGAAATGTTGAATTTAATGAAGGTGATTTGGTGTATGCTGTGTTAACAAAGGATCGTTTTCCAGTGGGCGCTTATAATAAGTTGAAAGCCAGAAAAATTGGTCCTGTAGAAGTTGTGAAACGGATCAATGAAAATGCTTATAAGTTGAAGCTACCGGAGGACGTATACACTTCTGACGTGTTCAATGTTAAGCATCTTGTACCATATTATGGGGATGAACAATCTGAGGTGGAGGAATTTACAAATTCGAGGTCGAATTTTTCTCAACCAGGGGAGGATGATGCAGCTCAGACCAGGGTTGAAAATTTGCAAGTTATCGACATGAGTCGTTCACGACTTAGTGGGAGTTTAATTCTTTCACGACTTAACAGATCAGAAGGAGAAGTCATGAGTCGTACACGACCTAAGTTGTCACGAGATAAGGAACAAAGCTTTAAGTCGAATGGAAGAATTGAGTCGTCCACGATTCAACATGGAGGAATTGAGTCATACACGACTCAACTGGAGGCCAGAGGGGACACGAGGGAAGAGACGCGAGTTAAAGAAGGAGATTTGAGTCGTATCCGAGTTAACAAGAATGAAGAGAAGGAGTTACGACTTAACAGGAGTTTGAGGTGTTCGAGTTTGATGAGTCGTACACGACACAACGACTCATCCATAAGTCGTCTACGACTTAACAAGGAACCAGAGAGGGAAGTGGCATTAAGTTGGCGACCTAACAAGTTTACGGGTTACGACCTAAAGGAAGCCCGACTCATCAACTTACGAGATAACGAGGTAATGCCATATTACGATAAGTCGTTTCCGCGACCTAACAGGAACGAGCTACGACCTATGGTTATACGACCTAATGAAGGAATGGAGTTAAGTCACCTGGAGATGAGTCGTTCAGGGATGAGTCGCTCGGAGATGAGTCGTTCGAAGTTAAGACGTATGGGGTTTTCTGAAGGCCTTCTTTAAGTCGCTACCGACTTAAGCTGAGTCGTAGGTCGCGAGTCAGTCTTGTTTATACTATGTCGTGAGTCGTGTAACCTGTGTTGTTTGTTGAGTCGTATCTTCTTGGGTCGTCTGTACATGTTAGTGTTAGGTCGTTGTTGACATATACTGAGTCGCATGGTGTTTGAGTCGTTGCCGACTCAAGATGAGCCGTGAGTCGTGTCTAGAACTGGGTTGTAAAACGCTGTGTGCGTTGAGTCGTCTACGACTTATGTTGAGTCGTAAGTCGCATACGACTTATGAGGCTGTGTTGTAAACTCTATAAATAGCGAGTGTGTTGTACATTTTTGGTTGTTGATTTTGAATAAAAATTTCTTGTTGATTGCTTTGTGCTTTCTTCTCCAATTGGTAGTTGAGTGTAATCTCCTATCTCCACTTACGTCATTCGAGTGCGCTCGAATCCACGTTTGTTGAAGCCGATTCACGGTATCTAGTGCGCTAGATCAACGTACGAAGAATCGTAGATCTTTGAACACGGTATAGTGCGCTATCAACGTGTTTGAGATAGCTAGAATTCGGTATCTTCGGATCAACGAATTTGGGCATTTTGGTATCTTCAATCCACCGATTGCGACTTTCATCGATTCATATCGAGTTGTGATTAATCCGCTGCGTCATAGGGCTTAATTGTATATTGATAAGTTGTCTGCTTTGAACAATTTATTTTCTTGATGTCTAGGCAACGACAGAGCAATAATCATTTATAAATATTATGGTGATTCGTAAATATTATCCTAGTTGTTTCTTGGAAGGTATTTAAACCTTCGGTTGTATTGCTACGGTGGTTCGTGGTGCACCAATAAATCATGTCTATTACCTGGCTAAGAACTATCTTGTTGGATTAAGACAAAGTGTGATTATACAATTTTGGGTTAGGAGCTACTTAAAAAAAAACTTTGCAATTAAGTCTATGCATTCATTTAGTTACAATAGTTCATAGATATTTTTAAAAAAAAAATTCAAAAAGACCAAAACTAAAAAAATTTAAATATTTCTTAACTTAGTTTTTAAATCTTTTTAAATTTTCAATCAGAATAAAAAAAAATCCAAAAGTTTTGAGTTGGTTTTTTTAGGAAAATAACAATCCAAAAAAAAAATCTTTGCAGAAAAAATTAAAAATCCAAAAATCAATCTTCCTTTTGAAAACTAAATTCTTTGGTAAATATTTTTCCTTTGTAAAAAAATTCTTAAAAATATCTGAATTTTCTTACGTTTCAAAATTTTACGATAGTTGTGAAAATCAATATAATCCATGTAGATTCACATCAAACTCTTATGGATATTTTAATGACAATTATTGTACAAACAATTCGAATTTTGAACCACAAAATTTCAAAATGATGACCAACCCTCAAATCTTGAAAAATGCATTGAAACGATTTCGTCTTTACTTGAACTCTCTACACGAAACGATTAAAGGATAAATGATTTTTGTAATTCAAATTTGTGCAATAACTCAAGCTAAGTATTTCAAAATAATCAAAAATTTAATTCACTTCAAAATTCAAATGATTTCGATTATAACTCATGCAATACAATTTCGAACTCCAAAATTGAAAATCAAAATGAAATAGTGAAGTGCTTTTTAAATGGTTTTGACAATGAGAATAATTTCAGTTATGGTGAAATGAAAAATTTTTGCTCTCAACAATTTCAAATTGAAAATACTCAAGTTAATAATTATAAATTTGATTTTTTGTTGAGCAAATGGGTGAAATTCGCATAGATCACATGAATTTATTGTTTGAAACATGTATGAAATGACGTGAGAAATAAAATCAAATCTCATTGTGTGACGAGTCAAATAATAATCCACCTTTTACCAAAATTGATGATTTCTAGATGACAGCTTTTGAAATTGAAAACAAAAATATTAGTGAAGCTGTTGAAAATTCAGTAATTGAGTAAGATTTCAATTCTTTTGAGAATGTGGAACTCAATTTAAAATTCGATCTTCCATTTTCTGATTTTGAAAATTTGAATACAACAACTTTGGATTTTGAACATGATATATGCATTGAGGTTGTGAATAATTCAATAAAGGAAGACAAATTTTATGTACTGTTCTCTTTGGACTTTTCGAAGACGAGTAGTTAAATTCCCAAGAAGAGGATTTAAATCACCATTTTTATTTTGAAATCAATAATTCTGAAGAAGTTTTCAATGATAAGTTTGAATTTCAATTTGGTGAAAATAAACTTGAACTTCAACCAATTGTTCTATCTACCCCAAAAATCATTGAAAATAAAACAACTCACACGACTTTTAATAAAGCGACATTCTTTTTTTCAAATCAACCTTCAACTTCGAAATCTTTTATGGTTTGATTTTCTGCACTTGAGCTATGTCTCTCATACTTGATGAGATATATGAATTGGTGTTTGAAAGACCATTTCATTTACTTTTTAATGGTATATTTTCTGATGTTGTGTAAATAAGAATTATTTCATTTTCATGCAGAAATAGATCATATTTTTTTCTCCTTTCACTTGAGTTGACTGTGGGGACACAGTGAAAATCAAGTTTGGGTGGAGTCTCATCTTCATTTTTATTTTTCATAGTTTATTTTTTGGAAAAACAAAAAAAATTCAAAAAAATCCAAAACAAAATTTCTTTCTAGCATTTTGATTTACTTTTAAACAAGCACCATACGATAAACATAGGATTTTGGTTAGTAAACTGAAATTTTTAGAAAATTTATTTGTCTTAACAAAAATAAAAATTAAGTTTGATTACAAGTATCGATGGTTTAACTAGCATACAGGAAGGTTCATGGGCGATAATTATGAAGTATACCTAATTGAAATCTTTATTTAAAAAATTGGTGAATTTAAAGTAAAGGATATAACATTTTTTATCTTCTAAGTTAAGTGGTGCTAAGATGATTTTGCAAAACTCTCTCTTAAAAAAACAAAGAAAAAAAAATATGTATATATATAAAACATAAAAAATTGTTTTTATAAAAATTAAGAAACACCTAGAGTCATGTGTTCGCACGCAAGTGTGTACACTCGCCATGCTCTGTACCATTCTCACGTAAGCACGAAAGGCAGTGCATGATCGATATATTTGGCCTAGTTTATTTGAATTAGGTGTATGTATATAAAAATTCTTTTATTAATAATGCCTACAGTCGATAGGTGTACACACTTGTTTGTTCACTCGCCATGCTCTATATTCCCCTCACATAAGCCCAAAAGGCAATGTATGGGTAATATATACGGCCTCTGTTTTTTGAGTTAGGCGTATGTAAATTTTGTTTATATCAATAAAATTTCAAATAAAGAGAGAGTAAGCAATTGAAATCCAAGCAATATTTTTACTTATTTGACTTGATTTGTTATTCAAAAGAAAAGAAAATACCATTTTGAAAAACTTTGATAATCAACTAAGGATCCATTTCATTGTTGCATTATGTTATCAACCGAAATAACTAGCCAAACTAGAGTCTATTTGTTATGATAACTTAGTTCTTATTGGAAATTTTGACAAGGAAAATGTTTAAAATTTCATGATGTTGACCAAAATTTAAGTTTAACTTATTCGTGCTAATTTAAAAGTAAATTCTTCATTTGTAAATATTTTCAAAAACTTGCATCCATATCTTTGTAAATAAATCTTGCATTTAGGAATTTTTCATTTCGCATTTTGATTTTGTGGGTAGTATCTGTTGAAAATCCTCACGAGACAACACTCATATTACCATGGAAACCTAAAGTTTTAACGGCTTGTTGCATACGCTTAATGCAATCGTGCTCCCTATGAAATCGAATTTATCTTAATTTTAGTTATTCGAGGACGAATAAAAGATAAGTATGGGGATATTTGATGTACACGTAAATGTGCATATTTTTACTTCCATATTTAATCTAATTTAATTAAATAAATGAGTATAAATGGTATTTTAACATGTTAAAAACGGTATTTAAATTATTTTTAAATCGTCATTTATTCATCTTCAAATAGGAGCAAAATGGTCATTTTGTGTATATATTAATTTTGAGAATATTTATTTGGCATTTTATTTTTGATTGTAGGAATTTGAATGGAAATATGATGAAGGCTTCATGGAAAATATGCATGCACAAGAGGAGACAAGCAAATGAAGATGGAAATAAATAATTTCATGCAACATGGAGGACCATACCTGCCCACTTATCATGATCCCCTTCTAAGAGATAATGCACATGATTAAAGCTACGTGCACATTTAAATGGAGAATTATGCTCATGTTAATAACAACTTAGAGGCTACACTTCCTCAAGGGTATTTTTGGTAGACCCCAAAAATATGGATTAGGTTTTAGGCTTATATAAATACCTGATATGTTTCATGCAATGAGCTTTTAACCTGCTCTTTAGTTAGTTTAGTTTTAGGCTCAAAAATAAATATAAACTCTCTTTTTCTATTTCATGGCTACTTAGTCATTTTCTTCTTTTATGTAATTTATTTTTATGCAATGTTAGTTCATGCTCTTTTTATTTAAATGCTCCTTTTTTCATGTTAGTAGTTAGTTTTAATTTATGTAAGTAAATTAATTCTTTTTTTATGTTTATTAGCTCTCTTCTTATTTAGCTTGCATTTTCCTCTTGTGTTTGTTTCATATTGCAATCTACATTTTTTGACATGATAACAAATATGAGATGCTAAACCCCTTCAATTTAGGGGTAATGAAGCTCTCTTAATCATGTAGATTCAACATTTGGATAACTTGTGATCTCTTTTATGCTTAATGAAAATATTTGATGTGGTTTAAATTTTTTGTTTTAGCTTTGAATTTGATAGCATATGTTGTTGACACCAAATAGGCTATTCTTAAACAAACATAAATACAAATTACATCTTCATCTATATATGATTATGGTAAGGAAGTGAATTTTAAAATCAAAATTTGATGATCTATTTTACTAAT
Organism: Allium cepa; assembly: GCA_030765085.1. Lineage (NCBI taxonomy): Eukaryota > Viridiplantae > Streptophyta > Magnoliopsida > Asparagales > Amaryllidaceae > Allium > Allium cepa. Next base: position 546,415,634 of record CM060942.1, read on the forward strand.
CAATAGTGAATAGATCATGCTTAGAATAGATTTTGTTTTCAAGTTCAATAACATTTTTAGGAGAGTTAACAGGTGGTTTAGTGGGTATATTGAAGTTTAATGGTTTATGTTGGGCTAACTAATAGCATAAATATGCCATACTTATTGATAAATATATCAACTAAATTCACTAATGACCAAAATGGAGATCATAATTTCATTTTGTTGATTTATGTGATCATGAGAAGGAAATTACCTCTAAATTGCATTCTACTCTCATATTTTTATCCACTTTATTTTTTGTTAGTTTTTAGAAATTTTTAGCTTAACACAATCTCAAAATCCTGGTTTTATTTAATTGAGTAGAATTTTAAAATTAATGCAATTCCTCACGGATCGATATGTACTCGTCACGTACTAGAATTGAATGTCGTATGCTTACGGTTATTTTATTTCGATTTTATAGTCTATTTTCTAATCCGATGGAAAGTTAGCCGTTAAACAGGGCGATGCGAGGAGTTTGTGTTTTAGGAGCGTGATTTCACGGCCTTGAGAGGTAGTGCGCGGCTTATGGAATGCGCGGCTTTTTATACTTCTCAGCGTTGCCTATCTTCAGGCGACACAGGGAGTTTGTGTTTTAGGAGCGTGATTTCACGGCTCTGAAAGTTAGTGCACGGATTATGGAATGTGCGGATTTTTATACTTCTCAACATTGCCTATCTTCGGGCGACACGAGGAGTTTGTGTTTGAGGAGCGTAATTTCACGGCTCCATGTGTTAGTGTGTAGCTAATGGAATGCACGGATTTTTATACTTCTCAGCGCCGCCTACCTTCGGGCGACGCGAGGAGTTTGTGTTTTTTAAGAATTAGTGTGCGGCTTATGAAATGTGTAGATTTTTTATATAATCCTTCTCGATGTTGCCGGGGCAACCTGCCTCTTAGAAGATAGGGATTGGGTTCCGCCGATCCAATGGTTTGGGTCGATTTGCTTCCATCGATCCGGTTGGTAACTGTTATGATCACAGTTTTGTTCATTCAAAAATCGGATTGATTTGACTAGGGAAAGTTGGGCAGATTTCTGCCCATTTACAATGCCCTCGGCATTCCGGGACGAAGTTTTTGCTGGAAAATAGAGAGTAAATATGGTAGTTGTAATGACTCACCTTTTTGGACAGTTTAAATCGATAATAAACCGCACATGTTTAATTCAAACCATTCAAAAGGGAGGATTATTAATGGGGTAAATAAGAAAATATAAGAAAAGAAGGAAAAATAAAACATAGAATCTCGCAGTTGAATGACAAAATATAATAATCAAATAAACAGTTCATGAAGCTGTTTTACAAATAACATGTGATTACACTTTTACAATTCAAATTAGAGTTATACATACAACAGGAATAACAAATAATGCAGCGGAATACATGTTGTAGTGGAATAATTATAATAAATAGCAATAATATACTGAATCTTCATCTTCGTCCTCCAAAAAATAGTCTTCAGTACACTGAAAAGCTCAGACTGGCCCGAGCGTAATGAAAACAAAACACTCAAGTCAGAACTAAAAGATCTTATGCAAGTCAAATTAATCTAAAATAAAATGTGAGTGCAATGGCTTCAAAGATGTTACATGATTTTCCATCTCCTATCAAGTGTACAACGTGAATATAATTATTGAAAGATTTCAAATAATTCGAGGTATCAATTTTAACTACTTTAATTTAAAAAAAATCGAAGTTTAACTTAAACCTTTTAAATAATTCAAATCCAATACATAATCCAAGTTCAAGAATTTATATGGATATATATATATATATATATATATATATATATATATCATTTCAACCAGTATCTAAATTTAAAATTTTCAAATCAATGAAAACCGCTCGGGTTTATCATTTCAACCCGAAACGATTTCCCTAATCTATAAGATCATTCGGGTATGTATCATCTCAACCCATTGTGATAACAGAGATATAGGCATAAATAAATATTCAATCGTCCAAAATTTCAACCAATAACATCCATCACAATCAACATCCAAATTAGAAAATAAATCACAACAATTAATTGGTTATCATTATTAGGTGTTTAACTAAAAATTATATTCAACATTAATTACATGGCTATAAAATTCAATATCAATTCAAATTAAATCTAAATGACAAATTAAAACACCAAAAAAAATTAATAAACTTCTAATCACATCATAAATCTAATTTAATCAATATAAGATAATTTAGTTAGTTGTGAGTGGGTTAAAACACCCACCTTTGATTTGTCGACGATTAAAAATCCAATTAAATGCCCAAATTTGAACAGCGGACAAACCGGAAACTAGGTCATCTTTAAGAAAACTTACGGACCGACATATTATTGAATCTATAAAAGTGACTAAATAGAAAGTTGTTGCAAAAAAATTTCTCTCCACTTTCAAAAAAATAATCACTTTAAAAGCTTCTGTCAAGAGGAAGTTATGGTCAAAACTAATAGAGGTGTTTTCTGAGTTGAAAATCTGAGTTCAAATATACTTCGAAAAGATTTGAGTTTTTTGCATAGAAAATTAAGGAATTTGAAGAAATGTTCTAAATAAAAGTTGAAGCCATTGGAAAAATAAATGGTTTATATAAAAGAAACGCATAATTTGTTTCATTTCTGGAGGAGATATGGTTGATACAATATGGGGTACTTTTGTTCAAAACTGGACCCGAGAAAGGACTTGAAAAATGGAGTTTTTGATATAGATATATTCGGAATGGGAAGAAGGGTTCGACAACAAAGTTGTTGCCATTGAAATTATACATGGTTTCAAAAAAAATATTTGGAGTAGTTTAGTGAATTATAGAAGCCATGGAAATGAGGGGAAGGAAGAGGGAAAAAGAAAGGGGAAAAGAAGGGAAAAGGAGAAAGAAGAGAAGAGGAAAGGTGGGGCTTTGGCCATGGGTTACTGTTGTGGGTTGTGGGTGGTGATGGTGGTGGGTGCCGGTAAGAGGAGAGAGGTAGGCTAGGGTTTTGAAGGAGTAAGGGTGAAATTTGATTTGGAAATTTAGGAGTTTTGAGGTTTGGAGTTTTCTATAGATTTGACGAAGAAGGAGAAGAAGAGTACGCAGAAAGTTTCTCAAATGAGGAATTTTTTTGTACATACTTGGTTTTAGTCGAGATAGTAATATAGAAGGTCAATGTGTGAGAAAAGGAAGGATGCAAAATCTCTTAGAGTTCATAGGGTCTCTTGGTTTACTAAGGAGCCCATTATTCTAAAACAAACCCAATAAGACTTAACCAAAAAAAAGAACACAAATATACACTACAAATGAAAGAAATAAGCTGCATGTTAATTAATAATTAGGAAATTAAGGTGGAGAGACAAAAATAAATGTCACATTTTATTTTGAAAGCTTCAAGCATTAATACTGCATAAAGAAATGTATGTAGAAATGTAAAAGTTTGCAAACTAAAGGAAAGTGAAATTTTATACACGCAAAAATGAGGTGGCAAGAATTAAATACAACCTAAAAGTCAAGACTCAGGTATTAAATAGAAGGAGAAATAAACGGTTCAAGTATTAATAATAAGATAACTATTTTAAAACGTACATGCAACAATTAATAACAAAAGAAACGAAGGGACCATGTACATCGCGCAACCTTTTTAATATCCGATTGGTGAAACGTAACCAAATTAACTTCATTAACTCAAATAATATTCAAACTCTTACGCATTAAGTTATTTTGTCTATGCATAATAAATGAAATTACTTACCTTAAAAATAAAAACGTTCAATTTTGTTTTTCCAAAATGATCTTTTATTTCCATTAAAAATTCTTTTCTGTTTAACACAAAGGTGTGTTTCTTTTATTAAATCTGTTAATTGCAATCAACTTTTTCTTCCATTCTAATTGAAATATTTCAATAACATTAATTGGTATTACTTACAAAGTTAAATTTCTAAAAAGACAACTAAAATGGATGAAAAATGTAATAATTGTTTCCTTTAGTCATTAAACACTTTTATAAATTTGTTGTTTATACAGTAGAGTAATAAATAACCTAATTTGATTATTTTCCTACTCTTGTAATCCATTTGTATGCTAAAACACAATTCAAATATGCATATATTTCTTCCTTTAAATCAATCATTCTATTTTTTATTTTAATGAAATTAAACCTACATTCACAAATGAAACATTCATTTTATTTTATATAAATATTCTTTTCATTAAATCAACTTTCTTTATATTTTCACAAAACATAAGCTATGTTTAATTACACATATTAATTTACAATATGGTGTACTCTCTACCATTAATTGAAATTATTCAATTACATTAATTTCAATTGTTTACAAAGGTGAATTTCAAAATGGACAAAATAAGTGTAATGAAAAATAGAACAATTATTTCCTATTTATTAGTAATTTAAACATATTTATACACTATTGGATACAAATAGGAATTATACATTTCTTACCAAATAATAGTTTCTCGTCTCTACAATCAATCTTTAAGCTACCAAACATTTCAAATAAATAAACACATTATTTCTTCTTTAATAAAGAAACATTTATTATTCTTTATTAACATTTATTATTCCAATCAATTGGAAATTTACATTCAGACAATTATTAGTTTCACTCAAACCAATGTTATTAAAATACACACTAGCATTTGTTATCATCCTTACATTATTGATAACATGTTTCATTAATTTTTTTTTTTACTTAAGCTCATAACTTGTATTATAATTTAATTTGTATCAGTAAAATCTTAATTTTTTTCTAACAATTTTATTCAAAAATCTTATTTAATTTAATACTTTTAAATGTTTAAAAATACGGGTCGTTACAGTAGTTTTTAGACGAAATAACGGCGGAGCGATTCGATATTCCTGCCTTGGGAATTTGGATTCCATCGACGATTTTTAGCTTGAAAGTTCCGTCCCTTAGCTTTTTATTAATGATATATGGCCCTTCCCAATTCGGTCCGAAGGCCTTCGGAACGGGGTAAACTCACTTGAGGATGAGATTCCCCACTTTAAAGGTTTGGTTGTGAACTTTGGAGTTGAAGTATCGTGCGTCCCTTTTCTAGTGGGCAGCGGTTGTTTATTCAACTTCTTCTCTCCTTCTGTCAATCATATCTAGTGATTCGAGTAGGAGCTGCTCATTTTGTTTATGATTAAAATTTTGCCTTCGGTGCGAGGGACTTCTAGATCGATGGGGATCATTGCTTCTGAGCCATATGCAAGAGCGAACAGAGTATGACCGGTTGCCTATTTATAGGTTGTTCTATAAGCCCATAGTGCGAGTGGAAGTTCATCAACCCAGTTTCCTTTTGCTTTGGTTAGTCCCTTTTTGATAGTGGACTTGATGATCTTGTTAATTTCTTCCACCTGCCTATTTTCTTGCGGATGAGCTATCGTAGAAAAGCTCTTCTCAATTTGGAAGCAATTGCAGAAATCCTTGAACTCGGAGCTTTCGAATTGAGTTCAATTGTCAGTGATGATTTTCTATGGCACACCAAGCCTGCAAAATATATTTTTAGTAAAAAAACTAATGACTTTCTTTGTGGTTATGGTGGCCAGCGGTTCAGCTTCGGCCCATTTCATGAAATAATCAATTGCAACTATAGCGTATTTGGCCCCTCCTTTTGCTATTAGCAGGACGCCAATCATGTAATTCCCTATATTGCAAATGGCCACGGGCTGACCATCTGCATTAGCTCTATGGAGGTTTAATTTTTCTGAATCTTTGGCAGCGATCACATCTTTTGGTGCATTATGCAGCATCATGGTTTATGGCCAGAAGTATCCATACTGAAGGAATTTTTTTACAAGGGTCTGCCCCACGATGTAGTCCACGCATTCGCCTTCATGCACTTCCTTCAGGATCCGCCGGGATTCATCTTCGGACACACACCTAAGAAGCGAGATTGAGAATCCTCTTCGATAGAGTATTCCATCTGGTATCGTGAACCGCGTGTGCCTTTCGGATAACCTTTTTTCATTGATTTCGGTCAGTTGGAAGGGTCCCTGCAAGTAAACAGTCCTTCATCGGTGTCATCCATGCCTCCGGTTTAACGGTGATCTCGATGATCCAATCGACATCCATTTCATCTATGCTTGGGGTGGTTAGAGTCTCAACTAGGACTAGTCCCAATGATTGGGCTTCCCCGGAGCTTGCCAATTTAACCAAATAGTCAGCCATGGTGTTTTTTCTCCTGTGTAATATGGGTTACGATGTAATGTTCGATGTCGCTTAGCAACTCTCGTACTTTTAATCCTATTATTAATGCTTCATTATTTGTCATGGGGAATTCCAAGCGTAAGGCGTAGCAAAGGGCTCGTCCTTCAGGGGTTTCAAGCACTACTCCTGCCCCCGTACAGAGGTTGTTAGATGCGCATCAACAAAGAGTCTTCATTGCCTTTCCACTTCCAGCTGTGTTTCTTCCTCGTCGTCTCATATAGTAAACTCGATGATGAAATCTGCTAGCATTTGTCCATTGATGGCCTTCCTTGGATGGTATGCGATATCATATTGACTCGGTTCTATTTCCAGTTGAGAAGTCGTCTAGAAGTTTCAGGTCGATACAACACTTGCTTTAGGGGCTGATTGGTCAATACTTTGATAGGATGCGCTTGAAAGTATGGTCATAACTTCCTAGATGCGATCAAGAGGCAATATGCTAGCTTTTCCAACTTTCGGTAATTTTTCTAGGCTCTGGTAAACCGCTTGCTAATGTAATGCATGGGCCGCTAGATTTTTTCTTCTTCACGCACAAGGGCGGTGCTCAATGCATGAGGTGAGATTGACGAGTAAATGAATAGGTCTTCTCCATCCACAAGCTTTGATAGGATTGGCGGAACTTCCATGTGCCGCAGCAATTCTTCGAATGTTGTTTAACAAGCTTCATCCATTTCAAGTGTTCCTTTCCTTTCTTCAATGCATCAAAAAATGGCATACACTTGTCGGTAGCTTTTGAGATAAATCGACTTAGTGTTGCGACCTTTCCATTCAGGCTTTGCAGTTCCTTCTTATTCTTCAGGGCTTGGACTTCTCGTAGTTCTATTATCTGTTCTGGATTTGCTTCCATACCTCTAGAACATACTATGAACCTTAAGAGTTTCCCAAAGGCTACTTTGAAATGACATTTAAGTGTGGATTGAGTTTCATTCCATACATCGGAGTATTTCAAACATTTCGGCGAGGTTTTCTAGGTGGTTGGCAGCTACTCATGACTTGACCAACAAGCCATCCATGTAAACTTCCATAGTCTTCCCGATTTGATGCTTGAACATGGTATTCACCAATCTTTGGTATGTTGCCCTAGCATTATTTAAACCAATAGGCATTACCCTATAGCAGTATAGGCCCAGATCGGTGATGAAGCTGGTGTTCCCTTGATCAGGCTCATACTAGTTGTAGTCTAAGTATGCATCCATGAATGATAGCAATTCATATTCCACTGTCCCATCCACAAGCTGATCGATCCTGGGTAGGGGGAAGCTACCTTTCGGGCAAGCTTTGTTTAAGTTCGAATAGTCAATACAAGTTCACCATTTCCTATTGGACCTTTTGACTAAGACCGTGTTAGATACCCATTCAGGGTAAGTTAAGTCGCAGATAAAACTATTGGCCATTAGTCTATCTACCTCTTCTCGTAACACCTTGGATCATTCAGGGTCCAAGCTGCGCCTCTTTTGCTTTATTGGTGTGAATTTGAGGTCAATATTGAGCGTATGGCCTGCGATTTCTGGTGATACCCCACATATATCAGAGTATGTCCAAGAAAACACATCCAAGTTGGCATGAAGAATTTAGCAAGTTCCAACCGCATCTTGTTTCCAAGGTCCGATCCAATTTTCAAGACCTTTATTGGGTCGTCCATGTCGACTAGGACAGACACCGTCAATTCTATCGGTATTATCCGATCCTCCCCCGAACTCTTTATTCTAAGGTCCAAAGCCTTGTCGAATCGGCTATGGTCCCCGAGCCAGGGCAGCTCCGTTGTTGTTATTTAGTGGGTTCACAAATGTGTAGAGTTCTCCCTACATCCTCTCCCTTTTCCGTTCTTTTCGACTCACATAAATCTGCAACGTAGCATTGCCTAGCTGCGCAATATCCATTCACAACTCTGATTCCGTTTGATGTATGAAACTTCATGGTAAGGCACTATTGGGCTAGAGTTATTCTGAAATCTGCTGGTGCGAGCCATCCCAAGAAGGCGTTATATGCGGACATTTCTCCACGATCATGCAAGTTTAAATGAGGGCGACCCTTCGCTGTCAGGTCAATTGTTTCCACAGGTTGTTTGGGTTCGCTGGTAAACCCATGGATCTTTTTTTTGGCATTCAGACACGCTTTTTATGTCAATCTTCATTTGATCAAAAGTACGTTTGAAAAGTATATTAACGTAACCACCTCTATCGACCAACAGCGGTCAAACGATAGCGAGACCAATTCCTACCGTCACCACCATTGGATCGAGAGTTGGAGCTTTGATCCCTTCGGTGTCCCAATTTCAGAACACTATATTGTGATACAAAACTTTTTACAGCTTGGATGGAGTTTCATCTTCTATTGCGAGACGTGATTCCTTTGGAGCATGCTTCAACGAACTTGCATACCGCTCCATCTCCCCCTAACTTCTTTATGCAGGGTGTGGTCCCCTAGATATCAATCCAATAATAAGTTCTTTGGTTAGTTCTTTTTGACCTCTCTTCACTAGTTCCGGCCTAGTTTCTTCGATCTCTAGGAGCCTGAGGAGCCGTCGGTTGATCAAGATTCTGGGATTTTCTACATACTGCTGAAGATTGTTTTCCTAAATCAATTCTTCGATGAGATTCTTTAGATGGCTGCATTCATTTGTATTGTGATCGTGTGCCTCATGGAAGTGGCAGAACTTTCCTGAGCGCTTTTGTTGCTCAATTGCTTCCTTATTTGGAGGTTTTTTACATTCCTTAGTCCCCTGTGTTGCGAGGTAAATATTTTCCGAAGTGTTATTTAGGGTTGTGTAGTCTTCGGGCCTAAACCCTTTAATCCTTTTATTATCACCATTTCTATTTCTTTTATTGGAGTTTTAATTTTTCCTCTTTTGATTTCCATCTTTCCCTATGATTCCTTTAGCATTTCTAGAAGTGTGCGCGCTTTGATTCATTGCCACGTCATTTTGTCCGATGTTCATCGGTTGCACACTAGTAGACTTCCTTTCCGTCTCTTGGACTTCCTCCAACCTTAAGTATTGACTTGCTTTACAATTAAAATCTTTCCTCGTGTTAGGTTGCTTCATCTTAATCCAGTTTTTGAATTCAGCCTTGGGGTGAATGGCACAGACTAATGCTATAAAACCATGTCCTCGTTGGGGTTGCTTACTTCCATCACTGCGGTATTGAACCGCTTCTTAAAGGATTTCAGTGATTTGTTTTGTCCTTGGAACAATCCGGATGGGGATATGACATCTTTGGTTGCGCAGTATGGAGCCTAAACTGATCGAGGAATCTTGTTGCTAGTTGGTCAAAAGTAGAGATAGATCTCGGCGAGAACCTAAATAACCATGTAGATGCAATTCCTTCAACAAAGATAGGCAAACACCTGCAACAAATGGCTTGTGAAGCATTGGCTCCATCCATGTACCAACTGTACTTGTATAAATGGGGTTTTGGGTCCTTCGTCCCGTCGTAGGATGGAATGGTTGGCATCGTGAACTTTTCTGGATATTTCTCATTCAAGATCTCATCGGTAAAGGAAGTCCAACTTGGTGCAGATCCTCATTCATCGTCTCTCCTATTTTCCTTCAATCGTTTAACCATGTTCGCAATAAATGCCTCTGATGTCCGATAATCCTAGAGGCGGCAATCAGTCGCTACACCAAGTATTTGGCTTTGTAAACGGTCTTAACGAGTGGGCGGAAGCCTAGGCTCTCCTATCTTTGGGAGAGCCACTCTCACGGGATCTCGTTGGCTCATAGTTGGCCTGAATGAGATAGTTTGGACGTTCCTAGCATCATCGAATGCATTGACATTCTCTTCCAACTTGTCGTCTTGCTCTCCGTCTTCTAAGTTGGAGAGGTCCTAGCTATATCTTCTTATGGGGTCTTCGCCCTTTGATTCAAGTTCAAAATTGGTTGCCTTATGGCAAGTAGGGCAATTATATTTCCTTCAGCATTGAGTCCCATGATTCCCGTTTTCACCCTTTTTTGTCGTTGTTTTCTAATTCTTAGGTTTAGTCCAGAAATAGAAGAATTTTCTTGTTCTATAACAGCCGAGGGTTCAGGCATGGTTCTTTGAGCAGGATTTCACTATAAGGTTAAGAGAGCGTCAAGCTTATCCATTAGAGCCTTGTAACAACCCGAACTCCAGTGATCTAGATTTTTCACAAAAATGCTAAAACCCAAGCCCACTAAAGTCCGAGTTAGGTATCTGGTATCTTGCAAATAGGCAAAGATAAATATATAAGAGCTCAATTAATTATCTCACAGCGGAATTGATTAAAATATAATAGTAAGTAAATACTCACCCAAATAATAACACTTTCTAAGCAAGTGTCACATAGCTGAGAAGTCTCTACCATCTACCTGCCCTGTCGGATATTATGAGGAGGGGGTCAGAACAAAAGTTCTGGTGAATGAATAAATTACATACTTCTAGGCTTAATTATACATATATCATTTTATTTCCATTTACTCTTATATTAGGTTCATTAGGTTACAATATTCTCACCTCTATTCGTGAATCGTGCCCATCTACTGCATTGTAGATTAAAACCTAATAACTAATATATATATATACATATATGTAGCTATATACCTAATGTCCATATTGGTCCTAGGTACCACCCATGGTACCTTCCGTATCCTCCTTGAAAAGGGCTTCATCGTCTTGCTTCGAGAGTGTTCCGTAACTACATCTGTAAAGGACTTCTTCGTAAGGCCTACAATACAGACGCTCCATTGTCTTGCTTTATAGTTATATCTGTAAAGGACTGCTTTGTAAGGCCTACAATACAGATACTCCATCATTTTTCTCCACGGGCATTTCGTAGCTACATCTATAAAGGACTACTTCGTAAGGCCTACAATACAAACGCACCACTACTTACTATGAAAACGTAAATCACGTCCGCACTAGTCTATACCAGTGTTCGAACATCCATAATGTACCACCCAATGCGTACATTGAGGACTATGTAATCATTTTGTCTACTATCTGAATCCCGCCAACAAGGTCTGCCTTGTACGGAACTCAGTCGGGGATTTACTATATCTATCAAGGACTGCTTCGTTAGGCCTACAATATAGATATTCTAGTTGGTCTGTCTCTTTCTCGTCATGGCTATGGCCCCACGCAGCCATCCCTCGACTAATCGAAAGAATTCTAAAAAGTTAAGTGGCCATGCCCTACTGCAAACAATCTAACATCCAATTGGCGGTGCCCCTCATCTAATGTCTCGATAGTGAAAGAATCATTGGCCTGATGGTTTAACGCTAGTCTTTCTCGAAATCGCTCTTGGTCTTGATGATAGCCGATATCTGCATGCGACTATCCTTAAACTTACTTGCAAGTACTAGACATATGAATACCCTACTTCGAACACTGAACCCTTCTAACTGCCTACAAAGGTCTTCTTCATCGGGCCTATAATGCAAATGCAATCAAGGCATACTCTCTTGATGGAACATCTACAGACCTGCCTCCGGGGATTTAGCTTCATTAGGCTATCAAGAGGGTCATCCTAGAGTATCCTCATGCCCCGTTGAAGTCTTTTACTTCCTTGAAGCCGAAAAATACTAAGTTGGACGTGCTTCTCCATTTCTGAAATCAGTGACGAACTGCTTCGTTAGACGCTTCATCTTTTGGGCTGCTCCAAACGTATCTCAATTCTTTTATTAGACCTTAAGTCTAATCTTTTAATTTGCGTTTAGTTTACTTTCTTATTCTGTTAGCTACTTATTTACCCTAATTAGCATATTCTTGCCCTCGTCTCACCTCTATCTATTGTGAGATTTCCATTTATTTAATAGGGAATGCTATTGGTATGAGCCACATTCATTATCTTGCTTATTTAACTTCATGTAAATCTTAAGTTCATTAAAATAAGCCTCTTTTATCATTCCTACTTTATTTGCTTGTTGACTTAATATAAATTATTTAAATAAGCTTATACCATTATTATTTCTTATTAATTTATTCAACATCTCAAAATAAGCTATTTCATTCTTATTACTTAATTATAACCTACGTTATAATTCTACCTGTAATTGTCATTTTCTCTTCTTTTATACTCTGTATATAATTCCAGCATTTCTTTTCTGTTCTAATCTGCCTTCTTTTATTATGATATAGAATATTCTTTTATTCTCTTATATTATATAATTCACTTACCATAATAACCATCTTCTTAAAAAGTCTACGCAGTGAATGCAGGCCTATGTTCATTATCATTTACAGCTTCAAGTTCTTATCTAATAATTTACTTGATTCAGGTCATACTTTGCTTTATTATCTTCTATTCTAGGAAGTAATTCTATTTTATTTGGTTGTTAAGAAAACTATATTTAAAAATCCATTTTCATATTTTAATATTAAATAATATTGTAAACAATAATTCATAACTGCTAGAATTTCTTTTACTATTTTGTAATAGTGTAAAATACAATGGTTTCTCTATTTTACACTAATTCCCTTTTTCTTTATTTTATTCTAGCAATTACGTTCATTATGTCTTTTAAATATTAAATTATAGAAATGTATCATATTTTCTAAACCAACTAATTAATCTTTTAGTTACTCCAAAATCCAATTATTAGATCAATTAACTTTTCTCATTTTAACGTAATTTATTATAGTAATTCCATTCCTCAAAATTTTATTACTTTACATCTTATTTTCTTCATTTCATTATTCTTAATTATTTAATCCATATTCACGTTTAATCTATTCTAATCCATACGCGAAGAAAGAGGAGAAAATAGAAGAAGAATGACACTTGCATAAAAATCCAAAACGTAGAAATAGATGTAAATAAATACTAATACTATAAATAAACTATAAATTCCTTATAGTTCAACATAACTTAATTAGTAGGATTAATTATTGAATAAAATTATCTAAATGGAAATTTAACGATAGCATATCTTAAACTTAAAAGATATATAAATAAATCCACTCACATGTCGTCCTTAGCTTCGCTTGTGCTCCGCTTTGCTCCATAGTCCTTCTGGATCCCTTTCTTCCAAGGTGTATAATATTTGAACTTAGAAAATCTTCCTCCTAGAAATTATTTATTTTTTAGGGTTTAGCCTTAGGCCAAGAACCCAAAGAAATATTTTCTATTTAGGATTCAGCCTTGAGCAATGAACTCATGGGAGAAAATCTAATTGTGAGAAGATAGCTAGGCCTAAGGTCCTATTTATAATGGAGCTTGGGGATCTCAGTGTTTGCGTCAAATTGGTCACAAACACCCGATAATCGATAATTCACAATCACAGATCACAGATGAATAATAAGTTTGAAGATCTCTCAGAAAATTCAAAGGAAAGCAGTAAACAACACAGAATTTATATTGGTTCGGCGATCTGGCCTATGTCCACTCTGAAGTTTATGATTTTATTGACTCACTTGATGATTTTAATCAGTTACAGCAGGTTACAGTTGATTATGGCTCTGAAGTTTGAATACAACAATGAAAGCGAAGTGCAGAATTTAATCCGGTAGAGTCTGGACGTTCCAAAGTTGAAAGATCCATTTTCTGTTGGCTTTGAGGCTCTATTTATAGGCGTAGGAAGCTGATATCACGCTCAAACTCCGGAGACTTCTTCTGGCACGTGAGTGGACCCACAGGACCGATCTTAGAAAGTTTCGACTCGATCCATGATCGATACGAACCAATTTCGTATCGATCAAAAATTAATCCAATCGAGCTGAAACTTGGCAGGAATGTTGTTCAGCTTGTACGTAAGCTCCTGAGAAAATTTTATTGCATTTGGATCTGTGGTTTAGGAGATATGATCGATGCAAGATTGCGTTTTCATGAACATTGTCGCGTTTGAATTCATGTTTCGTATCCATCCCATTCGACTCGATTGAGGCACGTGCGTGCGATATGACGTGGTGCAAGATTCTTGGATCGCTCCACCTTTTTTGCCGAGTCGACCGATTCGTTAATATTTGAACTCCACCCAGATCCATCCACGTCTTTTCATTCGCATTCATATGCCACGACCCCTATTTGAAATTTCGGTCCATGTCCAATGTTTCGTATCGATGCCTGTAGCGCGTTTCGCACCGATCTTATACATGTTGATCGATTCGAAGCGGCCTTAGGTGATGCATGAAGGATTGATACGAGGATGGTGTAAGCCGATGGATACGAAGTGGGGCACGGATACGAACAAGGTCGATAGTTGGATACGAACGAAACCTTACCTAGTGGATACAACAGCGGTCTGTAGAGTCGATAGGTTCGAACTATTCACCGAACAAGATCGATTCGAAGTATGATGGATACGAATAGTTCCACACTGATCGACACGAACCCGATGGATTCGAATAGCGCAGCCAAGGTTCGACTCAAACCCGATCGATTCAAACAGATCGTTATCATGCTGTTGATCGAGTCGAACTTGATCGATTTGAAATTCAACCTCCCTCTATGGATACGAACGGTGTGTTCTTTTTCTAACTTGTATCGATCATATCTCATTCATACGAACTCTGATTAACCTGAAATTTGAAACGCTGGCTTTTATGGTTTTGCTTGTCATGCCTTGGCAATTGTGACTTGATCCAGACTCGGACAAAATCCATCGATATCAAAAACGAAGCAATGTACAACCAATCTTTGGTATCATGGCCTTACCAAAAGGCCGGATAACACTTGCCCCCCAAAACATGCCTTACGATGGGAAGGTGTGTTTTGTAATGCCATAAGCTGGATGTTCATATCCTGTCGACGACCTGTAAAGAACTTGATAGTTTCATACGACCTCGAATGACGATCGTTCGAGATCGTATGTCATCTGAGGTGAAATGGGACCGTTCGCGGTCGAATTCCATTCGCGGCAAATGATAAAATGGGACCGTTCATGGTCGGATGCCGTTCGTGGCAAATGGTGACTGTTCGCGGTCCGGGTACCACTTCAAATGAAGGGCGGCTGTTTGAAGTTGGACGTCGTTCTAGGCGATTTGCGATCGTTCACGATCGGACGTCATATTAGACGAATTGTGACCGTTCGCGGTCGGATGCCGCACGAGGCAGAGTGTGATCATTCGCGATCGGATGTCATACTAGATGAATTGTGACCGCTAGAGGTCGGATGCCACATGAGGTAGAGTGTGATCGTTCGCAATCAGATGTTGAGGGGGGATCAGCATTACTAGAGTCAGATATCATGTTCGGTTGAATTTCTGAATTGGCGACCTTGGCGGTTCATCGCCATACAAGGTGTGCGTGTGGACCGTTCGCGATCCAACGGATATACAAGTAACTTCTTTTATAGAATTGCAAATAACAAATTAATGCCCATATGAATTCTCTAACTGAAATGTCCAAACAAACCAAATCCAAATGTTCAAATCAAAACTAAACAGAAGCAAGACAAGGATGTCAAAGTGCAAATTCTTACTACGATATGGTCAATAGTCATTCAGAGCATGCATGTGGATCGTTCGCGATCTCGTACGTGTGTAAATGATTTAACCATGTTAGTGAGAAATTTACAACTTGTTCATCGTTATTCCAATTAATTGATAACCATCCGGTGTCCCGGTTCAGGGTCACCCATAGCTGATGTAGACGGTGGTCGTTCTGGCTCCATCGCTGGGGCTCGCCTCCTCACATGCTGAAGTAGCCTATCGTTTATGATATGCCTTCCACCTCATCTTTCAGATGTCTATAGTCGTTTGTGTTATGACCGTTCAGTTCATGGAATAAGCAATATTTGTCTGATTTCCTTTCGTCAACAGTTGGATCCCTTTGCATTGGTCTACGATAGGGAACTTGCTCTCTGGTGTCTTGGTAAATTCGCTTCAATTTCATTCAACTCTGAATAAGTGGTGAATCGCGGCTCCCTCCGCGGCCGCTTTGACCTGTCATCATTATTCTTAGCCTTTCGTTTCCCTTTACCAATTTCCGCACCTTTTCCAGATGGATTTCCACCCTTGACAGCATAAACATCGATTCCCTCTTCTATTTCTGCACTAGCATCCTCCAATCATAAAAACTTTTCGGCCTCATGATAGAATTCTCCAAGATCCATAGGTGGATCTTTAGTTAACGAATCTTTGAACTCTGTGCCATCAGCTATTCCGGATACAGCCACTATCATAACCATGGATGGATCTGGTCGGTCCACCGACGCTGCCGCCGCATTGAATCTTATCAGAAAACTCCTCAAAGACTCCCCAGCTTTTTGCTTTAAAGTTGCCAAACTCATCACATTCTTGGGCCTTGCAATGTGAACCCTGAATTGCCTCATGAATTTCTCGGCTAAATCAGCCCACGTCCCTATGGAGTCGCTCTCTAGCTGCCTAAACCATAGTGCTGCGATATCTGTCAGATAAATTGGAAAGCACCGAGCCATGACTTCCTGTGATTCCCCCAGCACTTCCATGTGCCTCATATACTTTGTCTGATGGACTGCAGGGTCCGTCCTCCCATCGTACATTTCCACCGATGGTAATTTGAATTCTGGCGGGTTCCTAGCCATCCTAATCGCAGGAGAAAAAAGACTCATGTTCACATCTTCAAGATCTCTATTTACTAATCTTCCTCTCATGGCTCGTCTGACCATCTCTGTCAATCTATCATTGTCTCCAAGCTGTAGTCCTTGTTCATTGCCTTCGATCTGCCCCCTTAGTCCATGAGAGATTTCAGGGGTCTGCCACCCTGGTTGAGCATCTATCCCTCTATCGCCGCCAGGTTGCTCGGCTCCCCCTGATTCTCTTCCCGGGATTGGATCAACATGCTCTAGGCGTATGTCCCCTAGTCCTGGCACTACGTCGGATTGTCCTGCTCCATTCTGAACCCCGTCTGCTCCTCGATTCCGCGCTCCAAGTTGCCCAATCTGTCGAAATAAATTCTGGATCATCTCTTCTTGTCTTCTCATCATTGCCTCCATCTCATCCCTACTGATGAAGATCGATGCCTGATTTGCGCTTGAAGAAGCATCTTGACTCCCTTCATGCTGACTCCTATCTACCCTTTGTCTTCTACTTGATTGTCTTATCATGACTCTTTGGGTATGAATCCCTAAACTTTCAATTTTGAATGATAGAACTCCTGAATTAGCCATCTCAGTGAAAGCACCAAAATGTTTGCGCCAAAATTGGTCACAAACACCCGATAATCGATAATTCACAATCACAGATCACAGATCACAGATGAATAATAAGGATGAAGATCTCTCAGAAAATTCAAAGGAAAGCAGTAAACAACATAGAATTTATAGTGGTTCGGTGATTTGGCCTACGTCCACTCTGAAGTTTATAACTTTATTGATTCACTTGATGATTTCAATCAGTTATAGCAGGTTACAGTTGATTATGGCTCTGAAGTTTGAATACAACAATGATAGCGAAGTGCAGAATTGAATCCGACAGAGTCTGGACGTTCCAAAGTTGAAAGATCCCTTTTCTGTTTGCTTTGTGGCTCTATTTATAGGCGTAGGAAGCTGATATCACGCTCAAACTCTGGGAGACTTCTTCTGGCACGTGAGTGGGCCCACGCGACCGATCCTGGAAAGTTTCGACTCGATCCATGATCGATACGAACCAATTTCGTATCGATCATAAAATGATCCAATCGAGCTGAAACTTGGCAGGAGTATTCTTCAGCTTGTACGTAAGCACCTGAGAAAATTTCATTGCATTTGGATCTGTGGTTTAGGAGATATGATCGATGCAAGATTGCGTTTTCGTGAACATTGTCACGTTCGAATCAATGTTTCGTATCCATCTCGTTCGACTCGATTGAGGCACGTGCGTGCGATATGACTTGGTGCGAGATTCTTGAATTGCTCCACCTTTTTTGCCAAGTCGACCGAGTCGTTAATATTTGAACTCCACCCAGATCCATCCACGTCTTTTCATTCGCATTCATATGCCTCGACCCCTATTTGCAATTTCGGTCCATGTCCAATGTTTCGTATCGATGCCTGTAGCGCATTTCGCACCGATCTTATACATGTTGATCGATCCGAAGCGGCCTTAGGTGATGCATGAAGGATTGATATGAGGATGGTGTAAGCCGATGGATATGAAGTGGGGCACAGATACGAACAAAGTCGATAGTTGGATACGAACGAAACCTTACCTGGTGGATACGACAGAGGTCTGTAGATTCGACGGGTTCGAACTATTCACCGAACAAGATTGATTCGAAGCATGATGGATACGAATAGTTCCACACTGATCGACACAAACCCGATGGATTCGAATAGCACGGCAAAGGTTCGACTCAAACCCGATCGATTCGAACAGATCGTTATCATGCTGTTGATCGAGTCGAACTTGATCGATTCAAAATTCAACCTTCCTCTATGGATACGAACAGTGTGTTTTTTTTTCTAACTTGCATCGATCATATCTCATTCATACGAACTCTGATTAACCTGAAATTTGAAACACTGGATTTTATGGTTTTTCTTGTCGTGCCTTGGCTATTATGACTTGATCCAGACTCGGACAAAATCCATCGATATCCAAAACGAAGCAATGTACAACCAATCTTTGGTATCGCAGCCTTGCCAAAATGCGGGATAACACTCAGACCGTCGGATTCTTGAGTTGAACCTGGAGCCACCACGTCACAGGGTCGTTTGGAGCCATAGGATCGAAGAACGTATGGCTCGGATGGCGTAAAAATTAGAAAAAACGTCACGTACGTACCCGGACGAAAAATTCGTCAAGGTCGCATGCGGGTCGACCGGGCGGTCAACCGCCTCTAAGCACCGGTCGACCGCGCGACTGACCTGTGTGCCAATTAGGTCGACCTGTGGTTGGCCCATATGTACATATGTGTGTGTGTGTATTTCGTTTTATTTCCTGTTTTTGTTTCGTTCATTACTCCTTCATATTGGTTCATATTTTAACAAGTTATATATGGAAATTGATCAGAAAATCGCCCCGGACGTAATAGTACAATTTCTAGAGCCATATTTCGATAATTCCAAAATTATTTATTTTCATTACTTGTGGTTATACGTTACATTTTAACTATATAAAAATGCAGGGTGTTACATTCTCCCACCCTTAGGAAATTTCATCCCCGAAATTTGAAAAGGGTAAAATTTATATAATCGCTCGCATTAATTACAACCATTTTGTGTACATCCAATTTTGCAACCATCCGTGTTTTTGTGCAAAAGTGCTTTTCAAGACAAAGTATATGCATGTACATAAATCTCTAAGCGGTACCTCTTATATGAATTCTTTTTATTTTAAAAATTAATTTTTAAAACATGATGCACACAGCCTAAATATACTTGCACATTCTATATGAATGCAATTTTTTGAAAAATTAAAATATTTTTTACCCAATTTTCCCATACTCCTGTTAAATATGGGAGTAGTTCAACTAATTTTTCATCCAAGTCCTAAAACACAACCTTTAATACTCAAATTTCAGAAAAATCTAATTTTCTAAATTCAAGTTCTTATGTTAGAAAGAAGACAGAAAATGCAGAAACTTCATGTTTCTCCGATTTTCTTTTATGCGCATCTTTCCCCATATTAGGGATTTTGGGTTGCTATCCTATAACAATCCCTTTCTGTTTTTCCCAAGCACGGTGTACATAAGAAAATAGCTTTTTAAATCTTTAGTTGACGCTTCCGTCGCTTCTTTAATTTGTTGTTTTCCTTTTTGTTATTCTTATTTCTGCTCTTACTTTTTATAATAACGTTCTTACCTCCTTATTCTCCATTTGTGAACATCACAAAAATAAAGAGAAAAAGGATCAATACTGATATATTACCATAGAATTTTAATTGCTTATATAAGAGTTCAATTTTATAACTAAAAAGAGAAAACAAACCCTACTACAATACGATACCTGATAGATGACATATGTAGGCTAACATAGCCATCATCTAGGGCTAGGAGGCTTATGCCCCTGTCTGCCCTAACATAGTGTAACTGTTGAATATGCGCTTTGCGCTTATATGATTTTTGTTTGATGATAATAAACATATATACATTCGTTTAATGTATTTGTTAATATACTATTTTGTTTTCACAGATTAAATAAATATTTGTTGAATAAATTAAATAACACAGAATTTGAATTCAAACAAATATTTTATTCAAACAAATATTTATTACAACTTTGAATAGTACAATTTCAAGCTCTCACTATACATATACAATTTTGATTACATTACATCACAATTCTATTTACATTAATAACCTCACTACATATCACTCACACTCGTATTTTGTCTTCAACTTCATTCCAGTTTGAATCCAGCATCTGAGCAATCTGCAAAAATATTCACTAACGCAGTAAAATTTAAAAAGAAATATTTTTGCAAATTCAAAAATAAAAGATAATTTTGAAAATATGATTTGCCTCAGTTATTTGGGTTGTTCGTCATAATTTAAATTTGAATTCATCATACACGAACAACTTGTGACATACATAGTGTATCACTGTATATGCCACAAGGCCGTGCACACCGATATATACACTTGATAATGCTACAGGGACAGGTGAGCACAGGTCAAACCCAAATACAGGATTCAACTCAGGTGCGACATAAATTAAATCACGACACGAGCACAAGGTCAAATCCGAGTTTTGAAACTGGATTCAACACAAGGCAACTTGAAGAATGCAAAGCTTCGACAAATCAAAACTCCATCAAAGCACATGTATGCAGATCAGTGCAAGTGCCAACCAGAATAAAATCCAACACAGTTACAACCAACCATATGCAAGAGGCAACAAAGACCAATCAGTAGCATGCTTATGAATCATCAACAATGCAACAATGTGCACAGGTCAGAGACAACACAGTTCATGTACAAAGCTCAAGTACAATGTCAACAGCAATGAAATCACAAAGACCAAAGTGCACCAGTGATGCAAGCTGCAGCGTACCAGAAGTGCATTTATCAAGTACATAATGATGCCATATCAAACTTCATAAGCAATGACCCGTGCAATGACCAAGAAATGACCAAACAAAACCAGTTCAACAAGTATGAACCAGACAAGGCATAGAAACTACAACATGGAAGCAATGCACCAATACAAGTTCGACTAAAAGTGCAGACAACAGCTACTCAATGATACAGTAGCAAGCTACAAGTGATGCAGAACAAAGATGAATACAACAGAGATCAAGTTCAGTGCCACAGCAATCATGACAACAGCCAGTTCAACAAAGATCAAGTCATGGAGTCGCAGTCACAATGAAACTGCAGTGGAACAGTTGCAACATGAATGAAAAGACCAGACACTACAGCATGTACAAGCCAAATAGTTCAGATCAACTAATCAACAGTGCACAACCAACTCGAGAATATACACGATCAAGACCAAATGCAAACTGCAGTAGTACACTTGAACAAAATGAACAAGTGGAGCATCTGTGTAAACTGGGCAAGTATGGACAAAAGACAACGCCAACAACAAAGACCACAAAAGAAATGCCACCAGACCAGACCAAAGTGTAACAGACAAATTCCAAATGCATCAGTACATGAATACTGTAACAAATGCAAGGTCGACCAACATAATACAAACAAGCATGCAACAGCAAGCATGTAACAGAGACGAAGACTACAAGATGAACAACGATCATGCTACAGAAATGCATGTATGCAGCAGAAATAATAACAATGATTCACGGTAAAGTCGAAGTGTTTTTAAAACCAAGTCAAAGCGGGTAAAAATCGAAACATCTCAAAATTCAAAGCCAATGCAGAAAGTCAAAGCCGTAATTCACAGGAAAGCCGTGCGCATCAAGCAAATTGAACAAGTCACAATTCAAAATCGTGGTAGCCAAGCAATTTGAACAAGTCAACAAAATCTCAAGCATCAATACCAGATCGAACGGCCAAAGACAAATTCAAATTCAATTGTACGAACGAAAATTCAGGGCATTAAACCCTATATAAACCATTCAACATCATCGGCAATAGATCAGAGTTCGAATACGAAAATCAAAAGGTAACAAAGCATAAATTCTTACCAGAAGGAAGAATCGAACTCGGTAAAAATTGAAGGAGCTGTGAAGCAAAGAGAATAGAGCATCGATCATCAAGCAATCACGAAGAACAATCCACCTGATCGAAGTAATTAAAGTCGGCTTCTTCAATTTTACACCAAGCCCTAATTTTCAAAAGGAAGAAGAACGAACGAAGAAACAAGAGCCGCCAACACAAACAAAGGAACGGGCTAAAATAAAGAATAGGGCCGGCCGTATTTTAAAAGGGCTTTATTATATTAGGGTTTAGGGTTATTTTTATTGTCTGTTAATTGTTGTTTTTTATTTTCGAATCAAAAGAATTTGTAAATCACCACCTAGGGTTTAGGTAGTGTCAGATTGTCTAGTTAGAATTAGTTCAGTGAGCAGGGTGTGCGAGTTTGCAGAGCTCTATAGGCGGGAGCAGTGTTTGCGAGTAATCAAAGCTCTATAGGCGGGAGCAGAGTTTGCGAGTAATCAAAGTTCTATTGTAGGCGGGAGCAGAGTTTGCGAGTAAACGAAACTCTATAGGAGGGAGCAGGGTGTGCGAGTCTAGTAGAGTGTTTGTGAGCGGGAGCAAATGTTTGGGAGTCTAGTAGAATGTTTGTGAGCGGGTGCAAAAGGTTCTGCGAGTCTAGTAGAGTGTTTGTAAGCGTGATACTGTTTAATTCTAATAGAAATCTGGGAATGCAGCAGTAGGCAGGGGTTGCCGAAGCTGGGTAAATTTTGTGTGTGATTTACTTTTCAGCATATTTATTTCTACAGTTTGTTTCTGTGTTTAAATCGAGAAAATTTGCTATAACCCTATTCAACCCCCCTCTATGGTTAATCTAGATCCTACAGTAACGACTCAGAATTTCAGTCATTTGAAATTCAGATATTTAATTGATTTTAAATATTCACAGGTTAATTTTATAAGTTGAATAACTTATATTTCGATATAATAATTTATTTGGATAAACAATTTTTAATTTAATATTTAAAATTACTGAAATAATTGGAAATTGAATTTAATGTGAATAAAAATAATTTATAAAGATGAATTAAATTCTATTTGAATTAGAATGATGTTAGAGAACTTTTGAAATTGAATTAAAAGTCAATTTATAAAAAACTGAGTACTTTAATATTTTATAAACATGCAAAAATAGTCATTTTTGACACAGTCTCGGATTTTGACGAAGTTTCATTGGATCCATAATGTTATATTATTATAGGATTTCAAATTTCATGTCAATTGGATTTACGGTTTAGTCATGTGAAGCTAAAACGCATATAAATTTGTTTAAGTAAAATTTTAATTTAAATAATTCGATTCGAAAACCTATCTTCCAAATACGATCGAATTGGCCTCCGATATATATTCCATTGTGTTCGGAATAGGGGTAAAACATTATAAACGCAAGGCGGCATGCTTCGATTGAAGTTCGAAAAAATTTCGGATGAATAGTGTCACAAAATTTTCTATAAAAGGCTATATTTTTTCTCTATTTTCACTCAAACCTAGAAATCTAGGTCTAGCTGCCATTTTAATTTCAATGGCCAGAAAACATCGATCTTCATCCCCTCTAATCTCCTCATCTATTCATTTTCACGAAAAAATTCCTAAACGAATATTGTAGAGCACCACAAAATCTATAAATCCAACATGTATGATCGAGTTTGGAGCAGAGGATTGATGGCGATTTGGATTTGAATGACGCACGTTCGAATATGAGTTCCAAGGCATTGAAGTGACCGAGCTTGCCATGCCTCTGGCCGATGGCATGCCTCGCGATGGCCTATCGTCTGGTGGTCCCTGATCGTCGTCTCGACGAGTGGTGGTGGTGCGGCATCAAAAAAATCAAGGCGGCCTATTGGTTCGGTTGCGAACATAAACGGGGAAGAAGGAAAAAAAATCTCACGGCCGAGATCTGCTATGTATGGAATGAAAGGCTACGATGCAACTAAGGTTTAAAAAATAAAAATAAAAGGTGTAAATTATATTATATATTTAATTCGTGTAATTTTTAAAATGCTATAACTTCTTCATACGAGGTCCGTTCTTAACGAAACAAATTGCATTGGGTCCGTATTGATGAGCACTACATTTTAAAGCTTGTTTGGAGTTGACTAGAGCTAGTGAAAATTTTGGATAAAATTAAATGCTCGTTTAATTTTATTCAGAATAAAGCACTTCAACTATTATTGGAATCAAAGTGAGTACAACTCACTCTTTCTATCTCACAAATATTTTCATATGAGAGAGAATAAATTTTATTATGCTGATTGATGATTGTTTGGATGATGTATGATATATTCTATATATTGATTGGTATTTGGATGTATTCCTGCCTTTTGGAGCAAATGAGACCCTATACATTCCCGTGTATGAGCGGATGACCTTTTGTACGCGCATCTGCCTCGAAGTGGACATTGTACACATATTTTAATATGTATATTTGTTGCAGGTGACAGGTTGAAGGGATCCAACTGGATTCCTCTCCAATGTTGATTTTATCTACATATATTGTGATATATGCTGTTAGCATATGATATATGAAGTTTTGGATGCCAGGATTGATATAATTGATGTGAATCACCTTATTTAGTGCTGTTGCAGTATTGCAGCATTGGGCCTATAATTTTGGAGTTTTAAAATATTAAACTGATGATTTCAAATTTAAAAAGGAATTCGAAGTGATTTTGAAAATAGACGTTTTATTAAATTTTAAATTATTAAGGAATGAATTTATTTAAATAAATAAATAAAAAGTTATAATTTTTATGTTATAAAAGTTATGGTTTTGTGAAATATATCAAAATGTGATTTTGAAGTATGGAGATAACTATTTTGTAAATTAAGTTAAAATTGAGAATTTTTGACTTATTATAAATGGTTTATATATAAGATTTATAAAATCAATATTTTATAAATAAAAAGTAATGGAATTATAAAGGAGTTTTATAAGTGTAAAAATAAAGTTATAATAGAATCTTATAAGTGAATATGATTTATAATTTGTGAAGTTACAAAAAGAATGAATTTGTAAATAAGAGAATTATAAGTGAATTAACTTATAAATTTAATTTTGGCATGTAAATGGGATATAAATGAGATTTATTAGAAAAGGATTTTTGTATATGGATGTTTTTATAAAATATAAATGAGATGCATAAATAAGGTTTTATAAATCCGAAATCAATTGAATTTGATAAATTGAATATGAAAGTTTATTAAAGGAATTATATTCACAATTTTGGACAGTGGATAATCCTTTAATTAAATGTGTAGAAGTTTTGAATTTGGATAATGAATTATATTCACGACGGACAGTGAATAACCCTTTATATAAAATGGATATTTTTGGGAAGTGATATTATAAAATGAAGTTAAAAGATTTAAAGATATTTTAAAACATGCTAAGTACCGAATACATAGATTT
Organism: Allium cepa; assembly: GCA_030765085.1. Classification (NCBI taxonomy): domain Eukaryota; kingdom Viridiplantae; phylum Streptophyta; class Magnoliopsida; order Asparagales; family Amaryllidaceae; genus Allium; species Allium cepa. The sequence goes on from CM060942.1 coordinate 546,441,214, forward strand.
CAACATTTATTGTTGAAATAGACGTTTTCGAGAAGTAAGGAAATGATGGACTAAACATTGTTGTTATAGTAAATGATTTTCGAAAGGAGATGTTTTTTATAGTATGTGGGATTTATATATCTATCTAATTATCGAATCCCTTGATTTTGGGTTGTCGTAATGATGTTTTACGCAACATTCGTTTTGACCCAAATAAATATGTTTAAGAGAATATTTTCCTTAAAGAATGAATTATATACTTAATCATGATTTAAGTACAAGTAATATTTTCTAAGTATTAAAAATAAATCGATTTGTCAATTAGTTATCATTATAAAAGTATATGGAAATGTTTTCCAATATTGGAATATTGAAATAGGTTTGGAATTATATCTTTTTAAAGATAACCTGAAGTAAATATTTGGAAAGTAATTTAATTAATAAAAGATTAATTGAAAGGGCCTAGTGATAGCTTATGGTGCTAGATATTTGTTAATTTGCTTTGATAGTTAAATAACCGACTATCAAATTTGGCCACTTTTGTTCCTCGACTTGACGTGGGAACTATTTAGTCATACACTTAGTACGAACCATTTGTGTAGGTTGATTATCGTTTGTGTTGAGAATGTTGATTCATGTAGTATGGAGTATTACTCCAATCTATCGAGCTTCCTTCTTGGCCGAATGATAGCAAGTTGAAAGTTAGAGACGTGATAAGTCTATGAGACTTGGTTTCTTCGCGAGGTTGAGAAACGCTTTTGTGTTGTTGGTGCGAAGAGACTGAGATTGGTTTATCCGAAAACCACTTCGACCAACATTTATGCGACGATTGTGCAGGTTGGTTGTGATAATATTGATATTGAAGATTTTCATTGTGGAGGACTGCTTGTTGATCATTTAGGGTTAAAATCCCAATATACATCTAGTAGTAGTAGACTCTTCGTTATAAAATATCCAATGCAATGACTATTCACTACTAATCTTAGAGATTTCCGGACAGGATGTGGTAGGAAAGTACGTACCTTCGATTTGTCCTTTTCCTAGACAACTTGTATGGACGTTTGTCAAACATTGCATTTCTTAGATTACATACATTGGTTTTTACTAAAGTACATCAATGGTGGCGGATAAGGCAACTTCTCTTAGCTTAACACCCTCCTTGAGACGTACGAGCTCAAGGGTTGTATTTTGTGGAAGGCAATTAGTATTCAATGAAAATGGCCGTGTGGCATTCATAGTGATGTGATGTATGATATGTGAAAGGTAATCATTACCTCATGCCTCATCAACCGAAAATGAATGAAACAGGGTTAGATGTGGAAAGACTAAGTGGGTCACTCCCAATTAGGATATGATCATCCTTTTCTAGATATATTTCTTCCCAGCTATGACGTTCAGGATGTAAATTATTGTGGTTTGTATGCTATGAGGGCCCTCAGAAAGGTCGGTAATGACCGGAGGATGATATATTCGGTACTATCTAGTTATAGAGGTGTGCCAGTCTTTAGTTGGTAGAGGTTCCTTTGTGATGTTCCTTGGTACATTCTTCTAAAGATGTACTGCCGGAAGGTAGTCCCTTTACCTAGTCATTTGTATGGAAATCCAAACTCCACTACGTGTCTGCCATTTTGATTGTATTACCCATTTTGGGCTATATGCTAGAATTTAATCAATGTAACAATTTCGGTTGTGATTAATGTTATTTGTATACTAGACACTAGTATAATATAAGAGAATTTGATATGAAATGATTTAGTTATCGTAAGGTAAAAACATGTCTGTGTTTATGTGTGAGCATGTCTTACGAGATACTTTTCTTTTGAAAAGGAAAAAGTTTTGGTAATTTAATAAATTCAGTTGAGTGTGTTTTCTCACACTGGTTTACCAGACTGATTCGGGCGTTCTTTCCTTTCAATACTGGGGTCAGACTGAGTATATTTACAGGTTCAGGTTTGGTGCTTTCGGAGCTTCAGCAAGCGAGCTGAAGATCTTCATTTTCGTATACACGTATCAGTTTATTATTCGCTCCTTAGTTGTTGTATATTATCAGCAATTGTAAGTATAGGTTATTATAACTGACCAGGCTGATAATTAGAGATTGTTTGTTGAACTCTGATTGATATATGTGTATTATAGTTTATGTTTTATAAAGATCATTGATATGATATTATATGTTTTCCGCTGCGATGTGAGATTTTGTATTGTTCTATTTGGTTCTCTCAATCTTCTCTTCATCTCCCTTCTTTCTTCCTCATGAATTTCCGTCATTATGTGCTTTTTGGGTCGGACATGTGTGATTTATTGTCGATTCAAAAGGTATGGATTTGCGGGTCGTCACACGTGGTATCAAAGCTTAGATTTTATATATTCCTAGGCTTTGATGTGTACTAAGTATAGACAGGGTCAGTAGCACCCTAGATTACGTTTGAGTGTGTTATATAGACGAGCTCATATTTGTTAGTGATTATAAAATGTTTTATTTTGTGTTTACTTATTCGTTGAGTTGTTTGTGAATTCTGGTCGGTATGTGGGGACGCTATGTTATCGCAAGGGATTTCTGAACACTTAAACGAGGCAAGTCGACATAGTATTGTTTTTAAATTGGATAAATGAAATAATCTTACCTTAATTATATTTTATATATAAAGGAACAATTTTTTAGAAATTATTAGTGTACATAAATTGATTGTTTGGTTGTTGAAAATATAAATATATATAAGATAATAAAATATGTTTGAATAGTCTAAATAAAAAACAACAATTGTAAAAGAATAAATTATACTAGCAAATGAATTATAAAGATGGAATTATAATTAATATGATTTACAATTATGAAATAATCTTATATATAAGAAATGAAACTAAATGAGTATATTTATAAATATGAGTTATAAATGATAATTGATTTAAACTAAGAATTTGAAAATTTGTATTCCATTGATTTTGGAAGTTATTTTTCAAAATTTAAAATGATTATACTATTATTAATCTAAATAAGATAAAAAAATTTGGAATGATCTTGTATAAGTGAAGTAAAATAGTGAAATTATATAAGTAAAAATATTTGTAAATGGTATTTATAAATATAAAAGGGATTTTTTTAAAAGAATATAAAGCACTGAATTTACTATTGTTGCTGGAAAATAATAAGGGTGATGAGTGTAGCATCATCGATATCATTTTCAAGTTTCTGTGTGATTGATTTGCTACTAATAGTAAATATAAAATTTAAGTTTTGTTGTGATAAACAAATTTCAATTTAAAATCCATGTTATAATTGATAAATATAAGTGAAATGAGTTTTGGACTTATAATATGAAATTAAAATATTTAACTTTAGTCAAGTTAAAGAAATTTGAGGTAGCATAATAAAATATATGATTTGAAATTTAACTAAAGAAAAGTTAAATAAGGTGAATTAGATTTGAATTGGATTAGATAAGTTATTGGAATGAAACATAACTTAAGTGGTGTAGAATGAAGTTGAATTGGATATCAAAATGAATTAATAAAGTGAGTTAATAAAATAGAGTAATTAAATGAATATAAACTTGTGTTACATAATGAAATTCAACTTTAGTGGTAAAATGAATTAGCAATTGAATAATTGAATGAAAATCAATTAAATATCAACCAATTGAAATTATATGTGTTAAACCAAATTGAAGGTAGCCGAAGTAAATGTGAATGATGGAGTGTAAATTAAATAAATTTGGTTATGGTGGAAATACATTGGTTGTCAAATGGATGCTAGTGGATTAAATAGGAATTCATTAACTGTTAATGAAATTGAATTAATAAAATTGAAAGCTAAGTAATTGAATTCAAATTGGAAGTGAAGTGAATTTAAATAGAATAAAATTTGATTTGATTTGAAAGTGAACAAACTTGAATGTAAATTAGTAAATGTAAACCAGTTGAATTTGAATAAATGAATGTTAGTAAAATCCAATGTTAATGAATTAAATCTGAATAAATTGAAAACCAATTCAATGAATATCAATAAGAAACGAATTTTTATTGATATGGTTATAGATTGATTGGATAGATATTGGTTTGTTGGATGATAGTTCGACGATAGTTGTATGATGGTTGGATTTGTTTCTTTTAATTGCATGCTATATGAGCAGATATAGTTGTTATATTGGTGTATGGTGTATATTGATATTACTTTTTATATACATGTTTCTCGTTTATTGTTGAGTGTTTAGTAGGTGTAGATGGTGCTTACTTTTCATTTGGAGCTCGCTTTCGCGCTATATTAGCTGCGTATGCTCGCTAATAATATATAAGGTACATATCTTGGATTACATATCGTACTTTGATAATTTTTCCCCTACCGGATGCCTCATCCTCGAAGTTGAGATGTAAATTTGTGATATATATATATATATATATATATATATATATATGTTGTGATCCTACGACGATCGAACCGCGCAAAGGAGACACTGACGAATTCTTTGAAAATTAAAGGCGTTAGAAAATTTTTGAGAAAATTGAAAATTTTGTATAACTAAATTTTTTATTTTTGAGTTAAAAGTTAAACGATATTAGTTGGCTTTGAAGGGATAACTAAGCATGGATTTGAAATCTTCGAAAAGTTTTTGTAAGAAGTTTAACAAATGGATTTTGGAAAAGTTAAAATGTTTAAATAATGTTGATATCTAGTTTGAACGAGTTGTTTTGAAAAGTTAATGGATTTTGTGGCTTTTTCTTACTTGGTAATTTGGAGGACGAAATTCTTTTAAGTAGGGGAGGATGTAACGACCCAGAATTTCGGTCATTCAAAATTCAGATATTCAATTGATTTTAAATATTCACAACTTAATTTTATAAGTTGATAAACTTTTATTTCAAATATAATAATTTATTTGGATAATTAAATTGTTAGTTTAATATTTGGAATTGCTGAAATAATTGAAAATTGAATTTAATGTGAATAAAAATGATTTATAAAGATGTATCAAATTCTATTTGAATTAGAACGATGTTAGAGAACTTTTGAAATTGAATTAGAACGATGTTATATTATTATAAGATTTCAAATTTCGTGTCAATTGGATTTACGGTTTAGTCATGGGAGGCTAAAACGCGTAGAAATTTATTGAAGTAAAATTTTAATTTAAATAATTCGATTCGAAAACCTATCTTCCAAATACGATCGAATTAGCCTCTGATATATATTCCATTGTATTCGAAATACGAGTAAAACATTATAAACGCAGGCGGCATGCTTCGATAGGAGTTCGAAAAATTTTCGGACGAATAGTGTCGCAAAATTTTCTATAAAATTCCAATTTTTTTCTCTATTTTCACTCAAACCCTAGAAACCTAGGTCTAGCCGGCATTTTTATTTCAATGGCCAGAAAACATTGACCTTCATCCCCTCCGATCTCCTCATCCATTCACTTTCATGAAAAACTTCCTAAACGAATACTATAGAGCACCTCAAGATCTATAAATCCAACGGGTATGATCGAGTTTGGAGAAGAGGATCGACAGCGATTTGGATTTGAATGCTGCATGTTCGAATGTGATTTCCAGGGCATTGAAGTGACCGAGCTCGCTGTGCCTCTGGCCGATGGTATGTCTCGTGATGTCCTATCGTTAGGTGGTCCCTGATCGTCCTCTCGATGAGTGGTGGTGGTGCGGCATCAAAAAAAGCAAGGCGACCTATGGATTCGGTTGCGAACGTGAACGGGGAAGAAGGAAAAAAAATCTCGCGGCCGAGATCTGCTATGTATGGAACGAACAGCTACCATGCAACTAAGGTTTAAAAAATAAAAAGTGTAAATTATATTATATATTTAATTCGTGTAATCTTTAAAATGCTATAACTTCTTCATATGAGGTCCGTTTTTGACAAAACAAAATGCATTGGGTCCATATTGACGATCACTGCATTTTAGAGCAGGTTTTGCGTTGATTGAAGCTAGTGAAAATTTTAGGTAAAATTAAATGCTTCGGAATAAAACATTGCAACTGTTATTGGAATTAAAGTGAGTACAACTCACTCTTTCTGTCTCACTGATATTTTTATATAAGTGAGACTAAATTTTATTTATGCTTATTGATGATTGTTTGGATGATATATGATATATTATATATATTGATTGGTACTTGGATATATTCCTGCCTATTGGAGAAGATGAGACCCTATACATTCCCGTGTATGAACGGATGACCTATTTTACGTGTGTCTGCCTCAAAGCGGATATTGTACACATTTGTTGCAGGTGACAGGTTGGAGGGATCCAATTGGATTCCTCACTAGTGTTGATTTTATTTACAGATATTGTGAGATATGTTGTTATCATATGATATATGATGTTTTGGATGCCAAGATTGATATGATTGATGTGAATCGCCTTATTTAGTGTTGTTACAGCATTGGGCCTATCTTTTTGGAATTTTAAAATATTAAAATGATGATTTGAAATTTAAAAAGTAATTCGAAGTGATTTTGCAAATAGATGTTTTACTAATTTTTAAATTGTTAAGGAATGAATTTATTTAAATAAATAAAATTTTATAATTTTTATGTTATAAAAGTTATGGTTTTGTGAAATAAATCAAAATGTTATTTTGAAGTATGGAGATAACTATTTTGTAAACTAAGTTAAAATTGAGAATTTTTGACTTATTATAAATGGTTTACATATAAGATTTATAAAATTGATATTTTATACATAAAAGGTGATGGAATTATAAAGGAGTTTTATAAGTGTCAAAATGAAGTTATAACTGAATCTTATAAGTGAATAAGATTTATAATTTGTGAAGTTATAAAAAGAATGAATTTGTATATAAGAGAATTATAAGTGAATTAACTTATAATTTGGATTATGGCATGTAAATGGGATATAAATGAGATTTGTTAAAAAAGAAATTTTGTATATGGAAGTTTTTATAAAATATAAATGAGATGTATAAACATGGTTTTATAAATCCAAAATCAATTGAATTTGATAATTTAAATATGAATGTTTATTAAAGGAATTATATTCACAACTTTGGACAGTGGATAATCCTTTTAGTAAATGTGTAGAAGTTTTGAATTTGGTTAATGAATTATATTCACAATTTTGGACAATGAATAATCCTTTATATAAAATGGATATTTTTGTGAAGTGATATTATAAAATGAAGTTAAAAGATTTAAAGAAGTTTTAAAACGTGTTAAGTATCGAATACATAGATTTCAACATTCATTGTTGAAATAGACGTTTTCGAGAAGTAAGGAAATGATGGACTATAACATTGTTGTTATAGTAAATGATTTTCAAAAGGAGATGTTTTGTATAGTATATGGGATTTGTATATCTATATAATTATCAAATCCCTTGATTTTGGGTTGTCGTAACGATGTTTTACGCAACATTCGTTTTGACCCAAATAAATATGTTTAAGAGAATGTTTTTCTTGAAGAATAAAATATATACTTAATCGTGATTTAAGTATATGAAATATTTTCTAAGTGTTGAAAATAAATCGATTTGTGAATTACTTAGTATTATATAAGTATACGGAAATGTTTTCCAATATTGAAATATTGAAATGGGTTTGGAATTATATATTTTTAAAGATAATTTGAAATGAATATTTGTAAAGTTATTTAATTAATAAAAGATCAATTAAAAGGGCCCAGTGATTGTTTATGGTGTCAGATATTTGTTTATTTGCTTTGATAGTTAAATAACCGACTCTCAAATTTGGTCATTTTAATTCCTCGACTTGATGTAGGAACTATTTAGTCATACACTTAGTACGTAGCCATCTGTGTAGGCTTGATTATCGTTTGTGTTGAGGATGTTGGTTCGTGTAGTGCGGAGTATTACTCCAATCTATCGAGCTTCCTTCTTGGCCAAAGGATAACAAGTTGAAAGTTGGAGACGTGATAAGTCTATAAGACTTAGTTTCTACGAGAGGTTGAGAAATGCTTTTGCATTGTTGATGTGAAGAGACAGGGATCGGTTTATCTGAAAACCACTTTGGACCAACATTTATGCCATGATTGTGCAGGTTGGTTGTGATGATTTTGATATTCAGGATTTTCATAGTGGAGGACTGCTTGTTGATCGTTTGGGGTTAAAATCCCAATATACATCCAGTAGAAGTAGTCTCTTCGTTATGAAATATCCAATGTAAGGACTATTCGCTACTAATCCTAGGGATTTTCCGACAGGATGTGGTAGGAAAGTACCTCCGGGTTGTCCTGTTCCTGGACAACTTGTATGGACGTTTGTCATACATTGCATTTCAGATTACGTACATTGGTTTTTACTAACGTACATCTATGGTGGCGGAGAAGGCAATTTTTCTTAGCTTAAGACCCTCATTAAGACGTACGAGCTCAAGGGTTGTATTTTTGTGGAAGGTCGTGTGGCATTCAAAGTGATGTGATATATGATATGTGAAAGGTAACCATTACCTCAGGCCTCATCAACCGAAAATGACCACAATAGGGTTAGATGTGGCCAGACTGTAACGTCCCGCCTTTTCGCACGTTTTAAATCGACACACGTGCCAATTCTAACCATACGGAAGGGCGGATTGTTATGGGGTAAATAAGAAAAACAAGAAAGAAATAAAAAGAAAACAGAATCTCACAGCGGAAGGATAAAATATAATAATCAAATATACAGTTTATAAATCTGTTTACAAAACCATTTATATAATACATATCAGAGTTACACATATCAATAACAATGCAGCAGAACAGTGTGTAGTGCACTAGTATAAATAATAATAATATAAATCTTCGTCTTCGTCCTCCAAAGCTAAATCTTCAAATCCTGAAACGCTTGGACCGACCCGAGCGAATTGAAAAGACAAAACACTCGAGTCAGGACTAAAAGGTCTTATGTAAGTTAAATCAACAGAAATAAATATGAGTGTAGTAACTTAAGAGATGCTCGGGATTTACGTCTCTTAAGGATCCGTTAAACTATTTACTATGTAGTATATTTCGCTATTATAATAATGTCTAATTGTAATAAACTTACTTTTAAACAGCGTTAATGCTTTACATTTTCCACCTTAACACATAATATATTCCCATAGTCTATACAGTACCGTAATCTCCCCCGTACTGGGCGTTGTCAGAGGGCACTCCATAGGTATGGTACAAAACCAAAATCGTATAAGGCGCGCTAGGGTAGGTGACACGACACAACTAGGCAATGTCAGGGTAGATATACCAATTACGCTTCCGGGTCGGTGGTAACGCGTAGCGCGCAGCTACCGCCCACCTCGAACAAACTCCCCCAAATCAAAGAAACCAAAAGTGAAGGTGGCCACCGAATCAATCCAAAGCCAGAGTATAGTATCGAAGGGAAGTGTCCAATCAAAGGTGCTACCTTATTAACCCGTCAATCGCTCATGTTTTAGCCACCTTATGCCAACTCATGGAAGTTGGGTCCACGTATTTACCTTACAGGAAACGCCGCTACCAACCTACTTCATTCTGGAATCTCCACCGCGTACACGGTTGTTAAAGTGGTTTTGGAAGTTGGCAGAGAGTATGACAACTTCCGATCCCGGTCTCTTCAACAACCAAACGTTATTATAACACCGCGGTCTTTAAAATAGTTTATACTTTAAAACCAGAATATAATTATCCATTTTAAATACCATAAATACGACATCAATTCCATTTCCAAAACAACTCATTTTGATATTATTTTTATAAAAACCCAAATCAATAATATCATTTTTATTTCACATAATTCTTTTCCAAAGTCATACTTCTTTAAAATTTATAATACGTGGAAACCAAACATTTGAATTATAACTTTCAAAACATAATACTTCGAAATTCATAGCTTTAAAACCATAACTTCTAAAACTTGAATGGTTTGGATATTCAAACAGTGTATAGAATAAAATAGTCTGAATTCAAAATTTCTTTCTAAAATAATTTCCGCGACTTCACAACTTTATTCATTTAAAATTTTAGGTCTAAACCCTATAAATTTAGATTCACTTTAGTTTCAATAAACACTTCGATTTCAATATATTCAACTTTGAGTGTTCAACAATTTCAGAACTAAGGTTGGAAATTCTATTCAACAATTTATTGTCCTATTATTTAGTTTTGAAATATTCACAAAATAAATCCATAAAATAAAACTCAAGTTTCTAACAATTAAATATTTCCTTCAATTTCCTTATACTAGAAATATTCATTAAATTTATCTTAAATAAAAATCCAGTTATAAATATCATACCTTTAAAATTTCCAAGCTTAAATAAGTTTTACATCAACTTATGGAGAGAATTTTTTTTATATAAGTTCCATCATATAAATTTCCAATTTACCTCCCAATCTTAACTGATTTAAATCATTAAAACTCTATATATACTTACAATATCTTAAACATGTACTTAACCATTTAACATAAATAATCAAACTCCATTGTTCAACTTATTTATTTTTATTTAACCTATTTATACATAGCTTAAATTCAAAATTTTAACTATATATGTATATATAAAATATATTTATATAATATCCAAATTTAATATTTATTAAACCGAATCATATCCAAACCATAAATTCATTTCAAAAATAATTTTATATATATACCGCGATGCATGTATAAAATTTTCTATCCTATGGTCAAGTGATACGGATATTTATCATTTCAATCCGCAATTTAAAAATAAAAATTGCGGTTGTATATCATTTCAAACCGCAATCCCGAATGAAATGAAAATGCATAATAACTTGCAGTTTATACAATATAAAATATAGCATCCATTCATTCAAATATCAATCATCAACCATTTATTACAAACATCATACAATTTAAACAAACATCAATATAGAGCATATAAAATATAACAGGTAATAAATAACAGGTATTAACTAACAGTTTATATTCGATAATAAATTTAATAACTGTTTAACTAGCAGTTTATATGCAAATAAATAAATTTTAACTCTCAATTTGTATGCAATAATAAAATTAATTAACAGTTGAATTAAATAAATACGATTTAACTGAGATGATGAATAAAACATGCCAAACAGCCATAAATAAATTTTTACTCATATCTTAAGTCAATTTAATAAACATAAGAAATTTTGGAAGTTGTGAGTGGGTTAAAACACTCACCTTTTGAATTTAAATTGAATTTAAATTCAATTTAAACCCAAAAATTTGACTGTTTCATAATTCATCCAAACCTACGTCACCAAGTCCGGAATTTTAATACGATCCCAACAAAAGAAACCGCGCGTGAATTGGAGTTCGTACGTGAAAAATATAGCAAAAATTGTGATTGAATTTTATATAAAATAAAAATAAAAGAGAACATATTAAGCCTCTTGGCCACGTCACCATCAGCTAGGTTCACGCGCATCATTTTCTTCTCACCGCCAATACGCACGAAACAACTCAGCAACCGAAAACCCTTACCAAGACCGTTGACCGCTGCTTTGACCTTGCCCCACGATCGCTTCGCACTGCCGTAGGTCAAATCACCTACTCCCCCATACTCGTCCAGTCCTCCTCCTCCCTGTCGCCCCGGTCCGGACCTCCAATGACGCAAGCCGCCGCCAATGTCCAGAAACCCTAATAGTGATTTTGCCGATGATCTAACCATCAATTTGACGAGCAAACACCACCGATGCGAAGCGTGCGAGCCTCTCCACAAAACCCAGAAACAGTTTGACGATCGGGCAAGTTTGATTTCGACGTGATGAACGGCCGAAAATAAAAAATCACTTTCTGAGCAAAAGATAACTCGAATCGAAAAACGAATTGCACCATTGAATTACGCTCGTCGAGAGCAATAACATATATTTTTTTGAGATTTTTCTAATGACTTTAAATTTTGACTTTTGATTTTGAATTGTAATTGGATCTAGGGTTTGCATCCATTGGAAAGGAGGAGTTGAGGAAAATGAACGCACAAACAAATGAGAAAGAATAGACGGAGGCTAGGGTTTATAACTGGGTTTATATAAGTAGGTTAGAATTTTGAATAGATGGATCAGGTTGGATATATGTGCTACCGCTAACGTGGCCCAAAAAGCCCGTTCTGACTTCGGAACGAAATTGGGTAAACCCATATATCGAAATAGGTGTTTTAAAATATTCTGAACGCGATGGAAAAAGTTTCACATTCAAATTCCATCGTATGAAGAAGTTATGCTGAAATCAATATTTTCAAATTGATTTCAATTGCATAAATTTCAAGGCGTTTCGAGTCCGTACGATCAAACGACAAGTCCGATCGCTACGAAACTTGAAACACTATTATAATTCACCTTTACGGATCCGATGAAACTGGTTTCGTCGAAATCCGAGTCAGTGGCCAAAATGGCTATTTTTATATTAATTAAATAAATTTACAATTAATTGAATTAATCAAATTTTTAATTCCAATTTTAAAATTTATGAATTTTATCACCTTTATATTTCTCAAACATTTACAATGGTTTTAAACAAGATTTAAATGTTAAATTAGAGAAGGTAAATTTATCAATTCAATACTAACCTCAGTTTCCTTAAATTCCAAATTAATAAATTTAATCTCCAATAATTCAAATTTTCAGTTCACTATCATTAAACAGATAAATATTGGATTTACAACTATTACCAAAATATTCTTACATTCCATTTAACTTCCTATTAACGAAATATTCAGATGTTTGATTTCATTTAATTTCAATAAAACCTATTATTATGCACAAATTCCCAATATATTGACACCCTTAAATTTGCATTCTTTTCAGTCAATGTCAACCGTCACTTTATACGTAAATTTAACATTTGGTTCATACTCATTACATAAATAACTTCAATTTCATCTAAATAAATATTTGCGTAATTCTTAAATATTAAATCCATTTAATTGCAATAAATCATATTATCGAAATTTTAAATTCAAATAAGTAATTAAATGTTGATTCCCATTCTCTTTTTATTCAAACCATCGTTATCCTATAAGCATATTTAACCTTTGTTCACGTTCCATTTCACTAATACTCCTATATACATCCTAGATTTGTATAAATGGTTTTTTTTCAAACGTGAAATCTTGTCTATTACGTCTATAAAATAAGGTTTTAAAACGATTGATAAAATTTTCAAAAAAAATATTAACCTCATAACATGGTATTTACATTTCACATTCTCCCAAGTTAAAAATCATTTCCCAACAAATGTTGTAATTTCGTTCAAATTGGACATGTTAATTAAGAGTTTTAAATACTATACATTCTATTAATTATTCTACCAAAAAAATCAACATTTCCATTAAGTTTTCATTTACACCTCGGTTACTATATAAATAGATTTTAAAGTAACGTTTTATTATTAATAACAACATTATAATTACTTACTATTTAAATGGACTTTATTTACACTAAATTCATTGACCAATTTATTAGGTAATTCATAATAGTTGTTATCCTATCCTTATATCTATTTCATACAACAATCCATTTCATCTAAATCCTTATCTATGTATTATTCCAACCTTTAATTTCATTAAATACCAGTTAACCAAATTATCTCATTTATATTTAGTCATATCATTAAAATAATTTATCAAATTGAATGTTCATTCAAGTTTATATATTATTACCTGCATTAACATAATCCCTTAATTATTTTAATTACTATTAACAATGTTTATTACATTAGATCAGTTTAATACTTTCCTTTAATTCCTCCTATTCAATTTATATACAGGTAAAGCTCTTTTCATTTCGTAAATTCATTCGAATTAACTTCGAATTACTATAAGCAGGTTTTAATTTCTATTGCTATAGTTAATTTTTTTTTTCTTTTTTTTCTTTTAAATTAATTTCAAAAGCTCATTAATTTAACCAAATTAAATCCACGAAATTTACGGGACGTTACACTCTCCCCCACTCAAAACTTTTCGTCCCCGAAAAGGAAAAAGAAGGGAGAAGGAAGAATTAAATAAACAATACATCTTATTCAAAATATTAACTTATAAACAATAATTTACAAAATTTATTACTTTGTATAAAATATACCCATTTTATAATCATTATATCTTTTTATACTTAAATAAATAAAGTTTGGAAAAAACATTTTCAAAATAATTTCATAAGTCCAAAAATTTATGAAAAATTTCGGCAGAGTCTCCCTTGTATGGAGAGGCTCGGGAAAAATATAATATCAAAATATAACAATTATATTACATATATTATCCAAAATATTATATCCCAACCCGGGAAAATATATAAAATAGCGCTATAAACCGTAATCCGAAACGTACCTATTTGTCGAGCAATTTACGCTTAATGTATGTAACCAAAAGCAGTAGCAATTGCTTCCACAACCTGCATTTCACTTATAAAATCAAAATGGTTGATAATTTATATAAAGTGAAATATTTATGTGGTTTCAATCACTAACAGCAAATCAATACAACAACCATCAAATTCGCAAACAGCATACACAACAAATACAAACAACCATTCAATCAAACAAACAAATAGTTGTTCGGGTTCAAAACTTTAAATTGTATGGAATGAAGAATAAACTACTAGCGCATCATTTACGCAACTGTCTTAGCTAAAACTAAATAGATTATTCATTCATCCAAATCCAATTTTAAAGTATCCTTGCCCAAACAACTATCAACTAAACAACAACAAATCCAAACAACAATCAACTTAACTTATTATAAATTTCATTTCATACCTTTGTTGTGTGATTTTCTTTTTATTGATACAGTGATTTATCTTTTTAATTTACATTTATTTCTAGCAAACTTTTAATTTTATTTATTTACCGCTTACATTTCTATTATATTCAATTATCGTAACCCCTTTTAATTACACTTAAATTTTTAACCTTATAACATCAATTCTTATAAGTAAAGGATTTCATTAATTCATTTACTAAGGTTTTCAATCATTTATTTATATTAGTTGCTTTACTATTATAATTTGTAGTCCTTTCAATTTAACTTAAGTATATAACTCTATACCACCCAATCTAATAAATAAAAGCAATTTATTGAACACTTTCATTACATACTTTTACTGTACAATTTTCATTACATTTCTTATTAAACATTTCAACTTTTAATATTTGGCAAGTTATATATATGCTTTTAAAGAATGTAATTGAAAGTTACACAAGTTTTCTCATTTCCTTTAATTAATTAATGGTCTAATAATTTCATCCTTTTTATAAGTTATAATTTCAGATTACCTTTAATTTCATTCATAACCTAGCATTAAATCTCTATTTACTTAAAGGTTTCAATTATTAATTACATACTTTCCAATTTACTAAAATAATTGAAACTATTAATTAATGGAAACTTAAGAACTAAATACCGGGTTTAATTTTAAATTATTCTAAAATAATAGATAAATATATACTTACACTTATATACCCAATTATATTTAAACAATTTGAAATTTATATTTGTTTATCAAAATAAATCTGCAGTAAAACTACTGCATCGGCCTTCCCACTTCGAAACTTGAAAATGAAAGTCGATGATGCGTGCACTCATTACCGAAATTATTTTCCAGCGACAGAGAGGGGAGTACAACTTATTTCATTCCAAAAATTTCTTTAAAAATAATTCTTTCAAATTATATTGAAATATTTATATCAGAAAATACGTCTAAAAGTATTATTATTATATTCCAAAGTCAATTGAAAGAATTTCCAAAACCTTGGAACTTAAGTTCTAAATTTCTCATTTCATTTATTTTATTTTCAATCTTATTTCTATTATTATTTATTTATTTTATTACCTAACAACCAATCTATTGCAACCAAATATAGATATTATTTGAAAATTTATTACATATATAGAAAATATAATAGGCAAAATTATTTCATTCACCTATATTAAAACAAATATTATGTCGATCTATCCTATTAAGTGTTTAGAAATCCCTATTGATGTCACAGCGTCCCATGCATCAACCAGAATTTATAAATACAAAACGGAACAAATTAACATAATATAAAACCTTTTATAACATAAACAAATACGATCTCTCATATATACACTCAGCGACTCCTATAAGGTATTACTACCCTATTAATAAAGAGTCAAACCCCACAAAGCTAAGGTTTATCGCTAAACCAAAGCTCTGATACCAGATGTAACGTCCCGCCTTTTCGCACGCTTTAAATCGACACACGTGCCAATTCAAACCATACGGAAGGGCGGATTGTTATGGGGTAAATAAGAAAAACAAGAAAGAAATTAAAAGAAAACAGAATCTCACAGCGGAAGGATAAAATATAATAATCAAATATACAGTTTATAAATCTGTTTACAAAACCATTTATATAATACATATCAGAGTTACACATATCAATAACAATGCAGCGGAACAGTGTGTAGTGCACTAGTATAAATAATAATAATATAAATCTTCGTCTTCGTCCTCCAGAGCTAAATCTTCAAATCCTGAAACGCTTGGACTGACCCGAGTGAATTGAAAAAACAAAACACTCGAGTCAGAACTAAAAGGTCTTATGTAAGTTAAATCAATAGAAATAATATGAGTGTAGTAACTTAAGAGATGCTCGGGATTTACGTCTCTTAAGGATCTGTTAAACTATTTACTATGTAGTATATTTAGCTATTATAATAATGTCTAATTGTAAAATAAACTTACTTTTAAACAGCGTTAAGGCTTTACATTTTCCACCTTAACACATAATATATTCCCATAGTCTATACAGTACCGTAATCTCCCCCGTACTGGGCGTCGTCAGAGGGCATTCCAAAGGTATGGTACAAAACCAAAATCGTATAAGGCGCGCTAGGGTAAGTGACACGGCACAACTAGGCAATGCCAGGGTAGATATACCAATTACGCTTCCGGGTCGGTGGTAACGCGTAGCGCACAGCTACCGCCCACCTCGAACAAACTCCCCCAAATCAAAGAAACCAAAAGTGAAGGTGGCTACCGAATCAATCCAAAGTCAGAGTATAGTATCGAAGGGAAGTGTCCGATCAAAGGTGCTACCTTATTAACCCGTCAATCGCTCCTGTTTTAGCCACCTTATGCCAACTCATGGGAGTTGGGTCCACGTATTTACCTTATAGGAAACGCCGCCACTAACCTACTTCATTATGGAATCTCCACCGCGTACACGGTTGTTAAAGTGGTTTTCGGAGTTGGCATAGAATATGACAACTTCCGATCCCGGTCTCTTCAACAACCAAACGTTATTATAACACCGCGGTCTTTAGAATAGTTTATACTTTAAAACCAGAATATAATTATCCATTTCAAATCCCATAAATACGACATCAATTCCATTTCCAAAACAACTCATTTTGATATTATTTTTATAAAAACCCAAATCAATAATATCATTTTTATTTCACATAATTCTTTTCCAAAATCATACTGCTTTAAAATTTATAATACGTGGAAACCAAACATTTGAATTATGACTTTCAAAACATAATACTTCGAAATTCATAGCTTTAAAACCATAACTTCTAAAACTTGAATGGTTTGGATATTCAAACAGTATATAGAATAAAATAGTCTAAATTCAAAATTTCTTTATAAAATAATTTCCGCGACTTCACAACTTTATTCATTTAAAATTTTAGGTCTAAACCCCATAAATTTAGATTCACTTCAGTTTCAATAAACACTTCGATTTCAATATATTCAACTTTGATTGTTTAACAATTTCAAAACTAAGGTTGGAAATTCTATTCAACAATTTATTGTCCTATTATTTAGTTTTGAAATATTCACAAAATAAATCCATAAAATAAAACTTAAGTTTCTAACAATTAAATATTTCCTTCAATTTCCTTATACTAGAAATATTCATTAAATTTATCTTAAATAAAAATCCAGTTATAAATATCATACCTTTAAAATTTCCAAGCTTAAATAAGTTTTACATCAACTTATGGAGAGATTTTTTTTTTATAAGTTCCATCAAATAAATTTCCAATTTACCTCCCAATCTTAACTGGTTTAAATCATTAAAACTTTATATATACTTACCATATCTTAAACATGTACTTAACCATTTAACATAAATAATCAAACTCCATTGTTCAACTTATTTATTTTTATTTAACAGATTTATACATAGCTTAAATTCAAAAATTTAACTATATATGTATATATAAAATATATTTATATAATATCCAAATTTAATATTTATTAAACCGTATCATATCCAAACCATAAAATCATTTCAAAAATAATTTTATATATATACCGCGGTGCCTGTATAAAATTTTCTATCCTATGGTCAAGTGATACGGATATTTATCATTTCAATACGCAATTTAAAAATAAAAATTGTGGTTGTATATCATTTCAAACCGCAATCCCGAATGAAATGAAAATGCATAATAACTTGCAGTTTATACAATATAAAATATAGCATCCATTCATCCAAATATCAATCATCAACCATTTATTACAAACATCATCCAATTTAAACAAACATCAATATAGAGCATATAAAATATAACAGGTAATAAATAACAGGTATTAACTAACAGTTTATATTCGACAACAAATTTAATAACTGTTTAACTAGCAGTTTATATGCAAATAAATAAATTTTAACTGTCAATTTATATGCAATAATAAAATTAATTAACAGTTGAATTAAATAAATACGATTTAACTGAGATGATGAATAAAACATGCCAAACAACCATAAATAAATTTCTACTCATATCTTAAGTCAATTTAACAAACATAAGAAATTTTTGAAGTTGTGAGTGGGTTAAAACACTCACCTTTTGAATTTAAATTGAATTTAAATTCAATTTAAACCCAAAAATTTGACCGACTTAGAATTCGTCCAAACTAGCGTCATCATGTTCGGAATTTCAATACGATCCTAACAAAAGAAACCGCGCGTGAATTGGAGTTTGTACTAGAAAAATATAGCGAAAATTGTGATTGAATTTTATATAAAATAAAAATAAAAGAGAACATATTAAGCCTCTTGGCCACGTCACCATGAGTTAGGTTCACGCGCATCATCTTCTTCTCACCACCCATACGCACGAAACAACTCAGCAACTGAAAACCCTTACCAAGACCGTTGACCGCTGCTTTGACCTTGCCCCACGATCGCTTCGCACTGCCGTAGGTCAAATCACCTACTCCCCCGTACTCGTCCAGTCCTCCTCCTCCCTGTCGACCCGGTCCGGACCTCCAATGACGCAAGCCGCCGCCAATGTCCAGAAACCCTAATAGTGATTTTGCCGATGATCTAACCATTAATTTGACGAGCAAACACCACCGATGCGAAGCGTGTGAGCCTCTCCACAAAACCCAGAAACAGTTTGACGATCGGGCGAGTTTGATTTCGACGTGATGAACGGCGGAAAATAAACGATCACTTTCTGAGCAAAAGATAACTCGAATCGAAAAACGAATTGCACCATTGAATTACGCTCGTCGAGAGCAATAACATATATTTTTTTGAGATTTTTCTGATGACTTTAAATTTTGACTTTTGATTTTGAATTGTAATTGGATCTAGGGTTTGCATCCATTGGAAAGGAGGAGTTGAGGAAAATGAACACACAAACAAATGAGAATAGATGGAGGCTAAGGTTTATAACTGGGTTTATATAGGTAGGTAAGAATTTTGAATAGATGGATCGGGTTGGATATACGTGCTACCGCTAACGTGGCCCAAAAAGCCCGTTCTAACTCCGAAACGAAATTGGGTAAACCCATATATCGAAATAGGTGTTTTAAAATATTCTGAACGCGATGGAAAAAGTTTCATGTTCAAATTCCATCGTATGAAGAAGTTATGCTGAAATCAATATTTTCAAATTGATTTCAATTGCATAAATTTCAAGGCGTTTCGAGTCCCTACGATCAAACGACAAATCCGATAGCTATGAAACTTGAAACACTATTATAATTCACCTTTACGGATCCGATGAAACTAGTTTCATCGAAATCCGAGTCAGTGGCCAAAATGGCTATTTTTATATTAATTAAATAAATTTACAATTAATTGATTTAATCCAATTTTTGATTCCAATTTTAAAATTTATGAATTTTATCACCTTTATATTTCTCAAACATTTACAATGGTTTTAAACAAGATTTAAATGTTAAATCAGAGAAGGTAAATTTATCAATTCAATATTAACCTCAGTTTCCTTAAATTCCAAATTAATAAATTTAATCTCTAATAATTCAAATTTTCAGTTCGCTATCATTAAACGGATAAATATTGGATTTACAACTGTTACCAAAATATTCTTACATTCCGTTTAACTTCCTATTAATGAAATATTCGGATGTTTGATTTCATTTAATTTCAATAAAACCTATTATTATGCACAAATTCCCAATATATTGACACCCTTAAATTTGCATTCTTTTCAGTCAATGTCAACCGTCACTTTATACGTAAATTTAACATTTGGTTCATACTCATTACATAAATAACTTCAATTTCATCTAAATAAATATTTACGTAATTCTTAAATATTAAATCCATTTAATTGCAATAAATCATATTATCGAAATTTTAAATTCAAATAAGTAATTAAATGTTGATTCCCATTCTCTTTTTATTCGAACCATCGTTGTCCTATAAGCATATTTAACCTTTGTTCACGTTCCATTTCACTAATACTCCTATATACATCCTAGATTTGTATAAATGGTTTTTTTTTTCAAACGTGAAATCTTGTTTATTACGTCTATAAAATAAGGTTTTAAAACGATTGATAAAATTTCCGAAAAAAAAATTAACCTCATAACATGGTATTTACATTTCACATTCTCCCAAGTTAAAAATCATTTCCCATCAAATGTTGTAATTTCGTTCAAATTGAACATGTTAATTAAGGGTTTTAAATACTATACATTCTATTAATTATTCTACCCAAAAAAATCAACATTTCCATTAAGTTTTCATTTACACCTCGGTTACTATATAAATAGATTTTAAAGTAACGTTTTATTATTAATAACAACATTATAATTACTTACTATTTAAATGGACTTTATTTACACTAAATTCATTGACCAATTTATTAGGTAATTCATAATAGTTGTTATCCTATCCTTATATCTATTTCATACAATAATCCATTTCATCTAAATCCTTATCTATGTAATATTCCAACCTTTAATTTCATTAAATACCAGTTAACCAAATTATCTCATTTATATTTAGTCATATCATTAAAATAATTTATCAAATTGAATGTTCATTCAAGTTTATATATTATTACCTGCATTAACATAATCCCTTAATTATTTCAATTACTATTAACAATGTTTATTACATTAAATCAGTTTAATACTTTCCTTTAATTCCCCCTATTCTATTTATATACAGGTAAAGCTCTTTTCATTTCGTAAATTCATTCGAATTAACTTCGAATTACTATAAGCAGGTTTTAATTTCTATTGCTATAGTTAAAAAAAAAATTTCTTTTTTTCTTTTAAATTAATTTCAAAAGCTCATTAATTTAACCAAATTAAATCCACGAAATTTATGGGTCGTTACACAGACTAAGTGGGTCAATCCCAAATAGGATATGATCATCCTTTTCTAGATATATTTCTTCCTGCTATGACGTTCGGGATGTAAATTATTGTGGTTTGTATGCTATGAGGGCCCTCGAAAAGATCGGTAATGACCGGAGGATGATATGTTCGGTAGTATCTAGTTATAGAGGTAGGCCGGTCTTGTGTTGGTAGGGTTCCTTTATGATGTTCCTCGGTACATTTTTCTAAAGATGTACTGCCAGAAGGTAGTCCCTTCACCAGGTCATTTGTACGGAAATCTAAACTCCACTACGTGCCTGCCATTTTGATTGTATTACCCATTTTGGACTATATTCTAGAATTTAATCAAAGTAACAATTTCGGCTATGATTAATGTTATTTGTATACTAGACACTAGTATAATATAAGAGAATTTGATATGAAATGATTTAGTTATCGTAAGGTAAAAACATGTCTGTTTGATGTGTAGGCGTGTCTTACGAGATACTTTTGTTTTGAAAAGGAAAAAGTTTTGGTTATTTAAAAAATTCAGTTGAGTGTATTTTCTCATGCTGGTTTACCAGACTGATCCGGGCATTCTTCCCTTTCAATACTCGGGTCAGACCGAGTATATTTATAGGTTCACGTTTGGTGATTTTGGAGCTTCAGCAGGCAGGCTGGAGATCTTCATTTTCGTATACACGTATCAGTTCATTATCTGCTGCTTAGTTGTTGTATATTATCAGCAATTGTAAGGATAGGTTATTATAACTGCTCAGGCTGATAATAAATAAAAGTTTGTTGAACTCGGATTGATGTATGTATACTAAAGTTTCTGTTTTGTGAAGATCATTGATATGATATTATATGTTTTCCACGGCGATGTGAGATTCTGTATTGTTCTGTTTGGTTCTCTCTTCTCTCTTTATTCTCTTCTCTTCTTCTCTCTTCTTTCTTTCCCATGACTTTCCATCATTCTGTGCTTTTTGGGTCGGACCTGTGTGATTTATTGTCGATTCAAAGGGTATGGATTTGAGGGTCATCACACGTGGTATCAGAGCTTAGATTTTATATATTCCTAGGCTTTGACGTGTACTCAGGATAGATAGGGTCAATAGCACCCTAAATTGAGTTGGGGTGTGTTATATATATGAGCTTGTATTTGTTAGTGATTATAAAATATTTTATATTGTGTTTATTTATCCGCTGAGTTGTTTGTGAATTCTGGTCGGTATGTGGGTCGCCATGTTATCGCTAAGGATTTCTAAACACTTAAACGAGGCAAGTCGACATAGTATTATTTTTAAATTGGGTAAATGAAATAATTTTACCTTGATTATATTTTGTATATAAAGGAATAATCTTTTAGAAATTATTAGTGTACATAAATTGATTGTTTGGATGTTGAAAATATAAATATATATAAGATAATAAAAGATGTTTGAATAATGTAAATAAAAAACAACAGTGGTAAAAGAATAAATTATATAAGCAAATGAATTATAAAGATGGAATCATAATTAATATGATTTACAATTGTTAAATAATCTTATATATAAGAAATGAAACTAAATGAGTATATTTATAAATATGAGTTATAAATGAAAATTGATTTAAACTAAGAATTTTAAAATTTGAATTCCGTTGATTTTGGAAGTTATTTTCCAAAATTTAAAATGATTATACTATTATATATCTAAATAAGATAAAAGAATTTGGAATGCTCTTATATTAGTGAAGTAAAATAGTAAAATTATATAAGTAAAAAGATTTGTAAATATTATTTATAAATATAAAAGGGATTTTTTTAAAAAGAGTATAAAGCACCGAATTTACTAATATTGCTGGAAAATAATAAGGGTGATGACTTCAGCATCATCGGTATCATTTTCAAGTTTTTGTGTGATTGAATTGCTACTAATAGTAAATTAAAAATTTAAGTTTTTTGTGCTAAACAAATTTGAATTTAAAATCCAAGTGGTAATTGATAAATACGAGTGAAATGAGTTTTGGACTTATAATATGAAATAAAAAAAATTTAACTTTAGTCAAGTTAAAGAAATTTGAGTTAGCATAATAAATATATGATTTGAAAATTTAACTAAAGGAAAGTTAAATAAAGTGAATTATATTTGAACGGGATTAAATAAGTTATTGGAATGAAACATAACTTAAGTGGTGTTGAATGAAGTTAAATTTGATATCAAAATGAATTAATAAAGTGAATTAATGAAATAAAGTAATTAAATGAATATAAGCTTGTGTTACATAATGAAATTCAACTTTAGTGGTAAAATGAATTAGCAATTGAATAATTGAATGAAAGCCAATTAAATATCAACCAATTTTAATTAAATATGTTAAACCAACTTGAAGGTAGCCAAAGTAAATATGAATGATGGAGTGTAAATTAAATAAATTAGGTAATGTTGGATATACATTGGTTCCCAGATGGATGTTAGTGGATTAAATAGGAATTCATTAAGTGTTAATAAAATTGAATTAATAAAATTGAAAGCTAAGTAACTGAATTCAAATTGGAAGTGAAGTGGGTCAAATGGAATAGAATTTGATTTGATTTGAAAGTGAACAAACTTGAATGTAAATTAGTAAATGTAAACTTGTTGAATTTGAATAAATGAATGTTAGTAAAATCCAATGTTAATTAATCAAACATGAATAAATTGAAAACCAATTCAATGAATATCAATAAGAAATGAATTTATATTGATTTGGTTATAGATTGATTGGATAGATATTGGTTTATTGGATGATAGTTGGATGATAGTTGTATGATGGTTGGATTTGTTGCTTTTAATTGCATTGCTATATGGGCAGATATAGTTGTTATATTGGTATATGTTGTATATTGATATTACTTTCTATATACTTGTTTCCCATTTGTTGTTGAGTGTTTAGTAGGTGTAGATGGCGCTTGCTTCGAATTTGGAGCTCGCTTTCGCACCATATTAGCTGTATATGCTCGCTAATAATATATAAGTTAAATATCTCGAATTACATATCGTACTTTTATATTTTTTCCTTATGAGACGCCCCATCCTCGAAGATGAAATGTATGTTTGTGATATATATATATGTTGTGATCCTACTACGATCGAACCGCGCAAAGGAGATGCTGACGATTTTTTTTGAAAATTTAAGGCGTTAGAAAATTTTTGAGAAAATTGGAAATTTTTGAGAACTAAATTTTTTGATTTTTGAGTTAAAAATTAAACGATATTAGTTGGCTTTGAAAGGATAACTAAGTATGGATTTGAAAACTTACAAAAGTTTTTGTAATTAGTTTAACGAATGGATTTTGGAAAGTTAAAATGTTTAAATAATGTTGATATCTAGTTTGAACGAGTTGTTTTGAAAAGTTAATGGATTTTGTGGCTTTTCCTTACTTGGTAATTTCGAGGACGAAATTCTTTTAAGTAGGGGAGAACGTAACGACCTAGAATTTTGATCATTCGAAATTCAGATATTTAATCGATTTTAAATATTCAAAACTTAATTTTATAAGTTGAATAACTTATATTTCGAATATAATAATTTATTCGGATAATTAGAAGCACTCTTAAACTGCCATGTCAACAAATTGTTAATTTAATATTTGAAATTGCTGAAATAATTGGAAATTGAATTTGATGTGAAAAAAATGATTTATAAAGATGAATTAAATTCTATTTGAATTACAATGATGTTAGAGAACTTTTGAAATTGAATAAAAAATTAATTTACAAAAAATTGAATATTTTAATATTTAATTAACGTGTAAAAATAGTCATTTTTGACATAGTCTCAGATTTCAATGAAACCGGTTTTATTGGATCCGTAATGTTATATTATTATAGGATTTCAAATTTCGTGTCAACTGGATTTACGGTTTAGTTGTGGGAGGCTAAAACACGAAGAAATTTATTTAAGTAAAATTTTAATTCAAATAATTCGGTTCGAAAACCTATCTTCCAAATACGATCGAATTGGCCTCCGATATATATTCCATTGTATTAGAAATAGGGGTAAAACATTATAAATGCAGGCTTCATGCTTCGATTGGAGTTCGAAAAAATTTCGGATGAATAATGCCGCAAAATTTTCTATAAAAGACCATATTTTTTCTCTATTTTCACTCAAACCCTAGAAACCTAGGTCTAGCCGCCATTTTTATTTCAATGGCCAAAAAACATTGACCTTCATCCCCTCTGATCTCCTCGTTCATTCACTTTCACAAAAAACTTCCTAAACGAATATTGTAGAGCACCTCAAGATCTATAAATCCAATGGGTATGATCGAGTTTGGAGAAGAGGATCGACGGTGATTTGGATTTGAATGTTGCACGTTCGAACGTGATTTCCAAGGCATTGAAGTGACCGAGCACGTCGCGCCTCTTGCCGATGGTATGTCTTGTGACGTCCTATTGTTTGGTGGTCCCTGATCGTCCTCTCGATGAATGACGGTGGTGAGGCATCAAAAAAAGCAAAGCGGCCTATGGCTTCGGTTGTGAACGTGAACGGGGAAGAAGGAAAAAAATCTCGCGGCCGAGATCTGCTATGTATAGAATGAACGGCTATGATGCAACTAAGGTTTAAAAAATAAAAATAAAAAGTGTAAATTATATTATATATTTAATTCGTGTAATCTTTAAAATGCTATAACTTCTTCATACGAGTTCCGTTTTTGAAGAAACAAATTGCATTGGGTCTATATTGACGAGCACCGCATTTTAGAGCTGGTTTTGAGTTTATTGGAGCTAGTAAAATTTTTAGGTAAAATTAAACGCTTCGGAATAAAACATTGCAACTGTTATTGGAATTAAAGTGAGTACAACTCACTCTTTCTGTCTCACTGATATTTTTATATAAGTGAGAATAAATTTTATTTATGCTGATTGATGATTGTTTGGTTGATATATGATATATTATATATATTGATTGGTATTTGGATATATTCCTACCTATTGGAGCTGATGAGACCCTATACGTTCCCATGTATGAGCGGATGACCTTTTGTACGTGTGTCTTCCTCAAACTGGACATTGTACACATATTCTAATATGTATATTTGTTGCAGGTGACAGGTTGGAGGGGTCCAAATGGATTCCTCACTAGTATTGATTTTATTTACAGATATTGTGATATATGCTGTTATCATATGATATATGATGTTTTGGATGCCAGGATTGATATGATTGATGTGAATCATCTTATTTAGTGTTGTTGCAGCATTGGGCCTATATTTTTGGAATTTTAAAATATTAAAGTGATGATTTGAAGTTTAAAAATTAATTCGAAGTGATTTTGAAAATAGATGTTTTACTAATTTTTAAATTGTTAAGGAATGAATTTTTTTAAATAAATAAAAAGTTACAATTTTTATGTTATAAAAGTTATGGTTTTGTGAAATATATCAAAATGTGATTTTAAAGTATGGAGATAACTATTTTGTAAACTAAGTTAAAATTGAGAATTTTTGACTTATTATAAACAGTTTATATATAAGATTTATAAAATTGATATTTTATACATAAAAGGTGATGGAATTATTAAGGAGTTTTATAAGTGTTAAAATGAAGTTATAATTGAATCTTATAAGTGAATAAGATTTATAATTTGTGAAGTTATAAAAAGAATGAATTTGTATATAAGAGAATTATAAGTGAATTAACTTATAATTTGGATTATGGCATGTAAATGGGATATAAATGAGATTTGTTAAAAAAGGAATTTTGTATATGGAAGTTTTTATAAAATATAAATGAGATGTGTAAACATAGTTTTATAAATCTGAAATCAATTGAATTTGATAAGTTAAATATGAAAGTTTATTAAAGGAATTATATTCACAATTTTGGACAGTGGGTAATCCTTTAATTAAATGTTTAGAAGTATTGAATTTGGTTAATGAATTATATTCACAATTTTGGACAATGAATAATCCTTTATATAAAATGGATATTTTTGTGAAGCGATATTATAAAATGAAGTTAAAAGATTTAAAGAAGTTTTAAAACGTGTTGAGTATCGAATACATAGATTTCAACATTCATTGTTGAAATAGACGTTTTCGAGAAGAAAGGAAATGATGGACTATAACATTGTTGTTATAGTAAATGATTTTCCAATGGAGATGTTTTGTATAGTATATGGGATTTATATATCTATCTAATTATTGAATCCCTATACTAAAGATTTTGGGTTGTCGTAACGATGTTTTACGCAATATTCATTTTGACCCAAATAAATATGTTTAAGAGAATGTTTTCCTTAAAGAATGAAATATATACTTAATCATGATTCAAGTATATGTAATATTTTCTATGTGTTGAAAACAAATCGATTTTGAATTACTTAATATTATATAATATATGGAAATGTTTTCCAATATTGAAATATTGAAATGGATTTGGAATTATATCTTTTTAAAGATAATTTGAAGTGAATATTTGAAAAATAATTTAATTAATAAAAGATTAATTAAAAGGGCCTAGTGATTACTTATAGTAACAACCCGCATGTTTGTCGATTTTTATATTTAAATATTTTATCGATACTCGGAATTTAGTCCGAAAAGCTACTTTTTGCATACGGTCGAATTAGGACTCGTGACCACTCCCATTGAGTTTAAAATGCCCTTTGCGACCTTTTTGAGTATAAGCTTCGATATGTTTGGAGAAAGTTGATTTTTGCTACTTTTTCACTTTGGGTTTGGGTTTGGGTTCAGCCTTATGTTTAACTTGTACTCAAATCTGAGCCACTCCTCCCCATTCACCCTCACTTTCTCCTCTTTTCAGTTCTAAAGCATCAATGGTGGGAGAGATTGGAAATTAAAACTCCAAAACCCTAGTTTCCTTTTGCAAATCAAGCTCTAGCCCCAAACTAATAGAAGAACCCATTGGTAAGCTTCTCTTCTTCTTCTCCAACTCTATCTCTCTTTGATTTTAGAAAATTCCTAAACCTAATTTGGGAAATGTTTCTCTTTTTAGCTTAGAATCAAGCTCCTTGAGTTGGATTTGAAGAGTGGTTGATTCTCCTTTGCTTCTAAGCTTCTTTTTCAATCGTTTGGGTTCAAATGTGAGATTTTTATCTCACATCTTTGTCTATGTTTATCTCCGATTGTCAGGTATGAATTCCTAACACTTATTCGTGTGCAATTGCTTTTGGTTGGGATTAATTTGGTGAATATTCCAATTTTTTTAGTGTTTTGGGTTCAAATCCTTAAAAATCATAGCTTTGATGTTCAAATGCGTTTTTGGTGATGCATCGAGGAGCCAATAGGATCGGGTAGCCATTGGGCATAATTCCCTATCGTCTGTGCTCGTTCGGTTGCGAATTGGAGGAGTTTGCACATCAATTAAATGGGTTTCAATTTGCAGAACATTAGGGTCGGCCGACCGAACCCCTGGGCCGGTCGACCGACCTGCTACTAAGGTGCATAGGCACCTTTCTGTCTCTGGTCCGGTCGACCGAGCTCTGTAGCCGGCCGACCGACCTGATGATATTTTGCTTATTTCGCCTAGTTGCTTGAATTTTCAACTTTAATCGATTCGTGTTGTTTCTTATTTGTTGTTATCATTTATTATGACTTTGATGACTCCTTTTTAGAGATTTTTGAATATCCATTTCGATGGATTCTTTATCGGTTTCGTTGGATTTTTATTCACATCTTTGTATGTGAATTTTAGTGATTGATTGTTCCTACAATCTTCTTTGTGATTTGTCACTTTAAAAATATAAAGGTTTTCTATACTAGTAGTAAATATCAAAACTCTTTCTTCAAATTATTTCAACACTATTTTATAACAAAGCTCATTTTCTAAAACTGATTTCCAATCTATTAGTATATACAAACCTTTACCTCACTCGTATGTGAAATCTAATTAAATGGCTTAGTAAAACGAGTGGTATGAAACGCTTGCGTTTACTTCGTCGGTTAATTCTTAGACTTGTTCGATTGAATCTCTTGTGACAATTTTCTAGTGGAAATCTACAATTTGTTCGTAAATATTTAAGTTAAGCTAGTGGATATGGGACATGAAGCTAAGCTCATATATTTACTAGCTTACTGTAATTGACACTTCTCTTTGATCATGACGATCATTTTAAGATTTAGACAAGCAATTGTGCGATGTCTCTTTGTTTCGGTGTGATTTCGACTCTCACATTTGGGGTAGCTCCCCATGCTCTTCGGGCCATTCGTGTGTCAAAAATTAATGGTTAGCTACCATGAGATAGCTTCTCGTTCGTGTGATACATATGTAGGTGAGCTTTAATGCTCCCGTTCGTGTGATAGGCCTCTCCCCCTTTCATGTGATTTCTGGATTTCGTGTGTTGAATTCTGGAATTTATGCTTCACCTATTTTTGTGATTTCTATTGATATGCTTTATCAATTTTTGTGCATTGGTGAATTCGTGTGTCATTGACTTGTTGTGAATTCGAGTTTTGGGTATGAAACCCTTTTTGGATCTTTGTGAAGATTCTTGTGATATTGATTAATCTCATGTTGAGTTTCAATTGCATACCTATAGTGGTATGCCATTATGGATATTATATGTTTATGCCATAATGTTTATTCTATATCATGTTATCTGATATTTATAGCTAGACTGATCCGTTTATTATTTTCTTATTAAATAATACTCGGGTCAGACCGAGATGTTACAGGTGCTTCTGCTTGACTTTACATCCGGGATTACCTCCTTGACTTTTGGTTAACTACTTAGATTAGTAGTTTTTGTTGTATACATTAGAGATATAGACTCCATGATGTATACTTATTCTTTTGTGTAGTTCGTGTAACTATTCTTTTGTGATATTGTGGATCTTTTTGACCACTACTCTGATGTACACTTCCTAGTGTAATATTCATATCTATTTCCGCCTTTGTGATATGAATTGTCTGTGACTGATTTATATTATGTTTATTTCTATATTTGTTTCCGAAGATATTATAGCCACTGTGTAGTAGCTTTGAGTTTGTGTCGGTATGTTGGATTTCCCTCTTGATAAAGAAATGCATGTTATACTATCTGACATATCGATGCTCGCGCAAAGCAATTACATGGATGGTCACTCCTCAACAGCCTTATTCTCCGTGCTAGTCGACAACATTCACCGTAATGTTCTTGGCTAGCGTGGGTATAGAGGTGGGGCGTCACAGCTTGGTATCAGAGCCAAACTTCGAAACAATATGGAATATTATAACAAGGATCATCGTCCTAAGTCTTTCTTAGGAGTCGTGCTTTAGGATTTAATTCGAGTCTTCGTACCGATTCATCCTATTTTCCTTATGATTTCTTGTTTTATCTATCAAGATTGCTTGATAACTATCTTGAGAGTAACTTTTTCTTCTTCTTTATTTCTTTCTTAAAGAAGAGAAATGGTTAGACCTGGTCGTCCCAGAGCTGGACCATCTTGTGCTACACCCTAAGATGGAGTTTTTATGACTACCCAGCAACTTCTTGACCTTGTCACGAATGCTCAAGCAGCTGGTTCTAATCCGAAACCTACTCACCCTAAATCTGGGTTTGCACGTTTGTGCAATGATTACACCAACCTGGGCGGGAAGCCATTTAAAGGTTCTGAAACTATTATTGAACTCCAGGCATGGATAAGGACATGCGATCGAGTCTTTTCTTGCATGAACCTCACTGATCTTCACCGAGTTCAGGTGGCTTCTAGTATGCTCCAAGAAAGAGCATTGGATTGGTACGAACTTCTTATTTCTGAGATTAATGAAGCGGATCTCACCTGGGAGCAATTCCGGGAACGCTTCGAGTTGAAATTTGTACCAGAAGCAGAGAAAGTGACATTGGCTCGACGATTTATAGACCTTGTTCAAGGTGATTCTTCCGTGACTGATTATTTCGCCTCCTTCGAGTCGCTTTCTAAATATGGGGTTGAATACATCAACACCCCATTGAAGAAGAACCAGAGGTTCGTCTATGGCTTAAACAAAAATCTCAAGAAGCCATTACTTCTAAAGTTAGAAGTTCCTTTCGACCAACTCATTGATATCGCTCTTCGTCTTGAAGAGGCGGATAGGGAAAGTGATGTTGAAGTGGTGGGTTCCAAACCAAACTTCAACAACAAGAAGAGGCCAAACAAATTCAAGGGTCCTTATCCCAATAAGAAAGGGAAGCAAGCAACTCCTGCTGCAAAGACCTTTTCCTCTACTGAAGGGAAATGCTTTAACTGTGGTTCTAGAGACCATTTTGCGAACAAGTGTTCAAAGCCTCGTACTTGTCGCTATTGTAAAAGCCCGGACCATTTTATGCATGTATGTCCCAAACTTCAAAATAGGAAGGAGGGAAAGCTTAATGTTGCTCAAGCCCCTGGCAACACATCTCGTGGTCAAGGTATATCTCATTCTATCCTTGATGGTATTATTATATTTCATGATCAACCTATTCGAGTTCTTTTTGATATAGGAGCATCCCATTCTTTTATATCAAAAGAGCTTGTTGATACTTTTTCTTTAAGTGTTGTTGCTTTAATGACATCTTTGAGAATTGCAAATCCGGTTGGTGGATCCGCAACTCTTAGTTTGCTTTGTAAAGATGTGGAGATTATTTTGTGTGATTTTCCTTTCCTATCCGATTTGCATGTCATGCGTTATTTAGGCTTTGGAATGATTTTGGGAATGGATTGGCTTAACCGTTATGAAGCTCATATCCTATGT
The DNA here is from genome assembly GCA_030765085.1 of Allium cepa. Classification (NCBI taxonomy): domain Eukaryota; kingdom Viridiplantae; phylum Streptophyta; class Magnoliopsida; order Asparagales; family Amaryllidaceae; genus Allium; species Allium cepa. The sequence goes on from CM060942.1 coordinate 546,473,374, forward strand.
CCCGAGTGGACTATTTATCTCCGACACCCGCAATCTGTAAAGTAGATTTCTATTATTCTTAAAGATTCGGATTCTTCTTTGACTGCATCATTATATTCTTTAAATCCTCGTGATGACGATAATGATGATGAGGAAGATATTATTTCTCTTATTCACGTTGTTCGTGAATTTTCCGACATATTTGAGCCCGTTTTGGGATTACCGCCTAAGCGAGCAATTGAGTTCAGAATTAATCTTATCCCTGGAGCTCAACCTATTACTCGTCCTCCTTATCGTATGTCCAATAAAGAAAATGAAGAGATGCGTAAACAATTATCCGAATTGGAGATGAAGCAATTTATTCGCTCTAGTTCCTCGCCTTGGGGAGCTTCGGCTATTTTCGTGAAGAAATCCGATGGTACCCTTAGGCTTTGCGTTGACTACCGCAAGCTTAATGATCTTACTATCAAAAATAAATATCCTTTACCTCGGATTGATGATCTATTCGATCAACTTAGTGGTGCTAGAGTCTTTTCACAATTAGACTTAGCTACTGGTTTTCATCAGCTCTGTATTGCAGAGGATATCATTCCTTTGACATCATTCTGTACCTGTTATGGATCTTATGAATGGCTTGTTATGCCATTTGGTTTAAGGAATGCTCCAGCTTATTTCGTTGACCTTATGAGTCGAGTTTTCAAAGATTTTCTCGATTGATTTGTTCTCATCTTTATTGATGATATTCTTGTGTATTCAAAAACCGAGGAGGAGCATGAAAAGCATCTTCGGATTGTACTGGAAACTCTTAGGAGTAATCAATTAAAAGCAAAATTTTCTAAATGCCATTTTTGGCAATCTCGTGTGAAGTTTCTCGGTCATATTATTTCCGAATCCGGAACTTCTGTGGATCCTTCAAAGATTGAAGCGATTCAAGATTGGAAGAGACTGGAGAGTGTGACAGAGATTCGTAGTTTCCTTAGATTGGCAGGTTATTACCGCCGTTTTATCAAAGACTTTTCTAAGATTGTCGTGCCTCTCACTAGTTTAACGAAGAAAGGTGTTAAATACATTTGGTCGGACAAATGTGAAGCTTCTTTTCAGAAATTAAAAGAACTCCTTTCCGATGCTCCTATTCTTGTGATTCCCGATGGAAACCAAGATTTTATTGTTTATACTGATGCTAGTCGCGTTGGTTTGGGTGCCGTTCTTATGCAAAGAGAACGTGTTATTGTTTATGCTTCTAAGCAATTAAGCCAGCCGAGACTAGATATGCCACTCATGATTTAGAGCTCGCGGCTATTGTTTTTGCTCTTCGGAATTGGCGTCATTATCTTTTAGGAGAGAAATTTATTCTTTATACCGATCATAAGTCTTTGAAGTATTTATTCTCTCAAAAGGAACTTAATTTGCGTCAACAACGTTGGCTCGAGTTCCTTGCTCCTTATGATCTTGATATTCTTTATACCCCCGGTAAGGGTAATCGTGTTGCCGATGCTCTTAGCCGTAAACAACAAGCCGTTGTTTCTATGATGATATCCGAATGGAACGATCTCGAGATTTTATCCACTTGCGAAATTCGAGACCGTGTTTCCGATTTATGTTCATCTCTTGTTTTGTGTAGCCTTGAAGCTCATCCTTCTCTTTTAGACCGCATTCTCGAAGCTCAAAGGCTAGATCCCTAATTGGCTCTTCTTGGCCAAAATATTAAGGATAAAATTGATATTGAAGGTTTGAAAGACTTTGATATTGATTCTCATGGCGGCATTCGGAAATTTGGTAGACTTGTAGTGCCAAATATTAGTGATCTTCGTAAAGATATTTTAGAAGATTCACATCGTTCTAAATTTACCATTCATCCCGGTAGTAGTAAAATGTACGCGGATATGAAGCGACTTTATTATTGGGAGGGAATGAAACTTGACATCGCTAACTCCGTTAAGCGTTGCATGACTTGCCAACTCGTTAAGGCCGAACATCAAAGGCCCGGTGGGTTATTGCAACCTTTAGAAATTCCAATTTGGAAGTGGGACCAAATTTCCATGGATTTTATAGATGGCCTTCCCCGTTCTCGTTCGGGTCATGATAGCTTATGGGTGATTATTGATAGACTCACTAAATCCGCCCATTTTATTTCCATTCGGTCCAATCGAACCGTTCCTTTTTTGGCCAAACTCTTTGTTAAAGAGATTGTTAAATTACATGGAGTTCCTACTTCTATAGTTAGTGATCGTGATCCATTGTTTACTAGTGGATTTTGGAAGAGTCTTCAAAAAGCTTTGGGAACGAAGCTTAATTTTAGCACCGCTTATCATCCTCAGTCCGATGGACAAACCGAGCGTGTAAATCAAATTCTTGAAGATCTTCTTCGTGCATGTGTTCTTGATTTTGGTGGAAGTTGGGAAGATCATATTTCACTTGTTGAATTTTCCTATAATAATAGCTTCCAATCTAGTATTGGTATGGCACCTTTCGAGGCACTCTATGGGCCGATCTCCTTCTTGTTGGCTTGAGGCCGGTGAGAAGTTGGTTTTAGGTCCAGATTTTATTTGTGATTCCACAGAAAAGATTGAACTTATTCGACATAGGATGAAAGAAGCCCAGAGTAGACAAAAATCCTATGCCGATAACCGGAGAAGGAAGTTAGAGTTTTCTGTGGGAGATCTTGTGTTCATTCGTGTGTCACCTATGAAAGGTGTTGTACGTTTCAGTCGATCGGGAATGTTAGCGCCTCGATATATTGGGCCATTTCCTATCACTGAACGTATTGGTTCCATGGCTTATCGCCTTTTATTACCGGCTCAATTTTCTGCTATCCATGACGTGTTTCATGTTTCTCAATTACGGAAATGTCTTCGAGATTTCGATTCTATTCTTGAGCCCGGTGTTGTGGAAGAGATTGAAGTTTCACCTAATTTAACTTATGAGCAGCATCCTATTCGAATTGTTGCTTCGGAGGTCAAACGACTTCGAAATAAAGATGTTCAGCTTGTGAAAGTTCAATGGTCTTCAAATCCTAAGGACTGTTCTTGGGAATCTAAAGAGTTTATCGAGCGATCACATCCGGACTTGCTTTCCCGTGCTCTTTAAGGTGAACCTTTTATTTCAAATTTCTTTTGTGTTGAATTTGCTTTTATGGTTGTTACTATATATCTTCTTCTTAAATATTGCGAGGACGCAATTTTTTTAAGGAGGGGAGTCTGTAACAACCCGCATGTTTGTCGATTTTTATATTTAATATTTTATCGATACTCGAAATTTAGTCCGAAAAGCTACCTTTTGCATACGGTCGAATTAGGACTCGGGACCACTCCCATTAAGTTTAAAATGCCGTTTGCGACCTTTTTGAGTATAAGCTTCGATATGTTTGGAGAAAGTTGATTTTTGCTACTTTTTCACTTTGGGTTTGGGTTTGGGTTCAGCCCTATGTTTAACTTATACTCAAATCTGAGCCACTCCTCCCCATTCACCCTCACTTTCTCCTCTTTTCAGTTCTAAAGCATCAATGGTGGGAGAGATTGGAAATTAAAACTCCAAAACCCTAGTTTCCTTTTGCAAATCAAGCTCTAGCTCCAAACTAATAGAAGAACCCATTGGTAAGCTTCTCTTCTTCCTCTCCAACTCTATCTCTCTTTGATTTCAGAAAATTCCTAAACCTAATTTGGGAAATGTTTCTCTTTTTAGCTTAGAATCAAGCTCCTTGAGTTGGATTTGAAGAGTGGTTGATTCTCCTTTGCTTCTAAGCTTCTTTTTCAATTGTTTGGGTTCAAAGGTGAGATTTTTATCTCACATTTTTGTCTATGTTTATCTCCGATTGTCAGGTATGAATTCCTAACACTTATTCATGTTCAATTGCTTTTGGTTGGGATTGATTTGGTGAATATTCCAATGTTTTTAGTGTTTTGGGTTCAAATCCTTAAAAATCATAGCTTTGATGTTCAAATGCGTTTTTAGTGACGCATCGAGGAGCCAATAGGATCGGGTAGCCGTTGGGCATAATTCCCTATCGTCCGTGCTCGTTCGGTTGCGAATTGGAGGAGTTTGCACATCAATTAAATGGGTTTCAATTTGCAGAACATCAGGGTCGGCCGACTGAACCCCTGGGCCGGTCGACCGACCTGCTACTAAGGTGCATAGGCACCTTTCTGTCTTTAGTCCGGTCGACCGAGCTCTGTAGCCGGCCGACCGACCTGATGATATTTTGCCTATTTCGCCTAGTTGCTTGAATTTCCAACTTTAATCGATTCGTGTTGTTTCCTATTTGTGGTTATCATTTATTATGACTTTGATGACTCCTTTTTAGGGATTTTTGAATATCCATTTCGATGGATTCTTTATCGGTTTCGTTGGATTTTTATTCACATCTTTGTATGTGAATTTTAGTGATTGATTGTTCCTACAATCTTCTTTGTGATTTGTCACTTTAAAAATATAAAGGTTTTCTATACTAGTAGTAAATATCAAAACTCTTTCTTCAAATTATTTCAACACTATTTTATAACAAAGCTCGTTTTCTAAAACTGATTTCCAATCTATTAGTATATACAAACCTTTACCTCACTCGTATGAGAAATCTAATTAAACGGCTTAGTAAAACGAGTGGTATGAAACGCTTGCGTTTACTTCGTCGGTTAATTCTTGGACTTGTTCGATTGAATATCTTGTGACAATTTTCTAGTGGAAATCTACAATTTGTTCGTAAATATTTAAGTTAAGCTAGTGGTTATGGGACATGAAGCTAAGCTCATATATTTACTAGCTTACTGTAATTGACACTTCTCTTTGATCATGACGATCATTTTAATATTTAGACAAGCAATTGTGCGATGTCTCTTTGTTTCGGTGTGATTTCGACTCTCACATTTGGGGTAGCTCCCCATGGTCTTCGGGCCATTCGTGTGTCAAAAATTAATGGCTAGCTACCATGAGATAGCTTCTCGTTCGTGTGATACATATGTAGGTGAGCTTTAATGCTCCCGTTCGTGTGATAGGCCTCCCCCCCTTTCGTGTGATTTCTGGATTTCGTGTGTTGAATTCTGGAATTTATGCTTCACCTATTTTTGTGATTTCTATTGATATGCTTTATCAATTTTTGTGCATTGGTGAATTCGTGTGTCATTGACTTGTTGTGACTTCGAGTTTTGGGTATGAAACCCTTTTTGGATCTTTGTGAAGATTCTTGTGATATTGATTAATCTCATGTTGAGTTTCAATTGCATACCTATAGTAGAATGCCATTATGGATATTATATGTTTATGCCATAATGTTTATTCTATATCATGTTATCTGATATTTATAGCTAGACTGATCCGTTTATTATTTTCTTATTAAATAATACTCGGGTCAAACCGAGATGTTACAGGTGCTTCTGCTTGAATTTACATCCGGGATTACCTCCTTGACTTTTGGTTAACTACTTAGATTAGTAGTTTTTGTTGTACACATTAGAGATATAGACTCCATGATGTATACTTATTCTTTTGTGTAGTTCATGTAACTATTCTTTTGTGATATTGTGGATCTTTTTGACCACTACTCTGATGTACACTTCCTAGTGTAATATTCATATATATTTCCGCCTTTGTGATATGAATTGTCTGTGACTGATTTATGTTATATTTATTTCTATATTTGTTTCCGAAGATATAATAGCCACTGTGTAGTAGCTTTGAGTTTGTGTCGGTATGTCGGATTTCCCTCTTGATAAAGAAATGCATGTTATACTATCTGACATATCGATGCTCGCGCAAAGCAATTACACGGATGGTCGCTCCTCAACAGCCTTATTCTCCGTGCTAGTTGACAGCATTCACCGTAATGTTCTTGGCTAGCATGGGTATAGAGGTGGGGCGTCACACTTATGGTGCTAGATATTTGTTTATTTGCTTTGATAGTTAAATAACCGACTATCAAATTTGGCCATTTTACTTCCTTGACTTGATGTGGGAACTATTTAGTCGTACGCTTAGTACGTAGCCATCTGCGTAGGCTTGATTATCGTTCGTGTTGAGGATGTTGATTCGTGTAGTGTGGAGTATTACTCCAATCTATCGAGCTTTCTTCTTGGCCGAAGGATAGCAAGTTGAACGTTGGAGACGTGATATGTCTGTGAGACTTAGTTTCTACAAGAGGTTGAGAAATGCTTTTGCGTTGTTGGTGTGAAGAGACCGGGATCGGTTTATCCGAAAACCACTTCGGACCAACATTTATGCAACGATTGTGCAGGTTGGTTGTGATGATATTGATATTCAGGATTTTCTTAGTGGAGGACTGCTTGTTGATCATTTGGGGTTAAAATCCCAATATACATCTAGTAGAAGTAGTCTCTTCGTTATGAAATATCCAATGCAAGGACTATTCGCTACTAATACTAGGGATTTCCCGACCGAATGTGGTAGGAAAGTACCATCAGTTTGTCCTGTTCCTGGAAAACTTGTATGGACGTTTGTATGACATTGCATTTTTAAGATTACGTACATTGGTTTTTACAATCGTACATCAATGGTGGCGGAGAAGACAACTTCTCTTAGCTAAACACCCTCCTTAAGACGTAATAGCTCAAGGATTGTATTTTTGTGGAAGGCTATTAGTAGTCAACGGAAATTTCCGTATGGAATTCATAGTGATGTGATATGTGATATGTGAAAGGTAATCGTTACCTCAGGCCTCATCAACCGAAAATGACCGAAACAGGGTTAGATGCAGCAAGGCTAAGTGGGTCATTCCTAATTAGGATTTGATCATCCTCTTCTAGATATATTTCTTCCCTCTATGACGTTCGGGATGTAAATTATTATGGTTTGTATGCTATGAGGATCCTCGGAAAGGTCGGTAATGACCGGAGGATGATATATTCGGTACTATCTAGTTATACAGGTAGGTCGGTCTTGTGTTGATAGAGGTTCCTATGTCATGTTCCTCAGTACATTCCTCTGGAGATGTATTGTCGGAAAGTAGTCCCTTCACCTGGTCATTTGTATGGAAATCCAAATTCCACTACATGCCTGCCATTTTGATTGTATTACCCATTTTGGGCTATATGCTAGAATTTATTCAATGTAACAATTTCGGCTATGATTAATATTATTTGTATACTAGACGCTAGTATAATATAAGAGAATTTGATATGAAATGATTTAGTTATCGTAAGGTAAAAACATGTATGTGTTTATGTGTGGGCATGTCTTATGAGATACTTTTGTTTTGAAAAAGGAAAAAGTTTTGGCAATTTAATAATTTCAGTTGAGTGTGTTTTCTCGTGCTGGTTTACCAGACTGATCCGGGTGTTCTCCCCTTTCAATGCTCGGGTCAGACCGAGTATATTTACAGGTTCAGATTTGGTGCTTTTGGAGCGTCAACGGGTGGGCTGGAGATCTTCATTTTCGTATACACGTATTAATTTATTATCCGCTGCTTAGTTGTTGTATATTATCAGCAATTGTAAGGACAGGTTATTATAACTGCCCAGGCTGATAACTAGTGATTGTTTGTTGAACTCTGATTGATGTATGTATATTATAGTTTCTATTTGTAAAGATCGTTGATATGATATTATATGTTTTCCGCTGCGATGTGAGATTCTGCATTGTTCTGTTTGGTTCTCTCTTCTCTCTTTCTTCTCTTCTCTTCTTCTCTCTTCTTTCTTTCTCATAGCTTTCCATTATTCTATTCTTTTTGGTTCGGACATGTGTGGTTTATTGTCGATTCAAAGGGTACATATTTGCGGATCGTCACACATAGGAAGGCTCTAATAAAGGAATCCAAATAGCTAAGGTGCTCCTCTTGCCGCCTAGTGCTTGCCTCAACCTCACGCTGAAACCTAGCTAACTTATCATGTCTCCTAATCACCTCCTGCTATCCCTATAGAATCTGTGCATGCTCCCTAGCGAGCCGCTCTTGCCTCTTGGCAAGGGTCCTAAACTGATCCTCGTAGCTCATTGGTGGAGGGGGCAAAGAGGGTCTTTCTCCCTCTCCTCAAGATCCATATCCATATCCCTACGTACTCCGCGTCGTGGGCTCAGATGATCAAGCGGGCCATGGTGACTCGGTATGTCCTACGCCACCTCCAAATAGTGGTGAGGGAAAGTGCTGATGCTCATGAAATTACTCGGGTGCCCACGAATGTGGTGAGGGTTGCGGTGATGGTTGTTGCTCGTGCTCGTGCTCCTCCTATGGAGCCTGAATCTGGGCCAATCCTACATGCATCCTCCTTCGAATGGATGAATCTATCATGGGGTGGGGCAGCTCACTATAAGTCTCTCTCTCTCCATCTCAACCTGACCCACGTGAAGGCCCGTGTCCAAAGGTGACAGTAAATCATAGTAGATCTATGAAGTCTGGTCGCTATCATATACTGGGCCATAATCGTCCTAGCCCAGTTCACCTGCAGTCCTCCGAATATGGCGTAGGTGGCCTGCCTTACAATAGGGTATATCTGATAAAAAATCCTTGTCTTGGAGAAAAGGTTATGCTTTAGAATGCGGATAACTAACCTAGCCAATGGTGTCAACGGCCCAGCGCTCCAGTCGGGTTGTTGGGGGTCTAAAAGAATATGCTTCAAAACGGCCATGTCCGTCATCTCAATCTGCGCTATTTCTAATCCATACCCTCTGAAATCTAAAATACTAGTCAATTAAGACTCGATGAAAACTATCCTAAGTCCCTTGATCTCCGATTGAAAGGCCAACTCCTCATCCTTATCGCTAGTATGTAAGTTGCATCAAAAAGATGTACTAACTGGGATACGCTCGCTGCTTGAACCTCTCATGGCTAAGAATCCGTCGTAGCCCTATGTCCAAGAAAAGCTGCTCTAAATGTGTACTCGAAAAAATAGTAAACTTCACCGCCCTTCCTTGCAGAAACTGGAATGCAGCTGTATTGGAGTAAGACTGCACTATCCACCTATCACTCTGGCACCAAGCTATCTACTGTGGCATGGGGTGGGGAAAAAGGTGAACTAGAGAGGGTCTTGGAGGTATGGTTAAAAACTCTTAGATCTGTAGAAATGGAGTATGGATCCATATAGATCTCGCGACACGCTTTGATTTGATACTAACCGCAAGAGAAACAGTGGAGTTTTGGAGAAGTTTGGGTTGTTGGAAGGGGTGGTTTTTGGGTGCGACTGCTGTCTTTGGGGGGGAGGAAGTGAAAAGGACGAAGGGGTGGGGCACGCGTTTATACACGTGCAAACAAACCAGGGCAGTCGACCCGTCTTGGTCATTGGTCGACCACCAGGTCGACTGCTAGGTCGACCTGGCCCTTTTTTTCACTTTTATGGAAAGCTTGTCATGTCTGTCTCCTCCCCAATTAATTCAAGCCTAAGTAAATGCTATCTAAAATCGAATGTCTGAGTCGTGGTTATGACTTTGGCTAAATATCCTTGCCCGCTCTCCACCCTCCGGGTGGAGCGTTTACGTCTTCCATACTTCAAATGAATCTATATTAATGTCCATAAACTTGCTCCAACCACTTAATTTGCCCAACCTATAAAAATTCTTTTTCAAAACAGCTTTAATATCTTTACATCTAGAAAAATATTTTTTTACGTACTTACAAACCTTTTCGTACTTAAACAAGGATTTCAAAAATATGTTTCTACTTGGCTAAAACAGATGTTGCGTAAAACATCATCACTACAACCCAAAATACTAGTTTTCAATTAAAGTTAATAATACCTATATTTTTATAAACTGTATATTTCTCTATTTTCAAATATGAAATTTCTTTAAAGTTGTTTTTCTTCAACTTTCCATATTTAAACTAATATAGTTATAAAGCAATAAAATTCTAGACTGAAAACTTGAAAATCTTCTAAAACTTTTTGAATTCTTAAGAGTTTAATTGCTGGGCAAGGCTAAAAAGTGACTTTCTAATTTGCTTTCACCTTTCCAAATATTCTCTACTGAATCCAAAAACCTTTACCATTCTAAGTCTTATAGCTTCTAGAATTTCCTTACTCCAAGTTTTGATACACTAGATTGTTTTCCAAACTTTCTCCAAATATTGATTTACTCAAAAGAATGGACTTCTCTTTAGGGTTTTAAGAGTGTGTATATATATACTAAAAATACTAATATGTTCACTCACTATCAACCTAGGAACCTAAACCTAGGCTCTGATATCAAATGTAACAACCCGAACTCTAGTGATCCGGATTTTTCAACAAAAATGCTAAAACCCAAGCCCACTGAAGTCCAAGTTAGGTATCTGGTATCCTGCAAATAGGCAAAGATAAATATATCAGAGCTCAATTAATTATCTCACATCAGAATTGATTAAAATATAATAGTAAGTAAATACTCACCTAAATAATAACACTTTCTAAGCAAGTGTCACATAGCTGAGAAGTCCCTACAATCTACCTAACCTGTCGGATGTTATGAGGAGGGGGTCACAAAAGTTCCGGTGAATGAATAAATTATATACTTTTAGGCTTAATTCTACATATATCATTTTATTTCCATTTACTCTTATATTAGGTTCATTAGGTTACAATATTCCCACCTCTATTCGTGAATCGTGCCCATCTACTCCATAGTAGATTAAAACCTAATAACTAGTATATACATATATGTAGCTATATGCCCAATGACCATATTGGTCCTGGGTACCACCCATGGTACCTTCCGTATCCTCCTCGAAATGGGTTCCATCGTCTTTCTTTGAGAGTGTTCCACAACTACATCTGCAAAGGACTGCATCGTAAGGCCTATAATACAGATGCTCCATCATCTTGCTTCGCAGTTATATCTGTTAAGGACTACTTTGTAAGGCCTACAATATAGATACTCCATCGTTTTGCTCCACGAGCGTTTTGTAGCTACATCTACGAAGGACTTCTTCGTAAGTCCTACAATACAGACGATCCACTACTTGCTATGAAAACGTAAATCGTGTTCGCACTAATCTATACCAATGCTCGGACATCCACAATGTACCACCCAGTACATACATTTAGGACTACGTGATCATTTTGTCTACCATCTGAATCCCGCCAACAAGGTCTACCTTGCATGGAACTCGGTCAGGGATTTTCTATATCTGTAAAGAACTTCTTTGTTAGTCCAACAATGTAGATATTCTAGTTGGTCTGTCTCTTTCTCATCGTGGTTATGGCCCCACGCAGCCACCCATTAACTAATCGAAAGACTTCTAAAGTGTTAAGTGGTTATGCCCTACTGCAAGCAATCTAACATCCAATTGGTGGTGCCCCTCATCCAATGTCTCAATAGTGAAAGAATCATTGGCCTGATGGTTTAACTCTAGTCTTTCCCGAAATTGCTCTTGGTCTTGATGCTAGCCGATATACGCATGCGACTATCCTTAAACTTACTTGCAAATACTGGACATACGAATACCCTACTTCGAAACCAATCCCTTCTGACTTCCTACAATGGTCTGCTTCGTTAGGCCTACAATGCAAATGCAGTCAAGGCATACTCTCTTGATGAAATACCACAGACCTACCTCCGGAGATACAGCTTCGTTAGGCCTACCCAAAGAGCCATCCTAGGGTATCCTCACGCCCCGTTGAAGTCTCGTACTTCCTTAAAGCCCAAAAGTACTAAGTTGGATGTGCGTCTCCATTTCTAAAATCCATGATGAACTGCTTCGTTAGACGCTTCATCCTTTGAGCTACTCCAAACACATCTCAATTCTTTTATTAGACCCTAAGTCTAATTTTTTAAAATGCATTGAGTTTACTTTCTTATTCTATTGGCTACTTATCTACCCTAATTAGCATACTCTTGCACTCGTCTCACCTCTACCTATTGTGAGATTTCCATTTATTTAATAGGGAATGCTGTTGATATGAGCCACATTCATTATTTACTTATTTAACTTAATGTAAATCTTAAGTTCATTAAAATAAGCCTTTTTTATCATTCCTCCTTTATTTGCTTATTAACTTAATATAAATTACTTAAAAAATCTCTACCATTATTATTGCTCATTAATTTATTAAAAGTCTCAAAATAAGCTATTCCATTCTTATTACTTAATTGTAACCTATATTATAATTCTACCTGCAATTGTCATTTCCTCTTCTTTTATAGCCCGTACATAATTCCAGCATTTCTTTTCTGTTCTAATCTGCCTTCTTTTATTATGATATAGAATATTCTTTTATTCTCTTATATTATATAATTCACTTATCATAATAACTATCTTCTTCAACAGTCTGCGCAGTGGATGCAGACCTAGGTTCATTATCATTTATAGCTTCAAGTTCTTATCTAATAATTTACATGATTCATGTCAAACTTTGCTTTATTATCTTCTATTCTAGGAAGTAATTCTATTTTATTTGGTTGAAATCAATTTCCATATTTTAATATTAAATAATACTATAAATAATAATCTGTAACTGCTAGATATTTCTTTTACTATTTTAGAATAGTGTAAAATACAGTGGTTTCTCTATTTTGCACTAATTATCCTTTTCTTTCTTTTATTCCAGCAATTACGTTCATTGTTGTCTTTTAAATATTAAATTATAGAAATGTATCCTGTTTTCTAAACCAATCGATTAACCTTTTAGTTATTCCCAAATGCAGTTATTAGATTAATTACCTTTTCTCATTTTAACGTAATATATTACAGTAATTCCATTCCTCAAACTTTTATTACTTTACATCTTATTTTCTTCATTTCAGTATTCTTAATTATTTAATCCATATTCATGTTTAATCTATTCTAATCCATACGTGAAGAAAGAGAAGGAAATAGAAGAAGAATGATGCTTGCATAGAAATCCAAAACGTAGAAACAGATGTAAATAAATACTAATACTGTAAATAAATTGTAAATTCCTTATAATTCATCATAACTTAATTAGTAGGATTAATTATTGAATAAAATTATTTAAACGAGAATGTAACAATAATATATCTTAAACATAAAAGATATATAAATAAATCCACTCACTTGTCGTCCTTAGCTTCGCTTGTGCTCCACTTGGCTCCACAGTCCTTCTGGATCCCCTTCTTCCAAGGTGTATAATATTTTAATTTAGAAGATCTTCACCTAGAAATCATTTTCTTTTTAGAGTTCAGCCTTAGGCCAAGAACCCAAAGAAATATTTTCTATTTAGGGTTCAGCCTTAGGCAATGAACCCATGGAAGAAAATCTAATTGTGAGAAGATAACTAGGCCTAGCGTCCTATTTAACTGGGAGCTTGGGGATCTTAGACCGTCGGATTCTTGGATTAAACGTGGAGCCACCACGTCATAGGGTCGTTCGGAGCCATACGATCAAAGAATGTATGGCTCGGATGGCATAAAAACTAGAAAACATGTCACGTACGTACCTGGATGAAACATTCGTGCAGGTCGCACATGGGTGACCGGGCGGTCGACCGCCTCTAAGCATAGGTCGACCACGCGTTCGACCTGTGTGCCAATTGGGTCGACATGTGGTCAGCCCATATGTGTGTGTGTGTGTATTGTTTTGTTTCCTATTTTTGTTTCATTCATAACTCCTTCATATTGATTTAGATTTTGACAAGTTATATATGGAAACTGATCAGAAAATCGCCCGGATGTAATGGTACAAGTTCCGGAGCCATATTCCGATAATTCCAAAATTATTTATTTTCAGTACTTGTCGTTATATGTTACATTTTAACTATATAAAAATGCGGGATTTTACAAGCGTTCTGGCTACTTTCCATTTTTTGGTTGATCTCATCAACCATCATATTCAACTCATCCCTATTAACAACTTTGCGCTAACTGGTGGAAGCTGCCGCCTAATCTCGTAAGTTAGCACCATTTACTTCAATTTGTTTAGGATTCACATCTTGTCTAGCTATTACTGCCCTATGTAACTTCCAGAGGCAGTTCTCCTTCTTCTAGGAGCCATTGATTCCAGGTGGTAGATTTTTCAAGCGAAGATTGAGGATCTAACTTTTGGACCTATTTGATCCAAAGTAGACATCTAGATTTGAACCCTGAGTTGGGTTCTCAGTGAAAGCACAAAATATTAACCTAAAAAGTGGATCAACACTCTGGTTTGGGTGTAAAACTACTAGCCCTGTTCTCACAGAGCAATAATATAAACAATAGATAAGGAAAAGAGAAGAAAAGAAGATGGCAAGAAGATTTTTATAGTGGTTCAACTATAAACGAAGTCTACGTCCACTTTATAGTTTTAATATAGATTGATTGTTGTTACAAGACGTATTTGATTACAAAATTCTTAAATATCCTTAGCTAGGTTGAATCTCCAAGGTCAGAATTCAATACAGAATCACAATAAATACCTTTGGAGACTGTTATGGGGGAAGTGAAGAGTGAAGAATATTTTCAGCAGAGTTTCAACAACCAGTTCGAAGGATCTCGTTTACATTGTAGATAGGATTGTGTTTATAGGGATTGGAGAGCTAATAGGCCAAGCCTGTTCGCCGGATACTTGCATATGATCACATGAAGATGCATTGGAAGCTTCCTTATGACCCGAGCCAAAACCATGGATCGCTAATGATCCATACCATGAGCCGAATGCAAGCTAATTACTTAGCTTTCCTTCTGCTTTTCTTTGTCCAAGTCGCATTTATTCCATGATCACGTATGGATCGTGAGCGATCCATGGTGTATGGATCGCTAGCAATCCATACACTTATATTTTCTTTGGACTCTAGTCTTTGGATTTCCTTCATCATCTTGCATTGATGTTGTTCGTGTATTCTTGTTGCATGTCGCTTTGCTTTGATGACGATTTACTTGCTAATTGTATCTAGCTATGATTATACTGGACGGATGTTTGTCTCTTGATTTAACTAACTCGGAATTTCGTCAAACTCAGTCACTACTTTTTTAGTATGGATTGGATCACGATACAAGAAAACAGATCGAACCCTGAGCTATACCCATGGATCGCTAGCAATCCATAGGCCTTGGATCGCTGGCGATCCATGCCCATAAAGGATCTTCCTATCTTTTTTCTTGGCACTCTTTGGCTTGTTGCTTTAGTCCTTTTTCTTGACTTCTAAGCTATTCTGACTCGACCAAGTTGTCCTAACTTCTCTTGGATGCGCTCGGGTTGAAAACCCGGATAACAACATGAAACACATTATAGACAACTTCCATACTGCTTGGCCACTCTACCCTATATGCGAGCTTCCCGATTCTCTTTATAATTGGGAATGGACCAACATATCTCGATGCCAGTTTTCCTGACTTTTCGAACCGTACCATACCCTTCATCGGTGATATCTTAACGAAAACTCTATCTCCAACTGAGAATTTCATATCATTACGCCTCTTATCTGCATTACTCTTCTATACAGACTATGCTTCCTTCATCCTCTCTCGAATCAACTCAATTTTCTCTATCGCCTCTCTAAGAAGATCTGGACCTTATTTCATTAGAACAATTCCATTAATAATTTGTCTTTTGAATAGTTTAAGTTGGACGTGTGTGGTTTATTATTGACTTAAACTGTCCAAAAAGGCGGGTTGTTACAGACTGAGCATATTTATAGATTGCTTAGGATGCATTGAAGCTCAAAAGATGAGATAGAGGCCCAAGATATATCTACGTATTTCTTTGTGTTCCATTGTATTGTCTATTGGTTGTATTTATCAGCAATTGTAAGGACATGCTGTTATAACTGTCCAGGCTAAAATAGGTTAGTATGCTCTGATTGGTGTATGTATATTACATTTTTTTCTTTGCATAAAGATTTGTTGTATATTATAGATTATTCGTTTTGTTGTGAGATTCTGTGTGGTTTGGTTTTCTTCTTCTTTTCCCGTAACGATCAAGTTTTCAGCATTCGATTGCTCGACATGCAATACACTGAACGTATTAATGTTGATTTTCGAGGGTAGAGAACTAAGTCTGTTACACTATTCCTGACAATGAAATTTTTGCTAAGAGTGGTGGTGGTGATGATGGATAGGATTCATGCGAGTAGATATTTAATTATGTATATTTTGGTTTCTTTAGAGAAGGCGGATGTATGTATATTTGGTTTGTTCATATATTTAGTTTGTTTGGAGACGGTGATGGTGATTGTTTATGTATATTTTTGGTTTGTTTGGGTATTTGGCTTGGTATTATTGTTTGTGTTTGGATATTTGCTTATGGATTGTTTGAATATTTGGTTTGTATTATGATGGTATTGTTTGGTTTAGATTTGATATATGGTATAAGATATTTGGATGTGATATGTGATATATGATATTTTCTTATGGTATTTGATAATGGTATATGGTTGTTATATACAAATGAATGTGTGATTGAGGTAAGGGTAGAAATGTTGCAATTAAGTTTCAGCTCAGGTGTTAGAGGCGTCTACATGGTTTTGGAAAATCCAATTTTTGTACTTTGATTGGGTGTCACTATGGCATTGGCAAGTGGTCGAGAAGGCATTAGAAGATCCGAATTTATATTTTTTAAAATAGTCAACATGGCATTAAATGATGTTGGCATATGGGCATCGGCAAGGCGCCGGCCCAAGTCGTCTATTTGGCGTCAGTAATGGCACAACGCGAGGTGTCTTCAAGGCATCAAAATTCTTTTTTCGACATATTTTTTTATTGATGTCTAAAAAGGCGTCGATAGGTCATTTAGGTCATTTACCGATGCCCCACCGATGCCTTTTTGATGTCGATGAATCATTTTTTGTAGTGATTTCCATAAGAAAAAATCTATTCAAAATTACCTTTTTATCATCATTAATTTAAATGGCTATTTATGCTTAATTATAATTAATTTTTTAAATTTATGGGTTATTACAAATATGTATTTATATCAAATACCAAATGTACATGCATATTGTTCCATTCTTGTAAAACGAACATATGTATAGTTATAAATTCCTTCAGTTATGTATATATGCGTATATTATATTATGTGTTTGTGTACGTGTTTGTGTGTGTATGTGTATATATTTTTATTATCATATTTTTACCTGTTGAACTCATATAAATGTTGTTACCCGGTTACATGGCCCGGCCTATATACATGGTTCGGCCATGATGGGTCGGCCGTTCACCACTCGGTTTTGAAGAGGGATCACGTGGCAAAAGCGGCTCGGCTGTGGACCGTTCAGCCTGAATGCATCGTTTTGCATGCAAGTGCCGTTCGGCCTAAATACCTCGCTCGGTATCCTTCATTCAAACGCCACCGCTCAAAAAGTGCTGTTGGAAACTCGGTACATATGTCGCCTGGAAAAGCCTCGCTCGGCAACGTTGTTCGGTAACCGACGTTCGGTCAGTGAAGTTGAAGGTGATACGGTTCGGCCAAGTTGCTCGGGGAAGGATGGCTCGGCATGGGTGGTTCGGTCGAGGAAGCACGGACACATGTCGCTCGGCTTAGGTGGTCGGCGCATGTCGCTCGGTGTGGAAGGTTCGACATACATCGCTCGGTGCATTCTAGAGAAGTTGGCAGGTTGTCAGGCCTACAACAAAGTGAGGTGATCAGCATGACTTCGCTTCAAGTCAACCCGCTATTTGCTTCGGGTCTCCTGAAGCTTTACTTTGAGTCACCTGATGATCGGCCATACATGAAGGATTGGCATTTATCGACCGACATTTCTCGATCGGCCTGTCTCGTTCGGCATGCCTGGTTCGGTGCATAGAAGCACCTACTATGGGCCGAAATACCTTGTCCCTGGGCCCATGATGGAAGCCCAGCCTATCTTCGCCTATAAATAGAGTGGCAGGGGCGCAGTGAAAAGGGACCTTTTTTCAAGAACACTAGGGAGACTCTGCCACTTCCAAGACTCATTCCTTTTCAGTTAGAGCTTGTGTTCAAGTTGTTGGTGTAAGGATTGTATCTGTGTTCAATTATTAGAAAAAAAATAAAGATTAAACGCAAAGTGGACAAAGGCAGTTACGCCGAACCACTATGAATCTGGTGTTCTAGTTTTTGCAATTAATTCTGCTTATAATCCTCTATTTTAATTTTCTATCTTCATTAATCCCTCTACACAAATCTTTATTTTTGTTTTAGTGACCAATTTTGGTGCAAACATTTTGGTGATTTCACTGAGAACGCATTCTCAGGTTATTAGGATCAACTTTGTAGCTACTGGATTGAAGAAATCACCCAAAGGAGATCCAAGTCATTCATAGGTAGTCCGCTGGTTCTACTTAGAGTTTCTACCAATAACTCTACAATGGGAAGACCTCGTACCATATCAGCCTCACACAACGCGGACGTGAACGAGATTGCTAGCGTCCAGCAAGTAGGACCCAACAATCAACAAGTTAATCCAGGTGCAGGGACTATAACCAGCCAAAACCAAATGGAAGTTGTCAGTAGAAAGGAGTTCAATGAGCTGATGAGAGAACTCATGGAAAGCAGGAGACAACTTAGCGAACAGATTCAAGCTAATGCCAAACTCATGACTCAGCTTACACAACAACAGTATCAGAATGCTGGAGGGAGCCTGGCTCCTTACTCCTTATCCGACAGCTCTTCTTCGTTCGATGAACCTCCCAAGCATAGACGCTGAGAACAGAAACAATGCAAGCAGGTGTGCCGATCGATCAACCAGAGATGGTCCAGGTTCCCTACATGGGCCATGGCCCCTCACCTACACCAAGGAAATCACACCCAAGCTGGAACAAGAAACTTAGGATCTGGAGTACGAGTGGAAGCTGGATGTCCGGCTCACCAAGGCCCTAATGAAGCTGGTCCCCAGGATACATGCTTGGTAAATCGCCAACAGAGGAGGCACCAACAATAGCGGTCTCGTAGGACAGATCCCAAACTACCATCCTCCATACAAACCCCAGACCTATTGGCTATGGTCAGACGGCTCATGAGAGAAAATCAAGGCATGACTAATGATGATTACGGGGTATCCAGGAGTTATACTCCATTCACAGATACTATTCTACAGGCCGAGTCCCCTAGGAAGTTTAACATGCCGACTATTCCAGCCTACGAAGGGAAGACTAATCCCCAACAGCATGTGATGAGGCATGAATGGATGATGGATTCAGCTAGAGCAAATGATGAAACAAAGTGTAGATGCTTCCTAATAACTTTATCTGGAATCGCTACCATGTGGTTCACCCGACTTCCTCCGCGGTCTATCTCCAACTTTGACGAGTTAGCGACAAAATTTGTGGAACAGTTCAGGATTCATGCCACTCGTCCCAAGGACGTGATGTTCTTGTCCAGTGTGATTCAGGCTCCAGGGGAGTCGTTAAAGGAGTACTTACAGAGATTTCACGTTGGGGCTACTGAAGTTAGCAACCCAAATGACCATGCCATTTCTGATGGTTGTGATGCGAGGAGTAGATCCGGATTCGGAGTTTGGCGATTGGCTGGCAGGAAAGCTCTCAACTACGCTAGAGCGTTTTTATTCAAAGGCTCATCAATTCATAAGAAGAGAGGAAGCCAGGTGGACGAGGCGAGATAATGCGCCAGGGCCTGGCAAGGAGACTGTAAAGAGCAACAATGCTGTAAAACAACCTGGTGATAACTCGGGGAAGGTCCAGGTCAACGTCCAGAACAAGCTAGAGAAATCTAAAGGATCCGGAGGAGGAAATCCAAGAAAGAAAAGGGAAGCCGAAAAGTGGAAACCAAGGATCCCAACTTACAACGAATACACTCCTCTGAATGCATCTCTAGAAAATATTTACCTATCGACTTGTAATACTTTTCAATATCGAAAGCCACGCCCAAAAGAGTCCACTGAGGAACAAAAGCGGACTGGGAAGTATTGCCGATTCCATGAGACTTACGGGCATAATACCGAAGATTATAGGCACCTCCACGATGCTATATAAATGCTAATTTGACAGAAAAAGTTGCAGGAGTTTGTCAAGAACCCGTAGGAAGGTACACAAGAAACATCAGGCCCCGGTCGCGGGCAAGCTCCACGCCGTCTAGAGGAACCTGCTCGAACTGTAGGTAGACAAGTCATAAACACGATAGTTGGTGGCCTTACCCTACAGATAAGAATTGGCAAGAAATGGAGCGGTATGCTAAGTCCCTAAGGCATGCATATTTTAAATGTTGTTCAAACACTGAGGATGGAACCCCATCTAAGTAGTAACAAATGATGACTGATGATATAGTGTTTAGGAACAGAGATGTTGATCAAGTGGAGGCGCCCACCATTGATCCGATGGTCATCTCGGCCACTATTGGGCCAACGTTTGTCAAAAGAATATTGATAGATTGTGGAAGTTCCGTTAACATCATCTTCAAAAAACATACGATCAGATGAAGATGGAGACAAAGGATCTAAAACCATCTAAGGCCCGTATCCATGGCTTTAATGGTGCAGCTACTTATGCAGTTGGTTTTGTTGAATTGCCAGTTGAGATTGGACAAGGTGAATGTAGGAGGGTGTGAATCCTACCGTTCATCATTTTAGATGTCGATTCTTCGTACAATGTGTTTTTGGGTCGACCGGCCCTGGCAGAGTTTAGGGCAGCTTTGGCTCCGTGGTGTTTAACCTTTAAATTTTCGACCGATAAAGGAGTTGGTGTTGTGCATGGCGATTAGGGGCCTGGTCGTGCATGTTATGTGGCTGAGCTGTGAGACGCTCAGCGAAGAGAGAAAGGAAAGGTTGTGGACAACTCTGTCCAAATCCGAGTCACTGAAAATTGACAAGTAATGCCCAAGCCCTGGCTTGGGAAAGATGATAGGATCTATAGAGACATAGATCCGAGAGACGATGATGAGGAATCCATGAAGGCAAAAGCAGCACCGGATAAACTGACGATTGACATTCCAGTCAGCCGAGATGACCCATTGCGAGTACTTAAGATTGGATCGCAACTCAACCCCTCGATGACCGAGGATCGCACCGATTTCCACCGAGCGAATCTGGATGTTTTCACTTGGACACGTTCCGATATGTGTGGGATTTCTCTCGCCATTGCGAGTCATATATTGAACATAGACCCGAAGTACATATCAATAAACAAAAAAGGAGAGGCATGGACCCAGAGAGGTTTGCTACTCTCAGAGAGGAGGTGGACAAACTCAAGGCCAATGGGTTCTTCCACGACGCACTCTACCCTGAATGGGTATCTAACCCCGAGCTAGTGAGAAAAGCAAATGGGAAATGGAGGACCTGCATAGATTTATCAGATCTGAACAAAGCATGCCCTAATGATAGTTTCCCTTTACCCAGAATTGACTAGCTGGTCGACTCAATGGCAGGACACGAGTTATTGTCATTTATAGATGCGTACTTGGGGTATAATCAAATTCCGATGCACATTCCAGACCAAGAACACACTAGTTTTGTCACAGACGTTGGGATGTATTGTTATGTAGTGATGCCTTTCGGATTGAAAAATGCGGGAGCAACTTATCGGCGTCTGGTGA
This sequence comes from Allium cepa, assembly GCA_030765085.1. Classification (NCBI taxonomy): domain Eukaryota; kingdom Viridiplantae; phylum Streptophyta; class Magnoliopsida; order Asparagales; family Amaryllidaceae; genus Allium; species Allium cepa. Next base: position 546,494,657 of record CM060942.1, read on the forward strand.
ATCGGATGTTTAAAGACCAGATTGGTAGAACAATAGAAGTCTATGTGGACGACATGCTCGTGAAGTCAAGACATTCAAACGACCACATTCGAGACTTGGCGGAAATGTTTGATATACTTAGATATTACGGAATGAAAATCAATCCTCTGAAGTGTTCCTTTGGCGTTGCGTCAGGAAAGTTTTTGGGTTTCATTGTTAATGCACGAGGAACTGAAGCTAACCTAGAAAATATTCAGCCTATTCGAGACATACAAGTGCCCAGAACTATAAAGCAATTACAAAGCCTGAACGGAAAAGTGGCCGCGCTGAGTCGATTCATATCCAGAGCGACAGATAAGTGTATTCCTTCTTCGATGTAATAAAGAAAGGAAAGAGAAATTTCGAATGGATGCCTAGCTGTGAGGATGCATTTTGATCTCTGGTAAGGCATTTGGAAAGTCCCCCGGTACTGTCGAAGCCTGTAGACCATGAAGTGTTGTATGTGTACTTGGCAGTATCTCAACATGCCATCAGTACGGCTTTGGTTCGCGAAGAGGAACGAGTTCAAAAGCCGGTATACCATGTCAGCAAATGTTAACGGAGGTAGAAAGAAACTATCCTAAAATTGAGAAGCTAGCCTACTGCTTGGTGATTGCTTCACGCAAGCTTCGTCCGTACTTTCAGGCACACTCTATCAGTATTTATACCGATCAACCCTTGCGACAGGTACTCCAACAACCAGAAACTTCTAGAAGGCTGTTAAAATGGAATATTGAGTTGAGTCAGTTCGATATCACTACCTGCTACGGAAGGGCATACAAGGGCAAGCGCTGGCGGACTTTATTGCTGAATTTACTGTATTAGACGAACCAAACAGTGATGATGTTATTCCCTCTATTCGATGGAAACTATACACCGATGGGGCACCCAATGACCGATGTTCTGGGGCTAGTGTGATTCTTGTCACTATCGAAAATCGAACAATTTGTTATGCTTTGAAACTCGATTTCCCAGCTACAAACAATGAAGCCGAATATGAAGCATTAATTGCTGGTTTGAGACTTATCATGGAACTTGGGGTGAAATCGCTTGAAATCTTTTGCGACTCACAATTGGTGGTGTACCAGGTGCAGGGAGATTATCAAGCGAAGGGGCAGAGGCTTGCTATGTACCTTGCCCGGGTTCATGAACTATTGGCAGAACTTTAATATTACGATATTTCGCATGTCCCGCGTGAGTAAAACAGAGAAGCCGATTCATTGGCGAAATTCACAAGTGCTGGCGATGCACAGCAAATGGGATTAGTTCCCGTCGAAATCTTACATGCTTCGAGTATAAACGAGATGGAGATAGATTTCATGTTAGGAATAGAAATTAAGGAGTCATGGATAACCCCTTTCAAGCAATACCTGCTACACGGGGTTTTGCCTGAAAAAAGAATGAACGACGACAAGTCATTCGCAAGGCTTCACGATATGTAATGCAGGATGGAATAATGTATCGAAAGGGATTCTCAGTCCCTTTACTTCGGTGCATTGCCCATGGTGAGATAAAGCGAGTCCTGAAAGAAGTCCATGAAGGAGAATGTGGTGACCATACCGGGGGGGCAGACATTAGCGAAAAAACCCTCCGCTATGGATACTATTGGCCAACCGTAAATCGAGACGCTGCGGACTACGTAAGGAGATGTGACAAATGTCAAAAGTATGCGAAAATCCAGAGAGCTTCGCAAACAGAACTCACACAAATGATTAGTCCCTGGCCGTTTGCAATATGGGGAATCAATATAATTAGTTCCTTACCTATCTCTAAACGTGGTGCAAAATATGCAATAGTTGCGGTCGATTACTTTACCAAGTGGGCGGAAGCAGAGCCCTTAGCTACAATCTCCACCAAAAAGGTCATTAATTTCGTCATACGAAATATCATATGCCGTTTTGGCCTCCCGCAAACTATCATTATGGACAATGGAACTCAGTTCGAAAGTAGGAAGTTCAAAGAATTTTGTCAAAAGTACGGCATTGAGAAAAGGTTTGTAGCAGCTGCTCATCCAAAAGCCAATGGACAAGTAGAAGCCGTGAACCAAATAATCAAATCCATATTGAAAAAACGTCTGGAAAAGGCCAGAGGCAAGTGGATGGATGACTTCCAACAACACTTTGGGCTTACAGAACCACCCACAAGTCCGCGACTAGCCACACTCCACTCACATTGGAATATGGCATGGAAGTTGTTATACCCGTGGAACTTGAAGTTCCTTTACATTGGGTAACTCATTATGACCCTAAGACAAACCAGGATCTCTTGCTGGAATCAGTGGACTTTGTTGACGAAAAATGTGAAGAAGCTGATTTAAAAGCTGCTGCATATAGACATCGAGTCGCTCGATATTATAATGAAAAAGTACAATCAAGAATCTTTGATGTGGGCGATCTCGTTTTGAAGCGAGTTTTCCCGATCCTATCACATATGAATCCCACATGGGAAGGAACTTACGTCATTGAACGGAGGCTTGGAGAGGGAACTTTCAAGCTAGCGAGCATTGATGGCATGGCACTCCCCGGAGCATGGAATAGTGAGCATCTACGACGTTATTATACTTAGTCTATCTCTTTCTCATTTTAGTTGCAATTATTTCTAGTGTATTTTTTATTTCGTTGATTCTTAGTTTTCGGCATGTAATAAGACAATTCAGTTCGCTTTCATTAATAAAGGCTTGAAGCCATTTTTTCCATAAGTTATTGATGTTCCCGTGTGTTGTAATTCTATGGAAAAAATTAAAGTTACCTTATTCTGTCTGGCGTATGAACGCGCACAAAAATTTAAAATCTCCAAGTCCCCAGAGTGCGGACTGGAGTACTTTGAGTCCCCAGAGTGCGGACTGGAGTATAAATGACTTAAAATTTCCAAGTCTCCAAAGTGCGGACTGGAGTACTCTAAGTCCCCAGAGTGCAGACTAGAGTATAAACGACTTAAAATCTCCAAGTCCCCAGTGTGCGGACTGGAGTACTTTGAGTCCCCAGAGTGCAGACTAGAGTATAAACGACTTAAAATCTCCAAGTCCCAAAAGTGCGGACTGGAGTACTCTGAGTCCCCAGAGTGCGGACTAGAGTATAAACCACTTCAAATCTCCAAGTCCCCAAAGTGCGGACTAGAGTATAAATGATTTAAAATCTCCAAGTCCCTAGAGTGCGGACTGGAGTACTCTGAGTCCCCATAAATGACTTCAAAAATATCTAGGTCCCCAGAGTGCGAACTGGAGTATTCTGAGTCCCCGGAGTGTGGACCAGAGTATAAGCGATCCAAAAATCCTTAGGTCCCCAGAGTGCGGACTAAAAATATTCTAAGTACCCGAAGTGTGGAATAGAGGATCTACGATTTCAAAAAATCTCCGATACATATGGAAGTGAACTGGGACTTATGTAACTCACAAAATTTTGGATTTCGACTACAAGTTATACAGTAAGATGAACAACAAAAGTCATTTAAAACAAAAGAACAAAGTTTTATTCATTAATCCAAGATAGAGTTTCGCTACAACTTCTTTTGAACTCGGAGCAAAAAGTCTATCTACAACGGTTATGAAAATAAGTAGAAATAATTACATAATCCAGGCTGATTCTCGTTGAACGAGCATGATAGCTACTTCTTTGGCTTCTTCTCCTTCCTCGGTTTCTCAAACGACCCTCTCCCATGAATTTTATCTTGGATGCGTTGCTCGCTAGAGAAATAGTGTCAGAGGGAGGAGGAGGAACATCCAGGGACCTGGTCCCACCGGGAAGAATAACCTTCAGAGGCCTGTTCAGTGGATCGTCAAGTTCGACCACTTAGGGCTCAACCTTAATTTCAGTATTCTTCCCCTCCTCGATGATTTGTTCCTTCTTGCTCAGCTTTGAGGTATGTTCGGAGGCACCAATAATTTCAACTTCGTAATTTTCTTTAACGGGCAACGGACTTTCAGATTTGTCTTCGGTAACCGCCTCGATCACTTGAGCGTCAGGTCCGGGAGTCTCTCCTATTTGAATTGCCTCTCTCGTTTTCTCCTTCCTCTCCTTGGCGACATCACTCCTCGAAGTTGGCTCGGGATCAGAATGGCCTACACAAAATCAAAAGAAACAAGTGTTAAAATACATTTACTACTCGCCAAAAACGATGGCCCTTTGAACTCAAGGAAGAAAAGTTATGTACCAGTATCCGGCCGACTCTCGAACGTTCGGGGAGTTTCACCTTCTGGAATGGGAGGTAGAGCATGAACCCCAAGTCCAGGATCCTCTGGGTCGTAGCCGATATGCTGCTTAAAGTGGTCAAGTGATGGAAGACCAGTCGGCTGAACAGGGGGAGGAACTGGAGACTCAGTTCCGGACGAACAGGCGAAGTCATTCTTTCCTTTTGGCGAGGAGGAGTCTCTGTTATAGAGAGCCTTCGCTGCAGACAAGTCCGAAGGCTCATTCCCCCGAAGAAATTCCTTCACTAAAGCTTCCTTGTCAACCTCTTCAGTTCCCAACTCAACCATTTTAATCCTTATCAAAGTGTCCCATGCTTCGGCCAAAGATTCGAGGTAACCCTCGCCAAGAAATGTTAGGTCGCGATGCATGAGAACTCGAGCATTATACTCGGCTATGAGCGAATCAAACATGCACTTGATTTCCTCCCTTCCAGCCTTAGTAACTGCCTCAAGGCGAGAATCAACTTCCGTGAATGCTATCCTTTTGCCCTCCTCACGGGCTTCATCCTTCAGCATTTCATCCTTTGAGAGTTCTTCACCGAGCTTTGTCTTCAGGAGTTGTGTAGCGACAATCTCGTCGCAATATCGTTGCAACTCCTCCTGAGCAGCAGTTTTTTCTTCCCTCTCTTTAAAAAGTAGCTCTTCCAACTCTTTGACTCACTGAGCGAACGCATCTCTTTCCTTTTGAATGGAGTCCTTCTCTAAAGCTAAGGCGCCACAACATTGGATCGCTTCATCAATCTCCTTTTTGTGGGTGGCTTCCAGACGATTAACTGCTTCAGCTGTGTCTTTAGCATTTTTCTGAGTAACTTCAAGTTGAGACTTATATGAGGAAAGCTCTTCATCTTGGGCTTTAATAATGTCTTTGTCATGGATGGCTTCAAGTTTCAGATGGTTGATTTCATGCTGGCGTTTGATAGAAACTTCTGAAATGTTTTCTGCCAAATGAACAAATGCGTCGTGTTGGACGTAGACATCATTGCTGCAAGTGATGACATTTTTTTTAACATGTCCTGGAATAGGATGAATCGCTGGAAGAAACTTCAGACTGTCGAAACATATTTTTGGGAATGTGGCCTTAAGCTCGGTTAGCTTTTCCGCTATCGACGGATCATGTGCAGAGAAGAAGAAGTTTGTCTAGAGACTACAGATATTTTATGAGTTTCCCGGGATTGCCTGGTACTAGATGAACCAGAGTGTTAGTCTCGGTGAGTCTCAGACTAGGACCCCTTATGATTAGATTTTTCCCTGCCTTGCTCTGATTGAGAGGGAGGATCACGAGGGTATAAAGACTGACTGTAGTATTTCCTTCGATACGATGAATCTCGGGGTCGATAGTCTCTATCGTCGGTGTCGTCTCTATCTCGACGTTTATCGGGCCCTGAGTCTTGGTCGAAGTGATGAAAGATAGAAGATCCATGGAGATGGTCGAGTCCATGAGTACACCCCATATCACCTGCACAGAAATTAAATGATGACAAGTTAGCAAAAAATAGCATGATGGCTGAAATTCAAGTGCAAAGTGAAGTGCAAATGTCTGTGTGTGTCCTAGTGTTTCCCCCCGACGGACCAATTTCTTTGCTTTACTCATCGGAGTCTTTTCTCCTTGCTTATGGGCTTGAACGCCTTCATTGCCTCTCGCGGGAGAATGGAACTTAAGGGCTTCTGGATCATTGAAGCCATAATTGAGTAAGTCGTCGGGAATAGTGAGATCAGATAAGCCTTTCAGTGAACCCTCTAAGTGTTGTGGAGACGGCTCTTTCTCGATCGGAGTAATTGTGACCTTTGAGGTTCCGCCTGCTTTCTTTTTCCTCGGTTTATAAGCCAATTTCTTTTTTTCCCTTTGAAGGGGGAGGCGGTTCATCAGTGCCATGTGCCTCAACCACCGGCTCCGATGCAGGACTTACATTCTCACCCGGTGCTTCTGACACCCCAGTTTCTCTAATCTCGCCCGCCTCAGGAGTGTCGAGAGCACCATGTTTCGAAGGCATCAAAGGCCGAGCTTGCCTTTTGCCTTTGTCCAATATAGATTGGATTGTAGTGGCGCTATGAGGGAGACTTATTCGGCGACCTTCCGCCCACAACCCAAATTTTAAGAGCGATCCATTGGAAATGATGGATCTGATGTCCCGGTCTCCCGAGGGAACAACTCGAATAGCTTCGACGGCTTCAGAGTAACCGGAGACTTTGAGACGTGGGTTGATACCTGTAAAAATCAAAAAAAAGTTTAGAAAAAGTGCACTTCCTGCTACATACGAATATTAATCCAGAAAAGGAACTTACTCCCTTCCAGCCATCTCCTCGCGAAGCCAGGGGGACAGCGCACATAAAACCATTCCTGCTTATATTGGGAAAATTTGCTCCACGCCCTAGTCAGGATTTGTCACTTGTTACGTGGCTCAAGGAATATGAAAGATGGGCTGTCGGACCGTCTCTTGAAATTGTAGATATAGCGGATATCACCGGGAGTGGGAAGCCTGAATAGAATGCTCATGAAAAGAATACACGTGCCATATATGAACACATGACTATTAGGATGTAACTGTGCTGGAGCGATCTCAATATACTGTAACACATCATGGAGGAAGGAATTGAATGGTGGCACGCTACCGACCCAGCACATGAATTTGTTGCAGGCAATATATCCAGCTGGGGGCAGGTGGGGATGATCTTGTCCCGATGAAACAAGTACATCGTCAAAAGGAATTCCGTGGGTTGAGCATAGTTGGCGGAGGCCGTTTTCATTGATTCTTGAAGCTTGGGAATCAGCCGGATTGTCTAGGATGATTGCTCCATCTATGGCATCAGGAGCCAAGTCAGTAGTCGAAGTCGTTGGACTCGAGATATTCTGTGCAGGAGTCATCAAGGAATTAGAAGTCCCCACTACTTCCTGTTGAGAACTCGGCCCAGGTTTGTCTGAGTCCATGGCGGAGCTCGACTTTCTAGACTTCTTCAACGAACGCCAAATTTGAGTAAACACCTGTTTGAACTATACTTGAAAGACAATCAATATTAGACATAACGAAGAAAGTGCTCCCCCCGTGTGGTGTGTGGACTAGTGCAATCGCTCAAGTATAAGTGCAAAAGAATTAAAAGTCATAAAGCTGATAAAGTAAAGTTAAGCATTGAAATGTACTCTTCAAAGACCGTCATCGCTGACCATCTCCGAGGGCCTGCTCTATGATGGTTTTAGTTTTGAACTTGGACATTAGCACTATATGTTGAAGGCTATCATTTGTTTTTATCGAGTTGAACTCAGGTTTATAGTTGTTGAACCTGGGGAGTTATCAGTCTGAATCAGTTCGATATGCTTGTTTACTTAAGTTCTTATCCTTGTTTATTGTCCTATAATTAGGCATGGGAGGTAGGTGAACTTGGCATGTGTTGCGTTCGAGTTAGAACGATTTTTACTATCATTGCCTACTTAAAGGCTCGATGCCGAGCGACTCCCAAAGCGTGCGACCGAATGACCCTCTAGACCAGAGACACCGACCCACTCACTCTCCTCGCCAACCCTCAACACCGAACAAGACCGAGCCGCTAACACTAACTTCTAAAACCATTCATGATGGCTGACCCACTCAATTCCACATAATCCATCTCACTTCCTCAAATCGCCTTAACACTTTCTGTGACGACCCTGACTCGACCTTCGAAAATCGGCACCGAATACGACACTCGTATTCAAATGTCGCAGATCCAAACGTCGAATCTGGTTCGCCGGAGCTTATAGCACATTAAGTATAACAACACAGCGGAAGAAATTGAATAATACATTTGATATACAACATTTGATACAATACTCAGATACAATGATGATACAAAAAATATCAATATACATCAGAGATATGATACAAGACAATAGCAGCGGAAAGAAAAGATAACACCAGCAGCGGAATAATATCTCCAATATGGTCTTCAAGAGAGAACTCCAGAACTGCAACTCCATCTCCAACGCACCAATCTAGAAGTGGCTCGAACTCCCAATAACGATGCACTAAGCTAAGCAAGTGCAGTCATGATCCAAAGACTGAACTAGCTCCAGATAATCTACTAAACCTGACTATTTGAAAAAAAAACCCAACTCTAGACTGCCCGGGTGGGAAAATTGTACGCACCCAGAGTTTAGGAAGGGAACAATAAACTCCAGGTTAGTCATGGGACTGGTATGAGCAAACAAAATAGTTTTTATCTTTTAAAACAAACAACAAAAAAGTTTAAAATAAATTCGCAATTTGGAAAATGAAACTACCATAAGGCATCCCGCCACACACACAATGCAAACACAGAATTGGAGGAGATTTCTCCTTATGATGGTCAAATATGCTTGATACGAGAAAATTTCTTTAATATTATTACTAGCGCATAGTGTATAAAAACCATTTCAAATGTATAATATTAATCCTAGCCAGCATAGACATTCCGAACTATGCCTACTATAGCTACCATCTAAACAGTGGTGACCACCATAAGTAAATGGCAGGTTCTACAACTAAAACCGTAGAAGGTGCGTATTGAAGATTGGATTTCCAACAAATGGTCAGGCTAAGGAACTTCCTACTGTCCATGGGTACGCCTCTGGCGGGACATCCCGAGAAGCTAACCGGATCTCTGCCAACACAAGGCCGGGTTACCTCTGTAACTAGGTAACGACAACTCGAGCATGCCATCCCCCGGTCCTTTGGGACCTTTATCCGAGTCTCCTCTCAACCACAAAGCAATCACAAAATAATTGATTTGCAGTGACCACATGGATTAAGTATCTGGGCTCCATACCATGATGCCACCCTTTTCCAGAAGGGAATGACACACCCTAACATTGCCGCATCTTTCCTGTTTCGACCATTTTCAGGGTGTGAGGTCCTGATGCGGTCTCGTCCACAAAGCTACGCTTTATACAAAAGCCATGCTTTGATCAACAAATGATACACAACAGCACTCAGCATGCCACACTACCAAATTGGGAGTATATCACTGGTAACTATCAACTACATAACCTCTGAGCTCGTACGTCTCAGAGAAGGGTGTTAAGCTAAGAGAATAAATTCTCCGCCACCAAACAGAAATGTATTTGATAAAGATCAGTTTATATCTCAAAGTGTAGTGTCAGACATACAACCATACAAGTCTATTCCGGGTTCGAACAGAACCGAAGGCACTTCCGAAGAAGCCCTTGCAATCCAGGTATCCACAATCCCGATCGGACTCCCCATCACATATGGAAGACTCTATACCGAAGCAACTCAGTGCAGAGTCAATCGACAGGTTATCCTATCATTCTCGAAGACGCCCAGTCTTCAACACCGGTCTTCAAATGCAATCCATAACGTCGTGTCATTATTTGGAATGGGTTATATGACACAAGGTCCTCTCCCGGCTAAACCGGATAATGAGCGCAATATTTAAAAACATATGGATATGGGATTTCAGTTAAGTCACAATTTTTTAAAACCCAAAAACTTTCTTCAAATGTTTTAAAACAAATTACCATTTCAAATCTTTAAACAAAAAGATTTATTTCACAAAGTTCACTCGGTTTCATAAAGATCCATTTACGGATTCCAAAACAATTATCATTTCAATTAGGATTAACTCATCCAATCTTTAAGTCAAGGATTTAACTTATAGCTTTCAAACCATTTCCAAAGATTTATTTATAACTTGGAAGACGATTTTTATTTTAGACTTAAAATCCTTTTAACACAAATTGGAAGTTCATTTCTTATGTGAAAGCTTTTATTATTTGAAAACAAATAGTTTTCGTTTCAGAAAAATCCAATTATATTTACACGAGTTAAAGCTCTTGAATTTAAATTCAGATTCCCAAATCAATACCTTCAAAATGGTTTAACCCATATATAATTTGTATGGCATCTTTAATCCCTAGTTTCCAAACATAGAATTAAATTTCAAATTTCAAATTTAAATTTAAATCAAATTATTTAAACTTCAAGACTTAATCAAGTTATTCAAAAATAAATTTTATCTTTGAAATTCCTTTTCAAAAACTTTTTACATTAATCCCAACCCGTTTCCAAAACCATTTGGATTCAAAAAATTCAATTTTAAAATTATTTCAAAAATCTGTGGCTTAACCAATTTCCACATGCAATCCATATTTGTGTGTGTATAATTGTGGTCTAGGGGTTTTACACAATAGAAGTGCAACATCATCAATCAGCACAGATTCAAATACAGTAATATATTTGATAAGCGCTATAAACTATAACGCTTATATTTGATAAGCGGTATAAACTATAACGCTTATCTTTTATTCACAGATCACAGATATATATCACGGATAATAAATTACATCAAACACAGCTCAAATCAAAACAGAACATATCAGGGGTATCAAACAATTCAATCATCCAATAGAATCCAAACATTCCTAAGTAAGGGCAGTTAAGTATCTGATTAATTCAAATCAGATTAATTACTTATGAATTACTAATCCTGGTTAATTAACATTCATGACAAATTATTTTAATTAATTATCCTATAACAATAAATTAATTAACCTCCTTCTATTATTAATTAATCAATCTTTAATCATTAATTAATTCTTAATTAATTATCCTTAATTAATTAATCCTCGATTAATTATCATTCTTCATTAATTAATTAAACTTTAAATTAATTATCCTTAAATTAATTACCTTAATTAATCACCATTTAATTAATTACCACTTAATTAATTATCCTTTAATAATGACTATTGATTATCCCTAATCACATAATTTAATTATCACTTGATTAATTAACTTTGATCAATAATTAATTACTTTTAATTAAGTGGTTGTTTTTAAGCAATTAATTACCTTTATATGTTTTCATTAATTAATTTTCATTAATTAATTATATTAATTAATTCTTCATTAAAAGTCATACCTTGATTAAGTAATTATCTTTTTCTAAACCCTAAATTAATTAATTTCATTTAATCATTAATTAATTTCACCTTTAATCATAATTTAAATTAATCTTTAATCATTAAATAATCATTCTTAATTAATTATTCCTTAATTGCTTATATTAACAAATCATTAATTTCTTAATTAAATTTAAAGATAACCCATTTTATCTTTATTAATCGCTTTTATTATCCTTTAAACCTTATTAAATAAATCTTGTAATAATTTAACTTAGACTCTTAAGTTAATTACCAGCTAAAACATCTTTTCTAAATTAACTTCATAATATTATTAAGTTTATTTGAAATAACTTTTGAAATAAAGGTTATACATAAATTTAAACATTTTAAACTTAATTAAATTTAAGATTTATTTTAAAACCTTCTTCTAATTCAAAACTTTAGACAAAATGATTATTATACTCAAAAGCAAATTAAGAAATTTATTTAAACTTGGTTTGTAACGACCCGTATTTTACGTGTCGATAGATCGTAGAATTTACAGGTCGTTAGTGTTGTTTATGTTGTCTCTAGCCTGAGTCGTTAACAAGTTAACTAGTGGACCGAGTTGAGAATCTGACCGACTCAATGATGACCGACTCATAGAGGTAGCGACCTATAGGTTTGGCCGAGTTAGTGAGTTGCCGAGTTAACAGGTTAAGGGTTAGACCGACTCATACGGGTTAATGAGTTACGACTCAAAGCTGGGACGAGTTAGTAGGTGTGGCCAGGTTAAGCTCTTCACCGACCTATTGGCTTGCGCGAGTTAGCGTGTTAGCGGGTTAGGAGTTAGCATAGCTAACGAGTTAGCGACCTAGAAGTTTTAGACGACTTAAGGATGCTAAGTCGTAAGTCGTTAGCGGTTTAGTTAGGTCGTAGGGTCATCTGGGCCGTTGGAACTGTTGGGCCATAGCACTAGTTAACCAGAGTTGGTTGAGTCGTTGGGACGAGTTAAGGCCTTAGGTCGCCTAAGAGTTGAGTCGGTATCTAGTTGGGTCATATGACCTGATGGGTCGTTAGGTCGGCATTGTTGAGTCGTTACTCGTAACTCGTATACGAGTTAAGTCGTAAGCCGTTGAGTCGTAGCTCGTGTATGAGTTAGGTCGCGCATAGGATAAGTCGTTTGGTTCTGTGTGTGTTAGGTTGTAGTACCTGTTGAGTCGTGGGAATGGCTGAGTCGTATGTCGCTAGGTTGTTGAGTCGTATACGAGTTAAGGATAGGTTGGCTGGGCTCGATGAGTCGTATATCGTGTTGTTTGATGAGCCGTGGACGACTCATGGGATAAGTCGTGACCGACTTAAGGGGCGACGACTCATGGGGTTTCCAGCCTATAAATAGAGGGGTTTGGCTCACTTTTTGGCACCGGTTTTTGAAGCGACGAAGTGCTGCCATTTTGAGAGCCCGACTACAACATTTCTTCATCTCCTTTTCTCCATTTCAATCTAGTTCTAATATCCATCCAAGATCGAAGATCCAAGAGCCAAAGTTGAAGATCTTCATCCAACGAAGCTAGATTTCATCGTTTCAAGCGGGATTTCGACGAATCAAGTTTGGATCTCCGCTGTCCAGATCTGAAGTGGGTTTCTTTTGAAGTGTTTGGGTGATTTGGTGAGTGGTGGTTATCTCTCACACGGACCCAAAGGAGTATATTGGATCGGTGGCTTGTTTAAGTGTTGTAGATAGTGGTTTTACGCATTTTTTCCTTAGATCCAAGTGTAGATCCATTACTTATGAAGATGTTTACCTTTGCAAGTTCATTCATCTAGTTGTAGAGACAAAACCCATGATTTATAATTGTTAGATCTATGCTAAAAACCCATGATTCATGTATGTTAGATCTATGCTCATTTATTTACGAAATTGCCATTGTAGTTATAAATGCCTATTTAGATCTTGATTGACTACTTATTTGTTTGGATTAATGTTTGCCTTGTTTGATTGTTGTGAATGAGTTATCTAGTTGATAGATTTGGACAAGTATGGTCAAAGACGATTCAAAAGCTACGGAAGAAGGCTCTTGAATGGTGAAAGCTGCTTAAGACATATGTAGCGGATGTTGAAGCTCATATGTATGGATTGGATGATGTTGAGATGGAACTTTGCCATGATGCGAAGAGGCAAAACATGATGTTGAGATGAGACTTTGCTATGATGCGATGAAGCAAAGTATGATGTGAGTCTTGGCATAATCCAGGCAGGGATCATTCCAAGCATGTTGATAACTCGAGGGATGGTTCGAGTTGGTTGATAGTGGATTGCTCGAGAGGTAGCTTGAGCTAGTATGAGAATAGTCGTCGAGGAGGATGACTAGGAGGCTTGGATCTCATCGTTGTTGAAGGTTCTAGCATGCTCAAAAGCAAGAGTACATGGGGCGCCCAAAACGACTACAGGTAGGTAGTCAGGACACCCAAAAGACTACAGGCAGGTAGTCGAGTACTCTGGGCAGAGTAGGTAAGTCCTAGGCACGGGTCACGATGACGTGCGGAGCTATGTCTAGAACCGGGGTTACCATTAGCCCTTGACAGGTGGTCATTCAACTAACGGTGAAATCAAGGCAATGATAACAGTGATAGCCGGAGTCATGGATGTTTGGACGTTTGGTTGCATCATCATTCGGTCTCAAGAGCGGTGTTTTCTGGGTGCTTATCTGATCTTGGTTTAGGCCTTGGGGGTTTGTATTTGGAAAACATCGACCTTGACTCGAGTGATTATTGCTTTACCTTAATTGCCTGCTATGTTATGCTTGCTTCTCCTTAGTGTGTGTCTGGGGGCTATCACTATAGAAAGAGGTGGAGTGGGATGGTTTGGTTCCTATTCCTTTTATCCCTTATGCTCTTTTGGTATGTTTGGTAGTTAATTTACTGCTCACTAAGACTTTGTCTGACTCAAGGTTTTATGTCTCCTCTTATTACCTTGGGCTGTTCATCCATGTTGGGATGGGCAGACTAGGTAGCAGGTGACAGGTGTTGTTCTGGGAGATCTACGCTGATGATGACGAAGACGAGCAGGAGGTTTTTGCATATTATTTCTTATATGTACTAGGTTTCTGCTGCTGTATTTGTTTGAGTGTTATGTAGTGAGGCTTTGATGTATGAATGATTCATATGTTTGTATAAAACTACTATGATGCTTATATGATGATGTTCTGTTCTATGGAGCTTCACTATACTATATTTCTCTATTGTATTTTATCCATGCGCTGTGAGTTGTACGATAGAGTTTGCTGCTTTATTTTACCCTGACTATCGTCCATGGCTGCCTGGCACGCCTTTCAGAGCATAATTACCTTGTTTAGGTGCGGGAGTCATGGGCGGTCGTCACATGGTTTGTTTTTATAGTTTAAAAAAAACTGTTTTTTATATAAAAACCAACAGACCCGATACTATTGGACAAAAACTCGAGCATAACTTCGAGTTCCCCTCCTCCTTCTTTTCCCCAAGTTATCATTCAATTTTCACGAGAGTAAACCCGAGTATTCCCTTCTTCTTCCCCAACACTTCAACCACCCAGCCTCAAGTGCACACGCGTGCACATGCAAATGCACAAGCGCTTGGATCGCTTTCGACCCCTTCTACGGCCATCAGCATGTCGACGATCCACCACCTGAATGCTTCAACGATTCAACATCGACGAATTCATCACGAAATCGAAATGCGTTATCAGGTCGACATGGAAACCCAACCTAGCAACCTAAATCCACCACATGCCGTCAACCTCGTCCACCGACGACCCAGCCACCACGACAAAAGCTTCCCCGTTGACCCCCAAACGTTTTCCCCTGGGTGCGATCGAATGAAAATCTCTGACGAGAACGCAGTTCCACCGAGAATCCCATCAACCAAAAGCTACTGTCGAACCCTAGATCAACCAATTCCTATCGCCACAACACTTTATAAATTCAATTCATATTTTTCTCAAATCCACCGATGTACCAGCTAGCTTCACCCTTAATCGTGATTCATACTTTACTGTTGATTTCCAAGAATTGACAAAGATCCAAATTCCATTCGACTCAAAAGTTTTCCATAGATGCTAGCTTAAAAATTCTAAGATGATCATCAAAAATCGTGGATTCAAAGCACGAATTCATTCCTCTAATTAAAAATCGAAACCCTGACATTCGAATTTTTTTATTAAAAATCTGATCATCTCTGTTATTTTTATTTTTAAAAATAACTCCAGAACAAATGTTCATAAAATTATTTTTAAAATTAGCATTTCATGGTTATAATTATTTTTCGTTTAGAAATTGAGTCCTGAAATCATCTAGATAGGATGATTTTGAATTTTATGACAGGTTCCATAAACCTGTAACAATGAACAACGACACATGTCTGTATACAGACATATGTGCACAAGCAAATTTACGGCCATGCAAACATATTTCACAATCACCCATCTAACATTTATCACATTCAACCCAAAATATGAACAGTTTTTGAAGTTTGCTCACATGAGAGGTTTGAGGCAGAGACACAGAACAGAGAAGTTTTTTTTCTTTTTTTTTTGATGATGATCTAAAGTTTTAAGGCTGTGATCATACTGGGACCAGAACAAGTATGTATACAGGCATGCATTCCTGTATCTACATCTAAATACAGGCATGCAAGAATATTCATCAACAAATCAAGCAATTTTCTTTTCATCATACATCAATATCAACACAAGTGATTGCTCACCTGGAGTTGCAGCAGAGAACAGAAAGGAACACTGGAAGTTTGAACAGAGAAGCATTTTATTTTTGTTTAGCTTGCCTGAAGCTCTGAATCTGGAACTTGTAATTAAAAATCTTTGCTTATTCACTATTGTATTTGTTTATTCAGTTCATCAATGACATTCAAAGATCAAGCTTTACTTATAGTTTGCAATTCTTATGCACAGAGATCAGGGTCTGCATTTGCAACCAGAGATGGATTTTTTTATCTTTAAACTTGATTTCCTCCTTATCTGATTAATATAATTTGCTTAAATTCTGGCTTTATCGCTGATTAACAACTCAAATTCAAATCTTAAAAAGAAAGTGACTTGCCTTAATTCTTTTTTTCCAGAGAATCTTGCACTGGCAAAACTGAAGCTCCCCTTTTTCCTTTTTTTAAAACTAATCTGCAGTTTTTTTTTGAATTGGTTTATTAAAACTTGATTTTAAAAATTACAAATTCATCAAGCTATTAAATTTAAAGGTTACTTGAGAGATGGAGTAAAAATCTACTGCTTGATTGTTTAAGAAGATTTCCATATTGCACTTCAAACAGATCTTGATTTTTTTGCTGCTATTTTTTGTTTTTCTAGTGTTCGTAAGTTTGATTTCCTTTGATATTGAGATGTGTGATTCTCAATCTTTTTTACTGTTCTTTTTCAGATTTGCTGAAACTAAATAATTGCATATGGGGAAATGAAAAGTTTTTGTAATTTTTAAATCTCATTATTTTATTCAATCAATTACATTGGATGCCATTTGTAAAAAAATGATCATGAGATCTCAATGCATGTTGATTGCTTTACTCCGTCTCTTTTGTATATGTTTAACATTTAAAATTTTATTTTAAACCCTATTAAATTGAGTACTTATGTCTACATATACATTTATGTTTATATCCTTATATGTTCAATGTATATACAAATCATATTTTATAAAATGATATGTGTTTTAAGCCTTTTATTAATTTTAAGCAAATTGTACTTAGTTCATATATAATTTCAAAAGAAAGAGCATAATTCCTTTATTAATATTTTATTTAAATCTTATTAATTTTCAAGAGATATGTGTATTTTAAACTTTTACTTCTTATTTTAAATTTTGCATTCATACATTATATTTTATACTCTTATAAATTTTTAAATAATCTTAAGAAATAAAATTTGAAATCAAATTATATACTTATGCAAAGTTTAACTTTCAAATAATTATATATAAGAATTTAACTTAGGCTAACCTTTTAAAAATTAATTTTAAATTATAACTTCCAAAAGTTTAAAATATATAATTAATTTTAATTGGTAAATTTTGGGAGGTTACTTTTTATTTATAAGATATTAAATATAGAATTTCAAAGCCCCAATTAAATTTTAAAATCGATGTCCAAATAAACAAATATCCTATTTAATCTTGGAAAATTTAATTTAATTTACAATTTAAATTCATAAATTTATATCAATTACTAAATTTAATTTTACTCAAAAATCGGGATCGTTGCAGATTTCCCCTTTAAAAAAAATTCGTCCTCAAAATTTGCAAGGGAGACGAGAAGGAATAGATGATAGATAAAGAAATGATTGATCAGATCAGATCAAAATATTTATTCTGCATTCGGTTTACCAAAACAGAATATCAACAATATGAGAACAAACTCATTCAATTATTTCACAAGATACTCGGGTCCACCAGTCTACGAATATGCAAGGGCATTGATTAGTTAGAAGGGATAACTAATCGTTCGTAGAATATATCGGATCCCAGGGAATAAATAAATAGATTCAATCTTCTACAATTTCTTAAACACTAGATATGGATTCCAACTTCAAGTCAAAATTTCCCAAAGTATACATCAACTTGTCCCTCTTCGGACTTCGATTTACATAAGAAATTACAATAGAATTTTCAATTAGGTTTTGACAGATATTTTTTTATTGATTCAATTCAAATTTAGCTTTATATTTGTTAACCAATTTAACTTAATTCAAAATTTCCAATTTATTTAAAATTTTCAATTTCAAATTTCAAATTAATTAAAGTTTAAAACGAAAAGCTGATAGAAAACCGATGAAGATACGAAGTAAAAAATTTTCTACAACGATTCGTAGGGCCACAATCACACCGAAACTTCTTTCTGGAGCTGTCACGAAGATAACAAAGAATTTGAAATCAAATCAAAGGAGATTGATAAAGAAAATTAATTCCGCTATTGCAGGGTATTGACCATTTATAGTGGTATTCCCCTGTCCCCTATCTCGTCATCTTCTCGCACTCATACTTACTATCAGTGGATAGTAAGAGACTTTACTGAGGCACACGAACGGATATCTTAGGGATATACTCATTCTAGGATATACTTCACCCTATCTCTAATGAGTTACTTAATGTGTTATACTCCTGAGCTAAAGTTTCAACCTTCAGCTCTGATACCAAATGTGACGACCCGACTCGACCTTCGAAAATCGGCACCGAATACGACACTCGTATTCAAATGCCGCAGATCCAAACGTCGAATCTTGTTCGCCGGAGCTTATAACACGTTAAGTATAACAACACAATGGAAGAAAATGAATAATACATTTGATATACAACGTTTGATACAATATTCAGATACAATGATGATACAATGAACATCAATATACATCAAAGATATGATACAAGACAATAGCAGCGGAACGAAAAGATAACACCAGCAGCGGAACAATATCTCCAATATGGTCTTCAAGAGAGAACTCTAGAACTGCAACTCCATCTCCAAAGCACCAATCCAGAAGTGGCTCGAACTCCCAATAACGATGCACTAAGCTAAGCAAGTGCAGTCATGGTCCAAAGACTGAACTAGCTCCAGATAATCTACTAAACCTGACTATTTGGAGGAAAAAAACCCACTCTAGACTGCCCGTGTGGGAAAATTATGGGAACCTAGAGTTTAGGAAGGGAACAATAAACTCAGGTCAGTCGTGGGACTGGTATGAGCAAACAAAACAGTTTTTATCTTTTAAAACAAACAACAAAAAAGTTTAAAATAAATTCGTAATGCTTTTTGGAAAATGAAACTACCATAAGGCCTCCCGCCACAAACACAATGCAAACGCAGAATTGGAGGAGATTTCTCCTTATGATAGTCAAATATATGCTTGATACGAGAAAATTTCTTTGATATTATTACTAGTGCATAGTGTAGAAAAACCATTTCGAATGTATAATATTAATCCTAGCCAGCATAGACATTCCGAACTATGCCTACTATAGCTACCATCTAAACAGTGGTGACCACCATAAGTAAATGGCAGGTTCTATAACTAAAACCGTACAAGGCGCGTATTGAAGATTGGATTTCCAACAAATGGTCAGGCTAAGGAACTTCCTACTGTCCATGGGTACGCCTCTGGCGAGACGTCCTGAGAGCCTAACCGGATTTCTGCCAACACAAGGCCGGGTTACCTCTGTAACTAGGTAACGACAACTCGAGCATGCCATCCCCCGGTCCTTTGGGACCTTTATCCGAGTCGCCTCTCAACCACAAAGCAATCACAAAATAATTGATTTGCAGTGACCACATGGGTTAAGTATCTGGGCTCCATACCATGATACCACCCTTTTCCAGAAGGGAATGACACACCCTAAAGGGTGCGACCCTCATAACCTTGCCGCATCTTTCCTGTTTCGACCATTTTCAGGGTGTGAGGTCCTGATGCGGTCTCGTCCACAAAGCTACGCTTTATAAAAAAGCCATGCTTTGATCAACAAATGATACACAGCAGCACTCAGCATGCCACACTACCAAATTAGGAGTATATCACTGATAACTATCAACTACATAACCTCTGAGCTCGTACGTCTCAGAGAAGGGTGTTAAGCTAAGAGAATAAATTCTCCGCCACCAAACAGAAATGTATTTGATAAAGATCAGTTTATATCTCAAAGTGTAGTGTCAGACATACAACCATACAAGTCTGTTTCGGGTTCGAACAGAACCGAAGGCACTTCCGAAGAAGCCTTTGCAATCCGGGTATCCACAATCCCGATCGGACTCCCCATCATATATGGAAGACTCTATACCGGAGCAACTCAGTGCAGAGTCAAACGACAGGTTATCCTATCGTTCTCGAAGACACGCGGTCTTCAACACCGGTCTTAAAATGCAATCCATAACGTCGTGTCAATATTCGGAATGGGTTATATGACACAATGTCCTCTCCCGGCTAAACCGAATAATGAGCGCAATATTTAAAAACATATGGATATGGGATCTCAGTTAAGTCATAATTTTTTAAAACCCAAAACCTTTCTTCAACTGTTTTAAAACAAATTACCATTTCAAATCTTTAAACAAAAAGATTTATTTCACAAAGTTCACTCAGTTTCACAAAGATCCATTTACGGATTTCAAAACAATTATCATTTCAATTAGGATTAACTCATCCAATCTTTAAGTCAAGGATTTAACTTATAGCTTTCAAACTGTTTCCAAAGATTTATTTATAACTTGGAAGACCATTTTTATTTTAGACTTGAAATCCTTTTAACACAAATTGGAAGTTCATTTCTTATGTGAAAGCTTTTATTATTTGAAAACATATAGTTTTCGTTTCAGAAAAATCCAATTATATTTACACGAGTCAAAGTCCTTAAATTTAAATTCAGATTCCCAAATCAATACCTTTAAAATGGTTTAAGCCATATATAATTTGTATGAAATCTTTAATCCTTAGTTTCCAAACATAGAATTAAATTTTGAATTTTGAATTTAAATTTAAATCAAATTATTTAAACTTCAAGACTTAATCAAGTTATTCAAAAATAAATTTTATCTTTGAAATTCCTTTTCAAAAACTTTTTACTTTAATCCCAACCCATTTCCAAAACCATTTGGATTCAAAAAATTCAATTTTAAAATTATTTCAAAAATCTGTGACTTAACCAATTTCCACGTGCAATCTATATTTGTGTGTGTATAAGTGTGGTCCAGGGGTTTTACACAATAGAAGTGCAACATCATCAATCAGCACAGATTCAAATACAGCAATATATTTGATAAGCGGTATAAACTATAACGCTTATATTTGATAAGCGGTATAAACTATAACGCTTATCTTTTATTCACAGATCACAGATATATATCACAGATAATAAATTACATCAGACACAACTCAAATCAAAACAGAACATATCAGGGATATCAAACAATTCAATCATCCAATAGAATCCAAACATTCCTAAGTAAGAGCAGTTAAGTATCTGATTAATTCAAATCAGATTAATTACTTATGAATTACTAATCTTGTTTAACTAACATTCATCACAAATTATTTCAATTAATTATCCTTTAATAATAAATAATTAACCTCCTTCTATTATTAATTAATCAATCTTTAATCATTAATTAATTCTTAATTAATTATCCTTAATTAATTAATCCTCAATTAATTTTCATTCTTCATTAATTAATTAAACTTTAAATTAATTATCCTTAAATTAATTACCTTAATTAATCACCATTTAATTAATTACCATTTAATTAATTATCCTTTAATAATGACTATTGATTATCCCTAATCACATAATTTAATTATCACTTGATTAGTTAACTTTGATCAATAATTAATAACTTTTAATTAAGTAATTATTTTTAAGAAATTAATTACCTTTAATTGTTTTCATTAATTAATTTTCATTAATTAATTATATTGATTAATTAATTCGTAATTAAAAATCATCTCTTGATTAAGTAATTATCTTTTTCTAAATCCCAAATTGATTAAATTTTTTAATCATTAATTAATTTCACCTTTAATCATAATTTAAATTAATCTTTAATCATCAAATAATAATTCTTAATTAATAATTCCTTAATTGCTTATATTAACAAATCATTAGTGTCTTAATTAAATTTAAAGATAACCCATTTTATCTTTATTAATCACTTTTATTATCCTTTAAACCTTATTAAATAAATCTTGTAATAATTTAACTTAGATTCTTAAGTTAATTACCAGTTAAAACATCTTTTCTAAATTAACTTCATAATATTATTAAGTTTATTTGAAATAACTTTTGAAATAAAGGTTATACATAAATTTAAACATTTTAAACTTAATTAAATTTAAGATTTATTTTAAAACCTTCTTCCAATTCCAAACTTTAGATAAAATGATTATTATACGCAAAAGCTAATTAAGAAATTTATTTAAACTTGGCTTTTTTTAAAGTTTAAAAAAAATTGTTTTTTATATAAAAACCCACATACCCCAGACTATTGGACAAAAAGTCGAGCATAACTTCGAGTTCCCATCCACCTTCTTTTCCCCGAGTTATCATTCCATTTTCACAAGAGTAAACCCGAGTATTCCCTTCTTCTTCCCCAACACTTCAACCACCCAGCCTTAAGTGCACACGCGTGCACATGCACAAGCGATTGGATCGCTTTCGACCCCTTCTACGGCCATCAACATGTCGACAATCCACCACCTGAATGCTTCAGCGATTCAACATCGACGAATTCGTCACGAAATCGAAATGCGTTATCAGGTCGACATGGAAACCCAACCCAGCAACCTAAATCCACCCCATGCCGTCAACCTCGTCCACCAACGACCCAGCTACCACGACCAAAGCAACTCCATTGACCCCCAAACAATTTCCCCTGTGTGCGATCGAATGAAAATCTCTAACGAGAACGCAGTTCCACCAAGAATCCCATCAACCAAAAGCTACTGTCGAACCCTAGATCGACCAATTCCTATCGCCACAACACTTTATAAATTCAATTCATATTTTTCTCAAATCCACTGATGTACCAGCTAGCTTCACCCTTAATCGCGATTCATACTTTACTGTTGACTTCCAAGAATTGACAAAGACCCTAATTCCATTCAACTCAAAAGTTTTCCATAAATACTAGCTTAAAAATTCTAAGATGATCATCAAAAATCATGGATTCGAAGTACGAATTCATTCCTGTAATTAAAAATCGAAACCCTGACATTTGAATATTTTTGTTAAAAATCTGATCTTCTCTGTTGTTATTTTTTTAAAATAACTCCAAAACAAATGTTCATAAATTTTTTAAAAAAATTAGCTTTTCATGGTTATAATTATTTTTCGTTTAGAAATTGAGTCCTGAAATCATCTAGATAGGATGATTTTGAATTTTATGACAGGTTCCATAAATCTGTAACAATGAATAAAGACACATGTCTCTATATAGACATATATACACTAGCAAATTTATAACCATGCAAACATATTTCACAATCACCCATCTAACATTTATCACATTCAACCCAAAATATGAATAGTTTTTTAAGTTTGCTCACATGAGAGGTTTGAGGCAGAGACAAAAAACAGAGAAGTTTTTTTTTCTTTTTTTTTGATGATGATCTAAAGTTTTAAGGTTGTGATCATACTGGGACCAGAACAAGTATGTATACAGGCATGTATTCCTATATCTACATCTAAATACAGGCATGCAGGAATATTCATCAACAAATCAAGCAATTTTCTTTTCATCACACATCAATGTCAACACAAATCACAACATAGAGGCAAAATTTATGTGTGATTGCTCACTTGGAGTTGCAGTAGAGAACAGAAAGGAACACTGGAAGTTTGAATAGAGAAGCATTTTATTTTTGTTTAGCTTGCCTGAAGCTTTGAATCTGGAACTTGTAATTAAAATTTTTTGCTTATTCACTATTGTATTTGTTTATTCAGTTCATCAATGACATTCAAAGATCAAGCTTTACTTACAGTTTGCATTTCTTATGCACAGAGATCAGGGTCTGCATTTGCAACCAGAGATAGATTTTTTTATCTTTGAACTTGATTTCCTCCTGAACTGATTAATATAATTTGCTTAAATTCTGGCTTTATCACTGATTAACAACTCAAATTCAAATCTTAAAAAGAAAGTGACTTGCCTTAATTCTTTTTTCCAGAGAATCTTGCACTGGCAAAACTGAAGCTCCCCTTTTTCCTTTATTTTAAAACTAATCTGCAGTTTTTTTTGAATTGGTTTATTAAAGCTTGATTTTAAAAATTACAAATTCATCAAGCTATGAAATTTAAAAGTTACCTGAGAGATGGAGTACAAATCTACTGCTTGATTGTTCAAGAAGATTTCCAGATTGCACTTCAAACAGATCTTGATTTTTTTACTGTTATTTTTTGTTTCTCTGGTTTTTGTAAGTTTGATTGCCTTTGATATTGAGATGTATGATTCTCAATCTTTTTTACTGTTCTTTTTCAGATTTTCTGAAACTAAATAATTGCATATGGGGAGATGAAAAGTTTTGGTATTTTTCAAATCTCATTATTTTATTCAATCAATTACATTGGATGCCATTTGTAAAAAAATAATCATGAGATCTCAATGCATGTTGATTGCTTTACTCCATCTCTTTTGTATATGTTTAACATTTAAAATTTTATTTTAAACCCTATTAAATTGAGTACTTATGTCTACATATACATTTATGTTTATATCCTTATATGTTCAATGTATATACAAATCATATTTTATAAAAAGATAAGTGTTTTAAACCTTTTATTAATTTTAAGCAAATTGTACTTAGTTCATATATAATTTCAAAAGAAAGAACATAATTCCTTTATTAATATTTTATTCAAATCTTATTAATTTTCAAGAGATGTGTGTATTTTAAACTTTTACTTCTTATTTTAAATTTTGCATTCATACATTATATTTATACTCTTATAAATTTTTAAATAGTCTTAAGAAATAAAATTTGAAATCAAATTATATACTTATACAAAGTTTAACTTTCAAATAATTGTATATAAGAATTTAACTTAGGCTAACCTTTTAAAAATTAATTTCAAATTATAACTTTCAAAAGTTTAAAATATTAATTAATTTTAATTGATAAATTTTGGGATGTTACTTTTTATTTATAAGATATTATATATAGAATTTCAAATCCCCAATTAAATTTTAAAATCGATGTCCAAATAAACAAATATCTTATTTAATCTTGGAAAAATTAATTTAATTTACAATTTAAATTCACAAATTTATATCAATTACTAAATTTAATTTTACTCAAAAATCGGGATCGTTACACTTTCTCTTCCTAGACCGAATGACATCCCATTCCTTTACCTCCTTAGCATTACTCCTACGAGGGGTTGACCGAGCGACGGACATCCACCCAAAATGCTAATACCGATCCGCTCGTCCTCTCTTCTCTCTCGCTCCTTGATTACCGAGCAGCCAATCACACATTTAGCCATATCTCACAAACCTAGCGACCACTCCCCCTCACTCGGCGGCTTAACAATAACCTAAGTCTAATTCAACCTCCCTCGTCTACATCAATTCCTACGCGACTCTTGTCGTTCGTAATCTGAGGAAAACTCGCAAAATCGAATTACGTACAAAACATCTAGCTTAATAAAGTCGATCGAGTAGGAAGTTCATACCTAATAGAGCGAGTCGAGGCTTAGGGAATTGAGAGACTCAAAACCGAAGTTTGTTTCAATTTGTTGTCGGGGGAGTTGCGGAGCAGACGCATTGGGTTTAGGATGAGAGAGGAAGATTGAGTGGTAGCTGAAGTTCGGGGGAAGGAAGATTAAAAGGTCCTGCAGAGCCGAAGTGAAAGTAAAGAGAAGAAGAGAAGTGTTGGCTTTTATATATGATGGAGAGGAGGTGAACAGGCGTTATCCAATGGACCTGGTCGAAGTGACTCACTGGTTCGGTGAACAATCTCACCGGGCGACAATGGGTATGCCAAATGAGTGGTTCGGCATGTTTACGTCGACTGGCCCACACCAAAGATAGCAGCACAATGGAGAATCAGATCCCACTTGATTGGTGGAGAAAATTGCAAAGGCTGGATTGGTTCAAAGCGCATCATGATGACTCTAATTATATGCTCTGGGGGGCAAATGTTACCCGGTTGCATGACCCGGCCTATATACATGGTTCGGCCATGATGGCTCAGCCGCTCACAGCTCGGTTTTGAAGAGGGATCACGTGGCAAAAGCGGCCCGGCCGTGGAGCGTTCGGCCTGAATGCGTCATTTGGCATGCAAGTGTCGTTCGGCCTAAATACCTCGCTCAGCATCCATCATTCAAACGCCATCGTTCGGAAAGTGTTATTGGAAATTCGATACATATGTCGCCCGGCAAAGCCTTGCTCGGCAACGTCGTTCGGCAATCGCCGTTCGATCAGTGAATTTGAAGGTGATACGGTTCGGCCTAGTTGCTTGAGGAAGGACGGCTCGGCCTGGGTGGTTCGGTCGAGGAAGCACGGACACATGTCGCTCGACTTAGGTGGTCGGCGCGTGTCGCTCGATGTGGAAGGTTCGACATACATCTCTCGGTGCATTCTAGAGAAGTTGGTAGGTTGTCAGGCCTAAAACAAAGTGAGGCGATCGACATGACTTCGCTTTGATTCAACCTGCTATTTGCTTCGGTCTCCTGAAGCTTTACTTCGAGTCACCTGATGATCGGCCAAACATGATGGATCAGCATTTATCGACCGGCATTTCTCGATCGGCCTGTCTCGCTCAGCATGCCTGGTTCGGTGCGCAAAAGTCGCCTACTATGGGACGAGATACCTTGTCCCTGGGCCCGTGATGGAAATCCAGCCTATCTTCACCTATAAATAGAGTGGCAGGGCGCAGTGAAAAGGGATCTTTTTTCGAGAACACTAGGGAGATTCTGCCACTTTCAAGACTCATTCCTTTTCAGTTAGAGCTTGTATTCAAGTTGTAGGTGTACGGATTGTAACTGTATTCATGTGATATCCCGGAATTTTTGGCAATATAAATTTAATAATATGTGTTAAAATTAAATTAATTGGATAATAATTATTAATAAGATTTAAATTGATTTAATAATCTTCTTTTAAATAAATATTTAACTGATAATATATCTTTTAGAAGCTAATTTAATTATTTTCTATTTACAATATATATATCTATATATTTGGATATATTGTAAATAGTTAATAAATTTAATAAATAAAGTTATGTTTCTAATTCTAATATTTTTGGTAAATTTGGAAATTTGATTTAATTTAGTATTAAGTTGTTAAATAAATATCTATATGGTTTTAAATACTTATGATAAATGTATAATAGTTAGAACTTATTCTAGCTTAAGTTTAAATTTAAAATTTATTAACAAAAAGATTGTTTTATTTTCTTTTTAGTATAGCTTGATAAAAATATGTTTTATTTACTCAAGATAAAAGTTATTTGTTTAAAAGTATTCTAGCCTAAGTCTAAATTTAAATAAAGGTTTGTTCTATTTTCTTTTAAAATATAGTTTGATTAAATAAGTAATTTATTAAATAAGAGACAATTTCTTTAATAATGAGTTTTGTTAATCATGTAATATTTTTACAAATGGAGATTACTATTTCAAATTTATCTAAATACACATATGTGTATTTTGGAGAAAGTTATAATTTGAAAGATTAAAAGTAAGTCTTTTAAAAATGTTTAAAATTAAAATAAACCTTATTTATATTAACACAAGTATAAAAAAATAAAAGAGAAATAAAAAGGAGCTTTCTAACATGTGTTAAGTAACAAACCGTTACAAGTGATAAACAACTTTATATCTATGAACATCAAGTATGAAGCAAACCAGGTTTGTGTAAAATAAAAAAAATAAAAGAGTAAGGCCTGTAGGTAGTTATGTAGAGCAAGCAAAAGTAAAATAAAGTAAGGTGTATTTGTAACTGTAAATAAGTGTGCAAGCAAGTATATTAACAAAGTAAAATAAATATCTATCAAACATACAAAAAAAGGTAAAAGCAAAAATATCTGAACATAAGAAGGAGTAATAGGAGACATAAAGTACAAAAACTTATGCAGGCAAATAAACAAGCAAGATGTGTAGCTGCAAATAAAATATGCAGGTTAGAGAAGAAATGCAAAGCAAGTATCTAAACATGGAAATAAAATTAGACACATAGTACTTAAGCAATTAAATGCTAGCACAACTTAAGTCAATTCGAATTTTTCCAAGAATCATTTCATCCCGCAAAATATAAAATCTTGCCTGATAAAACAAAACACAAATAATAGTACCTGCAAATTTGCTAACCCAGATATCACCTACCCTGTAAACTTCTTTATATACATCTTCTTATTTTTATTCGTTCACTAAACATAACAAACCGAAACAAGGAAATAAGTAGCAAACATTTCCATTTTTTATAAACTG
This sequence comes from Allium cepa, assembly GCA_030765085.1. Taxonomy (NCBI): domain Eukaryota; kingdom Viridiplantae; phylum Streptophyta; class Magnoliopsida; order Asparagales; family Amaryllidaceae; genus Allium; species Allium cepa. The sequence continues at coordinate 546,522,669 of CM060942.1, forward strand.
AAGCATTATAACAACAAAGGCAAGATGAATCAAAAGAAAATCAAGGCAAGACTAAGTTTTCAAGTTTTCTGGAATCAAAACAATAGCATGCAAATACTCTTTCCAATTTCAAAGTTGTTCTCTGTTTATTTTCAGGTGAGTAACACTTTTTAATAACTTAAGTTTTAAATATAGTTGGATGTTAATATCTAAAAGTATGTTTGTGTGAATATTCATATGTGCATTGCTCTGTGTATGATGAAAATTGATATCTGCATATTGATACCCTGTAAAATATACCTTTGTTTATAGGATTTAAACTCAGATTTAATTCAAAAATCATTACTGCTCAATCTATTGATTGTTAGGATAAAGTATCTAAACAAAATAAGTTTGTTTGAGTATAAAGTAAATTCTTAAATTTTTGTAATTAAGAAAAATAAAGCAAACTGTTCTGAAATTCTTAAGATCAGTTAATTCTTAATACAAATTATATTTCCAATATCCTAAATTTTCAATTTAAATATATGAACTGAATGCTTAATCAAAACTCTGATTTTTAAAACTAGAATTACATTTTTTAGTTAAGGATTGGAGGTGCAGTCTTAAGTTGTTCTGTTTTTGGTTTCTTGGGGATTGCTGGTGACCTATGCGACTGGAGGGGTCGGGGCTCTGCTTGATGATGGAGGAGCTTACCGAGGTGATGGGAAAAATGGCCGATGGTGATGGAATTCATCGAGGAGGTTGCCGTAGTGGATTTTTGTTTGGAACCCTTGTTTAACTAGGCTATGTTGTTCGATCAACCTCGGGTGCTACATTGGACTGAGTGCATCGTGCTTGTGGGGATGGGTAGGAAGATGATAGTCGAAGCGGTGGCCGGAGTTTTAAACTCTCTGGTGGTCGAGGCGGCGAGTATGAGCTGTTGACAGGTCTGGTGGTGGTGGGAATATGTTGTTCCAGGTTTCGAATTCGAGTTTGATTTCGAATTCGAGACGAAGACAGAGCTCTGGCGATCGGGGGAAAGAGTATGGGTGATTGCCGACCTGTTCGATGTCGTGGCAACGTTTGGAGATGATCGGAGATGTCGTGCATGTGAACGTGCACGAGTTCTGGAACCTGAAGAGTTTTGTTGGGTGCAGAGTATTTTTACTCGGGAAGTACTCGGGTCACTCGAGTATATGACTCGAAGCGTGGGAGGGTGTGACTCGAAGCACTTTGCTTTGGTCTCGGGTTGAGTTGGTTTGCTACTGATTGTATGAAACTGCCTGTAGCTTAAATTTTAACCAAATTTAAATTAAATTAAATTGTAAGCTAATTGTAACCAAAAGTCAAAACAAGTGTGATGTTAGATTCAAATGAAACTTTAAATCCATATACCAGATTTAAACAAAGTTTAAATCCAGTTTGAAGTATGAATTCAAATTTATATTTTGAAATCTAAAGTAAAGTTTAAAATATTTAAATGGGTTTTCAGGTTTAAAAACCCGACAGTTTTCAGATTTTAAAAATTAAATCTGAAACAAAAGTTTTAACAATAGTTTAAATTCGAGGTTTAAAAGTATAGATTCAAATGGACTTTTGAACCTTAAGGTTTTAAATTAGATTTGGATTTGAAATCAAGTTTTTTTTAAGAAACTTTAAATCAAAGTTTTAAATCAAAGATAAATTGATGGATTCAAGTTTACTTCAAATTCAAATTAGAAAATTTTAAATCAGTTTTTAAACATGATTGTTTTAAAAATAAGTTCAAATAAAATAGTTTTGAAAAGTAAATTTGTTTCAAATAAATATTTAACTTGATTTTGAGAGAATTCTATTATAAAAGGTTTTTAAATGGAAAGTAAATGAATTGTTTTAACTTGAATTTGCAAGTTTAAAGTATTAATGTCTTTTGGAAGTTTAAATTTAAATAAAGATTTAGGTAGTTGAATTTAAAGGCTTTTCTTATATAAGTTCATATGTAAGTAATAAATGTTATTTACGTTTATTTAAAAGATTATAAATTGAATTTAAATTTGGTAAATGTTTAAATAAATAATCATTTTGAATTTTAAATTCAAAATGGAATTTGAATTTAAATTTAAAATGCAATGTTCTAATACACTTTAATATTAATGAAGTCATTAATAAAGAAATAAATTATCTTAGGAATAATTAAGATATTTAAATGATTTAATGATAGGTTAATTAAGGAATGACTTATGTATTTAATTTATAAATTAATAATTTAGATTAACTTATAATTAGAGATTAATTAAGAAGTAAATTAAGAAATGTTATTTGTTAATAAAGATAGTTAAGTAAGGATTATTAATTAATTAATTAATGTGATAAATTTTGATAATTAATTAAATTAATTAATTTAGATAATCTATTGTAAATTGTTAAGTGTAATTACTTGATAAAAGTAATTAAGAGATTAACTACTTATTTTAATAAATTTGATGATATGATTAATTTAAGTTACTTAATTTAGTTTAATTAATTTAAGAAAATCATTTGATAAATTGATAAGTGTAATTACTTAGTGTAATTAATGGAGCATAATTACTTAGGGATGTAATTAGATGATAATTACTTGATGTAATTAATACAAAAAGGATTTGTAAATGAAGTAATTTGGATAATTACTTTTGTAATTAATCAAGGGATAAATTAGTGGAGATAATTAATTATGGAATAATTAATTTATTAATATAAGTAATTAAGGATAGTTAATTACTGGTTTGTTATTAATTCAAGGGTGATTATAAATTATGTTTAATTAAAGATTAATCGCTTAATGTAATTAATTTAAATAAAGTAATTAATTTAAATATAATTAGAAATCATTAATTAATGTAATTAATGATGTAATTAAGAATTGTTTAATTAAGGAATAATTGATGATGTGGAGATTAATTTATGAAATTAATGAAAGATAAATGTAATTATTCATATTTAATTAATAAATGAAGTAATTAAATGTTAATTACTATAAATGATTTAGAATAATTCATTTGAGAAATTAATTAAAGACCAAATTACTTATTGTAATTAGAGAATGATTAATTAATTTGATTTATAATTAATTAATGGTTGTATAAGCAGGATTTATAGATGAAGTAATTAATTTAATTTACTTTAAATTAATTAGAGATAGAAGTAGTTAATTTAATTCATTTTAAATTAATTATAAATGGTATAATTATAAATCATTGCTTATGGATGAATGATATTGATATTTCATTTGATGATTGTGAACTCAGATATGAGATGAATAATATCTATGTGATATGGATGCTTGGTTTAAGTATGATAATATTTATTATCTGATTGGGATGATAATATTAATTATCCGTTTATGATGATGATGTGATTATCTACTGTGATATTGTGAATTATCTATCTGTGTGTATATTGATAATATTGAATTGAACTGTTAAGACTAAATAGACAATTTGGCCTTAAAAGATACGTTTTGGATTTCGATGAGACCGGGATCGGGTTTCCATATTTGGACATCCGAAAACCACATCGATCCAAATTAACGATAGGTCGTGAATCTGAAGTGAAAATGAAGATTCAAAATGCAAGGGTTATTGTCGTTAACTCTGAGGGTGATTCCAAAATGAGTGTAACGAGATAATGCCTTCGGTTTCGTTCGAACCCGGAACGAACTTATATGGATTGAATGCTTTCAGAACATCGTCAGGTGGGCGATGAGCATTCTAAGAAATGTATTCTCTAAAGGTAATCGCAGCCTCAAGCCTCATCAACCGGGAATGGCTAAAACAGGGGAGGTGCAGCAAGGTTAGGTGGGTCATGCCCAAGCAGGACGAGATATTCCCCTGTCTAGATGTCCCTTTATTTTTCGGCTGTGTGGGCGGTTGATTGCAACAACTACCGGGGTTATCTTGTTCGAGACTGTTCAGTAAGGAATGGTTCCGGCCTTATGTTGTAGGGGGTCGGGAGTGATCCTTGGTACGTTGATCTAGGCCACGTACTGTGACGGGCGGTACCCCAGTAGCCCTGCCATTGTATGGAATCCACAATCCAATAAGTGCCAACGGTTTTGATTGTATTACCCACTTTTGTGGCTAGTAGCTGGAATTTAATGAATGTAACAATTTCGGCTATTTTCTATTTACTTGAAACCCTAGACCTATTATAATATCACTGAATTTCCTATCAAATGTTTCGGTTAGCATAAGGTCAAAACTTACCCATGTTTATGTGTGGGGAGTCTTACGTGATACCTTTTGTTTTCAAAAGGATTTTCAAAACTAAGAAACTTTAACCTATTACTCACACCAGACCCATGTCTGACCCGGAGTTTATTTCTGTTTTTCCTAAACTCTCGGGTACTCAAAATTTACGAGTAGCCAAGGGATTCAAGTTGGCTTTGACGAATTCTGGAGGAGCAATGGAGCAGGAGGCTTCAGCGTTGTAGATATATAGTGTCCCGCAGTGTTGGTATCTCTGTGTTGTTTTGTGTATTGAGTTGTATAACTAGATAGGTGTCTATAACTATCTAGTATGTGATGTATTATCTGTATAACTCTGATTGATGTTGTATATTATGTAAGTACTTATGTGATTAATATAATTTATTCGTTCCGCTGTGAAATTATGAATTTGTTGTTCTTTCTTCTCTATCTTTTCTATTTTCTCACCTCTTTCTTTCTTCAAGATGATACAACTTTCTGGGCATAGAAAGCCGGGTCGTCACAGTTGGTATCAGAGCGCTAGGTTGAGCGAATACCTAGTCTCTTGAGTGATTTCTTTCTTGAGAAAGCGTATTTGTAATTTTGATATATATGTATATATATATTTATTTATTTCTACCTATTTGTTGGGTTACCTGTTTGGGTTTTCCAATGAACTATAAAGGTAGATAGGGTATTGGTGTGTGTAACACGACTACCAATGGTTAGAGTTTGAATGTTTGAGGTTGGAAGCGTATTTGTCGAGACTGTAGATCTAATACCATCTCGAGTGAGCTTTGGGTGGTGTAAGGATTTCATTAATCTCTGAAGGAAACCTGTTAAGGTTTAGAGTTCATCAATGAAATGTAGTTTGGATGGGCTAGAGTTTGGATCTGTCGGTTGGACAGAAGCCAGGCATGATATCTTGATACATCAAGGTGTAGTAGCTGTGTGATGAGACAAAGTGGCTATGGATGTCTCCGAAGATGTTACTTTGGACAAGTTAAGAAAGAGTGTCTGCTTCGGTGTTGTGGCTGTGTTCAGTTGGGTGTTTCTGTTTGGTTTGAGGTCCGAGTTTCTCGAAGAGCTTTGGATTAGGAAGTCTTCTGGCTTAGCAGTTTTCCTTGGGGTAACTTCAGAAGCAGCAGAGTAGTTCCATTTCTTCGATGGATCGGCCACATAAGCGTAAGCTGTCCTGATTTGTAAAGAGAGAGCGGTATCTTTGGAATTAGGTTGGATTGATCACAAAAGTGACTCGCGATGGTTTGGGTGTTCTCTTGTGTTTCAGATTTTTCTGGATGTCTTCAAGAAGTCAAAGTTTTGCTAACATCTGAAGATTGAGTTTGGTATCGACTGGATTTCAGAAGTGGTACCGATGGATCAGATTAGTAATTGGATGGTTATCGAGTTTGGTAGCTCAGATTTTGGAGGAACTTCTGAGTTTTCTTTTTGATATGTTGAACCCTATTTTTGGAATGTGTTGTCCAGTCTGTGCTTGAGTTCATAATCAGCATTTTCATCTGTTCAGTCAGAGTGGCGCAGTGGAAGCATGGTGGCAGCTGTTTTAGTTTGGAAGCAATTGGATGTTGCAATGTTTGGGTTAGAGAGTTTCTTCAGGAAATTTTTCAGGATCTTAAAGCCAGTTTGAAGTGCACCTGTTTATCTCTTCCGGATGTGAGAAGTGAGATCTGTCTTCTGATTTTGGAATAGAGGTTGTGTTCTGAGTTTTTGGTTGATCTTGGAAAGATCATTTTGTTAGGTTATTTTTGGTTCAGTTTGTTTCTAAGGGCATAAGCAAGGGTTAAGCTGATCAGGAAAGATGTAGGCAGCCCAGGATCGTCCGAAGAGTTTGTGGATAAGATACGGAGGAATTTGGATTCTGAAATCGGGGATTTGATTTTGGATAAGTGTTTGGTCTTCAAGATTGAATTGTCAGTTTGGATAACTGAGATTGTTGTGTTTCACGTATCTCTGAGGGAGTACGTGTAAGATCTATCTTTGGTTGTAGAACCAGCAGTTCAGGGAGTTTTGGTTGTTGATTCAGACTTGTCTGTAGTCTGATATCCTGTCTTGTTTTATAGATCTAGATGAGTGGAAGCTCTGTAGCTTAGTAGCTAGATTGTTTGGATTCTATAGAGCGAGTAACCCGGTATTTATACTTGGGGAAACTCGAGAAAATTCTACCCGGAATTTTGTGTGGATAGTTAGATTTGTTTGATTGGATAAATTGGTTGCTATGGTCGTTAGCATCTGGTTGATATATGCTTGTATTTTAAAATTAAATCTTTAATTGAATTATTAAATTACCTTTGCTTTAAATTTCGGGGACGAAATTCTTTTAAGGGGGAGGAATGTGATATCCCGGAATTTTTGGCAATATAAATTTAATAATATGTGTTAAAATTAAATTAATTAGATAATAATTGTTAATAAGATTTAAATTGATTTAATAATCTTCTTTTAAATAAATATTTAACTGATAATATATCTTTTAAAAGCTAATTTAATTATTTTCTATTTACAATATATATATCTATATATTTGGATATATTGTAAATAGTTAATCTTTGTTTTAAATTTAATAAATAAAGTTATGTTTCTAATTCTAATATTTTTGGTAAATGTGGAAATTTGATTTAATTTAGTACTAAGTTATTAAATAAATACCTATATGGTTTTAAATACTTATGATAAATGTTTAATAGTTAGAACTTATTCTAGCTTAAGTTTAAATTTAAAATTTATTAACAAAAAGATTGTTTTGTTTTCTTTTTAGTATAACTTGATAAAAATATGTTTTATTTACTCAAGATAAAAGTTATTTGTTTAAAAGTATTTTAGCCTAAGTCTAAATTTAAATAAAGGTTTGTTCTATTTTCTTTTTAAATATAGTTTGATTAAATAAGTAATCTATTAAATAAGAGACAATTTCTTTAATAATGAGTTTTGTTAATCATGTAATATTTTTACAAATGGAGATTACTATTTCAAATTTATCTAAATACACATATATGTATTTTGGAGAAAGTTATAATTTGAAAGATTAAAAGTAAGTCTTTTAAAAATGTTTAAAATTAAAATAAACCTTATTTATACTAACACAAGTATAAAAAAATAAAAGAGAAATAAAAAGGAGCTTTATAACATGTGTTAAGTAACAAACCAGTACAAGTGATAAACAACTTTATATCTATGAACATCAAGTATGAAGCAAACCAGGTTTGTGTAAAATAAAATAAAATAAAAGAGTAAGGCCTGTAGGTAGTTATGTAGAGCAAGCAAAAGTAAAGTAAAGTACGGTATATTTGTAGCTGTAAATAAGTGTGCAAGCAAGTATATTAACAAAGTAAAATAAATATATATCAAACATAAAAAAAGGTAAAAGCAAAAATATCTGAACATAAGAAGGAGTAATAGGAGACATAAAGTACAAAAACTTATGTAGGCAAATAAACAAGCAAGATGTGTAGCTACAAATAAAATATGCAGGTTAGAGAAGAAATGCAAAGCAAGTATCTAAACATGGAAATAAAATTAGACACATAGTACTTAAGCAATTAAATGCTAGCACAACTTAAGTCAATTCGAATTTTTCCAAGAATAATTTCAGCCCCCAAAATATAAAATCTTGCCTAATAAAACAAAGCACAAATAATAGTACCTGCAAATTTGCTAACCCAGATATCACCTACCTTGTAAACTTCTTTATATACATGTTCTTATTTCTATTCGTTCACTAAACATAACAAACTGAAACAAGGAAATAAGTAGCAAACATTTCCATTTTTTATAAACTGAAGCATTATAACAACAAAGGCAAGATGAATCAAAAGAAAATCAAGGCAAGACTAAGTTTTCAAGTTTTCTGGAATCAAAACAATAGCATGCAAATACTCTTTCCAGTTTCAAAGTTGTTCTCTGTTTATTTTCAGGTGAGTAACACTTTTTAATAACTTAAGTTTTAAATATAGTTGGATGTTAATATCTAAAAGTATGTTTGTGTGAATATTCATATGTGCATTGCTCTGTGTATGATGAAAATTGATATCTGCATATTGATACCCTGTAAAATATACCTCTGTTTATAGGATTTAAACTCAGATTTAATTCAAAAATCATTACTGCTCAATCTATTGATTGTTAGGATAAAGTATCTAAACAAAATAAGTTTGTTCGAGTATAAAGTAAATTCTTAAATTTTTGTAATTAAGAAAAATAAAGAAAACTGTTCTGAAAATCTTAAGATCAGTTAATTCTTAATACAAGTTATATTTCTAGTATCCTAAATTTTCAATTTAAATATATGAACTGAATGCTTAATCAAAACTCTGATTTTTAAAACTAGAATTACATTTTTTAGTTAAGGATTGGAGGTGCAGTCTTAAGTTGTTCTGTTTTTGGTTTCTTCGGGATTGCTGGTGATCTATGCGACTGGAGGGGTCGGGGCTCTGCTTGATGATGGAGGAGCTTACTGAGGTGATGGAAAAAATGGCCGATGGTGATGGAATTCATCGAGGAGGTTGCCGTAGTGGATTATTTTTTGGAACCCTTGTTTAACTAGGCTATGTTGTTCGATCAACCTCGGGTGCTACAGTAGACCGAGTGCATCGTGCTTGTGGGGATGGGTAGGAAGATGATAGTCGAAGTGGTGGCCAAAGTTTTAAACTCTCTGGTGGTCGAGGCGGCGAGTATGAGCTGTTGACAGTCTGGTGGTGGTGGGAATATGTTGTTCCAGGTTTCGAATTCGAGTTCGATTTCGAATTCGAGACGAAGACAGTGCTCTGGCGATCGGGGGAAAGAGTATGGGTGATCGCCGACCTGTTCGACGTCATGACAACGTTTGGAGATGATCGGAGATGTCGTGCACGTGAACGTGCACGAGTTCTGGAACCTGAAGAGTTTTTTTGGGTGCAGAGTATTTTGACTCAGGAAGTACTCGGGTCACTCGAGTATATGACTCGATGCGTGGGAGGGTGTGAATCGAAGCACTTTGCTTTGGTCTCGGGTTGAGTTGGTTTGCTACTGATTGTATGAAACTGCCTGTAGCTTAAATATTAACCAAATTTAAATTAAATTAAATTGTAAGCTAATTGTAACCAAAAGTCAAAACTAGTGTAATGTTAGATTCAAATGAAACTTTAAATCCATATACCAGATTTAAACAAAGTTTAAATCCAGTTTGTAGTATGAATTCAAATTTATATTTTGAAATCTAAAATAAAGTTTAAAATATTTAAATGGGTTTTCAGGTTTAAAAACCCGATAGTTTTCAGATTTTAAAAATTAAATCTGAAACAAAAGTTTTAACAATAGTTTAAATTCGAGGTTTAAAAGTATAGATTCAAATGGACTTTTGAGCCTTAAGGTTTTAAATTGGATTTGGATTTGAAATCAAGTTTTTTTTAAGAAAGTTTAAATCAAAGTTTTAAATCAAAGATAAATTGATGGATTCAAGTTTACTTGGAATTCAAATCTAAAAATTTTAAATCAGCTTTTAAACTTGATTTTTTTAAAAATAGGTTCAAATAAAATAGTTTTGAAAAGTAAATTTGTTTCAAATAAATATTTAACTTGATTTTGAGAGAGTTCTTTTATAAAAGGTTTTTGAATGGAAAGTAAATGAATTGTTTTAACTTGAACTTGCAAGTTTAAAATATTAATGTCTTTTGGAAGTTTAAATTTAAATAAAGATTTAGGTAGTTGAATTTAAAGGCTTTTCTTATATAAGTTCATATGTAAGTAATAAATGTTATTTACGTTTATTTAAAAGATTATAAATTGAATTTAAATTTGGTAAATGTTTAAATAAATAATCATTTTGAATTTAAATTTAAAATGTAATGTTCTAATACACTTTAATATTAATGAAGTCATTAATAAAGAAATAAATTATCTTAGGAATAATTAAGATATTTAAATGATTTAATGATAGGTTAATTAAGGAATGACTTATGTATTTAATTTATAAATTAATAATTTAGATTAACTTATAATTAGAGATTAATTAAGAAGTAAATTAAGAAATGTTATTTGTTAATAAAGATAGTTAAGTAAGGATTATTAATTAATTAATTAATATGATAAATTTTGATAATTAATTAAATTAATTAATTTAGATAATCTATTGTAAATTGTTAAGTGTAATTACTTGATAAAAGTAATTAAGAGATTAACTACTTATTGTAATAAATTTGATGATATGATTAATTTAAGTTAATTAATTTAGTTTAATTAATTTAGTTTAATTAATTTTAGAAAATCATTTGATAAATTGATAAGTGTAGTTACTTAGTGTAATTAATGGTGCATAATTACTTAGGGATGTAATTAGATGATAATTACTTGATGTAATTAATGCAAAAAGGATTTGTAAATGAAGTAATTTGGTTAATTACTTTTGTAATTAATCAAGGGATTAATTAGTGGAGATAATTAATTATGGAATAATTAATTTATTAATATAAGTAATTAAGGATAGTTAATTACTAGTTTGTTATTAATTCAAGGGTGATTAAAATTGTGTTTAATTAAAGATTAATCGCTTAATGTAATTAATTTAAATAAAGTAATTAATTTAAATATAATTAGAAATCATTAATTAATGTAATTAATGATGTAATTAAGAATTTTTTAATTAAGGAATAATTAATGATGTGGAGATTAATTTATGAAATTAATTAAAGATAAATGTAATTATTCATATTTAATTAATAAATGAAGTAATTAAATGTTAATTACTATAAATGATTTAGAATAATTCATTTGAGAGATTAATTAAAGACCAAATTACTTATTGTAATTAGAGAATGATTAATTAATTTAATTTATAATTAATTAATGGTTGTATAAGTAGGATTTATAGATGAAGTAATTAATTTAATTTACTTTAAATTAATTAGAGATAGAAGTAGTTAATTTAATTCATTTTAAATTAATTATAAATGGTATAATTTTAAATCATTGCTTATGGATGAATGATATTGATATTTCATTTGATGATTGTGAACTCAGATATGAGATGAATAATATCGATGTGATATGGATGCTTGGTTTAAGTATGATAATATTTATTATCTGATTGGGATGATAATATTAATTATCCGTTTATGATGATGATGTGATTATCTACTGTATATTGTGAATTATCTATCTGTGTGTATATTGATAATATTGAATTGAACTGTTAAGACTAAATAGACAATTTGGCCTTAAAAGATACGTTTTGGATTTCGATGAGACCGGGATCGGGTTTCCATATTTGGACATCCGAAAACCACATCGATCCAAATTAACGATAGGTCGTGAATATGAAGTGAAAATGAAGATTCAGAATGCAAGGGTTATTGTCGTTAACTCTGAGGGTGATTCCAAAATGAGTGTAACGAGATAATGCCTTCGGTTTCGTTCGAACCCGGAATGAACTTGTATGGATTGAATGCTTTCAGAACATCGTCAGGTGAGCGATGAGCATTCTAAGAAATGTATTCTCTAAAGGCAATCGCAGCCTCAAGCCTCATCAACCGGGAATGGCTAAAACAGGGGAGGTGCAGCAAGGTTAGATGGGTCATGCCCAAGCAGGACGAGATATTCCCCTGTCTAGATGTCCCTTTATTTTTCGGCTGTGTGGGCGGTTGACTGCAACAACTGCCGAGGTTATCTTGTTCGGGACTGTTCAGTAAGGAATGGTTCCGGCCTTGTGTTGTAGGGGGTCGGGAGTGATCCTCGGTAAGTTGATCTAGGCCACGTACTGTGACGGGCGGTACCCCAGTAGCCCTGCCATTGTATGGAATCCACAATCCAATAAGTGTCAACGGTTTTGATTGTATTACCCACTTTTATGGCTAGTAGCTGGAATTTAATGAATGTAACAATTTCGGCTATTTTCTATTTACTTGAAAACCCTAGTCCTATTATAATATCACTGAATTTCCTATCAAATGTTTCGGTTAGCGTAAGGTAAAAACTTACCCTTGTTTATGTGTGGGGAGTCTTACGTGATACCTTTTGTTTTCAAAAGGATTTTCAAAATTAAGCAATTTTAACCTGTTACTCACACCAGACCCATGTCTGACCCGGAGTTTATTCTGTTTTTCCTAAACTCTCAGGTACTCAAATTTTACGAGTAGCCAAGGGATTCAGGTTGGCTTTGACGAATTCTGGAGGAGCAATGGAGCAGGAGGCTTCAACGTTGTAGATATATAGTGTCCCGCTGTGTTGGTATCTCTGTGTTGTTTTGTGTATTGAGTTGTATAACTAGACAGGTGTCTATAACTGTCTAGTGTGTGATGTATTATCTGTATAACTCTGATTGATGTTGTACATTATGTAAGTACTTATGTGATTAATATAATTTATTCGTTCTGCTGTGAAATTCTGAATTTGTTGTTCTTTCTTCTCTATCTTTTCTATTTTCTCACCCCTTTCTTTCTTCAAGATGATACGAATTTCTGGGCGTAGAAAGTCGGGTCGTCACAATTCAATTATTAGAAAAACCAATAAAGGTTAAACTCAAAGTGGACGTATGTAGTTACGTCGAACCACTATAAATCTGGTGTTCTAGTTTTTGCAATTAATTCTGCATATATTCCTCTATTTTAATTTTCTATCTTCATTAATCTCTATACACAAATCTTTCTTGGGTGTTAGTGACCAATTTTCGTGCTAATAAATGTCGAATATATGAATATTCACATTCAAAAATTAAATTTGTTAACAAAATATATTTCAAATCAGATGAAAATAGAATTTAAATTAAATATGATTTGATAATATGCACATTTTTCATTATAACACAAACTAATCTTAAGGTAAACTTAATTAAAGATTTTTTTCTTCAAACCAACTATTTTACTCTACTGTGTGACCCTCTAGATCATACGGCATAGCCTACTCATTTAGAACAAACACACACCTTACACCCACTAATCTCTAAACAAAGGGCATTTACTGTAGCACACTTTCCTTTCACCCATCGGTTTTAATGTTAAGACACAAGCAATTCACCTCGAGCATTTTTTATATTTTTGCATAACACCAAAGCCCATTAATTTACACCAAGTAACTAACACAATACCATAACACATAACACCAAACTGCATATCACATCAGATATATAACATTAAGGTCTAACGAGCATCTACTACCTAAGGTCCGCCGACAAATTTCACACCTACTGCACACTGGTCCTTTGCCCCTGTTAGTGGATCGACTAATTTATCATCTACGGCTTTCTCTGCTTATTTTGGATTAAATTTCCTCCTTGAACTTAGTAGATGATCACTTAGTTTATACCAATCTAAAATCTTCCCATCTACATTGTTTTGTGTAGAATTGACTCATCACACCTGATCATTGAGAGTAAATCTCATCATGCTTTACTTACTGTCACGGTAAATGTCGCTTGTATTACTAGCATCAAGAGCCTGCCCATTCCTCACAAGCTTTATACTCCGGACAAGGTTACACTAAATCACATAATATCTACCTTGATTGTTTGATTTTACGCCTTAGCATTCAATCTATGTTGCTACTTTACATAAAAAACTAATCCCAAATGTCAGTATGTAAAAGGAAAACTGAATCATCAAGTAAAACATCAAATTCACACTGACCAAAATCGTAAGTTAAACACCGAGCAAATTCTTTGTAAAATTTACGGCAACATCACTAAGTATCATTTACTATTGATCAAAATAGTTAGTTAAACTCCAAATGACAAAATGTTGCATATCATAAGTGTTCTTCCTAATAGAAAATTGTCATCTTAAAATCGAGTCAAAATGTTAGATAGCGTTTGGTTGGAATTGAGTTTTGTTTTTTGAGTTTCCAATATTAATTATAAAATATGAAAGGAGCGGAGTGCGATAGATATGATGGAAAGAAGATGGAGGAGACCATAGAGAGGATGGAGAATAATGGAAAGATGGATTGTTTCTCATTCTTATCTTATTTCTCAAAACATGAAAAATAAAAATAAAATAAAATTGTTGTTTTCCATTTTTAATTTTGTTTTCTAAATTAATCGTTTTCCACAATATACATACGTCGTGCGCATTTTAGTATGAATGAAGACTCAAAACTAAAAATGATAAACCAAACACTGCCTTAATGTTAAAAAAACGTTGTTTTTATCAATCATTTCAATAAGAAGCTAACCACTTGGATGGGGAATGGTTCTAGGGTTTCTTTTTAAAGTTCTACAAATCTTCACACATCAAAATACACTCAATCGATTTTAGAATACGCTTCTCAATTCTTACCCAAATGTTTTAACCCCGGTTTAACCAAATCACTAAAACACCCAAATTACGAACATACAACAAAAAACCACAGGACAGCAGTCGAAGGAAATACAGCATAATCAAAACAATAATAAAGCAATCCGAGTGACTTAAGCGCACTGCTCAACCAATAATAAATCAAAATTTCGGGCCATCTTACCAACACTCTACCCAAGATACCATAATTAATATTTTGGGCCTCATTCGTTTTTTCAGCCCATGCCAGTGTCGTCTCATTATCTTTAAATCCGATCTCCTACCTAAATTCCTAAATCCGACTTTGGATTTTATTATTATACTCGTTTGCCTGGATCCAACTAAATCCGTTCGTCTGGATCCCGCGCTCGTCCACCCCCTCTCAAAGTCGCTGCCTGGTTGCTTTCCTTTCCAGTATTCCGCCTGCGGCTAGCCTCAGTTAGACCCGTCAAACGGGTCGGGTCGGGTCAAGATGGGTCGGGTCAAAATTGACCCGACCCATTTTAAGACCCAACCCTTTTAATGCATTTACTAAAAGGGTCAATATGACCCAACCCGTTTCATATATGGGTCAACCCGTTTAACCCGTTTAAAAAACATCAAAAATAAAAAAAAGTAAACCATTATTGCAGATCCAAGGAACAATTGGAAACATCAACAGCATGTCTGCATTCTGCAAACAAAGTGGATACTGGGCTATCGTTAAATAAAAATCAAAGATCACCCTTTCTGTCATTACAGATGATGCTTAGTCAACCAGATACTATTATATGTAATAAAAAGAAATCTATATCAATGAACGAGTTCAGTTCAAATTGTGAACTGCAGCCATGAATTAAACAACTATGTGTTTGAACAACAATGTATCTTTACTTCTCACATTATACTCAAACTCACTGTAGTCTGTATCAATGGGTTTTTATAATTAACAGTTAAACAAGAATATGGAAAGCTTTAAATGTGCATTGTACTAACAGCCAATTCTGCCTCATGTTTAGGTATGAATTCAGTGTCGATCTTCCCATTTCTGAAGTCCTGCAACCCCAAAATACAAGAAATAGCATAAAGTTAGTATCTACTTAATTATAATCTGAATTCATGCCGTCAACACCCAGAATGACAATATAAAACACTATATATACCACTTGAAAAACAGTTAGAGCTATTTCCCCACGGCAATGTGAATTTGAAAATTATATAAACTGTTCTTTTCTCAAGGCCATAACCTCAACATAAAGAATCAGCTTGTGGTATTATTTCAATTTGTTATTCTTTTTGATTGATTACTGCATTACAGTCGCACATTCACCCTTCCAGTCCACTTAGTTTTAGCTAAAAACAGCGATAATGCTAATTAAGTAACAGCGATAATGCTAATTAAGTCAAGCATTCTAAGAACGTAATAAGCACATGATATAAAATTTATATATCATTTCTATTAATTAATACTTAAACATATTTTAGTATTAAATGTTTGCCAACAATTCAAAATTAAACTGCCTCTAACAATAGCGGATTGATTATTAAAAATGACGAACAATCATACATAAAAAAAATACCTCTACTCAATTAGTATGAGCTCAATCTTCTATTTGCTGAAGAGATTTGCCCTTAGTCTCCGTGCTGACAATACAATAATTTGAAGAGATTTTCCCTTAGAATAGTTCATGATTAAACCTGGAAGAATAAAGCAAAACTTGAAAAACTGAAATAAAACAAGGCAAAACAACAATGCAACTCTATATGCTTTAGAATATCAATACAGCAACATATTATTGGAAGCAGATAGCCAGATAGCCATATAGCGAATGCATCACTATATGAAGATTAACTAAACACTGGGAATCTACTAATGCAAAAAAATGCATTATTACATTAATGGGCGGGTACAAACATTGGATGGTACTGGACATTTATACATTGGTGGATGTTTGTTTGATGTTATGTGTTCAAAAATCCATCATAAAAAATCGTGTGTGTTGACGTATAATGAGTAGGGAAAAAAATCATAAAACGGTCGATTTAAATGAGTGGTACAAAACTTGTAAACCACTCAACTGAGGTACTAAAATAAGAGCTGAATGTCCAATTTGTGCTTGATGTTGTTCCAAATTTGATTGGTGTATGGGAACTTAAAACAAAAACGATCTCAGTTATCAGAATGTAAAAGTCATAAGTTACATTTTTGATCTATGTAGATGTTCCATTTGCTGATTCTTTTTTTGGCATTTAGTTTATTCAATCTAGCCAACATAGCATGTAGAGACATTTTTAGAGCACATTTATGGTCCAAATAATATTACACCAATTAAATTCAGTTGATCTAGTTCTAACATGATTCCTAGCTAACCTAAAAAAACATCCATTTGCATTGATTAGCCAAAATCAAAAGTCCCAATCAGCAATGTGATGCAGTTTAATTTTTTAAATATTTCGAACTATTGGGGTAGGCGGACAATTCAAGTTTCCTCTCCATTTATTATCAGTTAGGGGGTCATAGACTTATCTGTTGGGGCCACCATTATAGCAAGATACAACCAACCCAAATTATCAATTAGTGATGAACCATTTAGCCATGGATCATACCACAAATTAGTGTCCTCACCATTGACTATTTTCCTATCAATCAAACCATTAGACCGTTATCTAATAGGAATGAAGAATTATGTACCATGAACATTCAAATAAATTGTTTTCTATGAACTCATATGAGTTTTTAGTACGTTTGTAAATCTAATATTGTCCATAAAAGTTTGTTATTAAACACAATCATTGACACCTTCGTACAATTCACTGTTATGTAATATACATGACTGTTATTTCTGTTATTTTATGGTTAGCTTTAATTATTATCATGAGTCACATCAGTGACATTAATAATTACAATTTATTAAATTAATTCAATAGCAACACATGCATAATAATCATGTTTAAAAAATGCAGTAGTGTAAATGTTAATGCAAAATAAGTGCTAAAAACATTTCAAATGTCATTGAACTTATTTTGTACCAAAAATACAGGAACTCAACAATTTCTTGAATACAGTTTTCTTAATTACAATTGTAAATCATCTTCACAATAGCGTATTATTGTTGAAAAAGCAACTGCTTTAGATTCATTAAAAAAATGTTGCTGATAAGACTAATATTTCAACCATTGATTACTACTTCAGTGTCAGGATGATGCTCTACTGTTATCGCTAATTGAAGATAGAAAAATAGAAAATGCTCGGCATTCAAAAGTTAATAGCAGAAATACAATACGTGTATGTTAGTTCTTTCTGCTAATTCATCATCTAAATGCGACATTTCCATTCAACTGTTCACGTCTACTGTAAATTGTAGTGATTAGGTTCAATTGTGCTGCTCCTTTTTCAGTGTTCATCACAGTTTTCAAACACCAACTTGGAAAAAAAATTACTTGTACGTAGTTTTAGACGGCATACAAGGAGTTGCCAAATATGCTCTTAACGAAGACTGAAATGCTCTAATTAGTTCGAACTGGGCTTACATCAGCATAGCCACGGACACTACAGTAATCAAACAAATAACAAAAGATTCCAAAATCAAGCAAATCCCGACATATATAGCACTAACCATTCAAGGATATCACACAATTCCAGACTTTGATGCAATAAGGTTTAATACAAATTGAACAAAGAAACCAAGATTCAGATCCAATTTAAACCGGGACTGATGATTGTAGGAAAACAGAACAAGTTAGAGAAGGGGTACCAAAACTGACGGGATTTATTACCAGCGAATTAACATAAAGCATCCAACAGAACCATTAACTTTTGGAATGATTTCATACCATTAATCTTCGATACCAGAAGCTGCACCACAAGAACGGTTTGCTGCAAATGCAATACATTTAAGATTTTAACTCTTGATTTATCCAATTAGCAACCATAAAATAAATTTTCAAACGGAAATATCATACCTTTGATTGATTGGAGCTTTTAACTTTGAAAGCTAAATTGTGCGAGATTTGAAGAATCGAGAGAGAAGTCGCGATAATAGAGAGCACAAAGAATCGAGAGAGAGAACTCTTGATTGGAGCAGAACGATTAGGGATCCAGGGAGAGAGAGAGTCGTCCGTCGTTCTTTTTTTTACGAAACGCGAAAGGAAAATTAGGGTTATGTAAAAGGGTTAAACGGGTCTGTGTGTTGTTTTTGCTGAGCTAAGTGGGTATTGACCCAATTCAAAAATAATGGTATTAGCCTTGACCCAACCCTGTTAAAATTGGGTTAGATGGGTTGGGTTAGAGGGTCGGGTCGAATTTTGACAGCCCTAGCCTCAGTTATGGGTATATTTTTTTTTATTAGTTGATTAGTTAGAAATCGATTAGCCTTTGACTTAACTGTGTTGCTGATATTACGTTTTATTTGTGTTTTAATGTGCTCCGATTAGTTGAAAACAATATAGTGTTTGTGTCCGATTTAAGCAATTAAATATGTTTCTGATTAGTTAAATTTTAAGTGCGTATCAAAAAAATTTCCTTTTTATATTTTGACCGTGATATATTTGATAGATGTATTAGGTATTTTGGTTAAGGAACCTGACTCTATTTGATTCATAGAGCATACTTAAGCTGGATATTTTGTGATAAAAGAAAAGTATGACATTCGTTTTGCTAATCATTTTTGTTCTGTTTTGTTTTGCTGGTTAATACGTATTTAAAGCATGGAAAACAATAGTTATCTCTAGCCCTCACCAGTAAAAAAAAAAAAAAAGTATTTTGTGATGAAATGCACATTTTGTCTTTAGTGTAGGTACCTTAATTTCTTCTTCCTACATGAAATGTGTTGAGCATTATCTAATCAGACATTTTAATAGTAGCACATATGATATGATAGATAAAAATAGGTTTGAAATTACTGCAGAGTTGGTGACACATGTTAGAATTAGCGCAGTCATTGTATTGTATTTTCTTTAAAGAGCAGGACAATTGGTCAAAATTTCGATGTGCTTATTCGCAATGCAAAGTTTACAACATATGAAGGCTTGTACTCCAGTTTGAACTTTTGAAAGTTAGAACAAAAAGAAAATATATCTCAAAAGCTTCAGAAATCTGAAGTTCTTTCGTGGGCATTGGATGCCGCACCTGAATTCATAAGCATCATCGTCAAAGGAAATGAATGTCTATATTTTTCATATTGTCAACCTAAAATTAACAAAATATGTTTTCTAGTAGCTTTTTTAGTTTATATTCCTAATGTGAGATTATGGATTATTATTTCAGGAGGTGAATTAGAAAACTGCACAGTGAAGCCAAGTAAGATTAAAATGTTACTCCACGAAGATGTGATATATGAAATCCTACTATGGTTGCCTGTGGTATCTCTATTGCGATTCAAATGTGTACGCAGATCATGGCATGCTTTGATTGAAAGTAGCTTTTTTATCAAACAGCATCTCCATCTCCATCATTATGATCCTAGTTTGAAGGATAAGAACCAGAATCTAATTTATAAACGCCCAGGTAAGTACTCACCCATCACCTTTGCTTTAACCTCTATGGAGGGTTTTGAAGAGCCAGATGTTTGTCTACAACTAAACTGTTCAGACTTACGTGGATGCTTCCCTGTTGAAGTGCTTGATATAGTGAGTTATGATGGAATTATTTGTTTGAATCTTTACAACTGTAAGGAAGAATATAGTATTTGTCTTTGGAACCCCGCAACTAAACAATCAAGAGTTCTACCGCAGTCGCCTTTCCATCCAAAGAGCGGAATTTTAATTGGATTTGGCTATGATATTAAAAGCAATGATTACAAAGTGGTGAAACTTACCGTAAGTAATACCTTTGCTGAAAATAGATTTGACGAGGTATATAGCCTAAATACAGGGTGTTGGAGAAGGCTAGCTAGTGGGTTTTCATTTTTTGGTGTGGCTAGCGATATTAGGATGCCATTTAATAATGGAACATGTTTCTTCTGGGTATATACCTCTTCTAAAACTAAAAGTAAAGGATTTTTATGCTTCGACTTTAGCTCGGAGATGTTTCGCTGTTTACCTTTGCCGAGGGCTGATCATCCATGGCTCGGTTATAGGGGTGTCGTAAATGAGAAAATTGCATGTGTTTTAAGAATGAGCAACTACCATACAGAAATGTGGGTGTTCAACGAATATGGGACGGTAAATGAGGCCTGGACTAAACTTTACACGATTGATACCTATTTTCTTGACAGGCGATTGCCCATTGAGTGGGTTTCCACGAGCGGTAACTATATTTTCTTCTCAACTTTGGATCAGATGTGCAGATTCAATGTGGCTACCAAAGAAACAAATTGTTTTTCGCTCGAGAATATGCCTTCTTCCTGGAAGAGGACTTTGGTGGGATTCAAGGAAAGCCTGGTTTCGGTTGGGGAAGGAAATGAATGCACCTATTTGCATCAACAGGGATAACGGAAATCACGAGTAATTTATCAGTTAGCTTCTGTTCCTTTTATTAGCTGAAGGAAATCATTTACGCTGTTGTAATGAGCTTTTATTTATTTTTTAGTTTTTGTATTTAACTCGTTTACTAATTCTTCCTCATTGCTCATGTTATATATATTTTCTTATTTATCATGTGACTAATAAACTACTTGGGAACGCTGTGTATGTTCGATACTGTGTGCCTCTGCAGTTCCCTTGAAATACATTGCTGTTTAAGTTTGATATTATTATGGATAAACCGCTTTTCTAGCGTTTGTATGTGGAAATATTATTGTTAACGCAGTTGTAAAAGTTTGATGTATTCACTGTACATACATGTTATTTGCAAAAGTAGTAATTATAAATCAATTGTAATATGTTTTAAAAAAGGAAAAATCAATTTGTGGACATGGAGTGCTTGGCATACCCTCTTTTTTCTTCCTACTTTTCAATTTCTTTTCTTCTTTTTCTTTTTTTTCTTTTTCTTTTTGAAAAAAGGCATACCTTTAAAATTGTCCTTTATTATACCACTAACATACCTTTAACCCAGCAAGGTAAAATCTAAATTAAACAACATAAAAAATGCAAATCTAAGCATATTGGTAAGGTTTTTTTTTTTTTTTAAAAGGTTAAAGGCCCAAGGCCTGCTTAAAGAAAAAATAACAGTATACAACCAACACGCGAAACAAAACCACCAACACGCGAAACAAATTCAATATCTCAACTTCTAACCCTAGCCGCAAGCTAAAAAGAGAAAATAAAAAAGAAGAAAATAAATGGTGGCCGGCAATGGCGAAATCATCTACCACCACACAAGCAACACCTCACGGTAGTTTCCAAACCCTCTCCTTCGCACTGAAATCATCTTCGGCTAAGCAATTACGAAGCTTTACACTGAAATGAGGAGAATTGATGAATATGAGTCTCTCCTTCTTCTGATGCTTGTTGCTATTCGTCAGATCTATGCTTTCTTCTTCAGAAAGATGCCGATTGTTAAATTGAGAAGCTTTACCCTTCCAAATATCGATGTTATTCACCAGATTTTCTGCTGAATAGCATCGATTGGGAGGATGGAAGCCGATTTGAGTGGGATCTTCTACCATCTTACTACTTTCACCCTTGCTCCAGCAAGATACGTGATATATTTTATCATTTAACAAGGTTTTGTAGAAAAACTTCTCGCTTTTATTGTCACTGATATTAAAATTGATGTAATCATCCATGGATAACAACTTGATCTCCTTGGGAACGCTGCTGGGTGCGCAGTAGCTCCTGAAAATTTGTACGTGCTAATATAGTACACACGGATCGTGTAATATGATGTATAACACACAAAAATATGACTAATCACAAATAATAGAAAATTCAGTAAAATAGAAAAGGCACACCAGAGATTTTTATACTGGTTCGGAGCACCGTCCTACGTCCAGTCCCAGACTTCTATCTGGATTGTCACTACCAACTACCTCGCTTCACCCGGAGGAACAGGTTTACAACACCCGAGCAGACGAACGTGATTTCACGCCTCTAATACACTGAGGACTTCAACACTTGCCTCTTACAACACCGAGGACTTCAACAAAGATGAAAAATAATTGTTTGTTGACGGTATGTGTTCTTGCTAACACTATTTTGTCACTTGTAGTACAAACTTCCTATAATCCTATCCTCAAATAGAATATTTGTATATATGAAGATTTGAAAGTGGATATCGTATTGAATCAAAAGAATGTTAAATAAATTTCAGGATTCAAAAACGATATATGATAGAATATGAGCAATTTGAGCGCTTGAAAGTATAAGATTGAGATCAATAGAATAGAGATTAGAATAATAGAATTGGTTAATTGGAGTAATGATTTCATGATGTTT
Source organism: Allium cepa (assembly GCA_030765085.1). Taxonomy (NCBI): domain Eukaryota; kingdom Viridiplantae; phylum Streptophyta; class Magnoliopsida; order Asparagales; family Amaryllidaceae; genus Allium; species Allium cepa. The sequence continues at coordinate 546,545,386 of CM060942.1, forward strand.
ATATAAGAAATAAACAGTTGTAACCCTTTGTGAAAAGGTACAAACAAAGGTCATGATCATTGGTGAAGATAAAGAGAAGCAACCGTTGAAGAAAAAGAAAGTGTCTATACGAAAGGTTGCTTTCTGTTTGAAAACGGTCGACAGGTCAAAAAGGACCAGTAGAAAGGAATTTGAATATATATACGTTATGTACACTTGTGCACGTTAACTGAGCATTCTGGGCAGAAACGGTCGACTGCCTTGTTTTAACCGGTTTAGCCCAGATTGCACAGTTAATGTGCACTCATTCATATATATATATATATATATATATATATATATATATATTCAAAGATTGAAGGTATAAGATTATTTGAGGATAGATTTTAACATAAATAACATTACTAACATACCAAATAATCAACCTCTAACATATGGAGCTCTTTGTGTCTCTTTAATGAATAACTTCTTTTTGTCGATCACGGCTTATCCCTTTGTCTTGTCGATCACGGCTTATCCCTTTGTCAGAAATCAAAACTCTATAAAAATCTTGACTCAACATTCTCCCCTTTTTGATTAATGACAACATAGTTATGAATCTCCCCCTATATATGATATCCCCCTGAGATTGTGTCCTGCATATATACTGTTAGCACAATTTTCTCCCCCTTTGTCATCGACGAAAAGGAGTTGTTAAATGGAGGATGTAATATTAGTCAATAAGCTCTTGTCTCCAGTCATGTGCTTCGAGCAACCACTGTCCAATATCCACTTTCCTCTTTTCTTAAGTGGGACCTGCAAAAAATAAAATTAGGTCCATGGTACCCACTTTTTATAGGGTCCTGCGAGTTAGGTCTTGGGAGTCCAAACCCATACGGGTCCGGTATCTCTTTTATATATATAATTTGTATTAAGATGCACAGTATTCATGAAATTCTGAATATATTTGTTCCTAATCAAATTGTTATTTGTTTTAGGAACCCATATTTTGATAGTCTTGGCATTTTTCTTCTGAAATTTCACAACTGGTTTTGGTTTGGAATATAATAAACTAAGATTTTTCTTAGCTTCAATCTTTTGTACTTTCTTCTTCCTTTCATTACCAAGATGTTTCTTGGTTTCTTGTTTCTTATATCCCAAACCTTGTTTATTTGAAACAGATTGTGAACTTTCAATGATTTTTGTCAAATTTTCTCGTCCTTTATTAAAGTTAGAAACATTTTGAGTAATGTTATCTAACTTAGTTTGTAAACTAGCCTTTTCTAGGTCCAGAATTTTGACTTTTGCCTTAAGCTCATGATTTTTAGTAGTGAGAGCATCATTTTTCTCTTCTTAAGTTTCAATTTCTTGACTCAAAAAAGATAATTGAGAGTCAACATTAGATGATGATTCTTGAAGTTTTTCAAGTTCTTCTTCTAATATTTTCTTCTCGTCTTTTAACATATCTCGTTCAAATCCTGCTCTACTCAAATCTGCTTTGGCTTCTTTTAACTGTCGTTTTATGTCTTTATATTTGACTATCAATTCAGCATTAATATCAAGTACTTCATCAAATGTAGGAGTTTGTACCTCATCTTTTGTTGCCATGAAACAGACATTTGCTTGTTCATCTTCCGTATCATTATCACTTTCTGATGAGTCTGTATCATCCCACGTTACCTAGAATGCTCGTTTCTTTGATTTGTCCTTCTTATATTTTAATTTGTCATTTTCTGACTTCTTCTTTTGCTCCGGACAATCCTTGTGCATGTGCCCCTTTTTGTGACAGTTGAAGCATTCTATAGCGGATGATGTTGGTTTATTTGATCTAGATTTCTTTCTGTTACAACGACTGGCTTTTCGCTGTTTTAGGAATTTTTTGAAACCTTTTGCTATGAATGCCAGATCTTCATCTTTAGATTCTGATTCATTTTCGTCTTTTTCAGCATGGAATGCCACGTTCTTCTTTTCTTCTTTTTGTTCCTTTCTAGTCTGCAAGTTAGCTTCATAGGACATTAGATTTCCTATCAATTCATTTGGCTTCATGACGGAAAGGTCATTAGCTTCTTCAATTGTCAATACTTTTCCTTCTCATTCACTAGTCAGAGAATGTAGGACTGTTGAAGCAACATCAAAATAAGAATACTTTTGTCCTAAGCCAATAAGTGCATGGTGGATAGTTTGAAAACGTGAATACATATCACTGATTGTCTCATTTGGTTTCATTTTGAAATTTTGAAATTGATTTTTCAGCATGGCTATTTTGGCTTGTTTAACCTTGTTAGTACCTTCATGAGTGGTTTACAGCGTTTGCCAAATTTGATATGCAGTAGCGTAGATACTAACACGGTTATATTCATTTTGGTCTAATGCACAAAACAACATATTTATTGCTTTTGCATTTACGGCTGCTGCCGTTTTCTCAGCCGCTGTCCATTCTGAATAATCAGTTGTTGGATTCACTATTTCTTTTTGAGTAGCATTCCAGGCATCATAACTGTTTGATTGCATAAAGAATGACATACGTGTTGCCCAATAGCTATAGTTAAGACCATTGAAAAATGGAGGTCTTTGTGTCGATTGACCTTCCGTGTAAGTGGTGTTTTGAGTGCTAGTACTTGCGTTATTTGCCATATTACAAGAATATACCAAATAACTGTGTTACGGTTATATGATAACCTTGCTCTGATACCAATTGAAAATTTGTACGTGCTAATATAGTACACACGGATCGTGTAATATGATGTATAACACACAAAAATATGACTAATCACAGATAATAGGAAATTCAGTAAAATAGAAAAGGCACACCAGAGATTTTTATACTGGTTCAGAGCACCGTCCTACGTCCAGTCCCAGACTTCTATCTGGATTGTCACTACCAACTACCTCGCTTCACCCGGAGGAACAGGTTTACAACACCCGAGTAGACGAACGGGATTTCACGCCTCTAATACACTGAGGACTTCAACACATGCCTCTTACAACACCGAGGGCTTCAACAAAGATGAAAAATAATTGTTTGTTGACGATATGTGTTCTTGCTAACACTATTTTGTCACTTGTAGTACAAACTTCCTATAATCCTATCCTCAAATAGAATATTTGTATATATGAAGATTTGGAAGTGGATATCATATTGAATCAAAAGAATGTTAAATAAGTTTCAGGATTCAAAAACGATATATGATAGAATATGAGCAATTTGAGCGCTTGAAAGTATAAGATTGAGATCAATAGAATAGAGATTAGAATAATAGAATTGGTTAATTGGAATAATGATTTCATGATGTTTATATAAGAAATAAACAGTTGTAACCCTTTGTGAAAAGGTACAAACAAAGGTCATGATCATTGGTGAAGAGAAAGAGAAGCAACCGTTGAAGAAAAAGAAAGTGTCTATACGAAAGGTTGCTTTCTGTTTGAAAACGGTCGACATGTCAAAAAGGACCAGTAGAAAGGAATTTGAATATATATACGTTATGTACACTTGTGCACGTTAACTGAGCATTCTGGGCAGAAACGGTCGACTGCCTTGTTTTAACCGGTTGACCGGTTTAGCCCAGATTGCACAGTTAATGTGCGCTCATTCATATATATATATATATATATATATATATATATATATATATATATATATATATATATATTCAAAGATTGAAGGTATAAGATTATTTGAGGATATATTTTAACATAAATAACATTACTAACATACCAAATAATCAACCTCTAACATATGGAGCTCTTTGTGTCTCTTTAATGAATAACTTCTTTTTGTCGATCACGGCTTATCCCTTTGTCTTGTCGATCACGGCCTATCCCTTTGTCAGAAATCAAAACTCTATAAAAATCTTGACTCAACAGCTCCTACGAGCTGAGACAGGTAAAAAACCAGTATTACTGTTCGAAATTTGATATGCATAAGAATAATTACTAATTGAATTGTGTTCACTTCCCTTGCAGTAAATAGACTTGTTCTCAGCTCTAGATTGGCCGCCTCCAGTGAGATGGCTCCGGGAGTGGCTGTCATGGCCGAGGAAAGAAGTGATTTTGGAATTTGAGGGAGCAAAATTCTGACAGTAATTGTGTTTTCTTTGGGGAATATCGGTAGAGTGATTCCCCCTAAGTAAGAAATCTTCCACTTTAGTATCTAACATGTCCAACTTGCTATTTTCTTGACGATTGATAGTTTTCCTGCTGAGAATTTGAAAGTCAGAGTAAATGTTGTTCCAAAGTTGATTACTATTCCTCTCAATATTTTTATGAAGTCTGTGATTTCTTTCTCTCCATATATGATAGATGACTGTGGTTAGCATGATAGATGCATTTTTGAAGTCCTTTGATTTTGGATTGTATCTGCTTTGGATATAATGAATACTTTCTTCTATGTTTTGAATGGATTGATGTTGATTAAAACTTAAAGAACTTTTAGCATTGAACCAAACATGCCTTGAGAAGATACAATCAAAGAAGAGATGTTCTGCATTTTCAACCCCATCATTACACAGCAGACATCTATTATCTGCATTTTTAGTCCATTTGGCACATTTTTCTTTTGTAAGAAGCCTGTTGAGATAGGCAAAGTAAGAACAGTGAGCCATTTTGGGACAATTTGATTTACACCAAATAACTTTGTGCCAACTGACTTCAGTGTCATCCCCCTTGACAAATTTCCAAACCTTTTTAAATGAAAATTTATCTTTTGAGTTGAGTTTCCAAGCCCAAGTGTCTCTTTGAAGATTTTGATCAATTGAGATATTGTTAATGGCAGCTCTAAAAATATTAGCAGTTTGGTGTAATTTTGAATTCCATGTTTGATTTTGAATGATGATTTGAACTTTTTCAGTAGCATTTCCAAATAGATACATGTTATTCCATCCTAAAAGATCAATTAGAGATTTTCCAGAGATCCAAGGGTCAAACCATAAGCTAGTCATTTTTCCATCTTTGAATTTCCTTTCTAAGAGAGATTTACCTTTTCCCTGCAATTAAGAATATTTTTCCAAGTGTATGAATGATGATTTTCAGCCCTTGTTGTCCAAAATTTTTTATTTTTAAGATATTTTTCTCTCATCCATCTAGCCCAAAGAGATTTGCCATCGATGAATTTCCAAAAGAGTTTGTATTTGGCCGCTTCACTCAAATCTCTGATATTTCTAAGACCCAGAACACCTGCATTTTTAGGATTACAAACTTTATCCCATGCAATCTTGTGTTGTTTGCCCTGCCAAATAAAGTTAGCACGCATTTTTTCAATTTTACAAATTGCTTTTGTGGGGATATTATGAGCTTGAATCCAATACATAACAATTGCAGTGATGACAGTATGGGTGAGTTCAATTCTACCAGCTAGAGATACTAGCTTACTAGACCATCCATTAAGTTTATTTTGAATAATGTCATATAATATTAGACAATCCCTTTCATTTAGCTGATTAATACTTAATGGCAGGCCTAAATATTTGACTGGCAAACTACCTTCTTTAAATTTGAGAATGTTTAAAATTTCCTCTTTACAGTTGCATCCTTTACTAAAATAGATTTTACTTTTACACTCATTAACTTTTAAGCCAGCAAAGGTTTCTAATTTTTTAAAAATGCTAAAAATAGTGTTAGCACTTTTAACATATGCATTAAAGAAGAGCAGCAAGTCATCTGCATATAACAGGTGGGTAATGGGAGGTTTGATTCTATTTAAAGTTTTCAAATTACCTCTTATATATTCAGAATTAATAATTAAGGATAGATACTCCATAACAATGGTGAATAGATAAGGAGAGAGGGGGTCTCCTTGTCTAATACCTCTAATGCTATGTATAAATCCTTTTGGAGAACCATTAATCATTACAGAGTATGTTACATTGTCAATGCATTCTTTAATTAGATCACAAATTTTTTTATTGAAGCCCATTTGTATCATCATATGAATAATGAAGTGTCTATTAATTCTATCAAAGGCTTTGTGTAAGTCAATTTTAATACACATTGCATTTTTATTTTTGTTGTTGAAATTTCTAATTTGCTCATGAGCTAATAAAGTATTATCAGTTATTAGCCTTCCAGGAATGAAGGCACATTGATTTTCAGCAATAACGAATTTTAAAAACTTTTTTATTCTATTGCATAAAATAGAAGAAATGATTTTACAAATAAAATTACAACAAGAAATAGGTCTATAATCTTCCAATCCAATAGGATTGCTAATTTTTGGAATAAGAGTAATGAAAGTGTGATTGAAAGATTTTAAAAGCTTTCCAGTCTTAAAAAATTCAGAAATAACATCCAAAATATTGTTTTTAATATCAGCCCAATGTGTTTTATAAAATTTAGCATTAAAACCATCTGGCCCTGGGCTTTTGTCATTATCAGCATTAAAAATAATATTTTTAATATCCAAGATATTTACAGGAGCTAACAAAATATCCTGACTATAATCTTTTAATAAAAAATTAGTATTAATATTAGGAAAGTTAGTCAAGTAATTCTCAGAGTTGAATAACTCTGTGAAATAATTAATGGATTCCTCCTCAATTTCCAATAATTTTTTTAAAACAATACCATTAGCATCAATAAGATTGCCAATGACATTTCTATTTTTCCTAATAGTCATTTTGGCATAGAAGAAATTGCTAGCTTCATCCCCATTAGTTAGCCAGTCAATTTTGGCCTTTTGCCTGTTATTAACTGATTGAATATGAAGGGATGAACTAAGTTTATTTTGGGCCTGAAAAAAACATTTTATGATATTACTGTCTGAGCAATTACTATCAAGATCATTCTGCAATTTCTCACATTCTGCTCTTAATTGTTTTAGCTCATTTTTATTTCTACTATTATTCCAGCTCTTAATATTCCCCTTAGCAATTTGAAGAAATTTAAAAAACTTGAACTGAGCAGAACCATGAATTTTGAAAGATAAACTTCTATTTATGATGTCTTTATAATTATCCTCAAGCACCCATCCATTCATAAATCTGAATGGGATATTATTTTTATATTGCATGTTGTTAGTTAAGAGAATTTTTAAAGGTGTGTGATCACTTGTAGCTTGGGGAAGAGTGAAACTTTTGTAATGCGGGAAAATACTTAAGAAGCTTTGATTAATTAAAATCTTATCAAGTTTACAATGAATATTCCTAATTTGACTTGATTTCCAAGTGAATTTATTCCCAATAGTGTTAGCTTCAATTAGGCCTGTCCTAAGAAAAAAATTATTAATAAAATCAAGCTTGCTAAATGGGACAGGGAGACCACCTCTTTTATCAGATGCATGCATTATGGTATTAAAATCACCCATTAAAATCCAAGGATGTGAGATTTTTTTGTTCACTGATTCTATGTGATTCCATAAAACAAGTCTCTCATATTCAAAATTTGATGCATAAACAAAGGTGATCTCCAAATTTAGACCCCCTTTATTTACAAACAGACAGTGAATAAATTGAAAATTTAAGGAGTGACTAACTAAATTCCATATGTTATCATCCCATAATATTAAAATTCTGCCATTACCCCTCATTTGATTGTTATGAATAAAGTTCCAATTGAAAAGATGTTTGGTATGATATTCAGCAATTTTTAAATCATCTAATTTATGTCCTAAAAGACCTAAAATGCTAGGCTTTCAGTAAAAATTAAGTTGGAAATATCCAATTTTTTGATAGGGGAATTAAGCCCCCTGACATTCCATGAGATGATGGACATAATAGAGAATATGCATAAAAATAATAATAGTAAAGGATACATATTGGATAAGTGTATAGTTACAGTGAGTCACTGTAACTATCCTCATCCTCCATCACTTCAAGCTTCTTCCCCTTTTTTTTGTATGCTGAATCATTTTTGACTTTGAGAAGATTTTCACTTTTATCATTTTTTGAAATATACATATCTCTGAATTCTTTATCTGCAGCATCCTCCACTAATTCTGTAGAAGTGATATCATTTAAGCTTTTAATTCTTAGTCTAGCTTTTTTCCTCTTTTTCTTGTGTTTATCTACAGATGAGATGGATGATACATCATTGATTACTTGAAAACAATATTGTGTTTATGTCCGATTTAAGCAATTAAATTTGTTTCTGATTAGTTAAATTTAAGTGCGTATCAAAGTTTTTTCCTTTTTATAATTTGATCGTAATATATTTGATAGATGTATTAGGTATTTTGGTTAAGGAATCTGACTCTATTTAATTCATAGAGCATATTTAAGCTGTATATTTTGTAATAAAAGAAAAGTATGACATTGGTTTTGCTAATCATTTTTTGTTATGTTTTGTTTCGCTGGTTAATACGTATTTAAAGCGTGGAAAACAATAGTTATCTCTAGTCTTCACCAGTAAAGAAACACACACACACACACACACATATATATGGAAAAAATTTCGATGTGGACTAATTTTCTAATCAATTTCGCGATCGACGTTGGTTTTGAAACTTATTACCAAACATGGCTGGTTTCTGCCCAGTCAGCATGCCAGTCACGTTTTTGTAACTGTCAGGAGAATGCGCAACTGTTAGTTGCGCATAGGATTTCCATATTTTCGACAGCGCAACTGTGAAACGCGCCGATGAATTTTCTGAAGAAGCGCAATTTATAGTTGCGCGTGGGGGTGTTGGCAGGCGCAACTGTCAGTTGCGCCTTCTATAGTTTCGTGCAGGCGCAACTCATAGTTGCGCCTGCACAGGTTGCTGCTGCTAAAACAGAAGCAGCAGCAACCCTCCTCCCTATAATCCCAAAACTCTTCCCAACCTTCAACCCCTCTTCCATGGCCGAACCCAACAACTCCAAACCTAAATTTTAGCCAATTGCCGCCATTTTTTCACAAAATTATCAAATTTCTTCCTCTTTCTTCGATTAAACCAAAGCTACAACAATCTCTTCAACCTCACTCACATTATCACTAATTATTATGGATAATTGGGAGATTCCAGATGCAGTATTGGTGCAATATGTTGAACGGATGGAAGCTGAAAATGAATTTGTTCCTGAAACTCAGTTTGAAACAGTTCCTGAAGCTTAATTTAAGATAGTTCCTGCGGCTAATGATGTTGATGTTCAATCTGCTTTGGATAATCAATTCTGTTTAGACAAACCGAATCAAAGACTGGGAAAACAAATTAGCGGCGAAGGACGAGTGAGAGAAGATAAAACATCCACTTTGCCACTGTGGAGATGTTTGTGAGGTAGTTGTATGCAAGACTCAAACAAATGCTGGACGTTGGTTTTATGGATGTGCCGGTTACCTTGATCATATAACTAACCCGAAAGGTGTTGAGTGCTGTAATTTCTTCAAATGGTTAGATCGTCCCTTGAGCCCGAGGGGAGTGGAATATGCGCTAGAGATGCAAGCCGAAGTAAGACGTTTGGAAAAGGAAAAAAGACAGCTTCGACATCAAGTAGACTATTTGCAGCCCATAAATCCAATTTGAAAAGGGGTCTAGTAAACTGGGTAGTGCAAATGTATGGTAATGGATCTGTATCAAACTTGTTTAATTGAGTTATGTATGCTTTAGTTGTAATGAATGCTGTATCACTTGGTTTTATTTGTACTTGGTTTGTTGTAGTGGATATGCAATAGATGATTTAATCAAAGTAACATAACATAGCAAGTAATTTAAATGTTTGACATAAGATATCCTTTGATAACAAAGTTGCGTACATAATAAAAATATAAGTTATACAGTTCACGAATGACAGAAGTAGTAGAAACAGGTAAAATATTTATTGCTTCCCACACGTTCGTCTCTTATGACCCAAGTTACCGCATTGTCCACATCTGTCCTGTCTTCTGTCCTCCATTTCGTCCATGACTCCCCTTATTCTTGTGGACCTCGGTCTTCCTGTATTCCTTCGCGTTGGTGGCGGGAGTATAGTAGGGCCTTCAGGTACATCCCAATATCTACTGACGGGCACTGGATGAAAAACCGGAGAATAACTATGTCTATAAATGTCTGCCGTAAACCAGGATGAAATAAGATCATGGTAAGCTCTGTTCGCTCCTCCTCTACATCGTGCGCATGCAGCTAAAACATGGGAACATGGAAAATGGGCTAGAATAGGAATATTGCATGAACAGGTGCCGCTGTCATTGGTAATATTTACTGTGTAATTGCACGCGTTTGTGTCTGTTACTTGCCACTCCGTTAAGATGAACCTATTAATGCTCATATTACGTGCTTCTGCTGAATATTTTTCCATCATTTTGTCATAATTTGGCGTGAGCGAAGATGCGTAATCCATTCCATCGGTACGTCTTCTATAGAAGTAGCTATTAAGGCGATGAAAGGTACGTGCCACTTGGGTTCGAACGAACATGTGGAAGGACTTTGGTGCAAATGAATTTGGCTGTTGCTTATTTGTGGTTCGAGTTGATGATTGGATTTGAGCAAGCGTGATCACCACCGTTTTTTTTTATCATCCACCACCCAGCATGATCTCTTTTAGACACTATAGCATGAAGCCACCATGGACAATTAGCATCAATATCACATATAGCAGTGAACTCTCTAGCACGAGACTTTATGTTTTTAAATGAAACTGAACACTTTATCGACCATTCACTTATATGTTCAATTAAAGATTTCTTCGATTTAAAAATCATACCAACACGAGGGTCTTTCTCCACACATTCTAGCCCGAACATTTCATTGGTAAATTGAAATTCTTGCACAACAGATCTTTCCATACTTGTATCATTGCATTGGTCATCTTCAAACAGTTCTTCCATCTCAATATGCTCATCGGTGTCATCAACTTCCTCTGGAATATCATCTAAAGGAGCGTCATTGTTAACATTCATAGCATCGATCCATGTTTCATCGTCGTCTAGTGAAGCAGCAATTTCCATGATATCCAAATGGAAAATTTCAATATCAGCATTTCCACCCTCCATATCCTCGGTGTCAACATCTTCATCTGCAAGTCCATGCAAGTAGTCGTTTGAATTCAGAGTTGGAATTGACTGTGGAGAATACGATGGATATGGAAGGAAACCATACCCGGGTGACTGCGATGGATATGCCATGACACTGTACCTGTACACAAACATTTGACTGTTAAGTGCCAAAAACATGAACAAAACATTAATACAGCACATAAAAGCATACCCAGCTGCATGTGCGTAAATGTTCGGTGGCTGGTAGGAGTAGTGTGGGTAATACGTTTGACTTTGCTCAGCAGTATTACTAGGTCCGGGTTGACTGGTATAATCAAAGATTTGAGCTCGCTGTTCAGTTGTATGTACCACCTCCGTCTTCTTAACATACAGCTCAATTACTTTCATCCCCACACAAAACATAGAATCGATGTCGTCGTCGTCGTTTACCTCAATAGCAATTGGTCCATTATCTATTACCCACTTACTAACCAACGCGATGTCGAACTCCGTAGAAGCAATCTTTGTAGCTTTGTAAATTGCCGTTTTTAGCTCAAGAAAATTGCAACCCCTCCTGACTTTCGATCCCTTATGCTTTCCGCCAACATAGGTTGGCTTGCTATTTTTATCGATGACTAAATCACCATCATAGTGACAAATAATAGGCACGGTAGTCATTGATCTGTCAAAATTACAGAAAGTTAATTGTCAACACCATACCTATCAAAATTGGTGGAGTAGGGTTTTGATAATTTACCTCTAGTGTAGATGAACGTGAAATCTTTTGTTTATCTCCGTAGAATTAAATGATTTTGAGTGGAAAGTTGTGTTGATAGTAGTGAAAATAATGGAAATAGATGTGAGTTGTGTTTGTTTTGGGAGGAGTTGTGTTGTTTATATGCAGCTGTTGGGCCAGGGAATAGCCCAGGTATGCAGGCGCAACTCTTAGTTGCGCATACAGGAAATTATTAAGCGCAACTCAAAGTTGCGCCTTGTATACACATGGACGCGCAACTATTAGGTGCGCATGCAACTTTCCATTACTACGCGATTCAAAGTTGCGCCTGCAACTTTCCAGAGACCGTCTGCCATATGCAACTTTCATCAAACATCAACTTTCATATAATAACAACATATAAGTACAACAGTTCATCCAACGAGGTGAAATATTTCATACAACTCATCATATTCCATATAACAACATGTTCCAAGTCAATAATACAACATCGCAGCACCTACAAGCCAACAAGTTTCAAGCCAATACAAATTCAAAACATAGCAACCAAACGACAGACCAACACAACCGCATCTTCTTATTATATTTTTGCGGTCGTGTAGTATTCTTTAAGTTTGCGTCGGAGGCGGTTGAGATGGTTCAGCTTCAACAATTTCCTACCCCGGTTGGCTACCTTGTGAAGGACCCCTCGTGCCTCTAAAACGTCTTCTTTGGTAGGTACGACCAAAAGCCCGGGACGGACGAGGCATATACGGTGGTGGTCTTTCTAGCTTATGCCTACCCAGAAGCGACTTGATAATTTCCTTGATGCTGAAGCACTTTCCTTTTACTCTTTCCTCATCTACAGGATCTGCCAGGACATCGTCAACTTCATTGGAAATCATACACAACCCTTGAAACTAAAATAAAAGAATTAATGACGCAAGTAAGTAAAGCTTATTGAGGAAGTTCAAAGAGTAAAACTTGTAAGCACTTACCAAATCACGTTCCACCGGTCCCCGTGGAGCATATCTGGGCAGTCTAGTTGACGATTCTTTAGGTACAAATCGCCGTGTGATATGCCAGTACCAACTATAGTATTGTTCGATTGTAATTCTAGGTACGCGTTCGACCTGAACGTGATCCAACCTGTGATCCCACCTTGCGACATACGAGTTGTACAAGGCTCTATTCCAACCATATGGAAAAATCTGCTCGGCCGGATCCGGTATATGCTGATGAAGGCCAAATTGCCTCATCACTCTGTCGGGGTAGTGCATGGCTACACTTTGCAAGCAAATAATCGGGGTCCTTGCATACCAACTTTGCTCCCCGTCCAAACATATAGGCGGGAGATCCTGTACGATCTCCGCCGTGTATGGCGTTTAGTCAACATCATGCTCGTCCATAACATCGAGCTCGTTGCGATAGAATGTAGGATGCCGGGCTGGATTATCTCTCCAACGTCTATCTCCGGTCTATCTATAGTCATAATCAAAATAGTGTGTGAATATTGGCAGAAATCAAAAAAAATTCACTGCTAATTTCAAGATGCTTTTACCTTGTCCCGTACGGTAATCCCAGAGCAACGTTGGCACTAACATTTGGCCGTCCAATAGAAATACGCGTCCAAGACCATACCTGCAAATTATGAGTGTTAAGAAACGTCTTTCAAAATATTACATAAATTTGGTACACCGATAAGTCAAATCCGACATACCTACAGAAGGGTTAGGCAACCTGCTAATCCGTTCGTCTTTCTTAGTGCCACATTGTCCAACTCCTTATACAATGCGCACAAAACAGCGCTACCCCATGAATAATCGGAAATGGTGGCAAAATTCTCTAGCAAGTACAACCATTTAACGCTAACTCAACCCTTCGAATGGTTCGAAAATAGACGAGATGCGATTAGAAGTAATATGACAGTCCGTGTGAACTGTTCTATCTCCTCAATAGATGAATCGACTGAAATCTCCCGACCGATTATAAGGTCATTCAGTCATTTGACCTTCAGCTCTCTTCTATTGACCACCGCTTCTGGAGGTGGAATTTCACCAAGCAAACATTGACAAACCTCATCGGCGTCCACGTTACCACCGTAGTTCAACACGGCGCCTTCGATGGAAAGGCCAAGCAAAATAGATACGTCTTGCAGTGTAATGGTCATTTCTCCAACGGAAAAATGAAAAGTGGAAGTCTCCGGTCTCCATCTATCGCATAAACCTATGAGTAATGACCTGTCAAATCTGATATATCTAATCTACATGAAATACCAGAATCCCGCTTGATGTAGTAATTGTTGAACCCGTTGATCTTCAACCATCTCCATCAATTCTTCAAAACTTTGCGAATGATCCAGGCAATCCACCGGTTTTACACTCTGCAAAACAAAGAATTATATCTTTTAGTTAATTCAAAATGCGAAATAACTTGCAAAAATTTACTATAATTACAAGACGAATAATATTACCCTCATTAACTCTTCAAAATTAGAGCGGTGATTATCTTGCATATAAAGCACGCTACCGTCTACCGGTTCGCTTTCCGGTTCTTCAAAGTTCATGCAAAAAAACCGATTTTTACAAATCGTTTACAATCAGTTAGTGATTCAACGCTTTAAATTGGATTATTAAGATGTACAACAAGCTCTTTGACAATATTTCTTGTAAATATAATAAACAAATTTTACAATTATCAAAAAACTAGGGTTTACAAATTACCAAAATCTATTTGTGTTGAAGAGGATCCCGCTTCCATTGTTGTAGCTTTGGTTTAATCGAATAAAGATGAAGAAATTTGATAATTTTATGAAAAAATGGTGGTAATTGGCTAAAATTTTGGCTGGAAGTTGTTGGATTCGGCCATGGAAGATGGGTTGAAGGTTGGAAAGAGTTTTGTTGGAATGGGGAGGATGGTTGCTACTGCCTCTGTTTTAGCAGCAGTAACATATGCAGGCGCAACTATGAGTTGCGCCTGCACCAAGCGCAACTAAGAGTTGCGCCAAAACCAAAATCCCCAACATGCGCAACTCTTAGTTGTGCATTCGAAAAAAATAAATCCCATGCGCAACTATCAGTTGCGCTTTCTGGTGGCAGTTACAAAAACGTGACTGGGCTGCTGACTGGGCAGAAATCAGCCCTGTTTGGTAATAAGTTTCAAAACCAACGTCGATCGCGAAATTGATTCGAAAAGTAGCCCGTTTTGAAAATTTGTCATATATATATATATATATATATAAGAAATAGTATTTTGTGATGAAATGCACATTTGACATTTGGTCTTTAGTGTAGGTACCTTAATTTCTTCCTCCTACATGAAATGCGTTGAGCATTACCTAATCATACATTTTAATTGTAGGACATATGATATGATAGATAAAAATAGGTTTGAAATTACTGCAAAGTTAGTCGCATGCAACATTTGTTAGCATTAGCGCAGTCATTGTATTGTATTTTCTTTAAAGAACAGGACAATTAGTCAAAACTTGGATGTGCTTATACGCAATGCAAAGTTTGCAACATATGTAGGCTTGTACTCTAGGTTGAACGTTTGAAAGTTGAAACAAAAGAAAATATATCTCAAAAGCTTTAGAAATCTGAAGTTCTTTCGTGGACATCAGATGCTACACCTGAATTCATAAGCATCATGGAGGGGAAAGAACTGGGCATATTGTAACGATTCGAAAATTTTGATTATTTGATTTTAAATATTTAATTAATTTTAAATATTAACTTATTGATATTAAAAAGGTTTAATAAACTTAAAATCAAATATAGGGTTATTTAAAGTAATAACTTGAATTCAAATATATTTATTATTTAAGTTATTGAATTGTAAATTTGTATTTGGAGTGATTCAAACTATTAGAGTTTTTAAATTTAATATTAATTGAATGGAATTAATGATTTCATTTAACTCATTTTAAATTAATATAACAATAACGGTGAATTCAATTTGTAATATTTGCAGCAACAAACAGTTTGAATATAGTTGAGAAATTTATCGTTAATATTACGGCTCGATTTTTATTGACGTATTCCTTTACTTTTTTTATTTATTTTTCCATTATTTTTAATTTGAAAAATATTGATATTATCCGTTGGACGCTTTATAGGCAAAAGGTAGCATTTTTATGACTTTACATAACACAATAACCAAAGTATATTGTTATTATTTTGGTGTCGCGTTGTTGATCTGAGCGTGATTGTAATTTCGTTTTGTCGATTCGAAGTCTGTACGCGAATGGAAAGCAAAGCGACTAAATGTCAGAAACTTAAACATAAAAATAAGTCAACAACATTTATTTGATCACTTTTTATCTTGTCTAAAAATGTACCCCTCCATCAAATTTATGTCTGCTAGCTTCAGAGCCAAAAAAAAAGAGTAAGCGATTTCAAAACTTTGAAATTCTTATTTTCAAAATCCATTAATTCAAAAATTTTAAAATAAATATCTTTGATTTTTTTTTTTACCTTGATCTTCTCTTGGTAGGAGTTTTAAGGGGTTCGGTCGAGGTTTGGGGTAGGCGAATGTTTGAGCGGTGCTTGTTGGATATTAGGGTATTGATTTGTGGAAAAATGGAAGCGGAGTTTCACGATTTTGACTTGGGATTTGGATTAGGGGTGCCGTTTAGCATCTGCAGTGGAGAGATTAGGTGGTCACGGCTAGGATGGGGTTGCGTGCTCGTCGTGATGGGGTCTGGTGGATGGAGGATTCGTGGAGGAGGCGTTGTTGAGACGGTGAGCGATATCGTAGAGCAATGATTGGATGAAGGAGAACAGGAAGGAGGAAGTTCGGCCTTGTCTGTTCGGTAGAAGTGTTTGAGGTGGAGTAGATTATGAATTTGGGAGGATGGATTAGGTAGGGTAATTAGAGTAATTTAAAATGAAATTAGTGTTTAATTGATTTCATTTAAATTTTGAGAACCCGTAAAAATCATAACTCTCTCATACGATAACAGATTCGAATGCGGTCAGTGCGCTTGTATAAACGTTAGCTACGCAATGGAATCGGTTTGGCTGAATTAGGAACTATATATTGGAATTTTGCGCTAAATAGTCAGAACCAGAACGCTTCGGGGATAATTGGAATTTAGGTGAGTTAAAACTCATTTTTTGGTTAACCGGTATGTTATATAGTTGAAAAAATTATTGATTAGATGTTTGGATGATTTATTGTTTTATCAGTTGGTTTAGTTTTATTCCCGCTTCTGGAGCGGATGACATTTTATGTATACCCGTCTAGTAGCGGATGACCTATATTATATGATTTATACTGTTTTTGATACAGGAGGACATGTTGAAAGGATCCAACAAGGATTCCTCGCCATTTTTTATTTTAATTTCAGTAATATTTCCGTCATGTGAATTATTGGATATTAAACACGATTGTTTGACATCACTGGTTATGACATTGTTATATGTTCAAAATTTAAACCATATAATGATAGAAAATCAATATCGATATTGGTTAAACGTTGGGTAGCTATTGGCCTTAAATGTGTATTTTAAAAATACTATAAATCGTCATTTGAGTTGGATTTGGTTTTTGAGACATGAATTGATTTTAAAATCTGAAACTGGATTTCGAAAATATTTTGTTTTAAAGGATTTAACATCTATTGTTGAATATGCGCTTATATGATTTTTGTTTGATGATAATAAACATATATAAATTCGTTTAAATGTATTTGTTAATGTACTATTTTATTTTTCATAGATTAAATAAATATTTGCTGAATAAAATTAAATAACACAGAATTTGAATTCAAACAGAAATTTTATTCAAATAAATATTTATTACAATTTTGAATAGTACAAATTCAAGCTCTCACTATACATATACAATTTTGATTCTAATTACATCACAATTTAATTTACATAAATTCCTCACTACATATCACTCACACTCGTATTTTATCTTCAACTTCATTCCAGTTAGAATCCAGCATCTGAGCAATCTGCAAAAATATTCACTAACGTAGTAAAATTGAAAAAGAAATATTTTTGCAATATAAAATAAAATATGGATTTTGAAAATATTATTTACCTCAGTTATTTGGATTGTTCGTCATCATTTACATTTGAATTCATCACACACGAACAATGTGACATGCACAGTGTATCACTGTACATGCCACAAGGCCGTGCACACCGATATACACTTGATTGATTTACAGGAACAAGTGAGCACAGGTCAAACCCAAATGAAAAGCCTGGTTCAACTCACGTGCAATAAAATAAATGTCACAACTTTCAGCACAAGGTCAAATCCGAGCTTCAAGCTGGATTCAACTCAGGTGAAATTTCGAAAAATAAACAAAATGCAAAAGTCAAGTCACTACTCAACTCAGTGCATCAACCAAAGTTAAGACAACATGAAGTCTGCAACTCAAGCTACAAGTTAAAAACAATGACACAAAAGTCAAGGCCGCAAATGAAATGCAACTCACATGTACACCATGATATCAAGGCCAGAAGCTCAAGTCAGTGCACAACAACCTCGGCAAACAACAACACAGTCTCAAATTCAAATAACAAAGGAACCAACACAAAAGTTCACAATTCAACATGATAGCAAATGCTCAAACTCAGGTGGACAGCAAACAACAGTGCAATGAACAACTCACAAATATGCAACCAGACCAATACACATGAATGTATACAAATGATCAGGCCATAATGAAGCAAAACACTAATTAAAGTACACAAGTGACACAGCAATGCATATAACCAAGACACAAAGGAATGTCAAAATGATACAAGTAGTGAAACCATGGCATGAACCAAGTAAAAAGCATATACCAGGCTACACAATATCAAAGTGCAGACGACCAAATATACAACCAAAGAAGAAAACCATCAAGCCAACACAGCAGCAAGTGAATGCAGAGCTACTCCAGACAAGATGACAGCACATATATACAAACATGAATGCATATATATACATGCAAGCAATCAAGATGACAATATCACTTCAAATGAAAACATATGTACCAGTGAAACATGTGCAGCCCAATGAACAAAGGCAACAAAGGTCAAGTACAGTGCAACTCAATGATGCAACATTTTTAATATGTACCAATAGGCTATGCAGTAAAGCCAAAGCAAACAGAGGGATCAATATGGCAACACAGCAAGCACATGAATGCACAGTGCAAGCTATAACTCCAAAAGACCAAGCCGAAGTCAATGTTGAACAAGTCAACCTTCATTACAAAGTAAAAATGCCAGAAATCAAAATACCGTGGTAGCCAAGGAATCAAGACGTGAAATATACTAATTTGACAAAGTCAGATAAATCATCAAACGTTCGAGCATCATCAAGCGGCCGAGATAATCTTTTGACAAATTCAAACAAAAATTATGTGACGAAAATTTAGGTATTCGAATCATATAAAAGGATAGCATCATCGGCAAATTCAATCCATCGAGTTCAAGTACGAAAGCACTAAAGCACAAAAGCATAAGTTACATACCGAAGCAAGGATAGAACTCGATCAACGAAGCAGCCAAAGTGAGCAACAAGGAAAAGATCGATCAAAGCTACTCACGAATTATCCACGCAATCGATCAACTTAAGTCAGGCTCTTCGCGAAACCCTAATTTGGAATCAAAGAACAAAGCCCTAATTCAATTTCACGAAAAGCCGAAGCCATAATTTAGTTGCAAAGAGGAACAGCCGCCATCTTTACGTAAACGAACGGAGCAAATAAAAGAGACGGGCCAAATTATAAAAGGGGCCGGCGTTTTTAATATGGGCTTTTAATTTTAAATAGGGTTATTTTATTTTAAATTGTTTTTTAATTTGTAATTTCTTTTTAAACCGTTTAAATTTCTAGTCGTGTAACTAGGGGACAAACTACGTGGCGTAGTTTGAGAATTCGCAACTCAGTGGCTGAGTTGTGGCAGGGTTTTGAGCGTAGAGTTAGGTTTAGTCGATAGCGGGTGTCGCGAGTTTACGTGTGTAAGCGTCTGACTATCTAATTTCTAGTAGAAACCTTGGAGGCAGTACGTAGGCAGGGTTTTGCCGAAGCTAGGTAAATTCTGTGTCGTTCTATTTCTGCATTTTATTATTCTGCTATTTTTCTATGCTGCTATTAATCTGTGATCTGTGTTGAAATAATAAGCTTTCGCAATTAATTTTTATAATCAACACTTTCACCCTATTCACCCCCCCCCCCCCTCTAGGGTGAAATCGATCCCACAAGTGGTATCAGAGCCAGGTATAGAAGTCAATTTTGTTTTAAAAATTCGTGTTTCAAAAATCAATTTTTTAAAAAAATTTGAATTTTTAAAATGGCTTCTTTTAATAATGCTTTTGCTGAGGGTCAGTCCATAGTTAGACCACCAATGTTCAATGGTGAATATGCTTACTGGAAAAATAGGATGGAAATTTTTCTGAAAACCATTGACGCTTGGGATATTGTTGAGACAGGTTATAGAATACCAACTATAACTGTAGATAATCAGGAAATAGAGAAACCAAAGGAACAATGGACAGAACTAGAAAATAAATTACAAAATACTAATGCTAAAGCTATGAATTCTATTATCTGTTCATTGGATCAATGTGAATTTAATCGTGTCTCACATTGTCTAACTGCGCAGAAAATATGGTACTTACTAGAAGTGACTCACGAAGGAACATCTCAAGTCAAAGAATCTCGCCTTGCCATGCTAAGCAGCGAATACGAGAACTTCACAATGGCAAAGGAAGAAAATGTCAAAGAGATGCATGGACGACTTTCCAATATCGTATATAAATCAAAAGCTCTCGGAAAATCATACACGGAACTGGAAATAGTCCGAAAAATCCTCAGAGTCCTTCCACGAAGATTTGAATCAAAAGTGACTGCCATTCAAGAATCAAAAGATTTAAAACAGATGAAAGTTGAAGAACTCATCGGTAATCTCACCACTTATGAGCTAGAAATAAAGTTCAAGGAAGAGCGTGAAGGAAGTGACACTCGAAAGAAATCAATAGCGCTCAAAGGAACAACCGAAAGTGATGATGATAACGATGATGATGATGCAGCAGCAGAATTGGAGCTATTGATAAAGAAATTCAAAAGATGGAATTACAAATATGGAAATTCAGCTCGAATTCAAAAGGCGAAAAGCAGAATAGCCAAAGCACTAGACTACTCTGAAGAGCAGAAGATCATCTGTCACAAGTGCAACCAACCCGACACATCAAGCCCAATTGTCCTCAAAATCAACGTGACTTTGAAAAGAAATCAAAAAGGAAAAGTTTTGCAGCCACGTGGAATACAAGTGATGAAGATGATCAAAGTTCTAGCAGTGAGAGTGAGAAAGCAGATATGTGCCTTCATGGAAATATAACTGATAGCGACGATGACGAGCCAAGTGAGGTATCAAAACTTACTCACTCTGAATTACTTATTTATTTCCACGAAGTGAATGGCTGTTTTGAATGACTTAGGGAGAAATATGCCAAACTTGAATCACAAAAAGACACTTTGATAGAATTAAATGAACAACTTGACCAATTAGTTGAAAACTATCAAAGAAGGATCCCTAAGTGTGATAAGTGTCCAACATTCGAAGATGAAATTAAAAAATCAGAAATCAATATAAAATCACTTGAAAATGAAATTCTGATTTTAAAAGAGAGTGAAAATACTAGGAGAGAGAATTCTATTAAAAAGTGCACACAATTGTTAAACGAAAATGAATCTCTCAAAACACAAGTCCAACAATTGTCAACGACTTTAGATAAATATTCAAAAAGTGAAAAATCGTTGAATATGCTATTAGGAAAGCAAACTGTTAATACGGTTAGACAAGGACTTGGATATAATAAATCAAAAATTGTTGAAAGCAATATTAATCAAGTCAACTCTATGTGCACAATTTGTAGAAAATATGGACACAATCACAATAATTGTTGGTATAGACCCAAACATGTGAAAACTATACCAATTTGGGTTCCAAAAGGCACAAATATAAAATCTCTCGAAGTTAAACAAATTTGGGTGCCGAAGAGAACAATTATAAATAGTTTTGGGTCTCCACAAAATTATTTTTCTGAATATTCTGCCACTAACGATCATGGACTTATAAAAACAAATAGGTCACATAAATCTTTTCCTGTGTAGGTGTGGTGGCAGGCTAAGGAACAACTATAGTGTTCTCTGGATTTTGGCCGTTCCAGAAACACAACGGGCGACAAAGCAAAGTTCCTTAGCCTAGTATAAAGGTGACAAAATCACAACAGACGACAACGAAAAATATTGTAAAGGTAAAACAGGTAAAGGTATATTTATTTGAACGATATTTAAATGTGATAATCTGCACCATATTCTGAATTAAATCAGCCAATAATGAGATGATGAAAAAATGATGATTTTGATTCTGACTTATTCAACATAGTTGGCCAATTATATTCTTATGCCAAAAACACTATAAAAATCTCTAAATTCTTTGAATTACTTCATATATATCATTTGGATTAATAATAGTGTTTTTTGTTGGATGTTAATACAATTGGCTATAATACGGCTAACTCAATATTCACGGTTTTCTGATTATTTACACGGCTTCAATTCAAACTCAAAAGAATGTCATTTAAATTGTTGTTAAAATTGAGTTTGGATTTTTTGGTGCACACTTCATGGTTTGGTCGATCAAATTCAATTAATTATAATTTTGAGTGAAAGAAAATTTCTGATGCAGATTACACTAGTAATCTAGTTGATAGAAAAATTACTAGTTGAACGTGATTTTTGAGACATTCAGTAACTGCATCGTTTTTCAAAAAAAAAATCTGCATATTTTTCATTTCAAATAATTTTCAAATAGCAGAAAATTTTCTTATAAAACCCCTTCGAGAAAATCATTTTTGACCATATTTTCATATTAGCCATTTTTTAAAAATTGATTTTATAATTATTTTTGAATTTGATTTTAAATGACTATTTTGACTAATCTGACTCCCTATGATTATCAAAAAGATGAATAGTGATTGAAAGAGTGATGGGTGCTAATATTGATCATATATTATGACTCGAGACGGTATAATTAGTAAATTTCTTCAGAAATTTAAACAAGAGTTATAAAACTTTTTGTTGGTAAAAATTCCATGACCATCTCTATCTCTATCATATTTCTAACAACCATCACTCATCAAAATTCTATATAGTTTGTCGATATGTGGTACTTTAAGCAGGAATCGTTCGTTTTTTATTTTACATTTTTTTCTTAAAAAAAATAGTAATAATAAACAAATACCAATGTATTCACTCTCATTTAAAAGTCCTCACGGTTATGCATGGGTGAATTACTTGGAATATGTTATGTGCTTCCATACTCATTTAAAAGTCCTCACGGTTATGCATGTATGGAACGCATATCAAAAGTTGATTTTTAAATAAACAAGTTGATTCTAATCCCATTTAAAAGTCCTCACGGTTATGCGTGGTTAGAAGATACTTGAATTCATTTTTTTAAATAAAATTGGAATACTACTAATCTCATTTAAAAGTCCTAACAGTTATGCATGGTTGGTAGATATTCAAATTCCTGATTAAATATACCACAAATAGACACAATTGTATGGTTTTATATGATGACATCATTCCATCATTCTAAAAGTGGAATATGCGCATAACAAAATATTTATGATTTTTGTTTGATTTTTTATTGAAATTTATTATTTATATTTAATTGAGTTTTTAAGGTTGGATTAATATAGATCACTTTTTCTCTATTTTCTCTAACACTATTACTCTTTTGCTGATAACAAAAGGGGGAGAGAAAAGTTAAGATTTTGTCAAATAAAATCAAGCAAAGGTCAAATAATTTTCTATTTGCATCTAGGTTCATTTGCATATTTTTATTTGTATGCATATTTGTAGGGGGGGATTTGTGTAGAAAGGAAGCATTTAAATAGGGGGAGCAATTAGAGCATATGAATGATCAAATACATTTAACATATTCAAAATCTTAAATATATGTTTGTTGTCATCAAAAGGGGGAGATTGTTGAATATGCGCTTATATGATTTTTGTTTGATGATAATAAACATATATACATTTGTTTAAATGTATTTGTTAATGCACTATTTTATTTTTCATAGATTAAATAAATATTTGCTGAATAAAATTAAATAACACAGAATTTGAATTCAAACAGAAATTTTATTCAAACAAATATTTATTACAATTTTGAATAGTACAAATTCAAGCTCTCACTATACATATACAATTTTGATTCTAATTACATCACAATTTAATTTACATAAATTCCTCACTATATATCACTCACACTCGTATTTTATCTTCAACTTCATTCCAGTTAGAATCCAGCATCTGAGCAATTTGCAAAAATATTTACTAACGCAGTAAAATTGAAAAAGAAATATTTTTGCAATATAAAATAAAATATGGATTTTGAAAATATTATTTGCCTCAGTTATTTGGGTTGTTCGTCATCATTTACATTTGAATTCATCACACACGAATAATGTGACATGCACAGTGTATCACTGTACATGCCACAAGGCCGTGCACACCGATATACACTTGATTGATTTACAGGAACAAGTGAGCACAGGTCAAACCCAAATGAAAAGCTGGGTTTAACTCACGTGCAATAAATTAAATGTCACAACTTTCAGCACAAGGTCAAATCCGAGCTTCAAGCTGGATTCAACTCAGGTGAAATTTCGAAAAATAAACAAAATGCAAAGGTCAAGTCACTACTCAACTCAGTGCATCAACCAAAGTTAAGACAACATGAAGTCTGCAACTCAAACTGCAAATTCAAAACAATGACACAAAAGTCAAGGCCGCAAATGAAATGCAACTAACATGTACACCATGATATCAAGGCCAGAAGCTCAAGTCAGTGCACAACAACCTCGGCAAACAACACAGTCTCAAATTCAAATAACAAAGGAACCGACACAAAAGTTCACAATTCAACATGACAGCAAATTCTCAAACTCAGGTGGACAGCAAACAACAGTGCACTGAACAACTCACAAATATGCAACCAGACCAATACACATGAATGTATACAAATGATCAGGCCATAATGAAGCAAAACACTGACTCAAGTACACAAGTGACACAGCAATGCATATAACCAAGACACAAAGGAATGTCAAAATGATACAAGTAGTGAAACCATGGCATGAACCAAGTAAAAAGCATATACCAAGCTACACAATATCAAAGTGCAGACGACCAAATATACAACCAAAGAAGAAAACCATCAAGCCAACACAGTAGCAAGTGAATGCAGAGCTACTCCAGACAAGATGACAGCACATATATACATACATGAATGCATATATATACATGCAAGCAATCAAGATGACAATATCACTCCAAATGAAAACATATGTGCCAGTGAAACATGCGCAGCCCAATGAACAGAGGCAACAAAGGTCAAGTACAGTGCAACTCAATGATGCAACATTTTTAATATGTACCAATATGCTATGCAGTGAAGCCAAAGCAAACAGAGGGATCAATATGGAAACACAGCAAGCACATGAATGCACAGTGCAAGCTACAACTCCAAAAGACCAAGCCGAAGTCAATGTTGAACAAATCAACCTTCACAAAGTAAAAATGCCAGAAATCAAAATACCGTGGTAGCCAAGGAATCAAGACGTGAAATATACGAATTTGACAAAGTTAGATAAATCATCAAACGTTCAAGCATCATCAAGCGGCCAAGATAATCTTTTGACAAATTCAAACAAAAATTATGTGACGAAAATTTAGGTATTCGACTCCTATAAAAGGATAGCATCATCGGCAAATTCAATCCATCGAGTTCAAGTACGAAAGCACTAAAGCACAAAAGCATAAATTACATACCGAAGCAAGGATAGAACTCGATCAACGAAGCAGCCAAAGTGAGCAACAAGGAAAAAATCGATCAAAGCTACTCATGAATTATCCACGCAATCGATCAACATAAGTCAGGCTCTTCGCGAAACCCTAATTTGGAATCAAAGAACAAAGCCCTAATTCAATTTCACAAAAAGCCGAAGCCCTAATTTAGTTGCAAAGAGGAACGGCCGCCATCTTTACGTAAACGAATGGAGCAAATAAAAGAGACGGTCCAAATTATAAAAGGGGCCGGCGTTTTTAATAAGGGCTTTTAATTTTGAATAGGGTTATTTTATTTTAAATTGTTTTTTAATTTGTAATTTGTTTTTGAACCGTTTAAATTTCTAGTCGTGTGACTAGGGGACAAACTACGTAGCGTAGTTTGAGAATTTGCAACTCAGTGGCTGAGTTGTGGCAGGGTTTTGAGCGTAGAGTTAGGTTTAGTCGATAGCGGGTGTCGCGAGTTTACGTGTGTAAGCGTCTGACTATCTAATTTCTAGTAGAAACCTTGGGGGCAGCACGTAAGCAGAGTTTTGCCGAAGTTGGGTAAATTATGTGTCGTTCTATTTCTACATTTTATCATTCTGCTATTTTTCTGTGCTGCTATTATCTGTGATCTGTGTTGAAATAATAAGCTTCCGCAATTAATTTTTATAATTAACACTATCACCCTATTCACCCCCCCTCTAGGGTGAAATCGATCCTACATCAATTTTATTCCAATCTTTTAAATGTCTTTTCTAAGTCACTTAGAAATGTTTTAAAAGATTATTTATTTATATTTAATATTATTTTAAAGATTATTTATTTATATTTAATGTTGTTTAAAAGTTATTTATCGGTATTTTAATATTTTGAAAAGTTAATTATTTAAATAATTAATATGGTTTGAAATTAATAATAATGATTTACTAAAAATATTTTGGAAAATAATTAATATCTTTTATAATAACTTTGAAGATTGATTATTATTGTTTTATTAATAATGTTTTTTGAAATTATTAATTATTATTTTAAAGATGTTTGATGTTATAAGTGTTTTTTATTAATTTATAATGTTTATTGTTAATCATTATTATTATATAATAGTGATTTGAAGCAAATTATTATTATTTATTTATAAAATGGTTTGAAGACTTAAAGGAAGATTATTAACAAGGTAGAGGATGATTTATAAATGGTTAGATATTTATAAACAAATTTAGAAATGGGTTTATAGATTTGTAAGTGGAGCTTTATAATTAGTTTTATGGATTTATAAAGAGTTTATAAATGATTTAGAGATGTTTATAAATGGTTTTTAGAAATTAATAAAATAGTTTATAAATGGGTTTTAGAGATTTATAAAGTGTCAGGACCCGATTCTTCGACTTTCGAACATCGACATCAATACGTCCACTGTATCAACCGCCGAACAATCGAATGCTGGAAAACCGAACCTTGAGGGTTAAAATGAAGAGGTAGAAGAAAAAGATAGAAGAAATAAGGAAACAGAACAGAAACAATATCAGAATCTCACATATCGCAGCGGAACAACATATAATAGATAATTGAATAATCTTTAAAACAAAGAACTATCTCAGTTATTACATTACATCCTCAGAGTGTACAACAACAATATACAACACAACAAAACAATGGACAACTATACAAACATGTCCTTACAAGTGAATTCTACAGCGGAAAGATAATATCATATACAAGTAATACGTCTCGCCATCCAGCTCGTCACTTGAGCTCCATAGAACTTCTGAATCCAAAATGACCCGATAACCTGACTCTAGACTGCCCGTGTGGAAAATTATGGGCACCCCAAGTTTAGGAAGAGAACAACAAACTCCAGGTCAGTCATGGGACTGGTGTGAGAACTTAAAACAGTTATTTATCTTTTAAAATAACAACAACAAGGGAAGTGAAAAAATATTCGCAATGCTTTTGGAAAATGAAACTACCATAAGGCCTCCCCGCACACACACAATGCAAACGCAGAATTGGAGGAGATTTCTCCTTATGATAGTCAAAGATGCTTACTACGCAAAACAAATCATTTTTGATATTATTATTAGTGTATAGTGATGAAAGCATTTCGAAAATAGAATATAAATCTTAGCCAGCATAGGTATCATTATATTATGCCTGCTATAGCTACCATATTAAATGGCAGGTTCTACAACTAAAACCGTACAAGGCTCGTATTGTTTCTTTGGATTTTCCAACAAATAGTCAGGCTAAGGAACTTCCTACTATCAATGGGATCGCCTCTGGCGGGACGTCCCGAGAACCTAACGTTACGGTTAGATCTCTGCCAACACAAGGCCGGGTTACCTTTGTAACTAGGTAACTACTACACGAATATGTCATCCCCCGATCCCTTTGGACCTTTATCCGAGTGCTCGATAACCAACATCACACAGTAATAAATATAGTGTGTCAACATGAGTAAGTATCTGGGCTCCATACCATGATACCACCCTTTCCAGAAGGAAATGACATACCCTAAAGGGCGTGACCCTCATAACCTTGCCGCATATTCCTGCTTTGACCATTTCCGGGGAGTGAGGTCTGACGAAGTCTCGTCCACAAAGCCATGCTTTGATCAACAAATGATCAATAAATAATCATCACACAGCAACACTCAGCATGCCACATTACCAAATTGGGAATATATCGCTGATAACCTTCAACTACATAACCTCTAAGGGTGTTAAGCTAAGAGAATAAATTCTCCACCACCAACGGAAATGTATTTGAAAGAAATCCGCTTTATATCTCAAAATGTAATGTCAGACATGTAACCATATAAGTCTGTTCCAGGTTCGAACAGAACCGAAGGCACTTCCAAAGAAGCCCTTGCAATCCGGGTATTCACAATCCCGATTGAATTTCCCATCACAAAGGAAATCCCCATACCGTAGCTAACGGTGCAGAGACAATCGATAGGTCATCCTATCGTTTTCACAAATACCCGGTCTTCAATGCTATCCATTACGTCGTATCACTATTCGGAATGGGTACCCCGAATAACGAGCGCAACAATTTAAAAATAAGTGTAGCATTCAATTTCAACCAATTCACAACAAATACCTATTTAAAGGTCAATATTGATAGTCGGTTATTTAACTATCAATCAATATTCACAACATCACCCGATCTCAATTAATTTCCCGATTTATTTATTTTCAAAAATATATTTACAAGATATATTTTCCACACTTCAACCATTTGTAAACAAATTTCAAATCATTTTTCACCTTTCCATCTTTGAAAACAAATTTAAAATCAATTTCCTTAAATGGAAAACACTTCCAAATATTTATCCATTTTCAATTTAAAATGGTTCATTTAAATCAATCAAATAAATCCTTACCGATTTATTTTAAACTTACGTTCCAAATCCGTAAATTTATTTCCACACTTCAAAATAAATCAATGTTTATTTCTAAACAAATTTCCCTTTCCTTTATAAATTCCATAGTGAATTTACCTTTCCAAAATATCTATGAATATACGATTTCCAAATCGATTTCTAATATTCATTTTGTAACGATCCCGAATTTTTACTAAATTTAAATTGGTAATTAAATTAATTTTTGAATTTAAATCTATAAAATTTATTAGTAAATTGATTCGAGTTTCCCTAAATTCAAATAAAAAATATATATTAAATCATATGAATTTAAATATTGTACATATGTGATTTGGATTTAAATTTCAAGTAAATGGATTTACAATAATATGAATATATATGTATATATGTACATACATTGAGTTTGAGTTATTGTTTTAACTAAATGGTTTAAAGATAAATTATAATGATAAAAATAAAAGTAAACAATTAATTGCTAAAGTTTTAACAACAAATTTAATATGGAAATTCATCGATATTATAAAATAAATAAATATATAGTTTATACAAAATGAAGTTAAGATGTAATTTTAATATCATAATACAAATAAAACAAACAATAATAATAAAAGTAGAACTTCATTGTATTTCAAAGTAACAAAACAAAGATAGCAAAATACATAATATAGTATGAAAATATAAAAACAAAGTAAGTATGGGCTTGAGAAAGAAGACACCCAGCATGTACAACTGACAAAAAAGAAGAAATAAGCAAGGCAAGTGATATCGACTTACAATATATTCTCTGCCATCAAAACATTTATGCAGCCATACCTCTGTTGCACCTCAAAAATATAATACAACATCACTGCAGGCGAGCTTTATAAAATAAAAAGTACAAAATAAATAAATCAAAGAAGTAAACATATGTACAAATGGGATAAAAATAGTTTAAGGTACAAGACATTAATGCAGCCCCCAAAAACCTGTAGATCTCAGCCATGCATGGTATTATAAAACAAAGAGGAAAGGATAATAAATTTCATCTCAGCCCAAATATAAGATCACTTCAGCCACGTCCTTAGTACAAACCATATCACCTTACTGTACATTCTTTTATATATATCAACATGCACTGTTTTTTTCTCTTTTATCAAATACTGCAATCAGTTCATCCTAAGTAAAATAAAACTGAGTGAAAGAAAAAAAAACCAAAACAATCTCACTTAACATAAACAAACATCCACTTAAAAAATTTCTCAAGCAATCAAAGCCTGACAGTTTAGAAGCAAAGAAAAGCTTCAGATAACCCAGACTTCAACTTGTAAACTCCTGAAGTCAACATGATTTGGAAGGTGAGTAACTCCACCTTTAAAAATTTAAAGTATAATATAGTTGAATATTATTGTTGTGATCAATATTGTATGGTGAAGTATGTTTGGAAAATTTTGAAGTATGATGTATACAGGCATTTGAATAATTGCAATTCCTCTGTTTCCAGTTTTTGTTCATGTTTGATTTAAAATTCAAAACCTTTTTATTTAATCTTTGTTTAGACTTAAGTTTAAATAAAACTTGTTTGTTTCATTTCAAACTTTAGTTAGGATTCAACTTAAGTTAAACAACTTATTTATTTGTCTGGAAATTAAGAAACATAAGCCAAACTTCAAAATTTGAAAATTTTCAAACTTCTTAATCTTCGAATTCAGGATTATAAACTGAGTCCTTATGCTAAATTATGATTTTTAAAGCAAAATTTATAATTTTTAGACTTGGAAGTTAAGAGCAATTCGAGTTTGTTTAAATCTTGTTCTATCGTCAATTCCTCGTGATTCTTGGGTTCGTGATGGTCGAGACCGTTGCTAGTGATGGAGGGACGAAGGGGGATGCTGGGAAAATAGTAAGATGGTGGTCAGACCTCGGTGGCGACGGCGGTGGGGTTTGGAAATTTGTAAACCTAGTTTTAGTCTAGGGTGAAAAATCGATCGCTGCGGCTTGTGGGATTGATCGAGTGCGATGAGGTTTGGGGTGATGGTAGAGGGGGTGACATCGAATAGATGGCCGGAGCTGTCGACCCTCAGGTGGTCGTGGTGGTGAGAACGACGCCGTGCCAGGTTTGGAAAAAAAATTCAACTTCGTTGTTCCAGGTTTCGACTTTGAACCCAAATTTTGATCTTGGGGTGTCGGTGAAGTTATGATGGTCTGAGATTGATCTGTAGGTGGGTTTCGACTTGCTTGACGATGCAGCGACCTCTGGTGGTGGTCATCGACGCCGTGCATGTGCACGGAGCACGAGTTTGGGTTGGTATTTGGTGGTTTCGGTTTTCTTGCGTGTTGTCTCGAGTGATGGTTCGAAGTTTTGCGTGCTGGACTCAAAGTAGGTAGAGGGGAGAGTTGGGTAAATGTTTTGTACAGGTTTTATAAACCAAACCTGATCAGTTTGTAATTTCAAATCTAAACTTTAATTAAGGATTGAACTGAGATTTAAATCAAAAAAAAATTTAATATAAGTTCAAGTTTAGTTTGAAGAATTGTTTGGAAATAAAGTTTTAAAATTTAATTTGTTTTACATAACTTAAAAATGTTTAAGTTCAAATGTATTTAAAGAGAATTGAAATTTATAATGGAACTTGAAAGTGTACAGGAAGCATTTAAACAAGTTTTAAATAAAAGTTTAATCTCAACATTTTTTGTAAGTGGTAAATAAATCGTAATAGGAATGAGTTTCACCTTATGTTAGTGTAGAATTAACGATTTATAATTCGTTAAGTATTAAGTTAATTAACATGGACAATTTATTTAATTAAATAAGGATTTGGATTAATTAAATAAATAATTAAAGGTTTAATTACTTAATTAAGGTTTAAAGATTTATTAAGTTAAAATTTGTAAATTAAGGATTATTAATTAGATATTAATTAATGATCAAAGTTGATTAATCAAGTGATTAAGCAATAAATTAATTTAAGGATAATGTGATAAATTAACCAGTGTGATTAATTTAGGATTGATTATTGATTATGGGTTAATTAATGGTTAATTAAAAGATAATGTATTAAATGTTGGTAATTAGTTGATTATTAATTTACCTTAACTAGCAAATTTATCCATAGAAATTAATCTGAGTTAAAATTAATCAGATAACTTAAATTGATCCTATTTATGGATGTTTAGATTGTATTGGATGTTGAATTGTTTGACATCCCTGATATGTGATGCTTTGTGATATATCCTGATTTAAGTTGTGATCTGTAATGTAATTAATTATCTATGTTCTAATTCATTACATGTGATATATATATCTGTGATCTGTGAATGAAGATAAGCATTATAGTTTATATCGCTTATCGGATATATTGTTGTATTTGATTTGTGATGATAGAATGATGTTGCACTATTGTGTTAAACCCCTAGACTACACTTATACACCACACTAATATGGATTTCACGAGGAAATCGATTAAGTCACAGACTTTTGAAGTGATTTTTAAATAGACAATTTAAACTCAAATGTTTTGGAAATGGATTGGGATTAAAGTGAAAAACATTTTGTAATGGAATTTCAAAGATAAAATTTATTTTGAATAACTTAGTTGAGTTTTGAAATTTAAATATTTTGATTTAAATTTTGAATTCAATATTTGAAATTGAATTTTATGATCTGAAACTAAGGATTAAAGATGTTATACCAGTTATATATGGATTAAACTATTTTTTTTAGCATTGATTTGAGAATGTGAATAAAATTCAAAGGGTTTAACTCGTATAAATATAATTGGATTTTTCTGAAACGAAAACTGTTTGTTTTCAAATAATAAAAGCTTTCACAAAAGAAATAAACTTCCAATTTGTTTTAGAAGGATTTCAAGATTGAAATGAAAATGATTTTTCCAAGTTATGGAAACGATTTGAAAGCTATAAATTAAATCTTTAATTTAAAGATTTTAAACGAGGAAATCCAATTGAAATGAAATTTGTTTGGAAATCCAAGAATGAATCTTTGTGAAACTAGGTGAACTTTATGAGGTAAATCTTTTGTTAAAAGATTTGAAATGGTAATTGGTTTAAACCATTTGAAAGAAAGTTTGAATTATTAAGTCGTGACTTAATTTAAATCCCATATCCATATGTTTTAAATATTGCTCTCACTATTCGGTTTAGCCGGGAAAGGACCTTTGTGTCATATAACCCATTCCGAATATGCGATTCGACGTTATGGATAGCATTTAAAGGCCGGTGGTAAAGACCGGGTATTTGCGAAAGCGATAGGATGACCTATCGATTGTCTCTGCACCGAGTCACGCCGGTATAGAGATTCCCTAAGTGATGGGAAGTCCGATCGGGATTGTAAATGCCCGGATTGCAAGGACTTCTTTGGAAGTGCCTTCGGTTCTGTTCGAACCCAGAACAGACTTGTATGGATTGTATGCATGACATTACAAATTGAGACATAAAGCAGATTTCTTTCAAATATATTTCCGTTGGTGGAAGAATTTATTCTCTTAGCTTAACACCCTTAGAGGTTATGTAGTTGAAGGTTATCAGCGATATATTCCCAATTTGGTAATGTGGCATGCTGACTGTTGCTGATCATTTGTTGATCGAAGCATGGCTTTGTGAAAAGCGTAGCTTTGTGGACGAGACTTCGTCAGACCTCACACCCCGGAATGGTCAAAACAGGAAAGATGCAGCAAGGTTATTGGGGGTAGCACCCCTTAGGGTATGTGCATTTCCTTCTGGATAGAAGTGGTATCATGGTATGGAGCCCAGATACTTAACTTATGTTGATATCACAGATATATATATGTATTACTTAGTGATTTGTTGCTGGGGCCCCGGTTAAAGGTTGGTTACAACCGGGAGATGGCATACTCGTGTCAGTAGTTACCCAGTTAGGGGTAACCCGACCTTGTGTTCGCAGAGATCCGGTTTGGTTCTCGGGAACGTCCTTCCAGAGGCGTTCTCATGTGGCAATGGGAAGTTCCTTGGCCTGACCATTGTTGGAAATCCAATTCCCAATACGAAACCCTGTACGGTTTTAGTTGTAGAACCTGCCATTTACTTATGGTGGCGCCCCACTGTTTAGATGGTAGCTATAGTAGGCATACGATAATGGTCGTATGTTGGCTAAGATTTATATTCTACTTTCGAAATGTTTTTCTACACTTTGCACTTATAGTAATAATATCAAGGAAATTGTGTATCAAGCATGTTTGACTATTATAAGAAGAAATCTCCTCCAATTCTGCGTTTGCATTGTGTGTGTGGCGGGAGGTCTTATGGTAGTTTCATTTCCAAAAGCATTGCGAATTGATTTTAAAATCTTCTGTTGATTGTTTTTAAAGACAAACTGTTTTTGTTACTCATACCAGTCCCACGATTGATCCGGAGTTTATTGTTTCTTTTCTAAACTCTGGGTGCTCAAAATTATTTCTACACGAGCAGTCTAGAGTTGGGTTTTTCAGATAGTCAGATGTAGTGGATTATCTGGAGATAGTTCAGTCTTTGGATCAGACTGCATTTGCTTATCTTTGCGCATCGTTATTAGGAGTTCGAGCTATTGCTGGATTGGTTCTTGGAAATGGAGTTGCAGTTTTTGGAGTTCTTCCTTGAAGACTATCTTAGAGTTATTTGTTCTGCTGCTGGTGTTATCGTTTTCTTTTCTGCTGCTATTTTTATTGTATCATATCTCTGATGTATATTGATATCTATTGGACCATCTGTTGTATCAGATATTGTATCAAAGCTGTATATCAATGTATTATTCTTTTATTCCGCTGTGTTATTTACTTAATGTTGTTATAAGCTCCGATGAATCGGATTTGAACGGTCGAATCTATGGCATTCGAATACGATATGAAGTATGGATGTCGATTTTCGAGCGTGAAAATCCCGTTCGTCACACATTTTCAATTTATCTTTAAAAGATAAAATCTCAAACATTCACTTCATATTGGAAAAACATTTCCATACTTATTTAATAACAAGTAATTCACCAATCTATTTATTTTCAACATTTGGAAAATATTCAATATACTTAAATCACAATTAAGTATATAATTTATTCTTTAAGGAAAACATTCTCTTAAACACATTTATTTGAGTCAAAACGAATGTTGCGTAAAACATCGTTACGACAACCCAAAATCACTAGTATAGGGATTCTAAATTGAGATAGATATATAAATCCCAATACTATATAAAACATTTTTTTTCGAAAATCATTTACTATAACAACAGTGTTAAAGTCCACCATTTCCTTATATTTCTCGAAAACGTCTATTTCAACAATGAATGTCGAAATCTATGATTTCGATACTCAACACATTTTAAAACATCTTTAAATCGTTTTAAACTCTATTTAAAATATCACTTTCCCAAAATATTTCTTTAATATATTATTCACCGTCCAAAATCGTGAATATACTTCATTAACCAAATTCAATTTCTACATATTTTATTTAAAGGATTATCCACTATCCAAAATCGTGGATATATTTCCTTTAATAAGCTATAATAATTAAACTTATTAAAATAAGTCGATTTCGGATTTATAAAACAACGTTTGTAAATTCCATTTATATTTTGTAACAACCTCAACTTATAAAATCACTTTATTAACAAATTCTATCCGTATTCCATTTACACGCCAAACTCCAATTTATAAGTTAATTACTTATAAATATTTTATTTTACAAAATCTATTCATTTTATGACTTCACAATTTATAAATCTATAGATTTCATCCACTTATGAAATCCATTTATACTTCATTTTTTTGCGAACTAGGGAAACATGTTCAATCACTACCGACTAGCGGTTCCTGAACAGTAAACCTAGGGAATAGCCGGAAGGCCCGCCACAACCAACTATTCCGGACAGCAAGACCTTTCGGTTGGCTTGGGGCAGGAGGCGCGAAAATGAACTGGATACCTCCCAAGTGAAAAGTCGTTTCCCCTCCCACACAAGGTGGGACTCCAACCCCAAACCTCCCACTTGGGAGCCGCATCATCCAACACCGCACCAAGCCCGCGGACTATACTTCATTTTTTTACACTTATAAAAACTCATTTTATAATCCCAACATTTTAATTTATAAATATCAATTTTTAAAATCTTTTATATAAATCATTTATAATAATTCAAAAATCCTAATTTAAACCATTTTATGAATTAATCAACTACTTATTTCAAAAATCACATTTCGGTTATATTTCACAAAAATCATAATTTTTCTAACATAAGAATTGCAACGTTTATTTATTTAAAATGAATAAATTCAAAAATTAAATTTTTATTATGAATTCACAACTTAAATTTTAAAAAATCAAATTTTATTTATTTTCGGCATCTAACGATACCAAAATATATTCGGCTAAAATTTAGCCTTTAACGATTTCAATCACAAAGATAATCATGCGGATTATAAATAGATCAATAAATAGATCAACACACAACATTGAAACCAATTCAAATGTTTGAGGAAACCAGTTGGATCCCTCCAACCTGTTTCCCTGCATCCAAAGATATTAGCACAATACCAATTCCGCTTCGAGACGGAATATCGCGGTATATGGGATTTATAAAATATTATCCGCTATTATGCGGCGCAATAAGGTCTCATCCGCTATATAATGCGGAAAATCAACTACAAGTACATATATAATACCAATTTCACTTTGCAGTGAAATATCTACGGTACATGTTTTTAATAAATAATCTCTGCTTAATATACGGCGTATAATGTCTATTTCAATCAATAGATAATAATTTATCATCCAATCAAATAATCAACAATTTTAAATCTAACTATTTAAAATTTAAATCGAAACAATTCGATTGAGTGAGAAGTTCTCACCTTGAGTTTCCGATAACAGTTGTAGCGTTTTATTTCGAATAAAATTAAACGTGCGTTTAATTTTACCCGAAATTTTCACTATCTCCAAACGACTCCAAACCAGCTTCATTGCGTAGTGCTCGACAAAACGAAGCTAACGCAAGTCGTTTCGCGCAATTCCGACCTCGTAACAAAAAGTTATACATTTTAGAAGTTTAACGAATTACAAATATAAATTAATTTCATTTTCTTTTATTTATTTTAACCTAAAACATCACTGGCCGTTAGATCCTTCATCACAAAATCAGGGCCGCTACTTGCATCTTCCCTCCCATGCGTTCCCTTCCCAGTTCGGCCATGAACAAAAAAAAACCCATAGCCGCCGTTCAATGTTGAATTTTCGTGCTCCTTATACTCAACTTCACCACGATCCAACACCTCCATTTCGTAGCCAAACTCGAGAGCCATCATCAGCTTGATTATCTTGGAGCTCGGCCCCCCTATGTGGTCTTGGAAATCGTGCAAGACGAGCACGAACGCGCCCAAAAAACCCCCTCATCGTTGTGCCATACCCCATCATCTCCGTATAGATGAGTAGACCTTGCAAGGCTCTACAATTTCCTAGTTGATAGTTTCTCGCGAAAGGCTGTGGATTGTGAGAGAATAAGGAAGAAAGGAGAGAGCAATTTCGGCCATTGAATGTTGAAAATGGCGGCTGGCTATTTAGGGTTAGGGTTTTTAGTCTAGTTTGCAAATTGAAGATGTGAAAGCCTTTTATTGAAAATTTTCAAATTACTATTCACTCGAAATTTCCCGAACTCCAAATCTCGCGCGGTGACTGACATTTCTAGGGTTTACCCCGCGTTCCGAACACAATGTAATAGGTTTTGAGAGCCAATTCGATCATATGTGCGAGTTACGGAAATAAACGATCAGATTTAAATTAAATCGATTTAAACTAATTTTTATGCGTTTTGGCTTGTCCCGGACAAACGGTAAATCCGATTGACACGAAATTTGAAACCGACGACCCAGCCACCACGACCAAAGCTACCCCGTTGACCCCCAAACAATTTCCCCTGGGTGCGATTGAATGAAAATCTCTAACGAGAACGCAGTTCCACCGAGAATCCCATCAACCAAAAGCTACTGTCAAACCCTAGATCGACCAATTCCTATCGCCACAACACTTTATAAATTCAATTCATATTTTTCTCAAATCCATCGATGTACCAGCTAGCTTCACCCTTAATCGCGATTCATACTTTACTGTTGATTTCTAAGAATTGACAAAGACCCAAATTCCATTCAACTCAAAAGTTTTCCATAAATACTAGCTTAAAAATTCTAAGATGATCATCAAAAATCATGGATTCAAAGTACGAATTCATTCCTGTAATTAAAAATCGAAACCCTGACATTCGAATTTTTTTGTTAAAAATCTGATCTTCTCTGTTATTTTTATTTTTAAAAATAACTCCAAAACAAATATTCATAAGGTTATTTTTAAAATTAGCATTTCATGGTTATAATTATTTTTCGTTTAGAAATTGAGTCCTGAAATCATCTAGATAGGATGATTTTGAATTTTATGACAGGTTCCATAAATCTGTTACAATGAACAAAGACACATGTCTATATACAGACATATATACACAAGCAAATTTATAGCCATGCAAACATATTTCACAATCACACATCTAACATTTATCACATTCAACCCAAAATATGAATAGTTTTTGAAGTTTGCTCACATGAGAGGTTTGAGGCAGAGACAAAAAACAGAGAAGTTTTTTTTTCTTTTTTTTGATGATGATCTAAAGTTTTAAGGCTGTGATCATACTGGGACCAGAACAAGTATGTATACAGGCATGCATTCCTATATCTACATCTAAATACAGGCATGCAGGAATATTCATCAACAAATCAAGCAATTTTCTTTTCATGACACATCAATGTCAACACAAATCACAACATAGAGGCAAAATTTATGTGTGATTGCTCACCTGGAGTTGCAGCAGAGAACAGAAGGAACACTGGAAGTTTGAACAGAGAAGCATTTTATTTTTGTTTGGCTTGCATGAAGCTTTGAATCTAGAACTTGCAATTAAAAATCTTTGCTTATTCACTATTGTATTTGTTTATTCAGTTCATCAATGACATTCAAAGATCAAGCTTTACTTATAGTTTGCATTTCTTATGCACAGAGATCAGGGTCTGCATTTGCAACCAGTGATAGATTTTTTTATCTTTGAACTTGATTTCCTCCTGAACTGATTAATATAATTTGCTTAAATTCCGGCTTTATCACTGATTAACAACTCATTCAAATCTTAAAAAGAAAGTGACTTGCCTTAATTCTTTTTTTCCAGAGAATTTTGCACTGGCAAAACTGAAGCTCCCCTTTTTCCTTTTTTTTTAAAACTAATCTACAGTTTTTTTTGAATTGGATTATTAAAGCTTGATTTTAAAAATTACAAATTCATCAAGCTATGAAATTTAAAAGTTACCTGAGAGATGGAGTACAAATCTACTGCTTGATTGTTCAAGAAGATTTCCATATTGCACTTCAAACCGATCTTGATTTTTTTACTGCTATTTTTTTTGTTTTTCTGGTTTTTGTAAGTTTGATTGCCTTTGATATTGAGATGTGTGATTCTCAATCTTTTTTACTGTTCTTTTTCAGATTTTCCGAAACTAAATAATTGCATATGGGGAGATGAAAAGTTTTTGTAATTTTTAAATCTCATTATTTTATTCAATCAATTACATTGGATGCCATTTGTAAAAAAATGATCATGAGATCTCAATGCATGTTGATTGCTTTACTCCATCTCTTTTGTATATGTTTAACATTTAAAATTTTATTTTAAACCCTGCTAAATTGAGTACTTATGTCTACATATACATTTATGTTTATATCCTTATATGTTCAATGTATATACAAATCATATTTTATAAAAAGATAAGTGTTTTAAACCTTTTATTAATTTTAAGCAAATTGTACTTAGTTCATATATAATTTCAAAAGAAAGAACATAATTCCTTTATTAATATTTTAGTCAAATCTTATTAATTTTCAAGAGATATGTGTATTTTAACTTTTACTTCTTATTTTAAATTTTGCATTCATACATTATATTTTATACTCTTATAAATTTTCAAATAATCTTAAGAAATAAAATTTGAAATAAAATTATATACTTATACAAAGTTTAACTTTCAAATAATTATATATAAGAATTTAACTTAGGCTAACCTTTTAAAAATTAATTTCAAGTTATAACTTCCAAAAGTTTAAAATATATTATTAATTTTAATTGATAAATTTTGGGATGTTACTTTTTATTTATAAGATATTAAATATAGAATTTCAAAGCCCCAATTAAATTTTAAAATCGATGTCCAAATAAACAAATATCCTATTTAATCTTGGAAAAATGAATTTAATTTACAATTTAAATTCACAAATTTGTATTAATTACTAAATTTAATTTTACTCAAAAATCGGGATCGTTACACTTTCTCTCCCTAGACCGAATGACATCCCATTCCTTTACCTCCTTAGCATTACTCCTACGAGGGGATGACCGAGGGACAGACATCCACCCAAAATGCTAATACCGATCCGCTCGTCCTCTCTTCTCTTTTGCTCCTTGATTACCGAGCAGCTTCAATCACACATTTAGCCCTATCTCACAAACCTAGCGACCACTCTCCCTCACTCGGCGGCTTAACAATAACCTAAGTCCAATTCAACCTCCCTCGTCTACATCAATTCCTACGCGACTCTTGTCGTTCGTAATTTGAGGAAAACTCGCGAAATCAAATTTCGTACAAAACATCTAGCTCAAGAAAGTCGATCGAATGGGAAGTTCATACCTAAGAGAGCGAGTCGAGGCTTAGGGAATTGAGAGACTCAAAACCGAAGTTTGTTTCAATTTGTTGTCGGGGGAGTTGCGGAGCAGACGCTTTGGGTTTAGGATGAGAGAGGAAGATTGAGTGGTTGCTGAAGTTCGGGGGAAGGAAGATTAAAAGGTCATGTAGAGTCGAAGTGAAAGTAAAGAGAAGAAGAAGAGAAGTGTTGGCTTTTATATATGATGGAGAGGAGGTGAACAGGCGTTATCCAGTGGACCTGGTCGAAGTGACTCACTGGTTCGGTGAACAATCTCACCGGGCGACAATGGGTGTGCCGAATGAGTGGTTCGGCATGTTTACGTCGATTGGCCCACACCAAAGATAGCAGCACAATGGAAAATCAGATCCCACTTGATTGGTGGAGAAAATTGGAAAGGCTGGATTGGTTCAA
Source organism: Allium cepa (assembly GCA_030765085.1). Taxonomy (NCBI): domain Eukaryota; kingdom Viridiplantae; phylum Streptophyta; class Magnoliopsida; order Asparagales; family Amaryllidaceae; genus Allium; species Allium cepa. Next base: position 546,586,296 of record CM060942.1, read on the forward strand.
AGCGCATCATGATGACTCTAATTATACGCTTTGGGGGGCAAACGTTACCCGGTTGCATGGCCCGGCCTATATACATGGTTCGGCCATGATGGGTCGGCCGCTCACTGCTCGGTTTTGAAGAGGGATCACGTGGCAAAAGCGGCCCGGCCGTGGACCGTTCGGCCTGAATGCGTCGTTTGGCATGCAAGTGTCGTTCGGCCTAAATACCTCGCTCGATATCCTTCATTCGAACGTCATCGCTCGGAAAGTGTTGTTGGGAATTCGATACATATGTCGCCCGGCAAAGCCTCGCTCGGCAACGTCGTTCGGCAATCGTCGTTCGGTCAGTGAAGTTGAAAGTGATACGGTTCGGCCTAGTTGCTCGTGGAAGGATGGCTCGGCTTAGGTGGTTCGCTCGAGGAAGCGCAGACACATGTCGCTTGACTTAGGTGGTTAGCGCATGTCGCTCGGTGTAGAAGGTTCGACATACATCTCTCGATGCATTCTAGAGAATTTGGTAGGTTGTTAGGCCTAAAACAAAGTGAGGCGATCGACATGACTTCGCTTTGAGTCAACCTGCTATTTGCTTCGGGTCTCCTGAAGCTTTACTTCGAGTCACCTGATGATCGGCCAAACATGATGGATCGGCATTTATCGACCAGCATTTCTCGATCAGCCTGTCTCGTTCGGCATACCTGGTTCGGTGCGCATAAGTCGCCTACTATGGGACGAGATACTTTGTCCCTGCGCCCGTGATGGAAGTCCAACCTATCTTCGCCTATAAATAGAGTGGCAGGGCGCAGTGAAAATGGATCTTTTTTCGAGAACACCGGGGAGACTCTGCCACTTTCAAGACTCATTCATTTTTCAGTTAGAGCTTGTATTCAAGTTGTAGGTGTACGGATTGTAACTGTATTCAATTATTATAAAAACCAATAAAGGTTAAATCTAAAGTGGACGTATGTAGTTACGCCGAACCACTATAAATCTGGTGTTCTAGTTTTTGCAATTAATTCTGCATATATTCCTCTATTTTAATTTTCTATCTTCATTAATCCCTCTACACAAATCTTTCTTGGGTGCTAGTGACCAATTTTGGTGCTGACAAATGTCGAATGTATTAATATTCACATTCAAAAATCAAATTTGTTAACAAAATATATTTCAAATCAAATAGAATTTAAATTAAATATGATTTGATAATATGCACATTTTTCATTATAACACAAACTAATCTTAAGGTAAATTTAATTAAAGATTTTTTCTTCAAACCAACCATTTTACTCTACTGTGTGACCCTCTAGATCATACGGCATAGCCTACTCATTTAGAACAAACACACACCTTACACCCACTAATCTCTAAACAAAGGCATTAACTGTAGCACATTTTCCTTTCACCCATCCATTTTAATATTAAGACACAAGCAATTCACCTCGAGCATTTTTTATATTTTTGCATAACACCAAAGCCCATTAGTTTACACCAAGCAACTAACACAATACCATAACACATAACACCAAACTGCATATCACATCAGATATATAACATTAAGGTCTAACGAGCATCTACTACCTAAGGTCCGCCGAAAAATTTCACACCTACTGCACACGGTCCTTTGCCCCTGTTAGTGGATCGACTAATTTATCATCTACGGATTTCTCTGCTTATTTTGGATTAAATTTCCTTCTTGAACTTAGTAGATGATCACTTAGTTTATACCAATCTAAAATCTTCCCATCTACATTGTTTTGTGTAGAATTGACTCATCACACCTGATCATTGAGAGTAAATCTCCTCATGCTTTACTTACTGTCACGGTAAATGTCGCTTGTATTACTAGCATCAAGAGCCTGCCCATTCTTACAAGCTTTATACTCCGGACAAGGTTACACTAAATCACATAATATCTACCTTGATTGTTTGATTTTACGCCTTAGCATTCAATCTATGTTGCTACTTTACATAAAAAACCAATCCCAAATGTCAGTATGTAAAAGGAAAACTGAATCATCAAGTAAAACATCAAATTCACACTGACCAAAATCGTAAGTTAAACACCGAGCAAATTCTTTGTAAAATTTACGGCAACATCACTAAGTATCATTTACTATTGATCAAAATAGTTAGTTAAACTCCAAATGACAAAATGTTGCATATCATAAGTGTTCTTCCTAATAGAAAATTGTCATCTTAAAATCGAGTCAAAATGTTAGATAGCGTTTGGTTGGAATTGAGTTTTGTTTTTTGAGTTTCCAATATTAAGTATAAAATATGAAAGGAGCAGAGTGCGATAGATATGATGGAAAGAAGATGGAGGAGACCATAGAGAGGATGGAGAATAATGGAAAGATGGATTGTTTCTCATTCTTATCTTATTTCTCAAAACATGAAAAATAAAAATAAAATAAAATTGTTGTTTTCCATTTTTAATTTTGTTTTCTAAATTAATCGTTTTCCACAATATACATACGTCGTGCGCATTTTAGTATGAATGAAGACTCAAAACTAAAAATGATAAACCAAACACTGCCTTAATGTTAAAAAAACGTTGTTTTTATCAATCATTTCAATAAGAAGCTAACCACTTGGATGGGGAATGATTCTAGGGTTTCTTTTTAAAGTTCTACAAATCTTCACACATCAAAATACACTCAATCGATTTTAGAATACGCTTCTCAATTCTTACCCAAATGTTTTAACCCCGGTTTAACCAAATCACTAAAACACCCAAATTACGAACATACAACAAAAAACCACAGGACAGCAGTCGAAGGAAATACAGCATAATCAAAACAATAATAAAGCAATCCGAGTGACTTAAGCGCACTGCTCAACCAATAATAAATCAAAATTTCGGGCCATCTTACCAACACTCTACCCAAGATACCATAATTAATATTTTGGGCCTCATTCGTTTTTTCAGCCCATGCCAGTGTCGTCTCATTATCTTTAAATCCGATCTCCTACCTAAATTCCTAAATCCGACTTTGGATTTTATTATTATACTCGTTTGCCTGGATCCAACTAAATCCGTTCGTCTGGATCCCGCGCTCGTCCACCCCCTCTCAAAGTCGCTGCCTGGTTGCTTTCCTTTCCAGTATTCCGCCTGCGGCTAGCCTCAGTTATGGGTGTATATTTTTTTATTAGTTGATTAGTTAGAAATCGATTAGCCTTTGACTTAACTGTGTTGCTGATATTACGTTTTATTTGTGTTTTAATGTGCTCCGATTAGTTGAAAACAATATAGTGTTTGTGTCCGATTTAAGCAATTAAATATGTTTCTGATTAGTTAAATTTTAAGTGCGTATCAAAAAAATTTCCTTTTTATATTTTGACCGTGATATATTTGATAGATGTATTAGGTATTTTGGTTAAGGAACCTGACTCTATTTGATTCATAGAGCATACTTAAGCTGGATATTTTGTGATAAAAGAAAAGTATGACATTCGTTTTGCTAATCATTTTTGTTCTGTTTTGTTTTGCTGGTTAATACGTATTTAAAGCATGGAAAACAATAGTTATCTCTAGCCCTCACCAGTAAAAAAAAAAAAAAAAAAGTATTTTGTGATGAAATGCACATTTTGTCTTTAGTGTAGGTACCTTAATTTCTTCTTCCTACATGAAATGTGTTAAGCATTATCTAATCAGACATTTTAATAGTAGCACATATGATATGATAGATAAAAATAGGTTTGAAATTACTGCAGAGTTGGTGACACTTGTTAGAATTAGCGCAGTCATTGTATTGTATTTTCTTTAAAGAGCAGGACAATTAGTCAAAATTTCGATGTGCTTATACGCAATGCAAAGTTTACAACATATGAAGGCTTGTACTCCAGTTTGAACTTTTGAAAGTTAGAACAAAAAAGGAAATATATCTCAAAAGCTTCAGAAATCTGAAGTTCTTTCACAGACATTGGATGCCGCACCTGAATTCATAAGCATTATCATCAAAGGAAATGAATGTCTATATTTTTCATATTGTCAACCTAAAATTAACAAAATATGTTTTCTCGTAGCTTTTTTAGTTTATATTCCTAATGTGAAACTATGGATTATTATTTCAGGAGGTGAATTAGAAAATTGCACAGTGAAGTCAAGTAAGATTAAAATGTTACTTCACGAAGATGTGATATATGAAATCCTACTATGGTTGCCTGTGGTATCTCTATTGCGATTCAAATGTGTACGCAGATCATGGCATGCTTTGATTGAAAGTAGCTTTTTTATCAAACAGCATCTCCATCTCCATCATTATGATCCTAGTTTGAAGGATAAGAACCAGAATCTAATTTATAAACGCCCAGGTAAGTACTCACCCATCACCTTTGCTTTAACCTCTATGGAGGGTTTTGAAGAGCCAGATGTTTGTCTACAACTAAACTGTTCAGACTTACGTGGATGCTTCCCTGTTGAAGTGCTTGATATAGTGAGTTATGATGGAATTATTTGTTTGAATCTTTACAACTGTAAGGAAGAATATAGTATTTGTCTTTGGAACCCCGCAACTAAACAATCAAGAGTTCTACCGCAGTCGCCTTTCCATCCAAAGAGCGGAATTTTAATTGGATTTGGCTATGATATTAAAAGCAATGATTACAAAGTGGTGAAACTTACCGTAAGTAATACCTTTGCTGAAAATAGATTTGACGAGGTATATAGCCTAAATACAGGGTGTTGGAGAAGGCTTGCTAGTGGTTTTTCTAAGTTTAGTGTGGCTAGCGATATTAGGATGCCATTTAATAATGGAACATCTTTCTTCTGGGAATATGGTTCTTCTAAAAATAAAGGTATTTTATGCTTCGACTTTAGCTCGGAGATGTTTCGCTGTTTACCTTTGCCGAGGGCTGATCATCCATGGCTCCATTATAAGGGCATCGTAAATGAGAAAATTGCATGTGTTTTAAGAATGAGCAACTACCATACAGAAATGTGGGTGTTCAACGAATACGGGACGGTAAATGAGGCCTGGACTAAACTTTACACGATTGATACCTATTTTCTTGACAGGCGATTACCCATTCAGTGGGTTTCCACGAGCGGTAACTATATTTTCTTCTCAACTTTGGAGCAGATGTGCAGATTCAATGTGGTTACCAAAGAAACAAATTGTTTTTCGCTCGAGAATATGCCTTCTTCCTGGAAGAGGACTTTGGTGGGATTCAAGGAAAGCCTGGTTTCGGTTGGGGAAGGAAATGAATGCACCTATTTGCATCAACAGGGATAACGGAAATCACGAGTAATTTATCAGTTAGCTTCTGTTCCTTTTATTAGCTGAAGGAAATCACTTACGCTGTTGTAAATGAGCTTTTATTTATTTTTTAGTTTTTGTATTTAACTCGTTTACTAATTCTACCTTATTGCTCATGTTATATTTTCTTATTTATCATGTGACTAATAAACTACATGGGAACGCTGTGTATGTTCGTTACTGTGTGCCTCTGCAGTTCCCTTGAAATACATTGCTGTTTATTGATACTAGTGTATAACCCGTGCGTTGCACACGGTAATGTTGTTAAAAATAGTTTTCTTATTTTAATGATCACTAAAAATATATTCTATAATGTAATACATGATAAATTTATTGTGACATATTAATAATAAACTAAATTGACTTACGACGTTCAAATATAAAGTTGAGGGTTTAGTACTCGCTAACTATATATTTCTGTAAAAATTAATATCCTAAATAAAGAAAATTATAAATTAAAATTGTTAATACTATATATATGTTAATAATTTATGTTATGTGATATATATATTTTATACGTATGAGTGAATAAGTAACTTCACCATTTTATTAATTTGATTGTTGTATGTGTGTGTGTTTATATATATATATATATATATATATATATATATATATATATATATATATATATATATTCAATTGTCATCTTTTTAAAGGATTTATGAATTGATTAATAAACATTAAATAATTGAATTTATTTGAATAATTTGAATTAATAATCAACGTAACTAATTAAATATAAGAAGATAAATATAAAAAAAGTTGAAGAAAATTGAGAAGAGCTTTGCATAAATTTTCAATTGAGAAAAGCATTGATCTTATGGTTAGCTTATCTACATGTGAACTTTTGTTTTTGAATTAGGCATGTGAAGTTTTTTTTTTTTTTTTTGCAAGGCCGACGGTTTTATAGTGGACCGACCACTTTTATTACGAACGTAATAAAGTTGAAGTACATGAGAAAGGTAGAGACACCTTTGCTACTATGGAAGGAAAAAATAAAAAGTACAGCACAGGAGTGTGACAGACATGTCACAGCTACATAAATATATAACTAGACTAGTTCTCCTCCGCAGAAGAAGAATTACCAACACCCACAACAACCCGAGTAGGATCCAGAGAACCACTCCCAAGAATACTAAAAAAGGGGCGGAAACGAAGCGCAAGAGAGGGATCAAAACAGTCAGCGTCAGGGGAGTAAATAAAAGAACGATCCCAGGCAGTATCAGCTAGAATAACGGAATTAATCTCAGAATACGAACCATCCATATCAAGGACCAAGGTGTCACCAGAAATTCTGTAATACAGGCATCGAAGGTCCAACAGATCATCAGATACATATCTAAAGTAGGATTCGTCCACAGGGTTGAATCTCATATCAGAATTGTAATCAACACAACAATGCTCAGTATCGGCCCAAACAACGAGAGGCGGAGAGAGAACCGGCTCAGCAGACAGAACTAAAGGGGCAACAGCAGGAATTGGAGACGGAGGCCGCGCTAAGGAAAGAGAAGGATCGGGGGCAGAAGCAACCAGAGAGACTTTGGGAACCCATTTCCTAAGCGGAGGCCGAGGCAGAGGGATCTTCGTCACAGCAGCAGAAACAACAGAATGCTTGCAGGCAGAGGCTACATGGCCGAAGGAGTGACAGAAGGAACAGATGTCAGGGACCCAATCATAACGAACACGAACGTCCACCACGTGACCAACAGCAAGCTGGACAGGAATAGAGGATGGAAGCGGCCTAAGAGGAGTAATCTCAATCAGAGCCTTGGCGTAAACCAGCTTATCTCGCGCAACTGTATTAGAGTCAAAACAAATCAATTTACCAATATTGCATGCTAGCCAGTTCAAACCACGCAGCGGTTGAAGAGCAGAAGGGATTTGGGAGAAATATACCCAAACAGGGATAGATAAAACTTGTTCACGAGCACAAGAAACAGTCGGGGTGCAGGGGGTAATAATGAATGGCTGTCCATCAAAGAAGGAAGGCTCAGACTCAAGAACACGGCTACGTTCCTCAGGGGAGGAGAACAAAAGATAGTATAAGGAATCAACCAACTTTACTCTGAGACTACCTTGTAGTCTCCAGGCCCGACGACAAACAGCAGCCACATCGAGAAGACGATGATTCGAGTCCAAAAAGAATCCAACAACATACCCAGACCAAAAATCCATACCGACTTGCATTACACAGGGGGGAGGGATCATAACTCCGTTTTCCTCAACGATTTCGAAATCAACTGGTTCATAAACACCCGCATTACGGGGCTTGGTTGTAAAAAGGGAAGACCATGTTCTGGGAACAGACGGGCTAGGGGCAATAGGGCGACACTCCACACCACCAAATGAAGCCACATGACTGGGGTTGTGAACCACACTGTGAGAAGCAACCGTGTGCAAGCAGACACCAGGAACAGGGTGCACATAGCCAACATTGACTTCGGCATTTGGTCGAATAGATGGAGTGCCACAAACTGCACCAATTTTATTCATTATTAAGTTTTCACTTTTAAGCAATTTTATCCTTGTAGTTAATCATAGATTTTATGTTCTTATAAGAGGGTCATATTTACAATTTTGATAAGTGCAAAATAATGTTATATAGCATTTAGTTGAGTTGTGAGTTGGGTATAATTTGATAACGCGTTGAAAGTGAGAATGTTTATATAATCTATTTTTTATTGGTGTAATCTGTACGTGCACATTGTAATATTGTAAAATATAAATTTATCTTTTAAAGGTTGTTAAAAATGAAATTATGTTATGTAATGTACGATAATTTTTTGGGATAAATGAATTAGAATTTCAAAAGAGTTATTATTATTTATGTATGTATACATTTTATGTTATATGATTTAAACATTTTCATATATTTGAATAAAGAAGAAATAATTTTATCATTTTTCTCATTTATGCAAATATTGTATATATTAAAATCCTCATATTTTAGGATTTATTAGATGGATTAATAAATATTAGTTAATCATATGTATTTAAATAGTTTAAATTTAAGACTACACAATTAGTTAAATATATGGACTTGAATGTAAAATATAGAAGATAATTAAAAATGGTTTATAAGTAATTGTAAAAATTTAAAATTTTAAATATTTGAAGTTAATAGAATTTTATAGTGTAATGTATGATAAATTCATTTAGTAAATAAATTATAAAATAAATTTATCATTGTCTTTAATTTGTATAATTTATGTTATGTGATTTATATATATTTGCACATAAATGATTTTTTGTACCAATTAATTTGTTGATGCGCCTATAGTATATATATTGAAATTTTCATCTTTTAGAATTTATTAATAAATATTAGTTGACTAAGTTGATCGATTGGTTTAAATTTTGGATAATGTAATTAATTTAAATGTGCGGACTATAATGAAAAAATTCATGAAAGAACCGTGGAAGATTTGTAAATAAATGTAAATTCTTTTAAAAGTGGGTATTTGAATGTAAAATAGTATGAAAATTTTAATATTATAATTGTAAAGTGGTAAATAATAGGATTTTGAAAATAAAATATCTACTCAGAGAGAAGTAAGAAGAATAGAGATAATTCCTAAAAGTAAGGAGAAAATTTTAAATTCTTCCGCTTTACTATTATTTAATAGATTATTATGGATAAACCGCTTTTCTAGCGTTTGTATGTGGGAATATTATTGTTAACGCAGTTGTAAAAGTTTGATGGATTCACTGTACATACATATTATTTGCAAAAGTAGTAATTATAAATCAATTGTAATATGTTTTAAAAAAGGAAAAATCAATTTGTGGACATGGAGTAGTTGGCATATCCTCTTTTTTCTTCCTACTTTTCAATTTCTTTTTTTCTTTTTCTTTTTGGAAAAAATTAAGCATACCTTTAAAATTGTCCTTGATTATACCACTAACATACCTTTAACCCAGCAAGGTAAAATCTAAATTAAACAACATAAAAAATGAAAAATAGAAATCAAATCTAAACATATTGGTAAGGTTATAAATTTATTATTATTCTCGTTTGCCTGGATCCAACACTACAAGGAGAAGACTGTTTAGCGTCGACATATAGCCGACTCCGGCCGATTCTAACCAACGCTAAATAGCTCGTCGCCAAGTGAAATGGTGACGACACTGGAACGGGTCTGTCCATTAGTTTAGCGTCGGCTAAAATCGGCTAGCCGACTCCGGTCGACGCTAAGTGTAGTCTACATGTTAAAAAATAAATGACCCATGGGCCGTCCCTAGCCGACTCCAGCCGATGCCATTCAGGGTTAATTTTTCTGCATTTCCAACAGCCATCTCTATCTTTCATCCACACAATCATATATATTCCTCAAATATACTTCACAAAACAACAACATACATCACATATATGCCCAACTAAGAGCCACAAAATACCAATATACATCTCCAAATGTCCATCATCACAAATATCCATAATATTTACAAAATTCAACCAAAAGTTCATCAAACATACATGGCATTCAAAGTTTATCAAAAAACATATATAAAAACTTACTACCACTCGCCCCAATCATCAACAACGCCAGATCCCTGTGATTGCGCATATTCGTCCCGTGCTCTGCCAAGTAAGCAGCAATCGCCTCGTCTAGTTGATGCTTCAATTCAGTCTTTCTCCAATCGTTCAACTCGGCGACTTGTGCTTGCAGGGCCGATATTGTTTCTTCAGCCTGTTGTTTATTGTAAACGGCTTGCGTCGCGGCCTGTGTATTAATAAATTCATATATATAGTTTATACGTAATATTCAATAAAATTTATAAACTGGTTAATGAATTAATTAAATTCAATAAATATTACCACTTGATTTCCATATCCATACTGTCTATTTCTTGTCGGTGGGTCGGTAATACGAGCAAATATCGTGTCCGTCTTCTCAACGGTCAACTGCTCCCTGCCAAACTCTGCAAGTACGCAAGTAATCTCCTAATCGCATCTCTCCTGTGTTTAGAAATATAATTTTGAGAAGATGAATATTCAGTTTAATGTATTGTTAAATAAGAGAAAAAAATTATAGTCTTTATACCCGGATATTCGCTGATTCGACGTCTGACCATTCATATGTTACCACGTCATCTTCATCTATATGCTCGACGGCGTGTGTTCGGTTGAAGACGTCCAAATGAGACGGTGCAACACCACCTCTCTCCCTCGTTTGAAATTAGATATGATTAAAAAATGTATATATTTACACATATATACATATATATAACTAAACAAGGTTATAAGTAAATTACAAATAACAATTTTTATATTTACCCTTTCTTCTCTATATTGCTGAAAAGACTTGGATCCACTGCGGTGTGTTGCAAGATTCCTAAGCCTGTTTGCGGGGTTCCACGATGCTACCGCCTGTATAATTTAACTATTATATAAACATTTAAAGGAATTATAATTACAGACATATGAAAGTAGAAAATTTACCTTCGTGTCTTCGCTTTTCCAATATTGCACAAACCGCGCATACAAATTTTCGCTCATCTAGTTTGGCTTTTTACCTGCCTCTCTCATCTTGGAGAGCGTACCTCTATAGTTTTTTCTCATCTTTCTCTCTCAGTGCGTCCTAAACGTCGCGAGATCTTCAGAATCCACAATAAAGGGCGCCTACACGTTTAAATTTAAATGAATTATATAAATTGTATATTAATTTTCAAAGATCAAATATGCCATTCTCAAATTAATTAGAATTTTATACTTACCTGAAGGCCAACCCATATGGCATCTCCGATATAAAGTGGGATCCTATCCCAATGCTCCCAAAAGTCCGTCATCCTACTACGGTAGCTGTTGCGAGACACAGCTAGAATGGGCTCGGACGGCTGTAAATCGAAACCCCGGAATGCATTTTGATTTTTCAGTTAATAAATCATATATATACTAGTAGCATGCACTAAATAATATAATGAAGTTGCATTAAATTAAATACTTACCCTCCATCGGTCTTCGGCACTAAGTGTGCTCTCTGGCGATTATCGGCCGTACAACTACTACCCTTGCCAAGAGCAGGGCCTCGTGAACCTTGGGACCGCCTGCTATGTGACATAATATCTGCTAGAAATATGCATATATATATATATATATATATATCATATAATGAAAAAAACATATATCATTTCATAATTAGAAAACATGCCTGATTAATAATCACATACATATAGCTCACAGCAGAATAATAAAAGAATAATACAACAAACGATACGAATTTCCATTACATTAACACAAGTTTTAGAATTGACATAATACGACAAACGATACAAATTTTCATCTTATATACATTACATCATAACTAATTAATAATCAATTTTCGTCGTTTTCTGATTCTGACTCGGTCTCGCACTCTATATCGTCATTTCCCTCTAAAGTCTCAAATGCTTCTATTAGAATATTTGATTCATCGTTCAAAGGCCCTATATCAGCATGATCATCAGTTATTATTAATTCATTATTTGGCTCAAGATCTGCTTGATAAGCTGCTTCGTCTGGAATATTATTTCCGTCAAGTGTAAATCTTGTCTTTGTTTTAAAAACAGCTGACCAGACTGCTTTATCTCGTTTTAGTGATGGATACGGAGCAAAATAAACCTGTAATGCTTGTTTGGCTAACACGAAAGGATCATACTTTGAGTAACGTGATTTATGGTTTATTTCAATGAGTTTATAGTCTTTGTGCACATTGATACCAAAGCCCGGAACATTGCTAAACCAACTGCATCTGAACAAAAATAAATTTTCTATTGATTGGACATAATATGTCAATTCCAAAACCCGTGTTAAGACGCCGTAAAAATCTTTTATATGTTCATCTAGATCATCAGTCCCTTTGACAAATACACCGCTGTTATAAGTCATTTTTTCAGCACCGTATTACTTGGTATTGAATTTAAATCCATTCACGAAGAATATTGGATAAGTGTTGACATTTCTTTTCGGTCCTATCGCAAGACGTTTCAATCCTTCATCACCGACACAATTTCTTTGATCATAAACGTATTTCGTAAACCAGTTAGCAATTTCTTTGCTGAGATTGCCAAGTGGATGTTCTGATTCGTAAATACTGCAAATATATGTATACGTATATTAAGTGCAAAATCAATTTAAATTGGGTAACTCGTAAATAATGCAAATATGTACTATTATCGAGAATTATCATTCAATATTTACCTAATAAATTGTGCAACTTCGGCACAATTAAGAAGAATGTATGTGTGTGCTATATGGTAATCTCTATCGTCTAACCATATTTCCACACATTTTCCAACAGCTCGGCCATTCTGTCTAAAAATAAAAAACATTGATTAAGAACAATCTTGTTCAACGGCTTCATCATTACGCGAAACACTTGTAAATGATAAGTTCACATGGTCACTGAAATAGTGAAAGAAAAAGAATGAAGCTTCTTCTTCGATATATGATTTGCAAATCGAACCTTCAACTCGTGCTTTTTGTCTAACTTTTTTCTTGAGATGATTCAAGTACCTATTACAAAATTTGTTCGATTACAATTTACTTACATCAAATTCAAATTTAAATTATTATTTCAAATATTCAAAATTACCTCTCAAATGGATGCATCCATCCATATTGCACAGGACCTCGAAGAAGTGCTTCATATGGAAGATGAACAGGTAAATGCTCCATTACATTAAGTAATCCTGGAGGAAATATTTTCTCAAGTTTGCAGAGCAGTATAGGGATGTCATTTTCAAGTATACGAATACGATCAACTTTTAACGTGGTCGAACAAAGCTCTTTATAAAACAGACTTAATTATGTTATAACACTCCACACTTTTACGGGCAATAGTTCTTTGAAAACGACGGGTAAGAAATTTTCCATCATGACATGGCAATCATGACTTTTCATCTCACTAAATTTATTGTTTTTTAAGTCAACACTTCTACGGAGATTTGAAGAAATCCCATCAGGACATCTCAGCCCTTCAATCCACTTCAACACAAGTTTTACTTGATTGCTGTCTAGCTCATAACATGCTTTGGGTTTTTACTGTCATTAGGGTTTATATGAAGTTCGGGATGTTTACAATATTGTTCTATATCACGTCTTGAATTGAGATCGTCCTTAATTTTACCTTTGACATTCAAAACCGTATTAAACACATTATCAAACACGTTTTTTTCGTTGTGCATTACATCAATATTATGTTGTAGTAAGAGATGCTTCCAATAAGGTAACTCCCAAAATATACTTTGTTTGCACCAATTATGCCAGTTCGATTTACCTGGAATTTTTGTCTGTACTCCAGTTTCATGTATCTTCGGATATTCTTTAACTAGTTCATATAATTCTTCACCTGATAAAGTCGTTGGTCATTGTCTGTTCTCTGCTCTATTTACTGCAAAGTTTTTCTTATCTCTTCTAAAAGTATGATTAACATGGAGAAAACGTCGATGACAATTAAACCATGAAATTTTCTTTTCATGCGGTAGTGAAAATGCCCGTGTATCTTCCATGCAGTAAGGACAAGCCAGACGACCGGCCGTACTCCAGCCTGAAAACATTGCATAAGCCGGAAAATCACTATTAGTCCATAACAAAGATGCAAACATACGAAAATTCTTTTTTTCTCGACACGTCGTATGTATCCTCCCCTTCATACCACAATGTTTTCAACTCTTCGATCAATGGCTGTAGATAAACATCGATTCCTTGTGTCGAATCATCAGGACCAGGGACGACAATCGTAAGAAACGTACATAGAGTTTTCATACACATCCACGGAGGTAAATTATAAGGTGTAACGATAATAGGCCAAGACGAATATTTACTACCAAATTGAGAGAATGGTGAAAATCCATCTGTACATAAACCAAGTCTCACATTACGACTCTCTGCGGCAAACGTAGGATAAGTCTTATCGAAATGTTTCCATGCTTCTCCGTCCGATGGATGTATCAAAGTCCACCCTTCCTGCGTTCTCACACCGTGCCATCTCATATGTGATGCTGTCGTAGATGACGCATATAACCTATGAAGTCTGGGAGTGATGCGTAAATAATACATCCTCTTGTATGGAACTTCCTTTCTTTTTTTTCTTAGTTTGTATCTTTCCTCATTACATTATCCGCATTTCTTAAGATTAATGCAATCTTTCCAATACAACATACAACCTTTTATACATGTATCTATCTTCTGGTAGGGCAAACCGAAAGCAGACATTAGTTTTTTCACTTTATAACGACTATCGCACATCAGATTATTGGATGACATATGTCGTTTTGCAGCTTGTACAACTGCTGTAAATCCAGCTTCTGTAAAATTGAATTTTGATTTCATAGTAATGTATTCGGCAGTAACTGATAATTCTGTTCTGCTACTACAACCTTCCCATAACGGTCTTTTCGCAGAATCCAGTAAATCATAAATTATTTTCACCCCCTCGGTCGGTTCTTCTTCGACATTTACATCATAAACTTGAACAGTAGGGAACATTGACCGTGCTGCATCTTCCACCATCTCTACTATTGGATTCATCGTAACATTATTGTTATTCACCTCAGCCTCAGGCACTATAGAATTAGATGCGTCAATTTTTTCTCCATGACGATCCCATAAATAATAGTTTGGCACAAAACCGGATTTGCACAAATGTACAAGAACTATATCAGGTTCCCGATAATGCAAATGTCGACATTTACGACACGGATAACGAATTTGTGTGCCGCCTTCTTCATTATTAGCTCTAGCGAATTTAACAAATTCATGTACACCATCCTTAAAATGTTTTTTCGTTGAACCTTTCGTTCATGTTCGACTTTCATACATCCAGGTACGATCGAGAAGATAGTTGAACATTTTTCCTAATTTAAAAACACACACACACACACATATATATATTAGAAATTTTGACAGCATTTCTTTTCTATTCCTATACAATATAGTTGCATCTGAAGTTTTATATGATTATTATCGTATTTTCTAATCCACCAAAGCCTTTTGGGACTAAAGACTTTGTTGCTGTCTTATTTTCATTTAAATTATTTATGTAAATTAGAGATAGACTAAAATAAGTAAGAAGTTTATTTATACATTATTTCCTTTAAATCATTTATATTAAGATGTTTACATATATAAAGCAATAAACACCCAAACACAAGGCGCACAGTCCAGCCAAACAATACTCGACGACCAAGTCGTCCTCACTCAATCCAAATACAAGGCGCACATGCCAGTCAAACAACACTCAACGACCAAGTCGTCCTCACTCAATCCAAATATAAATTAAATATAAGGGATCGATCGGGAATAAAATTCAAATTCACACTTTCACACTTTCAAATTCTAAATATCTACACCCAACTATTCTCAATTCACACTTTCAAATTCAGCGATTTCATACTAAAAATAACCTAATACACTAAATTAGCAATACTTACACCCGATTATCATCACAATAATGTATATTTAAACCTAATTAAACAATTTAATTCGAAATTTGGGTTTAGAAAATTACCAAATTCAAGAAGAAGAGGAGATTCCAGCGAGTTCTAGGCTTCTACGGCGACGACTACGGAGGGTGACGGCTGGAGAGGGTCGGAATCGACGATGGGGAAGAAAAAAATCGTTGTTTTTTTTGTAAGTAAAGGAAGCGAGGAAGAAGCTATCGGCTGAAACCTGTATACTCGATATGGCGTCGGCTAGCTTCGGCTAGAATCGGCATGTTTAGTGACGACTAGGGTCGGCCCGTGTGTGTGTGTCTATATATATATATATATATATATATATATATATATATATATTAAATTCTTTTTTTACACCTATTTCGTTTATGAAAATAAAAAACACTACTACAATAAAAAAATTGTCATTTATTATTATTATTGACCCAATTATGACGGGTCCTGATAGGTTAAATTGGTATTTTCGACGATGTATGTTCGTATAATTTGAAAATTTTCATTGTTGAAAATCTAACTTGCACGACAATTCGATGCTACTTTTAGTCGATCCGTTATAAAAATACGATAAAGGTGATTGTATGTAACATTTTAAAGAATTAAAATAATTTTCTAAACCGTTAGATAATCGATTATGAATTTTTAAATGTATTTGGCATAATAAAATTATATAAAATAAAATATGTGGCATAAAAATAAATTATTTGGATCATATGTCGATCTACGGTATTTTGGACATGTTTACAGAATATGGTTAAAAATAAACGAATCTGAGGTGTCGATCTTGAATTTCAAATTTATGGTCGTTCGTGGACTTTCGAACAAAAATCCCTTCATTCGAAGGATGAGCGACCTTCAAACAAGACCAAATTTGAACCAGTGATGCTTCAAAGTGTTTTAATTGAATCTGTATGGTTGGATTCGCAAAAAAATCATTGAAAATAAAATTACCAAAGACCTACAAAATGACATATTTCTTTGATAATTTTATTTCGATGATTTTTTTGCGTATCCAACCATACAGATTCGATTAAAACACTACGAAGCATCACTGGTTCAAATTTGGTCTTATTTGAAGGTCGTTCGTCCTTCGAATGAAGGGTTTTTTTTCTGAAAGTCCACGAACGGGCATAAATTTGAAATTCAAGATCGACACCCTGGATTCGTTTATTTTTAAACCATATTCTGTAAACATGTCCAAAATACCTTAGATCGACATATGATCCAAATAATTTATTTTTACGCCGCATATTTTATTTTATATAATTTTATTATACCAAATACATTTAAAAATTCATAATTGATTACCTAACGGTTTAAAAATTATTTTAATTCTTTAAAATGTGACATATAACCACCTTTACTGAATTTGTATAACGGATCGACTAAAAGTAGTATCGAATTGTCGTGCGAGTTAGATTTTCAACAACGATAACTTTTCGAATTACACGAACATATATTAAAGTATTGCCGTCCCCAGGTTGGGAAAATAATTAAAAAGGCGACGCGAGCCGACTCGGGCCGTTGTAGTCCGTCCCCAGGCGACGCTAAAGTATTGTCGTCCCCAGCCGACTCCATAATGGAGACGTAGCCGACTCCGGCCGACTCCATTTTCCGTCCCCATTTTAAAGTATTCTAGTAGTGCAACTAAATTCGTTCATCTGGATCCCGCGCTCGTCCACTCCATCTCAAAGTCACGGCATGGCTACTTTCCTTTCCAGTATTCCGTCTTCGACTAGCCTCAGTTACAGGTATATATTTTTTATTAGTTGATTAGTTAGAAATTGATTAGCCTTTGACTTAACTGTGTTATTGATATTACATTTTATTTGTGTTTCAATGTGCTCCGATTACTTGAAAACAATATTGTGTTTGTGTCCGATTTAAGCAATTAAATTTGTTTCTGATTAGTTAAATTTAAGTGTGTATCAAAGTTTTTCCTTTTTATAATTTGACCGTAATATATTTGATAGATGTAATAGGTATTTTGGTTAAGGAATCTGACTTTATTTGATTCATAAAGCATAGTTAAGCTGGATATTTTGTAATAAAAGAAAAGTATGACATTGGTTTTGCTAATCATTTTTTGTTATGTTTTGTTTTGCGGGTTAATACGTATTTAAAGCGTGGAAAATAATAGTTATCTCTAGTCTTCACCAGTAAAGAATATAAAAGAAATAGTATTTTGTGACGAAATGCACATTTGACATATGGTCTTTAGTGTAGGTACCTTAATTTCTTCTTCCTACATGAAATGTGTTGAGCATTACCTAATCATACATATTAATTGTAGCACATATGATATGATAGATAAAAATAGGTTTGAAATTACTGCAGAGTTGGTCGCATGAAACAGTTGTTAGAATTAGCGAGTCATTGTATTTTCTCTAAAGAACAGGACAATTAGTCAAAAGTTGGATGTGCTTATACGCATTGTAAAGTTTACAACATATGTAGGCTTGCACTCTAGGTTGAACAATTGAAAGTTGAAACAAAAAGAAAATATATCTCAAAAGCTTTAGAAATCTGAAGTTCTTTCGCGGACATCGAATGCCACACCTGAATTCATAAGCATCATAGATGGAATTGAACTGGGCATATTGTAATGATCCGGAAATTTTGACTATTTGATTTTAAATATTTAATTAATTTTAATTATTAACTTATTGATATTAAAAAGGTTTAATAAACTTAAAATCAAATATAGGGGTTATTTAAAGTAATAACTTGAATTCAAATATATTTATTATTTAAGTTATTGAATTATAAATTTATATTTAGAGTGATTCAAACTGTTAGGATTTTTAAATTTAATATTGATTGAATGGAATTAATGATTTCATTTAACTCATTTTAAATCAATATAACAATAACGGTGAATTCAAATTGTAATTTATTTGCAGCAATAAATAATTTGAATAAATAGTCGAGAAATTTATCGTTAATGTTACGACTCGATTTCTATGGACTTATTTTTTTATTTAGTTTATTTGATCTTTTCATAATTTTTATTTGGAAAATGTTGATATTATCTGTTTGACGCTTTATGGCAACATGCAGCTTTTTTATGATTTTACAGAATTCAATAACCAGTTTATATTATTATTATTTTGGATTTGTTCTAAACGTGGTCTTATTTTCGTTTTTTTGATTCGGAGTCCGCACGCGGATGGAAAGCAGTGCGGTGAAATGATAGAAACTTAAACATAAAAATAAGTCGACAACATTTATCTGATCGCTTTTTATCTTTGTCTAAAATCGTCCCCCTCCATCAAATTTATGTCTATTAGCTTCAGGGCAAAAAAAGAAGAGAGGCAGATTTCAAAACTTTAAAATTCAAATTCCCAAAATCTATTCATTCAAAAATTCTAAAATAAATATCTTTGATTTTGTTTTACCTTGATCTTCTCTTGGTAGGAGTTTTAAGGGGTTCGGTCGAGGTTTGGGGTAGGCGAATGTTTGAGCGGTGCTTGATGGATATTAGGGTTTTGATTTGTGGAAAAATGGAAGTGGAGTTTCTCGATTTTGACTTGGGATTTGGATTAGGGGTGTCGTTTAGCATCTGCAATGGAGAGATTGTTAGTCTGTGAGATGATGGTTTTGATGACAACAACCTTAGAATAGATTATAAAATATAAATACCGACATTATAAGTTTAGATATATATGTATATGCAGGATTTAACCATGCAGGTATCAAGAGGGAAGACTATACAGTATAGAGACTCAAGATATCGAGATAGAAGACTCATGAGTATCAAGATTATCAAGAGTTCAAGATTTCAAGGATAAGTATTTTTTATTAGGAATTTATGTTAAAACTCATAGAAAAGCACTGACATCTTAAAATCCAATTTATTCGTGGAATGGAATCCACTTCAAGCCCGTTAAAGGGATGGAACCCTAAGTAGGATGGAACCTACGAAAATCTAGTGGAACATTGTTTTGTATCCACTAATTTTAATTCAAATGATTTTACAAAACTATCTTGTTTTCAAAATGATTTCAAAACTTTCCTTTTAAAAGATTCAAAACTCTCTATCCTGATTTTAAATAATTTTAGCCTCAAAAACATCTTTAATTTCAAAGTCAAATTACTCCTGATTTTAAACTATCTTCAAATAATATATTTAACTTTTAAATATTTATACTTAGATTTAAATATAAAATTATAGTTAAATTATATATATATTATTCTTTATATTCACTTATGAATTTCAACTATAGTCAAGTATATTTATAAAGTTTAAAATAGTTTTAATATAAGATAAATGTTATTTTCAAAGAAAATCAAAACATCAAAAAATGCTTTGGGATGTCGACATGCCTATGGTGACCATGTCGACATGGTGACAGTTTGATTCAAAAATTCAAATTTCAAAAGAAGTGTTTATTCACCATAACTCTTCATGAATGGTCATAGTTGTTGTTCTTCTATAAATAGGGGTCAGTTCAAACGAATTTTTAATCACTTTTTCTGGTTTTTCACTTCTCTTCTTCTTCCACATTTCTTAATACATACTCTTAT
The DNA here is from genome assembly GCA_030765085.1 of Allium cepa. Lineage (NCBI taxonomy): Eukaryota > Viridiplantae > Streptophyta > Magnoliopsida > Asparagales > Amaryllidaceae > Allium > Allium cepa. The sequence continues at coordinate 546,606,488 of CM060942.1, forward strand.
CATTACTCTTCCAAAATCAACATTGAATCATACTCGATTACTTCTAGTTTGATTCTCTATCACTATCTCTACAAGGTTCTCGGTGCTATTTAGAGTTATAGACTTCTTTGTAATCTATTAAGCGAGAAAAGGTGTGATTGTAGCCTTGGAAATCAATCAAGTGGGAAAAGGTGTGATTGTAGCCTTGGTAAATCAATTGGGTAAATTTGTGGCCCAGAAATCAAGTATCCCTACCCAGAGGATAGAAATTCTGGAGGGTGTACCTCGTAGCCTTGAAACCGAGGGTGTAATTGTACGATTGCTGTTGAAAGGAAATCCGTACTTGTGTTGCGGGACTGGATGTAGGGTCCAAACCAGCATAAAATCCGGTGTGTTCTTTCCTTTATTGCTTTTATTTTATTTCCGCATATGTGTTTGTTTCTGTGATCATATTGTGTCTGTATATTGCATACATTTGTGTCAAAATTAACATAAACTCAAAAAGATTTAGTAATTCTTTATTAACACTATTCACCCCTCCTTTAGTGTTAATCCTAGCCTTAAGATCCGTAATCTGCACTTTCTCACAATTGGTATCAGAGCAAGGTTTTCAAAGTTTCATAATCTGATTTTTGAAAATTTTTTAAAATGGCTATTTTTGTTAACACTGATTTAGAAGTATTCAAATCATCATTGTTTCTTGAGTCTGCATATAATCAATATTCAAATTCAAGTTGTCTACCAAGATTGTTTGATGTGCAGGAATTATGCTTTATGGGTCTTGAGGAATCAATCCACAATGGACAAATTATGCAGATCAGAAAGAACAAATGGATACTTGATAGTGGATGTTCTAGACACATGACTGGCAATCCAGATATACTGAGTGATATAATATACAAAGACGGAGGACTGGTTAACTTTGGAGACAATTCAAAAGGATATGTGATTGGCATCGGCAAAGTCGGTAATTCTGAAACTCCTACTATTACTAATGTTTTGCTAGTTAAGAATCTGAAACATAATCTACTAAGTATAAGTCAACTATGTGATAAAAGATATAAAATTAAATTTGAAAAAGATAAGTGTCATATTGAAGATAATAATTCAACCATTATATTTGAGAGAGTCAGGAAAAAGAATATTTATATTCTTAGTATGAAAGTTTCAAATGATAACCTATGTTTGTTGGCAAATACAAGTGACCCTTGGATTTGGCATAAGAGATTTGGGCATTTGAATTTCAAACTCTTATCTAGACTGTCAAAGCATGATCTAGTAAGAGGTCTTCCTAAAATGAATTTTAAAGTAGATAGTTTATGTGATGCTTGTCAATTAGGAAAACTTAGAAAAAGTTCCTTTAAATTAAAAGATATGATTTCAACTTCAACACCTCTTGAATTACTTCACCTTGATTTATTTGGTCCATCTCAAATTCTATCAATAAATCATAGTAAATATGTTTTTGTAATTGTAGATGATTATTCTAGATTTACATGGACAATATTTTTGAAACATAAAAGTGATACTTTTGAATGTTTTAAGACCTTTTCAAAAAGAATTCAAAATCAATTTTCTCTAAAAATTATAACTATTCGAAGTGATCACGGTGGTGAATTTGAAAATGAAAAGTTTGAGGAATTCTGCAATAAAAAGGAAATAACTCACAATTTTTCATTTCCAAGAACTCCACAACAAAACGGAGTAGTAGAACGTAAAAATAGGACGATTCAAGAGTGTGCGAGAACTATGCTTACAAATAGTAATTTACCAAAGAATTTTTAGGCAGAAGCAGTTGCTACCGCCTGTTACATTTTAAATAGAATTTTAACTAGACCTTTAACTAATAAGACATCTTATGAACTTCTTTATTCAAAGAAACCTAAGGTATCTTATTTCAAAAATTTTGAAAGTAAATGCTTTATTTTAAATACAAAAGATAATTTAGATAAATTTGATCCTAAATCCGACAAAGGTATCTTTATCGGATATTCTACTAGAAGTAAAGCGTACAGAGTATTTAATTTAAAAACTAATACCATTGAAGAAACAATGCATGTTTCATTTGTTGAAAATTTCAAAATTTTTGAAGATACAAATGATGAAGAAGATTTAATCAATCAAAATCAAGAATCAATTGAAACTAATAATGAAATTAATCATCCTAATAAAAGAACTAAACTTTTAAAAGATCATCCTATAGAAAATATATTAGGTGATATGCAATCTGTTGTTAAAATTAGAAATCAACCAAGTCAAATGAGTAATGTAGCTTTTATATCAGCTATTGAACCCAAAAATCCAAAAGAAGCATCAACTGATGATTCATGGATTTTGGCTATGCAAGAAGAATTAAATCAATTTACTAGAAATAATGTTTGGGAACTTGTTCCTAGACTAGAAAATAAAACTATAATTGGAACTAAATGAGTTTATAAAAATAAAATGAATGAACAAGGAGTGGTAGTTAGAAATAAAGCTCGATTAGTCGCTCAAGGTTATTGTCAAGAAGAAGGAATAGATTTTGATGAAACCTTTGCTCCCGTAGCAAGATTAGAAGCCATTAGAATTCTACTTGCTTTCGCAAATCATAATAATTTCAAATTATTTCAAATGGATGTTAAAAGTGCATTTTTAAATGGATTTGTAAAAGAAGAAGTATATGTTGAACAACCACCACTTTTTGAAGATGATAAATTATCAAATCATGTTTACAAACTTAAGAAAGCATTATATGGTCTAAAACAAGCTCCTAGAGCCTGGTATGATAGACTAAGATCTTATTTATTGCAATCTGATTTTGAAATTGGTAAAGTAGATAATACTCATTTTATTAAAAGAAATAAAAATGATTTTTAACTTGTACAAGTTTACGTAGATGATATCATTTTTGGTTCAACTAATTTTGAAATAATAAAGAATTTTCTGAAATAATGACAAAAGAGTTTGAGATGAGTCATATGGGTGAATTAAATTTCTTTTTAGGATTACAAATAAAACAATTAGATAATGGTATCTTTATTAGTAAAGAAAAATATGCTAAAGACCTAATTAGTAAATTTGGTTTGACTACTGCGAGTGGAAAACCCACTCTCATGGCAACCAATGAGTACCTTAGTAAAGAAGATCTCTCGAAAGATGTAGATCAAAAATTATATAGAGGAATGATTGGCTCACTACTCTATATTACTGCTAGTAGACCTGATATCATGCATAGTGTTTGTCTCTGTGCCAGATATCAATCCCAATCTAAAGGGACCCACTTAAAAGCTGTAAAACGTATCATAAGATATGTTAAACACACATCTGATTATGGCTTATTTTACCCTAAAAGTGATTCTTTTGACTTAATATCTTACTGTGATGCTGATTATGCTGGTTGTAAATCAGACCGAAAAAATACAAGTGGAACTTGCCACTTTTTAGGACATTCTCTGGTTTCCTGGTTTTGTAAAAATCAAAACACAGTTTCTTTATCAACAACTGAAGCAGAGTATATTTCTGCTGCTTTGGCTTGTTCTCAAGTAATATATATGTAACAAACTTTAAAAGATTATGGTTTAAATATCTAAAAATCGCCAATTTATTGTGATAATACTAGTGCAATAAATTTATCCAAAAATACTACTCAACATGCTCGAACCAAACATATTGATATCAGACATCATTTTCTCAGAGATAATATAAGTAAGGAAGTAGTTACTCTAGATTATATCAATTCTGAGAATCAAATTGCTGATATCTTAACAAAACCCTTAAATGAATCAATATTTACTAAATTAAGAAGAGAATTAGGTATTTGTTCTATAACTGAAATATAAAATATAAATAACTAGTATAATTAATAAGTAATATTAAAATAAATCAAAGAGTTAAAATATAAAAGACCATGTCGACATCCCCTATGTATACATGTCGACATATAACGTTTTTAATTTTTTAAAATTTTCCCACCAAAATTCAAAAAAAAATAGTTATATATTCTTCTCAATTTCGAATTTTTGTTCATTCTCTCTGTTTAATTCTTTTCATTCTCTCCTATGAAATAAATAAAATAATGGTTTCATCTTCCAAATGAAACATGAAATCAACATTTTCATTCCCCTCTCCTACTTATGGTCCATTTCAACGTACTTCTCTCACTCGTATAACAAAAATGGAGGAGTCTATAAAGGATACACTTCAGATGTTGACTGAAATTCAAGTGACTCAACTTCGTACGGAAAACGAACAAGACAGGCAAGGCAAGATTCTTAGGAATTTGCAAAAGTTCCTAATGGATAACCAGGCCAACCCTATCTTGATTGATGAAGACTCTTCACTCAATCAAAAACAAGAGGCCACCGAAGAAAAAGAAGAAGAACCCATGGAAGAAGAAGCGCAAGCGGAAGATGACGACAAAGTCGTTTGTGTTGGAGAAATGTGTTTTGATAAAGATGGGAATCTTGTTGAACAACGTGGAAATTTCTGTTTCCACTATCCACATTGTTCGATTCATAGATCTCCTGTTTAGTTTCTTCTCTTTCTTCTTCATTGCTGTTTGTGTTTATTTATGTTCTCTAACGTTCATGTAAATACATCTATCTATTTTCATAATAAATAATTTATGTTCTTATATGTGTTTTAATTATAAATACTATCGTAAATTCTTAGTTAGGATAGTTAATAATTGAGGACTATGTTTTAGTATTAGATTTAAGTGTTGATTACTTATGATAACACTATCATTATAATCACATGTCATAGAGTGATATTTTTAGGGGAATTATATAGTTTGGAGTCATCTAGTTTAGATTTAGTTTTGTTGATGACAAAGAGGGAGAAATATAAAATAGGGTAATTAGGCATAGATTAAGGGAGAGTTATTAGATTTAGGGGGAGTTATTAGATTTAGGGGGAGTTATTAGGATAGAAGTGATATTTTATAAACAAAGGTTGTCATCATCAAAAATAAGGAGATTGTTAGTCCGTGAGATGATGGTTTTGATGACAACAACCTTAGAATAGATTATAAAATATAAATACTGACATTATAAGTTTAGATATATATGTATATGCAGGATTTAACCATGCAGGTATCAAGAGTGAAGACTGTACAGTATAGAGACTCAAGATATCGAGATAGAAGACTCATGAGTATCAAGATTATCAAGAGTTCAAGATTTCAAGGATAAGTATTTTTTTATTAGGAATTTTTGTTAAAACTCGTAGAAAAGCACTGACATATTAAAATCCAATTTATTCGTGGAATGGAATCCACTTCAAGCCCGTTAAAGGGATGGAACCCCAAGTAGGATGGAACCTACGAAAAATCTAGTGGAACATTGTTTTGTATCCACTAATTTTAATTCAAATGATTTTACAAAACTATTTTGTTTTCAAAATGATTTCAAAACTTTCCTTTTGAAAGATTCAAAACTCTCTATCATGATTTTAAATAATTTTAGCCTAAAAAACATCTTTAATTTCAAAGTCAAATTACTCTTGATTTTAAACTATCTTCAAATAATATATTTAACCTTTAAATATTTATACTTAGATTTAAATATAAAATTATAGTTAAATTCTATATATATTATTATTTATATTCACTTATGACTTTCAACTATAGTCATGTATATTTATAAAGTTTAAAATAGTTTTAATATGAGATAAAGGTTATTTTCAAAGAAAATCAAAACATCAAAAAATGCTTTAGGATGTCGACATGCCTATGGTGACCATGTCGACATGGTGACAGTTTGATTCAAAAAATTCAAATTTCTAAAGAAGTGTCTATTCGCCATAACTCTTCATGAATGGTCATGGCTGTTGTTCTTCTATAAATAGGGGTCAGTTTCAACGAATTTTTAATCACTTTTTCTGGTTTTTCACTTCTCTTCTTCTTCCACATTTCTTAATACATACTCTTATCATTACTCTACCGAAATCAACATTGAATCATACTCGATTACTTCTATTTTGATTCTCTATCACTATCTCTACAAGGTTCTCAGTGCTATTCAGAGTTATAGACTTCTTTGTAATCTATTAAGCGAGAAAAGATGTGATTGTAGCCTTGGAAATCAATCAAGAAGGAAAATGTGTGATTGTAGTCTTGGTAAATCAATTGGGTAAACTTGTGGCCCGGAAATCAAGTATCCCTACCCAGAGGATAGAAATTCTGGAGGGTGTACCTCATAGCCTTGAAACCGAGGGTGTAATTGTACGATTGCCATTGAAAGAAAATTTGTACTTGTGTTGCGGGACTGGATGTAGGGTAAATCCGAACCAGTATAAAATCCGGTGTGTTCTTTTCTTTACTGCTTTTATTTTATTTCTGCATCTGTGTTTGTTTCTATGATCATATCTGTGTCTGTATATTGCATACATTTGTGTCTAAATTAACATAAACTCAAAAACATTTAGTAATTCTTTATTAACACTATTCACCCCCCTCTAGCGTTAATCCTAGCCTTAAGATCCGTAATCCGCATTTTCTCACAGAGATTAGGTGGTCCGATCAACTAATGCAAAGTGCATTCAAAGCACTGTAGTGACATGGAGGGCCAGGTCACGGCTAGGAATGGGGTTGCATGCTCGTCGTGATGGGGTCTACTGGATGGAGGATCTGAGGAGGAGGCGTTTGGTGAAGACAGTGAGTTTGGCTGAATTAGGAGCTAGTGAAATTTTACGCTAAATAATCGAAACCAGAACGCTTCGACGATAATTGGAATTTAGGCCAGTTAAACTCACCTTTTGGTTAACCAGTATATTACATAGTTGATAAAAGTTATTGATTGGATGTTTATGATGTATTGTTTTATTAATTGGTTTGGTTTTATTCCCGTCTTTGGAGTGGATGACCTTTTATGTATACCCGCCTAGTAGCGGATGACCCAAATTATATGATTGTGTACTGTTTGTGATGCAGGGGCACATGTTGAAGGGATCCAGTAGGATTCCTCGCCATTTTTTATTTTAATTTTAGTAACATTCCCTTCATGTGAATTATTGGATATTAAACCTAATTGTTTGACACCATTGGTCATGAGATTGTTATATGTTCAAAACTTGACCTATAGTGAAAGAAAATCAATATTGATATTGGTTAAACGTTGGGCAGCTATTGGCCTCAAATGTGTATTTTAAAAGTACTATAAATCGCCATTTGAGTTGGAATTGGTTTTTAAGACAGAAAATGATTTTAAAATCTGAAATTGGGTTTCGAAAATATTTTGTTTTAAAGGATTTAAGATCTATTTTATTCCAATCTTTTTATCTGTCTTTTCTAAGTCATTTAGAAATGTTTTAAAAGATTATTTATTTATATTTAAAATTAAATATTATTTATTTATATTTAAATGTTGTTTAAAAGTTATTTAACAGTATTTTGATATTTTGAAAAGTTAATTATTTAAATAACTAATATTGTTCAAAATTAATAATAATGATTTATTAATAATATTTTGGAAAATAATTAATATCTTTTATTATAATGTTGAGATTGATTATTATTGTTTTATTAATAATGTTTTTTTTGAAATTATTAATTATTATTTTAAAGATGTTTGATGTTAATAATTTTTTTAATTAATTTATAATGTTTATTGTTAATAATTATTATTATATAACATTTATTTGAAACAAATGATTATTATTTATTTATAAAATGGTTTGAAGACTTAAAGGAAAATTATTTACAAGGTAAGGGGAGTTTTACAAATGATTAGATATTTGTAAACGAATTTTAGTAATGGGTTTATAGATTTGTAAGGGGAGCTTTATAATTAGCTTTATGGATTCATAAAGAGTTTATAAATGATTTGAAAAATAATTTAGAGATGTTTATAAATGGTTTTTAGGGGTTTATAAAATAGTTTATAAATGGGTTTTAGAGATTTATAAAGGGATTTACAAATGATTTAGAGATGTTTATATATGGTTTTTAGAGATTTATAAAATAGTTTATGAATGGGTTTTAGGGATTTATAAAGGGATTTACAAATGATTTTAGAATTGTATAAAAAGGTAATCCTTCTTTGTTTTATGAATAAACTTTTACGGTTAAGATAAGTATATAGATATTTTCCAATTGTTGAAAATATAAGGATTTTTGAATGAATCTTTATAATGGTATTTTATACAAGTAATTTACAAAGTGATTTTAATTAATGAAAAGATTAATTAGAGGGGTTAGTGATTGCTTATGTGTTTAACCAATGTTGGTTTTCCCTATGGAATTAATTCCTTATTTGAATGTGTATTTGTTGATAGTTAAAATAACCAACTATCAAATGTAAACCAAAAAACGTAACTTCAAAAATATCTAGGAGAAATACGTGAGTTATATAGCACAGTCATCTCTGATGATGTTGTCTATGCATATAAATATCGTTTCGTTCTCCTAGGACAAATGATAAGAAAATCCGTCCACTAACGGTTAGGAGGTGATCTTCGCTCTTATTTTTGACTGGTTAGTTGCTAAAAAACCGAGGTTGAGTGTACCGAAAACTATCGAATGTTGTTTCGAAGAGACTGGGATTAGATATGTTATCCGAAAACCACTTCGATCCAACTCAAGCGTTTTGAAGTGAAGACATCTTGAAGATGGTGGAATTGAAGACGAAGCTATTTAAAGTGCAATGGCTGCTTGCTACTAATACTGAGGATAATTCCACAATGGATGTAGTAGATGTAGTGTCTTCGGTTTGTCCATCTTTGGGACAACTTGTATGGATGAATGCTGGCGTCGCATTGTTGTCTGGAGTACATTGTTAGCGTTCTAAGTGAAAAGTGATATATGAAAGGTAAAACATAGCCTCAAGGCTCATCAACCGGGAAATGACAAAAATCCGGCATGCAGCAGGGTCATGTGGGTAGCTCCCATCGGGATATGGTCATTCCAAATCTCGATCGATCACTGTCTACTCATGTATGCTTGGGGCCCAAAGTGGGGTGATCATATTCGGTACTACTAGTCAAGTGGTAGGCCGGTTCTGTGTGGCAGGGGTATAAGATGTTCTTGTCAGACCTCGGTGCATTTTATATAGAGATGTACCATCCGAAGGTAATTCCTTACTTTGTCTTAGTATGGAATCCATTCTCCAATACGAACTTTACGGATTTAGTTGTGCCCAAATATGCTGAAACGTGAGATGGAAGCATTTCAGCTATTTTATATATTTATTTTGAATTCCTTGTTATTATTATAATATTACTGGATTTTCTATAGAAAAATGTTTTGGTTATCATATTCCCGTACTTGTTTATTTTTCCGATGCATTGTTGTTGAAATTATTAGTATTTGTAAGAAGAGACTGTTATAACTATTCAGGCTGACGATTGATTATTCGTGTACTCTGATTTGATGTATGTATATTTAGGTTTTTTTCTTTTCTCTTCTTCGTTTCTTCTTATCTTCTATCTTCTTTCTTTTCCATAACAATCAGCCTTTTCGGCACTTAAATGCTCGACACGCAATACAATCGACGTATTAATGTCGATTTTCGAATGTTGAAATATCATGTACGTTACACATATGGATACACATATGGAGATAATGAAAACGATTACAGATAAATTGAGCTAGTGTTATTCGTGAGTAATTAGACGTCCACTTTATCACACCATCGTATAGCAAAAGGGGTTAGAGGAAATTAAGAAAATCATGTCATGATTCCTTATGAGATCACAGCCCATCCCTACGTTATAATCCAGCCCAGTCCAAAATGAATGAAGGCCTACCTCATTCCTACGCCCTGTTCTTTCTTTCCATTTCTCCCATCGCGATTCACTCTTTCATGCAAAAAAAATAAAAAATAAAACAAAATAAAATACAGAAAAACTAGTTTCTTCTCCCTCCATAACCCTACTCTAGCCCAATATAAAAGATCAACTCAACTATTGAGGTGTTTGTCCAATCCTAAATAATGAAGAGTAATGTTGTTTTCATGGATCCTTTTTCTTGAAATTTGCAGAATAACAATTGTAAATACACTACATTTACAACCAATAATTGTCTTAAACAACTATGAGACCATAAGTAGCAAGCAAGCACGCACCAGCACATTATGTATAAGACGCCTCTCACATGTCATACAATGTGTGTGTATACACGTACATGCATGCATATACACATATGTGTGCATATGTATATAGACAAACACACACATGTATATAAGGGGCCGGCTATTCGGACATAAATTGTTGGCACAAAAGATCTAGATCATTGGATCGTTTTGTCTTCATATGAAAGATGGAATTCAGAGGGCAATCCAATGATAGAGATCCATTGTGTCACCAACCGTGTCATCAAATTGTATTCAAATAGACTTCAACAAAAAATTGCACTACATATATGTAGTTTTGATGTGGTTCTAAAAGAAAAAGAACATGTGACAATAGATATTTAAGTTAGATGTCTATTTTTGAAGACAGGTTGCATTTTCTGAAATTAACTTCAGATTTTTGGAAAATTTTCAAACATTATATAAAATTTGTTAACAAAAACAAATGAAATTTTGGACAGAAAAACATCTTTGGACATACCTCTGTACTCTCAGAAATAATAAACATACTAAACCATTACATGCATGAGTAAAAAGGAGAAAGCAATCATTACAGATCAGGTTAATTGATGATCTTAATTCTTAGTAAAAGATAATGGGACAAAAGCTGCTTGCAGTAGCAAGGGCGTTATGATTGTTACTGTTTGCACAAAAAATGGCCAAACACCTCCAAGTCGTGTGATTTAGTCGAATTTATTTGATTCTTAGTGATTTGGATGAGTTATGCAAATATGTACAAAGCAGGGGCTAAAATGTAAAAGACACACAGATTTATAGTGGTTCGGCCAGAACGTGCCTACGTCCACTTTATATGTTATTATCCTCTTTCTTTCAGATTACAAGTACAAAGCTTTGTATACAAGTATATGAAAGTTGTTTGAAAGTTCCTTCCGTGCTTGAGCTCTCAAACTTGTCTGCCATTGTTGTACCCCTGCCCCTCTATTTATAGAGTGAGGCTGGGGGCAGGGGTCTTGGATGTATATAGCTGCTGGTGGGCCTTGGCTGAAGCAATCTGGCCTGGCACATCTGGTTCGACGGAGCTTGGTTCGGTCGTGGTTGGAGTGGCTTTGGTCCGGTAGGACGTTGGTCCGGTGGTGAGATGAAGGTGAGGTTGGTCCGGCATTACTTGGAGATGGTGTGGACCGGCATTGTGTGGAGATGGTGTGGACCGCCGTTGTTTGGAGATGGTGTGGACCGGCATAGGTTGATTCGGTGGTGAGTGGTCCGGTAGCATGTGGTTCGGTGGTAGGAGTATGGTGATGGACCGGTGTGGCTGGTCCGGTGGTAGGGGTTTGGATTGGTTCGGTGGTGTTGGTTCGGCAGGGATTGGATTCGGCAGAATTTGGACCGGTAGTTGATGGAGTGATGAGAGTTGGTGGTTTGGAGGTTCATTCGGTAGTGGGTTTAGAGGTGTTGGTTCGATAGATAGGAGGTATACTTGGTTCGGCTAGGTAATGGAGAAGCCATGGTTCGGCATGGAAGCTAATGCCTCTTGGTCTCGTGATCCCATGGGTGAGAAATCGCCCAACATTTGCCCCCCAAAGTGGGGCACGTGCTTGCAGGTGTCGCGCTTTGTTTTTCTTCCAGTTGATGTAGCTACATTCGGTTTTGAGTGCCGAACCATTTGGTTCGGTTGTCCTGTGTACGTCTATAAATAGGGGCTACACCCTTCGTGATTCCTTACCGAATCAGAGAGAGCCGAACCAACTTGAGTGCCGAATCAACCTTGTGCCGAATCAACCTCGCGCCGAATCAAACTCGTGCCGAATAGATATGTTTCTCTTTTCGCCGAATGGGCTTGAAAATTTTACTACCGAGTGAAAATTATCCATGTGATGCTGAATGGACAATTGCCGAATGAGTTCGATTATTGGGAATGTCGAATGAAGCTTTAACCTCTAATGCCGAATGAAACTTGAACCTTCAGAACCGAATGAAACTTGGGCCTTCAATACCGAATGAAACTTGGACCCTTAATACTGAATGAAACTTGAAAACTTTTATTTTTACGAATGAGTTTTTGAATTGTGAGCAAGTCTCCAGGTTGCATGTACCTATTTGTTTATACTCCTTGTTCTAATACCATGTTTTTCTTGTGCCGTAGATAAATGTCTCGCAAAGCGGAAACTCGATCAGATAGAAAGAAGTCCATGGGTAGAGAAGAGTCTTCTTCCGTGCCCCCAGCCCAACCAGGACCGGCGCAACATGGACCTGCCCCGAGGTCGTTAGTGGATGGGTATGGTCCTCAGGAACTTCTGGTCTCCCCTCCCGATTGCTTTCCGAGCTCCTTAAAGGAGGAGCAACTTGATGTTATATCTCGTTCCTTCGGGATAGATAGAGCGCTTATGCGGTTGCCGGGGGATGGAGTGATGCCGTACAATCCCCCTGAAGGATATTTTGCGTATAGTAGGTACCACTGCATGTGTGGGGCCATTCCTCTCATTAATGCATGGATAGTCATCTTCCTTACCTATCTGAAGGTGGCCCCTCTCCAGCTCCAGCCCAATTCCTACGCCATTCTGGTGTGCTTATTCGTTATATTTCAGAGGAGGTACGGACGCCCTCCTTCTAATCGTGAAATACGATACTTGTATAATCTGAGAGGCAACAAGAAGGGGTCTCCGTATGTTAGTTTGGAAGCGGCCGTGCCCTTCAAACCGGCCTTGGACTTATACTCGAAGTTCACTATGTTCAAGAAGGAATGGTTTTTCATTAGGGATGACTCTGTTTCCTTCCGCCTCTTCACTTCTGGCTGTAAGTTGACCTTTATTTACAATTTCCTTGTTCCTACTGCAGTGCTTCTTCTGATATGCTTCTATTTCCTGCTAGCGACAGGTGGCTTTGCAGTCGTAGAGAATGATTCCTTGGTCCAGATAGCTGCGGAAATAAAGGCCATTTCGGGGCAGGACAGGTCGGCCTCTTTCCTGATCAGGAATGCTACTCTCCTGGAGTACAACTTGATTCTGCCACACCAGTCCGTGGTTAAGCAGAGAGACACGGCTGAGGAGAAGGCTGCCAAAGCCAAGGAAGGGGCCACGGTGAAGAGTGGCAAGAGGGAACCTTTTACAAAGCCTCCCGTTGTTGGAGGTAAGAAACTTAAGAAGTCTGATGGCCCCTCTCCTAGAACTTGCCCGATTATCCCGGACGAGGAAGATGTGGAAGAGGATAGAGGCGAGGGCGAAGGAGGCGATGTAGGAGGAGAGTCAGAGGGTGGAGGAGATGGCGATGGAGATGGAGAGGGCAATGGTGATGGCGACGGACAGGGCGGTAGTGGCACTGGTGCCTTAACCTCCGGGCAAGTGGGGGAGCTTCAGGAGTGGACGGATGAGGCTCTCCGTCAAGCTTTTGGGGAATCAGAGGGAGAATCAGATTTGGCGGAGAAGGCGAAGAAGAGTGGCAAGGCCGGGGCTGGTGCCGATCCATCTCCTAAGAGTTCCTCTGCTAGGGTGACTCCGGCGGTGCAAGGTAAACTTTTGACTTCTGCAGATTCCATTTACGATAGGGACTTAGGAATATTTTATGGTTCGCTTCCGTCCTGAAATGAGATCCAGGACTTACTGCAGTATCCTACTCCTCCCCAGGGTTTGTATAACAAAAAGCATCCTTTTCACCCTTCTTAACTTGATATGTCTCTTGCCCTATGATTTGATGCATGCTTGTAACATTTATTCTTTACTCCAGGGGCAGGCCAGGTGGCCAAAACGTCAGATGTTCGACACCGTCTCGAACAATTTAAGTTGATGAGAGCTTCTGCCAAGCCGAAGCCTTCTACTGGTCGTCCTGGGGACATAGTCAGCTACCGCCCTCTCCTTGGAGTTATCGAGGAGGGTAGCCAGCAGAGGAAGAGGAAGCATTCCTTGTTTGATTCTCCACCCAGTCCTCAGCCTCCTACTCAGCCTCCCCGAGGTACCACGGAGGAGACCACGGAGTTTGTTCCCTCTCCGCATCCTTCCAAGAATCCCACTGTTATCCGCATAAAACGTCCTGACGTGCCTCGCGATCCCTTTGTCGGTCACCCTGATTTGGATCCAAGCTCTCAGGATATTTTGTTTGACGAGGCCACGGGCGAGCATCTTCTCCGCCGCAATCCCATGGTTCGGGTTCTTGATGAGGCTAAGTCTCTAGATCTGGATCTTCTCACTACTCGGATAGCTGCTATGGGGGACGAAGCCAAGGCCAACATTGACCGGGTTGCGGAGGAGGCCAAGAAGTTTATGGAACATCACGCCCGATTGGCCAAGGCCGGGGAGGAGATAGGGAGTGCTAATATAAGGCTGCGGTTAGTGGTCGCTGATCAGGCCAAGCAACTTGCCGACCAGGCTATTCAGATTTCGCAGCATGAAGCCGACTCCCAACGACTGAAGAAGACCATGGAAGAGGCTAGCAGAGCCGAGTTGCGGAAAATGAAGGCCACTTGCAAAGAACGCATTGACATGGCCATTACCACGGTTGATGAGGTTAGGAGGGCGGATCTCGAGCAGGTTGAAGAGATATTTGGGAGGCTTGAAGCTGCAGAACTTGCTCAAGCCAAGCTGAAAGAAGAGATGGAGGAGATGAGGAGATCCCTCCAAGCTGAGTGCTCGAGATACCGGCGGGAGAGGGATGCTGCCGCCACTAAGTTGCAGATTTCCGAGGCCCGGGTGAAGAGGTTTGAAGAGGATGAGGGTATGATGGATGATATGCTGCAGGACATGTACTTCCGCACTTGGAAGGAGGGCAGCTTATCCTGGATGGATGACTATCCTCGGGTCATGGCCAAGGTATATCTTCGGGCTTTAGAGGAGGCCAGGGTCGATGCGGGTAAGGAAGGTGGAGCGGCCTTTAGTCTGGATGTGGTCACTGCTCAGTTTTCGAAGGAGGAGCAGGCGGCGGTGAAGGAGGGGATGCGGCTGCTCGCTGCGGAGGAAGTGGGTGTGCAATTGGAGAATGAGGATCGAGCGGCGGATGCTGGTGAGTCTCTCTCCCCTGTTTCTCTTTTCTCTTTAGGTCTTCATAACCTGATCGTTTACTGTTTATCTGATGGATTCTTTTCCTGAATTGGACAGGTGGGACTTCTGGTCAACATGCTGGGAGCTCCGATCCTGCCGTCAAGTAGATTCGAAGAGCTGGTAGGATGAGGGCGGAGCACTGAGACTACTTGATCCGATCCGTATAGTTTTTGGTTTTCTTGACTTTCCTGTTTATACTTAGTCAAAAACATTAGTGTATTTTCGGATTGTAATTATGTCATTGAACAACTTTATGTAAGTTTATAACACAAGCTGATTCTGTTATATTTTGAATGCTGTTATTATTTTGATGTGCTGCATAAGAAGTATAACTATGCATATGCCTGTGATTTAGTTGTGTTTGATGCTAAGCTCTTGCTTGAAATATAATTTCATGTTTTGCAATGTTAGTGTGATGTATGAGTACGTTATAGTTACATATTTATGTACAAGAGAAGAGAGTACCGCCCTTCATGTTTTAGTTGCAGGGGGTAGCTTTGAACGTCTTGTGTAACTGACCATGGATGCGGCTGAGTACCTTGCCACCCAGTATGCAGGCTCAGATTCTCATGAGCGAATGCCTCCTATTTGGTGCCCTGTACTTTAGAGTCCGTTATACAGGATAGGAGAAAAGTATTTAAATGGAATGGAAATATAGAAATAGTAAAACTTCCAGTCACGGAAGGCCGTCGATGTGCTTAAGTTCGTGGCAAACGGGTTTTGTAGTCACTTTCCCTAGCTGTGGGTCTTGGAGACATTTGTCACCTATCTTACGCCTCCGCGGGGAGTTTTCTTTTTTACCACAGCCGCACTTAAGACACATCGAAGCCAAGATCGCGCACGGTAACTACCCGGACCATTATGGTCCGTAATCGTGGGTATTATTCGATTTACCGTGGCCGGCTAGCATGGGTGCCGTTGGCCGTGAACTACCCCTGGCTGGCCACACCTTATGTTGGGGCTTAAAGTAGGTTCACAGTTGCCGGTGAACCGAACGCCGTAATGAGCTGCCATCGGCTATAGTCGGCCTTTGTGACGACTTATAATCGGCTCATTACAGTTGGCTATGAGGGCAGTCGCGATCAATGAGTTAACCCGCAGCAGAGGGATGCTGGAGCAAAAGTGTCTCATTGGCGAGTGCATAGAATCGTAGCGTACCTGTTAGATTTTGTCTAGGTGGAGTTGCGTTGTGGTGCGTCTTGAGTGGAGATGCCATAGGATTTTGTTCAATAGAAAAGGATAAAGCTTAACAAGCAGCCAAGATATAAAAGAACAAGTTAAAAAGAGATAAGATTTTTAAAGTGGTTCGGCACGAAAATGCCTACGTCCACTGATTCTCTTTGTTAATTCACTTCATATGGGCAGTACAAGTTAAGAAAAGTATCGACGGAGGTGTCGGATGTTCCATGCCCTCTGGAACACCTCTCCGTCCACTGTTGATAAAATATAAGCTCCGTTGTGGAGATCTTTATGAATTACATATGGTCCGTCCCAGATGGGGTCCAGTGCCCCGGGGCGCGGAAAGATTCGCTTGAGGACAAGATCTCCTTCTTGTAAGCTGCGATGTTTGACTTTAGAGTTGTATAGTGCTGCCACTTTTTGCTTGTGCACTGCCGCTTTGAGTGCTGCATCGTTTCTTCTCTCCACAATTAGATCAAAAGACATGAGGAGGAGTTCTTCGTTCTCTTCCGGGTTGTAGTGGATCCTACGGTGGGAAGGCACAATAGTCTCAACTGGGAGCATTGCCTCCGATCCGTATGCCAAAGAGAAAGGAGTATGTCCTGTTGATGTTCTGAAATATGTGCGGTAGGCCCAAAGTGCCGTAGGAAGTTCGTCCACCCAAGCGCCTTTTGACTTTTCAAGTTTCTTCTTGATTAGGGTTTTGAGAATTTTGTTGACAGCTTCGACTTGTCCGTTTGCCTGAGGATAAGCTACTGATGAGAAGCTTTTGTGAATTCCATGCTCTTGGCACCAGTCGGCGAATTCTTCGCTGTCAAATTGAAGTCCGTTGTCTGATATGATCTTGAGTGGGACTCCGTACCTGCATAGAATATTTTTGATCAAGAAGTTGATAACTTTTGCTGAAGATATTTTATTTAGAGGTTCCGCTTCCACCCATTTGGTGAAATAATCGACTGCCACTATAGCATATTTGGCTCCGCCTCGGCCCGTTGGCAGTTCGCCAATCAAGTCAATTCCCCATACAGCAAAGGGCCAAGGGCTGGTCATTTGAGTAATCTCATTTGTGGGTAGTCGAGGGATCTTGGCAAATTTCTGACATCTGTCACATCTCTTGACGAAGTCTAAGGCGTCCTTGTTTAAGGTGGGCCAGTAATATCCATATCGGAGTATCTTTTTTGGCAGAGTCTGCCCTCTAGTGTGATCTCTGCAACTTACTTGATGGATGTTGAACAAGATTTCCTTAGCTTCCCTTCCAGCGACGCATCTGAATAAGGGGCTAGAGAAGCCACGCCGATAGAGGATGCCTTCTTGTATTGTGTAGCGGGAAGCTTTCCTCAAGATTTTCCTGACTTCATCACGTCTGTCTGGTAGCGTGCCATCTTGCAAATATTTCCGGATAGGAGTCATCCAAGTTTCTTCTTCGATTGCAGTTATCAGATTCACTTGTTCGAAGCTTGGGGCTAGCTGTCTTGAGATGGTTAATGCTCTAGAAATGGTGCTGTTCTTCATACTAGCTTGTTTTGCTAGTTCGTCGGCCTCTTGGTTCTCTTCTCGAGGAATGTGTTTGATTAGATAGTAGTCCAATTGATCGAGCAGCAGCTGGGTCTTCTTTAGATATGCTGTGAGTCGTTCACCTCGGGTTTGGAACTCTCCCAATACTTGGTTTACGATAAGTTGAGAATCACCATGAAGACATAAAGAATTGACTCCAATTTCTAAGGCTAGTTCCAATCCTGCTATTACTGCCTCATACTCCGCGTCGTTGTTGGTGGCAGCGAATTCCAACCTTAAGGCATAGTACAGCTTCTTTCCCCTGGGGGTGATTATCACAATACCTGCCCCCGAGCCCTGTTCGTTTGCTGCTCCATCTACAAAGAGATTCCACTTGATATCTTTCGCTATTTCAGATTGATCCTTACCTTCGTTAGTAGTGAATTCGGCAATGAAATCGGCCATGGCTTGTCCCTTGATGGCGGTGCGAGGATGGTAGGTGATATCATATTGACTTAGTTCAATGCACCACTTGAGGAGTCGCCCAGAAGTGTCGGGACGATGGAGCACCTGTCTTAGCGGTTGATCGGTTAGAACTCTGATGGAGTGAGACTGGAAGTAGTGTCGCAGTTTTCATGACGCGATTAATAAAAAATATGCTAATTTCTCAAGTTTAGGGTATCTGGCTTCTGCCCCTGTAAACCTCTTGCTTACAAAGTATACCGGGCGTTGCGTGCGGTCATCTTCTCTTACCAAGGCGGCGCTTAAAGCATGAGATGATACGGCGAGGTATAGGTGTAGCACTTCGCCTTCATTTGGAGTTGAGAGTACCGGTGGTCTCTGAAGGTGTTCAATTAGGTTAAGGAAGGCTTTTAAGCATTCATCAGTCCACTCGAACTTTCCTTTGTCTTTCTTGAGAGCTTCGAAGAAAGGGACGCACTTGTCAGTTGCTTTAGAGATGAATCTGCTTAGGGCGGCCACCTTCCCGTTTAGGCTCTGCATTTCTTTTCGAGTGGAAGGTATCCTTATTTCTTTCAGAACCCGGACTTGTTCAGGGTTTGCTTCAATTCCTCTGGCATGGACGATGAATCCTAAGAATTTTCCCGATGATACTCCGAAGGAGCACTTTAGAGGATTCAGCTTCATTCCATATCGGCGAAGTACCTGAAACATCTCGCCCAGGTGGCTTACATGATCTTCGGCTTTCCTTGACTTTACCAGCATGTCGTCCACATACACTTCCATAGTTCGTCCTATTAGTTCCGCGAACATCTTGTTGACGAGGCGCTGATAGGTAGCTCCGGCATTTTTGAGTCCAAAAGGCATGACTTTGTAACAGTATAATCCCCGGTCAGTGATAAAGCTAGTGTGGTCTTGATCGGGAGCGTGCATGGGAATCTGGTTATATCCGGAGCATGCATCCATAAAAGATAAAAGTTCGTGCCCGGCTGTGCTGTCCACAAGTTGGTCGATTCGGGGGAGTGGGAAGCAATGCTTCGGGCAGGCGTCATTTAGGTTGGAGAAGTCAATACACGTTCGCCACTTTCCATTGGCCTTCTTCACTAGTACCGGGTTAGTGATCCACTCTGGGTAGATGGCTTCTCGTATGAAGTCATTAGCAAGTAGGATCTTTACTTCCTCGTCGAGGGCTGCTGATCGTTCTGCCCCCATGCTTCTCTTTTTCTGCTTTACTGGCACCTTGGTAGGATCGATGTTTAGTACATGACATGGTATGTTCGGGGAGATTCCAGTCATGTCAGCATGCGTCCGTGCAAATACATCCAAGTTGTGTCGGAGAAAATTGATGAGTTGATCCTTCAATTCTGTTTTCAGCTGAGATCCGATCTTCAATAGTCTACTTGAGTCATGTTTATCTACAGACACGAATTCCATAGCCTCTGCAGGCTCGGCGGTGGCCTCCTCCTCTTCGTCCCTGGGGTCTAGTTCGTTGAAAGGATCACTGGTATATCGAAGAGGAGGGGCTTTCTTTAATTGCTATGCTTCCAAGCTTTTCATGCAGAGAGGAGTCTCTGCATCTTTCCCTTTATCTTTTCTGCGGTTATTGCGAAGTTCAGTCACATAGCAGTCTCGAGCAGCGTCTTGATCTCCCTCTACTTCTCCTATCCCGTTATCTGTTGGAAATTTCATCTTCAGGCACCATGGGGCTAGGACAATTTGGAAGTCGGACAAGGCTGGTCTTCCCAAGAAGGCGTTGTAGGCCGAATGGTTCTCTATTAGTATGAACATTTGTTTTCGCACAGCGGAGCGGGGATGACTGCCTATTTCGACAAAGAGATCCAGTTGCCCGAGGGGTAACTTTGCATCTCCAGTGAAACCATGTAGTGGTTTGTTGCAGGGAGATACATCCTTCATTGACAGCTTCATTTTGTCGAAAGCATGCTTGAATAGGATATTTACTGAACTTCCAGTGTCCATTAAAATTCGAAAAACTTTGGCTGGACCGAACCAGGCAGAGATGACCATAGGGTCCATGTGTGGGTACTGTCTTCCCTCTAGAACACGTCTACTGAATGTGATGTCGTCATTCTCTTTCCGTTTTGGGGGGCGTTCTTCTGTAACAGAATTAACGTAGCCTTCATTGTTTCTAAGTGACTTGCCGTATCTTTCCATCTCTGCCCAGCTTCTGTCGGCGATGTGTGGTCCTCCCGAGATGGTATGGACCACTATCTTCTCTTGACTAGAGCCGCTGGTGTTGCGATTTCCCCCTCCTACCCCTGAGGGGGGTATCCCTGGGTTCTCATTGGCAGGAGTTGGAGTCCTGTTCTGACTTTTCACATAGCGTTCCAGTCTTCTTCTTCTAATGTGTTCTTCAATCAAGTCCCGGAGATGGTGGCATTCATTGGTGTCATGTCCGTGGGATTCGTGGAAGCGACAGAACTTCCCAGACTTAAATGCGTTGTCTGACTCCTTCTTGTGCGGGGGCGCTTGTATCTGACTTCGTCCTGAGTGGCTAGGAAGATGTTTTCGATGGTTTCATTCAAAGGAGCGTAGGAGTCAAATCTTGGTCCTGGCCGATATTGGTGCTTTTCAATTTTCCTGCCCCCAGCATTGTCTCTAGATTCATTTCTTCGAACATCCTTCGCCGCAGCGGGAACCTTGTCCGGAGCTGTCTTAGATTGTTGCCCTGATTGCCTCTCAGTGGCAGCGTCTTCAAGTCTCATATACTTTCCAGCTTCATGGAAGAAATCGGGTAAAGTAGCTGGTTTTTCCTTGGTTAGTCTTCTAGCAAATTTAGTATCCGGATGCACACCACTGCAGAGGGCCATTAGGATAAGTTTCTCGTCGGCGTCTTGGACTGCGGCTGCTGCGGCGTTGAATCGGGTTAAGTATTGTTGCAATGTCTCTCCGGGTTTTTGTTTGATATTGGATAAGGAATAAGAGTCCTTGGGTTGCTCCACATGAATGCGGAACTGGCTGATGAACTTTTCTTTCAGCATTTCCCATGAGCTGATGGACCCTTGGGGTAGGTGGCAGAACCAGGAGGTAGCTAGATCTGCCAAGAAAAATGGGAAGCATTTACATAACACTCCCTCTGTTGCTCCGCTTATGAGCATATGATGGGTGTATCTTTGTAAGTGTACGATGGGATCAGAGGTTCCCTTGTAAGGTTCCATTGTTGGCATTTTCCATTCTCGGGGGGTGATGGTAATTTCAATATCGCGGGTGAAAGGGCTGGTTACCCTAGCACCTATCCCACAATCTCTTTGGTCCCGTTGGACGCATTCCCTGAATAATCGTGCCATTCTTTCATCAGAATTTGGAGTTGACAAAAATGAGCTTGGTTCTTCCCTGCGGGATCGATCTCGTCCAGATGACCTGTAGGGATGGTATAGTCTATCACTTCTGAAGTTATCCAGTGGTTGTCTTTGGCTGCTCGGATGCACGCTAGGACCAGCTACAGTTGGCCCCTGCCTTGATCTTCCTCTGTGGGGTTCTATTTCGAGCATTCCCATGGGGTCAACTTCGGGCTGGGTTCTAGCTCGGCTCCGTTCAGCGTGGTTTCTATGATTAGGCGGCATGACTGGCTCAGCTACATCCGACCCTCGCCTGGTGCCTCCCCCATTGGGTTCGGTTCCAAGCGCTTCCTCAAGTCGGAGTTCGGGCTGAGTCCGGGCGCGACCCCTATCATTGTTGTTCCTGTTGATAGCTTCTTCGAAGAGGGAGGACCTTTGTCGCCCCCCAGATCCTCCGGATTGGGATTCACCCCATGATTCAGTGTTGCGGTTGGATTCTTCAGCATCCCTTAAGCGTGACATGAGTTGGTCCACCAAAGCTTCTTGTTGGGATGTGAAGCGGTTAGTTACTTCAGCCACAACCCTGTCCAGATCTGCCCTAGTAATTGGTCGTTCCGTGGCGGGGGCTGTCGGATTTGCCTGATTTCCATCTGGTACTGCTGTTGAAATGGGATGATTCTCTTGATCTGTGATTGCTGGATCTGGAATGCTGCTAGTTGCAATGTTCTTTCCTTTGTTGACATCTCTCCTCTGCCTGGAAGTCATGTTGTCGGAGCAAGGAGCGACGCTGTTAGGAAGAAGGTTGAGTAGGAGAAGCTGTAGCTTCTAGCTTCAATTCTCAGTGAAAGCACCAAAAATATTTGCACAAAAAATGGGCAAACACCTCCAAGTCGTGTGATTTAGTCGAATTTATTTGATTCTTAGTGATTTGGATGAGTTATGCAAATATGTAAAAAGCAGGGGCTAAAATGTAAAAGACACAGATTTATAGTGGTTCGGCCAGAACGTGCCTACGTCCACTTTATATGTTATTATCCTCTTTCTTTCAGATTACAAGTACAAAGCTTTGTATACAAGTATATGAAAGTTGTTTGAAAGTTCCTTCCGTGCTTGAGCTCTCAAACTTGTCTGCCATTGTTGTACCCCTGCCCCTCTATTTATAGAGTGAGGCTGGGGGCAGGGGTCTTGGATGTATATAGCTGCTGGTGGGCCTTGGCTGAAGCAATCTGGCCTGGCACATCTGGTTCGGCGGAGCTTGGTTCGGTCGTGGTTGGAATGGCTTTGGTCCGGTAGGACGTTGGTCCGGTGGTGAGATGAAGGTGAGGTTGGTCCGGCATTACTTGGAGATGGTGTGGACCGGCATTGTGTAGAGATGGTGTGGACCGCCGTTGTTTGGAGATGGTGTGGACCGGCATAGGTTGATTCGGTGGTGAGTGGTCCGGTAGCATGTGGTTCGGTGGTAGGAGTATGGTGATGGACCGGTGTGGCTGGTCCGGTGGTAGGGGTTTGGATTGGTTCGGTGGTGTTGGTTCGGCAGGGATTGGATTCGGCAGAATTTGGACCGGTAGTTGATGGAGTGATGAGAGTTGGTGGTTTGGAGGTTCATTTGGTAGTGGGTTTAGAGGTGTTGGTTCGGTAGATAGGAGGTATACTTGGTTCGGCTAGGTAAGGGAGAAGCCATGGTTCGGCATGGAAGCTAATGCCTCTTGGTCTCGTGATCCCATATGTGAGAAATCGCCCAACAGTTACTGCTACTGCAGAAATTGTGCAGCCTATGGATGAAGGTGCATGCATCCAGGGGCGGGGCCCCATTGCATATGGGGTAGGCACGTGCCTTCCCCAGTATCTGGAGAGAAAAAAAAGCTATTTACATGCAAAACTTTGTGTAGTATTTTTCAAAGCAAAAGTTTGTGCTATTGAAGATAAGTTGTTTGATGAAATGCTTGAATGAAAACTGACATAAAAGCAATGTTTTGGAGCCCTTCTTTGTTTATCCATTACTTCATGCAACTCAAGATGAATTCCATGTTTATCTATCAATACATTTATTTACCTAACTTAGGTTCAATCTGAACGATAGAAACTGAAATCATAAACATAGACTTAGGATGCTTCAGTGATTGACATGTAATTTGCACTTATATTTGCATTGGCAGATCATCTATATTTATTTTCTAACATAACATATGTGGAATTCACATTAGATCAAAACACACAGACATATAACTATTCAAGTAATAGTTTTAAAAAAAATTCGTCGACTGCCATCTTCGAATCCCTGTTTTTTTTAATTGTGCCTCCGCCAGCTTTCAATCCTGACTACGCCACTACATGCATCCATTATTTTGCTGACGGTTTAAGTCAGTATTTATTTGTTATAATTTAAAATTGGTCAACTTGAGTAGGCAACACAAAAAATTACCACCGTTGGAGATTCACAGTGAAGAAAACACATCAATACCTGTAATAAGACAAAAAATCTAACAAATATACAACTCCAGGGTTTGGACCGTTTGGGAACTGAAGACTAATGCATATACATATATATGTGTGTGTGTGTGTGTGTGTGTGTCTATATATATATATAATAATAATTTGCGTGAAATGAGTTTGAGTTCTTAGGCTATTACTATAAGTGATATAAATGATTAAGTTTACTTTTTTCAAACTTTGTCATGCACCAATTAATAGCAATTGTAACAATGAATAAAATCTTGAAATTTTTCTGCATGTTTGAATTGAATAGAATCCCAAGACATTCAAATAACTATCGATTATTTTCACATGGACATGTGAATTTTTTTTAACTTGTGCATTGAAATGGCCCTTTCGGTTTCCAAGAACTCTACCTATTTGAAAGTAGGAGAAATGACTAAATGCTACATATTCACTACATTCTTTTTTATAAATGTCAAAGGTATTTTTAACTTCTAGTAACATATTTTTAAATTGTGCGCTCATACAGTAAAAACCTAAATAAGGTGGATAGGAAAAAAATATACAAAAGTAACAAAATCAATAACACTAAAAAGGTGAAAATATAGAGAAAATGAGAAAGGATAAAAGAACAATGTATGTCTACCAACTAATAATTGTATAAAGTAGAAAAAATTACTAATTTATCAAACCAAAAATATAAGAGCACCATATGAACTGAATGCAATTGGATAGGAAATTCAAATTGTAGAAACGTGTGGTAATATTGAAATTAAAAGTATCTTAATTAATAGATATTAAAATGTAAGTAAACTGAATGAGTAGAGTAAAGTGGAAAATAAAACTATTCGCTTTACTCTACATATTTTGGGTGTATATTAATAAAGGAACGAATTTTTCACCCATGCACTTTTTCACCTACAAAATACTGGTTCTTATATGCATCCTATATTAGAAATGCCTAGTTTCTTATTATACACATATAAATGCCTAGTTTCTTATTATACACATATAATTTAAATTTTGTATGATGCTTCATATATTTCAAATAAATATGAAAAATTACACATATCACCACTAGAAAATGGTCAAATAGCGACGGAGGGAGCGACGGCTTCAGACGGCTATTTTTCGACGGCTTCCGACGGGCCGTCGGAAGCCGTCGGAAAATCGCGAATTACAACAGCTCGGTCGAGCATTTCTTCCTCATTTTCCAGCCAACTCAAAAAAAGAAAAAAAAACCCCAAATCACCATTTTCCACCTCCAATCGCTGATTTCATGATGTTTTTTCTCCTTCACCCGCTGTGAATTCAACACCTCTTGCTCTCCAGCTCAGGTATAATCTCTTATATTTGTGAAAAATTCAGTTTTTACCCTAATTCTAGATTTGCATAAACTGATAAATTAGGGCGAATTAGTGATTGCAATTGTTTCCAATAGCGTAATAACGGTTTATAGCATCACATGGTATACCTATTTCATCTTTTATCGTGAAAATGTGAAAAACATGTATAATTTGTGGTTGTTCATGTATATGTAAATCGTTGTGTATGCCTTGGTTCTACGATTGAATATGTGTGTAGCGCTACTATCATTGTATTGTGTTAGTTGGAATAAGATAAAATGAATGAACGAGCTAGGAGTATTATACTGTACAAGTATTACCTTATGAAACAAAAAAAATGCATGGGTCTAAATTATAATTGTGTGTATTGAAAAATGACAAAAATGTTAAACCAGCCTTAAGTCGATGTAATACGTCGCATTAATGTGTTAAATTAAAATATATTTTTGTAAATGTGAACAGTTAGTAAAACTGTATTTTTTTGGTAAAATGCGCACATTTAATTAACTAATGTCCCTCAGATAATTTTTTGCCCCGTCTGACGAGTGTTGTACATGATCGTTATATAAATAGTCCTTTTTTTCAAAAACCGATCATTTATATTCATCTGGTACAATGTTTGTTGGATTTTTCCCTGTATTGGACAAGTTATGAACACGGTAATCACTTACATTTTGTATACTACTTCGTCTCAAACGGTTCATAAAATTTCGGCCTAACTTTTCTTTTTCGTTTCCTACGTACACGCATTTGTGTACAATGCAGGGAACAAAAGGGAAATGCTGCCGAAATTTTGTTGAACCGTTTGAGACGAAGTAATATACGAAATGTAAACGCTTACTGTGTTTGTAATGGGAAGTAGAATGCCTGACCATGGAGAAAAAAAATTTATTCAATTTTTTATATCGATACGTTAAAAAATAAAATGTGCCATGTTTGAAAATATTTTTAAATTTGCGTAGTAGTTCTTTAAATTCAAATATTATACGACCATGAAAATAATCTTTTTCGTATTTGTATTCTTGAAAATAAATATTAAATTTTGAACTTCTCATTTTGTCAAATAGGAAAAATGATTGATTATTTTGTTGATCGGAGGAGATAAATGTACCGAAGAAAAAGACTGAGGGGCTCAATAAAAGAAGATTTTTATAATGGTATAAATGTGTTTGTTGAATTCTCTTTAAGTAATAATGGAAACGATCCAGAAATTTGTTGTCTGTATAGTAGGTGTTGACATTTGAAGTATCTGTTACCAGATATTGTGAAAGTTCATTTGTGCCAAAACGGTTTCGTACCCGAGTTTATGTTTGGGATCGGCATGGAAAAGTTGTAGCAAATACTCCTGTAGAGTCTGAAAGTGTCGTTAGCGAAATAGTTATGACGACCCGTATAGAAAACATGGTCGAAGATGCAGCACGATCAACGTTTTCTATGGTTGAAGTTGACGACGATCATGGAAATGTTGAAGAACCAAATATTAAAGCAAACAAATTTATGATTTACTAGATGCTGCAAAGAAACCTATTTGGGATGGTTGTAAAAGCGGCACTCGGCTGTCAGTAATCGCAGAATACATTGCGATGAATTCAAAATACAACATCACTGAAGCTGGGTTTACGGCTGTTGTACAAGCTGCAAAAAGACATATGTCGTCCGATAATCTAATGTCACTACAAGACACACAATGTATTCCACGGAGCCTTCCAACGGCTTCCAACGTCATTGACCAACGTCTTCCAACGTCCAGTATTTTCTCGTATATTTTATTAGTTAAAAACAGTAGGACGTTGGTAGACGTTGGAATCTGGACGTTGGCGATCGTTGAGTGACGTTGGAAATCCGCGAGCAAAATAGAAACCCAGCTTCTTCTTCCCCATTCGGTGAAACCTATTTTCCTCCCCCAAATTCCCAACTTTGCTCCGATTCCGACCCCCCCTGCTGCTCCGACGATCAACGGCTCCTCCGACGACTCCAAGCCTCCCTCTCATCCTCTCTAACTCTCTAATCTCTCAAGAAAAGATATAAATCCTAATCCCTATATTTAATTAAATTTGTTAAATTAATGTATTAAATGTTTGTGTTGCCTTATTGTATGTATAATCTAGTTTATTGAGGCATAATTTATGTTATTAACTTATGTATTGCAAGATTATATATATTTAAGTTTGTGTTAACAATAGAATAATGTGCATACAATTAGTTTTAGGTTTGTTTGGAAACGTTAGTTGTTGGTGAGCATACAATTGGTTTATGTATTTTAGAAAATTTCAAAAATGATATTTTATATTCATGAAACCCTTAGAGTGTCTTTCGACCACTTCTGATAAGTATTGTATATGATCGTTATGTGGATATTCGTTTTTTAACAGAACGGACATCTATATTCATCGTATACAATATTTGTTGGATTTGTCCCTGTATTGGACAAGTTACGAACATAATAACGTAATTAAATCTCGTAAAACATTTCATTTTAAATGGTTCATAGAATTTCGACAGCGCTTCCTTTATGTTCCCTGTGTACACGCAAATGTGTACTGTTCAGGGAACTAAAGTGAAGTGCTGTCGAAATTTTGTTGAATCGTTTAAATTGAAATGATTTACGCGATTTAATTACGTTATTGTATTTGTAATAGGAGGTAGGATGACCCATCGACAAAATGTCAATGATCTATTAATATAAAATTCATCAATAATATTGTTTTAGTAAAATGTCAATTTTTTAAATTTATATCGTACTTTTTAATTATATACGTAGGTAAATGAACAATTATTTTACTGATCAAAGCTGGATGTACAAAAAAAGAAGGGTCGAAAATGGAGGATCAATAAGTAAACGGTTTAATAACGGTGTACGTGTATTTATTGATTTCGCTTTAAGTAATAATAGAAACGACGAAGAAATCCGTTGTCCATGTACTAAATGCAAAATGTTAAAGCATTTGATACCATAAATGGTTAGAGTTCATTTGCGTCAATACGGTTTCGTGTCGAACTATTTGGTTTGGGATCGTCATGGAGAACCGTTAGCATCTAATCATGTACAAGCTGAGGAGGCAATGTGTACTGAAATTGATACGACGAATCTCGTAGAACATATGGTTGAAGATGTTGCATGGTCGGTGTTTCCTGTTCCACAATTAATTGATGACGATGGTAATGCTGAAGAAGAACCAAATATTGGGGCAAAAAAATATATGATTTATTAGATGCCGCAAAGAAACCCCTTTTGGAAGGCTGCACAAGCGGAACCCAATTATCAGTAACTGCTGAATACATTGCGATGAAATCTAAATACAACTTCACAGAACCTGGATTTACAGCTTTTGTACAAGCTGCAAAACGGCATATGCCTCCCAATAATTTAATGTGCGAAAATCATTATGAAGTAAAAAAAATGATGTCAGCTTTTGGTTTACCGTATCATAAAATAGATACATGTCTAAATGGTTGCATACTGTTTTGGAAAGAAGATATCAACCTTAGAAATTGTAAAATATGTAATCAGGAAAGGTACAAATCAAGAAAGAAAAAAGGAAAGGGAGTCCCGTATAAACGTATGCATTATTTACCAATTACTCCTAGACTTTAAAAGTTATTTGCATCTTCTGTAACCGCGCAACATATGAGATGACATAGTGTTAGAACATGGGAAGAAGGTACGTTAACACACCCAGCTGATGGGGAAGCATGGAAGCATTTTGACCACAAATATCCGGATTTTGCATTCGAGAGTCGTAATTTTCGACTTGGTTTATGTACGAATGGATTTTCACCATTTTCTCATTTTGGTTCTAAATATTCGTCATGGCCTATAATTGTCATACCTTATAATTTACCTCCAAGGATGTGTATGAAAACTCCATATATGTTTCTCACAGTTGCCGTCCCTGGTCCTAATGATCCGGCACAAGGAATCGATGTTTATTTACAACCTTTGATTGAAGAATTAAAAACATTGTGGTACAAAGGAGTAGAAACATACGATATTTCCAAAAAAAACTTTCGCATGCATGCTTCTTTGATGTGGACAATCAGCGATTTTCCTGCTTATGCAATGCTTTCAGGTTGGAGTACAGCTGGTCGTCTAGCTTGTCCGTACTGCATGGAAGATACACGAGCATTTTCTTTACCTCATGGAAAGAAAATTTCATGGTTTGACTGTCATTGATGTTTTCTTCATATTAATCATCCTTTTAGAAGAGATAAGAAAAACTTTACAGCTAATAGACATGAAACTTTGAGACCACTTACGGTTTGGTCAAGCGAAGATATTTATGAACTTGTAAAGGATTATCCAAAGATACATGAAATCGGAGAACAAATTGAAATTCAAGGTAAATCATCGATTCATAACTGGTGCAAACAAAGCGTATTTTGGGAGTTGCCTTATTGGAAAAATCTCCTGATTCATCATAATATTGACGTGATGCATAATGAGAAAAATGTATTTGATAATGTTTTTAATACAATTTTGAATGTCAAGGGGAAGACGAAAGATGATTTGAAATCAAGACGTGATATCGAAGTAATATGTAATCGTCATAAGCTTCATATAAAGCCAAATGACACAAAAAAGCCAAAAGCTTGCTTTGAGCTAGACAATAATCAAGTTAAAGTACTTTTAAAATGGGTGGAAGGACTAAGATTCCCGGATGGTATATCTTCTAATATTCGTAGATGTGTCGACTATAAAAACAATAAACTTAGCGGGATGAAAAGTCATGATTGTCATGTTATGATGGAAAATTTATTACCCGTCGCTTTTAAAGAACTGTTGCCCATAAAAGTTTGGACTGTTGTAACATAACTTAGTCTTTTTTATAAAGAGATTTGTTCTACTACATTAAAAGTTGATCGTCTACGTAAACTTGAGGAAGAAATCCCGATTTTGCTCTGCAAAATGGAAAAAGTATTTCCTCCAGTTTTTTCAATGTTATGGAACATTTACCTATTCATCTTCCATTAGAAGCACGTCTTCGAGGGCCTGTGCAATATGGATGGATGTATCCATTTGAAAGGTATTTAAATCATCTAAAAAAAAGTGAGACAGAAAGCTCGAGTTGAAGGTTCAATTTGCAAATCATACATCGAAGAAGAAGCTTCGTTTTTCTCTCTCATTATTTTAGTGACCTTGTGAGCATATCTGTTACCTGGAAAATCGACCAGGTAACTAAATGGAAAATCGACCAGGTAACTAAACGTTTGGCTGTCCAGAGTTGTACTCGGCATCAGAGATCGTTCGGCTGTCCAGAGTTGTACTCGGCATCAGAGATCGTTCGGCCATTTAGAGTTGTACTCGGCATAAGTGTGCACTCGGCGTAAGTGTGTACTCGGCGTAAGTTTGTACCCGGCATAAGCTTGTACTCGGCATGAGTTTGTACTCGGCATCAGAAAGGGTTCGGCAGTGCAAAGTTACGCTCGGCATAAAGGATCACTCGACCTCTAGGAACGTTCGGTAGACAAAAGTGCTCGGCATCCAACTATTGTTCGGCACTAGCACACTGCTCGGCAATTTGTGGGTCGTTCGGCCTCCAGAGGATCGTTTGGCGTAGAGAAGAGCATCCGGCATAGTTCACTCGGCACAAGTGCTCCCTAAGGAAGACAGTATGCTCGGCCTCATCCCACTCGGCCGAAGTGACCATTTGGCCCACCTCCTCCATTCAGCAAGGAAATCGTTCGGCATTCCTATCAGTTGGCATTCTTATCGCTCGGCATGTTCTACTCGGCACACAGAGCATGCCCTATTTGGACCAAGCTGTTCAGCCACCTGGCCCACCAGGGAAGTCCAACCCACTTTCCTCTATAAATAGAGGGGCAGGGGCACAGAAAAAAGGGACGAGATTTTAGGGAACACTGAGGAGACTCTGCCATTTTCAAGACTCAATCAAGACTTATTTCTTTTACTTTGCAATTGTATTCGAATACTTAGAAACGGATTGTATCTGTAATCAAGTATCGAGGAAAGAAAATAAAGATCAACTTTAAAGTGGACGTAGGCTACAACGCCGAACCACTATAAATTCTGTGTTCTCTTCTCCCGCATTTTAATTTACATTATCTTCTCTGTTTTAATTTATTTTCTTCATTAATCTCTCTATATAAACTCTCTAAGGGTGTTAGTGACCAATTTTGGCGCTAACATTTTGGTGCTTTCATTGAGAGTCGAATTCTCAGGTTGTAAGGATCTACTTTGTAGCTACTGGATTGCATAAATCCCCCGAAGAAGATCCGTAATTGTCCATAAGGCATCTGTTGATTCTACTCTGAGTTACAACAAACGACTCTAACATGGGAAGACCACGAACAAGATCGACCTCCCAAAATGTAGATGCCCGCAAAACCGCTAGTGTTCAACAACTTGAACCTAATAATCAACAAGCAATTCGAGGCACGGGGCCCTCCAGCCAAAACCAAGCGGAAGCTATCTCACGAGCAGAATTGAATGACTTGATAAAAGAGCTTACGGAAAGCAGAAGGCAGCTCGCTGAGCAAATGCAAGTCAATGCTAACCTCATGACCCAACTTGCTCAACAGCAACATCAGAATGCTGGAGGAAACCCCGTCCCCTACTCTGAAGATGATAGCTCAACTTCAGCTGATGAACCTCCCAGGCGTAGACGCCGCAAGGATGAAGATGACCGAGCAGGTGCCACTGATCGCTCTACTAGAAATCAAGCCCGTGAAGCAGAACCCAACCTTCCTCCTACCATACAAACCCCGGATTTGACAACTATGGTCAGCCAGTTGATGAGAGAGAACCAAGGTTTAACTAGCGAAGATTGGGGAATGTCTAAGAGTCATACTCCCTTCACAGATACCATTCTACAGGCTGAATACCCGAAGAAATTTAGTATGCCCACTATTCCTGCCTACGAAGGGAAAACTGACCCTAGACAACATGTAATGAGGTATGGATGGATGATAGATTCGGCAAGGGCCAACGACGCGACTAAGTGCAGATGCTTTCCAATAACCCTGTCCGGAATTGCCACCATGTGGTTCACTCGACTTCCTCCACGGTCAATCTCAACCTTCGATGAATTAGCAAGGAAATTCATAGAACAATTCAGGATACACGCCACTCAACCCAAGGATGTGATGTCCTTATCAAGCGTGACCCAAGCTCCTGGTGAATCACTAAAAGCATACTTGCAGAGATTCCATGTTGCCGCTACTGAAGTGAGCAATCCAAACGACCACGCAATTTTGATGGCAGTAATGCGTGGAGTGGATCCAGACTCTGAATTTGGGGATTGGTTGGCAGGGAAGCCACCAGCTACGTTGGAACGTTTCTATTCGAAAGCCCACCAGCTCATAAGGAGGGAAGAAGCTCGGTGGATAAGAAAAGACAAGGCACCAGGGTCCGTTCAGGAGTCTGTAAAGGGCAACATCGCCATGAAAGCAACCGACGGTAACCCTGGAAAGACTTAGCCCAGCGTCCAAAATAAGCTCGGGCAGTCTAAGGGAACTGGAAGTGGAAATCCTGGAAAGAAGAAGGAAACGGGGAGATGGAAGTCAAGGATCCCAACCTACAACGAATACACTCCACTAAATGCATCTCTTGAAAATATCTACTTATCGACCTGCAACACTTTTCAGTACAGAAAACCACGCCCTAAGGAATCAACAGAGGAGCAAAAGCGGACTGGAAAGTATTGCCGCTTTCACGAGTCTTACGGGCACAACACAGACGAATGCAGACATCTCCACGACGCTATTGAGAAATTGATTAGGCAGAAAAAGCTGCAGGAATTCGTCCAAGATACGCCAGAAGGAAGACAAGAGACTTCAGACCCCGGACGTGGCCCAGCTCCACGCCAACCAGAGCAACCTACTCGGACTGCGGGAAGATTGATTATTAACACAATTGCTGGTGGACCTCATCCTGCGGATAAAAGTTGGCAGGAAATGGAGCGATATGCTAATTCCTTGAGACATACAGAACATGAGTGTTGTTCAAATGTGGAGGATGGAGCTCCCGCAAAGCAGCAGCACACCATGCACGACGATATTGTATTCAGGAATAGAGACGTGGATAAGGTGGAAGCTCCCACCATCGATCCATTGGTCATATCTGCAACCATCGGACCGGCATTCGTAAGAAGAATCCTAATTGACTGCGGAAGTTCCGTTAACATCATCTTCAAGCAAGCGTATGACCAAATGAAGCTGGAGACTAAGGATTTGAAACCGTCTAAAGCCCGAATCCATGGCTTTAACGGCGCAGCCACAGACGCAGTAGGATATGTGGAGCTACCAGTTGAACTGGGATAAGGTGAACGCAGGAGGGTGCGAATCATACCATTCATAGTGCTGGATGTAGATTCACCATACAACGTGTTTTTGGGGCGACAAGCCCTCACAGATTTCAGGGCAGTCTTGGCCCCGTGGTGTCTCACACGGAAGTTCCCGACAGACAAAGGAGTTGGCGTCGTGCATGGCGACCAAGCAACCGGACGCGCATGTTACGTGGCCGAGTTGAGAGAGGCCCAGCGCAGAGAAAAAGGGAAAACTGCGGACATCGTCCGCATCCCGAATTCTGATGATTGACAATTAGCGCCCGAGCCCTGGCTCGGGCGACATTCTCGGATCGTTGAAGACATAGATCCGAGAGATGACAAAGGGGAACCCAGGGAACCAGATGCAGCACCGGCTGAACTAACAATTGATATTCCAGTTAGCCACAGCGACCCGTAACGAGTTCTTAAAATCGGGTCACAGCTCGATCCCCTAATGGCAGAAAATTTATCTGATTTCCTCCGAGCGAATCTTGATGTCTTTGCCGGGACACACTCAGATATGTGTGGGATTTCCCCTGCAATTGCGAGCCATAGGTTGAATATAGACCCGAAACACGTACCTGTGAAGCAAAAAAGGAGAGGCATGGACCCGGAAAGGTCTACAGCTCTCAAAGAGGAAGTGGATAAACTCAAAGCCAATGGGTTTGTCCGCGACGCCCTCTACCCGGAATGGGTGTCCAACTCTGTGTTGGTAAAGAAAGCAAACGGGAAATGGAGAACCTGCGTTGACTATTCTGATTTAAACAAAGCATGCCCAAAGGATAGCTTCCCGCTACCACGAATTGATCAGCTGGTCGATTCGACTGCCGGGCATGAGCTACTATCTTTTATGGATGCATACTCCGGGTACAATCAAATCCCAATGCACGTCCCGGACCAAGAACACACCAGCTTCGTCACAAACGTCGGGCTGTATTGCTATGTAGTAATGCCTTTTGGGTTGAAGAATGCAGGAGCAACCTATCAACGCCTGGTAAACCAAATGTTCAAGGATCGGATTGGTAGAACAATGGAAGTCTATGTGGATGACATGCTCGTGAAGTCACGACAGTCAAACGACCACATCCGAGACTTGGCAGAAATGTTCGGTGTGCTAAGGCACTATGGGATGAAGATCAATCCTTCAAAGTGTTCATTCGGCGTGGCATCAGGGAAGTTCTTGGGATTCATTGTGAATGCGCGAGGAATTGAAACTAACCCGGAAAAGATCCAAGCCATCCAAGATATACAGGCACCTAGAACCATAAAACAGGTACAGAGCTTGAACGGAAAAGTAGCTGCACTCAGTCGATTCATATCCAGAGCCACGGATAAGTGCGTTCCTTTCTTCGATGTCATAAAGAAAGGAAAGAGAAACTTCGAATGGACGACTGACTGCGAGGAAGCATTCCGAGCCTTGGTAAAACACTTGGAAAGTCCTCTAGTGTTGTCAAAACCAGTAGACCACGAGACGTTGTACGTATATTTGGCTGTGTCTCAGCATGCTATCAGTACAGCCCTAGTTCGCGAAGAAGACAAGGTTCAAAGGCCGGTGTACTATGTTAGTAAACGACTGACGGGGGCAGAAAAGAATTATCCAAAGATCGAGAAACTTGCCTATTGTCTGGTGATTGCGTCACGCAAGCTTCGTCCCTACTTTCAGGCGCACTCAATCAGTGTTTACACTGACCAACCCTTGCGACAGGTACTCCAACGACCGGAAACTTCCGGTAGGATGCTAAAGTGGAACATCGAGTTAAGTCAGTTTGATATCACCTACCTGCCACGAAGGACCATCCAAGGGCAAGCATTAGCTGACTTCGTTGCTGAGTTCACCATTCCGGATGAACCAAGCGAAAATCACAAGGTAATCCCTCCTGTTCGATGGAAGATGTTCACTGACGGGGCATCTAACGACCGTTGGTCAGGAGCTGGGATAGTTCTGGTAACTCCCGAAAACCGATCGATTTGCTACGCGTTGAAGCTTGAATTTACAGCGACAAATAACGAAGCCGAATACGAAGCACTGATTGCTGGCTTAAGACTTGCCAATGAATTGAGGGTGAAGTCCATCGAAATCTTCTGCGACTCACAGCTGGTGGTATATCAGGTACGGGGGGACTACCAAGCGAAAGGACAGAGACTGGCTCCTTACCTTGCCCGGGTCCGGGAGCTATTAGTAAACCTGGAATATTATGAGATTCCGCATGTCCCGCGAGAACAGAACAGGGAGGCCGACTCGTTGGCTAAATTCGCGAGTACTGGCGATGCACAGCAGATGGGATTGTTCCCTGTCGAGACTTTGCCTGCTCCAAGTATAGACATGATAGAGATAAGTCTCGTCTTGGAGACCGAACCTGAAAGGGAATCATGGCTGACCCCGATCAAACAATACTTGCGATACGGGGACCTACCTGAGAACAGAAGCGAAAGACGCCAAGTCCTTCGTAAGGCTTCGCGTTACGTAATGCAAGACGGGATAATGTATCGGAGGGGATTCTCGACTCCCTTACTCCGGTGCGTGGCCCGTGACGAAGTAAAACGGGTGTTGAAAGAAGTCCACGAAGGAGAATGTGGTGATCATACCGGGGGGCAAACTTTGGCGAGAAAAATCCTCCGCTACGGATATTATTGGCCAACTGTAAATTGGGATGCTGCAGACTATGCGAGAAGATGCGACAAATGCCAGATATATGCGAAGATTCCGAGAGCTCCGCCAACGGAACTCACACAAATGGTTAGTCCCTGGCCATTTGCAATGTGGGGGATCGACCTAATTGGATCTCTACCCATAGCCAAAGGAGGCGCGAAATATGCAATAGTGGCAGTCGATTATTTCACCAAGTGGGCGGAAGCAGAGCCAATGGCCACAATCACCACCAAGAAAGTCATTAATTTCGTTGTACGAAATATCATATGCCGTTTTGGCCTCCCACGGACCATCATAACGGACAACGGAACTCAATTCGAAAGCAAGGAATTCAAAGAGTTCTGTCAGAAGTATGGCATTGAGAAAAGGTTCGCAGCAGTTGCTCACCCGAAGGCGAATGGGCAGGTAGAAGCCGTCAATAAAATCATCAAGTCCATATTGAAGAAGCGTTTGGAAAAGGCTAGAGGCAAGTGGGTGGATGAACTCCCAACAGCGCTTTGGGCCTATAGAACTACCCACAAGACCGCGACTGGCCACACACCATTCGCACTGGCGTACGGCACGGAAGCCGTCATACCCGTGGAACTTGAAGTTCCGTCACACCGGGTAACCCATTACGATCCTGCGTCAAACCAGGATCTCTTATTGGAATCATTAGACTTCATTGATGAGAAACGCGAAGAAGCTGTTTTGAGAGCAGCCTCATACAGACACCGAGTCGCTAAATATTATAATGGAAAAGTCCAGCCAAGGACCTTTAGTGTGTGAGACCTCGTTTTGAAACGAGTCTTTCCAGCCCCTTCGCACATGAATCCCGCGTGGGAAGGGCCATATGTCATCGAACGGAAGCTTGGAGAAGGAACTTTCAAGCTAACGACCGTCGATGGTGCGACACTCCCCCGAGCATGGAACAGCGAGCATTTGCGGTGCTATTACACTTAGTCTATTTCCTTTATGCAGTAGTTGCATTTATTTCCAGTATGTTTTCTTCTTGGCATGTAATAAGACAATCTAGCTTGTTTTCATCAATAAAGGCTTGAAGCCATCTTTTCCATAAATGACGAATGTCTCTTCGTATGATGTTCTTATGAAGTGCAATTAAAAATTATAATATCCTGTCTAGCGTACGAACGCTTATAATAAACGATACAAAATCTCCAAGTCCCCGGAGTGCGGACTGGAGTACTCTAAGTCCCCGGAGTGCGGACTCGAGTATAAACGACTCAAAATATCCAAGTCCCCGGAGTGCGGACTGGAGTACTCTAAGTCCCCAGAGTGCGGACTCGAGTATAAACGACTCAAAATCTCCAAGTCCCCGGAGGGCGGACCGGAGTACTCTAAGTCCCCAGAGTGCGGACTCGAGTATAAACGACTCAAAATCTCCAAGTCCCCGGAGTGCGGACTGGAGTACTCTAAGTCCCCGGAGTGCGGACTCGAGTATAAACGACTCAAAATCTCCAAGTCCCCAGAGTGCGGACTGGAGTACTCTAAGTCCCCGGAGTGCGGACTCGAGTATAAACAACAAAGAATCTCCAAGTCCCCGGAGTGCGGACTGAAATACTCAAGGTCCCCGGAGTGCGAACTCGAGTATAAATGATAAGAAACCTCCAAATCCTCAGAGCGTGGACTGGAGTACTCTAAGTCCCCGGAGTGCGGGTTCGAGTACAAATGACTCAAAATCTCCAAGTCCCCGGAGCATGGACTGGGGTACTCGAGATCCGGTATATAGACTTAATTGCAAGCAGTTCAGACCTCCGAGTTCCTTGTATAAGAACCATGACGCAAATGACTTGGATATGCCGAGTCCCCAACATACGGGCTATGAAATATTCTAAGTGCTTGAAGCACTAAGTGAAGATTGATCAAATACAGGGAAGCTCCCAAGCCATGTAAAGACGAACTAAGAAGTCAAAGCTATCCATAACAATTCAGATTTCAATCACAACCATAAAAGAAACTGAATAATAAAAGTCTTTTGAGAAGACAAAAGTGAAGGTCAAATTTTATTCACAAAAAGCTTATTTACACAGTCTACAAAAATCCGTACATGATTTAAACTAATTCTCGTGGAACGGGGACGACGGTCATTTCTTGTGTTTCTTTGACTTCTTCCCGGATGGTTCCTTCCCAGAGCGCCTACTCTTGGAATCCTTCCCTGACGAAGAGGTGACGACCGAAGACGTAGGGGGAACATCCATGGGCTGGGATTTGCCAGGAAGAATGACCTTCAATGGTTTGTTCAGAGGAGCGTCCAGGTCCACTTCACGCGGCTCAACCTTGACTGAGGTCGTATCTCTTTTCTCTTTTTCGAGCCGTTCCTTCATGCTCAAGTCGGATGTGTGCTCAGAGGCGCCTGTGATGTCTACTTCGAAACTCTCCGAGGAAGAGTCAGATTTGCCTTCATCCAGCGTCCCGATTACTTGAGCATCTGGACCAGGATCTCCGCCGACTTGAGTAGCCTCACTCGCCTTTGTCTCCACCTCCTTGGCGGCATCGCTCCTTGGAGTGGGCGGCTCGGGTTCAGAACAGCCTGCACAGAAAACACGAAAATAAACAAGCGTTAGAGCACAACAAACATCTGAGGGAACAAGAAAGAATCTTTGTGAAGCCCACAGGTTACTCACCAGATGCCGGTGGGTTCTCGGTCGCCAGGGGTGTGCCGCCCTCCGGGATGGGAGATAAAACATGAACGCCAAGACCGGGGGCTTCCGGGTCATAACCAACGTGCTGCTCGAAGGGGTCAAGTGTTGACCGACTGGCCAATTGGGTAGGTACGTGAACTGGGGGCACAGCGCTGGAAGGATCCGTCGCCGCTTTTTTCCCTTTCTTGGAAGGGGAACCTTTGCTGTAAAGGGCTTTAGCCGCCAATAAATCTGAAGGCTCCTTCCCTCTCAGGAATTCTTTTATCAATGCCTCTTCGTCGACCTCATCGGCGCCACTCTCAACCTTCCTGATCTGAATCAGGGTCTCCCATGCCTCGGCCAGTGACTTAAGGTTGCCGTCGCCCAGAAAAGTTAGATCTCGATGCATGAGAACTCGGGCATTGAACTCAGCGATGAGCGGGTCGAATTCGGTCTTTATTTCCTCCCTGCCTTCTTCCCTGGCCGCTTCGAGGCGAGAGTCAAGATCAACAGTTGCTGCCCTTTTTCCTTCCTCACGGGCCTCATTCTTCAGTGCCTCGACTTTGGAGAGATCGTCTTCAAGTTTCTCCTTCAAGAGCCGGGTAGCTACGATCTCATCACAATAACGCTGTGCCTCAACCTGGGCGGCCACTTTCTCTTTCTTCTCCTTATTGAGTTGCTCCTCGAGCTCCTTAACTCGCTTATTAAGTATGTCTTGCTCCTTCTGGACAGAATCTTTCTCTAAGGCCAGAGCTCCGCTTCGCTGAACCGCTTCGTCGAGCTCTTTCTTATGAGTCAATTCAAGGCGAGAAACTGCCTCAGCGGTATTCTTAGCATTAAGACAAGCAGCATCAAGCTCGGACTTGTAAGTAGCCAACTCTTCGTCCTGGGCCTTAATGAGATCCCTGTCATGCCCCGAGCTTTAGACGGTCAATTTCGTGCTGTCGCTCCATAGAGACTTCAGAAAGTTTCTCAGCCAGATGGACGAACGCGTCATGTTGCACATAGACGTCGTTGGTACAGGCGATAGCATTTTGTTTAACATCTCCGGGAATAGGATGAATCGCCGGGAGGAACTTTAACCCATCGAAACAAATCTTCGGAAACTTAGCCTTAAGTTTGTTCAATCTCTCCGGCACTGTCGGGTCTGTTGCGGGAGCGGAAGGAGACGGCTTTGAAAGCTCACCCTTCCTATGAGAATCTCGGGAGTGTCGGGTAGAAGAAGAGTCAGAATGTTGGTCCCGGGGAGCATCAGAATGCGACCTCTTATGGCCACGATCGTCTTTGCCTCGCTCCTGATGAGAAGAGGTCTCCTGGCGGTGTTCGGAATGATAATAAGTTTTCTTCCGGGATGACGAGTCCCGGGCATGATAATCTCGGTCACAGTCTCTGTCTCGGCGCTTCTCCGGGCCTGAGTCCCGACCGAACTGACGTAAAGTCGATGAACCGCGAAGGCTGTCGTATCCGTGAGAACGCCCCATGTCACCTGCAATCAAACAATAGCTAATCAGCGAGAGAACAAAATAGTGAAAGAAAAGTAGGTGCAAAGTGAAGTATATGTGTCTGTGCGTGTCCTACTGCTACCCCCCGACGGACCAGTGGCTTTGCTTACGGGGGTCTTTTCCCCTTGGATCGGAGCCGGGATACCCGCATCACCCCTGACGGGGGAGCGAAATTTAAACAGCTCCGGGTCATCGAAATCGTAGTTGAGCAAGTCGTCAGGAATGGAGAGGTTTGATAAGCCCTTCAGGGAGCTTCCAACGCGCTGTGAAGAAGTCTCTTTCTCTGGCTCAACAGGCGTCGTTTTGGAAGTCCTACCAATCTCCTCTTTCCTCAACTTGCGCGCCAGCTCCTCTTTCCCCTTCGAAGGGGAAGATGACGTTTCGATATCATGGACTTCAGCTGCAGAACCTAAATCCTCACCTCGTTTTTTAGGTGACTCGCCTAGAATTTCCCCTTCTTCCGGTGCTTCAAGAGAAGGGCGCACGGATGATTCAGGCAGTTTTTTCCTTCTGACGGGCGCGGACTTGGGGAGCGATACGCCCTCTGGAAGGCTAACCCGACGGCCAGGGGCTAATAAGCCAAACTTCGATAGAGACTCATTGGAAATGAGGGCTCGAATATCTCGCTCTTCAGCAGGAAGAGCTCTAATGGCGTCGACAGCATCGGAGTACCCCCGGCCCTCAGGACGGGGGATGAGATCTGAAAAAATAGAACAATGAGTTAGGAGAAGTTCAACCTCAATCGAGAACGGACATTAACTCAGAGAAAGGACTTACTTCCTTCAACCCATCGCCTCGCAAAACCTTGGGGGCAGCGCACGTAAAACCATTCCTATTTGTACAGGGCGAATTTGCTACTCCACGCGCTAGTGAAAAGTTGGCACTTCCGATGTGGCTCAAGTAACATGTAGGAGGGGCTGCCTCCCCGTTTCTTGGTCATGTATATGAACCTTATATCGCCAGAGGTTGGAGGCCTAGATAAGACGGTCATGAAAAGCATGTACGTGCCGTAAATGAAGGCGTGACCGTTTGGATGAAGCTGAGACGGGGAAACATCTAGATACCGCAGCACGTCGCGAAGGAATAGATTGAATGGCGGCACGCTACCAACCCAGCACATGAACTTGCTACACGCCGTATATCCCACTGGGGGCAGATGTGGGCGATCATGCCCCGACGGAACAAGCACGTCGGCAAACGGAATGCCATGAATAGAACATATCCGCTCAAGGGCGGCTTCGGTAACTCTTGAAGCTTGTGAGTCAACTGGGTCATCCAGTAAAATAGCTGATTCCAAAGTATCGGGAGCCCAGTCATGAGCGGGAGAAACTGACGGGTCAGATGTGTCGGGGGCCGGTCGCTTAGAAGACGGCCCGGGTTTGTCAGAAAGTGTAGCAGAACTGGATCTTTTGGACATCTTGAATAAATAACAGACCCAACCAAGCACCTGTGTGAACTATACTCGAAAAATAGTCGACGTTAGAATTAACAGCGCAGATAACCCCCCCGTGTGGTGTGTGAACTAGTGCAATCAAACGTGCATAAGTATTTAATATAACGTCAAGCCTAAAAACATCGCTTCCAAAAACCGTCATCGTTGACCGTCTCCGAAAGCCTTCCGAATAACGACTACAACAAGACACTGGAAGTAATTGACTATTTGTGCCAAGTAAAGTTCAGTTATGAAGTTGGGCAACGATTAATTATGTTCAGCATGTTATGTTTGTTCGACAAATTGAGAGCGTTCGGCATTTTGGTATGGTCGGCATTAGTATATATCCGGCACCTAATTACGCTCGGCATGCTAACTACGTTCGACGTATAAGTATGTTCGGCATTTGCTGTTTGTTCGGAATATAAGTATGTTCGGCAGTTATGTTGTTCGGCATGTGGATACGTTCGTACGGTCTAAGTTTGTTCGGCATGTCACTATGTTCGGCATTTGTGCATGTTCGGCATTGGTTTGTACTCGGCTTCTAATTATGTTCGGCATTCAACTATGTCCGGCATGCCAGTTTGTTCGGTTAATTGGTGACTCGGCAAGACTACTGTTCGGCCTACAACCATCGTTCGGCCAAACCTCAGTTCGCACTGAGATAATATCGTTCGGCCAAAATGCCATTCGGCCGAAACGACATTCGGCCTAACCACTGACTCACACTTCCATCCTAGCCCTCTAGCCCATCGTCCGGCAACAATGTGCTTTGCCGAAATAAGACTATGCCGAGTTCTAATGCTCAGCACTACCTCCATACTTTCCTCTCCTCCGCCTAACTCTCTCCCATAATGTAACCTAGGCGTCGTGCCGAACCACAACATCCCACTCGAAACAACTAAACAAATCCTACAAGGCATTCGAGTTTAGCTCTCTCTCCCTACCTCTAGGCGCTCGGCCTTGGAAACGCTCCGAATCAAACTCAAGTCCTCACCAAATCCGTGCGAATTGATGGAAAATTCCTAGGAAAAGAGCTCGGGTGAGAAGACTGTACCTAGTTCGTGATCGAGCTTTAGAAAGGTTTGAGAAGACCTTGGATTTTGATTGCAAGAGTGGTTCGAGAATTCGGAATTGCAAGAGTAAAAGTAAAGAGAGGAAGAAGAAGGAAGTGGTTTTTATAAGGAAGGAGGAGAAGCCGAAGAGACTTTGACCGGCTCTACCGGACGAAACGGTTTCGTTCGGCACTCGTATCGTTCGGCATCCTTAGTACCCGGTGACAATGCCTTGATCCAGTAGTTCAAAGCACACCCTGTTCGAACACACGGTGTACTTTGGGGGGCAAAATGTTACCTGGAAAATTGACCAGGTAACTAAACGTTCGGCCGTCCAGAGTTGTACTCGGCATCAGAGATCGTTCGGCTGTCCAGAGTTGTACTCGGCATCAGAGATCGTTCGGCCATTTAGAGTTGTACTCGGCATAAATGTGCACTCGGCGTAAGTGTGTACTCGGCGTAAGTTTGTACCCGGCATAAGCTTGTACTCGGCATGAGTTTGTACTCGGCATCAGAAAGGGTTCGGCAGTGCAAAGTTACGCTCGGCATAAAGGATCACTCGACCTCTAGGAACGTTCGGTAGACAAAAGTGCTCGGCATCCAACTATTGTTCGGCACTAGCACACTGCTCGGCAATTTGTGGGTCGTTCGGCCTCCAGAGGATCGTTTGGCTTAGAGAAGAGCATCCGGCATAGTTCACTCGGCACAAGTGCTCCCTAAGGAAGACAGTATGCTCGGCCTCATCCCACTCGGCCGAAGTGACCATTTGGCCCACCTCCTCCATTCAGCAAGGAAATCGTTCGGCATTCCTATCAGTTGGCATTCTTATCGCTCGGCATGTTCTACTCGGCACACAGAGCATGCCCTATTTGGACCAAGCTGTTCAGCCACCTGGCCCACCAGGGAAGTCCAACCCACTTTCCTCTATAAATAGAGGGGCAGGGGCACAGAAAAAAGGGATGAGATTTTAGAGAACACTGAGGAGACTCTGCCATTTTCAAGACTCAATCAAGACTTATTTCTTTTACTTTGCAATTGTATTCGAATACTTAGAAACGGATTGTATCTGTAATCAAGTATCGAGGAAAGAAAATAAAGATCAACTTTAAAGTGGACGTAGGCTACAACGCCGAACCACTATAAATTCTGTGTTCTCTTCTCCCGCATTTTAATTTACATTATCTTCTCTGTTTTAATTTATTTTCTTCATTAATCTCTCTACATAAACTCTCTAAGGGTGTTAGTGACCAATTTTGGCGCTAACAATATCATTTGAAAGTGCTACGCGTAATGATGAAGGCATTGATCAAGCTGATTGTCAAACGACCTTATCAATTTTTAAAAAACAAGGTCGGCCTGCTGGTGCTTGTGTGGAAGTATGGTTGGATGATAGAGATCATCATGTTGCACACACATATGTTCTTCTCAACTGTGCCGAAGTTGCACCGTTTGTTAGGTAATTTACTTATATATATATATCATCAACACGTGTCTATATACAAATATATGCACACACGTGTATCTTAATCATGATGCAACATTTGTTATATAATTACAGTACTTACGAATCACAACATCCTAACGGCGATATCGGCAAAGAATTCGCTTCTTGGTTTTCTAGG
Source organism: Allium cepa (assembly GCA_030765085.1). Taxonomy (NCBI): domain Eukaryota; kingdom Viridiplantae; phylum Streptophyta; class Magnoliopsida; order Asparagales; family Amaryllidaceae; genus Allium; species Allium cepa. The sequence continues at coordinate 546,650,881 of CM060942.1, forward strand.
TACATTTTTGATACAACAAATTGTGTTGTAGACGAAGGATTGAAACATTTAGCTATGGGACCAAAAAGGAAAGTGAAGACCTATCCAATATTCTTTGTCAATGGATGTAAATTTAATACCAAAGAATACGGTGCCGAAAAATTAACTAACAATACTGGTGTATTTGTTAAAGGTAGCGATGATCCAAATGATCATATACATGATTTTTATGGCGTGTTAACCCAGGTTTTGCAATTGACGTATTTTACACGACCCGTGGAAGAAGTATTTTTGTTTAAATGCAACTGGCTCAGCAACGTTCCAGGTTCTGGAATCAACGTGCACCCAAAATATAATCTTATAGAAATAAAACATACTTCGCGTTATTATAAATACGATCCTTTGGTACTTGCCAAACAAGCACTTCAAGTTTATTATGCTTCTTACCCATCTCTAAGAAGAGATAAAATAGATTGCTCGGCTATTTTTAAAACAAAGGCAAGGTTTAAATTTGATGGACGGAATATTGCCGAAGAACAAGCGTACCAAGTAGATATCGAGGAAAATAGAGGAATAATAGTAACCGACGATCAAACAGATTTTGGACCTCTAAACGATGAATCAAAAGCATTAATTGAAGTATTTGATAGTACAGCGGAACAAAATATTGAGTGCGAAACGGAGTCTGAATCCGAAAATGACGAGGACTGATCAACTATCTACATTGTGAGAAGGTAAATTTATATTTTTTTAAACATTATCCTGTTTTCATTAAAAATGAAATGGTATGCTAATATCTGATATGTATCACATCTCGTTTTTATGTTACGCCATACTGTATGTTTTACATATAGTCATTTTATTTTCTGTTATAATGTTTGTTTGTAACATGTATTATATAGGTATGCCGTCACGTAGACACTCTGGGTCTCCCTCTTCCTCACAGAGAGGGCATGCTCGTCCGGACGGTGGTGATGGTGGTGGTCCATCACAAGAGCTACGGCATCCTGTGGTGTGGCTAAAGCCAAAAGCAGATCAAAGGTAAGTATTAAATTTCAAAATTAAATTTCATTTTCGTACATTCTATTCTGAAAATATATAGTAGTCATGAAATATTAAATGTTTTTTCTCTGTTTAAACACGGTGGTTTCTCTTTGGAGCCGACTCAAGTAGTTCTATCTATATCTCGACGGGCGTACATGGGTCGTATAACCGAATGTTGGCCTAAGTGGACATTGATTTCAGATAATGTTAAAGAGACTATTTGGCAGGATTTTTTGGTATGTCACTTTATATATTAGGAACATGTTATATCGATTCATGTTTACATTATTTATAAAAGCTGTATAACTCTTATTTTGTCAAACGTGCAGGCGGAAGTGGACCTTCAGGACGTTGATATTTCAGTCGTATATCGCCACTGGTGCAGCAAAGTCGCAAAGAACTACCGGGAAACAGTAAACAGCTTGAAAACAGCGGGAAAGAAGCCTCAATGGATGAGCGTAGTTGTGTGGGATGATTTTGTGAAATGATGGGGAAACGAAGAGTTTCAGGTAAATTTATCACATGTTTAATTTAAATTCTTCTACGCAAACACTAACTAGAAATGTTAAACAATTTTTGTTTTTAAATTAAATTTAATTGTTTTTAAATTAAATTTACAGAGGCATTCAGAGAGGAACTCAGCCAATAGAAGCAAGAACCCTGTCACGCATCGCGGTGGTTCCAAGTCATTTCAGCATCACCGAGAGGACTTGGTATATTTATTAATTACTATAATAATTTAAAGATTTTAAGTTCTAAGTTATGGATAATGTAACAATATATATATATATATATATGTATGTATGTATGTATGTATGTATGTATGTATGTATGTATATGGACATATTTCAGGAGAGACGGCGTGGTGGTGCTTCTGTGAGTTACTGGGATGTTTTCACGCATACTCATGCGTTGAGCCAGGTCGACGAAGCAGGCACCGTTTCATACTCCTGGGATCACGATGCCAAAGCGCAGTCCACATATGTAAGTAACATAATGACTTAACACTTATATAAGTTAATTAAAATAATGTTATCTAAATTCAACTTATTTTGCATAACAGCAAAAGTTTCAGCAAGCACGGACTTCCATTCTCGAGGGCTCTGGGCGCGACGAGTTGATCGCCGATGAGGAGGACGCTATTTTTGAGTCTGTCATGGATCCATCGGCACATGGCAGACACTATGGTTTTGGGAATCAATCGGTTATAACTTTAACTTAAATTTTAAAATAATTATTCTGAACCAACTGTTGCACATTGTGATGGATTATAGTAAACACGAATTACAATTATTAAACACTGATATTTTAAATTTTATTTACAGGCTAAGACGGCTCAGATTGAGTATCAGAGGGATCAAGATAAGGAGGAGATTGCACAGCTCAGAGCCCAGGTCACCGCGCTCGAGGAACGCAATATCTGCACCGAAGTCAAGACGGAGGAGCTGAACAGGCATCTTACGGAGTTTATGGAGCAATACGGCCGGTTTTCGTCTTCTGGTGATTCTGGAGGGGAATGATTTCAGGTATAATTTGATTTGTTTTGCTATGAACATGTATATTTAGAGAGTGTGAGGATTTGATACATTATGATGTTTTGGATGTTGGTTTGTGTGTGATTTTTGAGATGTTGATGTAGTAGTTTGGATATTGTTGGATTGGGCGTTTTGTTGGATGTTGATGTTGGATGGTTTATGTTGTTTATATTGATTTGTATTGTGTATATTGATTAATATATATGCTTATTACTTGGATTTACTATTATGATTGATTATTTGTGAGATATGTTGTTGTATATGTGCTCGAAATTGAGCTTTTATGAGATATACGATGTTGGAGGTGGCTGGAAGCATGCATTGTTGGTTCTGTAAAAAAACACCCAGATTTTCAACGTCCACCAACGGCTTACTGGCACATTTATTCCAATGTTTTACAACATCCTCCATCGGATCTTCCAACGTCTTCCAACGTCTGTTTGGTCAACATCTTCTTCCACGTGGACAACCTGAACGTTGGAAGACGTTGGTATATGCGCGTTGGGTCCGTTGGTTGATGTTGGACGTCGTTGAAATATATATCAATGGCGTTTCCAACGTCCATCAATGGCTTTCCAACGGCCGCCAACGTCTGGCCGCCGTTGGAATGCACTGTGTGTCTTGTAATGTGTGTGAAAATCACTATGAAGTTAAAAAACTTATGTCGGCTTTTGGTTTACCTTATCAGAAAATAAATACATGTTTAAAAGGCTGCATGTTGTTTTGGAAAGAAGACGCAAACCTTAGAAATTGTAAAATTTATAACCAGGAGAGATACAAACCAAGAAAAAAGAAGGGGTAGGAAGTTCCGTACAAGCGTATGCATTACTTACCCATAACTCCAAGACTTCAAAGAACTACTGCCGTTAAAAGTTTGGAAGGTAGTAACGGAGCTTAGTATGTTTTACAAAGATCTTTGTTTGACTACTTTAAAAGTGCAACATTTACGTAAACTTGAAGTGGATATTCCTATATTGCTTTGCAAATTAGAGAAAATATTTCCGCCAGTTTTTTTAATGTAATGGAACATTTACCTGTTCATCTTCCATCTGAAGCACGACTTCGAGGTCCTGTCCAATATGGATGGATGTATCCATTTGAGAGGTATGTAATATGTTATTATGTAATTTAATTGCATTTGAAAGATGAAGTTAATATAAATTTATTTTGCATAGATATTTGAATCATCTGAAGAAAAAAGTGAGGCAAAAAGCACGAGTTAAAGGTTCGATATGTAAATCTTACATCGAAGAAGAAGCTTCGTTCTTTTTCTCTCACTATTTCAGTGACCATGCGAATATTTCATTAGAAAGTGTTCCTCGTAATGACGAAGGCGACGAACAAGAGTCCTCTCAAGCAATGTTATCTATTTTTAGACAACATGGTCGGCCTTCTGGAAAATGTATAAAAATATGGCTAGAGGATAGAGATCTTCATATAGCACACACTTATATTCTTCTGAATTGTGCTGAGGTTGCATCGTTTGTTAGGTAATCTAAAATAATAATTTGTGTTTTATTCTTTTCTATAATTCATGTGCGTGTATAACCTATTGTAATAATTTGTTTATATAAACAGTGTTTATGAACGTGAACATCCGAACGGAGATCTCAGTAAAGAATTTTCCAATTGGTTTTCAAATTACGTTTATGAGCCGAGAAATTGTGTTGTTGACGAAGGGTTGAAACATCTTGCGATGAGACCAAAAAGAGTGATCAAGACATATCCAATATATTTCGTTAATGGATATAAATTTAACACCAAAGAATACGGTGCAGAAAAATTAACAAATAATACTGGTGTATTTGTTAAAGGTAGTGACAATCCAGAAAATCACTTAAATGATTTTTATGGCGTTCTAACACAAATTTTGCACCCAACATATTTCTCACGACCCGCGGAGGAGGTGTTTCTATTTAGATGCAATTGGTTTAGCAATGTTCCAGGTTCTGGAATTAATGTGCACAATGATTATAATCTTATCGAAATAAAGCATACATCGCACTATCACAAGTATGATCCTTTTGTACTAGCCAAACAAGCATTTCAAGTTTATTACGCTCCTTATCCGTCTCTAAAAAGAGATAAAACAGATTGGTCTACAGTTTTTAAAACAAAGGCCAGATTCACATTCGATGGGGAAGAATATTCCGGACGAACAAGCTTATCAGGCAGATCTTGAGCAAAATAATGAAATAATAATTACATATGATCATACAGATTTTGGTCCTTTGATCGATGAATCAAATGTTTTGGTAGAAGTGTTTGACAGTGCAGAGGAAAATATCGTAGAAAACGAGACCGAATCTGAATCAGAAGACGATGATGACTGATATAAATCTGAATCTGATTTTTTTGCAATTGATGTAACTATGTTGAATTCTTGATGTATTATGAAATTGATGTGACTATGAAACCAAATCTGTTTACCATTGTTTACATGTTTTATGTCATTTCCATTTGTCATTTATTTAGCAATTTTTATTAAAAATGTAATGAAATCTGCTTATCGTCGGAACAGTACACCCATTATGAATCAGGTATAACACACTTCCATTTCTATTTCCATTTCAGTCATTAATTAAGCAATTTATACCGTTGATGTCATTTACATATGAAATATATTTCATAATCATTTTATTATTCTCTTATATAATGATGTGTATATATGTCACAGGTTTTTCATAATGTCATATAGAGGTAGGAGCTCTTCCCGATCATCAGGAGGCGATGGCAGTGGCCCATCGCAAGAGTCACAGCGTCTAGTAGTTTCGTTAGTCCCTAGAGCAGAGGGATAAGAATTAAATTTTATTCATCATTTTTTTATGATATACGTACGTACTTATCTGTATCGTATTTAAAAACAGAAGGTTCGACCTACTTCACTCGAAGGTTGTGCTGGATGTCTCTAGAGCTTCTTATCGCAGTAGGATGAGTGCTTGCTGGCCGAAGTGCGATAACATCCCTTCTCACATCATAGAGTGTATATGGTAGGATGTCCTAGTATGTATATTTTCTGTTTTCCATTTTTAATTCATTTTTGTCGTTTTTCTACTGTTTATCGTTTACAGTGTAATCTTTTTTTTACCTTTTAACGTGAAACACAGGCTGAGATAGACATCCAGACAGACGATATGCTGCTGGCACGAGGATACTGGATGAAGAAGATGCGCAAGAACTATAGGGACACGATATCTAAAATTAAGAAATCTGGTAAGAAACCACGGTGGATGGGGGAGAGCGTATGGCAAGCATGGTTGGGATACTGGGAAACGGACGAGGCGAAGGCAAGTATACTAAATTTTTTTGAATCATTAATCTGACGTGATCGAAAAATAATGTATCAAATTTTGAATGTACAGGCAGAGTCGGATAGAAACTCTGCAAACAGAAATAAAAATCCCGTCACTCATCGCGGAGGGTCGAAGTCGTTTCAGCAGTATCGGCAGGAGTTGGTAAATTTACTGAATGATAATTGTAAATAGTTTATGCTATATAATTTCAAATGTATAATAATTGTATGTAAAAATCAACTTCCGAAAGCTGAGGCGCATGGTCCCGTGGGCTATATGGACATATTCACTCGTACGCATGCTGTCGAGCATGTAAATCTGGACGGGACTGATTCGTATACATGGCAGGACGATAAATCCAGCAAAAGCCATGTAAGCATATTTCATTATAATTGTTCTGCTTGTTAAACTATAATAAAATAAGATATGATGTTATTAATTTGTTAATGCATGAAAAGTTTATGGAGCAACGGCAGAAACTCCTTGCTGATACGGGTCGAGATCAGCTGACGACTGATGAGGAGGACGCTATTTTTGAGTCTGTTATGGATCCAGCAGAGCATGGCAGACGATACGGATTTGGCAATCAAGTAGTAAATAATTTATTTTACTTCTAATTTGATATTTAAGTCATAATTCTATGTTGGAATATATAATTTTATCTTAAAATGCTTCAAATATGCTATTTTGACCTTTTCAAAACAATAAACTTGAATTTTATTCATTTTTTCATTATTTAAAAATATTTGAACCTTGAAAAATCCTCCATATTGAATTTGAATTCAAACAAACCAAATAACTTTATCACACCAGTAAAGCACAAGAATGTAGAAGATATGAACGTTATATTACTTACTAGCTTACAGAGATATGCACATACACTTACAAAGATCACACAGCTAAATGAAATATTCATTGCAGGCCAGCAGTCAGAGACGGGGTCGGCGGAATAGAGCTTATAGCGATCTAGCAGATATAGAAGAATTGCGGGCTAGAGTGTCCCGGCTGGAGGAGCAGAACCGTCAACAGGCCATGCAGACCACACAGTTGCTAGAGTACATGCAGAAGTTTGGTGGCCACTTCCCTTCCTCGGCTGGCTCTGGATCTGGAGGAGATTGATTCATTACTTGCTTGCTTGTTCAGGTATGTTTTTTTAGTTTTGTATGATTGGTAGACAGTGGAGGTAGCTGTTGATTTTTATATGATTATGTTTGATACACTTGGTTGTGTGGTTGTATGATGATGTGGATGTTGATGATTTTGTGTTATGTTGTGTATGTATGACATGGTAGAACATTTGTTGTTGGGGTTGTTGTGAATGTTGGAATGGTTATGTATATTATGTATTTTATTTTGATGTAATTTGATGTATTTGTGAGTTTGATGAATTTTGTGTAGTTTGGGTTTTGATATTTGGTTGGAATATTGTATACTGGATTGTGCAGTATTGGTGTAATAGTGTTTGGATGGGAAATGTGGACGGAAGGCTATATTGCAGCAGCAATAAAAAAAATACAGCAGATTTCCGATGGCTTCCGACAGCTTCCAGGTGGTCAATTTCCGACTGCTTCCGACAGCCTGTTGGTCATTTTTTCCGACGGTTTCCGAAATGTGTCGGAATCCGTCAGAAACCGTCGAACATATGTTCGGCGCCCTGTGTCGGAAACCGTCGGAAAAACTGCTCCCTGACGTCTATTTTTCCGACGGCCGCTGATGGTTTTCGACGGCCGCCGGCGGTTTTCTGCCGTCGGAAATCAATGTTGTAGTGTATAGGTATTAAAAATCATTCAGTCATGGGACATTTTTAATATCTATCATTTACATGTGCATGCAAGTACCTATTACATTATATGGTTATATAAACATGTAAATTAAATACTGCATTATCCATTTCAAACAAAGGAAGATATGTGATCTTAGTGGCTAGCATATTCACCCAAACTATTTAAAAGAATAAACAATATAAAAGCACAAAGCATGATACAAAACTTTCCAAACAATTTTCAAGACTAATAATAAAACTGAAAGACAATTGGAAAACATAACACATTTGGCTTTTGAAATCGAACTATCTTCTCTTGCATTTCACCATAACATATCATTTTATACCGATGACCGTGGGGTGAATTAAACTCCTGGCAAAGCAAAATCATTACAATTTTCAAAATTTAAAATAATATCGATGCATGCATTTTTCTAAGTAAATTACAAAAAAATAAAAGGATTTTTTTTCAAATACACACACATACATGTATGTGTGTATTTATGTATGTATGTGCATGTGTAGTATGTATATGTGTGTAGTATGTGTGTGTGTGTGTATAGTATGTATGTGTGTTACAGGTGTATTACAAAGTTCAGTGGAATTACCATTGTCTATATTATCCTTTGGCTACTAAATAAATTAGCAAATAATCCTACTTCCTTTCTTAGCAAACAATGATAAGCATTCAGTAAGCATCATCATCATTAATTAGTACAAAAGAAAGAAAAGAGAAGATACATGATGAGCATAAAAAAAATAAGTCCACTTACAAACTTAAAAATTGACAAAGAAGTCCTAGAACGCTTTAAAATACTTAAATTGTTTAAGAACATTAAAAAGTCTCTAGATTAAATAGTGTCATACTGATTAGGGTTAACACAAAACAAATATATGGTTCTTTAGTTGACATCTTATGACGCATATTTATTCCTAAGAGTATAAAACACCATTGCATATAATCATTTTCAAACTACCAGTAATTTACTATCTTGGAGAGAATTTTAGTTAACTTGTATATAATATCACACTACAAAACACGATGGCTTTAGCGACGACAAATAAGTGTCGTCGGCCATCGCTAAAGGCCGTCGCTAAATAACCAGCAGCCACACAGTAAAGCGACGGCTGGCGACGCCGGGCTGAACACGTGACAAAGTATTACACATCGGGCTGCCGCCTCAAGTCGACGCCAACCGTCCCAAATCTGGAACCAAATGGTCGTCGCATGTTGTCACTAGCCGTCGTTAATCTGGACCAACAGGCCGTCATGTCGCTAGCCGTCGCTAATATGGAATCAATTTCATATCATATTCTGCTCGTTAATCCATCCAACCATGCACCCAATTTCATATCTCTTTCCAACACATATACATTCAATTTCATAATTAATACCACTCCATCCATCATATAATCTCACACATATCACAAATAATCATATATACAACGCAACATATAAATTTACATCAACATATCATCACAAACATATAAATATATCATACTAGTTAAACGGAACATTACAAATCCATTAAACAACTTAACCATACGTACAAATACTATCCATCAAACAAAACATCCACTAATCCATCAAACATCACAACCAACGAACATATATCGAATATATACACAAATGTCACATAACTGCAAAACAAGATGATGAAAATCCGACAGAAACACAAGCGTACTTACTCGTCGTCATCTGTCGATCCATCTTTATCGCCCGACCCATCCTCTCCAGGCATCGTTCCATGTTGTGCCAAGTATGCTGCAATATGTTCGTCTAGCTGGTGTGCCAATGCGTTCTTCCTCCGATCGTTGATCTCCTCCTGCTGTTTTTTCAATTGAGTTGTCTCCTCCTCGGTTTGAAATCTACTATAAGCCCTCTGGGGACATTACCGCCAGTAAAATAGTCGATATCTGGTTATAATTTATGAACATATAAACAATATGAACAAAAACAATTATTCGTTGATGTTGATTAATTAAACGGCTAATATTTATAATTAAATGTTACACATTAGTTACAATTTATTTATTTCAATTATTCAGGTTCCTTATTCGCTTCCAATTAATTTACATTCAATTTATTTATTTATTTCAACCACATTGGTTAACAACCATATCATTTATAATCAATTAATTTCATTTATTCAACGGAATTTTATTAACTTACCTTATTTATTCAATTCAATTCAACGGAATTTTATTTAACTAATTCCATTAGCTCATTTTATTAACTAACCTTATCGATTCATAACTTTACTTGGTTAAATTAAATTCCATAACTCATTTCAATCTTCTTTTATAACATCCACTTTATAACAACGCCTTTGACAGAGTGTTCCTATAATTTTTCTCTCATCTCTTGTTCCAGTAATTGGTAAAAACATTCATATATTATGGGTCTACACGTACGACGACTTGCATATTGAAATTAATTTGAATTATGTACATTATATTAATTTTCAACTAAAATATAAACTTATACTTACCAGTGCATCAGCCAATATAGCATTTTTAATATGGGGTGGGATGTCATCCCAATGAGCCCAACAGCCTGACATTTGACTCATAAACGCCTTCCTCGATACTTGTAAAATGAAGTCTAAAGGCTCCACCTCAAAGTCCCTGTATATATTTTGATGTAGATATTTAATAAATTTTAAAAAATATACTTGAAATAACTTTGATACTTACCCTGCGCTTTTTGGAACTACCTCCGCAAATGGGCGTAAATCCGATACCGTGCCACTAGCACCCGCACCAGGAGAGGGAGAGGGAGAAGGCTCAGATCTCTGGCTATGTCTCCTACTAGACATATCTACCACAAACAAATAATATCATAGAATGAAAAGACATGAATTTATTAGTACAAAGCATGTTTCATTAATCATCACATAAAGCTTCCACTAAATCATAATAAATTGGGCAAGATCTCATGAATACATATATAGAAATTTCAAAACAGAATACTACATAGCTCAGAACATAGTCATCATTATTCCTCATTATTAATACATAGCTCAGAATAATACATAGCTCAGAATAATACATTATACAACAATCGATGCAAATATTCAGAATTTTCAGTCTTCGTCATTTTCTGATTCAGACTCAGTCTCATACTCTATTTCGTTTTCTTTGATACTTTCAAATGCATCTAATATAACATTCGATTCATCATTCAACGTCCCTAAATCAATGTCATCGGTTATTATTATTTATGTATTTGGTTCAAGATCCGCTTAATACGCTACTTCGTTTGGAATATTATTTCCGTCAAACGTAAATCTTGGCTTTGTTTTAAAAACAGTCGATCAATCCGTTTTAACTCTTTTTAAGGATGGATACGAAGAAAAATAAACTAGTAATGCTTGTTTGGCTAATACGTAAGGATCATACTTATAGTAATGTGAGGTATGCTTTATTTCAATAAGCTTATAATCTTTGTGCACGTTGATTCCAGAACAAGGAACATTGCTGAACCAATTGCATTTGAATAAGAAAAAACTTTTTCTGTAGGTTCTATATAATATGTCAACTCTAGAACCTGTGTTAAGACGTCGTAAGAATCTTTTATATGCTCATCTGGTTCATCACTACCTTTGATAAATATACCATTGTCATATGTTAATTTTTCAGCCCCGTAATCTTTGGTGTTGAACTTAAATCCATTGACAAAGAATATTAGATAAGTTTTCACATTTCTTTTTGGTCCGCTCGCAAGATTCATATTCCTTCATCAACGACGCAGTTTATTGGATCATAAGCGTAGTTCGAAAACCATTTAGCAAATTCTTTACTGAGATCGCCAGATGGATGCTACGATTCGTAGATACTGCAAATATGTAATATGTCTTATAACTAATATGTACGTATAAGTGAATTGTATATGAATTTATTATTACCTAACAAATGGTGCAACTTCAGCACAATTTAGAAGAACATACGCGTGTGCTACATGGTGATCTCTATCGTCTAACTATATTTTCGTACATTTTCCAATAGGTCGACCATGTTGTCTAAAAATAGATAATATTGTTTGAGAAGAATCTTGTTCAACGCCTTCATCATTACGAGGAACGCTTACAAACGATAAGTTCACATCGTCACTGAATTAATGATAGAAACATAATGAAGCTCCTCCTTCAAGATATCATTTGCAAATCGAACCTTCAACTCGTTCTTTTTGTCTAACTTTTTTCTTCAGGATTCAAGTACCTATTTCAAAATAAATTTAATTTATATTTAGATATAGAAATCTAAATTTTAAACTGATGTAAATATTGCAGATATTCAATATTACCACTCAAATGGATACATCCATCCATATTGCACAAGACCTCGAAGAAGTGCTTCAGATGGAAGATGAATAGGTAAATGCTCCATTACATTAAAGAAACCTGGCGGAAATATTTTCTCCAGTTTACGAAGCAGTATAGAGATTTCTACGTCAAGTTTATGTATACGATCTACTTTTAATGTCGTCGAACAAAGCTGTTTATAAAACATACTTAATTCTGTTATAAAACTCCATACTTTTACGAGCAACAGTTCTTTGAAAGCCACGGGTCGTAAATATTTCATCATGATATGACAATCGTGACATTTCATCCCACTCAATTTATTGTTTTTAAAGTCAACACGTCTATGAAGATTAGAAGGAATCCCATCGGAAAATCTTAGTTTTTCCACCCACTTTAACACGAATTTTACTTGCTTGTTGTCTAACTCATAGCATGCTTTAGGTTTTTATTGTCATTGGGCTTCATATGAAGTTTGGGGCATTTACAATAGTTTGCTATATCAAGTCTTGAATTCAAATCGCCCTTAGTTTTCCCCTTTACATTCAAAATTGTATTAAACACATTATCAAACACGTTTTTTCGTTGTGCATCACGTTAATATTATGTCAAAGTAAGAGATCTTTTCAATATGGTAACTCCCAAAATATACTTTGTTTGCACCAATTATGAATGTCTGATTTTCCTGGAATTTCAATCTGTACTCCAATTTCATGTATCTTTGGATAGTCCCTTACAATTTCATATAATTCTTCGCTTGACTAAATCTTTGGTGGTCACGTATTATCTTCTTCGTTAGCTATAAAAGATTTTCTATCTCTTCTAAAAGTATGATTGGGATGGAGAAAACATCGATGATAATCAAACCAAGAAATTTTCTTCTCATGCCGTAAAGAAAATGCTCGTGTTTCTTCCATGCAATAAGAGCAAGCTAGACGACCGACCGTACTCCAATCAGAAAATATCCCATATGCAGGAAAATCACTAATAGTCCATAATAAAGAAGCGAACGTGCGAATTTTTTTTCTTAAAATGTTGTATGTTTCAACTCCTTCATTCCACAGTGTTTACAACTCTCGATCATTGGTTGTAAATAAACATCGATTCCTTGTGTTGGATCATGAGGGACAAGGACGACAATAGTGAGAAACATATATGGTGTTTTCATACACATCCATGAAGGTAAATTATACGGAGTAACGATAATTAGCCAGGATGAATATTTACTACCACACTGAGAGAATGGTGAGAATCCATCTGTACATAAACCGAGTCTGACATTACGGCTTTCTACAGCAAATGTGAGATAAGTCTTATCGAATTGTTTCATGCTTCTCCGTCAGATGGATGTATCAAAGTTCCTTCTTCCAGTGTTCTCACATTGTGCCATCGCATATGACATGCCGTAGCAGAAGATGCATATAACCTTTGAAATATGGGAGTGATGGGTAAATTATGCATTCTCTTGTACGGAACTTCTTTTCCTTTCTTTTTTCTTGGTTAGTATCTTTTCTCGTTACATATTCTACATTTTCTAAGGTCAACGTTATCTTTCCAATACAACATGCAACCTTTTACACATGTATCTATCTTTTCGTACGGCAAACCGAAAGCGGACATCAGTTTTTTCACTTTATAATGACTATCGTACATCAGATTATTAGGTGACATGTGTCATTTGCAGCTTGTACAACTGCTGTAAATGCAGCTTCTGTATTCATAGTAATGTAATCAGCGGTTACTAATAATTTGATTCCGCTTTTGTAACCGTCTCATAACGGCCTCTTAGCAGAATCCAATAAATCATATATTATTTTAACTCCCACAGTTGGTTCTTCTTTGACATTTACGTCTTCATAGTCAGCTTGAATAGAAGGAAACATTGATCGTGCTGCATATTCCACTATATTTTCTATCGGATTCATCATAATATTATCGTCCTCTAACACTACAGGATTAGGTGTAGGTTCAACAAGTTCTCCATGACTATCTCAGAAGTTATAATTCGGCACAAAACCATATTTATACAGATGTACTTCAACTATATCTGGTATCCAATGCTTCAAATATTGGCACTTAATACACGGGAGACGAATTTCTTCATTATTTCGATTATTAGATTTAGCGAATCTAATAAATTCGCGTACACCGTTATAGAAATGTTCCTTTATTGAACCTTTCCTACCAGTTCTGACTTCATACATCCAATTACGGTCGAGGAAATAGTCGAACATTTTTCCTGATTTGAAAATATATGTTAGAAAGTTCAATCAAACAATTCAACTAATACTAAAGTCTTATAGGAATAATTTTCAACATTTCATCATTGTAAACACTTCACCATCGTAGAAAATTCAAATAAGCACTTCATTTTATTTTTTATTTTTTAGTTTATTGGTTTTTACTTTGATGGTCGGTTATCCTACTTTCCATTACAAACACAATAATGTAATTACATTTTATAAATCATTTCAGATTAAAGGATTCAACAAAATTTTGACAGCACTTCCCTTTTGTTTTCTATATCGTACACAAATGCGTGTACACAGGGAATGAGAAGGAAGTGCTGTCGAAATTTTGTAAATTGTTTATAATGAAATGATTTATAAAATGTAATTACTTTATTGTGTTTGTAAATTGTCCAATACAGAGACAAATCTAACTAATATTGTATCAGATGAATATAGATGTCTGTTCTATTAAAAAACGAATATCCATATAACAATCACATACAACACTTGTCAGACGGGGCCAAAAACTCTCTATGGGATTAAAAAAATTAAACACATTTTACAATTACTATTTTAACAACTACAAAAACTATTTTATAATACATTCAACTATTTAAATATTTATTAATTATATCTAAAATTTTAAAACGTATTTTAACTTCTATTTTACTACTTAAAATTTTAGTTACCGATTTTATGAACTAAAATAAGTAGTTAGCACTTACAACAAATTAGAATAAATTTGAAAATTTTAAATTTACTTTAAACTATAACAAACATTGTTCTAAACTATAACAAACATTCATGTAAAATTATCAATAAGCATAATAATCAATAATCATGGACTAATTTTTGGATTTTAAATTAATCTTGATTTTTAACAACAAAGTAAACAATCAAATCATTTATTAATATCCCTAAATCAACAAATTTACTATTATCATTAACTAATAAGCAACAACCACCAATTTCAAATCCATAATCAACTAATTTCCTAAATTATGGTTTTAATTATATACCCAAATCAACTATATTATCATCAACTAATAAGATATAATCATCAATTCTACATCCCTAGATCAGCCAATTCTAAATCCCTAAATCATCAGATAATTTAGTTTACATCTAAATTAAACATAAATAATGGAGAGGAGGAGATACCAGCAAGTTTAGAGAGCTTGAAATTGGCAACGGAAGGCTAGGACAGTGGAAGGCGAAGGAGGCAGCGGCTGGTGATGGTTTTGGGGATGGTGAAATGTTTTTAGGGGTGGGTTTAATGTTTCAATTGTTTTCTTCTGCCTGTATATTCAGGTCGTGCGTCAGTTGGCACGACCGCTTTTTTTAACCGTCGCTAGCCGACGCAAAGGGCTGCCGCAATTGGCATCTATTCTAGTAGTGTTATAATATGTTAAAACTGTTAATAAGGATTAAAGATAATTGTTTTTTTTAATCCATAATCATCTTTGAACACAAATGTTTAAGGTCATGATTCATAAATACTATGCAATATGCATATTTCCAAATTAAGAATCAATTCAAACAAAGTCGTAATAACTTACTTAAGGAAGAGATATTTTTCCAGTTTATTTGAAGTGTGTTGTAATAAAATAACATTAGAAAAGACTTAATCTTCTCACGATTCATTACTAATATTTGATGATGATACCATATATTACACAATCCAAATATTCTTCCCAGTTAGCCCAATGACACATGAGCTTTGAGTATTTGAGAAATAGAGGTTGGAGTAAAAAACATTTTGCTCAAGTACACATTGTAATCGATATGTAATTGCTAGTTACATCTCAACCAATAAATATATGTTTTGAAAGAAAAAAAAACCAGGTTAAGTTAAAAATAATGATTAAGCATATGAGAAACAACGTTAGTTGAAAAAGATGACACTTTGTGAGATAACAATCATAATAAAAGGTTTTGTATCAATACAGCAATCAATAATTACATCTCAATACCGCTTCTCTTATTTGGTTTATATGATAACCTATGTTTTGTAATGACGGCGGTAGGAAAAATTAATTTTTTTTAATTAAGCATGAAATGAACATCCACAATTCTAATTCAACATACTTGTGCCAAGGTTAGTGGCATAGGCATGACATAATGTTGAAGTGGGCACAAAGTGTTATGAGGTTCTAGGGTGATGGTTCCGAGGTAATTCTTTTAGATGTTATTAATATTTAACAAAATTTATACAAGAAACTTATATAACAAAAAAAGATAGATAATACCTTTAACATTTAATAAACTTCGGATTTTATTAAAAAAATGATCAATAATTGATCTTCCAAAAGAAAATTGATTATAGTATACATATCTTGAAGTTATTCTCTACGAGTTCTCATATTTTGAAAATGATCGATAATTGCATCATTGTCAATGGTATCAAAAACATTCCTTTCAATATAAGTGACAACTATCATTCAACCATTTATCCTCCATTCGATTTCAAAACTCTGTTTTAACTATGTTCGTAGTTGAAAAGTCATTTCAACTGTAGCGGTTGACATTGGTAGAATTAAAGACATTGTGATAATTTATAAACTAAATTATAGACAATATGCTTTCCCATCAAGACCATCCTCTTAGCGAAATCATTAGTGCTTTTCACTTCTATGAATTCATTATTGGATGTCATATCCAACACATAAATCTCTAACTAATTGTAAAGATCTATATGCTCTGCTTCAAAAAAATCATTTGGTTAAAGTTTTAATAGAGGAACTAGTTTCATAACATCAAAAGAATAAAATAAATCAATAGGATTCAAAAAATCCATGCATAGAAGCAATTTCGAGATAACCTAATCAAAATGATTATTAAGCTTAACAGGTTGCTTATCTAAACAAACATAGAATAAATCAACTTGATAGTTATGCAAATCTGTTATCTTTAGCCCTCGTCTTGATCTACCTAAAAGATTATAATTATCCTCCATTTTTTTGGAATAAGAATATTTTGCTTTATGCAAGAACTTACTTCAACATATAGGCTATTCCATTCATTATATCTCATTTTTTGTTGGCCTTCCTTGAAAAATTTCACCAAAGTTATAACATTGACAATATCTTGACCTTTACGATGAAGTGCTTTTGAAAGATCAATTGGTGATTCCAAGCACATTTTTCATCAAGTATAACGTGAATATGAAATCAAAATTTTGCATTACTTTTATCAAATTTAAAGATTCTCCTTATCCCCAGAGACATCTTCTACCAAATCTGTAAAAACATCTATTACTGAGGAGAATATAAAAATCAAATTAATTAAAATGTCATAATGTGAACCCCAACGTGTATCTTCCGGTTGTTTCAAACTTCTCCCTTGACTCAATACCTGACCACTACATAGTTCTCCACTCTGTAGTTGATTGAACACTCTTTCTGCTTCATTTTCTCATAGGATATCTCGACAGTTACATGAACGCTCTAGCAAGATTCACAAAAAAGTTAACTAAGCAAAATAATTCGGCAATGTGGTTTATATCTTTCGCGACACGAACAAGCATTAACTGAAGCTGGTGTGCAAAACAATGCACATAAAATGCGGAACTGTTCTCTCTTAATATAAGTGTTTCGAGACCATTGAACATTCATATTACTTGCCTTATCGTAACCTTGACCACACAACTTTGTAAAGCTCAACTTGTGTTTGAAAAAAAAGCATCAAGTAATGTTTTAAGTGAAACTGCAGTTGTATTAAGAACATGTATCATACCCATAAATCGTTTAATGACACAACCATTCTTTTCAACAAATCATATAACTATAGACATTTGCTCTTTAATTGAGTTATCATGAGCTTCATCAATTAAAATTGCATATAGGCCACCATTAAGATGCTTCAAGATAGCATTGACAACTTTGATAGAAATTGGGTTTACAACATCTTTTTGAATATCGGATGAAGTCGTTTTGAAATTTTGTGGAGCATTTTTTAAAACAACAGTATTAATGGATGAATTATGATTTGCAAGCCATTATAGAAGTTCTAAAAAACTTTCCTTTATTCATAGAGTTTTCAGATTCATCATGACCATGAAAAGCTAGTCCTTGATGCAAATGATATCGAATGCAATCAGTGGTAGCATTTAGACGAACTCGATAGTCAATTCAACATTGCTCCCTTTGCCTCACCATTAGTGGTTCAATATGTCTACTTTGAATCATCATATTTTTAGCTTTCATATATGCGATGTTATAAGCTTCTAATTGAGCATGCTTGGAATCTTCTACGATTTTTCCACTTTTTATACCCACCCTTTGTAAAAACATCACTCATATTTCTACTCACCGACTCTGGATGAAATAGATAACACTTCAAACAAAAATCAAATTTCACACTATATTCTAACCTACTCCCAAATTAACTAAACTAATTTGATTTAAAGGGATGACCTTTACTCCAATGGTAGTTTGTGGAAATACTAATAGAGAAGGTTGACATGGACCCTTTTGTATATAAGCTCTCTGAACTATATCTTGATCATTTGGATCAAAGTTCGAAATCCGATTTCGTAAACTTGGATCAGAAGGAAGATTTAACAAATGAATATGAATGTGATTTTGAATCAATGTATTTAGGATAGCTACATTTTGAATATCATTATCTACAACGTTGGAAGAAGATCCTGCATTGTTGCAAATATTATCATGAGTTCGTTTGTAATATTTATGCAAATCGGTAAAGAATATTAACAAAAAATAGGTAATCTAGCAGTTACAAAAGTCCTTGAGCTATCAAATTAATTAATAAAAGTTTGTAACTTCTATATCAATAAAATGATAGCATTCATCTTCTCTTGGAAAAAAAGATAATATTCATTAGCAATCTAAAAAATGAATAATTATAAGCTTAGCAAACTGATTTTAAGAATAATTTTATGCACATGAATCCAAAAACATCAAATTACATAAATTACTTATCTAGTAGATTATGTCAATCACTCTCAATCAACCAAAGCAATTTCAACGAACTGAGTTGTCTCAATTTAAACCATCTAACTTATCCCTAAAATATAACATCATACGAAATTGAAGAAAAAACAAAAAAAAATCTCATTCTTCTAATATTATGATCTACGGTTTTGAGTTCCACAAGTGAAATTTCGATTGAAGGTAGCAAGCTAGATCGTCTGATGAAGAGCATGGTAGATTGTTGATAGGGAAGGAAGGAAGTTGAGCGCTTGAAAGATTAGAGATGTTGCTTTCTTTCATTCATTTCCTTTTTCTTCTGTTAAGAGAAACTGTGTTCTGTTAGTTTTTTTCTTCTTCTTCAAATACTAGGGTAGGCATGTCTACCCCATTTGCAAGTGGGCTCCACCTCTGATTGTTAAGGTTTCCAAATGATTCACTTTAGTCTTCCAATTGAGTGCTGGCAGTAGAATCTGAATAAACAACATAGTACTTCCTATAAAAACAATGAAGTAACCTTAATTAGAGTATCCTTGAATCATTTAATAGATCCGTCTGTCCTAGCCAAATCTCAAATGATCGTCAAACAAATTGAGGAATCCAAATCTTAAACCAACCTAAATCATCATCAAATCCTAAAGCATGGATAACATAATAATCAAAAGTATACCAAATAAGGATAACTATACCTAAAACACAGACGATATAAATCAATGAAGCAATAAAGTTGATTTTAAAGATTAAGCAGTTGAAGCAGACAACAAAGATATATGCAAATTAAACCAATTAAGCTATTAAATTTGTAACATGTTTGAAAATAAAAAAAACAGATCCAAAGAATTGAAAATTACCTAAATAAATAGGAGACTGGAGGAGAAATATGCAAATGGGCAATTAAGGAGGAAGGCTTCATATATACCAAGAGGAGGCGAGAAGTTGATCTCCATATCGGTCAATATTTTCCTCCGTTACTTTGTGAGTTAGAGTTTCCTTACATCTTTTAAATAATAGCAACCTAGCCATTATAAAAAATGAGTTATGATGGTATGAGCATATATGCATCTCCGTTTATATTAGGTGACATATGAAATGTGAGATGAATCTAAAATCTTTTAGGTTAGTACATAAGAACTCATTTGTATTCAATTCTAATTTTGACAAATGATTTAATATGTGCATCGCTTTTGTACTATTGAGTGCAAATATAATTTGGAAGACATTTCGATTGTGTTGCTGATAAAATTTGCGGTGGTTATCATTCTACTGTAGAAGATACCTGAGTCGTATGTGTGGTTAGTTACTTTCTTTCAATATTCTTCTTATTTGGTTTATCTCTTATGTTACATGTCTAGAAACCCTATTTCGAACTTTTTTTTATAAATTTTATTTGATAAAATTTTGTATTATATAGTTAAAAATGTTGTATAGTTCTTCATGCCTAATTGGTATCTTCAGAAGTTCGTGTATTTTCATTATCTAGTACACATTTTTAACCAGTAACTTGATATAGTTGGAAGAAGTTTCCATTTTAGCTTTGTTATATTTGATTTTTTTTCCATCATTTGTGGGTTCGCAAGAGCATGGAAAACTACGTGAGTCATAAATATTATATATTATGTATCATGGTTTAAATACAAAATTGGTTTGAATCACAAAAACGAAAATTCAAAATTTTAAGAAATGAAAACCATATTTGAAACCAAATGCATTTTCAAATTTTCATATCCGAAGACATGTTTCAAAAAAGGTAAATTCAAACGGATTTTGGGAATCCTAAAAATGGAAAACTAAAAACGACCACAAAAACTCAAAAGCAAAAACGTAAAACATAAAAAAAAACTAAAAAGTAAAATTGGTATGTTTATTGGAGGTAACTTATAAACATATCGCTACTCATAATTAATTATCTATTATAGCAAAATATGTTATTAGACAATTTATATAATTTTAATCCTTAACATTCACCATCTTCGAATACAGATTTTGGAGGCATTTATTTTTGTGGTCATAATCTATGAGTTATAACGAATTCCTTTGTAGTTAGCAACGAGCTTCAACTAATAATTAAAAATATTTTAAATAAACATTAATTCTCAGTATGTATAGCCTTTTAGCTTGATTATTTTCCATTAATTACTGAACTTTTAAATGATCAATTCTCCCTGCATATGATTCACTAAAAAGACATTGCACGTTTACATTCCTATCTCATCAACATACAGAGAATCAACCAATTAAAATGTTTTCCATATTATAAAAACAATCACTTTTCATTATTAACTATCTATTTATCAGTAATGCATAACAAACAGGTCATTAAATTTGAAGATATGGTATTAGAAAAAAAAATCAATACACATTTATTTTTTAAATTAATTATGTCACCATATTATTTCCATAGCTCCATTTATATAACAACATAGTAAACAAAACAAAATATGCCACTCAAAGTACTCTATGTATAAAAAATTGCAAAAAATGACATTTTTGTTCACTCTTGACAATTACCATTATTGTAGCAGTACTCATAATTCTCCAAATAGAACGAGAATGCTTTGGCCAATGCGTTAACGCTCCATCAAATGGTTTTTATCAGAATCAAAAGAAAGATATGGGAGCTTACTATGATATACTATATGCAGTGGTACTCCTCCAACTATATAATTTACTTGTATCTGACAATTTTTCTGTATTCTATCATGTGAGTTTTGGTGCAGTGGGTACGAAATTACCGATTGAATAATGTATTTGTTTATAAAAATGCTATTGTTTCTCAAATGTTGATTCTCCACTTCTAGTAGTATATGTTATTCCTTTTGGTGTATGTGTGTGTATATTCCTTTAAATCTAAACCAAAATTATACAAGGATACAGAGTTTTGTACCTTATTCCATCAAATATCATATTAGGAATCTAGTAATCGTTGTTGATTTTGTACACGAGCTCTAATAGGCATTTCATCGAACAAGTCATGAGCATCATCAGGTCGATCATACAATAATTATAAGGATTGTGTTGTCAGAAGCGAAATTAAGGGATGAACTGAATAGTGGTTTTCGTATTATAGCAAAACATGTTTTCCCATAAAGTTGATAAGGTTGTTGAGGATGAAGGGGTTGGAGACGAGGTAGGATTGCAAGGAAAAAGCGTGGAGCGAATGGCCTCATTTCAGCTAGTGGGATTAGGAGTAGAGTGTTTTAGAGGGAGGTACAGAGGGTATTATAGGCGTTCTTGACAATGACAATGATGTTGATGGGAGAGGAAGATGAACGGTGAACCAATGGTTTCTACTGTCCGCCCACCATAATTTTTTTCAGGGCAGGTAGGTTCCAAGAGTTGAAACTTGGTTGTGAAGGTCATACATAAGAGCTTAAACCATCAGGCTACAGGTTTCTTCTACACTTTGTTGCCTCACAACATTTATACATCAGTAATTTTGAAAACATTTACAAGATTTTATTGCCCCTTCACCATCTCTGACAGTGTTGCCCTAGACGAAAGCCTTGCTTATCTTACCTTTGAGACGGACCTGACAATTTCATTAACTGATTGGATATTTCTTACAAGTTAAATTGGATTTAAACATTTCAACATAAAAATTAGTGTCTAGAACTCGTATCAAGAACATTTTGAAATAATTTATTGCAAAAACGTATTTCAATAGGTAAACTAAATCATTTTTTGTAAAATTATTTTTTCGTTTGAGAGGTGGAAGAAGATTGTTTTCAAAAAGAATTCTACGAGATTAGCCGTTTGAGGTAAAATCTAAAACATTGTACACTCTCAGATCTTTCAGCGGAAGAAACTAAAATATAAATACTAGAAATAGACATTTAAAAAAAAACATGTCTTCAAAAATACTTAGTTCATATACAAAATTTTATGAAGCATAACATAAAGCCTGACAGACATTTAATACAAATAATAGCTACATTAGGAATAATAAAGAATAATGGAACTCCATTGTTTAACTCCTTTCTTCATGCATTATGCATGATCAAATCAACCGCTACCCTGTCTTCCTGTGTGGGTTGGGGGGTGTTGAAAGGAGTGGGTCAGACGAAAGTCTGATGAATGAGTCACATCATTAACAGATGATGATCACATGTAATTGACTTGATTTATAATCTATGTGACCTAAGGTGTCGTACTTAGTTCTGTAAACAACTTACTAAGGTTGATTTCATGTGAAAGTTTACATTTAGGGTTAACAACTAAAGAATCCCAATTCAACGACGGATCGGATTAACAACCTCTGGGGCTACTCCTAACATTTAAACTCCTTCAGTATCAACCTTGGGACGTCTTATGGTCTGCTGCATCTATATTAACTCTCAATGGTAACGTTATGTCACTTATTGTACAACGTCAGGCATCCAACAGCAGTATCACGTCCTATTTGCCGAACCGAGGAACCTCCCATTATTGTCGGGTCACCCACTTCTTTAGGCATCCTCATCAATGTTGTTCGCACACCATGGAACCTCCTATGAGTGCAATTTGCGAACAAATCACTCTGGTCGAATATTGACTACGTCGAATGAATATTATTGTAACATTTTTCTACTTGGAGGCCCAAAATTAACGACTACGGATGTCACAATCATCCTAGTTATTAATTCTTGATGACCAAATACGGCGATATTAGATACATTGATACACAGAAACACAAAAATATGGAAGAATTTTAAACAGTAAATAAGATGCACATTCCATTTCAAAATATTTCAAATTGATTACACAATCCCATTTGCAGACCACGTTCAGATAACATATAACAACAAAATACGCTAAGAGCAACATACGAAGATGCCCACTTGGTTGATCAGAATATATAATAAAGAATTAAACTAGTTTGCCTTTACAACCAAACATACAGCGGAAATAAAATAACTTTAGATAACTATCTGCCTCCTACATGCCTTTGTAAGCTTTATTCGTCTAAACAAAAAACCTGAAAACCTTTAACTCTCAACCTACTCAAAATCAATTAAGTACCCGAGAGTTTAAGGGGAAAACAAAAACTTCAAGTCGAACATAAATCCTGGTATGAACAATAATCTATCATCCCAAACCATTAGATATCTAGTGGGACCATGCCTGTAACGACCCGTAATTTTGATAATTAAAACAATTAAATGAAATAAGATTTTGAAATTTAATATTGTGAGAAATTAAAATATTTATGATTATTAATGAGAAAAATAATTTGAATATGATTTAATAACGTGGTATGAATATTATTGACAACTATTTTAATGTAATTTTAATTAATTGAAATAATTGTAAAGTTGATTTGGTTATAATTGTAAATAGGGAATAAATTAAATTTAGAACTATATGTTATAAATTGGAATAGGGTTATTATGGAATATTAAATCAATTAATTAGTACGTAAATTTATTAGCTTCTGTTTGTAAACAATAAATTTAGAAATGTGTTTGGATTACTAATATATGATAATTTTTTTATTTATCACCTTCTTATTTAATCTGTTGAAATTAATTGTAAACCAATTGAAATTAAATATAATTAAACACTGCAGCTAATATGAGTTAAGACGATAACTGTAGAATAAGAATGTAATAAATATAAACTGGTGTCAAATGAATTATATTGGTAATGGTTGATTAAATAATAAGAGTGAAGATCGAAATAAAAGAATTTATTGGAATTTAAAATTATAATAAAATAGGTTTTATTCCTATTGTAATTTAACGTTAAAATTTATGAAATATTCAAATCTTGGGTTTAATATGAAAATTTCATTTTAACAGATTATTGATTTCTATGTAATCAAGAATGGTAAATTGTCAACTTTTAAATTTGAATTTAAAAGTGATTAAATCCATTTAATAATAATTTATTTAATTAACGTGAAATTAGCCATTTTGGCCACTATATCGAATTTTGACGAAACAAGATCCATCGAATCTGTAATAGTGAATTATTGTAGGATTTTAAGTTTTGTAGCAATCAGACTTACCGTTTGATCGTGCGGGCTCGAAACGCGTAGAAATTAATTAAAAAGATTTAAATGAATATAATCTGATTTTAAAAGCTAACTTTGGTATACAATGGAATTAAGATTTGAAAGCTTCCATTGAGTTTAAGAATATCGAAAACCTATATTTCGATATATTGAATGACCATTTTCGTCTCGAAAAAGGATGGGCTTTTCGGGTCCTTGCTACCGTTTCGAACAATTTTGATCTGTCCATTCGTTCTTATCTATCTCTGACTATATATAGGTTGTTATAAACCATAACTGTTTCTCATTTCATTATTTCTGTTATTCTCATTTGTTCCTCCTTGTCAAACGTCAGAACATCAAAACCTAATTTCCAATTCCAAAAACCTAATTTCAATTTCAAAATCAAACCTCAAAAATTCAAACTCCTTAAACTATATCGAATTATATATCGCTGGAAAGCTCTTGGCGAATGCAATCTACTGCTACAATTCATTTGTCGATGTGAGCCATCGTTTGATCAGAAAACGATGAAAAAAATCTTGGCCGTTGAAACTAGGGTTTTCGATCCATTGGTGGATCGTCGATTATACGACGACCGGAAGGTGCAGGCTTGTAGAGGTCGCATAGAAGGTCTTAGAGGTGGTGTTCGTTCGTGCTACAGATGATCGTGTTTGCCGCGATTGGTGAAAAAGAGGGATGGTGGCTATTGGCGTTTTGGCAAGGCGGAGGTGGTCGCGAGGCCTAAGCATGGTCGGCTCGAGGCGTGGAAGGTTCTTGTGTGGCTCGATCGAGGTAATGGATCGTGAGGCGTTGGCGTTTGGTAGGGTTTTTTAGCGGCGCAGAAGTGCTTTGTTTGTGCTCTGCTACTTTAGCGACGTAGGGTTTGTGTGACGACCCGCACTTGGTACCCTCTGAATCTGACACCAAATCACACATGTCCGACCCAAAGCGCATCGATGGCAGATGATTATGAGAAAGAAAAGAGAGGGTGAGAAGAAAGAGAGAAGAAAGAAGAAGAGAGAAGCAAAACCAAAACAACACAGAATCTCACATTGCAGCAGAATAACATATAATATAGATTAAATAATCTTTACAAAGAGAAACTATAATATACATGAATCAACAAGCTTTAATTGGTTTACAAACAAAATGGCAGGCATGTATTAGATTCTGGATTTCCATACAAATGACTAAGTAAAGGGACTGCCTTTAAGAAACTCAGTACACCTCTAGAGGGATGTACCTAGGGTCCAGATACTGGGCGCCTAAACTAACACAAGACAGGCCTATCCTCACGCTGGATACTACTGAACATGTCATCACTCTGGTCGTTACCGACCTATAATCCGTGGCCACAAGCATACACAACAATAATCAGATACACGACGTCATAATGTGTAAAGATATATCTAGAAGAGTGATGACATCTCCTAATTGGGAGCGACCCACTTAGCCTTGCTACTTCTATCCCTTGTTTCAGTCATTTTTTGGGGAGTGAGGTCAAAAGAGGTATCAATTACCTTTCACATATCACATATAACATTCTCATATTGCCATTTCCGTTGACTACTAACTGTCTTCCACAAAAATACAACCCTTGAGCTCATACATCTCAAGGAAGGGTGTTACGCTAAGAGAATTTGCATTCTCCGCCACCAAACAGATATACGTTTGTAAAAGCCAATGTACATAATCATTATAAATGCAATGTCAGACACTCGTCCATACAAGTTGTCCAGGAACGGGACAAACCGAAGGCACTTTCCTACCACATCCTGTCGGAAAATCCCAAGGATTAGCAGCGAATAGTCCTTGCATTGGATATTTCATAACGAAGAGACTACTGCTACTATATGTGTATTGAGATTTTAACCCCAAATGATCAACAAGCAATCATTCACCATGAAAATTCTAAATATCAATATCATCGACCAGCCTGCACAATCGTCTTATGAATGTTGGTCCGAAGTGGTTTTCAGATAAATATGATCACGGTCTCTTCGCACCAACAACGCAAAAGCGTTTCTTAACCTCACAAAGAAACTAAGTCTCATAGACTTATCATGTCTCCAACTTTCAACTTGCTATCCTTCGGCCAAGAAGGAAGCTCGATAGATTGGAGTAATCACTCCGCACTACACGAATCAACATTCTCAATACAAACAATAATCAAGCCTACACAGTCATTTACGTATTAAGTGTACGACTAGTTAGTTTCTATATCAAGTTGAGAAACTAAAATGATCAAATTTGATAGTCGGTTATTTAACTATCAAAACAAAAAACAAAATCTAGCATATAAGTAGTCACTGGGCCTGATTTTTATTAGTCGTTTATAAATCAAATCAATTTCCAATTATTCACTTGATAATATTCAAAGCCATTTCACTTATTAGATATTTGGAAAATATTTCTGTATACTTATTTTAACAATAAGTAAATTCACAACTCATTTTATTTTCAAAACTTTTAAATTCCCTTTTATAATATCACTTTCCAAAACATTCATTTTTAATTAAAGGATTATTCACTGTTCAAAATCGTGAATATAATTCTCTTACCAAATTCATAACTTCTACACATCTAATTTTAGGATTATTCACTGTCCAAAATCATGAATATAATTCCTTGACCAAACTTTCATATTTTACGTATCAAATTAAATTGATTTTTAGATTTATAAAACAATGTTTATAAATTCATTTATATTTTATTTACTTCCATATACAAAATTCCTTTACTAACAAATTCCATTTATGTCTCATTTATATGTCAAAATCCAATTATAAGTTAATTTACTTATAAATTCCTTATTTACAAATTCATTCTTTTTATAACTTCATAAATGTATGAATCTTATTTACTTATAAGATTCAATTAATAACTTCATTTTAACACTTGCAAAACTCATTTATAATTCCATTACCTTTTATTTATAAAATATAAATTTTATAAATCATAAATATAAACCATTTATAATAAGTTCAAAAATCTCAATTTAACTTATTTTACAAAATAGTTAACTCTATATTTCAAAAATCATATTTTTGATTATATTTCACAAAGCTATAATTTTTATAACATAAAAATTATAACTTTCATTTATTTAAAATAAATCCATTTCTTTAACAATTCAAAATTTATTAAAACATATTTTTTTTTCAAATCACTTTGAGGTCCTTTTTAAATTGAAACCATCGTTTTAATATTTTTAGATTCTAAAATATAGCCCAATGCTGCAAAAGCGCTAGATAAAGGGATTCACATCAATCATGGAATCCAACCATCATATATCACATAATAACAACATATATAACAATATCTGTAATAAAATCAACAACGATGAGGAATCCAGTTGGATCCCTCTAACCTGTTTCCTGCAACAAATATATATACGAGAAAATATGTACAATGTTCGCTTCGAGACAGACGCGCGTACAAAGGGTCATCCGGTAAAATATGCGGGAATATATCCAAACCAGTATATATATATATCACCCAAACAATCATCAATCATCATAAATAAAATTTATTCTCACTTATATAAAAATATAAGCGAGTCAGAAATAGTGAGTTGTGCTCACTTTGCTTGCAGTTGTCACAATAGCGATTTATTTCAATTAAAATTAAGCAAGCGTTTAATTTTAACCAAAATTTCCACTAGTTTCAAATCCATCCAAACCATCACTAAAATGTAGTTCTCGTCAATACGAACTCAATACAATTTGTTTCATCTGATTTCGACTTCGTATGAACAAGTTAGGACATTTTAAGGATTTGAATATAAACAATATAATTAAATTTTCTTTTTTATTATTTGGAAACCTACATCAAATCAGGACCGTTGCTTTAAAGGAACATATCGTGGCCACGTTTTCCATCTTCTTCCTCCAGGCATATATGCATGAAACGAACCCATGAACACGCACGAATTTTTGAATGCCGCTCGTCCATCATTTGTTTTGACGACAATCCAACAACGCCAAACGAAAACTCGTTCCACCACGCATCTCTAGCCCCAGACCGATCAAGCTTGGCCACATACCCATCTTGAAAAACGCACATGCACACCGCACCTTCTAAGCCAAATTGTCGCCAATCCGCTTCGCCTTAGACGATCTTAACCGTGGGATTATAGTTCTCGATGCTCTCTACAATTTTCTACTGGCAAGTTTTGGATGAAAGTGGATGGATCAAGAGGAAAATGAGGAAGAACGAGGGGGATTTTTAGTCGTGTATACGTTAGTGGCGGCTAGGGTTTCCTTAGGGTTAGGTTTTGTCTCTAAATGAAGGGTATGGTCCTATATTTATAGGCAATACAAATCACTATTCATCCGAATGTTTTCCTAACTTCAAACGAAACGTGCCGCCCGACGTTTATAATGTTTTACCCCTATTTCGAATACAATGGAATATATATCGGGAGCCAATTCCATCATATTTAGAAGATAGGTTTTTGAATCGGATTATTTTAATTAAAAACACTTAAATAAATTTGTACGCGTTTCGGTTTCGCACGATCAAACCGTATGTCCGATTGATACAAAATTTAAAATTCTTTAATAAATCACTATTATGGATCCAATGAACTAGTTTCGTCGAAATCTAAGATAGTATCAAAAATGACTATTTTTACACGTTAATTATATATTAAAATTTTCAATTTCTGCAAATTAACTTTTAATTCAATTTTAAAAGTTTACTATCTCTATTCTAATCCAAATAGAATTTAAAACAACTTTAGAAACCATTTCCATTCATATTAAATTCAAGTTTCAATTATTTACACAACCTAATTATTCAAATATCACTTATATTTGAAATTAAATTATTTTAACTAACAAATTATATTTTTGAATATTTAAAATCAATCAAATATTCTACATTCAGATTAATGTAAAACTGGGTCGTTACATTTTGGTAAGAGAAGGGGACGTGTTTTTTTTTATTTGTTAATTAGTTACTCAATTAATGAATTTCAAATGTTCTAACTCGAATAATCTTTTCATACGAGCTCGGATTTGGACGCGGTTTCTTCCATTACGACCGTATCGAAATTTCGGACGATATGGAACTAGTTTGGTTGGATTATGAGACTATAGGATTTTTGGGCTTTATTTGGATTTTAAATCGACTATAAATCAAAGGTGGATAATTTAACCCACCCACGAGTACTAAATCATCTTGTGCTAGTTAAATTAAATTTATGATGTGATTAGAAACTTATTAATTGTTGTTTGATATTTTCAATTGTCTTTTAAATTTAATTTTAATTTATGTTGAATTAAATTGCCATTTAAATTAATATTGAATTTAAATTGTTAGTTAAAAACCTGATAATGATATCCAGTTAATTACTGTGATTTATTAGTTGATTTGAATGATGGTTGTGATGGATGCTTAATTGTTGACATTTTGGATGATTTGATTTTTATTTTATATGTTGTTATTACACTGCAAGTTCTCATAGTAATAGGAAAATCACTATGGGTTGAAATGATACATACCCGAACAATCTTATAGATTAGGGAAAAATCGATATGGGTTGAAATGATAAACCTGAGCGATTTTATGGGTTTGGAAAATTGTGATTCGGGATACATGTTGAAATGATATATATCTGAAAATTTAAATTTATTGCGGGTTGAAATGATATATATCTGTATCACTTGACCCTGCGATAGAAAATTATATACAGACACCGGATTGGTTATATTAAATAGTTCAAAATCTTGAATTTGGATTTTTGGTTAAATGTTATTGTTTTAAAGGAAATAAATTATAGATTTATATAATTTAATTATTTTCTAATTCAAGCTTTGAAAGTTGAATTGAAATGGTTTAAAATAAGAATGGAATTGAATTTAAATCATTGAAAATCAAAATTGAAGTTAAAAATGAATGTTTCGGAAATTGAACTTATTTTCAATTGAAATCGAAATCACATTGATTTGGAACTAAATCGAAATCAAGTCATTTGAATTGAAAGATTAAAAATTTAGTTTTGTTGATTTGAAATCTGAATATGGTCCAAATTTGTTGAAATGGAAGAGATGGCTTGATTTGATACTATTTTCAAAATAAATTATTATGATATAAACTGTTTAAAATCTATTATTTTAAAATTTAGGTTATTCAGATTTTCAA
The DNA here is from genome assembly GCA_030765085.1 of Allium cepa. Taxonomy (NCBI): domain Eukaryota; kingdom Viridiplantae; phylum Streptophyta; class Magnoliopsida; order Asparagales; family Amaryllidaceae; genus Allium; species Allium cepa. Next base: position 546,682,081 of record CM060942.1, read on the forward strand.
ACTATTTTAATACATAAACCATTTCCAATACTCAACCCATTTTATATTAACTTTTTTTACTGTTTTAAAATCCTTAAACTATCTAAACTATTAAAACTATTTTAAACTATTTAAACTATTTAAACTATTTTAAACTATTTAAATATTAAAACTATTTTAAACTATTAAAACTATTTTAAACTATTCAAACTATTATAAACTATTTTAAACCGTTTAACTATTAAAACTATTTTAAACTATTTAACTATTAAAACTATTTTAAACTATTTTAAATTATTTTAAACTATTTAACTATTAAAACTATTTTAAACTATTTAAACTATTTTAAACAATTTTAACTATTAAAACTATTTTAAACTATTTAACTATTAAAACTATTGATAACTATTGATAATTATCCAAACTATTTTCTAAAAATTCAAATAGTGCAAGGTTGAATTGTTTATATTTAAATCCTTGATTTCAAGGCGAATGTGGATAAATGATGTTATAATCTATGTTGGAATTTAAAATGATATTTTCTAGTGAAATGACATATTTTGATAAAATATGATGGTTTTGAAATAAGGGATATTTTGAATTGAATATGATATTTTAATATCAAATATGAATCGGTTTTGGAAATATAAAAGAACCAACCAGTGTGAAATAAGCGTTTGGTTGTTAAAGAGACCGGGATCGGATATTGTCATACTCTCTGCCATACCAAAAACCACTTTAACAACTCTGCACGTGGTGGAGAATCCAGAATGAAATAGGACGGTTTAGAGAAAGCTACTGGAATGAAATAAGAGAACGATGATGGATAGCCTTGACTTTCGGGTCATAATTAAAATGACTAAAACAGTAGCTATACCTGGTCCAAGTGAGGTTGCTCCCCTTATCGACCATGCTTTTTCAAAACCATATCTATTCCTTTGTGATTTGATTGGTGCACACTATTGATTATGGGAGTGTGTCTCGAGATGTGCGATAGTAGCTGCTATGCGTTACCACCAGCCAGGTTCTACAAAACGGTAGTACCCTATCCTGGGAATTGCCTCACGTGCCTTGTCATATTTATCCTGATCGCGCCCACTTCGACTTTGGTTTATATCGTACCTATGGAGTGCTCCCTGAGTAAACCACCGGTTAGTTGGAGCTTACAGTGACTGTATAGACTACGATATTTATGTAAAATGTGTTAAGGGGATATAGGTAATGCCTTAATGCTATTTTAATACTTTACTTTACTATAGACATATTATAATAGCGTATTGTATTACATATGTAGATAGTTTAATGGATCCTTAGTGGATGGAATCCCGAAAATCACTTAAGTTATTACACGCACGTTAGACACTGGATATGGGATGTAAAATCCCGTAAACATCTCTAAAGCCGTTACACTCATATTTACTTATTTTGATTTAACTTACATAAGATCCTTTAGTTCTGACTCGAGTGTTTTGTCTTTTCATTACACTCAGGTCAGCCTGAGCTTTTCGGTGTCGAAGACATTATTCTGGAGGACAAAGATGGAGTTTAGTATTTTATTATTATTATTCCACTATATCATATTGCTCCGCTGCATTATTCAGTTATTCTTGTTGTATTTATAACTCTGTTATATTGTAAAAGTGTAATCTAATGTTATTTGTAAAACAACTTCATGAACTGTTTATTTGATTGTTATATTTTGTCATTCCGCTGTGAGATTCTATGTTTTGTTTTTCTTTCTTTTCTCTTATTTTCTTATTTACCCCATTAACAATCCTCCCTTTTGAATGGTTTAAGTTGACATGTGTGGTTTATTGTCGATTAAAACCATCCAAAAAGGTGAGCCGTTACAACGCCGCTTAGCGGGACGGGTTTTCCCCTCACTATTATCCTAAAACATTTATGAAACCATGTATTGTGCTTCCAGCATCCACAATGGTTAAAATATAGTATTTCAAAACATTATGATGACATGCAATATAAATAAATCAATTCAGAATTACTCATCCCTATTCATTATGACTGTCTGTCTCAACTATAGTTTCCAGATTTACTATTAACTTGTTAATGTTAAGGACTACCTGTCCAATCACTTAGTTTATGGGATCGCCAAGAACCTATTGATAACTCCAATATCAAATTTCTTATCCTATTTTCATAGGCTAACTAGGAACCTATTGGCTGACTACCAACATCTTAATCCGGACATAGTTTTCATGGGCTAACTAGAAACATATTAGCCCCTTCCAGTATCAAATCGTAGTTTTTATGGGCTGACTATGAACCTATTGGCTCCTGCCAATATCATACAGTTTTCATGGGCTCAATGTAAACCTGTTGGCCCCCAATATCATTTAAATTAAGATTTTAACATCTGTTAAGTTATATTCACTACTGGGTCAACCTAACTGGTTATTCTACCCATTTTCTCAAAATACAGTTATGGATTAATAACAATGTGAATAATATTTCCAAAGTCTTTATTTATGCCATGGTTATTACTTTTAAAATTGAGATTGGGTTCTGCGTTTTGAAATCATAAAAACATCTCTTTCGAAACCCCAGATAGCCTCCTTCGAAAGCAAGGACTTCTTTTCAAAACATAGTATACATACATTTCGAAATACTTGGAAAATATCCCGTTTCGAAACCAATGTACCTTTCAAAAGTATTAAGTCGTCTTTTAAAACATACGGCTTCAAAACATACGAAAGTACCTCTTTCAAAAACATTGGGTTTTCTCCTTTAAAGTCAATATTTGGGTCAAGATGGTTGTATACGAAAATGTCTCTTTCGAAACCAATAAAAAATTAATTTGGGGAAAAATTGATGATGTCGGAACCACCTAGTTTGAAAGCAAAAGACTTAAAAATCAAAACTTTGAAGGGCTGGGTCGAAACCCCCACTCGACCCCACCTCCTTCAAAACCCCAACCCCTTTTGGAGGCAAGAAGGTTTGGCTTAAAGTAAAGTAAGGGCAACTATTCGAAAGCAATAATTGTCAACATGGTCGAAAGGGAGAGTAGTTGGGCTTTGACAGGGTCGAAACCATCCCCTTTCGAAAGCTTTTTTTTAAAGAAAAGTGGAACTCCTTTGAAAGCTAATACCTTTAGTAAAACATGGCAACCTTCTTTGAAAGTTAAACACATACCCTTTCGAAAACAATGTTTTGACTAAGTCACAAACTTTATGGTAAAACAAGGCAAGGATTATTTTTATGTTATGAAAACAAGGTAGAGTTTCGACCCCTTCGGAGGCTTACACTTCGACATCCATGCTTCCGCATGTCTTCCAATCCACTACGCATCTTCCTGAAGATACTATTTGTACCGGTTTCGATTATTAAGGTTTCGACCATGATGAGGCGCACTCAAAAGGGTCGAAAGGTACTTTCCATTGAAGGCGAAACACCTTTTTCCGATTAAAGGCTGAATTATAGCAATTTAAAGTAATTTCTTTTTAACAACTTGCCTTGTGGTAAAACGCGGATTGACAGCCGTACAACTTTTTAATAACTTTACCGCTGAAACTGCTGCATTAATTCAGATCCTAAATTAAAGGATTAAACGTTAAAACCTTCCATATAGCATAAAATCGACATTTTCAGAAAATCCCTTCCTTTAAAATAATTTATTTCCCCAAATAAATCAACTAGGAAAAATCCCAAAAAATTTGAATTTATCATGTAATTAAACATATTAAAATTTTAGATCCAATTTCCTCCTGAAATTCACAAAATAAATATTTAACCCAATTTTAACATACTTTCAATCAAAAATTCATAATAAAATTTCCATAACTTGAAAAATTCTGAAAATTAAAACTCATCTTTAAAATTATGTTTTACTTAACAAAAAAATTTCCATGGCATTCTAGAACCAATATCTTATAGTTTTACCCTAAAAATCATTATAATTTCATATAATTTTTTGTGGTTTAAATCAAACAATCCATAAATTCGAGCATATCATCATTTAATGTATCATGGAAACAAATTAAATATTCAAATCTGAAATCGCATGAGTATAAAACCAAAAGAAATGGTAAGAATTATTATTCACCTTAAACTTGATAAGGAACTTGAGATTTGATGTTGATTAATCTTTTCTAACTTGATTTTTAGCTTTAGATTAAAATTTCCCTTCTTCTTCCTTGGTAATGGCCGACTTTTATTTAGGTTTTAGATATTGTGACCGTGAGAAAATGAAACGTGAATGGACATAGAAGAGAAGTAATAGCCATGTAAAATAATAAGGAGGCTATTTTACTAATATGCCCATATGTAACTAAATTAGCCTTTAAACCAAATTAAAGCCCATTTATCCTGTTATAAGCACGACCTATTATATAATTCATTCAAATCACAATCTCTTTATCATCATTATTCTATTAATTTATCCAATTAGGTTTCCTGAACAATGTTATCAAATATTAGGGATGTTACAATTATCTAGGCCTAATTGCCAATATACATGTATATTCAGTCCTATAACGTCCAAGGGTCGTAAATTTAGGGGACTAATTTACATACTAATACAATAGCATATGTATTTATATAATATATATTTAAATCGATAATTTGAGCCTTGAGCCAAGGTTCAACTTGGGGCTATAAACTATTAACCGGTCAATCGGTGACTACTGGAGCTGTCGGCCAACTCCAGTAAGCCCATCGATTGGTCGAAGTTAAGTATAGTAAATTTTTATTTTTCTTCTTTCTTTGTTACTGTTCTCTGTTTAATTGATTTCGTTTTACAGTTAACCCAAGTCTGTTAATCTACAATTCCTAATGTTCTCAATTTCAGTTTCTAAACTTTCACAGTTTCATAAATGTATTATTCATCAATTCAGATTAACTTGGCCTTGGAATTGATGGGATATTGAGATATCAGTCTATATTCAATTTAATAAAAAGATTGTGTTTAACCTTAATCAATTATAATCAAATTAAGATTAGACATGGATCATATTCATATAGGTTAAACTACTATCAAATTCCCAATCTATTACAGTTATTAGATAAATAATGTCTGTAATTAAATTAAAGCAATTCTAGATCAAATAGGGTATAAAAAAAACTTAATTATGTATAAATCATCATATTAATAACGAAATCACTCACCTCTGGTAAGCTATTGCCACTTTTGTCAACCTAGAATCTCCTCTGCTTGGTTTCTCGATCTCTCCTTTCTGTTTGATTTGATTTGCCTTTGTTATTCTTTTTAATTTAATTTGCCAGCCTTTTATTTGTAAGAAAATTGATTTAGAGATAACAGAGAGTTTAATTTTGGGTGAAAAAAAGTTTTGGCACGCTTAGAATTAAATTAGGACTTTTAGTATTAGGTTGAGGTTGTATTTATATGGGTATGAAACAACATCTGCCATTAGATTAAACTTTATAAAATTCGGACTGTTCTACCAAGCCAAACCCCAACCAAATGTGCTTGACCGGTCGACCGCTTGGTCATGGACAATCAACCACTAAGGGTCGATTGGTCCGTGCTGGGTTGTCGACCGATGATGCTTTCCACTTTTAATCAATTTCCTTCCTTATTTATTTAATTATTTTTTATCCCTAGTTTTTAATGTTAATAAAATTTTCATATGAGATCCGATTATAAAACTTTATATATGGAAGTTATCTAGAAAATTACTACGAATGCAACAATGTAAGTCTCATAACCAAATTTGGATGTTTATAAAATTTCTATTTTTACCTTTTTTATATTTAATTTAATTTTTTATTAAGTTTCTGGTTAATTTTTGTGGGATGTTACATCGACCATATCATGTTATTGCCGACTTGATTTTGTACTTTGATACTTTAATTTATCTACATACTTGTCCATGTCTTCAAGTTTCCAAGATTAGCTAAAAAAATTCTTTACCAAATCATGTGGGCATTGACATGATTTGCCCTACACGAGTTTTGTCTTTTTTGCAAAGTACAAGAGCGGTTCATCTACTATTCAGAAGTGGACCCCATATCAAACACCATCTCGGTATTGACATGTTTTATCATGTCGGCACCGACATGATTTGGCATACGCAAAAACTTATCAAACTTCTTGTACTTCTTCTTTTATTATTCCTGACATTTTTTAAGCTCTTTGATCCATTCTTTCATCATCTTGAAGTCCAGGTTCGTCAAGAAGTCACTCGGTTCAAATGCCAGATAATGGAAAAGGAGAAAAAAAATTCAACTTTGAAGATTTGATTTTATCTCAAATAAAGTTTTTATATATCTGCTATTTTTCAATATATCCTCGTTTTATCCCCAATATAACTTTTTGCACCTCTAGCGTCATAAAACCGCTAATTACTTTAACTACATAGAACGCAACCTTTTGTTGAGTTGCTTTAGTATGGACCAAGTGACTTCTCAAACCTTCAAAGAATCCAGTGAAGGGCTTTGCATATATGACATGATAGGGGATCACTACAAGTAAAAGCCTAAACAGTAACGGACCACTCCGATGGCCCCGTCGAGATGATATAGACGGTTTTTGATGGCTTATTATTTTAATTAATTTTGTTTATGGCATTATTATAACTTATTAATCATAGAGATTTGAATTTTTTTAAAATACTAATTTAATTTCTAAAAATCAAAGAAGATATTTTTATTTGATTCTTTAGTTTACGACGGTTTGTGATTAATAAATTAATATTTTCAATAATCTTTTGTTGTGTAATTCAATATTTAACTTTATTGAAAATCAAACTCAAACAATCAATCTATGTAACTTTCAGTCTGTCCATTATACAACTACGGTGAAATATATGATGCGTAATATTTTTACGAATTTAAATATTTTTTTCCAACCAATATGTAATCAATTTCGAATTTTTAATTAAATCTAACATTATAAGTTAATATAAAAAAAAATTGATACATTTTTTTAAAAATCTTATATCGATCCAAATTATCTTATACCTACTTTCAGAATATGATAAAAAGTAAATAAATTAGGATGTTGATCTTGATTCTGAAATTCATATCCGTTCGTCTACTTTTGGACTAAAAACCTCTCATTTGAAGGTCAAATGATCTTCAAAGGAGACGGAATTCGGGTCATATATATTTGTAACATATTTATCAAATATGTATGGTGAGAATAAAAAAATAGAAGGAAAAAAATTAGACTCAAAATATATCATTTTCGAAGGAGTTGTATAGCCCTTAACATATATTGTAATCACAACTTCTATGAAAATGACCTATTTGTAGTCTAAATTTTTTGCTGCCGGTTTTTTTTCAAAATCCAACCATAAAGATTAGATAAATGTATAATATAGAAGATATGGGCCGAATTTCGCCTTATTTGAAGATCATTTGACCTTCGAACGAAAGGTTTTGAATATAAATGTCAGCGAACGACTATAAATTTGAAAACAATGATTGATACCTTAAACACGTTTATTTTTCTTTCATATTTCCACCTTATACCAAAAATATCTTGGATCGACATAAATACAACAAATTTATTTTTTTATCAAATATTTTATTTTATACCAATCTATTATGTTAAATAAATTTAAAATTCATAATTAATTATCAAATCGTTAAAAAATATCATATAATGTATAAATATAATCTTTTTATTATTTAGAAATAAAAGTGGGTTATATAAAAAATTCAAACTTTTATAACAAATAATTTTTTATATAAATTAAGTTAAATTATTCTAAATATGGACGAAAAATAATTATTATTTTTCAATGGCCATCGAAAATGTAGCGTCGAAAATAGTCAGAAGTCGTTGAAAAGTCAGGTATACAGCAACAGCCAAACTCGTTTCTTCCTCATTCTTCCATCTTCAAACCCTTCTCAAAAAACCCAAACCCCCATTCTGATTCACAACCCTGCCCAACAGCCGTAAGCCGCCACAATCCATCGAATTCTTCATCAAATTGGAATCTCCATGCCTTTCTTCCTTTCACTCATTGAAAATTAAGCATATTCCTCCCCTAAACTAATAATTTGGATTTGTGATAAAACCATTGTCAATTTATGCTTAGAATTATTAATAATAGCCTACTGATTAATTATAATACATAGTGGTTGATTTGGAAATGATAATTAAGACTATTAGTGTTTAAATCCGAAAACTAATGTTTAATTATGACTAATTTAGTTGATTAGTGTAACATAATTTATTGTTAATTAGTATGTGTGTTAGCTAAAATATCGGAAAAGACAATTTAACATAATCCATTTATTAGTTTATACAGTTAATTATATATAAATTTAGATTATGTGTATGTGATATATGGTAATATAAACAAATTAGTATATAATGTTAATTTATTATTACTGTGTAATAAATCCAAGTTAGTGTTAGCTAAAATGTTAAAAGAAAACAATTTTTTATTGGTTCTTAATTGTTATAAAATTTGAACAATAAACTAGGGTCAATGTTAGTATAAAAAAATTGTATAATGTGCTTTATTTTTAAAATCCCTAGATTTTTTTGGCACTGTCTGATGAGTATTGAATATGATCGTTATATAGATATTCGTATTTATTACAACACTGACGTCAATATTCATCTAATATAGTATTTATCGGGTTTGTCCCTGTATTGAGCTGGTTACAAACACAATAAAGTAATTATTTATAAAATTTGTAAATCATTTCATCTTAAAGGGTTCACAAAACTTTGACAGCACTTCTTTTCAGTTTCATGTGTATACGCATTTATGTGCAATATAGGGAACAAACGGGGAGTACTGCCGAAATTTTTTTGAATTGTTTAAGGTGAAATGATTTACAAAATGTATTTGCTTTATTGTGTTTTGTAATGGAAAGTAGGATAACCGACCATCAAAAGTAAAAATAATAGAGTGAAAATATAATATTATATACTTAATTTGTTAAAATTGAAAATATATAAAATTTTATAAAAAAATTAAAAGAATAATATATTATATAATTAATAACACTAAAATATAAAAGTATTAGTGTATAATGATAACATATTATATAATTAACAAAACATTAAATTGTATAAATGAATTGAAAAATAAAATGTCAATCCAATAATGATCAATAATTTTTTGAATTTAGATCATAATTTTTGAAATAGGAAAAAATGATCAATTATATTGTTGATCGAAGGAGCTGAATGTATAAACGAAAGATAATGAGAGGCTCAATAAAGGAACACGTTTATAATGATGTACATCTATTTACTGAATTGGCTTTAAGTAATAATGGGAACGACGAAGAAATTCATTACACGTGTAGTAATTGGAAACTTTTGAAGCATTTAAAACCAGATATGGCTATAATACATTTGTGTCAAAATGATTTTGTGCCAAAATATTTTGTGTGGGGTCGTCATGAAGAACTTGTTGCACATAATCCTATAGTGCCAGAAAAGGAGGTTGGTAATGACAATGTTGCAGCGAATCCCTTAAAAGATATGATTGAAGCAGCAGCACAACCAATGTTTCATACGGTTGAAGCTGATGATGACATTGTTGATGCTGAAGAAGAATCAAATACTGGAGCAAAGAAAATCTACGATTTACTGGATGCTGCTAAGAAATCCCTTTAGGATGGCTTCAAATGCGGCACCCACATCAATAACTCCTGCATACATTTCCATAAAATCTAAATTCAACTTCATAGAAATTGGATTTTACAGCTGTTTTACAAGCTGCAAAACGACATATGCCATCTGATAATTTAATGTGTGTTACCCGGTTGCTTGGCCCGGCTACGAGAGAGAGACTATTAATTGCCGTACGGCCTGAAAGTGCCGCTCGGCCTAAGCATCGCTCGGCCTACATATCATTTGACCTAACTGCATCGCTCGGCATTGTTAGTTAGAACTGCATCGCTCGGCATCCTTTGTTCGACCAATGTCGCACGGCATAGGAGGGTTCGACATCTATCGTTCAGCATGACTTCAACAGGGCGAGCGAAGGGTGACCTCGGCATGACCTAGCTTCGAGCCAACTACCCAAAGTTCACCGTTCGGTCAATTACCGCTCGGTGTAAAATTGTTCCAATCTTATAAGCGCAACCATCTCAGTTATCGCCGCCGGGCATCCATCGTTCGGCCAATGCCGATTCGGCAACCCTCTTTGGCAACATCGTCTGGCAAAGTCACTCAACAAGGTCGCTCGGCAACTGCCATTCGGCATCCCTGGCTCGGTGCATACTACAGGAGTTAACAACTTGTCAAGCCCACAACAAAGTACGGGCATTCGGCATAACTTTTCTTCGAGTCACTTGATGATCGCTGCAGACAGTTCTCGACCGGCATCCCTCGCTCGGCAACTTCCGTTCGGCATCCCAGGCTCGGTGCGCAGAAGCCACTTACTACAGGCCGAAGTACCTTGTTCCTGGACCCGTGAAGGAAGTCCAACCTATCTTCGCCTATAAATAGAAGGGCAGGGGCACAGTGAAAATGACCTTTTTTCAAGAACACTGGGGAGACTCTGCCATTTTCAAGACTCATTCCTTTTCAGTTAAAACTTGTATTCAAGTTGTCGGGTGTAAGGATTGTATCTGTATTCAATTATTTGAAAGAGCAATAAAGTTAAACTCAAAGTGGACGTTGGCAGTTACGCCGAACCACAATAAATCTGGTGTTCTACTTTTTGCAATTAATTCTGCATATATTCCTCTAATTTAATTTTCCATCTTCATTAATCTCTCTACACAAATCTTTCTTTGGGTGTTTGTGACCAATTCTGGTGCTAACATTTTGGTGCTTTCACTGAGAGCCGCATTCTCAGGTCATTAGGATCTATTTTGTAGCTACTGGATTGAAGAAATTCCCGAAGGAGATCCAAGTCATTCACAGGAAGTCGTTGATTCTACTCAGAGTTCCTACCAATAACTCTACAATGGGAAGACCTTGTACCCGATCAGCCTCGAACAATGCAGACGTCAACGAGACTGCTAGCGTCCAACAAGTAGGACCCAACAATCAACAAGTTAATACGGGCGCAGGGACTGTCGCCGCCCAAAGCCAGATGGAAGGTGTCTCTAGAATGGAGTTCAACGACCTGATGAGAGAACTTATGGAAAGCAGGAGATAACTTAGCGAACAGATTCAAGCTAATGCCAACCTTATGACTCATCTTACTCAACAACAGCATCAGAATGCTGGAGGTAGCCCCGCTCCTTACTCCTCATCTGACAGCTTAACTTCGTCTGATGAACCTCTCAGGCGTAGACGTCGTAGAACTGAAACAACACAAGCAGGTGTTGCTGATCGATCAACCAGGGATGGTCCAGGTTCCCTACCTGGAGCCATGGAGCCTCACTTACATCAAGGAAATCATACCCAAGCTGGGACAGGAAACTTAGGATCTGGAGCACGAGTGGAAGCTGGACGGCTAGCTCACCAAGGTCCTAATGAAGCTAGTCCTTAGGATACACGTTTGGTAGATCGCCTACAGAGGAGACACCAACCAGAACGGTCTCGTAGAACAGATTCCAACCTGCCATCTTCCATACAAACCTCGGACCTATCGTCTATGGTCAAACAGCTGATGAGAGAAAATCAAGACCTGACTAATGATGATTAGCGGATATCCAGGAGTCATACTCCATTCACAAATACTATTCTACATGCCGAGTACCCTAGGAAGTTTAACATGCCAACTATCCCGGCCTACAAAGGGAAGACTCCCGACAGCATGTGATAAGATATGAATGGATGATGGATTCAGCTAGAGCAAATGATGTAACTAAGTGTAGATGCTTCCCAATAACTTTATCCGGAATTGCTACCATGTGGTTCACCCGACTTCCTCCACGGTCTATCTCCAGCTTTGATGAATTAGCGACGAAATTTGTGGAACAGTTCAGGATTCACGCCACTCGTCCTAAGGACGTGATGTCTTTGTCCAGTGTGATTCAAGCTCCAGGGGAGTCGTTAAAGGAGTATTTCAAGAGATTTCACGTTGCGGCTATTGAAGTTAGAAACCCAAATGGCCATGCCATTCTGATGGCTGTGATGCGAGGAGTGAATCCAGATTCGGAGTTTGGCGATTGGCTGGCAGGAAAACCTCCGACTACGCTAGAGCTTTTTTATTCAAAGGCTCATCAATTCATAAGAAGAGAGGAAGCCAGGTGGACGAGGCGAGATAATGCACCAGGGTCTGGCAAGGAGACTGTGAAAAACAACATTGTTGTAAAATAATCTGGTGATAACTCGGGGAAGGTCCAGGTCAATGTCCATAACAAGCCAGGGCAATCTAAAGGGTCCGGAGGAGGAAATCCCGGTAAGAAAAGGAAAGCAGGAAAATGGAAACCAAGGATTCCAACTTACAACGAATACACTCCTCTGAATGCATCTCTAGAAAATATTTATCTATCAACCTGAAATACTTTCCAATACCGAAAGTCATGCCCAAAAGAGTCAACGAAGGAACAAAAGCGGACTGGGAAGTATTGTCGCTTCCATGAGACTTACGGACACAATATCGAGGAATGTAGACACCTCCACGATGCCATAGAAAAGCTGATTCGGTAGAAAAAGTTGCAGGAGTTTTTCAAGAACACACAGGAAGGTATACAAGGAACATCAGACCCCGAACACGGGCAAGCTCCACGCCATCCAAAGGAACCTGCTCGAACTGTAGGTAGACTAGTCATAAACATGATAGTCGATGGACCACACCTTGCAGATAAAAATTGGCAGGAAATGAAGCGATATGCTAACTCCCTAAGGCATGTAGATTTTGAATGTTGTTCAAATACGAAGGACGGGTCCCCGGCTAAGCAGCAGCGAACGATGGTGGATGATGTAGCATTCAGGAGTAGAGATGTTGATCAGGTGGAGGCTTCTACCATTGACCCGATGGTCATCTCCGCGACAATCGGGCCAGCATGTGTGAAAGAATTTTGATTGATTGTGGAAGTTCTGTTAACATCATCTTCAAAAAAACATATGACCAAATGAAGATGGAGATAAAGAATTTAAAACCATCTAAAGCCTGTATCCATGACTTTGATGGTGCAGCAAACGATGCAGTGGGTTATGTTGAATTGCCAGTTGAACTTGGACATGGTGAACGTAGGAGGGTGTGAATCCTGCCTTTCATCGTTTTGGATGTTCGACTCTCCGTACAATGTGTTTCTGGGTTGACCAGCCCTGGCAGAGTTTAGGGCGGCGTTGGCCCCTTGGTGTTTAACTTTGAAATTTCCGACAGACAAAGGATTGGCATTGTGCATGGCGACCAGGCGACTGGTCGTGCGTGTTATGTGGCTGAGCTGAGAGAGGCCTAGTGAAGAGAGAAAGGAAAGGTTGTGGACAGCTCCGTCCGCACCCGAATCACTGAAAATTGATAAGTAGTGCCCGAGCCCTGGCTCGAGCAACACGATCGGATCTATAGAGACATAGATCCGAGATATGATGATGAGGATCCCAGGGAAGCAAAAGCAGCACCGGCTGAACTGACGATTGACATTCCAGTCAGCCGAGATGACCTATCGCGAGTACTTAAAATTGGATCACAACTCGACCCGTCGATGACCGAGGATCTAACTAATTTCCTTCGAGCGAATCTGGATGTTTTCGCTTGCACACATTCTGATATGTGCAGGATTTCTCCCGCCATTGCGAGTCATATGTTGAACATAGACCCGAAGTACGTACCAGTAAAGCAAAAAAGAAGAGGCATGTACCTGGAGAGGTCCGCTGCTCTCAGAGAGGAAGTGGACAAACTCAAAGCCAATGGTTCGTGGACGAAGCCCTCTACCCTGAATGTGTGTCTAACCCCGTGCTAGTGAAAAAAGCAAACGGGAAATGGAGAACCTGCATAGATTACTCTGATCTGAACAAAGCATGCCCCAAGGATAGTTTCCCTTTACCCAGAATTGACCAGCTGGTCGACTCAACGGCATGACACGAGTTATTGTCATTTATGGATGCGTACTCGGGATATAATCAAATCCCGATGCACATTCCAGACCAAGAACACACTAGTTTTTCACAGACGTTGGGCTATATTGCTATCTAGTGATGCCTTTTGGATTGACAAATGCAGGAGCAACTTATCAACGTCTGGTGAATCGGATGTTTAAAGACCAGATTGGTAGAACAATGGAAGTCTATGTGGATGACATGCTCGTGAAGTCACGACAGTCAAACGACCACATTCGGGACTTAGCGGAAATGTTTGATATACTCAGATATTATGGAATGAAAATCAATCCTCTGAAGTGTTCCTTTGGCGTTGTGTCAGGGAAGTTTTTGGGTTTCATTGTTAATGCATGGGGAATCGAAGCTAATCCGGAGAAGATTCAAGCTATACGAGACATATAAGTGCCCAAAACTACAAAGCAAGTACAAAGCCTAAACAAAAAAGTGGCCGCGCTAAGTCGATTCAATCCAGAGCCACAGATAAGTGTATTCCCTTCTTCGATGTAATAAAGAAAGGAAAGAGAAATTTCGAATGGACGTCCAACTGTGAGGACGCATTCCGAACTCTGGTAAGACATTTAGAAAGTCCCCCGGTGCTGTCGAAGCCTGTAGACCATGAAATGTTGTATATATACTTGGTCGTATCTCAACATGCCATCGGTACAACTTTGGTTCGCGAGGAGGACCGAGTTCAAAAGCCGGTATACTATGTCAGTAAATGTTTAACGGGTGTAGAAAGAAATTATCCTAAAATCGAGAAACTGGCCTACTGCTTGGTGATTGCATCATGCAAGCTTCGTCCGTACTTTCAAGCACACTCAATCAGTGTTTATACCGATCAACCCTTGCGACAGGTACTCCAACGATTAGAAGCCTCTAGAATTATGTTAAAATGGAATATCGAGTTGAGTCAGTTCGATATTACCTACCTGCCACGAAGGGCCATACAAGGGCAAGCGCTAGCAGACTTCATCGTTGAATTCACCGTGTCAGACGAACCAAACAGCCATGATGTCATCCCCCCCATTCGATGGAAATTGTACACCGATGGGGCATCCAACGATCGTTGTTCTAGGGCTGGTATGATTCTTGTGAGTCCCGAAAATCGATCATTTATTACGCTTTAAAGCTCAATTTCCCAGCTACAAATAACGAAGCTGAGTGTGAAGCATTGATTGCTGGCTTGAGACTTATCAGGGAACTTGGAGTGAAATCGGTTGAAATCTTTTGTGACTCACAATTTGTGGTGTACCGGGTGCGGGGAGATTACCAAGCGAAGGGGAAGAGGCTTGCTTTGTACCTTACCCGGGTTCACAGACTATTAGCAGACCTTGAATATTACGATATTTCGCATGTCCCGCATGAACAAAATAGAGAAGCCGATTCATTGGCCAAATTTATAAGTACTGGCGATGCACAGCAAATGTGATTAGTTCCCGTCGAAACCTTACATGCTACGGGTGTAAATGTGATGGAGGTAGATTTCGTGTTAGAAGCATAAATCGAGAAGGAGTCATGGATAACCTCATTCAAGCAATACTTGCTTCACGGGGTCTTGCCCGAAAGAAAGAGTGAAGGACGGCAAGTCCTTCGCAAAGCTTCGCGATATGTAATGCAAGATGGAATAATTTATCGAAAGGGGTTCTCGGTCCCCTTACTCCGATGCATTGCCCACGGTTAGATAAAATGAGTCTTGAAGGAAGTTCATGAAGGAGAATCGGTGACCATACCGGGGGGCAGACACTAGCAAAAAAGATCTTCCGCTATGGATACTATTGGCTAACTGTAAATCGGGATGTTGCAGACTACGTAAGAAGATGTGACATGTCAAAAATATGCAAAAATCCCGAGAGCTCCGCCAACGGAACTCACACAAATGGTTAGTCCCTGGCCGTTTGCAATCTGGGGAATCAATATAATCGGTTCCTTGCCCATATCCAGAGGTGGCGCGAAATACGCAATAGTTGCGGTCGATTACTTCACCAAGTAGGCGGAAGTAGATCCTTTAGCCACAATCACTACCAAGTAGGTCATTAATTTCGTTGTACGAAACATTATATGTCGTTTTGTCCTCCCACGAACTATCATTACGGAAAACGGAACTCAATTCGAAAGTATGGAGTTCAAAGAATTTTGTCAAAAGTATGGCACTGTAAAAAGGTTTGCTGCAGTTGCTCATCCAAAAGCCAATGCATAAGTAGAAGCCGTGAACAAGATAATCAAGTCCATGTTGAAAAAACGTTTGGAAAAGGCTAGAGGCAAGTGGGTGGATGATTTTCCAACAGCACTTTGGGCTTACAGAACCACCCACAAGTCCACGACTGGCCACACTGCATTCGCATTGGCATATGGCACGGAAGCTGTTATACCTGTGGAACTTGAAGTTCCTTCACATCGGGTAACTCATTATGACCCTAAGACAAATCGGGGTCTCTTACTGGAATCACTGGACTTCGTTGATGAAAAACGTGAAGAAGCTGATCTAAGGGCGACTGCATATAGGCACGGAGTCGCTCGATATTATAATGAAAAAGTCCGACTGAGAATCTTTGATGAGGGCGATCTCGTTTTGAAACGAGTTTTCCTGGTCCCATTGCATATGAATCCCAAATGGGAAGGTCCATACGTCATTGAACGGAGGCTTGGAGAGGGAACTTTCAAGCTAGCGACCGTTGATGGCGCGACACTCCCCTGAGCATGGAATAGTGAGCATTTGCAACGTTATTATACTTAGTCTATTTATTTCGCATTTTAGTTGCAATTATTTCCAGTATATTTTTATTTCATTGATTCTTAGTATTCGGCATGTAATAAGACAATTTAGTTTGTTTTCGTTAATAAAGGCTTGAAGCCATCTTTTCCATGAATTATTGATGTTTCCGTGTGTGATAATTCTATGTCAAAAATTAAAGTTACATTATTCTGTCTGGCGTATGAATGCGCACAAAAAATTAAAAATCTCCAAGTCCCCAGAATGTGGACTGGAGTACTCTGAGTCCCCAGAGTGCGGACTGGAGTATAAACGACTGAAAATCTCCAAGTCCCCGGACTGCGGACTGGAGTACTCTGAGTCCCCAGAGTGCGGACTGGAGTATAAACGACTGAAAATCTCCAAGTTCCCGGACTGCGGACTGGAGTACTCTGAGTCCCCAGAGTGCGGACTAGAGTATAAACGACTAAAATCTCTAAGTCCCCGGAATGCGGAATGGAGTACTCTGAGTCCCCAGAGTGCGGACTAGAGTATAAATGACTTAAAATCTCCAAGTCCCAGAGTGCGGACTAAAGTATAAACGACTTAAAATCTCCAAGTCTCCGGAGTGCGGACTGGAGTACCATGAGTCCTAGAGTGCGGACTAGAGTATAAACGACTTAAAATCTCTAAGTCCCCGGAGTGCGGACTGGAGTACCCTGAGTCCCCAGAGTGAGGACTAGAGTATAAACGACTGAAAATCTCCAAGTCCTCGGAGTGCGGACTGGAGTACTCTGAGTCCCCAGAGTGCGGACTAGAGTATAAACGACTTAAAATCTCCAAGTACCCAGAGTGCGGACTGGAGTACTCTGAGTTCCTAAAGTGCGGACTAGAGTATAAACAACTTAAAATCTCTAAGTCCCCGGAGTGCGGACTGGAGTACTCTGAGTCCCCAGAGTGTGGACTAGAGTATAAACGACTTAAAATCTCCAAGTCCTCGGAGTGCGGACTGGAGTACTCTGAGTCCCCAGAGTACGAACTAGAGTATAAACGACTGAAAAACTCCAAGTCCCCGGAGTGCGGACTGGAGTACTCTGAGTCATCAGAGTGCAGACCAGAGTATAAACCACTGAAAATCTCCAAGTCCCCGAAGTGCGGACTGGAGTACTCTGAGTCCCCAGAGTGCGGACTGGAGTATAAACGACTTAAAATCTCCAAGTCCCCGGAGTGCGGAATGGAATACTCTGAGTCCTCAAAATGCGGATTGAAAGTATTCTAAGTGCCCGAAGCATGGAATAGAGGATTTACGACTCTCAAAAAATTTCCGAGTTGCACGAAGGTGAACTAGAGCTCGTACAACTCACCGATTTTCGAGTTATGGCAACGAGTTAGACAATAAGCTGGAAAAACAAAATTCATTTGAAAGACAAAGAAACTAAGTTTTATTTGTTAATCCAAAATGAGGTTCCACTACAATCTCTCCTAAACTCGAATTCAAAAGTCTATTTACATTGGCTATGAAAATAAATAGAAATAATTACATAATGTAAGCTAACTCTCGTTGAACGAGTATGACAACTACTTCTTTGGTTTTTTCTCCTTCCTCGGTTTCTCAGATAACTCCTCCCCCACGTGTTTTCTTTTGGACGTTTTGCTGGCAAGGGAAGTGGTGTCCGAGGAAGGAAGAGGAACTTCCAATAGCCTGATCCCACCGGGGAGGATGACTTTCAAAGGCCTGTTCAAGGGATCATCTAGTTCCATTACTTGGGGCTCGATCTTGATTTCAACTTTCTTCTTCTCTTCCGTAAGTTGCTTTTTCATGCTCACTTTTGAAGTATGTCTGGAGGTGCCTGTAATCTCAACTTCGTAATCTTCTTCGACGAGTGACGAATTTTCAGACTTGTCCTTGTTAAGCGCTTCAATCACTTGAGCTTCAGGACCAGGAATCTCTCCCGTTTGAATTGCCTCACCTATCTTCTCCTCCTTCTCCGTGGCATCATCGCTCCTTGGAGTTGGATCAAGATCAAAACGGCCTACACGAAATCATAAGAGACAAATGTTAGAATACGTTAACTGCTCGCCAAAAACGACGGCCCTTTGAACTTTGAGAATAAAAGTTATGTACTGGTTTCTGGCTGACTCTCAACCGTCCGGGGAGTTTCACCCTCTGGAATGGGAGATAGAACATGAATATCAAGGCCAGGATCTTCTGGGTCGTAGCCAATATGCTGCTCGAAGGGGTCAAGTAAGGGACAAACAGTCAGTTGAGTAGGGGGAGGAACTGGAGACTCGGCTCCGGACGAGCCGGCAATGTCATTCTTTCCTTTCGACTAGGAGGAGTCTCTGCCATAAAGAGCCTTCGCTGCAGACAAGTACGAAGGCTCATTCCCTCGGAGAAATGCTTTCACTAAAGCTTCTTCGTTAACCTCTTCGGTGCCCGACTCAACCTTTTTTATCTTTATAAAAGTTTCCCATGCTTCGACCAAAGATTCGAGGTAACCCTTGCTGAGAAATGTCAGGTCATGATGCATGAGAACTCGAGCGTTGTACTTGGCTATGAGCGGATCAAACATGCACTTGATTTCCTCCCTACCAGCCCCAGTGGCCGCCTCAATGCGAGAATCAGTTTCCGTGAGCGCCGACCTTTTGCCCTCTTCACGGGCCTCATCCTTTAGCATTTCAGCCTTGGAGAGTTCTTCATCAAGCTTTGTCTTCAGGAGTCGTGTAGCAACGATTTCGTCGTAATATCGTAGCGACTCCTCCTGAGCATCAGTATTTTCTTCCTTCTCCTTGAGAAGTAGCTCTTCCAACTCTTTGACTCACTGAGCGAACGCATCTCTCTCCTTCTAAATGGAGTCTTTCTCTAATGCTAAGGCACCGCAGCGTTGAACCGCTTCGTCGATCTCTTTCTTATGTGTGGCCTCCAAACGATTAACGGCATCAGTCGTGTCTTTAGCATTACTCTGAGCAGTTTCAAGCCAAGATTTGTATGAGGAAAGCTCTTCATCCTGGGCTTTGATGATGTCTTTGTCATGAATGGGTTCGAGTTTCAGACGATCAATTTCATGTTGGCGTTCGATAAAAACTTCTGAAACTTTCTATACCAAATGAACAAATGCATCGTGTTGAACGTAGACATCATGTTGCAAGCAATGGCACTCTGTTTGACGTGCCCCGGAATGTGATGAATCGCTGGAAGGAATTTCAGGCCGTCAAAACATATTTTTAGGAACGTAGACTTAAGCTCGGCTAGCTTTTCCGCTACCGATGGATCATGTGCGGGAACAGAAGAAGTTTGTCTAGAGACTACGGGATTTTTGTGAGGTTCTTGGGATTTCCTGGTGCTAGATAAACCAGAGTGTTGGTCGCGGTGAGTATCAGACTAGGACCCCTTGTGACCAGATTTCTCCCTGCCTTGCTCTAGATGAGACGGAGGATCGTGAAGGTATGGAGACTGATTATAGATTTTCCTTCGAGACGATGAATCCCGGGAGCGATAGTCCCTATCGCTGTCATCGCCTCTATCTCGGCGTTTGCTGGAGCCCAAATCCCGGCAGGAATGATGAAAAATAGATGACCCGCGAAGGCGGTCGAATCCGTGGGAGCATCCCATATCACCTGCACAGAACTTAAGTAAACATGAGTTAGCAGGAATAACTTGTTGGCTAAAGTTTAGGTGCAAAGTGAAGTGTAAGTGTTATTGTGTGTGTCCTAGTGTTTTCCCCCGACGGACCAGTTTCTTTGGATTTACTTATAGGAATTTTTTCTCCTTGGTTACGGGCTTGAACGCCTTCATCGCCTCTCGTGGGCGAATGGAGTTTTAAGGCTTCTGGATCATTGAAGCCATAATTGAGCTAGTCTTCGGGAATAGTGAGGTCAGATAAGCCTTTAAGTGAACCCTCTAAGTGTTGTGGAGACGGCTCTTTCTCCACTGGAGTAATCGTGACCTTTGAGGTTCCGCCTACTGTCTTTTTCCTCAATTTGTAAGCAGTTTCTTTTTTTCCCTTCGAAAGGGGAGGCATTGCATCGGTGCCATGTGCCTTAACCACTGGTTCCAGAGCAGGACTTACATTCTCGCCTGATGCTTCTGACACGTCAGTTTCTCTAATCTTGCCCTCCTCGGGTGTGTCGAGGGGACCACGTGTCGAAGGCCCAGCTTGCTTTTGCCTTTGTCCAAAGCAAGTCCAGCTGTAGTAGCGTCGTAAGAAAGACTTATTCAGCGACCTTCCGCCAACAGCCCAAATTTTGAGAGCGATTCATTGGTAATGATGGATCTGATATCTCAGTCTTCCACGGAAACAGCTCGAATAGCTTCGACGGCCTCAGAGTACCCGGAGCCTTCAGGGCGTGGGCTGATACCTATAAAAGTAGAGAAAGCGTTTAGAAAGGATGCACTTTCCGCCGCATACAAGTATTGATCCAGAAAAGAAACTTACTCCCTTCTAGCCATCTCCTCGCAAAGCCTGTGGGACAACGCACATAAAACCATTCTTGCTTATATTAGGCGAATTTGCTCCATGCCCCCGTCAAGATTTGCCACTTGTTATGTGGCTCCAGGAATATGAAAGATGGGCTGTCGGATCGTCTCTTGAAACGATAAATATAGCGGATGTCACCGAGAGTGGGGAGCCTGAATAGAATGCTCATGAAAAGAATGCACGTGCCATATATGAACGCGTGACTGTTGGGATGTAACTGTGATGGGGCGATCTTAATATACTACAACAGATCGCGGAGGAAGGAGTTGAATGGTGGCACGCTACCAACCCAGCAAATGAATTTGTTGCAGGCAGTATATCCAGTTGGGGGCAGGTGAGGACGATCTTGTCCCGATGGAACCGGTACATCGTCAAAAGGAATTCTGTGGATTGAGCATAGTCGGCGAAGAGTGTTTTCATTGATTCTCGAAGCTTGAGAATCAGCCGAATCGTCTAGGATGATTGCTGCATCAATGACATCAAGGGCCAAGTCAACAGATGCAGTCGTTGGACTCGGGATATTCTATACAGGAGTTGTCGACGGATTTGAAGTTCCCACTACTTCTTGTTGAAAACTTGGCTTGGGTTTATCTGAGACTGTAGCAGAGCTTGACTTTCTAGACATCTTCAATGAGCGTCGAAGATTGGATAGACACATGATTGGACTATACTTGAAAGACAATCAACATTAGACATAACGACAAAAGTGCTCCCCCCGCGTAGTGTGTGGACTAATGCAATCGTTCGAGTGTAAATGTAAAACAATTAAAAGTCACAAAGCTGATAAAGTAAAAGTTAAGCATTGAACTGTCACCTTTGAAGACCGTCATCGCTGACCGTCTCCGAGAGCCTGCTCTATGACGGTTTTAGTTTTGAACTCGGACATTGGCACTATATGTTGAAGGCTATTGTCTATTTTTATCGAGTTAAACTCAAGTTTATAGTTGTTGAGACAGGGGAGTTATCAGTCTGGATTAGTTCGATATGCTTGTTTGCTTAAGTCTTTGTCCTTGTTTATTATCATATGATTAGGCATGGGTAGGTAAATTTGACATAAGTTGTGTTCGAGTAGGAATGATGTTGATTGTTGTTGCTTACTACAAGGCTCAATGCCAAGCGACACTCAAAACATACGGCCGAATGGCCACCTAAAACAGATACACCGAGCCACCTACTTCCTACCTCCCTAACACCACTCTCTCACGAAGGCTACACCGATCCACCTACTTCCTACCTCCCTAACACCACTCTCTCACGAAGGCTACACCGATCCACTTACTTCCTACCTCCCTAACACCACTCTCACACGAAGGCTACCGAGCCACCAACTTCATAGTTGGCTGGTTTCCACTCAAAATACAAGTGCCGACCCGGTCGCACTCATTTCTTCCTCGTTCCTTGATTACCGAACGACCTCGAACAACAGTTCAGTTCCACTTAACAACCTAACTCCCATGCTCGGTGTTCCTTTCCCTTCTCCTCTTCATTCCACCAACCTTGAGATCGGTTAAAATTGTACTAGGTCCTAGCCCTAAGACATGTTCGAACCTTGATTTGTCTTCCCCGTCTACACGCCTCCCACCGTCCATAATCCAAAGAAAATTCACGAATTCGAATTTCGTGCTAAACTTCTTAGTTTGAAAAAACGGTTGAACAAGAGATTCTTACCTAAGAGGATGATTGAAGCCTAGGGATCTGATAGGTTTGAGATCGAAGGTCGTTCAAACTCGATCTGGGGAGGAACTGTAGGGAAAGCTTGCTAGATTAGGGTAGGAAGGGAAGATTGGAGTGGTAGCCGATGTTCAAGGGAAGGTAAGTTACGAGTTCCTGTAGAGTCGAGGTGAAAGTAGAGAAATGATGAAGAGAAGTATCAGTTTTTATATGTGAAGAAGGGGAAGTGAACAGGCATCAACCAGTCGACTTGGTCAAAGCATATCAGTGGTTCAGTGAGTAGTTGTGCCAAGCAACTGAGGACTTGCCGAACGGGTGGTTCGGCACATGAATATCGACCGAGCCGTATTGGAGACATGGTAGGATGAAGAAACAAATTCCACCTGATGGGAGGAGAAGAGTGGGAAGCATGGTTTGCTTATGATTCAAAGCATATCATGATTGACTCTCACGATACGCTTTGGGGGGCAAATGTTACCCGGTTGCTTGGCCCAGCTATGAGAGAGAGACTATTAAGTGTCGTTCGGCCTGAAAGTGCCGCTCGGCCTAAGCATTGCTCGATCTAAGTGCCGCTCGGCCAACATATCGTTCGACCTAACTGCATCGCTCGGCGTTGTTAGTTAGAACTGCATCGCTCGACATCCTTTGTTCGACCAATGTCGCCCGGCACAGGAGGGTTCGGCATCTATTGTTCGGCATGACTTCAACAGGGCAAGCGAAGGGGGACACTCGGCATGACCTAGCTTCGAGCCAACTACCCAAAGTTCACCGTTCGGTCAATTACCGCTCGGTGTAAAATTGTTCCAGCCTTAGAAGCGCAACCATCTCAGTTATTGCCGCCCGGCATCCATCGTTCGGCCAATGCCAATTCGGCAACCCTCTTTAGCAACATCGTCTGGCAAAGTCACTCAGCAAGGTTGCTTGGCAACTGCCGTTCGGCATCCCTGGCTCGGTGCATACTAGAGGAGTTAACAAGTTGTCAAGCCCACAACAAAGAAAGGGTGTTCGGCATAACTTTGCTTCGAGTCACTTGATATCGCTGCAGACAGTTCTCGACCGGCATCCCTCGCTCGGCAACTGCCGTTCGGCATCCCTGGCTCGATGCGCAGAAGCCACTTACTACGGGCTGAAGTACCTTGTTCCTGGCCCACGAAGGAAGTCCGGCCTATCTTCGCCTATAAATAGAAGGGCAGGGGCACAGTAAAAATGACCTTTTTTCGAGAACACTGGGGAGACTGCCATTTTCAAGACTCATTCCTTTTCAGTTAAAACTTGTATTCAAGTTTTCGGTATGCGGATTGTATCCGTATTCAATTATTTGAAAGAGCAATAAAGTTAAACTCAAAGTGGACGTAGGCGTTACGCCGAACCACTAAAAATCTGGTTTTCTAGTTTTTGCAATTATTTCTGCATATATTCCTCTATTTTAATTTTCCATCTTCATTAATCTCTCTACACAAATCTTTCTTTGAGTGTTAGTGACCAATTCTGGTGCTAATAATGTACGAAAATCATTATGAAGTAAAAAAAACTTAAGCCTGCTTTTAGTTCGCCGTACCAAAAGATGGATACATGTTTAAATGGTTGCTTGTAGTTTTGGAACGAGGACATCAATCTTTGAAAGTTAAGACATATCCAATATTTTTTGTCAATGAATTTAAATTCAACGAATGGTGCTGAAAAATTAACTAACACTACCGGTGTATTTGTCCAAGATAGTGATGATCTAGATGATCATACAAATGATTTTTACGGCGTGTTAATTAACTCATGTTTTGAAATTGACATACTTTATATGACCTGCGAAGAAAGATTTTTTTTTTAGATGAATTGGTTCAACAATGTTCTAGGATCTAGAATCAACATGCATAAAGATTATAATCTTATTGAAAGAAAATATAATTCGCCTTACTATAAGTATGATTCTTTTGCACTAGCCAAACAAGCGCTACAAGTTTATTATGCTCCGTATCCATTTCTAAAAAGAGATAAAGCAGATTGGTCGGCGGTTTTCAAAACAAGGCAATATTTATGTTTTATGTAAAGAATATTCTAGACGAAAAGCTTATCAGACAGATCTTAAGAAAAATAATAAACTAACAATAACCGACAATTATACTGGTTTTGGACCTCTATATGATGAATCAAATTTGTTAGTAGAAGCACTTGAGACTGTAGAAGAAAATGATGTACGGTACGAGACCAAGTCTAAATCAGAAAACGATGAAGACTAACTATTAATGTACATTTTGTTAGAAGGTAATTTATCTGATTATTAATGTTACATTTTTCTCATGAAAAAAGACATGTTTTTCCATAATTAAATGATATATTCTCTAATAATAAAGTGATATGTCTGTGATAAGTATTATGTTTCAAGGTCAAAGATCGTCCTGTAACATCCCGCCTTTTCGCACGATTTAAACAGACACACGTGCCAATTCAAACCATACGGAAGGGCGGATTGTTATGGGGTAAATAAGAAAACAGAAAAGAAATAAACAAAATAGAATCTCACAGCGGAAGGATAAAATATAATAATAAAATATACAGTTTATAAAACTGTTTACAAAACAATTGATTCTTCTTTATACAATTAAATATCAGAGTTCACATACCAATAATATCAATGCAGCGGAATATAGTGTGAGTGTAGTGCAATACTATAAATAATAATAATACAAATTCTTCGTCTTCGTCCTCCAAAGCTGAAGTCTTCGATCCTGAAACGCTCGGGACTGACCCTAGCGAATTTGAAAAGATAAAAAACACTCGAGTCAGAACTAAAAGATCTTATGTAAGTTAAATTTACAGAAATAAATATGAGTGCAGTAACTCAAGAGATGCTCGGGATTTACATCTCCTAAGGATCCGTTAAACTATTTACTATATAGTATATTGCGCTATTATAATAGTGTCTATTTGTAAAATAAACTTACTTTTTAATAGCGTTAAGGGGTTACCCATATAGCCCTTAACACAGAATATATTCCCATAGTCTATACAGTACCGTAATCTCCCCCGTACTGGGCGTCGTCAGAGGGCACTCCATAGGTATGGTACAAAACCAAAATCGTATAAGGCGCGCTAGGGTAGGTGACACGGCACAACTAGGCAATGTCAGGGTAGATATACCAATTGCTACTCGGGCTGATGGTAACGCATAGCCGCAGCTACCGCCCACCTCGAACTAACACCCCCAAATCAAAGAAATCAATAGTGGCCACCGAAACAATCCAAAGTCAGAGTATAGTATCGAAGGAGTGCGTTCGATCAGAGGAATGACCTCATTGGCCCGAGAATCGCTCCTGTTTTAGCCACCTTATGCCAACTCACGGGAGTTGGGTCCACGTATTTACCTTACAGGAAACGTCGCCACCAACCTACTTCATTCTGGAATCTCCACCGCGTACACGGTTAGTCAAAGTGGTTTTCGGTATCGACAGAGAGTATGTCTATATCCGATCCCGGTTTCTTTGCCAACCCATCGTTATTATAACACCGCGTTCATTTAAAAATAGTTTATACTTTAAAACCAGAATAAAATTTCCCATACGATATCAAATTAAAACCCAAAATAATATGATATCATTTTATCTCAATATAATCCTTTTCCGAAATCATACTGGTTTAAAATTTAAAATATCTGGAAACCAAACATTTGAATTATACTTTCAAAACATAATATTTCGGTATTCATACTTTTAAAAACCATAACTTCTAAAACTTGAATGGTTTGGATATTCAACGGTATATAAAATAAATGGTTTAACTTTAAGGTAACTTTGTAAAGAAAAATAATTTCCATGGCTTTACAAATATGTTTCTTTATTTAAAGTCTAAACCAAAATTTAAATATCACTTTCAAGTTCCAAAACTACTTCAATTTCTATATATATATATATATATATATATCCATTTGGAGTATTAATATTTCAAAACTAAAGTTGGAAATTTTCTTTCAGCAAATTAAACGTACTATTATTTAGTCTTGAATATTTACATAAAATCCATAAATAAAACTCCAATTTCTAACAATTAAATATTTTCTTCAATTTAATTTATACTAACATATTCATTTTTAATTATCTTGGAAAAGTCCAGTTATAAATATCATATCTTAAAATTTCCAAACTTAAACATTAAACATATGATATAATTATCAAACTCCATTTTTCTCAATTTTTCCATTTTTATTTAAGAGATTTATACACAGCTTAAATTCAAAATGTCTAACTTCATATGTATATACATATAGAAGAAAATATCAAAATTAAAAATTATAAACCGTATTCCATACAAACCATAGAAATCACTTTAAAATATTTTATATATAGACCACGGTGCCTGTATATAATTTTCTATCCTATGGTCAAGTGATACGGATATTTATCATTTCAATCCGCAATTTAAAAATAAAATTTTGCGGTTGTATATCATTTCAAACCACAATCCCAAATGAAATGAAAAATGTACGATAACTTGCAATTTAATGATATAAAATAAACATCCCTTCATCAACATCATCCATCATCCAAATCACAATCATCATCCAATAATAAATCAATATCAATATATATCTGATAATATATAATAGGTAATAACTTGTAGTTATATTCAAAATAAAATTTAATAACTATTACACTAACAGTTTATATGCAAATAAATAACTATAACTGTCAATCTATATGCAGTAATAAAATTTAATGAACAGTTATATTAAATAAATGCGATTTAACAGATATGATGAATAAAACATGCCAAACAGTCATAAATAAATTTCTACTCATATCTAAAATAAATTTAACAAACATAAAAACTTTTAGAAGTTGTGAGTGGGTTAAAACACTCACCTTTTGAATTTAAATTGGATTCAAATCCAATTTAAACTCAAAAATTCGACGGTCTCCAAATCAGTCCAAACCAGCGTCATCAGATCCGGAATTTAATTACGATCCTAACGGAAAAAAATCTCGCGTGAAAACGAGTTCGTATGAGAAAGTTATGATTATTTGATCGAATAGAAAATCTAATTAAATTAAAACAAAGAAAAATAAACAAACCCCTAAGCCACGCGAACATCCATCCCTGCACTGTTCTCACGCGAATAGCACGCGTCCTTTGTGCACGGTAACCCTAACTCCAGTTCGCACCCGTTAACAACGCAGCCGCCATCTTCACGTAAAATTCGCCGCCGCCTCGGAGCATCTGCCACCTATCGAACACCACCACTAACCTAGTTAGCCTCTGCCGACCCTACTGGTAGCTCGCGTGGCCTCCACGGCCCCTCCATTTGTAGCCGCCGCCGCCCCCTTTTCTGCCCAAACACGGCGAAACTAGCGACCATCTCCAACAACTAACGGCATGGATGAACCCTACTCGACAATCTCTACGCGATGGTGCCCCCCGATCGTCGCCAGGACGAAGATCCACCGTCGAACCGAAAAACCCTAATACGGACGGTCTGAATTGATTCGAAATTTCTGGACAATCGATGGTTCAAACTGGAAAACGAACCACACCCGGAGATTACGTATTTCGAGATCTATGACATATATTTTTCTCGAATTTTTCTGGAGATTTTGAAATTTCATTTGAAATTTTGAATTGAAGCAGATCTAGGTTTTGAAACCATTGAGGAAGAGAAAGAGATGAAGAAAATGAACGTACAGATAAATGACAGAAGATGGAGGCTAGGGTTTATCACAGCATATATATAGACAAGTTTTAGAAGGCTAGGTGGGCACGGATTTCGAACGTGCTAAGCGATAGTTGGCCCAAAAAGCCCGTTCTGACCCCGGAACGAAATTTATTAAGCCCATATATCCAAATAGGTATTTTAAAATATTCCGAACGCGATGGAAAAAGTTTCACGTCCAAATTTGATCGTATGAAGAAGTTATTCTGAAAACAAAATTTCCAAATTAATTTCAAATTGATTTTAATTAAATCGATTTCAAGGCGTTTCGCATCCGTACGATCAAACGACAGGTCCGATTGATACGAAACTTGAAACCCTACAATAATTCACCGATACGGATCCGATGAAACTGGTTTCGTCGAAATCCGAGTTCGTGGACAAAATGGATATTTTTATATTAATTAAATAAATAGGCAAATAAATTAATTAAATTCAAATCTTTAAAATTTCGACTTTAAAATTGAAAATTTTATCACTTTTATATTTTCAATTTAGTTACAACAATTTAAACAAACCCAGATATCAATGTCAAGTAAATAAATTTATAAATTTCAGTGTTTGAATTCAATTACGGTAAATTCAGATATTGTAAATTCAAATTCCCAAGAATTTACTTAAATTTAACTTTGACTATGACCTTATAGTTTACTGCGTATTATTACGTCAATTAATATAACTTTACGTTTATTTCAAATCTACCAATTACAACCAAATAAAACCTTTCAATTATTTCATTAATAGGTATTTCAATGAATTAGTTAGTATTCGACTTGCATAATATTTAATTCTAACCGCTGCAATAATTAAGCTTTATTTTAAATTGGATTTAGATGGAAGGATTTGTTTGCCTTTCCTTAACTACTATATTCAAAAATTCTGCCTTTCTTTGTATTACTACTATTTCCATTTATATTGAAATTGTAAAACATATTAAAATAATTAGAATCTCAAATAAGCTTATTCAAATAGGTTTCATCCTTTTACATTAACTTATGAAACAAATATGCATTTTAGTTGCTAATTACATTTACTCTTTACAATTATAGTTCTTACCCACATAAATGAGGCAATCAATTTCATCTAAGTGTAATTGTCTTCAAATATTTTGATAACTTTATTTCCATGCCCTAAAATATAACGACTGTTAAATGAAATCTTAACATTATTTACAATTATTACCTTAATTATTATTAATGTAATATAAAATTAAAATTATGGTAACTGATCCAAACTTCAAATTAACAAACTACCACAATAGGCAACGTACAGTTACTAATTGATTTATATTTATTAAAAATTTAATTTCAATCTTAATTATCAATAAGTAACGTACCATAAATATTATCGTTACCCTTATATCATATAAATAAGCTCTTATTACTCACAATTACTATATTAATTTGGATTGCACTACATCTTATTCATCACTTGCTTAAACCTAAATTCCTATTTCATTCATAAATGCTAAAATAAATCAATTATTACATAATTTCTTTTATTAATATTCATGCTATTCATGCTATTCATGTTTAATTCAATTCCTTTGCACATAAATTCATTTACTAAAGTTCACGATTATTTATTTACCATACAATCACCTTCCCATTCACATTTTAATATCTACCCACAATTATTTCAATTCACTATCTTATATTAATGTCATCAAAAATTCTATTCATCATTATAAACTTTAAAAATCTATATACGTTTATTGATTTATTTCTATTTGCCTTATGTTCCATCCTAAATTTAGTATGACAACCTAAAGTACTCCATTCAATCGACAATCCTTTTCAATTGTTAATACTTAACTTAAATTTCTACGGTTGCATTCCATCTGCACTTCCGTTACTAGGATAATAATTAGTAACGTTTATGCCATCAACCCAATCATAATTACTTACCCTTAATTGAGTTTGATTTCCAAATAAATTTGCTGACCCTTAATTAGGAAATTTATAAAAGTTTGTCATCATACTCATAGTTCTACGCTTATGCTAAGTCTTAAATTTCAATAAATTTATAAATTTTGAGATGTTCATTAGAGTTTACAAATTTATTGACTTGCAATAACAGGATTCCTTAATCTATTCCAAATTATCGTTCACAATCTTTTATTGCATTAAATCGGTTAAATACTATCATAAATTTCTCATATTAAATTTTTATATCCAGGTAAGAATTTTTCTTTCTTTCTCTACTTAATTCATTTGAATCTTATTCAAATGTCTATAAATAGGTTTCTAAGTCACTTCTATATAATCCATTCTAGCCTTCATTTTAATATTTATCTACCCCCTTTATTCTTTCAACTAAAATAAATTACAAAATCCTATTATATAAACAAATTAAATGGTCGAAATCTACGGGTCGTTACACTCTCCCCCACTCAAAACTTTTCGTCCCCGAAAGGAAAAAGGAAGAAGAAAGAATTAAATAACAATACATCTTATTCAAAATATTAAATTTATAAACAATAATTTACTAAATTTATTACCTTAAATAAAATATACCCGTTTTATAATCATTATATCTTTTTATACTTAGATAAATAAAGTTTGGAAAGCATTTTCAAATAATCTCTAAGTGGTTTCAATCACAACAACAAATAAATCCAACAACCATCCATTTCAACAAACAGCATACACAACAAATATAAAATAACCATATAATCAAACAAACAAATGTTGTTCGGGTTCAAAACTTGAAATGGTACGGAATGAAAAATAACTATCCAGTGCATCATTTACTCAACAGTCTTAGATGAGACGGAATAGATTATTTATTCATCCAACTACTTCAAATTTCCTTACCCGACCAAACCATAAATCAAACAATAACAATTCAACCAACCAATCAATTAACTCATTATAAATTTTTATTTCATACATTAGCTGTTCGATCCTTTCATTCATATAACAGTTTATCTTTTATTTTCATTAATTTTCATTCATATACCACATAAATTATCCTTTTATAATTTACATTTATTTCTAACAACTTTTAATTTTATTTACTCATTAAATGTTTGTTTCATTTATTTTCACTTATTACTTCCAATTATCCATTTCCATTTATTTAGGTCATGTAAGTTTCTTCTATTGTATTACATTTAATGCACTTCTCAACTTCAACCCTTTATTTAATGCTTACATTCTATTATATTTAATTACAGTAACCCTTTTTAATTACCCTTAAATTCTTAACCTTATAACCTTCATTCTTATAAATAAAGGATTTTATAAATTTATTACCTAGGGTTTACAGTCATTTATTTATATTACCTACTTTCCATTTTATTCAACTAGTAGCATTTAAATCATACTTAAGTTAATAACCCTACACATCAACCTTTATTTATTAAAGAATTTCATTTTATTTCTTAAGTTTAAAATCACTGTTTATAATACTTGCCTTAAAATTTCAATTTATAACTCAAGTTTAAATTCTCATAACAGCAATTCATTGAATAACTCATTATTTCCAAAATTTCTACTTGTATAATATTCTATTTCAATTTCTTACTTAACATTTCAACTTTTCATATTTGGTAAGTTATATATGTTAAGGAAAATGCAAAAGAACTTATACAAGTTTTATCTCTTCTTTTAATTTAATTTAATGTTCAACAATATTACCCTTTTTTCATATGTTAAAATTTTCAAATTTCTCTTTATAACCTTTCATTAATACTCTTACCTAAATTAGAGGTTTTAATTCATTAATTACTTACTTTTTTTTCCACTAAAATAATTTAAACAATTAATTAATGGAAAATTTAAGAATTAAGTACCGGGTCAAATTTCAATTTATTTTAAAATAATAGATAATTAGTTTCCTACAACTTTTATATCTCAATTTTATTTTAAAACAATTAAAATTTTAGATAATTTCAAAATAAATCTGTAGTAGAATTTACTACAGTGGTCTTTCTCCTTCGAAACTCGAAAATGAAAGTCGATGATGCGGCCGCCATCACCGAAATTATTTCCCAGCGACAGAGAGGAAAGTACAAAAAAATTTCTCCAAAATCTTCCTTAAAACAATTCTTCCGAATTTTAAAATGAAATATTTATATAAGAAAGTACTTATAAACAAATTTATTATATTTCATAAATCCTTTGAAAGCAAATTTTCAAAAATCCCGGACTTAAGTCCTAAAATTTCCAAATTTCATTGATTTTATTTTCAATCTTATTTTACCTATTATATATAAATTTTATTCCTAACAACCAATCTATTGCACCCAAATATATATATATATCTTTTGGAAAATTTTATATATATAAAAAATATAATAGGCAAAATTATTTCATTTACCTATATTAAAAACAAATATTATGTCGGTCTGTCATATTAAGTGTTTAGAAATCCCTATTGATGTCATAACGTCCCATGCACCAACCAGAATTTATAAATACAAAACGGAACAGATTAACACAATATTAAAATCTTTTTATAACACTAACAAATACGCTCTCTCATATATATACACTCAGCGACTCCCATAGGGTATTACTACCCTATTAACAAAGAGTCAAACCCCACAAAGCTAAGGTTTATCGCTAAACCAAAGCTCTGATACCAGATGTAACATCCCGCATTTTCGCACGATTTAAACAGACACACGTGCCAATTTAAACCATACGGAAGGGCGGATTGTTATGGGGTAAATAAGAAAACAGAAAAGAAATAAACAAAATAGAATCTCACAGCGGAAGGATAAAATATAATAATAAAATATACAGTTTATAAAACTGTTTACAAAACAATTGATTCTTCTTTATACAATTAAATATCAGAGTTCACATACCAATAATATCAATGCAGCGGAATATAGTGTGAGTGTAGTGCAATACTATAAATAATAATAATACAAATTCTTCGTCTTCGTCCTCCAAAGCTGAAGTCTTCGATCCTGAAACGCTCGGGACTGACCCTAGCGAATTTGAAAAGATAAAAAACACTCGAGTCAGAACTAAAAGATCTTATGTAAGTTAAATTTACAGAAATAAATATGAGTGCAGTAACTCAAGAGATGCTCGGGATTTACATCTCCTAAGGATCCGTTAAACTATTTACTATATAGTATATTGCGCTATTATAATAGTGTCTATTTGTAAAATAAACTTACTTTTTAATAGCGTTAAGGGGTTACCCATATAGCCCTTAACACAGAATATATTCCCATAGTCTATACAGTACCGTAATCTCCCCCGTACTGGGCGTCGTCAGAGGGCACTCCATAGGTATGGTACAAAACCAAAATCGTATAAGGCGCGCTAGGGTAGGTGACACGGCACAACTAGGCAATGCCAGGGTAGATATACCAATTGCTACTCGGGCTGATGGTAACGCATAGCCGCAGCTACCGCCCACCTCGAACTAACACCCCCAAATCAAAGAAATCAATAGTGGCCACCGAAACAATCCAAAGTCAGAGTATAGTATCGAAGGAGTGCGTTCGATCAGAGGAATGACCTCATTGGCCCGAGAATCGCTCCTGTTTTAGCCACCTTATGCCAACTCACGGGAGTTGGGTCCACGTATTTACCTTACAGGAAACGTCGCCACCAACCTACTTCATTCTGGAATCTCCACCGCGTACACGGTTAGTCAAAGTGGTTT
Organism: Allium cepa; assembly: GCA_030765085.1. Classification (NCBI taxonomy): domain Eukaryota; kingdom Viridiplantae; phylum Streptophyta; class Magnoliopsida; order Asparagales; family Amaryllidaceae; genus Allium; species Allium cepa. Next base: position 546,716,118 of record CM060942.1, read on the forward strand.
TCGGTATCGACAGAGAGTATGTCCATATCCGATCCCGGTCTCTTTGCCAACCCATCGTTATTATAACACCGCGGTCATTTAAAAATAGTTTATACTTTAAAACCAGAATAAAATTTCCCATACGATATCAAATTAAAACCTAAAATAATATGATATCATTTTATCTCAATATAATCCTTTTTCGAAATCATACTGGTTTAAAATTTAATATCTGAAAACCAAACATTTGAATTATACTTTCAAAACATAATATTTCGGAATTCATACTTTTAAAAACCATAACTTCTAAAACTTGAATGGTTTGGATATTCAACGGTATATAAAATAAATGGTTTAACTTTAAGGTAACTTTGTAAAGAAAAATAATTTCCATGGCTTTACAAATATGTTTCTTTATTTAAAGTCTAAACCAAAATTTAAATATCACTTTCAAGTTCCAAAACTACTTCAATTTCTATATATATATATATATATATATATATATATATATATATATATATATATATATATATATCCATTTGGAGTATTAATATTTCAAAACTAAAGTTGGAAATTTTCTTTCAGCAAATTAAACGTACTATTATTTAGTCTTGAATATTTACATAAAATCCATAAATAAAACTCCAATTTCTAACAATTAAATATTTTCTTCAATTTAATTTATACTAACATATTCATTTTTAATTATCTTGGAAAAGTCCAGTTATAAATATCATATCTTAAAATTTCCAAACTTAAAGATTAAACATATGATATAATTATCAAACTCCATTTTTCTAAATTTTTCCATTTTTATTTAAGAGATTTATACACAGCTTAAATTCAAAATCTCTAACTTCATATGTATATATATATAGAAGAAAATATTAAAATTAAAAATTATAAACCGTATTCCATACAAACCATAGAAATCACTTTAAAATATTTTATATATAGACCACGGTGCCTGAATATAATTTTCTATCCTATGGTCAAGTGATACGGATATTTATCATTTCAATCCGCAATTTAAAAATAAAATTTTGCGGTTGTATATCATTTCAAACCACAATCCCAAATGAAATGAAAAATGTACGATAACTTGCAATTTAATGATATAAAATACACATCCCTTCATCAACATCATCCATCATCCAAATCACAATCATCATCCAATAATAAATCAATATCAATATATATCTGATAATATATAACAGGTAATAACTGGCAGTTATATTCAAAATAAAATTTAATAACTATAAACTAACAGTTTATATGCAAATAAATAACTATAACTGTCAATCTATATGCAGTAATAAAATTTAATGAACAGTTATATTAAATAAATGCGATTTAACAGATATGATGAATAAAACATGTCAAACAGTCATAAATAAATTTCTACTCATATCTAAAATAAATTTAACAAACATAAAAACTTTTAGAAGTTGTGAGTGGGTTAAAACACTCACCTTTTGAATTTAAATTGGATTCAAATCCAATTTAAACTCAAAAATTCGACGGTCTCCAAATCAGTCCAAACCAGCGTCATCAGATCCGGAATTTAATTACGATCCTAAAGGAAAAAAATCTCGCGTGAAAACGAGTTCGTATGAGAAAGTTATGATTATTTGATCGAATAGAAAATCTAATTAAATTAAAACAAAGAAAAATAAACAAACCCCTAAGCCACGCGAACATCCATCCCTGCACTGTTCTCACGCGAATAGCACGCGTCCTTTGTGCACGGTAACCCTAACTCCAGTTCGCACCCGTTAACAACGCAGCCGCCATCTTCACGTAAAATTCGCCGCCGCCTCGGAGCATCTGCCACCTATCGAACACCACCACTAACCTAGTTAGCCTCTGCCGACCCTACTGGTAGCTCGCGTGGCCTCCACGGCCCCTCCATTTGTAGCTGCCGCCGCCCCCTTTTCTGCCCAAACACGGCGAAACCAGCGACCATCTCCAACAACTAATGGCATGGATGAACCCTACTCGACAATCTCTACGCGATGGTGCCCCCCGATCGTCGCCAGGACGAAGATCCACCGTCGAACCGAAAAACCCTAATACGGACGGTCTGAATTGATTCGAAATTTCTGGACAATCGATGGTTCAAACTGGAAAACGAACCACACCCGGAGATTACGTATTTCGAGATCTATGACATATATTTTTCTCGAATTTTTCTGGAGATTTTGAAATTTCATTTGAAATTTTGAATTGAAGCAGATCTAGGTTTTGAAACCATTGAGGAAGAGAAAGAGATGAAGAAAATGAACGTACAGATAAATGACAGAAGATGGAGGCTAGGGTTTATCACAGCATATATATAGACAAGTTTTAGAAGGCTAGGTGGGCACGGATTTCGAACGTGCTAAGCGATAGTTGGCCCAAAAAGCCCGTTCTGACCCCAGAACGAAATTTATTAAGCCCATATATCCAAATAGGTATTTTAAAATATTCTGAACGCGATGGAAAAAGTTTCACGTCCAAATTTGATCGTATGAAGAAGTTATGCGGAAAAAAAAATTTCCAAATTAATTTCAAATTGATTTTAATTAAATCGATTTCAAGGCGTTTCGCATCCGTACGATCAAACGACAGGTCCGATTGATACGAAACTTGAAACCCTACAATAATTCACCGATACGGATCCGATGAAACTGGTTTCGTCGAAATCCGAGTTCGTGGACAAAATGGATATTTTTATATTAATTAAATAAATAGGCAAATAAATTAATTAAATTCAAATCTTTAAAATTTCGACTTTAAAATTGAAAATTTTATCACTTTTATATTTTCAATTTAGTTACAACAATTTAAACAAACCCAGATATCAATGTCAAGTAAATAAATTTATAAATTTCAGTGTTTGAATTCAATTACGGTAAATTCAGATATTGTAAATTCAAATTCCCAAGAATTTACTTAAATTTAACTTTGACTATGACCTTATAGTTTACTGCGTATTATTACGTCAATTAATATAACTTTACGTTTATTTCAAATCTACCAATTACAACCAAATAAAACCTTTCAATTATTTCATTAATAGGTATTTCAATGAATTAGTTAGTATTCGACTTGCATAATATTTAATTCTAACCGCTGCAATAATTAAGCTTTATTTTAAATTGGATTTAGATGGAAGGATTTGTTTGCCTTTCCTTAACTACTATATTCAAAAATTCTGCCTTTCTTTGTATTACTACTATTTCCATTTATATTGAAATTGTAAAACATATTAAAATAATTAGAATCTCAAATAAGCTTATTCAAATAGGTTTCATCCTTTTACATTAACTTATGAAACAAATATGCATTTTAGTTGTTAATTACATTTACTCTTTACAATTACAGTTCTTACCCACATAAATGAGGCAATCAATTTCATCTAAGTGTAATTGTCTTCAAATATTTTGATAACTTTATTTCCACGCCCTAAAATATAACGACTGTTAAATGAAATCTTAACATTATTTACAATTATTACCTTAATTATTATTAATGTAATATAAAATTAAAATTATGGTAACTGATCCAAACTTCAAATTAACAAACTACCACAATAGGCAACGTTCAGTTACTAATTGATTTATATTTATTAAAAATTTAATTTCAATCTTAATTATCAATAAGTAACGTACCATAAATATTATCGTTACCCTTATATCGTATAAATAAGCTCTTATTACTCACAATTACTATATTAATTTGGATTGCACTACATCTTATTCATCACTTGCTTAAACCTAAATTCCTATTTCATTCATAAATGCTAAAATAAATCAATTATTACATAATTTCTTTTATTAATATTCATGCTATTCATGCTATTCATGTTTAATTCAATTCATTTGCACATAAATTCATTTACTAAAGTTCACGATTATTTATTTACCATACAATCACCTTCCCATTCACATTTTAATATCTACCCACAATTATTTCAATTCACTATCTTATATTAATGTCATCAAAAATTCTATTCATCATTATAAACTTTAAAAATCTATATACGTTTATTGATTTATTTCTATTTGCCTTATGTTCCATCCTAAATTTAGTATGACAACCTAAAGTACTCCATTCAATCGACAATCCTTTTCAATTGTTAATACTTAACTTAAATTTCTACGGTTGCATTCCATCTGCACTTCCGTTACTAGGATAATAATTAGTAACGTTTATGCCATCAACCCAATCATAATTACTTACCCTTAATTGAGTTTGATTTCCAAATAAATTTGCTGACCCTTAATTAGGAAATAAAGTTTGTCATCATACTCATAGTTCTACGCTTATGCTAAGTCTTAAATTTCAATAAATTTATAAATTTTGAGATGTTCATTAGAGTTTACAAATTTATTGACTTGCAATAACAGGATTCCTTAATCTATTCCAATTTATCGTTCATAATCTTTTATTGCATTAAATCGGTTAAATACTATCATAAATTTCTCATATTAAATTTTTATATCCAGGTAAGAATTTTTCTTTCTTTCTCTACTTAATTCATTTGAATCTTATTCAAATGTCTATAAATAGGTTTCTAAGTCACTTCTATATAATCTATTCTAGCCTTCATTTTAATATTTATCTACCCCCTTTATTCTTTCAACTAAAATAAATTACAAAATCCTATTATATAAACAAATTAAATGGTCGAAATCTACGGGTCGTTACACGTCCCGTTCATCAGGTTCCCTTTTTCTATTCAGAGAGGGACCAGCACGGGAGGCGATAGCGGTGGCTCATCACACGTAGAGCATCCCATAATAGCATTAGTAAGTAAAGCGAGTGGGTAAGTATTAAAGTTTTTGCAACAGCATAAATATTTTGTGTATGATATAATATTCACGATTTATTATAGGTCTATACATAATTAGTATAGGGGCTTTGAGCTGGAGCCTTTTGATGTTGTTCTCGATGTTTCCAAGGCCGCTTACAAGAGCAGAACGACCGCATGCTGGTCTAGGTGGGATAATATCCCACTTCACATTTTAGAGTGTATATGGCAGGATTTTATCATAAGTGTAAATTTGTATTTCATTTTATATATAACCAGTACAATTTGTTGATTAAGTACAAATGCTTAACCTTTTTTTCAATGTGCAGGGGTAGATTTATAGGAATCCGACCTTGCTCTTTGCAAAAATTAATGGATGAAAAAAATACAGAAAAACTATCGCGATACGATATTGAGTATAAAAAAGGGAGAAAAAGACACTCTGGATGAGTGGAAGCATATGACAAGCTTGGGTTGATTACTGAAAAACTTCAAAAGCGAAGGTGAGTTTACTAGTCTCGTATATTTATTAAAAATTTAGTAAAATTAATATAATAATAGCAATAATTTACAAATGTGAAATATAATCTTCGTGTTGAATTTACAAGCCGAATTGGAGAGGAATTCTACAAATAGAAAAAAAAAATCCTATCACATACCGCGGAGGTTCGAACTCATTTCAGCATTATATCAAGAGCTGGTAAATTTATTATTTGCGATTATAAATACTTATTATTACATTGTATAATTATAATTATATATATATATAATACATAATAATTATTTCAGAAAAGAGAGCGTGTTGTTCCATCTCCTACGTGGACGTATTTATTTGTACTCACACCATCGAGTACGTCAATGAAGATGATGCAATAATATACACATGGCATGACAAAAAAACATAAGAGGCCATGGTAAACATATTTTAAATTATAATTTATTAATAATTACTTTAAATAATAAGTTATAAATAACTAAAACAATACAGTACGAATGTTAATTGTAATTCTATTTGGAATCACAGGATAAATTCATGTAAGACCGAAAGAAACTTCTCTAGGGTACAGGATGGGAAGCGCTAACTGCTGACGAGGAGGACCAGATCTTTGACGCTGTCATGGAGCTACCAATGCGGAATAGCCGTTATGGTTTTTGGAACCAAGAGGTAATATTTATGCATAATATATTTATGAATAATGTATAACACATTGATTTTATTAATCACATTATATGTAATTCATATACTTTGTTAGACGTTGTTAAAGGCTAGATGCAGGTAAAACCTCTATAAAAAAGCTTAGAACAACATGGACATTGTAGAGTTGAGAGCTAGGATTGTTGAGTTGGAGGACCGAGACAGGCGTCGGTCAGGTCGGTCTATGGAAATGACCCAGTTGTTGAACAAGCACATTGCCGCATATATGTAGCAGCATGACACATTTCCTTCATCAAAGGGATCCAGAGGTGATGATCAGGATTGATTGATATGTGTTTTTTCTGTTTGTGTTGAGACATTGTACATATATGCACTTTGAAATGAGTTAGGTAGTTTGATTTTGTTGCTAGATAGTTTGAGAGTTACATATACTATGAGATGGGTGAGGTTGATGTGATTTGATATGTATGATACATTTTGAGTTGTTAGATGTGTGAGGTTGATTTAAGGTAGTGTTGGATGTATTTTGACATATTGATTGATCTGAGGTTGTTGCGGTTTGTTTATTGTATATTATTGGATGTTTGATGTTGATTTATTGTATATATTGACTTTTTTTATTATTGATGTGATATTTGTGATTTGGGCTTTGATATATATGATTTATATGTGTAAAATTGAGCTATGAAATATATTGTTATATACGTGTTGTTTGGGGTTGACTGACTGCTGTAATAAAAAAAATACTCCAGATTTTGGATGACTACCGACAGCTCACGTGTAGCAACATACCGACGACCGCTGATACCAAACTGGTATAGCCATGGTCTTCCACGTGTACATAACGATTGTCGAAAGTTGTCCTCATGGTCGTTAAATGCCATAGGAAATGCGGCGATGGAGCCATCAGAAATTTCATCAAAGAACAGTTCTTCGACGACCAATATTTCAATAGCTATTTTCATTTGCTTCCGATGGTTTTTTACTACCATTGACGGTTTTCAACTGTTGGAATCCCTGTTGTTTCTTGTAGTGGATTGAAAACCCTAAAAAGTGAGAAGATTGTTGTGCCATGATAGGACCATTGCCTTGAAAGTGAAATCTAACATATTTATAGTACAGTCAGTAATGGATGTCCAACCTTCAATATTAATATAATAAACACACAAATTGTGTACACTCGAAGTTTGAAGGATTTAAACATACACAAAATTTGCCTGCTTCGGAGTTTTAGTATATTTTGAAAATTATTTTATTTTCTAACCGATACCGATAAATAGTCATTTTTGAAGGTGAAACGATAGCATGAAAATGTTAAGTAGATAGACAGCCACAACGTATGCGTTATTTTGAGTTTCATTGTAGTTAGCCAACAAGCTATAGCTAAAAGCTAAAAAAGTTGAAAATTACGTTAGTTCTCATTTTGTGTGTGTGTGAAACCTTTTACATTGATCATCTTCCATTAACGATATAACTTTTTAATATCAAATATTCTTGCATAACAATTCATTAAAAAGGTGTTAAATACGTACATTCCTATCTCATTAACATAGAGAGGATTAACTAATTAAAACATTACCCGTATTGCAAAACAGCATCTCCCTTTTCAATACTTGCATAACAAACAAGTCATTGAATTTGAAGATATGGTACAAGAATATAAAAAATCAAATTACATTATCTACAAATTAATTACCTTACCGTATTATTTCCATAGCTCCATCTACATAACAGAGTTGCAGACTCAAAAAAAATATTCCGCTCAAACTACTTTTTGCAAAGTAAAGTTGCAGAAAATGACCTTTTTTTCTCCAGTCTTGACGATTACTATTGTTGTAGCAATACTCATGGTTCTGCAGATAGAACGAGATCAATGCTTTGGCCAATGCGTCAGCACTCCATCAAATGGTTTTTATCAGAATCAAAAGAAAGATCTGGGAGCTTACTATAGTATACTATATGCAGTGCTACTCCTCCAGCTTTATAATTTACTTATATTGGACGATTTTTTTTGTATTCTATCATGTGAGATTTGGTGGCACGAAATTACTGATTAAATAGTGTATTGTTTATAAAAATGCTATTGTTTCTCAAATGTTGATTCTTCACTTCTAGTAGTATATGTTATTCCTTTTGGCTTATACATATTTTTTCCGTTAAATATAAACCAAAATCATACAAGGATACAGAGTTGCGTACCTTATTCCATCAAACACCGTATCAGGAATCTAGTAATCGTTGTCATTTTTGTACACGAACTATAACAGGCATTTCATCGAACAAGTCATGAGCATCTTCAAGTCGACCTTACAACAAAATTATTAAGGATAGTGTTGTAAGAGGCGATGTAACAGATAGTATTTGATGAACGGAATATGGTTCGCGTATTACAGCAAGCCATATTTTTCCATGAGAATTGATAAGGCTGCTGAGGATGAAGAGGTTGGACACGAGGCAGGATTGGATGGGGAAAGGGTGGAGCGATTGGCCTCGTTTCAGCGAGTAGGATTAGGAGTAGAATGTTTAGAAGGGAGTACGGAGGGTACTACAGGAGTTCTTACTAGGGTTCTGGATGATGATGATTAAGAGAGAAGACTGATTTTGAAGCTTTAAGGAGGATGAACCACTGGTTTTTGTTATCCCACGAACCCCTATTTAAGTTTAACCTTCTTCAAGCACAAACCAAGTTTGTTAGAGAGCAGATTCAAAATTATGGGAAAATGACAATTTCTTGATCGACCAAATTGCGGATTCCACCACCATTACACCCCCGCGCCTCCCACGCCTCTTGACATATCCGCTTCTCCACTGCTCATTGCCACCTTCTTCTTTAGTCGTGCCCTCCAAGTTGTCTCCTTAAAACCTAACCCTGAAAAGTATCATGCGCCTACTCGCCGTCTATCAATCTGCATCTTACAACTCATAACAACATCGTTGCTTACTTTATCTTACTTAACTCATCCCGTTCACCGATTATAAATCAATGCAAAAATGGCAGTAGGTAAAAAATAATAATATACCGCATCATTATGTGAGAAAATGATATAAAAAAATATATAGCAAATACAAGATGTAATCAGCTAAATGGACAAACATTAGGAAATTTTTTAGATCCAGTACAGAAGTTTCAAATTTAGACTTAAGGACATATTTCATACCTGCTAGCCTATTATGAAAATACAATGTCATCTTTAACTATCATTTACATATCCTAAACACGCTAGTGTACTTCATATTTAAAATGCTACATCAATCTATCATTTCAATTATTGTTAACACGCTATTTGACTTTGCAATTTAAAAATCTACGTTAAACTATTATTTTCCACGTATTAAACATTCTATTATACTTCATCTCTATATAATGAGGATACCTCCATTTGAAGCTTTTGAAATGTCAAAAAGAGCCTTCACAGTTCCTTCATAGGATAAGGGTGTTTTAGTCATTTGCACTTCTCACGTACATATGCTCCAACTCTACCAGCCATTAACACGTTCTCCACTCTACCAGCCATTAACATGTTCTCCACAATTAGCCATATTTTTTATTTAATAAAATAAACCGAAGCTCCTTCTTCCTTCTTCAAGAGATCAAAGCATTATATTTTTTCAAAAGTTACATGATTTTTCGGTTCTGATTATCTAAAAGCTAGCAATTGTGCTCACTAACGGCGGCGAATTTCCCAATCAGTTCAAGTGAACAGTCGTTATAGGATCAACTAATCAAATCACTGAATAGCACAACGTCGATTCAAGCGAATTTCAGAATAGCTCTAACATCAACATCCAACCTCAAGCAAGTAAATTTTATCGAACTATCTTAGTTAGATTAGGAAACAATTTTGTTGTTGGCCCAAAGTCAGGTTTTATCCTCTTATTTTCTAGGTCCTAAAGTGTAATTCATGTTTTATGTAGTTTCGATTTGTAGTATAGAAATAATAAATTTTGACATTTGAATTTTATTACTATAATTAGATTCTTCACCATATATAGAAGCTCGAGATAAAATTACAGCTGAATAATTAAATTGCAGTAGAATTTAACAGCTGTAATTAGACACTTGAATTTGAAATTAGGTGTATGGAAATTGAGTTTCATTTAGTGAATATTTTACTAAATAAATTGAAGGAGCTGAGTCTGTTACTAAAGAAATTAAAGAAATTATGGGGTGAGAATAATAAAGTACCTGCTTCTAAGAATTTGGCATACTAAAATCTATTTAATTGGACTTATATTGATGCTAACAATGTCTACGTATATTGTTCCTATGTGATGTTCAGTGCTTTGAAAGTATTATTATTATATTATGGAAGCTAAATGGTATATATTGGTAATGCAATCATATAAGTTCTTTGTACCAAATAGTGCAAATTTTCTTTTATCACCAATTAGGCTATTGTACTAAGACATATAATTATTGTGTTGCAAGCTTGATGATGTTCAAGGGTAACGGTGTATACTCTCCTTTTAAATAAAAGTGAAATTTGAATATGAATTCTACATGAGACGTTAATTGATCATTTATCTCACTACATCTCGGCTAATTGACAATTGCTTGCATAAAATTTCAAGGTTGTCATGCGTAGTGCAAACTACTAATGCATTTTGTGATCTCTTGACTGACGCAAAAAGGTAATTTAGATCTGTATTTATCCGTAACACACCTTTAGTAATTTCATAATCTTGACCATATGTTCAACAATTGTCTGATATTTGATAATGGCATATATGTTATTAGAAAATTGCTTCTCGAATTTGTGCATGCATCCTTGAATATAACTAAAGTGTGTATAAAATATGGACTATCACTAATATATCAAAAGCTTTTTTACTTGAAATCATGAATACAATGTCATTGCTGCATGCTTTGATTTTATTGCTGCTTACCATAGCATTACCACATACTTTAATTTTCTTGCTAAAATGACCACGCTAGATTGATTTTTTATTCATATCTACGTGCTAAGATGACTGCATTTAGTTTTTTTTATTGATAGTTAGAAGTATATCTACGTTGTCATGGTTTTTATTTCTTTTTTGAGGAAATGAATGTTCGTAAAAATTTGTGTATATGGAAAATTGAATTTATTTATTGTAAACATGATTTTCCTGGATATATATTTTGGGATATTTGTTGCTTTTCGTTGCAGTAATTTCTTATATTGCTTATCCTCAAAGAGGGAACTAGGGGTGTTGCTTGATGAAGAAAGAATTGAGTGAAAGAAAATGGATGAATAATTTCTCAATGTTCTTAATTAATATGAAGGGCACTTATTACATATGTGTGTATCTTTATTATTTTACACCTATCAAGTTAAAATTCATTTTTCATACGTCCAACAAATGTGCCTTCATACTGTATGTAACAATCCGCTTTTCTGAACAATTTAAGCGGACAGTTAACCATACATGATCCACTCAAATTGAACAGAAAGACATATAGTTAGAGGAAAGGAAGAAGAACAGAAGAGAAAAATTAAACGACACAGAATCTCACAACGGAACGAATAATCTATAGTATACAACAAATTATTACACAAAAGCTAACCTTAATATATATACACAAGGAGAAAAATCAATCAGAGTATACTAACATATTTCAACCTGGACAGTTATAACGTGTCCTTACAATTGCAGGTAAATACAACAATGAATGCAGCGGAAAAATAACCATATGCGCGAATATGTCTTTGGCCTTCAGCTCTTCTTTAACATGATTCTAGACTGAACAACATTCACATTTTACATATACTTCAAAATTTATACATGCATTTTTTGACTTTGGCAAGCTATGATCAAGAAGAATCAATCCACTAATATGTTACTTTCAATTTCTAGCTTACTAATATGTTGTGCTTCTTTTTTGCAACCTTTGGAATCATTGATGTCCTTCGTCTAAAATCAGTGCTTGATAATGCCTTCACTTTAAAATCTGTTAAGGAGAAGAGAAAGAATCAGAATCTACTTTATGATTGTTAACTGTACTTATAGTTAGTTTTAATAGATTTGTAAGCGGAATACTTTGTTAGTTGTTCTATATTATATAATATGTTTGATTATGTTTACACACAAGGCTTCTATACTTTAATGTATTTATTGATTGACTTATATAAGTTGTTGTTGATGATATTTAAACTTTTGAATTTGTAATGTTATTAGTTTTGAAGCTTTGGGAATCACAAAACTATATCAATAAATATTTTACTAAACCCAAGATAATCAATACCTGAAAGTAATGCTACTATAGATATTCTTTAAATGTAAAGAATTTCATTTTTTACAAATTAGACATCTCATATTTTTTAGTGTGTACGATAAGTGTACTTATATGCCAAAATGATCATGAGTTCTTAGGTTCTTGGTTGATGCACCAAAATATAAAACAATTTCTCATTTGTTATAATTTTCCAATGGAGAAAAGTTGGATCACATATTTGCACAAAAAATGAGTCAATATACATTTTTCTTTGCACATGTCCAACGGACGTGCCATACGTACTGGTAGGTAAAATGCCACTTTACACTATCGTTTTAGATATCATAAACATGCTACTATACTTATGCTACATTAGACTACCACTTTGCATATTTCGAAAAACTAGTGTACTCCATAAATTAAATTCTATATTAAAATATCATTTTGCATATCCTAAACATTCTAGTGGAATTGTAATCAAAATGCTATATTAAACTTTTTTTTTGCATATCATAAACATGGTAGCGGACTTCACAATTAAAATGGTATATTAAACTACAATTTTGCATATTATAAATATGCTAGCGGGCTTTTCAGCCAAAATTTTATATTAAAATATCATTTTGAATATTTTAAACATAATAGTCACTTCATAACTAAAATGCTAACTGGATGTCAAGCCTAATCGGATACATATCAATGCAAAAGCTAACCGTATACCAAGCGTAATCGGGTACATGTGGAACCAATCTATACCAGAGCAATATTGTTTAACCGAGTGAATCATTGAAAATAAAAGCTAACCAGATACCAAGCCTAATCAGAAACGTATGGATGTAAAAGTTAACTGGATGCCAAACCTAATCACGTACATAAAGAACCAATCTATATTCGAGATATATTGTTTAACCGAACGTACCATCGAATGCAAAAGCTAAATAGATGTCAAGCATAATCGGATACGTATCGATGCAAAAACTAACCAGATGCCAAGCCTCATCAGGTACTTATGGAACTAATCTATACCCAAGGTATATTGTTTAACTGAGCGTACCATTGAATCTAAAAGATAACCGGATGCCATGCCTAATCGGGTACGTATGGATGCAAAAGCTAACTGGATGGCAAGCTTAATCGGGTACATATGGAACCAATCTATACATGGGATATATTGTTTAACCTGGCGTGCCATCGAATCCAAAAGGTAACTGGATGCAAGCCTAATCGGGTATACGTAAGGATGCAAAAGCTAAACGGATGTTAAGCATAATTGGGTACATATAGAACCAAAATATACCTGAGGTATATTGTTTAACCGGACGTACCATCGAATGTAAAAGTTAGTCGGATGTCAAGCCTATTCGGACACATATGGATGTAAAATCTAACCGAATGCCAAGCCTAATCGGATACATACGGAACCAATCAGCATATTCCATTAATTTTTTACTCATTTTCAAAACAAAAATGCCATTTTTAACTATCATACAGTTATTCAGCACATTTTAATGCATTTTAAAAATACATACGATATCTTTAACTATCATTCAGCATATTCTATTTATTCTAATGCATTTAAAAAAATACAAATGCTATTTTTAACTATCATACGACACATTCGATGCATTGTAATGCACTTTAAAATATAATTTTGAACTATCATTCGATACATTCAATTCATTCTAAAGTAGTTTAGATATATAATTTCTATTTTTAAGTTTCATTCGACACACTCCATTCATCGTAAATCACTTTAAAAATACAAAATGCTATTTTTAACAATCGATACATTTATTACATTCTAATGCACTTTAAAATTGAAAATGCTATTTTAACTATCATTCGGTACATTTGATTCATTCTATCAAACTAGCATTATCATTTATTTTTATGGGCTGAAAGTATATTAAAATAAATTAGGACGATATACATACAATGCTATATTCATTTTTTATAGTTCAAAAAATACTAAATTAAACTAATACAAAATCAACATAGTGCTATATTTATTTTTATAGTTTAGCAAATGATAAATCAAACTAGCATTATCATTCCTTTTTATAGTTTAAAAAATGCTAAACTAAACTAGCATTTCGACTATTAATTGTTAAAAAAAATCCATCACTTTCAACAATGTCGCCATCACCTCCCAATCCACCTCGACCACACCATTATCGACGCCACCACTTACACTCCACCACCTTCACCTGAATGAGCTCCGCCTTCACCTACGCTAACATCATCTTTGCATGCGTCGTCGCTGCCTCTTCTTGTGATGCCGCCTCCGTCTCTTCTTGTGACGTCGCCATCGCCTCTTCTTGTAATGTCGCCATCTTTTATTATTTGAGAACGATATTGAAATAAAGAAGCCTGTGGATTTTAGAGCAAAAAACCTGAAATGTTTTGCTTTTAGACGAAAGAAAGAAGCCCGCGGATTTTAGACCAAAAAACGTGAAATATTTTGCCTTCATCCTATTTTCCACTATCCAATATATGTATGAAAGAAAATATATTTCTAGATGTACATAATATATAAGTAGATATTTATTACATAGATCTAGACCAACATCACTCTCCCAGTGGTTAGGTGATCAAACTTAGGTGTGAGATATCATAGGTTCAAAACTTGCGCGGCGTGATTCGAACTACTATACATATATTGATATGTAGTATATATTGTATACTACCTAAGACTTAGTACTAATATGTACTACCATCTAAGTAACAACTTCAAAATGAGAGATCCAACATTTAAAATTTGATTTTTAAATGGGATTTTATATTCTAAATTACTTTTAATAATATTCACAATTACTTTATATTATAATTTCAATTATACATATAAATACACACACATAAACATTTATATTTTACAAAGATTATTTTATATTTTACAGCATACATATATATTAGACAACATATATGTAAATAGGGGGTCTAATGTTTGTCAGTTGCATCATAAATCCCAGCATTTGCATATGGGCACATTAAACCATGTACATTGTTTATGTTGCATGTGCACATACACATATGTATATGATAGCGTGTTATATTACACAATACAAATATAATATAAACAAATCTATATTTACAACTAAAATAAAGTGCTGATTTTAAAAATAAATTAAGACTTCATAGCCCCAATAAAATTCAAAATGGTATTTTTTTTTGAAATTTTCCCATTCACCATACTACGTGCTGGCCTAGATCCAGCTACTAGATCATTCAGCTGATATTAGGACAAGGCATCAAGGGAAGAAACATATAATTGTGGATGAATTCACAAAGGGTTCAAGTAGTCCATCTCTAGATTGCATTATTTAATCAGACTAGAACCGATTGATGTAGCAGAATTGATTTTTAAAACCATATTATTAAAATAAATGCCTACAAAATCTTTATTCGAAGATGGTGAATAGCAAAGACTAATATTGAATAAATTATATGATAAAATATTTTTCTATATTAGATAATTAATTATAAGTAGCAATCTGCTCGTAAATTACCTCCTACAAACACTATCGCTCCAAAGAAAGTAGCACCCACAGTGAAATAGATGGTTACTAGAAACTAATAATTTAGAAAATGTCACATGGGTTATAGAAAAATACATTGTAGTTCTGCCAATGTAACTATGTTGGAAAAATTGTTGGAGATTATTTCTAGTATTTAGTGAGATTTTGATTATCTAAATGGTGACAATATTAGTGAAAAGTATGATGTAATTTGCTATAAGTTGCATTACAAAGTCACCTCAAATATATGTTTCAATTTATTTTCTAGGTTAATAACCCAATCCATTTCATGTTTTAAGCATACACACACACACACACACACACACACACACATAAATACATATACATATATATATACACACACATATATAAGAATGCAATACTAAAGAAACCAGACCGGTTGGTCATGCGTAAACTGGGTAAATTTTAAAAAATTCCCTATTTGGATCTTTATTGGGCTTATGATGTCTAATGTCTAATACTAGATCCAATCTAGTATTTTAATAAAATCATAATTTATTTTAAATATATTGTTATATTTAATTTATCTAATTAATTAAACGTATTTAATGTAAATCAAATTCAATTAATTTAACGAATGAGGTTTTATTTTATTTAGAGAAAGAAACCTTCAATTTCTCTCTTTTAAACTATTTCTTATCAATTAGAAGAAGGCTTTGTTATATTTAAATAGAGAAATCTTTCATTCCTTTTTCTTAATTAAATTAATTAGTTTATTTTTTTAAATTATAGTTGTAACCAAATTTATACTTAGTATTTATTGTGAATACATCTAAACATTCTCAAGTGTATATAATGTAAGTGTCACTTTTCATATTTTGTACATAGTTAATGTGTACGTATATAGGTGTGGGGATTTACACTACAACGGACACATTTTCCCTTTACGTACGCATTAGCTATCCAAAACATTGCAAATATATGTATGTATGTATGTATATGTATGTATATGTATGTATTTCAAAGGCATTTTCTCCTTTTTATTAGATCTTTTAGGAAATCTATGTTATTTTGACCAAATCAACAACTCTGAATTTAAAATTTTATTTTCAAATTACCAAGATGTCTGATTGGTAATACATTATGAAAACAAACCAAGATCTATAAAATTCAAAATGACTATATACCGATAATTTAAACTAAAATAAAATTAAAAAGAAAGTTATTTTGTAAATAATATTTATTTGCAAAAACTATAACCTTTCATTTTTAATCCAAAAGAAAAGTTTTATCAAACAGAATTAGGATGTTAATCTATGTATGTTTATACACTAAAACTGTGACGGCCAGGATATTATGGATATTTAAGATTAGAATATTTAATTAATTTTAAATATTTGAAAGTTAATTTAACTTGAATTTCAAATATCACTATTTATTTGGATAATTAAATAATTGGATTTAATAATTGGAAATTGGTTAAAATAGTGAATCTTGGATTTTAAGCTTGTTAAAAATATTTCAAAGGCTTATAAAATCTATATTGATCTTATTAGAGATGATAAAAATGTTAAAAGAGAATTTAAAATTTTTTTGTTCATTTTTAAAAATATATCGTTTAATTTGACAATTAAAAATAGCCTTCCAAGGTACAGTCTCGGATTTCAACGAAACCAGTTTCATTGAATCCGTGATATTGTCTTATTATTGGATTTCAAATTTCGTAGTGTTTGGAGTTGTTGTGTGATCGTACGGTAGGTAAATGCGCTGGGATTTCATATCGAAAATTAATATAATAACTGAGTCCAAAAGCTATTTTCTCCATACGATCGAGTTAGGACTCGAAACATTTTCCATTGCGTTCGGAATATGGGTATAACATTATAAATGCTTGACGGCACGTCTCGATAGGAGTTCGCGATTTTAAGCTACGTTAATCGAGACAATTTGAATTTGAATTTGATTTAAATTTAATATATTATATATCAACATTCAAATCTGCATTCCCACTAGTACTTTTTCATTTCTACCTCAAAACACCGTAGACCATCTAACACGTGTTCTCCGTCTAAAAAAAAGTGATGCCGAGCTTTATCGTTTTGAAATCAAAAAGCAAAATATCGCCCGTATTTATCTTCCTCCTCCTCCTATCTTCAATTCAACATAATCGAACAAAAAATAATATGGTCGAGCAAAATCAAAGAGGAAATCACGTATTCCACTTCGATTTTCCTCACTTCCTCTTCATGTTCGAAATAAAATCGTTCGTTTTAGAAGAAAAAAAAGGCGACCGCTTTCTTGCTCGAAAATCGGATTTGTAAAATATATATATACATACATATATATATGTGTGTGTATGTGTGTGTGTAACGCGAAAATGATTTGCGAATCATTTTAAGTCGCAACGTTGTCGTGATCACCGTGGTCGAAGGAAGCGCGATCGAAGGAGGCGTCGTGGTTGCGAATAATGGCAGTGGCGATGGGTAAGGAGCTGGGTTCGTTTCGTTTAGGTTGGGGAGGTCGTGACGGGCTTCGCGATTAGAGGTGCTGGATACTTTGAGCTAGGGTTTGGGATGTCCGATGGGAGGCGTATAGCCGAAGTCGAGATCAGTGGGTTTGTTGCAGTCAGGTATGGGTTTTTTTAATTTAAATTTAATATATGTACACAAAGGTTAGAAAAAAATTATTTTACAGTAAGATTTATAACAAAATTATGTTTTAATTTATATATCGGTATGATTTTAAAATTGGCAGTAAGATATAAAATAGTTTGTTTTAAATGTTTAATCAACTATATATATAACAACAAGGTATATTAATTCACCTATTTGGTACTAACTAGGTTTGATACGTGTGGATTAAAAGAAAAGGAATATATATATATATATATATATACACACACACACTTTAAACTTACTGGTCAATTTCAATATATATATATATATATATATATATTATGATGATTTAACTTGTTTTATTAACTCAATGAATTATTTTAGCTCTAAAAAAATGTAATTATGAGAGGGAAATTAGTTTAAGATTTAATTACTAAATTAAATTAAATTAAATTAATAAATGGCAATTTATTTTTCGATTGATTCAAATGTTAATAAAACGTATAATACTTTTACAAGGTCCAAATCGTGGAGAAAGTAGCCGAGATGGAAATGGGTTGCAAACAAAGGTCAAAGGTGAGTTAATCTCACTCATTTGGATTACCGTTAATTTAAATAAAAATTAAATTATTTGTTGGTTGATTTAATTGATGATTTATTATCAGTCTGGATGTGATATTATATATAGTATATATATTGGAGTGATTGATATTCCCGTATTATATAGCGGATAAGACCCCATGCGTCTCGCATAATAGCAGATGACCTTTTATACCGGGATATCCCCCTCAAAGTGGGATTGGTATTTTTATAATGTGCTAACATCTGTGGATGCAGAGAAAATAGGTTGGAGGGGTCCATATGGATTTCTTAAAATATTGAATTTATTTTCATAATTTGTTATGTGATTCGTTGATTATCTGTGATAGATTATTGATTGTATTGGAAATTGAAAATATTGGAGGTTATGGTTTGATTGAATAAATTTGGGTATATTGAGTTATCAAAAATATAAAGATTGGATTTTTAAAGGGAAATAAAGAGAGAATTTTTAAGTAAAATAATTATAGAGAATTTGGATAAATTAAAGAATGAATTGGAAAAGGATAAAAGTTGATTTTTAAATTCTAATAAATAAATTCCGAGTATGGGAAAGGAGATTTTTGGATAAATGGGAATAAATTAATTTTTAAACTTATGTGATATGATTTAAAGGAATAAAGGATTTATTTTTAAATTCAAGGTTTAAAATAGTTGGAAGAGATAAGAAGAATTTTGGAAAAAAGTATGAAATTGGAATTTTCAGTTTAAATAAGATTCTAAATCATAATAAAGGAGTAAAATATAAAATTAATATGTTTTGAAATAAAATTGGGTAAGTAAAGGAATTTACTTTAAAATGGAGTAAAGTTTGGAAATCGATTTGAAAATTGATTAAGTGTTTGAAACTGTGGTTTAAAAGGAGGATGAGACTATGGAATTTTATAAACTGGGTTTATAAAGTGAAATAAGATATCAGTGGATATTTGAAAGTATAAATCCATGCTAGGAATTTATAAAGGAATGGGTAATTTATTTTAAAAATAAGTAGTGGTTTTATTTTTAAAGGTGTGGGAAAGAAACTACGGGTTTGAGACGTAAATTAAATTGGGATAAATCGAGAAGAATTTATTAACTGATTAAATGGACAATTTTGGAATGGAAAGTGTATTTTCCTGAAAAACCAAGTATGTTATTAAATCAGACTTTTAAGTATAAGTTAAAGGTTTAAAGTTGTTTTTAAAAGAATGTTTTTAGAGAAATTATTATTTAGTTGTTTTAAATTTTTTAAAAGTAAATATTTGTTAAGTTAATTATATAAGTAAATTATTTTAAAGGTTTAACTAGTATTATGATTTCAAAGATAATTATTTAATATTTATACCTTATAGAATAACTTTTATTTTAAAATTTGTTTGGCTTAAGTTTTACATGAGAAATTATCGTAAAATTTCATAACTAGTATTTTAAATAAAGTGTTTTAAATAGTTTTTATTTTAAGTATTTTAAAGTATATATTTTTGGATAAAGTAATTTAAATTATTTAGAAACCTAAAGTATTAAGACTTGGTGATTTTCAGTGGAAATAAAACAATTGAGTGGAAATTTATTCCGCGAGAGAAAAAGTGATTTGAAAACTATTTTAAAAGGGTTGAAGTGTAGGAAAATATCTTGCGAAGATATTTTGAAATAAATAATTTGGAAAATTATTAAGGCCTGATGGTTGTTTGTGAGTGTTATATGATAGTTAAATAACCGACTATCGATATTGGCCAATACGTTGATCGTTTCGAAGAGACCGGGATCAAGATTAATTTTCGGAAAATCACTTCGATCCGGTTTGAACGTTTGCGTAAGGAAGACAAGAGCTTGGAGTTGAAGATGAAGAGTGAAGTGCAAGGGCTAATCGCTACTAATCCTGAGGGTGATTCCAAAATGGATGTAGTAGGAGTAGTGCCTTCGGTTCTGTTCGGACAGGGAACAGAAATGTATGGATGAATGCTATCGGAACATCATCAAGAGGATGATGAGCATTCTAAGTGAGATGTGTTCTAAAAAGGTAACGCATAACCTCGAGCCTCATCAACCGGGAATGGCTAAAACAGGGTGGTGCAGCAAGGCTAAGTGGCTGGCAACCAATTAGGGTAATGTCATCCCTGTCTAGATGTCCCTTTTTATTCGACTATGTGAGCAGTTGCTGATCCCAACCGCGGGGTGATCTTATTCGGACTATCCAGTAAGGGGTAGCGTCGCTCTTGTGTTGAAGGGGATCAGGGTGGATTCTCGGTTCCATTTCTCTCTTTTAAACTATTTCTCATCAATTAGAGGAAGGCTTTGTTTTATTTAGATAGTGAAACCTTTGATTCCTCTTTCTTAATGAAATTAATTGGTTTATTTGTTTAAATTATAGTTGTAACCAAATTTATACTTGGTATTTATTGTGAATATATCTAAACATACTCAAGTGTATATAATGTAAGTGTAATTTTTCAAATTGTGTACCTGTATAGGTGTCAGGATTTACACTACAACAGACACATTTTCCTTTTACATACGCATTAGCTATCTAAAACATTGCAAATATATGTATGTATGTATATGTATATTTCAAAGGCTTTTTCTCCTTTTTATTAGATCTCTTAGGAAATCTATGTTAATTTTGACCATATCAACAACTCTGAATTTAAAATTTTATTTTCAAAATACCAAGATGTCTGATTTGGTAATATATTATGAAAACAAATCAAGATCTATAAAATTCAAAATGATGTTATAATATATGTAAATATAAATAGTGAATATGCTATATACTGTTTTGTATTTTAGTCCCACAACGTGGGATTAGTTCTATCCTAAGCTCCTAGGCATTTATATAAAGGAGCTAATGTAATGAAAATGTTTTATTAATCTATGTCGTGAATAAAATATTTTCTTCCTTTTTCTTTAATGTCTTTTTATTCTATAACACGTTATCAGCACGATCTTCAATCAAAAATTATATATATAAAATTGTAATAATTTAGGAGATTGGATCCATCCATCTTCATTAAACTACAATGGATTCAGGTCTTAAAGTGGCATGTATTGGGATAGGCCTCTGTTGTGCTCGAGAAGAGAAGGTGATGCACATCTGTCATTTGACTAAGTCTAAGATTTTCTATCAGTAACCATATCTATAAAAATGAGTATTTTTTTCACGTCTACTGGGAGACTGAAATAGAATTCTGGAATCATTAGCCAATGGTAAATGCTGTGGGCATCGAAAGAGGTATGTATTAAATACATTTTTTTCCGTCTTACATTAATCTATCTCTAATCTTAATAATAAAGAGATTATTTTGATAAAACATATTAGTTTAGTAATGTAGTAGTCACTTTAAACTGATTATAATGGTTTCATAGCAGATTGGGTACATTATTCATTTATTCACACCATTAAATAACCAAGTATCCGGACAAAAATTGTCTTGATGATGGCTAATTTTAGTTTGCAGGATGTTATCCATGGATGAATTCCATGGAGAAGTTAGTACCACTCTGAAACCTTAATTGTAAAACAGGTGAAAAATAATAAAGGCAACTAATTTAACTTTTTTTGCTTTGGTCTTATACCGAGAACAGTTTTTTTCAATTTTTAAAACTTTTTTGGTGCTTATCTGGTGCTTTCTATCTGATTTTGACTATTGATGTATGTTATGTATGCAACCCTTTTACCAGCATGTTCAGTTTCACAGACATCTTATAATAATTGTGTGTATGTTATATTGCTAAAGGCAATTCAATTATTTCATATTCTTATTCTATTATATTTTCAAACAGGATTAAATTGAAGAAATTTTAATGCTGGACGTGTGAAATTTCATTATTATGAAGTTAAACTTATCCATTCTTTAAGTTGTCTAAAAAAATTCCCTACCTACTATATGTCTGTTAAGTTTTGTTGAATTAAAGAGATGATTTTTATTTGATCGGATTTGATGAATTGAAAGGATGATTGATATTATTGAATGAATGCAAGCTCTGTTTCATAATCACAAAATAAAATATGTTACAGAGTTTGTATATTAGCTGATACACATGTTGACTTGGGCTTTACCATATAATACGGCCAATCCAATTTACAAAATAGTATACAAGCGACTTCGATTTGGTCGGCTGCTTCAATTTTGTTACCTTTTTCTTATATTTTGTTACTGAAAGTGATTATATTTCTGCATATAAGTATAAGCTTCTTTAGATCATCAATATATATGTTACTACTTACTTTGGTTAGGATCCTTACTAAATGCTGATGCTTATATTATAGAAATAGTAAGTAGCGTATCCATCAAAATTAGTTACAAAATAAAAAGGGATTTTAATATTGTATTTCTTTGAACGAATTAATTTGATATTGACACAAGGAAGTGATTACTGACTTTACTAACTAGGTATCCAGATATAAGAAAACCTAATGCTAAACCAAATAGAGCCTCTAAATAAATGATTATGTCTGTTGTTTCAAATAGTTTTGGATATGCTACGATGATTTGACATTTCTTTCATACAAAATTTATCCTTGACATTGTATAGTGCTCGCCCGGGTTAAAAACTTGCTCATATATTGTTCAGTTAAATTTAAAACAAGATTACGTTTTGAATGACAATACTTTATACTTTTCTTCTATGTTTGCAAAATGATTGAGTTATTTTAATATGATAGTACGAGGGGAAGAAAGCTTTCATTAATCCTCCATGACTTTACAATGATAGAAGATGATCATTATCTTGTATAGATACAGAAAGCTATTGAACATGCCTTGATTGAACAAATTCTTTCTTAGGCCATCTTCTGCATATATCGATAATGGGTTGAGAGAAAAAAGCTTAATGTTACCCTTGAAACTTATTGGAAATATCAATTTAGCAAAAGGGCAACACTGAGTAAAGTCACAATCTAGTTCAATGAATTTTTTTTAATCTAATTTCCTTCCAGCATACACTGATCTCAACTTTTTTTTTTGAAAATTGTTTAGACCCGTATTTGTAAACTTGACCAAATTTGACCAATAAACCTGGTGAACTACACTTCAAATTTAATTGTATGCAAGCTTAGTATTTTCCTTTACCCAAATTGATGTTGTCAATAGCAATTCTCAAATAACATCAAGCCAGTAATTGGTATTAGATAAAATTATTTAGCATGATGAAAAACTACTTCCAAAGAAAAAGAAACATTATTTGCTTCATTATGCAACAATCAAATTATGTTTTGGTTATTTGAAACGTGTTAAATTATGCAATAGAACATGGTATCAAGATGAAGCCTTTAGATGAGTGTTCTAATTTATATATATATATAACATTTTGAGAACATGTCAACAAGATAGAATTAATTTGCATACAACTTGCATAATTTCCGTAGATATTCTCCTGATGTGATAATTTATGTCATATCATAATTTTCACAAAAGCTATAAACACGGTTTTTAAAAAAAAAATTGTAACTAATATAATATCATGTTCCTATAACATTTTAAGTGTCCAGAAGATACTTGTATTTTTGTTGTAAATTTTTTTTTTTGAACTCTCCGGAGGAGATGTCTATATGTAATTCAAACTATGTATTCTTATATGATATATTTATAAATAATGCCTAAAACGGATATTTGAAATATCATTGAAGAATAAACCTTAACAACTCGAAGTTGTATACATAATTTATTCGAACTAGAAGTTCAACATGGTTTGGATTGAAAACTGTTAAGTTATATTTGAATTATTAATTCAAAGGACATTTTTCTTTAGCATATTCAAATAAAAATATGCAGAAAGTCTCAATTATATATCTACATAGATTCATACATTTAATTGTACAAAAATGTACATAAAGTTTCGAAGTTTGATAATGGAAATAAACAAGAAGTTATATGAAATATTGCAAGTTTTATGAATTATCAAACTAGAGGCTTTGGTAATTATTACTTTAAAAAAATCACTAATTCAAATGAGAAAGAGTATGAAAACTTGTAATATATGTGTAATATGTGGACGCGTGTATACATCCATATATGTAAATATTCAGCTGACAACCTGAAGTTTGTTATGAGCTCATCTTATAGATTATGTATAGATATTATTTAGTGACTTAAAATTCAATCAGCATAAATGTTGAATGACATGAAGTCATGTACGTATTCAAACGATCTACACAATAATTAAGTTTCTCTAATTGGCTAGATCAATGAATGAGAACAAACTCTAATAAGAAATATCAATTGAATGCATTTAATCAACTGATAAAAGAATTATCCTCCTATTATTAATATGTATGGTATTTGCTAGTAGCAATGTGATAATGGATTAAAATGAGAATCCAAAGAGGATTATTATTTAATGTGACAATGTTTGTCAACATTAAGGGGGATGATAAAGGGATACAAGTTCATTTTGATCATCAGTGTTAAATATTTATTAAAATATACAATGATGCGAAATATATAGTAACTTGGATAAATTATCAATAATATCTCTATTAGACTTTCTCCAATATAGCTTTGAATCCCCAAAAGGATCAAAAGGTTAAATCACATCTGAAATGTGGTATAGAAGTCAGTTCGAATATTTTGAAGTAAGTAATAAAGATGTCAAATAAATAAGGTGAATGTTCTTGAAGAAATACTTAAGCGTGCTCTGAAAGAGATCCATGACATTATTGTCAAATAATCCTAGAAGTGGTTTAGGTACCAAAAACATGATGATTAAAGTGATCTCAATAAATCATGTCTAGAACCGACAAGAAATAATCATCAATGATAAATTCGTAAATAATAAAGCGCTTATGTTATAAATAGATTAAAGATCTTGAATTAGTGGAAAACATGACTGGCCATCATGAATTCTTTACTAATAGAGAAATATGAACATGTAATCCAAAAAGTAGTGAAAATGCTTGAAATGCTTAATATATCCCGAAGGTATACATATGGTTTAGTCATATTAAATGATGAAAGTATACAAATTCCTGAAGAATATAAATAACTTTCATGGTTATAAAGAATGAAGAGAATATGGAATGCAGATTACAACCTTCTAATAAGTATTATTGTAATGAAAATATTAATGCACTTCAAGATGAGTAGATTACTTTCTGCTTTTTAGTATTGTTGCAATGAAACTTTTAATATTCAACAAAGATGTAATTGCAATATGCAAAACTGATTTGATGCACAATAATGAAAGCACATGATGTGTTTTTCAAAAAAGTAGCATACAAAATGCAAATTATATTTGGAAGAAACAATCTTGAAAATTTTGATTGTATCACAGGAAACTATTAATAAATTCTATTATTAATGAGATACATATTTATGGATCTAGAAGTATCTATGATCAATTTGAGTTATCGAAAGATGAATACGAACCCAGAGGAAACTTCTAAATCAAGAGGAGCATCCATCAGTATTTTATAATGCACTCTTTTTCCTTAGCTAAGTTTTTTTCCATTGGGTTTTTATTAGTAAGGTTTTAATGAGGCATTATCTTGATCCAGAAGTATCAACTCCGTAGTAATATTTGAAAAGAATTTATAATGTACTCTTTTTCCTTATTTAAGATTTTTCCCACCGGGTTTTTCTTACTAAGGTTTTAACGAGGCATTTTCGTGATCTAGAAGAATCAAATGTCTTTTCAAGATAAAATATCTCAAATATGTTATTTCAGTTAAATTGTATTTTTATCCTTGACTAAGGTTTTTCCCATCGGGTTTTCCTTTGTATGATTTTTAATGAATTGTTATATTGATCCACAAGTATCAAACTCTATTTGATGCTATAAATTATTGAAATATGCCATACTATATTGTACTCTTTTTCCTTCACTAAGATTTTTCTCATAGGATTTTTCTTTGTAAGGTTTTAATGAGGCATTTTTTTGATCCCGAAGTATCAAACCTTTAGAAAGAATATCATTTTTAATATGATTTTACAAGCTGCACTCTTTTCCTCGTTCAAGATTTTTTCCCACTGGGTTTTCCTAACAGAGGTTTTTAATGAGGCAACGAACAATATCTAGACCAATCGAACGAATAAATGCAAGCAAGATAACAATGAGGGGAAGCAATCATCATACACGTTACAAAAGGGACAATTTCAAGTCATCAGAGGATTCAAGATTTTGAAGACGCATATTCAAAGGGGAATGTTATAATATATGTAAATATAAATAGTGAATATGCTATATACTGTTTTCTATTTTAGTCCCACATCATGGAATTAGTTCTATCCCAAGCTCCTAGGCCATTATAT
This sequence comes from Allium cepa, assembly GCA_030765085.1. Lineage (NCBI taxonomy): Eukaryota > Viridiplantae > Streptophyta > Magnoliopsida > Asparagales > Amaryllidaceae > Allium > Allium cepa. The sequence goes on from CM060942.1 coordinate 546,743,160, forward strand.
AAGGGAGCTAATGTAATGAAAATGTATGATTAATCTATGTAGCGAATAAAATATTTTCTTCCATTTTCTTCAATGTCTTCTTATTCTATAACAAATGACTAAATATTGATAATTTAAACTAAAATAAAATTCAAAATAAAGGTATTTTGCAAATAATATTTATTTTCCAAAACCATAAACTTTCATTTTTAATCCAAAAGAAATGTTTTATCAAATAGAAGTAGGATGTTAATTTATATATGTTTATACATTAAAATGAATCTTCATTATACATACATACATATATATGTGTTTGAAACAAAAAACCAATTATGAATCAATGGAAATAATCAAGGATATTTAAATGAATAAGTAAGCATAAAATAATAAATTAACTACCTGATCTAGATTTAAATCAAAACCAATATCATTAGAAATCAAAATATAAACTATAAATAGTTTTATCATTGTTAATTTCAAACCCAATTCAAATGTTGATAAATTATAAATTTTCAGATCTCTACATACATATTAAAAAGGGACAACAAATGCATAAATAGATTCATCAATGTAAGCAAATTGCTAGATCCACAACATCATGATGTATATAGATAAATTAAATGGATTATAACTTATTGATGTTACCTTTTTGAATGCACTTTGATGGACAGATTTAGTCCTAGATATGATCTCCTAGCTTTATAATGGCTTAGAGTACCATCATCTTTTAATTTGATGTGACAAATGCCCTTTTTTTCATTGTAATTTTTGGCCAGAAATGAATGAGAGTAGGGTGGAAGCTACGGTTTGAGAGAGTATGTGAATTTTAGAGGAAACAAGGAGTTAAGTATGGTATTTATAGAGGAAATCATGTAATAAATTTCCTCCTTTATTTTCTTAACTCTTCCTTTCATATTCCATGTCTACCTTTTCGATTTGAAACCCCTTTTGCTTCTACTGTTGTTGTCCACAATAAAGCCATCTTGGGCATTCAAATGCAGCCAAAATACTTTGCAATAAAATATATTTAAATCAACTTCAAATGTATAACGATATTGTATATCGATTCTTACTTTCGTATATAAACCAAAATTGTCAGTAATGGCATTAGGAAAATACATCATCACCCGATATATCAAATAAATAATTAATATTCATAGATATTAAAAAAATTAATTAATATATAATAATTTATAAATGAACTAAATCACATGGTATTTTGAAGAATTTATCAATGCGGTTTTGCGACTTGCGAATGTAAATTTAGTCAGCAATTAATATCGAACAATTCAAATATTAATGTTCACACTTTACCTTAGCTAGTGGTATGAAGGTTTAGATGAATAACTTCTTATATATATTTTTGGTAAAATTTAATTTTATAGTTTTAAGCGGTACCTTCTAGTAACGATATTTACACTTGTTTTCTTTGTTAACACTATATCACTTTATGGCTTATGGAATTTGGTTTTGTTCAAAATTCCAATATCATCCATATTCAACTTGGTTAGTTCTTGAACAAAGTCCTTGATTCAATAATAACATTTATTATTAATCATATTACTCTAAATAAAGACTTTGACTTTGAGTTGACTACAGTTGACCGTGATGGTAACCTCATATAACCGAGGAGAAGAATTCTCTAGTGAATTGTGTTTCATTTATAGTGCTTCAACTCAAACCCACTGTAATAACCCGCTAATCCATACAATTTAAGCTGACAATAAACCACGCATGCCTAACCCAAATTGAATGAAAAGACGGATAGTTATGGGAAAAAAAGAAGAAAGAAGAAGAAAAGAGAAGAAGAAGAGAAACAAACTAAAACAATCATAGAATCTCACAATCGCAACGGAACAACATATAATAATATAAAATCAATAATCTTTACAAAGGAGAAACTGTCATATACATACATCCATCAGAGTACAACAATAATCATAACCATCAGCTTGGACAGTTATAACAACCTGTCCCCACAAATTGCTGACAATTTTAAAAACATAGTAGCGGAAAATAAACATATACGTGAATACGACTTGAAGACCTCCAACTTGTCTCCTAAGTTCCAATGCATCCAAAACAATCTGTAAATATGTTTGTTCCAACCAGAGCATTATAATAAAATAACACCAAAGTCGGTCTGGAAAACCAACGTGAGAATACACACCCAATTGGATTTTCAAGTTGTAAAAACTTTTGAAAATTAAAAGTAACTCATAAAACCACGCCGTACATAAACACGAACGAGTTTTTACCTTACAATAACTAAATCATTTCATATGAAATTCTATGGTATTACAATACTGTCTAAATACAAATCGTGACGACCCGCCTTTCTAACCCCAAAAAGACATATCATCAATAAGAAAAGAAAGGGATAGAGATAGAAAAGATAGAAAGAAAGAATAACAATAGAATCTCACAGCGGAATAGAACAAAATATAATACATCACATAACTATTACATAGTTTTATATATCAGAGTTATACAATATCATACACAGGACAGTCATATACATATCTGTCAATACATACATCCAAAATACAACATATATCAACTACACAGCGGAACTAAATAGATATATAGATACGTCTGGAACTCCTGCTCCAAGCTCCTCTAGAACTCAACAATCCCAGAAACCTATCACTTGGCTACCTATAAAAATTTGAGTATCCAAGAGTTTATGAAAAACAAAAATATAAACCCCGGGTCAGACATGGGTCTGGTGTGAGTAAACGGTTTAAAGTTGTTTAACTTTGAAAACCATTTGAAAATAAAGGTATCATGTAAGACTTCCCACACATAAACACGGGTAAATTTTTACCTTACGCTAACTAAAATATTTTATAGGAAATCCAGTGATATTATAATAGTGTCTAGGGTTTTCAAGTAAATAGAAAATAGCCGATGTTATCCCATTTTTGGTCAAAACTGGAATATCAATGTTGTGTGCGTTTCCACCACGACCGAACCAAGAAGAAGCAGCCAGCAAGCGTATATAAGTCTGGGGTTTCACTCATGACTCAAGTATAAAAGTCCATTCGGTATCAAAGGTTTAAAGTATCATTCGGCAATGTAGAGCGAAGTCTCATTCGGCATTCAAGATGCCATGGTTCATCCGGCGTTCCCAATACAAGAGCTCATTCGGCACTCCCAAATATAGAAGCATTCGGCGTTCCCAACTCATCACCGAACCAACTCCACTTCCCTTCCTAGCCGAACCAACCACACTTCCATGTACTACCGAACGAGCTCCATCGAATCACCTCCACCGGACCAAGCTCCACCGGTCCAAACCCACACAGAACCAACCCACACCGAACCAGACTCCACTCAACCTACCACCGGATCAACACTCCACTCAACCTACCACCGGGCCAACCTACCACCGGTCCAACCATCCCAGCTACGACCGAACCAAGCTCCGCCGAACCAGATGTGCCAGGCTAGATTGCTTCAGCCCAGGCCCACCAGCAGCTATATACATCCAGGACCCCTGCCCCCAGCCTCACTCTATAAATAGAGGGGCAGGGGTACAACAATGGCAGACAAGTTTGAGAGCTCAAGCAAGGATAGAACTTTCAAACAACTTTCAGTTACTTGTAATCAATGCTTTGTACTTGTAATCTGAAGAAAAAAGGAGAATAACATATAAAGTGGACGTAGGCACGTTCTGGCCGAACCACTATAAATCTGTGTGTCTTTTACAGTTTAGTCCCTGCTTTTTATATATTTGCATAAATCACCCAAATCGTTAGGAACAACATATAATCAACTAAATCATACGGCTTTGAGGTGTTTGCCCATTTTTTGCGCAAACATTTTTGGTGCTTTCACTGAGAATTGAACTCAGGGACCTACCACTTGGAAGTTGAATTTGAGAGTTTAGAGATTCAGATTGGAAGAGTCATGGCGAGACAATCAAGCAGAAGGCCAAGGCTAGAGAGATGTGAACATGAAGGAAAATCAAGAGGCTTCTTCAGAAGCTAATCAGGCATCGATCCTGCATGGGGGCACCACACTTGGAGCATGTTGATCCGACCCCGGGAAGAGAGATGGGGGCATCCGAGCCACCTGGTAGCAATAGAGGAATGAACGTTCAGCCAGGGAGGCATAGACATGAAAACTCCCGCGGACCCGGGGGGCAGGTCGAAGGCAGTGAACGAGGACTACATCTTGGAGACAATGACAGATTAGTAGAGATGATTAGAAGAGCTATGAGAGGCGGTTTAGTAAACAGAGACTTGGAAGATGTAAACATGAGTCCTTTTTCTTCTGCGATTAGGATGGCTAGGAACCCACCAGAGTTCAAGCTACCATCAGTAGAGATGTACGATGGGAGGACAGACCCTGCGGTCCATCTTACTAAGTATATGAGGCACATGGAAGTGCTGGGGGCATCACAGGAGATCATGGCCCGGTGCTTTCCACTGTATTTGACGGACATTGCAGCGTTATGGTTTAGGCAACTGGAGAGCGGCTCCATAGGAACGTGGGCAGATTTAACTGAGAGATTCATGAGGCAATTCAGGGTTCACATTGCGAGACCCAAGAATGTGATGACTTTGGCAACCTTGAAGTAGAAAACTGGAGAGACTTTGAGGAGCTTTCTAACGCGATTTAATGCGGCGGCAGCATCTGTGGATCGACCAGATCCATTTATGGTCATGATGGCGGTTGTATCTGGAATAGCTGATAGTACAGAGTTCAAGAATTCATTAACCAAGGACCCGCCTATGAATCTGGGAGAGTTCTATCATGAGGCTGAAAAGTTTCTGCGTTTGGAAGATGCTAGTGCAGAAAGAGAGGAAGAAGATGACGTTTACGCAATCAAGAGCGGAAACCCACCTGGAAAGGGTGCGGAGACTAGCAAAGGAAAGAGAAAGGCTGAGGATAATGATGACAGGACAAAGCGGCAATGGAGGGAGCCGCGATTCACCACTCACACTGAGCTGAATGAGAGTCTGGAACGAATTTATCAGGATACCAAGGAGCATGTTCCGTACCGTAGACCAATACGAAGGGATCCAACCTCTGACGAAAGAAAATCAGATAAGTTTTGTATATTCCATGAATTAAACGGTCATAACACTAATGATTGTAGGCATTTGAAGGACGAGGTGGAAGGGCATATCAGGAACGGTATGCTCCTTCAGTATGTGAGGAGGCAAACTCCAGCTGTGGAGCCAAAGCGACCACCGTCTACATCGGCTAGAGGTGACCCTGGATCGGGGCACCGTTTGATTATCCATTGATTGCTTGATTAAAATAACGATGAACAAGTTGTAAACCTCTCGCTAACACGGTTAAATCATTTACACATGTGAGCGATCGCGCACGATCCATAGGCATGCTCTGAACGACTACCAGCCGCGTTATAGTAAGAGTTTACGCTTTGACATCTTCATTCTGCTCTTTGCTTTGATTTTGATTTGAACATTTAAATTCTTCCTGTTTGGACATGTCTGCTGTAAGGTTCATATGATTATTGCTTTAACATTTACAATTCTATGGAAAAATTACTTGTATGCCCGTGGATCGCGAACGATCCACGAGCACCTCTTGCATGGCAGTGAACTGCCGAAGTCTTTGATTCGGAAACTCCCCCAAACAATAACTCCGACACTGATAATATTAAGTCCCCACCGGGCACACACAATTTGCCTCGAACGGCGCCCGACTACGAACAGTCGCAAACTCGCCTCGAATGGCACCCGACTACGAACAGTCGCAACTCGCCTCGAACGGCACCCGACTACGAACAGTCGCAACCTCGCCTCGAATGGCACCCGACTACGAACAGTCGCAAACTCGCCTCGAACGGCACCCGACCTCGAACGGTCACAACTCGCCTCGAACGGCACCCGACCTCGAACGGTCACAACTCGCCTCGAACGACACCCGACCTCAAATGGTCACACACTCGCCTCGAACGGCACAACTCATCTCGCCACAAATGGCTCGATCGCGAAAGGTCGCCATTTGAGGTCTACCCCCTAACCGCCAACAGTCGCACCTTACCACGAATGGATCGATCTCGAACGATCGTCATCCGAAGTAAGGCGCTTGACCGCGAACGGTCCCATTTCATCTTTTGCCGCGAACGGCACCGGCCGTGAACGGTCACATTTCACCCCAAGTGGCTTGATCGCGAATGGTCGCCACTTGAGGTCCGCCCTCTGACCGGGCTCGGTCGCACTTTACCTCGAATGGCTCGATCCCGAACGGTCGTCATTTGAAGTAAAGCGCTTGACCGTGAACGATCACATTCCACCGCAAATGGCTCGACCTCGAACGATCGTCGCATGGATTTAGACGCTTGACCGCGAACGGTCGTACTTCACCTCAAATGACTCGATCGCGAACGGTCGTCATTTGAAGTTAGGCGCTTGACCATGAACGGCCGCGCTTCATCCCAAATAGCTCGATCCCGAACGGTCGTCATTTGGGGCCATATAAAATGTCAAGCTCTTTACAGGACATTAACAGGATATGAACATCCATCTCATGGCATTACAAAACACGCCTTCCTATCGCAAGGCATGTTTTGGGAGGCAAAGTGTTATCCCATTTTTGGTCAAAACTGGAATATCAATATTGTGTGCGTTTCCACCACGACCGAACCAAGAAGAAGCAGCCAGCAAGCGTATATAAGTCTGGGGTTTCACTCATGACTCAAGTATAAAAGTCCATTCGGTATCAAAGGTTTAAAGTTTCATTCGGCAATGTAGAGCGAAGTCTCATTCGGCATTCAAGATGTCATGGTTCATCCGGCGTTCCCAATACAAGAGCTCATTCGGCACTCCCAAATATAGAAGCATTCGGCGTTCCCAACTCATCACCGAACCAACTCCACTTCCCTTCCTAGCCGAACCAACCACACTTCCATGTACTACCGAACGAGCTCCACCGAATCACCTCCACCGGACCAAGCTCCACCGGTCCAAACCCACACCGAACCAACCCACACCGAACCAGACTCCACTCAACCTACCACCGGATCAACACTCCGCTCAACCTACCACCGGATCAACACTCCACTCAACCTACCACCGGACCAATCTACCACCGGTCCAACCATCCCAGCTACGACCGAACCAAGCTCCGCCGAACCAGATGCGCCAGGCTAGATTGCTTCAGCCCAAGCCCACCAGCAGCTATATACATCCAGGACCCCTGCCCCCAGCCTCACTCTATAAATAGAGGGGCAGGGGTACAACAATGGCAGACAAGTTTGAGAGCTCAAGCACGGATAGAACTTTCAAACAACTTTCAGTTACTTGTAATCAATGCTTTGTACTTGTAATCTGAAGAAAAAAGGAGAAAAACATATAAAGTGGACGTAGGCACGTTCTGGCCAAACCACTATAAATCTGTGTGTCTTTTACAGTTTAGTCCCTGCTTTTTATATATTTGTATAAATCACCCAAATTGCTAGGAACAACATATAATCAACTAAATCGTACGGCTTTGAGGTGTTTACCCATTTTTTGCGCAAACAGCCGAAATTGTTACATTCATTAAATTCCAGCTACTAGCCACAAAAGTGGGTAATACAAATCAAAACCGTATGGTCTCGTAGGGAAAATGGATTTCCATCAATGGCAGGGCTACTGGGGTACCGCCCGTCACAGTACGGGGCCTAGATACCGTGCCGAGGATCCACCCTAAATCCGCTGCAACACAAGGCCGGAACCATTCCTTACTGAACAGTCCCGAACAAGATAACCCCGCAGTTGGCTGCAGATCCAACTGCCCACACAGCCAAATAAAAAGGGACATCTAGACAGGGATATATCTCGTCCTACTTGGGCATGACCCACTTAACCTTGCTGCACATCCCATGTTTTAGCCATTCCCAGTTGATGAGGCTTGAGGCTGCGATTACCTTTATAGAACATATCTCTTAGAATGCTCATCGTCCGCTTGACGATGTGCTGAAAGCATTCAATCCATACAAGTTCGTTCCGGGTTCGAACTAAACCGAAGGCATTATCTCGTTACACTCGTTTTGGAATCATCCTCAGAGTTAACGACGATAACCCTTGCATTCTAAAACACCATCTCGACCTTCACTTGAGATGCAACGACCTAACGTTTAATTTGGATCGATGTGGTTTTCAAAATATCAAATTGAAACCCGATCCCGGTCTCATCGAAATCCAAACGCCATTTTAGAGGCCAAGTTGTTTAAATAGTTTAATCAATTTAAATTCAATACTTTGAATTCACATAACAGTTATCATAGATAAATCATACAAAATCATCACAGATATATCCAGAATATATCACAAAGTATCACAGAATATCACCAAATAGATATCAGAGTCAATCAATAAGAATCATCAATTCATATCAGAATAGTTTAATCAATTTAAACTTAATTAATTACTTGAGAATAAACCATTTTATTCTGCTTAGTTAATCACTAATTAATTAACTTATTAAATTTATTAATTACTACTTAATTACTCACTTAATTAATTAATTTTTAGTTATTAATTAATAACCTTAATTATTGATTTATAAAACTTAATTACCCATTTAATTATCACTAATTACTTAATTAACCATTAATTACTAATTAATTAGTCGCTTAATCCTTAATTAATTATTTAATTAGTTACTACTATTTATTAATTAATTAACTTTAAATGGTTAACTAAATTCTTAATTGTAAATTGATTTACACAAGATTATTATTATCAATCTTTAATTACAAATTTATTTAACCTTCAAACTGCTTAGTTAATTACCCTTATAAAATTAATTTACAATTCTAAATCAACTTATACTTTAAGTCAATTTATTATCTTACATTTGCAAATCTTTCTTTTAATAATTTTAAAATCAAATTTTAACTTAAACATGTTAACATCATCAACTTTCTTAATACTAACTTTTATTTAACAAAATAACTTAAAAGTTATTAGGCTAAATCATGTAGAAAAATAAGACCCAAGAAAAATACTGCATTTACTCGAGTAAACTCGCGTCTTCCCCTGTTCCTTCCCGAGTCCCCTCTCTTCTCTCCCTTCTTCTGCTCTTTCTTTCTTCTCCCTTTTTTTAGTTAAGTTTTAATTACAACAGCAGTATTACAAACCCACTCACGTACCCAGTGAAAACCCGAAGCAATTCCCCTCCCTACTCGAGTAAGAACTCACGACAACTACATACGAAGTCGCTGACACACCCACGCATCGTGCACGTGCACGGTGGTTCGCCATCATTCCAGCGATCCACGGCGCCCCTCTGCAAACCACAAATCGACCTCACATTCGAAATCAAAACCCAGTTCAACACGAAAGGTTCGAAATCAAAATATGCTCGTTTGTTCGAACAGCAACTCGAACATACCCATAGAAAATCGCCACGACCACCCAACGTCGACCACCATTGGCTATGCAATTCCGGCCACACCTCGCCATCAACTTCCTCTACCATCTCCTAAAATCTCGTGTAGCTCGGTCAATCCAAGACGACGAAATCAACGAATATGCAGACCACAGAAAACATGAACCCAAAACCCTATTTTCGATTCGACCCAAAAATTCTTACATTAGAAAAAATTTTCAACATTTTTCCTATATTCGTGGCATCAAGCTAGCTTCACCACAAATTTCAACATCTAACATTCGTTATGTCAACAGAAATTTGTAAAAATGTGATTTTTGTTCATCTGTAAACTGCTCTTTCATTTCTACACTAAAAGTTATCATTCTTGCTTTAAAAATCTTACCTTTGTGTGTTTATTCTAGATATATAATCAAAATAACAATTTAAAATATTCGAATTTAACAATTTATTTCCTTTTTGCTGTAATATGGATCATACAGTATCTATGTTTCTCTGTTAACCTTCAAACAATTTTCCAGGTCCTGATTTTAGTTTATACAAACATAATCAGTTAAATTTCTAAGTTTTAAAATGTTTTTATATGAAGAAGTATTAGTTTTCTTTACAATTCTTTGCTCAGAGACTTGAAAATATTGAAGAGCAGCAAAACAGCAACATCACAGAACAACATATAACAAACATAATATTTCCATGAACCAATTATTAAGATTTAAATTTTCAAAGAAGTATGTTTGCTCACTTAAGATACTGTTGAAACAGAGGGTAATTTCTTGTTGAAAAACTGCAGTTTGAATCCCTGAAAACCCCCCTGCTTTATTGTTGAAAGAATTGTTTGAATTTGCAAATAAAAATGATGCTTATTTTTTTTCTCTCTTCAGGTTTACTATGTTTTGTAAACGAACAAGTATAGTATGATGTTTATATATAAGAACAGCTTTGAACAGGGATATCAGCTTCTAGTACAAGCCTTAACTTGTTTTGAGCATATTTTGTTTTTTAATTACTGTGATTTTGAAGTGATATTACAAATTTTGGCTGAATAAATGTTGGTGGTGCTGAGATGAAAGCATTAAATGAAATTGTCTTCCTGTATGTTTACATACTTATGGTTTTGCTGATATTCATATTTTGTGTACAAAGATATTTGTTTATAGATTTTTGTTTTTATCATCTTCTAGCTTGAACAATACATATACATATTTGTGCTTTGTCTGATTTCATGTTACAAAATTATCAATTTATTTTATATATTAACTTCTATTTTAAACTTAGACTATCAAGTACTTCACTTACTTGTTCATTTTATACTTATATTAATATTATAGTCTCTTATGTTTATATACTTATATATATAACCATATATTTATTTTATACTTATGTTCAATATTTATAAGATTTATTATATTTTAATCATATAAGTTGTTGTTAGAATAACTTTTCGGTTTTATTTTTATTTAGAGTTTAACTTCCAAATATTTGATTTATAACCTATATATGCATTTACATATTTTATATTTATATCTTATATCTTATATTCATATTTAATATTGATAGGATTGCTTAAATTTAAACATTATTATCAAGACGACATTTATATATATATTATATCAAATATTAATAATATGGAACCTTTAATTTAATTGAATAAGATAAATTTTATTATAAATATTTTTTTGAAAGAATCTATTTCAAAAAAATTAAATCAAAATTTCCTTCACAAACACATATATAACTGGAAAATGCCCAAAACCTTATTTGTTTATAAATGAAAAACTTGTATTTTATTTAATTAGATTAAATTCTTATTAAAATATATTGCCAAAATTCCGGGTCGTTACACAAATACTTATTAATCTTAGCCGAAATTGTTACATTAACTAAACTCCAGTTTAATAGGTATGCAACTAAAACAGTACAAGGTCTTATTGGAGAATGGCTTCCATACAATGATTGGACTACTATTATACCGCCCGTCACGGTGCATTTCTAGATAAAATAACACCGAGAACCTCACTTGGACCCCCTTCCAACATAGAACCAGCCTACCACTTGACTAGCGAAACTGAATATGATCACCCCGCTTTTGGTCCCCAAAGCATATAAATGAGAGATAGTAGCGACTCAAGATAGGGATAATCATACCATATTTGGGAGCGATCCACTTGGCCCTGCTGCATCTTCCATGTTTTAGTCATTCCCGATTAATGAGGGTTGAGGCTATGTTTTACCTTTTTGTAACGATCCGCCTTTCATACTACTAAAGACAACACTTAATACATCATCGGTATTCGTGTGACGATCATTTAGTCATCCGGAAGATGGTTCATTAGGGGCGCAAGAAAGAAAAATAGAAAACATAGAAGAGAAGAACTAAACAGCACAGAATCTCACAACATAATGGAATAATATATATATATATATATATATATATATATATATTATTCAACATACATTACAAAGTCATTTCAAAATGTTACATCCGAGTCATACTAATACAAATTCTAGCCTAGGATAGGTATAACAGTGCATCCCTACCTAACTGGTATAATATACATATAATAAAGCGGAAATAAGAAAATAACTAACTACCGATAAAGCAACCCGCTCTAAACTTTTTAAAGGTAAATCTACGGAAAATCCTGAACTACTTGGCTTCCTATTCAAATTTGAGCACCTAAGAAAAGGAAAAATAAACTCCAGGTCAAACATGGGTCTGGTCTGAGTAAAGCATAAGTCTTAAACGTTATAAAAACCTTTAAATCTAAGGCATCTCGTAAGTTTACAACACACATAAATACGGATGGGTTTTTACCTTACAATAGCTAAAACATTTACATATAAAATTCAGTGATATTATAACAATGTCTAGGGGTAGTGATATTATAACAATGTCTAGGGGTAGTGATATTATAACAATGTCTAGGGGTCAAAGTAAAATATAAATATAGCTGAAATGCTTGCATCTCACATTTCAAAACAGTTGGGTACACCTAAATCCGTAAAAGCACGTATTGGAGAATGGATTCCATACTATGACAAGGTAAGAAACTACCTCTCGATGGTACATCTCTAGATAAAATGCACTGGGGTCTGACAAGAACATCTTATACTCCTACCATACATGACTGACCTACCACTTGACTAGTAATACCGAATATGATCACCCTATTTTGGGCCCCGAAGCATACATGAGTGGATAATAACCGATATAGATTAATTTGGAATGACCATACCCTGATAGAAGCAATTCCACTTGGCCCTGCTACATGCCCGATTTTTATCATTTCCTGGTTGATAAGGCTTGAGGCTATGTTTTACCTCTATATAGCACTTCCCACATAGAATGCTAACACTACTGTCTAGGAAATAATGCAATGTCAGCATTCATCCATACAAGTTGTTCAGGAGATGGACAAACCGAATGCACTACTTCTACTACGTCCAATTTGAAATCATCCTTAAGAGTAGGAGCAAGCAACCCTTCACTTCAAAGAGCTCTGTGTTCAATTCCATCATCTTCAAGATATCTTCACTCTGAAATTCCTGAGTTGGACTAAAGTGGTTTTCAGATAACATATCAGATCTCAGTCTCCTTGAACAACATTCGATAGTTTTCAGTAAACTCAATCTCAGTTCTTTAGGAAATAAAAAGTCAATGATAAGAGCGGAGACCACCTTCTAACCGTTAGTGGATGGATTTTCATATCATTTGTCCTAGGAGAACAGAACGAGATTTATATGCACAGTAAAACATCATCGTAGATGATTGTGCCATAGCTCACGTGTTTCTCCTAGATATTTCCAAAGTTACATTTTGGATCCATATTTAATAGTCGGTTATTTAACTATCAAATAAATAAACAACAACCAATTCCATTTGAGATTTATTTATCCATAGCAACCACTAAGCCTTAAAACAAGTCCTTATTTAATAAATCTCTTTTCAAAACGCTTGTCTAAAACATTCATATACTTATCTCTCGGACATAAGTATATACACAAAACATTTGTAAATAACTTCTTACTTCCAAATCATGTTAAAAAGGGGTAAACAAATATTGTTTATATTGGAGGTAAGGACAACCCCAAACACTATTTCCTCGGTGTTGAGTGTGGAACGGATGTTCTATACCACCATTTTTAAAAGGTCGGTTTAAAGAAATCCCGATCTCAAATTCTTTTTATACTTCTCTCGATAAATCATTTTTAATCAAAGCTATTTCATTCATGAAATCTCTTTTACCTGAAATCCAAAACCATTTCAAAATACTTTTCAAACTCCCAAATTCATTTATAAATCCTTCTATAAATATTCAAAATCGTTTATAATAATTGCTTTCTTAAATATCAATTTTTTTATATAAATTTCTTATAAATATCCCAAACCTTTTTATAAACTCCCTTTATGGATATCCAAGTCATTTTTCTAAATTTCTTTTATAGATACCCAAAATCATTTATAAAACTTCTTTATAAAAACTTCTTCTTTAAAACAACTTCCTAAATAACCTTAAATTAAATTAGCTTCCTTTAATAAACAAACCGATCTTGCCAACCCTAGTTAGGGTCAGACCCTCACCCTCAATGTGATATGTAAGACTACGACTCTCTCCCTTTGTATCGCTGATAAAGGCATAACAGGTGTCAGTCTCAGAAGAGTAACGCATATCAGAAGGAATATGCAGCCATGCCCATTTATCAGGGAACCAAATAATAGAGTCAGTCAAAGAAGTAGAATCAGCTTTAATCAGAGATAATGACTTATCGGGAGATGGCGGAGCGCCAAGAGCATCATCAATAGGAGACATGGCAACAGTGGCAACAGGGGTCATCGGGTCAGATGAGGGTGGCACATCCTTCGGAACCCATTTCCGTGCAGGCGAACGAGGGAGTGGCAATCGATCGGATAAAGGAACATGGTCAGAGGATTCTAATCTGGAACACATATCTGCAAGGTGCCCAAATGATTGGCATGAGGTACAAATCTCCGGTTTCCAACTGTAGCGGACTCTGACCTCAGCAAATATGCCCATATCGAGTCTGACTTTCAACACCGAAGGTAAGGGTTTGGCAAGAGTTATTTCAATGAGGGCTTTGACATATACAACCTTCTTTCTGGCCACAATGTTAGCGTCGTAGCAAATAACCTTACCAACAAGGCCAGCAAGTCAATCAATCCCAATAAGAGGCTGGAGAACAGAAGGGGTGTGGGAAAAGTGTGCCCATACATAAATAGATAAAACCTGATTGATAGCTCGATCAACTGACGGACTCCAGATGGTGACAACGAAAGGTTTCCTTCAATCTGAATGGGGCTGGCTTCCAGGATACGCCGCCTTTCCTCGGAGCGAGAGAATTTAAAGTAGATTATCATAATGAATAGTTAGACCCCCTCGGTTTTCAAATCTGATTGCAACACGCTTTTACAAGGTGATAAGCGGGATTAGAATCAAGGGAGAAACCAACCAAATAATCTTTCCAGTAATCAACTCCGGTGTTTATAACCTTCTTCGGAGGAACCATAAAACCATCAATCTCAATATTATCAAAACATCGCGGGAAATGAACACCCGCATTCATGGGCAATTTGGTGAACAAAGACGTCCATAAAGGAGTAGACGTAATTGGTGTAGGCACCGGACTATTGCGATTTTTTGGGGCAGCAGCACAAGGGCTTGATGTTGCAGGTTTTGACAAAGAGGCGTTAAGACAAACATCATCAGTGCTTGGATGCTTATTACCAATGGGATTGAATTGTGGACTGTAGCTTCAAACTCGCGAACTCCACTTCCACAATCACGTGCCGCAGTCTGCTCAATGGATAAAACTAACTTCCCATTATGATTTTCGTCCAAACCAACCTCTTCTTGTGACCACGATGCACTGTTCACTATAGCTATTAGAGGGGAGAGGGGATTATCACCTGGAACCAATGCAGAGTGAAGCAGCAGGGGAGCAGCATTTCCAGTGAAATCCAAATCGATAACAAGGCTAGAGAGTGGGTTAATCTTCGCTGACGTGACCAAGACAAGGGGTTGACCAACACGCCCAAACACGTAGGCGGAGCATTCATAAAAATTGATGCCGCAGCCGAAGATGAAGCTACATCAGACGAAGGCGCCGAAGTCACATTACCAATAGTCGAAAAACAAGTGCCAGAACTTGTTAAGGAAACAACCGGATTTGGCAAAACAACCATGGGTTTTTTCTTCGGAGGCATGAGGGGAAGAAGATGAAGACAGGGGGCGGGAGGAGATAGGGAGACGAGGGAAAAGCGAATAGGAAAGAGACATGGCTAGAAGAGTGGGGAGGCGGAAGGAACGATAGCCATTTAAATCGCCAGAAAAGGTGTATTTAGAATGTTTAAATTCAAATCGATGTTAAAATACGTTAACTAGAAGAATGGGGAGGTAGCGGAGGAACAAAAGCCATTTAAAACAGAACTTTAAATTCAAATCGATGTTAAAATACGTTAAAACCCATTTAGATGAGAATCAAACATTTGTTAAATAGTAATTATAATATATGTAAAGGTAATTATGTTACAAAATAAAATAAGAACAAGTCATTAAAGAGAGAGAAGATATTTTATTCACTCGAGATGACATTATAATACAAATAAGCTCTATGTTTATAGACTCCAAATTTAAAGAAAATTACAATACTATCCTTGACCATTTAGCATATTCACCTATATTATAAATATATTATAACACTCCCCCTTAAATATGCGTTTGATAATAATAATAGCCTCATTAAAATCTTTTGGCATTATGGGGGTTGATGCTTCTGGATCAATATAATGCCTCATTAAAACCTTACTAACAAAAAAAAACCCAATGGGAAAAAATATTAGTGAAGGAAAAAGAGTACATTATAGCATATATTTGAATGCTCCCCCTGATTTATAACGCATTATTCAGTTAGTTTGTGAATGCATCCGACGCATACCAATTTTATACACCATCTTCTGAAAAGTTGATTTTGGAAGTGCTTTTGTGAATAGATCAGCAGGATTTTCTTGAGACTGGATTTGTTTCACTTCTATTTTATTGTCCTTCTGTAGTTCGTGTATGAAGAAAAATTTAGAAGAAATGTGTTTCGTCCAGCACCCTTAATATAACCTGCTTGAATTTGAGCTACACAAGCTGCATTGTCTTCATAAATAATGGTTGACCCTTCTGTTACTGATGGGAGTTGACAGCTTTTTCGAATATGCTCAATTAGTGATCTCAGCCAAATACATTCTTTACTTGCTTCATGTAGTGCTAGTATTTCAGAGTGATTGGATGATGTTGCTACCAATGTTTGTTTTGTAGATTGCCATGAAATTGCTGCATTGCTGTTATTAAATACATATCCAGTTTGTGATCTTGCTTTATGTGGGTCGGAAAGATAACCTGCATCAGCATAGCCAACTAGATTTGGATTATTGCCTGTGTTAGATTAAAACAAACCCAAATTTGTCGTTCCACGAAGATATCTCATGATATGTTTTATACCATTCCAGTGTCTTTTTGTTGGTTCTGAACTGTACCTTGCTAAAAGATTTACTGAAAATGCAATATCTGGTCTTGTGCATTGGGCCAAATATAATAATGCACCAATGGCACTAAGGTATGGTACTTCTGGACCAAGCACATTTTCATCATTTTCTTTTAGACGGTAATGGTCCCTTTTAATATCTAAAGATCTGACAACCATAGGCGTACTAAGTGGATATGCTTTATCCATTTGAAAATGTTTCAGAATTTTCTCAATATAGTTTGACTGATGAATCAGTATGCCATTGGTATTATGCTCGATTTGTAAACCGAGGCAATATTTAGTTTTGCCAAGATCTTTCATTTCAAATTCTTTCTTTAAGTAATTTATTGTTTCATTAATCTCTTCTGGAGTCCCAATCAAATTTATATCATCAACATAAACTGCTAAGATAGCAAATCCCTTTACCGATTTCTTTATAAAGACACATGGACAAATGAAATTGTTTTCGTATCCTTCTTTTACCAAATATTTACTAAGACGGTTATACCACATCCTTCCAGATTGTTTCAAGCCATATAGTGATCGTCTTAGTTTTAATGAGTACATGGACTTTGATTTTGCTTCAGCAATTTATATCCATCTGGAATTTTCATGTAAATATTGGTATCTAATTCACCGTAAAGATAAGCTGTCACAACATCCGTTAATCTTATATCGAGTTTTTCAGAAACTGCAAGGCTTATTAAATATCGAAATGTTATGACATCCATAACATGGGAGTAAGTTTCCTTAAAGTCAAAACCTGGTCTCTGCAGGAAACCTTGTGCGACAAGTCGTGCCTTGTATCTTACAACTTCATTTTTATCATTTCGTTTTCTAACGAATATCCATTTATAACCTACTGGTTTAACATTTTCTGGTGTTTTCTCTATTGGTCCAAATACACCATGTTTTTGAAGTGAATCTAATTCCACTTGGATAGCATCTTTCCATTTTGGCCAATCGTGTCTTTTTCGACATTCATTTAAGCTATTTGGTTCATTATCGTCATTCTCGTTTTAGTCATGACTTTCAATTATTTCAGTAGCTACTGCGAATGAGAATATATCATCAATTATTATTTTATTTCGATCCCATATTTCTCCACAGTTTGTATAAAATATTGAGATTTCATTATTATTAGGTACCATTTTATTGTTGGAAGCTTCTTTTATCTCTTCTGGGATAATAGTTCCTTCCGCACTTCTAGGAGAATTGAGATTTTCATTTAAGTGATCATTTTGATCATTTTTAACCTCTTCAGGAGGTTCCATAATTGATGATTTTTCATTAGACTTTCTTTTTCTAGGCGCCAAGTCTTTTGAACCAATTGGTCTTCCACGTTTTTGTCTCGCTTTAGATTCATTTGCTGCTATATTTACTTTTGATCCTTCAGGGACATCAATTTTTGCTGGTGCATTTGCTGCTGGAATGTGAGATTTAGTTATTTTGCAGTGTCACTAAATGCATCCGGCAGTTGATTTGCAATATTTTGAATATGCAAAATTCTTTGTACCTCATATTGGCATTGTTTAGTACGTGGATCCAAATAAGACATAGATGGATTATTCCATGATATTTCACGCCATTCTACTGGAACGGTCTTTTCTCCCCCTAACGGCGGGAAGATTGTCTCATCAAATTTACAGTCTGAATATCTTGCAGTGAAGACATCACCTGTAAGAGGTTCAAGGTAACGAATTATCGATGGGGAATCAAATCCCACATAAATTCCCAACCGTCGTTGAGGACCCATTTTAGTACGAAGTGGGGAGTTAATAGGTATATGTACAGCACAACCAAATTTTCGTAAATGTGAAATATTTGGTTGAAATCCAGTTAAGAGCTGTGATGGTGAAAGCTGATGATAAGCTGTTGGTCTAATTTTAACCAATTTCGATGCATGCAAAATTGCATGCCCCCAAGCTGAAACGGGTAGTTTTGATTGCATATTAATTAATGATTCTGCTAGACCATTTTGAGTATGAACATGAGCTACTGGATGTTCAATTTCAATCCCCAATGATAGACAATAATCATCAAATACTTGAGAAGTAAATTCTCCAACATTATCTAGTTGAATCGATTTAATTTGATGATCAGGGAAGTGTGCTCTCAATTTTATTATTTGAGCAAGTAGCTTGGAAAATGCCAAATTTCTTGTAGAAAGTAAACAGACATGTGACCAGCGAGTTGATGCATCAATCAATACCATAAAGTATTTGAATGGTCCACATTCAGGGTGGATTGGGCCACATATATCACCTTGAATTCTTTGTAAAAATGTTGGAGATTCAGAAGTGATTTTACTATATGAAGGTCGAGTGATTAATTTTCCTTGTGCACATGGGGCACATAAGTAATCACTTGGTAAATTCAATTGGTTTGATAAATCATGTCCGTTTGAGTTTTTGGCAATTTTACGCATCATAGTTGATCCAGGATGACCCAAGCGATCATGCCAAAGAATCAATGTCTTTGTATTTGTGAGCTTCTGGCTCATGTTTATAGAGTGAGATTCAACTATGCCAATTTTTGTAAAATATAAACCAGTTGAAATTGCACCAAATTTTTCTAGGATAAGCTTCTGGCTTTCAATTCTAGAAATAACACATAGATATTCTTTGTTGTTTTCATTTATAGTTTCAATATGGTATTCATTCATTCTTATGTCTTTGAAACTTAGCAGATTTCTTTTAGAATTGCTTGAGTATAATGCATTTTGAATGAAGATGTGTGTACCATTTGGTAATACTATATGGGCTCTTCCAGACCCTTCAATCATATTGGCAGATCCAGCTATGGTGGAAACTTTAGCTGAAATCTTTTCAGATAATTCAGAGAAAAACTTCTGGTTTTTCAAAATCGTATGAGTAGTTGCACTGTCTAGTAGGCATATATCATCATTCAAGTATTGATGGTCCATACCTAAATCAAGTCACTGGCTCCTTTTGCAGTAACAACTGTGCAATTTATTCTAACGCATTCAGGCATTAGTAAAATTTGTTTGTTAAACATAAATAAATTGCACAGAAAAATATGGGCCAGTCCTAAAGCATAATTCATTTTGCGTTACGAGAGACCGACGGAGCTGAAGCATAAGTTATCAAAATTTTGTGCAGGTTCGGATGAGCTTTAGATTTTACATGCAATGTACAAGGTGCAATACTATGTCATTTTAGCAACAATAAAAGAAGTATTGGAACGGTATTAAAAAAAACGATGAACACGTGAAGGAGCAGAAACAGATTTAATGCATCGGCCTGTTATTCAATAAACTACTGTATTTTACATAATTACTGCAGTTGTACAGTGTACAAAATGAAACAAATATAATATTTCGTAACTTGAGCACTAGAGAACAAATATATACCAGTACCTTGTCTGCGTGAAAGAAAATAAGACGAGAAGATTTTGGTTTTTTTTTTGTGTTGGAGAGAAGATGGTTTTCAGTGGATATATATAATACAACTGATTGCTGAGTTATGGCTAGAGAATAGGTTGATTGCTGAGTTATAGCTAGAGAATAGGTAATGACTAATTATTAGCTAGAGATAATAGCTGGCCATTTGACCAGGTAAAATAAAATAATCGTGTACCTATTGAAGGTAATTATCTAAAGGTGAACAAATTTTGAAAAACAAAAACTAACATTTGCAGAGCTTTGGCAACAAGAATAAAGTTCTGAGTATGATAAGTAAAGGAATAAATTTCATATGTAAACGATAAAAAAATTTCACATAAAACAAAATTGGTAAAATGAATAATAATCGAACTTGATAACATAAGAGCATTTCGTGCTGATAACGTGTTACAAAATAAAATAAGAACAAGTCAATAAAGAGAGAGAAGATATTTTATTCACTCGAGATGACATTATAATACAAATGAGCTCTATATTTATAGACTCCAAATCTAAAGAAAATTACAATACCGTCCTTGACCATTTAGCATATTCACCCATATTATAAATATATTATAACAAATTAAATCTTGTCAAAACATAATTAACTTAAATCAAAGATTAATTTAATAAACCCCCTTTTAAAATAATTAATAATTAATAATTAATAATTGTATATATTAGAGGTAAGGACAACTCTAAACACTATTTCCTCGGTGTTAAATGTGGAATGAATGTTTTATACCACCATTTTTAAAAGGTCAGTTTAGATAAATCTAGATCTTATATTCTTTTTATACTTGTCTTGATAAATCCATTTTAATCAAGTCCATTTTATTCATGAAATCTCTTTTAATTGAAATCCAAATCCATTTCAAAATACTTTCCAAACTCCCAGATTCATTTATAAACCCTTTTATAAATATTCAAAATCATTTATAATAATTGCTTTCATAAATATCGAACTTTTTATATAAATTTATTATAAATATCCAAACCTTTTTATAATCTCTCTTTATGAATATCCAAGTCATTTTTCTAAAAATTCTGTAATAAATACCCAAAATCATTTGTGAAACTTCTTTATAAACACTTGCTGTTTAAAAAACCTTCCTAAATAACCTTAAATCAAATTAGCTTCCTTTAATAAGCAAATCCATTTTATAAATCTCCTACAATTATGAAATCTTCTTTGCTTAAAATTTCAAATCTATTTACCCAAAAACACCTTATAAATTTCCAAATTCCTTTATAAAAGTCTTTATAAACTTCTTTTTATAACATGGAAAATCTTTCCCATTAGTTAAAAACATTTTTGGGAAAACCATTTGTCAAATCATTCTTTAAATATCTTGTTCAAAATGCACTAACATTATAACCATTTTAAAAATAAAATGAAATATCCATCTTTACAAAATCAAACAGAGGCTTAGCGACTGAAACGGTGTTTTTAATTTGGATTTACTTATCTAATATAACATGGCATCACATAACAACAGGTATATAATGGATCAGCACATAATAATTGATCAACTTAAGCAAATGTCTAATTCAATTATAATAGTAGAATGTTGTTTTATTATGCTAATAAATGTTATTTAGTTTTTCTAATCATACGGGGTTACCTAAGGGTAAGCGACATAGAAATCCCTCGATTTAAAATAAACAGGAAATTACGGTGGAGGATAAAAAATTTCAGCATTTTAGCCTCACGAAAAACCTTCAGTATTTTAGCCTGAATGACAAATTTCTTTAGGTATCAGTTTTTAGTTATTGATAGCGCTTTTAAGATACCAGTTTGTATTTATCGGTAGTAGTTTTTAGGTATCATTTTTTAGTTCGGTAGCAGTTTTGAAAGAATGTTTGTCCTTATGCATAATTTTGGAAGAATGTTTGTCGTTTTGATTAATTTTTAAGAGAATGTTTATCCTTTTGGTCAAAATATTGAGGTTGTGTCCTTGAGGCTAAAAGTATACGAATTTTTGTCCTTTAAATTAATTCCCCCTTAAAATAAATTTGAATGAAAACAGTTTAAAACAAAACTTTAAGTTCAAAGCGATTTTAAAATAAGTTAAAATCCTTTTTAAATAAGAATCAAATCCTTGTTAAATAGTAATTAAAATCTAATTAAAGGTAATTAAATCTTATCAAAATATAATTAACTTAAATCAAAGCTTAATTAAATAGAACCCCTTTTAAAATAATAATTAATTAATAATCACCTTAAATTAATAAATAATTAATAATTAACTAATCCGTAATTAATAATTAAATAATAATTAACCTTAATTAAGTAACAAATCATGATTAACTTAATTGATTAACATTTAAGTTTAGAAACCATTATTAACAATGATTAATACTAATTACCTTTATTAATCAATTAACAAATTAAATATTCTTTAAATAAATATATAATTCAATAATTAAACATTTATTCTCTAATTACTAATTTAAAGTTAGAAAACATTTTCTAAAAAGTTTCTAGGTGGAAATAAGTTTCGGATTTGGATGGTTTGGTTTTTACGAACTGCGCGTAGAGCGACTATTGCTATACAGACCCATAATTTCAAAACTTAGTTTTTAAGCAAATTAAATTCAAAACTCTATTTTCACACTTTAAGACTTATAATAAGTTAGAAAACACCTTTAAAAAAATTTCTAGGTGGAAACAAGTTTTGAAATCGGAAATAGTTTGGTTTTTACGAACTACGCGTATAGGGACTATCGTTATACAGACTCGTAATTTCAAAAGTTGAAATTTATTTTCTAACTTTTGAAATTTCCACTTTTGAACTCTTATTATTTTTAAATATAAATGTAAACTTTTGAAACAAAACAGATTTAATTTTAGAATTTAAACAATTTTAAAACCAATTTTAATATTTTGGAAAAAAGGATTTTAAATGTCGCTTTAAATTAGCGAACCACTAACTTTTATGGCGTGAACAACATAACCATTCTTATGTCATCTCCAACATCCCAAATATATCTTAAGCAATATATAATGATAGCATATACCATAAGATTTCAACTTGCAATAATTATGATATATTAACTATCATAGTTAAGTTATATGCCAACTAACTAAGCATAACAACATAACCAAAACATATACATTTCCAAGTACAATCACATATAATCAACCCAACTTCAATATTACATGTCCAAGCATCATAATCACCAATAATTATACAATTTTATGAGCAATATATTTACGATCAAAATAGTTTAGCTTTACTCACTGAAAGTTATGAAACTAAACCAATCTCCCATCTGAACTCTAATACAACCTAGCACATCATTTTGCCTTGGAAATATGGAACTTTTTTTGTCTTTAGGGGTCCTAATGGGCTTGGACTTGGTCTATGGGGCTCGGCATAGGTTGTTTTGGGTGAGTAAGAGTTTTTTTTTTGTATGGAGTAGTGAATGTATATGGATATAAGTGACTTTAGACTTTGTTTTATAGTATATGCACTAAATTTTCTCTTAGGAAAAGGAGATAAAAGTCATGAATGGAAGAAGTGGAGGAATGCAACTTCCTGCAATTTTCCGATAATTAAAATATTGAATTTAATAAGATTTTTGTAATTTAATATTGGAAAAAAATTAAAAACTTGTCATTTATTAATGAGAAAAATAACTATAATGAAATGTAATAATGTGATTTAATGTAATTGATGACTACTTCAATGAAATTCCAATTAATTGAAATGTTTGTAAATATAAAATTTAGTTATAAATTGTAATTAAGTAAATAAACCAAATGTTGCATTAAATGGTGAAATTGTATGTAATTAATTGAAATTGGGTAATATAGGATGGTTAATCAGGGCGTGAACTTATTTACTTGGCTTGTAAACAATAAACATAGGAATGTGCTTGAATTGGCAAGTTATAACAATGGTTTAATTATAAATTCACTATTTAATCCGTTGAAATAAATTGAAAATCAATTGCAATTAATCCAATTAAATATTGCAATTAATATGGTAAAAGATGATAATTGTAGATAATTGATGTAATAAAACGTAAACCAGTGTTAATTATATCCACAAGATGATAGTTGATTGAGTAATAAGATGTATCGAAATAAAATAATTTATTGGGATTTTAAATTATAATTAATGAATTTACTGAAACTGAGATTGAACACCGTAGTAGTGCAATATTTAACATTAGTTTTGACTTGGAAATTTACTTTAGAAGATTATAAATTACTAGGTAATAAAAAATGATAAAAAGTTTGTTAATCATAAAATCTAGATTGAAAAGGTGATTTAATTAATTTAATAATCATTTATTTAATTAACGTGAAAATAGCCATTTTAACCACTGTCTCGGATTTCGAAAAAAACGGTTTCACCGAATTCATAATGGTGAATTATTGTAAGATTTCAAGTTTCGTAGCGATCAGACTTGTCGTTTGATCATGCGGACTCGAAACGCGTAGAAATCAATTTAATGAAATCAATTTGAAATAAGCTGATTTTAAAAGCTAACTTCTTCATACAATGGAATTAGGACTTGAAACTTGTTCCATCGAGTTTAAAAATATTGAAAATATCTATTTTGATATACGGGATGATCTACTTCGTCACGGAGGCAGAATGGGCTTTTCGTGTCGTATTGTCAATTTAAATCAATTCCGGTGTTATTCATTCTTTTTATCGGGTTTTGTTCATATAAATAGACCGTTCTAACCCTAATGCCTTTTTATTTCTTATTTCTATGCATACAATTCCTTCTGTCTGTTCCTTTCTTCAATGGCAGTAACGATTCATATTATAAACCCTAAATTCAATTTCCAAATTAATTTCAAAATCAAACTTCTCAAAACCCTATCATACTATATACCGATTCAAAGCTCTCGGCGAGTGTAACTCACTACAACAATTCATTTCTCGAATCGAATCAATATTTGTCCATAAATCAGTGATTTATTCCTGGCCGTCTATAGGCCATAACTTCATTTAACAGTGCGTTTGCGACCGGAGTTTGATCGGGTGGCACTGGCGTGTAGAGGGTGTCGAGGCAAGTTGATCCATGGGGTTCGTGGTGGTCGGAGGCAAACAAAATCGCCAGAAAGGCTTGACCTAGCTTGGCGGCGGTGGAATAGACATGGACCACCTGACGTGGTCGCATGGGCGGCGTAGGTGCGCCTGGCCGAGGACATGGCGATGCTGGTTGTTGATCTTACCCTGGTTCACCGAGGCAGAAGCGGAATTGGATGATGCATGGCGGCTGTAGCTCCTTGGTTTGATTGCGTGTACAGGTGAACGTGGTAGGGTTTCATGAAATGATGATGCTGATGTGTAATGTGAGTAAGTATTGTTTTGTTTTATTTTAATTTGATTTTCAATTTCCAAACATTCTAGTATGCATAACTTTTACATACGAGGTCAGATTTACGCACGATTTGTTCCGCTTCGTTCGTAGCAAAATCCGAACATTATGGAACTGGTTTGGATGAATTTTGAGACTATTGAATTTTGGGTCTTATTTTGGATTTCAAATTGATTTGAAATCAAATGTGAGTGTTAACCCACTCACAACTATTAAATTATCATATGTTAGTTAATTTAAGTTTATGATGTGATTGGAAATTGATTGGTTGATGTTTGATAGATTTAATTGTCATTCCAGTTAAATATGACTTTTATTGCATTTAATCGTCATTAATTTAATATTGAATATAATTGTCAATTGAATACCTGTTGATGAAAATCAGTTAATTGATATTTTCTATTGGTTGATTGAATGGTAATTGTTACTGGATACTGATTGTCGATATTAGATGACTGAATGTTATATTTTATATTGTTATAACACTGCAAGTTCCCTATAGGTTGAAATGAACATACCCGAACGATTTAATAGATTAGGGAGAAATCGTTAAGGGTTGAAATGATAGACTCGAGCAATTTCATGGATTTGAAGTTAAATTTTAGGATTGCGGATCAAAATTATATATACCCGTAAATTTTAAAATTATTACGGATTGAAATGATAGATGTCTATATCACTTGACCATAGGGTAGAGAATTATACATGGATGCCAGATTGGTTAAATCAAACGATTTTAAATCCTTAATTTTTGAATTCGGTTAAATGATATTTTGAAATAAAATTGGATTTATACGAACTTAATTATTTTTGAAAACCCAAGCTTTAGATGTTGAAACGGGAATTCGTTTAAAGGAATTGTTTAAAGAAATTAAAGTGAAATTTTAATTTTGAATTTGAAGTATAAATGAAATTGATCAGAATTGAGTTATTGAAACCTTTTGAAAATGTAACTTTGAAATCTACTAAATTTGAAATAGTTTGAATTTATTAATTGAACATGGATTTGAAATCGATATTGATTAAATGGTTTTAAAAGAGAATTTGAATTGAAATACAAAATTTAGTTGTTGATTTGAAAGTTGGACATGGTCCAGATGTGGAGAAACGAAAGAAATAGTTTAATTTGATATGAATTTCAAATTTATTATTTTAATATAAACTGTTTAAAAATATATTATTTTAAAATCATGATTATTAAGATTTTCAAACATATAACTAATTTAATCTACTTTGAACTATTTTAACCATTTCAATCAATTTTAATTTATTTTAAATCTATTTAAACTATTTTAATCTACTTTAAACTAGTTAACCCATTTTAATCTATTTAAATATATTTAATCTATTGTAAATCTATTTAATATTTTAATTTTTTTAACCTATTTTAAATCTATTTCGACTTTCTTAAATCTATTTAAACTATTTTGATCCATTTTTAAACTATTTTAAAGTATTTCAAACTATTAAAAATTATTTTTAAACTATTTAAACTATTTATAACTATCTAAATTATTTTCTAAATTTCAGACTGTGTAAAGTAGAAGTGTTTATATTTAAATCCTTAATTTAAAGCGAATATGGTTAAATGATGTTATAACGTAAGTTGAGATTTGAAATGATATTTTATAGCGAAATAACATATTTGAGTGAATATGATTTCGAAGTGATATGGTTTTGAGAATGTGATATTTTGACATCAATTATGAATCGATTTTTGGAAATGTAAAAGAATCATCCAGTGTGAAATAAACGTTTGGTTGTTAAAGAGACCGGGATCGGATATTGTCATACTCTCTACCAATGCCGAAAACCACTTTAACAATTGTGTACATGGTAGAGATTTCAGTATAAAGTAGGATGGTTTGGAGAGAGATTCTGTATGAAGTATTAGCGTAGCCCTGACTCACGTGGGTCAGCTTGATGTGACTAAAACAGAAGCCACGCCGGACCGAGATCGCACCTCTGATTGGACATGCTTCTTCGATACCATATAATGAATTTGTGATTGATTTGATGGCCATCTCTCGATTTTGATTATGGAAGTGTGTTCCGAGATGGGCAGTAGTAGCTGCTATGCACTACCACCAGTCCGGATTCATAAAACGGTAGTATCATATCATGGGCATTGTCTCGCATGCCTTATTGCCCCCACTACGAGTTTGTTTTGTACCGTACCTATGTAGTGCTCTTTGGATAAACCACCGGTTTGGTGGAGCTTACGGTACTGTATAGACTACGATAATATATAGATGTGTTAAGGGGGATATGGGTAACGCTTTAATGCTATTTTAATACTTTACTTTACTGTCGACACTATTATAATAGCATATTTTACTATGTATGTAGATAGCTGTACAGTTAATGCCCCACTATTACCGCACTATATCATAGCGGATTTCTACTGCTACGATTTTTCCATATAGCCCTAAATATAGTCTTTCGGCTTTAAGCCCCGCTATCGCTATATCCCGTTATTCCCGCTATATTCCGCTATATCCTCTTTAAAAGAAATGAATTGAAAAATGACATTTATACATTTTAAAAATTATGAAATTAATTTATTTGATTGAATTTTTAGTATATTTTTAGAAATAAAATTACTCCAATTCTACTAAATTCAATTATGTTATATATAACAGTTTTACGTTTATTTACAATATATTCGCACATGCTTTTATTTAAAATTATTTATGTATTAATTATAATTCAATTGAATGTTAAATTTTCATTTAATTACCATTTAAATATTTGTAAAAAATGTTAAGTTTGAGTTTTATATGCTATTTTAGAGTCATCCACTATATCCTGTTATATCCTCGCTGTATCGCAACAATGACTTTTTGCACCTCCACCGCAGTGAATCTGCCAATCGCTTTAACTGCATAGGTAGATAGTTTAACGGATCCTTAGAAGATGGAATCCATAAAATCACTTAAGTTATTTCACTCACGTTAGACACTAGGTTGGAGATGTCAAACCTCGTAACATCTTCGACGTCATTACACTCATTTATTTACTTTTGATTTAACTTACATGAGATCTTTATGTTCTGACTCGAGCGTTTTGCCTTTTCAATTCAATCGGACCAGTCTGAGCTTTTTAATTTATCGAAGACTGCTTTTCTAGAGGACGAAGATGAAGATTTAATACTGCTATTATTTATTATATTATTTCCACTGCATCATGTTGTTCCACTGTATTTATTTATTTATTCATGTCGTATGTAACTTCGATCTGTGTTGTAAAAGTGTAATCAAATGTTATTTTGAACCGTTTATTTGATTATTATGTTTCGTCATTCCGCTATGAGATTCTATATTAGTTTTTCATTTAAACCGTCAAAAAGGGTGGGTTGTTACAGTTGGTACCATAGCTTTGATTTAGTGATAACCTTAGTTTTGTGGGGTCTGACTCATTAGAAATTGGGTATTAATACCCTAGAATGAGTCGTTAAGAGTATATATATGAGAAAGTGTTCTTTTTAGTTTATAAAATGTTTTTATATTGTGTTAATTTATTATGTTTAGTATTTATAAATTATGGTCAGTGCATAGGATGCTATGACATCGAGAGGGATTTCTAAACACTTAATATGATAGATTGACACAGCATTATTTTGAAATATAGGTAAATGAAATAATTTTGCCTAGTATTATATCTTTTATATAAAAGAATAATCTTTATAAATGTATAAAATTGTACGTGATATGTTTGGTTGTTTGTTAGGAAATGAAATTTTAAAATATTAGTTGCAAAAATGGGATTGTAAATAAAATGAATATAAATTGGAAATTTAGAACTTAAGTTTCGACATTTGAAAATTGCTTTCGAAAGTGTTCGAAATATAATATTAGTAGTATTTGCAAGTATTTCCAGATATAAATATTTTCAAAGTAATTTAAAAGAAGTGATTTAAAAGAAATCTAAAGGAAATTGATTCTGTACTTCCCTCTCTGTCGCTGAGAAAATAATTTCAGAGATGAGTGTACGCATCATCGACTTTTATTTTCAAGTTTCAAAGTGGAAAGATCGTTGTAGTAGCTTATAGCACATTTGTTTTGATAAACAAATTTTAATTCTATTTTCTATGTAGATTTGACATATATGAAAGATATGAATGTGTATGTATATATTATTTGAAAAGAAACCTGGAGTTTTGTTCTTAAACTTTGGGATAATTAGTAGTTTTCAGTTATTGTAACTGGTTGAAATCTTGACTAGATTAATAATTGGAAACTTCTAAATGGAAAATAAGAAATTTAATGATAAGTGATTTATGAAATACATAAGAAATTGGAAACTTGTAAATTTAAGAATAATGAAATTTAGAAAATGTAATTATTAAACATTTTGTTAACCAAAGTAAATGAGATAAACTTAGGTAACATTCAATTACATTCTAGAAGAAATATATATATATATATATATATATATATATATATATATATAATTACCAAAATATTAAAAATTAAAATGTTAATAAGAATATGTAATAGAATATTATACAAGTAAAACTTAGGAAATGAAAGTGTTCAATAGAATTTTGTATATAAATAAGAATTCTGATGTTATAAATTTTTTATAAACTTAAGCTAATAATTTTAAAGGCTGCTAATTAAATGTAATAGAAAAATTGAAGACTATAAGTAAATGATTATAAACTTAAGTTAACACTGAAGCTATTTATAATTGAAGTGAACAGTGAAAGTAAATGCTATATATGAAAGAAATAAATGTGAAGAAATAGAAAAAAAATTAAGTATGAGTTGCTTCACAAACGAATATTGATGTTAAAAGGAAATCAAAGTAAATAATAAATGTAATTGTACTGAAATAAAATGTATGCAATACTCTAATAATGAATCCATTGATTATTTTAAATAATTGAATGGAAATAACTTATGTAAGTAAATGAATATAAATGGAAAATGGTGTTGTATGTATGTATGTATGGGAAATAAATTGTTGTAAATTATGAATATAAATTAATGAAAATAAGCAGTGTATGAATGAATGAAACCGAAGAACAACAAATAATGTCAAAGGAGATTTATAAGAATGAACTAAAACGATACTTGAATTTTTGTTTGTTTTGGCTTATGGGATGGATCAGAAAGGATACTTCTAATTGTGTAAATGTGTATAAATAATCTATTAAGTTTTATTTAAGACTGTTGAATATATGGTAAATTAGTAGTTCATTTACCATTTTGTACAATTAAAAGTTTCTGAACCCAAACAAACCAATTGTTTTGGTTGTCATTGATGGAGGGTTGATTTCTTAGATTGCATGCGATGGTTGTATTATTTGGTTGCAAGTGAATATTGTTATGTTGTGTTGATTTGTTTTGTTATTAATTGAAATAACTTAATTATTTCTCTTTTTACATAATTATTAACCTCTTTGGATTATATAAGTAAAATACAGGTTGTGGAAGCAATAGCTACTGTTTTTGGTTTCATAAATAAGCATTGTTTGTCCCAAAAATAGGTATGTTTTCAAATTAAGGTTTTATAGTGATATTATATTATTTTTCCCATGGTTTGGTATTTTGAAATATGATATGTATATGATATTATTGATATTATTATTTCTCCCAGACCTCTCGTAAAATGGAGACTCTGCCGAAATTCTTTGTGAATTTTGGACTTAGGAATTTTTTGTGAAAGTGGAAATGTTTTCAAACTTTTATTGAACTTGAATATAAAAAGGATTTAATTGTTTATAATCTGATGTATTTTATTTAGATTATTTAATTATGTAAAATTACTTATTTATAAATTGAATACTTTGAATAAGATATATTAATTTCCTAGCTCCTACTTTTCTCTTTTCGAAAATAAAATGTTTTGAGTGGGGGAGAGTGTAACAATCAGTAATTTCCGATAATTAAAATATTGAACTTAATAAGATTTTTGTAATTTAATATTGAAAAATATAAAAATTTGTGATTTATTAATGAGAAAAGTAACTATAATGAAATGTAATAAGGCGATTTAATGTAATTGATGACTGCTTTAATGCAATTCCAATTAATTGAAATGTTTGTAATATAAAATTTGGCTATAAATTGTAATTTAGTAAATAAACCAAATGTTGTATTAAACGATGAAATTGTACGTAATTAACTGAAATTGGGTAATATAGAATGGTTAATCAGGACATGAACGTATGTACTTGGCTTATAAACAATAAACATAAGAATATGCTTGAATTTGTAGGTTATAACAATGGTTTAATTATAAATTTGCTATTTAATCCGTTGAAATAAATCGGAAATCAATGGCAATTAATCCAATTAAATATCACAATTAATATGGTAAAAGATGATAACTGTAGATTATTGATGTAATAAAACGTAAACCAATGTTAATTATATCTACAAGATGATAGTCGATTGAATAACAAAATGTAAACCGAAATAAATTAATTTACTGGGATTTTTAATTATAATTAATGAATTTACTAAAACTAAGATTGAACACCGTAGGAATGCAATATTTAACATTGGTTTTGACTTGCAAATTTACTTTAGAAGATTATAAATTACTAGGTAATCAAACATGATAAAAAATTTGTAAATTATAAAATTTGGATTGAAAAAGTGATTTAATTAATTTAATAATAATTTGTTTACTTAACGTGAAAATCGCCATTTTTGTCAATGTTTCGGATTTCGACGAAACTAGTTTCATCGGATCCGTAACGGTGAATTATTGTAAGATTTCAAGTTTCATAGCAATCGGGCTTGTTGTTTGATCGTGCGGACTCGAAATGTGCAGAAATCAATTTGAAATAAGCTGATTTTACAAGCTAACTTCTTCATACAATGGAATTAGAACTTGAAACCTGTTCCATCAAATTTAAAAATATTGAAAACAGATATTTTGATATATGGGATGACCTACTTTCGTTTCGGAGGCGGAACGGGCTTTTCAGGTCGCTATTGTCAATTCAAATCAATTCGGGTGTTATTCACTCTTTTGATCGGGTTTTGTTCATGTAAATAGATCTTTCTAAATCCTAGCAGCCTTTTTATTTCTTATCTCTGTCCGTAAAATTGCTTCTGTCTGTTCCTTTCTTCAATGGTAGAAACTAATTTATATTACAAACCCTAAATTTAATTTTTCAAATCAATTTCAAAATCATACTTCTCAAAACCCTATCATATTACATACTGATTTCGAAACTCTCGACGAGCATAACTCACTGCGACAATTCGTTTCTCAAATCGAATCATCGTTTGGCGAGAAATCAGTGATTTATTCTCGGCCGTCCATAGGACAAAGTTTCGTTTAACGGTGGATTTGTGATAGGAGTTCGATCGGGTGGCACTGGCCTGTAGAGGGTGTTGAGGTAAGTTGATTCATAGGTTTCATGGTTGTTGGAGGCAAGTAAAATCGCCAAAAAGGATTGACCTAGCTTGATGGTGGCGGAGTAGACGTGGACCACTTGACGTGGTCACATGGGAGGCATGGGTGCGCCTAGCCGAGGGCATGGCGATGGTGGTTATTGATCTTACCCTGGTTCACCGAGAACGCGATAGAATTTGATAATGCATGGCGGCTGTAGCTTCTTGGTTCGGTAACGTGTACAGTTGAACATGGAAGGGTTTCGTGAAACATTGATGCAGACGTGTAGCGTAAGTATTTTTATTTTAATTTCCAAACGTTCTAATATGCATAACTTTTGCGTATGTGGTCGGATTTGCGTGCGGTTTGTTCCGCTGCGATCGTAGCAAAATTTCGAATATTATGGAACTTATTTGGATGAATTCTGAGGCTGTTGAATTTTGGGCCTTATTTAGATTTCAAATCGATGTGAAATCAAAGGTGGGTGTTTTAACCCACTCACAACTACTAAATTGTCTTATGTTAGTTAATTTAAGTATACGATGTGAATGGAAATTGATTGGTTGATGTTTGGATGATTTAAATTGTCATTTCAATTAAATATGACTTTTATTGCATTTAATCGTCAATTAATTTAATATTGAATACAATTGTCAATTGAATATCTGTTGATGAAAATCAGTTAATTGACGTTATTTATTGGTTGATTAAATGGTGATTGTGATTGGATGTTGATTGTTGATATTGGATGATGAAATGTTATATTTTATATTGTCATAACATTGCAAGTTCCCTTTGGGTTGAAATGACACATACCTGAACGATCAGATAGATTAGGGAGAAATCGTTATGGGTTGAAATGATAGACTCGAGCGATTTCATAGATTTGAAGTTAAATTTAAGATTGTAGGTTGAAATGATATATACCCATAAATTTAAACTTATTACGGACTGAAGTGATAAATGTCCGTATCACTTGACCATAAGGTAGAAAATTATATGGACACCGGATTGTTTAAATCAAACGATTTTAAATCCTTAATTTTTGAATTCAGTTAGATGATATTTTGAAATAAAATTGGATTTACATAAAATGAATTATTTTCAAAAATCCAAGCTTTAGATGTTGAATGGGAATTGGTTTAAAGGAATTGTTTAAATAAATTAAATTGAAATTTTAAAGTTGAATTTGAAGTATAAATGAAATTTATCAGATTTGAGTTATTGAAACCGTTTGAAAATGTAACTTTGAAATCTACTAAATTTGAAATAGTTTGAATTTATTGTTCGAACATGGATTTGTTATCGATATTGATTAAATGGTTTTAAAGGAAAATTTGAATTGAAAGACAAAATTTAGTTTGTTGATTTGAAAGCTGGACATGGTCTAGATGTGTAGAAATGAAAGAAATAGTTTAATTTGATATGAATTTCAAATTTATTATTTTAATATAAATTGTTTAAAAATATATTATTTTAAAATCTTGATTATTAATATTTTCAAACATATAGGATAATTTAATCTACTTTAAACTATTTTAACTATTTCAATCAATTTTAAACTATTTAATCTGTTTTAAATCTATTTAATCTATTTTAACCTATTTTAAACTAATTAACCCATTTTAATCTATTTAAATATATTTAATCTACTTTAAATCTATTTAATTTATTTAAATCTATTTTAAATCTATTTAGGCTATCTTAAATTTATTTAAACTATTTTGATCCATTTTGAAACTATTCTAAAGTATTTCAAACTATTAAAAAATTATTTTTAAACTATGCTAAACTATTTATAACTATCTAAATTATTTTCTAAATTTCAGACTGTGTAAAGTGGAAGTGTTTATAAATCCTTTATTTAAAGTGAATATGGTTAAATGATGTTATAACCTAAGTTGAGAGTTGAAATGATATTTTCTAGTGAAATGACATATTTGAGTAAATATGATTTTGAAGTGATATGTTTTTGAGAATATGATATTTTGATATCAATTATGAATCGATTTTTGGAAATGTAAAAGAACTATCCAATGTGAAATAAGTGTTTGGTTGTTAAAGTGATCGGGATCGAATATTGTCATACTCTCTACCAATACCGAAAACCACTTTAACAATTGTGTACATGGTGCAGATTCCAGTATGAAGTAGGACGGTTTGGCGAGCGATTCTATATGAGGTATTAGCGTAGCCCTGACTCCCGCGAGTCGGCTTGACGTGACTAAAACATGAGCCACGCCAGGCCATGTGAGGTCGCATCTCCGATCGGACATGCTTCTTCGATACCATATTATGAATTTGTAATTGATTTGGTGGCCACCCCTCGATTTTGATTATGGGAGTGTGTTCCGAGGTTGGCGAAAGTAACTGCTATGCGTTACCACCAGTCCAAATCCGCAAAATGGTTGTATCCTACCATGGGCATTGCCTCACGTGCCTTGTCACATGCCTTATTGTTGAATATGCGAATATATGATTTTTGTTTGATGATAATAAACATATATATATATATATATATATATATATATATATATATATTCATTTAAATGTATTTGTTAATGTACTATTTTATTTTCACAGATTAAATAAATATGTGCTGAATAAAATGAATAACACAGAATTTAAATTCAAATAGACATTTTATTCAAACAAATGTTTATTACAATTTTAAATAGTACAAATTTGAGCTGTCGCTATACATATACAAATTCAGCGAAAACACAATTTCGATTACATCATAATTTCTAATTTACAAATGCACCTCACTACATACCCCTCATTCACTCATATTTATCTTCAACTCTATTCCAAATTGAATCCAGCATTTGAACAATCTGCAAAAATAAATATTGAAGCAGTAAAATAGAAAAGAAAATACTTTTGCAGTGTAAAATAAAATATATTTTGAAAATATTATTTGCCTCGGTTATTTGGGTTGTTCGTCGTCATTTAATTTTGAATTCATCATACATGAACAGCTTGTGACATGTATAATGCATCACTATACATGCCACAAGGCCATGCACACCGACATACACTTGATAAAATTACAGGGACAGGTGAGCACAAGGTCAAACCCAAATCAAAAGCTGGGTTCAACTCAAGTGAAATAAATATTAGGTCACGATATTGATTACAAGGTCAAACCCGAGCTTTAAGCTGGATCTAACTCAGGTGTAATATGACACAACCTCGACCAAAAATTCAAATAACAACATATGAACCCAGACAACACATGCAAATGGACAAAACTTTCTGTAGTGTACAGAGCAAGAACAAGTGAACCAGTGAATCACACAACAGCTCAAATGGGTAACTGCACAAGACCAGTCCACTTACAAGTAAATCCGGGCATCGTGCAATAATGCATATGGTCAAGCACAAATATATGTACATATATGGTGATAAACAAGTTTAAAACAATGTGACAACAATGCAGACCTAGCAACAATGATGAACCAACAGAGGCAACAGAAAGCTAATGATCAATCCAAATGTACCTGAATACAATGAACTGGTTTAGCTTAACTAACACAAATACAAAATATACATTGGAGACATAGTTGCAAACAGGTTTGAACGTACAAATATATATACATATGCAACAACAATACAGGGTTTAGTTCAATATGCAAATGAAGCCACCAGACTATATGAATACATGGAGTAATGCAACATAGCATATTCAAGTGCATCATATCAACATCAATGTACATGAACACAATGCAACAGTCAATGGTGAAGCAACTCAAGCCAACATATAATATATACAACAAGCTCCAGATGGTACATAAGTAAATGGCAACAGCAAGAGATGCATCATTGAAACAGTGGCTCAACATCAATATGCAAGAAATCAAGCTACAACATATACACCAAGCAGACTGTACAAGAAACAAATATGCAAGACTAGACAACATGAATGTACAAACAACATGAACACATGAGTCAATGCTACGAAGATGAACCAGACAAGAAATGACAACAATAGACCAGAAAAGCAACAACTTAGGTGAAACAAGTTCAGTCTAGCAGTGACAGTGCCAAAGACACGAAGGTTGAAATCAAAACCGTGAAGAAGCAGTGGGTCAAAAATCCAAGCAGTAATTAATCAAAACAGCAACAAATTCAACCAATTGAAGGCAATCGATCAAGCACGTATTTTCAATCATGCCAAAGTCACATATTATCACAGTATTGAATGACCGAAGTCAGGTGATGTCAAAAACCAAGTCAAAGCAGTGACAAGGCCGAAGTCAAAAAGGAAATATTTTTGCAGAGGAATAATTCAAACAAAAGAAATTCACATAGCAGTTTTTACAAAGTCAAATATAACAATTTCAAACCTAATTCGAAACCGTGGTGAGCAAGGAAAACATCGTCAAAAGATCAAAGCCGTGATTATCAAGTCTGTAGGAAATATACGAATATGAACAAGTCAGAAATCATCATCAACATCCAAGCAACATCAAACGGTCGAAAAAAAAGTAAACGACAAATTCAAATGAACGAAATTATAGGATTTCGATTCCTATACAAACCCAATCATCATCGGCCGTGAAAATCATCGAGTTCAAGCTAGCTAAACAGTAAAGCAAAAGGAATAAATCACATACCAGTCGAACTCGATCAAAATTGAAGGAGCCATGAGCGTGATAAGTTGATTGTCGAAGCAAAGTGTAAAAAATTTATCATTCAATCAATAATTAAAGTTGGCTTCTTCAATCAAAAGCCCTAATTTTATCAGAGAGGAACGAATGAAAGAGAACGCAAAAAGGAAGGCAACCATTTTCAAAGATTGAAGTATAAGGAAGCGGGTCGATAAAAGAATAAAGGGGATAATATTTTTTGATCACTTAACAAATATTTGAGCCGACTTATTCGACTTAATATTTGGGCTTTAATATTTTAAATTAAGGTTTAGTTGTTTTTAATTGTTTTTAAATTTTTATTTTTCCTTTAATTTTTTGTAATTTCTAGTCGTGTGACTAGGGGATGAACTACGGTGGTGTAGTTTGAGAATTCGCAACTCAGTGGCTGAGTTGTGGTAGGGTTTTAAGCGTAGAGTTAAGGTTATTCGATAGTGGGTGTCGTGAATTTATGTGTGTAAGTGTCTGACTTCTTAATTTCTAGCAGAAACCTTAGGGGCAACACGTAGGCAGGGTTTTGCCGAAGTTAGGTAAATCTATGTGTTCTGTTTATATTCTTCTATTATCCATGCTGCTATTATTATGCTATACCTATGTTGCATTATTTTATATAAACTTCCGCAATAATTTTTATAGTTGGTAGTATCAACCTATTCACCCCCTCTAGGGTGAAATCGATCATACAAGTGGTATTAGAGCCATGTTCAAACGCCATTTTTGTTTTTAAAGTTTTGATTTTTTAATAACCAATATTTGTTTTACAAATTTGTATTTTTAAAAGGGCTTCTTTTAATGAAGGTTGGTTCAATATTATTCTTCCTGTTTTTGATGGAACAGATTTTTTGAATTGGAAATTAAAAATGGAATTTTATTTAAAATTTGTTAATGTTAAATATCGGGATATTATTAAAAATGGGGTGATATAATAGACGAAAGAATTACTTCGATTAATGCTCTTGCTATGCATATAATATATTCTCATATTAATCAAAATAATTTTAACTTTATCTCTCATTATGAAAGTGCACAGGAAATCTGGAATACTTTTGATGCAATATATGATGCAAAAGTCAACAACTGTGAGAGATCCCCTATAATCAAATCAGAATTAAAGAAACGTGCTTAGCAGCATTGGTAAAAGGAAGTAGTGATGATAATAATGATGGAGCAGCTGAGCTGGCATTACTAATGAAGAGATTCAAAAGTGGAACCGCAAATACAGAAATCTAGCTCTAAATTAAAAATTGAAAAGCAGAATAGTCAAAGCACTAGAAAACCCAGAAGAACGGGAGATCATCTGTCACAAGTGCAACCAACCCGGACACATCAAGCCAAATTGTTTTCGAAATCGACATGGCGAAGAAAAGAAATAAAAAAGGAGAAGTTTTGCAGCCATGTGGAATAAAAGTGCCGATGATAATAAAAGCACTAGCAGCAAGAGTGAGAAAGTAGATCTGTGCCTTCGAGGTGATATAACCGATAGTAATGATGATGAGCCAAGCGAGGTGTCAAAACTTACTCATTAAGAATTACTTATATATTTCCACGAAGTAAATGGCTGTTTTGAACGACTTAGGGATAAATGTGCCAAAATTGAATCACAAAGAGATAGTTTGATAAAATCAAATAAACAACTTAATCAATTGGTTAAAAACTATCAAACTAAGAGGCCTAAGTGTAATAAATGTCCAATATTCGAAGAAGAGATTAAAAAATCAGAAATTAAAATTAAATTGCTTGAAAATGAAATTCAGATTTTAAAAGAGAGTGAAAGCATTAATAGAGAAAATTCTATTAAAAATTGCACTCAATTATTGAACGAAAATGAATCTCTCAAAACACAAGTCCAACAATTGTCTACAACTTTAAGAAAATTTTCCAAAAGTGAAAAATCGTTGAATATGCTTTTAGGAAAATAAACCGTTAATACACTTAGACTAGGACTTGGATATAATCGATCTGAACTAGTTAGAAGCAAATTTAATCAAGTCAAAACCGAATGCACAATTTGTAGAAAAATTGGACACAATCAAAACAATTATTGGTATAGACCCAAACACATGAAAACAATTCCAATTTGGGTTCCAAAAGGCAGAATATAAGATCCCTTAAGGTTAAACAAATCTGGATACCGAAAGGAACGTATATAAATAGTTTTGGGCTCACAAAATTATTTTTCAAAATCTTTTTTCACTAACAACCATGGACCAATAAAAACAAATAGGTCACAAAAATATTTTCTCGTGTAGGTGTGGCAGCAGGCTAAGGAACATCAACAGTGTTATCTGGATTCTGGCCATTTCAGATACACAACGGGCGACTAATCAAAGTTCCTTAGCCTAGCATAAGGGTGACAGAATCACAATGGGCAAACAACGAAAAATTATCATAAAGGTAAAACAGGTAATGGTATATTTATTTTGAACGATATATTAAATGTGATATTCTGCAACATAATTTGAATTAATCCAGCCAGTTATATGATAAAGTTATGAATGCTGATTTTGATTTTGACTTTTTTCAAAATTGTCGGCCAAATTATTCTTTTATGCCGAGAACACTTTAAAGATCTCTAGAGTCTTTGAACTACTTCATATAGATTTGATTGATGATAATACATTTGGCTGACTCTATATTCACGGTTTTGTTTACATGGTTTCAATTCAAACTCAAATGGTGTAAAAATGAATTCAAGGTATTTGTTGCAACATCGTGGTCTGGTCTATGATATCAAACTAATTATAAGCTCGAGTGAAAGAAAAATTCAGATGTAGATTACACTGGTAATCTAGTTGGTAGAAAAATTACTAGTAGAATGTGATTTATGATGAGACATTCAGTAACTGCATCGTTTGTTTTTCAAAGAAAATATCTGTATATTTTTCATTTCAAATAATTTCTAAACTGCAGACATTTTTCTAAAACCCCTTCTAGAAAATCACTTTTGTTGACCATGTTTAAGATTAGTCATTTTGGAAATTTTGATTTTATAATTATTTTTGGATTTGATTTTAAATGACTACATTGACTAATCTGACTCCTATTGATTATCGAAAAGATAAATAGTGATTGAAAAAGTGATGAGTGTTGATATTAATCATATATTATAACTTGTGGCAACATAATTAGTAAATTTCTTTAGAAACTTAAACAAGAGTTATAAAACTTTTTGTTGGTAAAAATTCCATGAACATTTCTATTTCTATCATATTTTTATCGACCATCACTCATCAAAATTTAATATAGTTTGTCAATATGTGGTATTTTAAACAGGAAATCATTCGTTTTTCATTATATATATATATATATATATATATATATATATATATTAGAAGGATCCAAAGTATTCACTGTCATTTAAAAGTCCTCACGGTTGTGCATAGGTGAATTACTTGGAATTTTTGATTATGTGCTTCCACGCTCATTTAAAAGTCCTCACGGTTATGCATGTGTGGAACGCATATCAAAATTGATTGATTTAATAGACAAGTTGATTCTAATCCCATTTAAAAGTCCTCACGGTTATGTGTGGTTAAAAGATACTTGAATTCATTTTTAAAAAAAAAATGGGAATACTATAATCTCATTTAAAAGTTCAAAAGGTTATGCATGGTTAGTAAATATTCAAATTCCTAAAAAAAAATACCACAAATAGACATAGTTATATGGTTTTATATGATGACATCATCCCTATCATTCTAAAGTGGAATATGCATCAAACAAAGTGTTTATGTTTTTTTGTTTGATTTTTTGTTGAAATTTAATATTTATACCCGATTGAGTATTAATGTTGTATTAATGTCTATCACTTTATCTCTATTTTTCTAGCACTATTACTCTTTGCTGATAACAAAAGGAGGAGAGAAAGGTTAAGATTTTGGCAAATAAAATTTAAATATTTTATTTTATATTCTCATGCATATATGAAGGGGGAGTTTTGTGTAGAGAAGGAGCATTCAAATAGGGGGAGCAAATTGAATGATCAAATACATTTAATAAATTCAAAATCTTAAATATATATTTGTTATCATCAAAAGGGAGAGATTGTTTAATATGCGAATATATGATTTTTGTTTGATGACAATAAACATATGTATATATATTCATTTAAATGTATTTATTAATGTACTATTTTACTTTCACAGATTAAATAAATATGTGTTGAATAAAATGAATAACATAGAATTTAAATTCAAATAGATATTTTATTCAAACAAATACTTATTACAATTTTAAATAGTATAATTTGAGCTCTCGATATATATATATATATATATACACACACACACACACACACACACACACACACACACACACACAAATTCAATGATAATACGATTTTGATAACATCACAATTTCTAATTTACAAATTCACCTCACTACATATCACTCATTCACTCGTATTTATCTTCAACTGTATTCCAGTTTGAATCCAGCATTTGAGAAATCTGCAAAAATAAATACTGGCGCTGTAAAATTGAAAAAAATATATTTTTGTAGTGTAAAATAAAATGTATTTTGAAAATATTATTTGCCTC
This sequence comes from Allium cepa, assembly GCA_030765085.1. Lineage (NCBI taxonomy): Eukaryota > Viridiplantae > Streptophyta > Magnoliopsida > Asparagales > Amaryllidaceae > Allium > Allium cepa. The sequence continues at coordinate 546,785,321 of CM060942.1, forward strand.
AGTTATTTGAGTTGTTCGTCATCATTTAATTTTGATTTCATCATACACGTACAGCTTGTGACATGCATAGTGCATCACTATACATGCAACAAGGCCGTGCACACCAATATACACTTGATAAAATTATAGGGACAAGTGAGCACAAGGTCAAACCTAAATCAAAAGCTAGGTTCAACTCAAGTGAAATAAATATTAAGTCATGATATTGAGCACAAGGTCAAACCTGAGCTTTAAGCTGGATTCAACTAAGGTGCAGTATGACACAGCCTCGACCAAAGATTCAAATAACAACATATGAACCTAGATACACACGCAAATGGACAAAACTTTCTGTAGTGAACAGGGCAAGAAGAAGTGAACTAGTGAATCACACAGCAGCTCGAATGAATAACTACACAAGACCAGTCCACTTACAAGTAAATCCAGGCATTATGCTATAATTTATATGGTCAAGCACAAATATATGTACATATATGGTGATAAGCAAGTTTAAAACAATGTGACAGCAATGCAGACCTGGCAACAATGATGAAAAAATAGAGGCAACAACAAGCTAATGATCCACCCAAATGTACATGAATACAGTGAACTAGCTCAACTCAACTAACACAAATACAAAATAAACATTGAAGACACAGTTGCAAACAGATTCGAACGTACAAATATATATACATATGCAACAACAATACAGGGTTTAGTTCAATATGCAAATGAAGCCACCAGACTATATGAATACATGGAGTAATGCGACATAGCATATTCAAGTGCATCAGACCAACATCAATGTACATAAACACAATGCAACAGTCAATGGTGAAGCAACTCAACCCAGCATATAATATATTCAACAAGCTCAAGATGGTACACAAGTAAATGTCAACAGCAAGTGACGCATCAGTGAAACAGTGGCTCAACATCAATATGCAAGAAATCAAGCTACAACATGTACACCAAGCAGACTGTACATGAAACAAATATGCAAGACTGGACAACATGAATGTACAGACAACATGAACACATGAGCCAATGCTACAAAGATGAACAAGACAAGAAATGACAACAATAGACTAGCAAAGCAACAACTTAAGTGAAAAAAGTTCAATCTAGCAGTGGCAGTGCCGAAGACACAGGGGTTAAAATCAAAACCGTGAAGAAGCAGTGGTCAAAAATCCAAGCAGTAATTAACCAAAACAGTAGAAAATTCAACCAATCAAGGCGATCAATCAAGAAGGAATTTTCAATCACGCCAAAGTCACATATTATCACAATATTAAATGACCGAAGTCAGGTGATGTCAAAAACCAAGTCAAAGCAGTGACAAGGCCGAAGTCAAAAAGGAAATACTTTGGTAGAGGAATAATCTGAACAAAAGAAATACACATAGCAGTTTTTACAGAGTCAAATATAACAATTTCAAACCAAATTCAAAACCGTGGTTAGCAAGGAAAACATCGTCAAATCGATCAAAGCCTTGATTATTAAGTCTACAGGAAATATACGAATATGAACAAGTCAGAAATCATCATCAACATCCAAGCAACATCGAACGGCTGGAACAAAATAAATGACAAATTCAAATGAACGAAATTATAGGAATTCCTATATAAACCCAATCATCATCAGTCGTGAAAATCATCGAGTTCAAGCTAGCTAAACAGTAAGGCAAAAAGAATAAATCACATACCAGTCGAATTCAATTAAAATTGAAGGAGTCGTGAGCGAGTCAAGTGATAAGTTGATTGTAAAAGAAAAGTGTAAAAAATCCATCATTCAATCAACAATTAAAGTTGTCTTATTCAATCAAAAGCCCTAATTTTATCAAAGAGGAACGAACGAAAGAGAATGCAAAAAGGCAGACAGCCATTTTCAAAGATCGAAGTACAGGGAAGCGGGCCGATAAAAGAATAAAAGGGATAATATTTTTTGATCACTTAACAAATATGTGGACTGGCTTCTCCAACTTAATATTTGGTCTTTAATATTTTAAATTAGGGTGTATTTGTTTTTAAATTTGTATTTTTCCTTTAATCTGTTTTAATTTCTAGTCGTGTGACTAGGGGACAAATTACGGTGGTGTAGTTCGAGAATTCGCAACTTAGTGGCTGAGTTGTGGCAGGTTTGAGCGTAGAGTTAGGGTTAGTCGATAGCGGGTGTCGCGAGTTTATGTGTGTAAGCGTCTGACTGCTTAATTTCTAATAGAAACCTTAGGGGAAGCACATAGGCAGGATTTTGCCGAAGCTGAGTAATTCTGTGTGTTCTGTTTTTATTCTGCTATTATCTATGCTGCTATTATTCTTCTATATCTGTGTTGGAATGATTTAATATAAACATCCGCAATAATTTTTATAATTGATAGTATCACCCTATTCACCCCCTCTCTAGAGTGAAATCGATCCTACACTTATCGCGCCCACTACGAGTTTGTTTTGTACCATACTTATGCCCTCGGGATAAACCACTAGTTTGGTGGAGCTTATGCTACTATATAGACCACGGGAATATATAAATGTGCTAAGGGAATATGGGTAACTCCTTAACGCTATTTTCATAATCTACTTTACTGTAAACACTATTATAATAGCGTATTGTACTATGTATGTAGATAATTTAACGGATCCTTATGAGATGGAATCCCGAACATCTTTTAAGTTGTTGCACTCACGTTAGACACTGGATAGGAGATTTCAAACCTCGTAACATCTTTGATGCCGTTACACTCATATTTATTTATAATTGATTTAACCTACATATGATCTTTTAGTTTTGACTCGAGTGTTTTGTCTTTTCAATTTGCTCGGGTCAGTCTGAGCTTTTCAGTATATCGAAGACTGTTTTTCTGGAGGAAGAAGAGGAAGATTTAGTACTACTATTATTTATTACATTATTTCCACGGCCTCATGTTGCTCCACTGCATTTATTTATTATTCATGTCGTATGCAACTTTGATTTGTATTGTAAAAGTGTAATCAAATGTTATTTGTAAAACAGCTTCATGAACTGTTTATTTGATTATTGTATTTTGTCATTCCGCTACGAGATTCTGTGTTTGTTTTTCTTTCTTTCTCTGCTTTTTCTTATTTACCCCATAATAACCCTTCCTTTTGAATGGTTTGAGTCTGATGTGTGTGATTTATCGTCGATTTAAACCGTCAAAAAGGGTGGGTCGTTACAATGAAGTTGAAAATAGAAAGGAGATGAACTAAGGAAAATAAAGAGAGTGAGGAGGTATTTATAGAAAACGAGAGGAGTAAATTAGTAAAATGACTATAGGATAATAATAATAAACTTATCATGAAAGCATGCTTGCCATACCTCCCCACCATCCTCTCCAACATCACCCCATGCGCCATGCTTTAGTGTACTCCATTGATTAATTTAGGTAATGGATGAGCTTAACTTAGGGTACTTATGTTACTATTTGGCACTATTCACACAATGCTTGATTAATTTAAGTCGAACCACCATTATCTTAATATAATACTTACTTTAACTTAATATAAACTTATTTTAATCCTATGATACACACACACATATCTGTGTGTGCATGCTACACAAATGTGCACAACATTTCCGATGATTTTCGGGTATCGAAAAATCGAAATTTCAAAGAACGTTCTTCGGTCACATTTTTTTTATTTGAACTATCTATATTGGTAAAAAAAAATTTGAAAATTATGTTATCATCATTATTAAATAATTAAAATAGGTTTATTCTCCAATAAAAATCCATTTATTGATTATATAAATATATTTAAATAGCCTATTACAAAGTGGCAAAATCCTACGTCGTTACAAATTTAATTTACCATAATTTGTTATTATTTAAAAGGTTCATGTTATTCTTAATTTATAAAACCAATTATTTAAAATTTATTAAATATTCGCAAATAAAGGCAGCAAAATTCCAGGTCGTTACGTTCTTTATAGCACTTTCCACTTGGAATGCTAAACAGCCCTCCTACCAACAACGCAATACTCGCATTCATCCATACAAGTTTGTTCTGGGACTGATCAAAATACTTGAGAGCTCCATCTCCAAGTTCCATCATCTTCAAGATGTCTTCACTTCGAAACACATTTGTTGGATCGAAGTGGCTTTCATATAACATATCAAATCCTGGGTTCTTCGAAATAACATTCGATAATTCCCGGTAAACTCAACCACGGTTCTTTAGGAAATAAACAATCAAAGGTGAGAGCAAAGATCACTTCCTAACCATTAGTGGACGAATTTCCTTATCATTATCTTAGGAGAACGAAACAATATTTATACCCACAGTACATCGTCATCGAAGATGACAGTGCCAAAAAACTCATATGTTTCGCCTAGATATTTCCAAAATTATATTAGGTCTAAATTTGATAGTCGGTTATTTAACTATCGAATAACAAATGTTCAATCGAGAATTTAATTTTATAGGAAAAACCAACATTGGTTAAGCACCAAGCAACACTAACCCTTTTATTAATAAATCTATTATTAATTAAATTCATTTTGTAATACTTGAATCAAAAATTCTTTTTACAAAGGTTGATGAAAACCCAAAATCCCTATTTCTCCATACTTGGAAAAATATCTATATGCTTATATTAATGGTATAAGTATATTCACCAATAATTTACCCCTTTTTTCCAATTCAATACCATTTATAAACCTTATTATAATCCACAAAACCATTTCTAAACACCTTTTATAAGTTTATAAATCCATTTCTAAAATTCCTTTTATAAATATCTAAAAACATTTATATTACGCTTTTACCCCTTTTAAGCAATCTTCCTTTACATTTCTCAAAACATGTTATAAGATTCCTCTTATAAAAACCACATCTATTAATAAAACTCCATCTATAAATCTTTGAAACGACTATAACTAAATTATAATCATTTACCTTTAAAAACTACTATACAGCATTATAAATAAATAAATACTTAATTTAAAACATGTTAAAATAATCATTAATAATTTTCAAAACATTCCTAAGTAAACAATAATGATTTGTCTTCAACATTAACATAAATAATAATAATTAATTTTCAAAACTTTACTAATAAATAATTTAAAACTAATTTCAACCCATTTTGACAATTTAAATAATAAAACTTTCATATATTAAAAATATTGACAAACCCCTTTAAAGCAATATTAATATAAATAAACAGCTTTTAAAACATAAGTATATTTCCTTGATAAAAATCCATACATAACTGTCCACATAATCGTTTCCATATTTTATTAGCAAGATTCATAAATCTTTATCTATTTTATAAAACTTACTTTCATAAAATTCATTTATTTATAGAGATGTATTTATAACTCCATCCCTTTATAAATCTCGTGTATTTATAAAATCCCACTCAAAAACATAATTTCAACCTAATTGCAATGTTGCTCCCATACTCATGGATTTCTTTTATTAATTCTTTTTTATTTATATTATCTTTCGACATCTTCCAATTTACTCTCACCTTCAATTTCCAAAATAGAATCAACAATTTTCAAAAACAACATTCCATATCCTATAATGAATCCACCACTTTGTGATTTATTTCCCTATTTATCCAACGATAAAAGTTTCCATAAAATTTATAAACACCGTTTATAAATCCATACTTTTATTAGCAAAGTATGATTTCGCAAATCTTCACTTCCTTTGCAAAATATCACTTTTATATATTTATAAATTTCATCTTTGTTAACAAATTATAATATATATACCTATAAAATGTTTTTATTAATATATACATATGTATATATATTACTTTATCTAAAATGGTTAATAAATATTTACATAAAAATATTTCAATTTCTAGTTAAAACCATATCCTTTGTTATAGTAGATGAGCTTATTTTCTATGATTTTAAAAATCTTTACTCACAGTTCAAAAACTCTATTAAAAATGCACTGCAAAACTATTAAATTTTAATATCCACAGAAATCATACATTGGATTTTAAAATAAATTACTTCTTAAAATAATTCAGGAAAATTATTTATTTAATTTTCTGAAATAACTTTGAAATCCCCTTTTACACGAAATCATTATTTTATAATATTTTGAAATAACAATATATTGTAGGATCGATTTCACCCTAGAGGGGGTGAATAGGGTGATACTATTAATTATAAAAATTTAATGCGGAAGTTTATTAAAATAATATTTTCAACGCAGATATATTAGAATAATAACAGCACAGATAATAACAGAATAATAAATGCAGAAATAGAACAACGCAGAATTTACCCAGCTTCGACAAAACCTTGCCTACGTGCTACCTCCAATATTTCTACTAGAAATTAAGCAGTCAGACGCTTACACACGTAAACTTACGACACCCACTATCGACTAACCTTAACTCTATGCTCAAAACCCTGCCACAACTCAACCATTGAGTTGCGAATTCTTGAACTACAACACCGCAGTTCGTCCCCTAGTCACATGACTAGAAATTACAATGTTTAAAAGAGAAATTAAAAACATTTTAAAACAATAAAATAAATAAACCCTAATTTTAAACCCTAATGCCCAATATAGTATAAAAAGAAGCCAGCCCAAAATTAAAGCATAAGAGTAAACTTGTCTCCCTTCTTTTATTTTGCTTGTATATTACTTCAGCCCGCTTCCTTGCTTGGTGAACATGGCGGCTCATTCCTTTATTTACTTGCTCGTAAATTAGGGCTTTTCAATTGAAGAAGCGCCGACTTTAGTAGTTCGATCGAATGATGATTTACGTCCTTACTTTGTCGATCGATGCTCTCTTCTCTTAGCACACAGCTCCTTCAATTTTGATTGAGTTCGAACTTGCTTGGGTATGTTATTTGTTACTTTTTTCTTTACTGTTTTGCCTTACTTGAACTCGATCATGATTCGAGTTGAATGATTATTATTTTTGCTTGATTTCAAATAATCTTCACGGTCGATGATGATTGGGTTATATAGGATATCGAATTCCTATATTTTTGTTCATATAAATTCATTTGAATTCATCTGATTATATGCTTGGCCGCTCGATTGTGATTGAATGTTGGCAATTATACTTAGCTTGTTCAATTCGTATATTTTCTGGTAGCTTGATTCACATGGCTTTGATTCTAACTTGTTTGATTTCTTGGTCATCATGGCGTTGAATTGCTTTGGGAAATTTTTTTCTTGCTCACCACGGTTTCGATTTTCTGGTATTCAAATTTGTTGACTTCGGTCACTTTTCTGACTTGTTCATCGCGGCTTTGAAATTGTTGTCTTTGTTGGAAACTGCATACGTGACTGGTTTGCTTTGTGCTTGTTGACTTCGACATGACAAAGGTTTTGATTTTAATTTGAAACTTCTTCTTCGAATTCTCTGTTGCTTCTGGCTTTACTGAATCTTCATTGACCTGTATATTCGAGTCTGCACTGATGTAAGAATGGTTATTCATGTTGTAGCTGGTATTTCATTTTCAGTTTGTAATTTGTATATTCATGGTGCATTGCATATATATCAATTTATGTGTGTTTGAGCTTTGCCTCTATGTGTTCATGAGTGTGTTCATTTGAAGTGAACTGGGTTATGGTCTTGCTTGCATCATCTGTTGGTCTTGGTTATTTTGAAACTGCTACCTTTGGTTCATGTTGTGCAGTACTAGCTCTGTTTACATATGTACTGCCTACATATGTGTTTGCATTGACTTCATGTAGTCATCATTTTGATTCCATATTGCCTGGCTTGAAATCTTGATAGCATTTTGGTCATTCTTAAACTTGATATAGTCTGCACTGTGTATCTCCATTCTCTTGTATAGCTGTGCATGTCACTACTGCATTGTATTTGCATCATGTTTATATATGTGTGTGTGTGCGCGTGTGTACTAGCGTGTATGCGCCTCTTGAAGTCTGAGTTGTTGTCATGTGTACTCAGTTGGTTCATGTATATGCTTCATTTGTATATCTACTTGAGTCTGGTTCATGATATTTATGATGCTGGTTCATTTAACTAGCTCGAGTTTCTTTGAGTCTCCATTGGATTTCACTCTATTGTTGTCTGGTCGACACTCGCTCTTGGTCTTCATTGCACTTGTGCATTGCATTTGTATACAGTTGAGTTTCTTTTTGAACTGGTCGACACTTTGATGCCAGACTCATTCTTGTTTTGGTATGCCACTGTTTTATGTACTTTGGGTTCTGTTTGCATTGCATATTGAACTGGTGCACTTGATATCTTCAACTCATTGTACCTTTCCTAATGTACATGTATGTTGCATATGTATACATGTAATTTTGCTTGCATGATGGACTCTGGTAGTTACATTATTGTTTGGGTTCATATGCACTTGATTCATGTTATTACTGTATATATATATATATATATATATATATATATATATATATATCTTTTTGAAATCGCCTCACCATTGGCTATTGACATGTGTTCATGTACATTTGGATTTGTTTTTCTAATTGCACCTGAGTTGAAATCCAGCTTAAAGCTCGGGTTTGACCTTATGCTCGTATTGTGATTTCACTTGAGTTGAACCCGGCTATTAATTTGGGTTTGACCTTGTGCTCACCTGTCCCTGCAATCTTGTCAAGTGTATATTGGTGTGCACGGCCTTGTGGCACGTATAGTAATACACTATGCTTGTCACAACTTGTTCGTGTTTGATGCATTCAAAATTAAATGATGACAAACAACCCAAATAACTAAGGCAAATAATATTTTCAAGATCACATTTTATTTTACACTGCAAAATATTTTCTTTTCAATTTTACAGCGTCAGTGTATATTTTTGCAGATTGCTCAGATGCTGGATTCAATCTAGAATGGAGTCGAAGATTAGTACGAGTGAATGAGTGATATGTAGTGAGGAGAACATGTGTAAATGAAAATTGTAATGCAGTCAAAATTGCATTGTAATTGAAATTATATATATATATATATATATATATAGTGAGAGCTCAAATATATACTATTCAAAATTGTAATAAATATCTGTTCGAATAAAATATCCGTTTGAATTTAAATTTGCGTTATTTATTTTATTCAGCAAATATTTATTTAATCCGTGAAAATAAAATAGTACATTAACAAATACATTTAAATGAATATATATATATATATATATGTTTATTATCATCAAACAAAAATCATATACTCGCATATCAACAATACCCCCTTTTGATGATAACAAACATATATTTAAGATTTTGAATATATTAAATGTATTTGATCATTCAATTTGCTCCCCCTTTTTGAATGCTCCCTCTCTACAAAAGAGCTCCCCTTCATATATGCATGAATAAAAATATGCAAATGAGCTCAGATGCAAATAGGAAATATATTTGACCTTTGTTTTCCAAAATCTTAACTTTTCTCTCCCCCTTTTGTTATCAGCAAAAGAGTAATAGTATTAGAAAAATAAAGATAAAGTGATAGACATTAATATATCATTAAAACTCAATCGAATATAAATATTAAATTTTAATAAAAAATCAAACAAAAATCATAAATACTCTGTTTGACGCATATTTCCACTTTAGAGTGATATGGATGATGTCATCGTATAAAACCATATAGTTGTGTCTATTTGTGGTATATTTATTTCAGGAATTTGAATATCTACTAACCATGCATAACCGTTAGGACTTTTAAATGAGATTAGTAGTATTCCAATTTTTTCTTTTAAAGAAATGAATTCAAGTATCTTCTAACCACGCATAACCATGAGGACTTTTAAATGAGATTAGAATGAATTTTTCTATTTGATGAATTAATTTTGATATGAGTTCCATACATGTATAACCATGAGGACTTTTAAATGAGCATTGAAGCACATAATTAGAAATTCCAAGTAATTCACCAATGCTTAACCGTGAGGACTTTTAAATGAGAGTGAATACTCTGGATGTTTTTGTTGCTTAAAATATAATAAAATGAAAAACAAATGATTTCCATTTAAAACACCACATATTGGCATACTATATTGGATTTTGATGAGTGATGGTCGATAGAAATATGATAGTACTAGAGATGATCATGGAATTTTTACCAACAAAAAGTTTTATAACTCTTGTCTAAATTTCTAAAGAAATTTACTAATTATACTGGCGCAGGTTATAATATATGATTAATATCAACGCTCATCACTTTTTCAATCACTATTTATCTTTTCGATAATCAGTAGGGAGTCAAATTAGTCAATGTAGTCATTTAAAATCAAATCCAAAAGAAATTATCAAATCATTTTTTTTTAAAATGACTAATATGAAACAAGGTTAAAAATGGTTTTCTTGAAGGGGTTTTATAAAAAAATGTCTTTTATTTGAAAATTATTTCAAGTGAAAAATATGCAGATATTTTCTTTAAAAAAACGATGCAGGTAATGAATGTTTCTACATAAAACACATTGCACTAGTAGTTTTTCTATCAACTAGATTATCAGTGTAGTCTGCATTTGAATTTTTCTTTCACTCAAGATTATCATTACTTGAATATTATAGACCAGATCATGAAGTGTACGACAAAATATCTCAAAATCATTTTTAATAACTTTAAACGAAATTGAATTGAAGCCGTGCAAGTTTACATGTAGTGACCATAGTGCCAGTAGTAAAGTAATCAATATATCCACATGTATCAAGAGCAATCATCAATCATCATCATAGTCCAAATAATTCAAAGATGAATGGTTAACAATTTTAAATAAGTCATATTAATCATCAACGTTCATTTCTTTGTCACATAACTGGTTGATTCACACTATGGTGCAGATTATCACATTTAATATATCGTTCAAAATAAATATACCGTCACCTGGTTTACCTTTGCCGATAATTTTTTGTTGTTGCCCATTGTGATTCTGCCACCTTTGTACCAGGCTAAGGAACTTTGATTAGTTGCATGTTGTGTATCCGGAATAGCCAGAATCCAGATAATACTCTTGATGTTCCTTAGCCTGCCACCACACCTACACAAGAAAATATTTTTGTGACCTATTTGTTTTTATAGGTCCATGATTGTTAGTGGCAAGAGATTTTGAAAAATATGTTTGTGAAGACCCAAAACTATTTATATAAGTTCCTTTCGGCACCCAAATTTATTTAACTTTGAGGAATTTTATATTTGTGCCTTTTGGAATCCAAATTGGTATGGTTTTCACATTTTTGGATCCATACCAGCAAATATTGTGATTGTGTCCAGTTTTTGCACATATTGTGCACTTTGAATAGAGTTGATTAATTTTGCTTTTAACAGGTTCAAATTGATTATATCCAAGTCTTTGTCTAACTGTATTAACAGTTTGTTCCCTAAAAGCATATTTAACGATCTTTCACTTTTGGAAAATTTTCTTAAAGTCGTTGATAGTTGTTGGACTTGTGTTTTTAGTGATTCATTTTTGTTTAATAATTGTGTGCACTTTTTAATAGAGTTCTCTCTCCTAGTATTTTCACTTTCTTTCAAAATTAGAATTTCATTTTCAAGTGATTTTATTTTAATTTCTAATTTTTTAATCTCTTCTTCAAATGATGGACACTTATCACACTTAGGGATCTTGCTTTAATAGTTTTTAACTAATTGATCAAGCTGTTTATTTAAATCTATCAAAGTATCTTTTTGTGATTCAAGTTTAGCGTACTTCTCCCTAAGTGATTTAAAACAGCCATTTACTTCGTGAAAATATATAAGTAATTCTGAGTGAGTGGGTTTTGATACCTTGCTTGGCTCGTCATCATCGCCATCGGTTATATAACCTTCGAGGCGCAGATTTGCTTTCTCAATCTCACTGCTACCGCTTTTATTCCACTTGGCCGCAAAAATTATTCCTTTTGAATTCTTTTCTTTGTCGAGTTGAATTCAGGGACAATTTGGCTTAATGTAACCGAGTTCGTTGCACTTGTAACAGAATATCTCCCGTTCTTTTGGGTTGTCTAGTGTTTTAACTATTCTACTTTTCAATTTTTGATTTAGAGATGGATTTCTGTATTTACGGTTCCACTTTTTGAATCTTTTCATTAGTAATGCCATCTCAGCTGCTCCATCATCATTATCATCATCACTTACTTTTACCAATCCTGCTAAGCACATTTATTTAATTTCTGATTTGATTATGGGGGATCTCTCACGATTGTTGAATTTTGCACCATAATTGCATCAAAATTATTCCAAATTCCCTGTGCACTTGCATAATGAGAGATAAAGTTAAAATTATCTTGACTAAAATGAGAATATATTATATGCATAGCAAGAGCATTAATCAAAGTAATTTTCTCGTCTATTATATCACACCCATTATCAATAATATCCCAACATTTAATATTAACAGATTTTAAATAAAATTACATTTTCAATTTTCAATTTTCAATTCAAAAAAAAATTTCCATCAAAAATAAGAGGGATAATACAGGACCGACCCTCAGTAAAAGTAGCTATTTTAAAATTCAAATTTGTAAAAAAAATTGGTCTTTGAAAAATCAAAATTTTTAAAACAAAAATGGCTTTTGAACCAGGCTGTGATACCACTTGTAGGATCGATTTCACCCTAGAGAGGGGGTGAATAGGGTGATACTATTAATTATAAAAATTTAATATGGAAGTTTATTAAAATAATATTTTTCAACATAGATATATTATAATAATAGCAGCATAAATAATAGCAGACTAATAAATGCAGAAATAGAACAACATAGAATTTACCCAGCTTCGGCAAAACCCTGCCTACGTGCTACCCCAAGGTTTCTACTAGAAATTAAGTAGTCAGACGCTTACACGCATAAACTTGCGACACCCTCTATCGACTAACCTTAACTCTACACTCAAAACCCTACCACAACTTAGCCACCGCAATTCGTCCCCTAGTCACACGACTAGAAATTACAATGTTTAAAAGAGAAATTAAAAAACTTTAAAACAATAAAATAAATAAACCCTAATTTTAAACCCTAAAGCCCAATATAATATAAAAAGAAGCCGGCCCAAAATTAAAGCATAAGAGTAAATTGTCTCCCTTCTTTTATTTTGCTTGTATACTACTTCATTCTGCTTCCTTGCTTGGTGAAAATGGCGGCTCGTTCCTTTATTCGCTTGCTCGAAAATTAGGGCTTTCCAATTGAAGAAGAGCCGACTTTAGTAGCTCGATCGAATGTTGATTTACGTCCTTACTTTGTCGATCGATGCTCTCTTCTCTTAACAAAGGACTTCTTCAATTTTGATCGAGTTCGAACTTGCTTCGGTATGTAGTTTGTTACTTTTTTCTTTACTATTTTTGCTTACTTGAACTTGGTCTTGATTCGAGTTGAATTATTATTCTTTTTGCTTGAACTCGAATACTCTTCATGGTCGATGATGATTAGGTTATATAGGATATCGAATTCCTATATTTTCGTTGGTATAAATTCATTTGAATTCATCTGACTATATGCTTGGCTGCTCGATTGTGATTGAATGTTGGTGATTATACTTGACTTGTTCAATTCATATATTTTCTGGTAGCTTGATTCACACGGCTTCGATTCTGACTTGTTTGATTTCTTGGTCATCACGACGTTGAATTGCTTTAGGAATTTTTTTTTCTTGCTCACCACGGTTTCAATTTTCTGGTATTCAAATTTGTTGACTTCGGTCACTTTTCTGACTTGTTCATCGCGGCTTTGAAATTGCTGTCTTTGTTGGAAATTGCGTACATGAATGGTTTGCTTTGTGCTTATTGACTTCGGCATGACCACGGTTTTTATTTTAATTTGAAACTACTTCTTTGAATTCTCTGTTGCTTCTGGCTTTACTGAATCTTCATTGACCAGTACATTCGAGTCTGCACTGATGTAGGAATAGTTATTCATGTTGTAGCTGGTATTTCATTTTCAGTTTGTAATTTGTATATTCATGGTGCACTGCATATATATCCATTTATGTGTGTTTGAGCTTTGCCTCCATGTGTTCATAAATCTTTTCATTTGAACTGAACTGGGTTGTGGTCTTGCTTGCATCATCTGTTGGTCTTGGTTATTGAAACTACTACCTCTGGTTCATGCTGTGCAATACTAGTTCTAATTACATATGTACGCCTACATATGTGTTTGCATTGATTTCATGTAGTCATCATTTTGATTCCATGTTGTCAGGCTTTAGCATTTTGGTCATTGTTAAACTTGATATAGTATGCACTGTGTATCTCCATTCTCTTGTATAGCTGTGCATGTCACTGCTGCATTGTATATGTATCATGTTTCTATATATATATACATATACATATATATATATATATATATATATATTTGTGTGTGTACCAGTGTGTATGCTCCTCTTGAAGTCTGAGTTGTTGTCATGTGTACTCAGTTGGTTCATGTATATGCTTCATTTGTATATCTAGTTGAGTCTGGTTCATGATATTTATGACGTTGGTTCATTTAACTAGCTCGAGTTGCTTTGAGTCTCCATTGGATTTCACTCTGTTGCTGTCTGGTCGACACTCGCTGCACTTGTGCATTGCATTTTTATATAGTTGAGTTTCTTTTTGAACCGGTCGAGACTTTGATGCCAGACTCGTTCTTGTTTTGGTATGCCACTGTTTTATGTACTTTGGGTTCTGGTTGCATTGCATATTGAATTGGTGCACTTGATATCTTGAACTCATTGTACCTTTCCTAATGTACATGTCTGTTGTATATGTACACATGTAATTTTTCTTGCATGATGGACTCTGGTAGTTACATTGTTGTCTGGGTTCATATGCGCTTGATTCATGTTATTACTGTGTGTGTGTGTGTGTGTGTGTGTGTGTGTGTGTGTCTATATATATCTTTTTGAAATAGCTTCACCATTGGCTGTTGACATGTATTCACGTACATTTGGATTTGTTTTTCGGATTGCACTTGAGTTAAGTCTAGCTTAAAGCTCGGGTTTGACCTTGTGCTCGTATCATGATTTCACTTGAGTTGAACCCGGCCATTGATTTGGGTTTGACCTTGTGCTCACTTGTCCCTACAATCTTGTCAAGTGTATATTGGTGTGCATGGCCTTGTGGCATGTACAGTAATACACTGTGCATGTCACAAGTTGTTCATGTTTGATGAATTCAAAATTAAATGATGACGAACAGCCCAAATAACTAAGGCAAATAACATTTTCAAAAACACATTTTATTTTACACTGCAAAATATTTTCTTTTGAATTTTATTACGTTAGTGTATTTTTTGCAGATTGCTCATATGCTGGATTCAATCTGGAATGGAGTTGAAGATTAGTACAAGTGAATGAGTGATATATAGTGAGGAGAACATGTGTAAATGAAATTTGTGATGTAGTCAAAATTGTATTGTAATTGAATTTGTATATATAGCGAGAGCTCAAATTTGTACTATTCAAAATTGTAATAAATATTTGTTTGAATAAAATATCTGTTTGAATTTAAATTCTATGTTATTTATTTTATTCAGCAAATATTTATTTAATCTATGAAAATAAAATAGTACATTAACTAATACATTTAAATGAATATATATATATATATATGTTTATTATCATCAAATAAAAATCATACACTCACATATTCAACATATAAGGCCCAATGCTACTAAAGCAATAATTCAAAAAAATCGTGTTCGTGTCATCAAGTATAACACCCAAAATATCATATATCAAATTGTATGAAAATAAAATCGACAGTGTGAAGAACCATGTTGGATCCCTCATACTTATCCCCCTACATCACATACAGTATATAACCATAAAAATGTAAATCAGCTGCTTCGAGGCGGGATTCGTATAAAAAGGGTCATACGCTCTTACGCGGGAACGTAATAGGGTCTCATCCACTCCAATAGGCGGAAGTATATCCAAACCAACAATATAAACTGATAACTCATCCAAACAGTCAATAACAATCAACTATAAAATATTCTCACATCCACTAAATGAATTTCATTGACTAAATAATATTCTAGTTAAGCAAGAAGGTGGGATTAACTCATATTGATTTTTAATTTCATCAAACCATTACGTTTTGAATTAAAATTGGACGAACGTCCAGTTTTAACTCTATATTCTCACTAGCTCCATCGACACGATCACAACATGATTCGTCGTGTTCAATTTTGGGCCCTGTACGAGTCTGATAATGATTAACGGACTTTTCGAAATAATTAAATATAATTAACTTAAAAATATAAATGTTTAAAAATTCACAACATTTTCCCTCTACTAATTCACGCGCATGTACCATTCCCATGTCGAAGCTTTCGTTTCGTTTTTCCCTTCTATATCAAATGTCGTGACCTGACCATGTACGCCGATCATCCACATGCACCGCCGCGCCGCCTTTTCTGCAACTCGTTGACATCACCACACATGCGCGAATTGAGAAATCGCAAGCAAAAGCCAAAATTGCAGTTCGAGCGCACAAATTTTGCCGCCACTTTGCTCCACTTCGACTCAATCCAACTGCAGTCTAGACGTAATGCAACTTGTTTTGGGACCAAATTCGATCATATGCAGAAGTTAGATTTTCAAACCCAATTAGTATATAAATTCCTTAAATTAATTTCTACGTGTTTCGATCTTGCACGTCCAATCCCCACGAAATTCAACGGCATACTATAGTTCACTATTATGGATCCAATAGAACTGGTTTCATCGAAATCCGAGACAGTTCTCTAGAAGGCTATTTATGTATGTTAATTAAAATAGATTATTATAAAAACTAGTTCATTCACTTTTAGTTTAAATTTAAAAGTTTACCATTTTAAACTCTATCAAAATAGAATTTAATAAGCTTTAAAATCATTTTTATCCAATCATATCCAAGCTACAATACTTTAAATATTTCCAATATTTAATTCACAATGTAATTATTAAATAAATCAATATTTGAAATTCAAGTTACTTAACTTATAAAATTAACTTTTCAATACTTAAAATCAATTAAATATTCCAAATTCAAGTGACTAAAATTGTAGGTCGTTACATTCTTCCCCTTAAAAGAATTTTGTCCCTGAAATTTCCATGGTAAGATAAATGCACCAAACCTGTTTTTTTTCAAAAAAATTCGTAATAGATTTCTAATTTCTTTTAAGTCTTTAACTTCATTCACCGATAGCAACTAATACCATTCCATCTTATCATACTAAAATCAAGTTTCAGTTATCCAAATTTTTCAAAATTCTCAAAAAAATTCTAACGCCTTAAATTTACGAAAAATTTCACCAGAGTTTCCTTTGCGTGGCTCGATCGTAAAAATTTACAAATTATATATATAATCACCATTATACGTCTCATCTACGAGGATGAGGCATCCCTTAGGGAAAATATAAAATTATGGTATGTAATCCGAGATGCGTACCTTATTTAGTATTAGCAAGCATACACAACCAATATAATGCGAAAGCGAGCTCCAAATGCGAAGCACACGCCATCCGCAACTACTAACCACTCAACAACCAATAAGAATATGTACATAGAAAATGATATCACTATATCGCATAGACTATACCATAGCTATATGCATTTTAGTGAATGTAAAAAGAGAACTTATTAAACAAGTAACATCTATCCAATTTATTCGTCATCATATAAATTTGCATTTCCAAATGTCAACATTATATCTGTACACTTTCATCTCTTATTAACATTCAATTTATTCCCATTCAATCGATTGACATTCACTTCATTTCACTCACTTTGCTTACATTCAATCATTACTTAGTAAATTTCTTTCAATACTAGTACCACTTAAGAGCAATTCCATCAACAATTACTTAAGTTTATTTCAAATATTGTATACAAAACTTCTTACTTTTATTTCCACTTCAAAACTTAAGTTCAAATCAAATTCTATCAAACAACCCAACATATCGAATTTATTCATGCTCAATTGATTTTTCATCCAATTAACTCACATTCAATTAATTTTATTCAATTAATTCACATTCATTGGTTCATATTGAATTATTCACAATATGTTTAACAACATTTTATTTCATACTTAATTCATTTTACACTTAAGTTAAATTTCTTTGTATAACTCAAGTATATATTCATTACACCACCTAAGTTGCATTTTATTCTGCAACTCAAGTTCATATTTCATTTCACTAATTTAATTCATTAGTTCATTTCATTAATTTATTACTGATCAAGTTCAACTTCATTTAAACTTTATTAAGTTAATCTTCATCTCATACAATTCACTTTATTTATACATACTTAAGTTAAATTTTAAATTTCATATCTCAATGTCACATTTTCTCCTCTTATATATAGCATTTTCAATTTATAAGTTCAAAAACTTATTATCTTATGTTTTCTCAGCATTTAGATAGAAATTTCCACGATTTTTAAACACCCTATTTCAATATATATACACACATACATACACATAACTCCTTTATATTTCAAATTACACTTTTGGAATCTAAAAAAAATATGTTGTACTAAAATAAAACTTCGATGGTAGAAATTTCTCACTTAGAAACACGAAAATGAACACTAATGTTGCGGCCGTCATCATCCAAATTATTTTCTAACGACTGAAGTGAGCTTAGTGCTTTCTATTTATTTTAAATCCTATTTCAAAATATTTCTAACAAAAATATTTCTAAAAAAAATATTTTTAAAGTAATACTACTATAATTTTTCAAAACCTTTAAAAAACAATTTCCAAATCAATGGAATTAAATTCTCAAATTCCTTATGTTAAAACCATTTCCATTTACAAAATCATATCTATAAATATATTTATGAAATTTTCATTTCCTTTCCATTTATAAATCACATTTATAAACCATATTTATACCATCTCACTTCTTAAGCATTATCATTTCACAAATGTCGATTATTTTAATTAATATCAATACTCTATAGTCCATATTTATAAATTTGCTTTATTGTATAACTCAATTTACAAATGTTTATCTTTGTTCAAATTATAACAATAACATTGTTCTTTAGAACAACAAACAACAAATGATAATAATTAAGTATTATCATTCACCAACAACCAAACACACCATATATACCTATAATAATTTCTAATTTTTTTTCTTATATATAATATAATTTAGGTTAAATTATTTCATTTACCAATTATCCAAATAATACCGTGTCAGTTTGCCTTGTTTAAGCATTTAGAAACCCCTATTGATATCATGGCATCCCACATATCGACCATAATTCATTAGCCACTCAACAAATAAGTTAGCACAATATATAATATTTTTAAAATCACTTACAAATACGTGCTCATATCTATTATACACTTAAACTCATCCTAGGGCCTCACTTACCCAATCCCAAATGATTAAATTCCCACCAAAGCCGAGGTGTTCACTGAACCTAAGCTTTGATACCACATTGTAACAACCCGCCACTCTGTACAGTTCAAGCTGACAATATATCACATATGTCCAACCCAAATTGGATGGTAAGATGGATAGTTTTGGGAAGGAAAGAAGAAAGAAGAAGAAAATAGAAAGAAACTAAACTAATCACATAATCTCACGACCGTAGCGGAACAACATATAATATAAAATCAATAACCTTTGCAAAGGAGAAACTATTACATACATACATCGATCAAAATACAACAACAATCATAATCATCAGCTTGGACAGTTATAACAACATGTCCTCACAAATTCCTGAAAATTTCAACAACAAAGCAGCGCAAAATAAATATATACGTGAATACGACTTGAAGACCTCCAACTCGCCTTCTAAGCTCCAATGCATCCAATGCAGTATGTAACAATGCTCGGTCTGACCCGAGCATTGTAATAAAATAACACCCAAGTCATTCTAGAAAACCAACGTGAGAAAACACACCCATTGGATTTTTAAAATTATAAAAAACATTTGAAAATCAAAAGTATCTTGTAAGATCACGCCGCACATAAACACGGACATGTTTAACCTTACGATAACCAAAAAAATTCGTATGAAATTCTCTGGTATTAAAATAGTGTCTAAATACAAATACTTATTAATCTTAGTCGAAATTGTTACATTAATTAAATTCTAGTATAATAGGCATACAACTAAAACCGTAAAGACTCATATGAGAGAATGAATTCCATATAGTGATTGGACTATTGGTGTACCGCCTGTCACGGTGCATCTATAGATAAAATAACACCAAGGACCTTGCCTGCATTCTCTACCAACACAGAACCGACCTACCACATGACTAGTAATACCGAATATGATCACCCCTCTTTTGGGCCCCGAAGTATACAAATGAGGATAATAACGACTCTAGATGGGGATGATCATACCCTATTTGGGAGCGATCCACTTAGCCCTGCTGCATCTCTCCTGGTTTAGTCATTTTCGGTTAATGAGGCTTGAGGGTACATTTTATAATTTTTATAGTACTTCCCACTTGGAATGCTAATACTACCCTTCAAGCAACAATGCAATACGAGTATTCATCAATACAAGGTTGTTTTAGGACTGAACGAAACACTTTATAGCTCCGTCTCCAAATTCCATCATCTTCAAATTGTCTTCACTTCCAAATGCACTAGTTGGATCGAAATGGTTTTCGTATAACATATCTGATCCCGGTCACTTTGAAACAACATTCGATAATTCCCAGTAAACTCAACCCCGGTTCTTTAGGAAATAAACAGTCAAAGATAAGAGTGGAGATCACCTCCTAACCGTTAGTGGATGGATTTCCTTATAATTGTCCTAGGAGAATGAAATGAGATTTATACGCACAGTGTAGCATCATCGGAGATGACTATGCCATATAACTCATGTATATCTCCTAAATATTTTCAAAAGTTACATTGGGTCCAAATTCGATAGTCGATTATTTAACTATCAAATAACCAACATTAAATCAAGAATTTAATTCCATAGGGAAAACCGACATTAGATAAGCACCAAGCAACACTAAGCCTTTTATTAATAAATCTATTATTAATTAAATTCACTCTATTATACTTGAATAAAAAATCTGTTTTACAAAGATTGATATAAACCCAAAATCCATATTTCTCCATACTTGGAAAAATATCTATGTGCCTATCTCAATGGTATAGGTATATTCACCAAAAATTTGGAAGATTCCCCTTTTTGTTCAATTCAAAAACCATTTATGAACCCTATTATAATCCACAAAACCATTTCCGAACTCCTTTTATAAATCTATAAACCCATTTCTAAAATTCCTTTTATAAGTATCGAAAACCATTTATAAAACTCTTTTACCCTTTTTAAGCAATCTTCCTTTACATTTTCCAAAACAGGTTATAAGATTCCTCTTATAAAAACCCTATCGGTTTATAAAACTCGATTTATAAATTTTGGAAACAATAATAAATAAGTTCTAATCATTTACCTTTAAATATATTTAAATATGCAGAAGATAACTTTTCAAACCCAGTTATTATATAAATTCCTTAGATTAATTTCTACACGTTTAGGTCTCGTACGTCCAAAAGATACATCCAATCACCATGAAATTTAACAGAATACTATAGTTCACTATTACAGATTTAACAGAACCAGTTTCATCGAAATTCGTGATAGTGCCCCGGAAGGCTATTTTACATGTTGATTAAAATGAGTTATTATAAAAACTAGTTCATTCACTTTGAATTCAAATTTAAAGTATACCATCTTTCTCCCTATCAAAATAGAATTTAATAAGCTCCAAAATCATTTTTATCCAATCAAATCCGAGCTTTAATTACTTCAAATATTTCCGATAATAAATTCAACAATTTAATTATAAAATAAATAGCTATATTTTAAATTCAAGTTACCTAACTTATAAAAATAACTTTCCACATTTAAAATCAATTAAATATTTCAAATTCAGATGACTGAAATTCTGGATCGTTACATTCTCCCCCTAAAAGAATTTCGTTCCTAAAAATTCCAAAGTAAAAAATGCCCCAACCCCATTTATTTTGTTCGAAATGCATTCACAATAAATTTCCAATTTATTTTAAGTCTATAATTTCATTCGCCGATAGAAACCAATACAATTCCAAGTTATCATACTAAAATCAATTTTTAGTTATCCAAGTTTTTCAAAATTCTCAAAATATTTCTAACGCCTTAAAATTACGAAA
Organism: Allium cepa; assembly: GCA_030765085.1. Lineage (NCBI taxonomy): Eukaryota > Viridiplantae > Streptophyta > Magnoliopsida > Asparagales > Amaryllidaceae > Allium > Allium cepa. Next base: position 546,807,370 of record CM060942.1, read on the forward strand.
ATATTCGCCAACGTCTCCTTTGCGCTACTCAATCGTAAAATTTTACAATATATATAATCACAAATATACATCTAATCTTCGAGGATGAGGTATCCCATAGAGAAAAATATATAAATATGGTATGTAACCCAAGATGTGTACTTTATTTTAGTATTTGCAAGAATTTACAACCAATATAATGCAAAAGCGAATTCCGAATGCCAAATATATGCCATCCGCACCCACTAATCACTCAATAACCAATGAGAATATATACAAAGAAAATAATATCACTATATCACATAGAATATACCATAATTACATGCAATTTTAGTGAATGTAACAAGAGAACTTGTTAAGCAAATAACATCCATCCAATTTATTTGTTGTCATGAAAATTAGCATTTTCAAATGTCAACATTATACTTATTATAACAACCCGCATATTTTACGATTGAATATTTAAATATTTCATTTAAATATAGCAACATTAGTCGGATTATAGTCCGAAAAGCTACTTTTTGCATACAGTCGAATTTGAACTCGAGACTACTTCCATTGAGTTTAAAATGGCGTTTGCAACCTTTTTGAGTATAAACATCGTTATGTTTTGAGTTGAGTGAATTTTGCTATTTTTCACTTAGGGCTTTGGGTTTGGGTTTGGGTTCAGCCCACTAACCCAACTCATCTTATATCAGTACTCCACCCCCTCTTCTCTTCATTACTTCACTTTCATTTCCTAACCCTCAAGCTTCATCAAAAATGGGGAAGAGATTGGAAACTAAAATCCTAAGCCCTAGGTTCTTTGCAAATTCAAGTTCTAGCTCCATAATTCAAGAGAAGCTATTGGTAAGCATTCTCTTCTTCCTCTCCAACTCATTCTCCCTTTAATTTCAGAAATTCCTAAACCCTAACTTAGGAAACGTTTTTTCTTTTGAGCTTAGATTCAAGCTTCTTGGGTTAGAATTGAAGAGTGATTGTTCTTGCCGTGTTCTATAGCTTCTCATTCATTGTTTTTGGGTTTAAAGGTGAGATTTTTATCTCACATCTAAGTCTATAATTATCTTTGATTGTTAAGTATGAATTCCTAACATCTTTACGTGTTCATTTGATTTTGATTTTTGATTGATTTGGTGAATATTCCAATTTTTGGTGTTTTGAAAACAAAATCTATGAAAATCCTTATATGGATATTGGACATGTTGATCGGAGTGTATTGGTGAGTCTTTGAGGTTGGGCAGTCGTTCGGCGTAAACCCCTCGTAACCGTCACTCATTCGATTGCTTCCGATATGGTTTGGCCATCACTGGCCAAGGCAAGAAAATGCCCAAAGCTTCAGTTTCAGACGTCTGAAATAAAGGATTCAGACGTCTGAATATTGTTCTGGGCAAAAACTTTATTTTCCAGATTCAGATGTCTAAATTATATATTTCAGACATCTGAAATTGCTCGTGTTCAACTAGAAAGGAAACAGGTTAAAATTAGCCATTTTCAGACGTCTGAAATTATTGATTCAGACGTCTGAATACTGAACTGGGAAATATTTATTTTTTCAGATTCAGACGTCTAAATTGGAAATTTCAGACGTCTGAATCTGCTTATCTCAGCCCAATTTGCCTAAGTGGTTTGGGTTTCCTATTTTAATCGATTCATATTGATCCGACTTATTGTTACCATTTATTGTCGACTTTGATGACTTCTTTTCGGAATTTTTGAGAATATCCATTTAATGGATTCGATATCGATTTTTATGGCTTTGATTCACTCCTTCGAATGTGAATCTTTGGTGATTGATTATTTCTACAATCATTTATGTGATTCGTCACTTTAAAAATATAAAGGTTTTCTATACTAGTATTAAATATCAAAACTCTTTCATCAAAATGATTTCAACACTATTTTATTACAGAGCTCGTTTATTAAAACCGTTTTCCTACCTATTAGTATTTATAAACCTTTACCTCATTCGTATGAGAAATCTAATTAAACGGCTTAGCAAAACAAGTGGTATGAAACGCTTGCGTTTACTTCGTCGGTTAATTCTAGGACTTGTTCGATTGAATCTCCTGTGACAATTTTTGAGTGGAGATCTACAATTTGTTTGTAAATATTTAATTAAGCTAGTGGTTATGGGACATGAAGCTAAACTCGTTTATTTACTAGCTTAGTGTAATTGACACTTAACCTCGAGTGGAAGTCTACAAGTTGTTCGTAAATAATTAAGTTAAGCTAGTGGTTATGGGACATGAAGCTAAACTCATTTATTTACCAGCTTAGTGTAATTTACACTTATTGATCAATGATGATCATTTTGTGATTTAGACCAGCAATGTGCGATGTCTCTTTGTCTACGAGGGAGACTAAACCCCGTTTTTAGTGGAGCTTCGGCTTGGTGGGGTAGCGACCCATGGTCTTCGGACCGTTTTAGTGGAGCTTCGGCTCAAAGGTCTTCGGGCCGTTTTAGTGGAGCCTCGGCTCAAAAATTAATGGTTAGCAACTATGGAATAGCTTTTCGTTTTGTGATACACGTGTTGGTGAGTTTTCATGCTCCCTTTTTGTGATAGGCCTCTTTCCCCCTTTTTGTGGTTTCTGGATTTCTATTGATGATTTCTAGACTTTGTGTTTCACCAATTTTCGTGATTTGCATTGATAAGCTTTATCAATTTTTGTGCATTGGTGAATTTGTACTTCACTAACTTTTCCGATTGGCATTGATATGATTGTCAATATTTGTGGTTTGGTGAATAAAATAAAGAGTATGACATTCTTTTTAGTGCTTTGAGATATCTTGTGATATTATATGATTTTTGTTGTTAGTTAATGTATAATTTTTATAGTATGACATTTTTGTTATCATATGTTTTAATCGCATCTATTACCCTATCTCATTTTATCTGATATTTATAGCTAGACTGATCCGTTTATTATTTTCTTCTTAAATAATACTCGGGTCAGACCGAGATGTTACAGGTGCTTCTTCTTGACTCCTCATATGGGAGTATTATCTGACTTTTGGCTAACTACATTAGATTTGTAGTTTTTGTTGTTATACACTCGAGATATAGACTCATTGATGTATACATATTCTTTTGTGTAGCACTTGTATATATTCTTTTGTGATATTGTGGATCTTGTTTGACCACTACTCTAATATACACTTCAATGTGTTATATTCATATCTTTTTCCGCCTTCGTATATGGATATCTGTGACTGATTTATGTTATGTTTATTTCTATATTTGTTTCCGAAGATTATATAGCCACTGTACTAGCTTTGAGTTTGTATCGGTATGTCGGATTTTCACTTGAAATGAAATGCATATTTTACTATCTGACATACCGATGCTCGCACAAAGCAACTACTTGGATGGTCGCTCCTCAACAACCTTATTCTTCGCTCTAGTTGACGACATTACTCCGTAGTGTCCTTGGCTAGCGTGAGTATAGAGGTGGGGCGTCACAACTTGGTATCAGAGCCAAACTTCGAAACAATGTAGAATAATTTAACAAGGATCATCGTCCTAAGTCCATCTTAGGAGTCGTGCCTTAGGATTTAATTCGAGTCTTCATACCGTCTTATCCTATTTTCTTTTATGATGCCTTGTTTTATCAATCAAGTTTGTTTGATATTCATTCCGATAATAACCTTTTCCTCTTCTTTCTTTCTTTCTTAAAGAAGAAGAAATGTTTAGTTCTAGGAGTCCTAGCGCTGGTCAATCCAGTAGTCCTTGCCTGGATGGCGTATTCATGTCTGCCCAACAACTTTTGGATTTTGTAAAGAACCAAAGGTTTATCTGTGCTTTGAGTAAGAACCCCGAAATGTTTTTACCTCTGAAACTTGAAGTTCCTTTCGATCAGCTTGTGGACATCACTCTTCGACATGAAGAAGCTGATAAAGGAATTGATGGTGATATTGGGATTTTCAAGAAGAGGCATATTAAGTTAAAAAGCCCTAATCCCAATAAGAAAGTGAAGAAAACTACTTTGGTGGCAAAGACTCCAATCCCTAATCGTGGAGGATGCTACAATTGTAATTCTAAGGAACTCTATGTAATTAAGTGTCCGAAACCCCTTACTTGCCACTATTGCAAAATTTCGGGCCATCATTTATCTTCTTGCCCCAAACTTCAAAGTAGGAGAGAGGGAAAGTTGAAAGTTGTGCAAGCCCCTTGTGACACTTCTCTTGGTCAAGGTATTTCTCATTCAATCCTTGATTACATTTGTTTTGTGATTATTCTTTTCGAGTTCTTATTGATATGGGTTCATCTCATTGTTTTATATCAAAAGAACTTGTTGATTCTTTTTCTTTAAAACATTTTGGGCTTGGTGACCTCTTTGAGAATTGCGAATCCGGTTGGTGGATCCGCAACACTCACTTTGTTTCCATGTTTTGATGTCGAGATTATTTTATGTGATTTTTTCTTTCCGAGCCGATTTGTATGTTATGCGTTACTTAGGCTTCGGAATTGATTTTTGTGAAAGGATTGGCTTAATCATTGTGAAGTCCATATCCTACGTCCGTGTGGACTATCCATCTTCGACATTTTCAATCTGTTAAGCAGATTTCTATTTTTCTTTGTGATTTCGATTCCAATTTGGTGGCATCATTTTATTCTTTAAGCCCACACATTGAGTCAAGTGTTATTTCTTTCATTTGGGTAGTTGTGAATTTTCCAGTATTTTTGAGCTTGTCTTAGTATTATCCCCTAAGCAATCTTTTGAGTGGTGTTAAGGTCTTTTCAGCTCGACCTTGCCACCAATTTTCATTTGGCTACGAATTGCGGGAGTTACCATTCCTCTCACCGCATTCCGCACACGTTATGATTTTTATGAATGACTTATTATGTCATTCAGTTGTCCAGCTTATTTCATCCATTTTATGAATCGGGTAATTCTACGAATATCTCGATGACTCCATTCTAGTATTTATTGATTTTGGATGGAAACAACAATTTAATATTTTTGCAAATCTTTTAAGAAGATATTTTATATGTATAATTGAATTTTGTTCTTGAAACGTGAAAAGAATATTCTTAAAATTTTTAAGAGACTTATTTATCATATAGAAGATGATTTGGTGATTATATTGCTCATTGAGTGCTTTAAGAGTTCTAGTCGATGCGCTTGATCAACGTTATCGATAGGAATTTCCTAAACGCTCTGATGAGACAGTTAGACATAATAAATTGACTTGTAAAATGTAAACTTTTCTAGAAAGATGATCACATGAAGTTAATTATAATTTTTGGAAGTTTAGCTTTTTGGGAAGGAGGATCAATCAAAAGAACTCTTTTCCGATACTCTTATTCTTGTGAATTTCTGAAGGGAACCAAGACTTTATTGTTTATACCGATGCTTGTCGAATTGGTTTGGGTGCCGTTCTCTTACAAAAGAGAACGTGTTATTGCTTATGCTTCTAGGCAATTGAAGCCAGCCGAGACTAGGTATGCCACACATGATCTAGTGCTCGCGGCCATTGTTTTCGCTTTTAAAATTGGTATCATTATTTTTGGAAGAGAAATTTGTTCTCTACACCGATAATAATCTCTGGGGTATTTATTTACTCAAAAGGAACTTAGTTTGCATTAACAACGTTGGCTCGAGTTCCTTGCATCTTATGATCTTGATATTCTTTATACTCCCAGAAAGGGAAATCGTGTTGCCGATGCCCTCAGTCATAAGCAACAAGCGGTTGTTTCTATGATGATATCCGAGTGGAATGATCTCGAGACTTTATCCACTTGTGAGATTCGAGATCGTGAATCCAATTTATGTTCATCTCTTGTTTTATGTAGCCTTGAGGCTCGTTCTTTTTTTTTGGACCGCGTTCTTGAAGCTCAAAAGTTAGATCCTGAATTTCCTCTTCTTAGCCAAAATTTTAGGGATAACAATTGATATTGAAGATTTGAAAGACTTTGATATTGATTCTCGTGGAGGTATTCGAAAATTTGGTAAACTTATCATGCCAAATATTAGTGATCTTCGTAAAGATATTTTAGAAGATTCATCGTTCTAAATTTACCATTCATCCCGGTAGTAGTAAAATGTACGCGGATATGAAGCGACTTTATTATTGGGATGAGATGAAATCTGATATTGCTAACTTTATTAAGCGTTGCATGACTTGCCAACTCGTTAAGGCCGAGCATCAAAGGCCCGTTGGGTTATTGAAACCTTTGGACATTCCAATTTGGAAGTGGGACCAAATTTCCATGGATTTTATTGACGGTCTTCCCCATTCTTGTTCGGGCCATGATATCTTATGGGTGATAGTTGATAGACTTACTAAAGCCGCCCAGTTTATTCCCGTTCGGTCCAACCGAACCATACCTCTTTTGGCCAAACTCTTTATTAAAGAAATTGTTAAATTGCATGGAGTCCCTACTTCTATTGTTAGCGATCGTGATCCATTGTTCACTAGTGGATTTTGGAAGAGTCTTCAGAAAGCTTTGGGAACGAAGCTTAATTTAGCACCGCTTATCACCCTCAGTCTGATGGACAAACCGGGCATGTGAATCAAACTTTTATGAATCAAACTCTTAAATATCTTCTTCGTGCATGTGTTCTTTGATTTTGATGGAAGTTGGGAAGATCATATTTCTCTTGTTGAGTTTCCCTATAATAATAGCTTCCAATCTAGTATTGGTATGACACATTTTGAGGCACTCTATAAAAGGCCATGTCTATCTCCTTCTTGTTGGCTTGAGGCCGGTGAGAAGCTGGTTTTAGGTCCAGATTTTATTCGTTATTCCACAAAAAAGATCGACCTCATTCGTCATAGGATGAGAGAAGCTCAAAGTAGGCAAAAATCCTACGCCAATAATCGAAGAAGGAGATTGAAATTTTCGGTGGGAGATTTGGTGTTTATTCGTGTTCACCTATGAAAGGTGCTGTGCATTTCAGTCGATTGGGAAAGTTAGCACCTTGATATATTGGCCCTTTCCCATCACCGAATGAACTAGTTCCGTGGCTTATCGCCATTTTATTACCAGCTCAATTTTCTGCTATTCATGACGTTTCTCACGTCTTTCAACTATGGAAATGCCTTTGGGACTTCAATTTTTCTCTTGAGCCCAGTGTTATTGAGGAAATTGAAGTTTCACCTATTTGACTTATGAGCAACATCCTATTCACATCATTGCTTCGGAGGTTGAGCGCCTTCGAAATAAAGATGTTCTTCTTGTGAAAGTTCAATGGTTCTCAAATCCTAAGGATTGCTCTTGGGAATCCAGAGAATTCATCAAGCGAAACGTTCGGGATTACTCTTTCGTGCTTTTTATGGTGAACTTCTTATTTCAAATTTATTTTGTGGTGTTATGCTTTTATGGTTGTTACTCTTTATTTTCTTCTTAAGTATTGCGAGGACGCAATTTCTTTAAGGAGGGGATTCTGTAACAACCCACATATTTTACGATTGAATATTTAAATATAGTTGTTTTCACCAAAATTGGGCACAACACTCTTTGGAAGTTTTTGAAGAGATAATAAATGAAGAAATCAAATTGAAAATGAGGATTATCTAACAAAAATTCCAAGTCACAGAAAAGTAAATCGCACGGAAGACAGTAATTTAGAGTGGTTCGGCGTATCGCCTACGTCCACTATGAAGTTTTATCAATTTATTGCTCGATTTTCGAGGAATACAACTTTTTATGTCAAAATACAGCAGATAGTAAGTCAAAATTCGAAATCAATGGCAGTGATGATGATATAGAGTGATTCTGGCAGCGTCCAGGCGTACTTTTTCTCTAAAAATTCTCCGATCCCTTTTCAGAATGACCAGGGGATCTATTTATAAGTGCTGGAGGCTGATATTTCGTCGAAAATTCGGGAGACCACTTCCGGCACGTGAGGGTGCCCGCATGCCCGGCCTTAGGAAATTGGGGCCCGTTCCGGGATCGATTCGAACTCAATTTCGAATCAACCAAGATTTGATCCGATTGAGCTGAAATTTGGCATGAATATTCCTCATGTTGCCAGTAAGATACCGTGAAAGTTTCATAGCATTTGGACATGTGGATTGTGAGATGTGATCGATGCAAGTTGGTCCGTGATCGATACGAAGCAATTTCGAATCGATCAAGATTTGATCCGATTGAGCTAAAATTTGGCATGAACATTCCTCATGTTGCCAGTAAGATACTGTGAAAATTTCATAGCATTTGGACATGTGGATTGTGAGATATGATCGATGCAAGTTGGTCCGTGATCGATACGAAGCAATTTTGAATCGATCAAGATTTGATCCGATTGAGCTGAAATTTGGCGTGAACATTCCTTATGTTGCCACTAAGCTACTGTGAAAATTTAGTGGCATTTGGACTTGTAGATCTTGAGTTATGATCGATGCAAGTTTGGATTTCTCAACCATGATCGATCAATATCATGAGCATACGAACTCCGATTGAGTTGAAATTTGGAATGTTGGCTTTCTTAGCTTTGCCTGTCATGTCATATAAATTGTAGCTTGATCCAGACTCGAAATCTTTTTACCAACATCCATAGCAGACCTATGTAATAACGTTCCCCAAGACGAACTATCATTGGTTTCTAGATAAGTCCTTGGTGTCACGGCCTTGCCAAAAGGCGGGATAACATTTGCCCCCCAAAGTACGTCTTGTGTGAACACGACGTGCTTTGAAAAGCTACCATCTTCATTCTGAAAAGTTCTATCCAATTCACCGAGTAGTTGCTATCTTTTCGTCAAAAGATGTTGCCTTTGCTTGATCTTCAGTGACGTAGATGTCAAACTGTTGATTGTCAATGATCATGTAGTGTTTCGTCGTAACTGAGTGTTGAGCACTAGCGGTTTGTTGTTCATCGTTTTGATCTTCATCAGGTAAGCATTCAATTCCTGGTAACTTTGAGAATTGAGTGTTAGTTTGGCATACATGCACATATGTTAGCCTAACACCTATCCATGTTTGCACATTTGCGGGTCGTCATCAAGTTCTTTATTTTTTTCATTTAGATTGAGTTTATATCGATCCTCTCCTGGATCGAAGTTAAATTTGAGTTGTAACAACGTTCGATGGTTGTTTTAAGTCCTTCCTTTCGTATCGATCCTCTCCTGGATCGATTTGAGATGTTAGAATGTATGCTCCATATCGATGGATACGTAATATTGGGTCTTGGATTAATGGATACAAGAGTAATTCTTTGTGTCGATGGAGTCGAATGATACAGACGTAATCATGCAGTGATGCTTCATAGAGGATATGCCACCTTTCGTTTCCCTATTCAATAAGAATGCCCCACGTTAAATAGTCTTTGATAGGAGTCATCCATGACTCCTTTCCTGGATCCATCACTAAGATCTAGTCGATCTTCATCTAATAGTGCTTGGAATAATAAGTATTTCAACTGGGATAATGTCTATTTGTCACGCATCCCCAGAATTGGCTAGCTTGGCCATTGATTCGGTCTTTGCGTTTTGTTCTTTGAGGATTTATGTAATGGTGTAATACTTGAAGTCGGCTAGTATCTCTAGGATCAAATTGAGATAAGGAGCAAGACGTTGCCCCCTAGTCAGATAGTCCTCCCTGACTTGGCATGTTAACTAGAAATCGTATAAGATATGTAAAGTTTCCATTCCTGGTCTTCGTGCAAGTCTCAGCGTAGCGACCAAGGCTTCATACATAGCTTCGTTTTGTTGCAGGGAAGTTGGGTTTCAAGGTATAGCAGATCGATCATTCTTGAAGAGCCATTAACATGACTTCGATGTTGGAAAACTAATTATTGGAATTTCCATCTATGTATGTTCTCCATCGGTTGGACGGTTCTTTACCATTCTTCGGATAATCGTCTGATGTAGTGAATTCAAATATGAAGTACGCTAATGTTTGACCATGGATAGCTCTCTGAGGGAGATACGTGATATCAAATTGGCTTAGCTCGATATTCCATTTGAGTAACCTTTCAGACATCTAAGGTTGCCATTGGACCCATTGTAATGGTTGATCGATACAGACATTAACAGGGTAGGCTTGCCAATATCTAGCTTTTATCAGATACTGGTCTTTGGATTAGTTTCTCTTCACATAGCATTGTGATGCTTATGGCGTGTGTTGACATGACCAAATTGAGGTATATATCTCCACGATCCAACGGCTTGGGTAGATGGGAGGTCTCTTTGAGCAATCTATTAGAGCTGCTTGGTTTCCTCGGTATATGGATGACTCTAATCTTCAGCATTTTCTGACAGTAGCCTCAATCCTAAGAGAATTGATTACGAAACCCGAGAATTCTTCTTATACAACGCTGAAAGAGCATTCCAAAGGATCAATTTTCATTCTATAGTTGTTAAAGAGCACTGAGTATCTTTGCAAAGTCATTAATGTGGTCGCTCGATACTCGTGATCTCACGAGCATATTAACTACATATACTCTCATTGATCGGTCGATCTGATTTTCGAATGATTTGTTAATCGTCCTTTGGTAAGTAGCATAAGCGTTCTCAAGTTTGAATCCAAGGAATGTCGCATAGCACTATAGGCTCGCATCAGTAATGAAACAGTTGTATTCCTAGTCTGGGACATGTTTCAGTATCTGATTGTATCTGGAGTTTGCGTCCATGGATGAGAGTAATTCATGTATGATGGTTGAGTCTATTAGTTGGTTGATCATTGGATGTGGAAAGCCATGCTTTGCCATGCCTCGTGCGAATTTGAGTAGTCGGCGTACGTTCGCCACTCTCCTTTTGTTTCTCTCATAAGCAAAGGATTGAATACTCATTTTGGGTAGAGGACATCGCGGATAAACCTATTGGTTTTGAGTAGATTCGCCTCCTCCTTAAGTGCAGTAGATCTTTCTAGATCCACGTCACTTCGTTTTTATTCATCGAAACATGCAGCGGGTTGACACTTAATGCAGAGTTCTTAATGGTGGGTGAGAGTCCATATATACACATGAGATTGAGTCCAAGCAAACATATCAAATTCACCTGGAGCAATGCAGTTGACTCTTCCACAATCATTGTGCAGAGTTGTGATCTGATCTACAATACTCGTGATGGGTTGTATGCACTCCATGTGCTTATTTGCAATGGTAAATGATTAGCCTTATAGGTATGTTAAATCAAAGGCTTAGTAAAGTTTAGCCATGTATTATGTGCTGCTGCATAGCTGGCTCCAACTACGAGTTTGAATCTATATGTGTTTCCAAGCAATGCGTTTTCCATTCAATGTACTCACGATCCATTGCTCATTAGAAGGGTCAGAATGATGATCAATTGCCCATAAATCCAGGCATCGATCTGAGGATTCTATCTCTAAGCATCATTTCGGCCGTAACGTCAAGTTGTTATAAGTACCAGGCACAAGCTATTGGGTTGAGTAGTTGTATCCAGCTCTTGGATGATCACATTCATGTCCCCAGTCTTGGGTTGATGGGTGTATTGTGTGAATGATCGAGCCTAGCTTCTGTTGTGTTTATACTGTAGTCCAAGCTGTAAGAACCAGAGTTGTTTGATGAATAATAAATTATATTCATCTTATTTATCGTGTGTACCCCCAAGTCAGGGGAAAATCTCGATAAGTGGCAAGGTAGATAATGTTCACTTCAATTTTGCATTCTATCCCATTGAACCATGGGATCGAGTTAACCGATGGAAGGCTGAGTTGTGCCGTATTCTTCATTCTATCCTAGTTCTTTCCTCTAGGTAGAATACTTAGTTGCCTCATTGACATTCACTTTGCTTCTTATGTCGTCATACTCTGGGCAAAAACTGAAGAGTGAATCGTTTAGTAAGATCAAATGTTGGATTGATGCTTCCCTTGTCGAATCGAGGGTAAGAATCGGTGCATGGACAGTTAGGTTGCACTCGTTGTGAATAGCTCGTTTAGTCGGATCGTGGTAAGAGTCAAAGAATGAATGGTCATATTGCATTCTTTTAGAGTTGGGCGATCAACCACATCCATTTCGGTTTACGTTCTCCCGTCAGATCTAGGGATAAAGTCAGCACAAATGCAGTCAGGTCATGGTCGTCCAGTCTCATGCTCTTCCTAGCGGATTGAAGGAAGGCGACGGAGGATGAATGGTCAAGTCACACTCATTCGTGGTTCTATCCATGCTCTGGTGGTCATAGGTATTCGATGGGCGCTCATGTCACATCGAATTGTAGTCGAAGAGGATCGATATTGGCCGTCGATTCATCGACACAATGCAGAATGTACGAACCTCATTGCCTATCGATCCATTGGTTTGATATGAAATGTGCAGATCGATATTGCCCGTCGATCCGGCGGTACGATATAATTGGCTTCTCGTAACTTCGAGCATCATTCTGATTGGTTAGCATAAAGGCCTCCTTGCAGTCGTTGCCTTAAATTGTAAAGGAATCTGAATAGCTAGCAATGTAGCGAGTCTCATTTCTCTTCTTTCAATGATTTGTTCTTCTTCCCCCAGTCTTGGGTTAGCAGAGTTAGTTTGTGGACGGTCCAATTACATCTGTAGCGAGTTTATACTCCTCTCGTCGACTTTAGGTCGGAGTTGGTGAATGAATGGTCGAATCACATTCTTCATCTGTCTATGGTCACAGTCGCACTATGGGGACTAGAGGCAGTTGAAGGGACATTAGTCACACCTATTTGATGTTTATACCCCTGTCCCCACTCTGGGGACTAAGAATTGTAGCAGAAAATGGTCAACCTCATTTTCCTCGATTAATTCCTATGGCACTAGTCAATGGTGGAAGTCGAAGTGTAGTCGGTCACATTGCGGCAACTTTAATTTGATGTTTCTCCTACTGAATTGGAGGAAGGAGTTGATTGGCGGATGGTTGGGTCACATCCGTCCACGTCGCAAGCACAACTCGCCAGATCATTGGCTAGAGTTAGTGGATAAACGGTCGTGTCACGTTCATTTGCGGTAGGATGGGTAATCACATCCATTTAGGATAAGACGTTCACCTAGGTCCGTTTTCCGAATCTACATCTCCGTGTCTAATCAAGGAAGAAATCTTGTCTTGCTGGGTTGGAATGCATCCCTATAAGATTATGTTATAGGTCCCGTGCCGGGGATAAGTGTTGATGCATGAACGGTCAAGTCGTGCCCGCTTATTGCTAGATAGTCGGATCATATCCGATTTTTTATGATAAGTGTGCCCCCATGTCAGGGGAAGAGTTGGAAAGAAGAAAGTCAAACCACATCCGCTTTTTGTACTATAGAACTTGCTGCGTAATTAGAGTTGATAGATGGACAATCAAATCGCATCCCTTCTGGTATTTATATTCCAATCCATGCTTCGAGGATTGGAGTTGGTTGATGGGTGCTATGTCACACCCATTAGGTCTTTATACTCCAGTCTGTGCTTTCGGGACCAGAGTTAGTTGATGTTTACAATCCAGTTCACACTCTAGGACTTTGGAATTAGTTGATGGGTGGTTAGTCACACCCATTCGGCATTTGTGCTCCAGTCCGCGCTCTCAGGACTTGAGTGAGTCGGTGTTTTATAGTCCAATTCATGCTCTGGGAATCTGGAGTTTGTTGATGTTTATACTCCAGTTCGCACTCTAGGAATCTGGAGTTAATTGATGGATGGTCGATCACACCCATTTTAGTGTTTATACTCCATTCCGCGCTCTAGGGACTTAGAGTTGGCGTTTACATTATGGTTCGCACTCTGGGAACCTAGAGTTGGTGTTTATACTCCAATTCGCACTCTGGGAATTTGGAGTTAGCCGACAGATGGTCAATCACATCTGTTTAGGCTTTTTAGGAGGTCGTTCACACTCTGGGAACGATAGATTTATCGGGATCGTGGATGGTCGGATCACATCCACCCTGAGTTAACAAGCGAGGTCCTAAGATGGATGGGTCCATCCTCCTATGACTTGGTTAGGATACGGACGAAGTCGTTAGGCGGATGGGTCCACCCTCTCCGGAACCGCATTTATGAGTTTATACTCCAACTCGCACTCCGGGAGTTTGGAGTTGGCCGACAAACGGTCAATAACGTTTGTTTAGGCTTTTTAGGTATTCATTCACACTCTGGGAACGATGGATTTATCGGGATCGTGGATGGTCGGATCATATCCACCCTGAGTTAACAAGCGAGGTCGTTAGATGGGCGGGTCCATCCTCCTCAAACTTGTTTAGGATACGGCCAAAGTCGTTAGGCGGATGGGTCCACCCTCTTCGAAGCCGTATTTATAAGTTTTATACTCCAACTCGCACTCTGGGAGTTTGGAGTCAGTGTTAATACTCCGGTTCGCACTCTGGGAACCAAGAGTTGATGTTTATACTCCAATTCGCACTCTGGGAATTTGGAGTTTGCGTTCATACTCCGGATCGCCCTCTGGGAGCCTAGAGTTGATGTTTATACTCCAATTCGCACTCTGGGAATTTGGAGTTAGTTATAGGATTGTCGTGTGTCGGTCCAGTTCAGCCTTTAATGTGACGGCTTTCCCCCGAGCTCAGGTTTCACTTAGTGAGTGGTCGATCGAGCTAAGGAAGAGAGTTGAAATGATGGCTTATGATGATTAGCGAGTAAGCAATCGGTTGTTGATGACTATAAATTGAGGGTTGGCCCCCTGATAAAGTCAGTTTGAGGCATGATTCTTTTGTCGAATCATAGATGCAAACTGGGGAGTGAATGGTCAAACCATATCCACTATAAATATGTGCTCTTAAAAAACCCCAACTGTCCAATGCAGGATTGGATGCATGGACGGTCACGTCACGTCCATCTTTGGTGTGATTTCGATTTTATTGGACATCAGAAGAAGCATAAGTATTTTGGCGAGCTTCAAGTAAGAGATGGAGAGTCCATGGTTGGGACATATAACTCCAAGTCTTTCTCAAATCTCCTAATTAAATTGCATAGGCATATGAGTGGATGGTCGGTTGCATCCACTTTGTACTGGAGTCCTGAACTTGTCGGTCTCTTTTGCTTTGATGCCCTGCCCCAAAGTCAGTTGCATATAGCAGCCGACAAGCGATTGATTCATGCTCGCCATAATGATACCCTAATGATTTGATCATAGACCACAGAGGTTGTTTTGCACCCATCCTTAAGTACTCGGTTACCTGCATCATTTGCAAGTAGTTTAATTCAAGTCGATCATATTTTGCAACATAAAACGAAATAGAAATAATTCAAAAGAGATCGGATTAAATCTCGTTGATAAGTTAAGCAGCGTCGTATGCTTGCTATTGCACTTCATTCCAGCCCTTCTTAGTTGGAATTCTAACGCAAATGATCCGCTTTGATCAATGTTCTTGGTTGATAGGGGTCGGAGGTTCCCGACCCTTTGTTTTATGGGGCTTGAGCATATTGCCAGAGCTATCCTTTGTGGAGCATCCTTATGGCGTTGGTGTCCACGGTAGCTATCAAAATTAAGTGGAGTTTTCCGATCTAGAGTATGGAGTAGGTTCCCTCTTTATCTCGCCATGTTGATCCTTCATCTGATTTATCAACTCAATATTGGCGTGGACATGTAGGTGCAGTCGTCGGCGCCTATCCATCAGTTCTCTTATCAAAGTCTGGAAATAAGCACTGACAATGAATTCATTTATAGGTATTGGCAGCAAATGGCTGTGGGCTTTGGATAAATTCATTGGCTGCCAGCTTCTTTATTCCCTTCAGCAATATGAGAAGTAGAAATGGTATGTCTAACCACGACTGACGGTCTTCTTTGAGGAATATGGGGAGACATCTGCATTTGATGGCATCCATCACTGTTTATGGAATCCACTCACCACTCTCAGTTCATGAGATATTGTCACGGGTCGAATTTCCATAGTACGCTGACATGATCAACATGCTGGATTTTCGCTAGAAATTTTGCATGTAGGATAGTTTCAATGAATAGGTCCCGATTGGGAAAGATACTCCAATCAACATTATCAAGTTCATTTTAAGGCTACATGGCCTTGTAATACTAGTGAATGATGTATGCCCGATTTCCCAATGTTTGAGTGGTTGGTAATGTCGATTGGATGGTGAGTAGATTAATATGGGCTCATAGATTGGTGATTATTTCTAATTTTCACTCGGAAGGAGGCCCGTATAAGATAGTAAGGAAGTCCTCTTAGGGTTGTATGTCGTGATTTTAGTCATATGGAAGTGGAATGATTGAGATGCGAGCATATGAAGATGGTTCAGTTGTGACCAGCCATGTTTTGAGTTGGCAGAGTAGACAGGGTAGGGCAGTCGTCATATTAGCCATCGTACCATAGTTGTTAATTCAGGAGTTTTAAAAGCTGTTCAATTGGAGGAAGTTGTAGTCTACTTTAGAAGCATGATACATTGATTAACTTTAGTTCTTGGAATATTAGCAAGGTTCTCCAACCTCTGGAAGCACGGTTGAGTGGTATTTCTATACCCATTCCTTGATTGCAACTCAACAATTGCTGTTGTAATCCCCTACGTCCCGTCCAGTCATGGAACGATCAGAATGTTCGTTGATTAAGTTGAGTTTTGAATTAACTATGCGGGTGCTCTGCGCTACGTCTAGGTTTCGGTCGATTTCGTATCCATCAGCAAATAATTTTTGTCACTCTTTTTAGGAAATTTGGACCGTACCCCAAAAATATTTTTTTTTTTGGAAATTTCATCATCATTCTCGGTAATGTTTGAACGATATAAAGTGTTATCTGAGCGTCGATATGAAACGCACACGGCTAAGGTTCGGTCGATTTCGTATCCATAAGCAAATAGTCAATCTTCGTATCGATCAGTTTTCGTATCGATCTAATTTCGTATCGATCAGATTTCGTATCGATCACTATTCGTATCGATCTGATTTCGTATCAATCACTATTCATATCGATCTGATTTCGTATCGATCACTATTCGTATCCATCAGATGAGTTCTTGATCGATTCGAATTGCAGTTGAGTATCGATACGAATTGGAGGCAGATTGATGGATACGAACTGCATGTGAGTATCGATACGAATTGGAGGCAGATGGATGGATACGAACTGCATGTGAGTATCGATACGAATTGGAGGCAGATGGATGGATGCAAACTGCCTGTGAGTATCGATACGAATTGGAGGCAGATTGATGGATACGAACTGCATGTGAGTATCGATACGAATTGGAGGCAGATGGATGGATACGAACTGCATGTGAGCATCGATACGAATTGGAGGCAGATGGATGGATACGAACTGCATGTGAGTATCGATACGAATTGGAGGCAGATGGATGGATACGAACTGCATGTGAGTATCGATACGAATTGGAGGCAGATTGATGGATACGAACTGCATGTGAGTATCGATACGAATTGGAGGCAGATGGATGGATACGAACTTCATGTGAGTATCGATACGAATTGGAGGCAGATGGATGGATACGAAGTAGCGCTCCCCGATGGATACGAAGTAGTCAATAGGTGATTGATACGAATGTTGTCACATTTTTTGGACATGAAAACATGGATACGAAAATCATCACATTTTCTGGACACGAAAACATGGATACGAAAATCATCACATTTTCTGGACACGAAAACATGGATACGAAAAACATCACATTTTCTGCATACGAATGTTGTCACATTTTTTGGACACGAAAACATGGATACGAAAATCATCACATTTTTTGGACACGAAAACATGGATACGAAAAAACATCACATTTTCTGGATACGAAAGAATGGATACGAAAATCACCATATTTTCATGGATACGAAAATATGGGTACGAAATATAGCATTTTTTCTGGATTCGAAAATATGGGTACGAAAAACCACATACTTTCTGGATTCGAAAATATGGGTACGGAATTCATTATATTTTCATGGATACGAAAATATGGATACGAAAAACAGCATATTTTCTGGATTCGAAAATATGGGTACGAACTTCATGATGAATATGTTTCCTCTTAGATCTGGAGCAATCTGAATAGAATAGAAGGAACCACTGAACAATAAATCTGGATCTTCTCCTTAGATTTATGCAATCCGATATCGAAAGTAGATCCAACGAACGGGAGAAAAACTGGGTTTTTCTCAGTGAAAGCACCAAAGTGTTTGCACCAAAATTGGGCACAACACTCTTCGAAAGTTTTTGAAGAGATAATAAATGAATAAATCAAATTGAAAATGAGGATTATATAACAAAAACTCCAAGTCACAGAAAAGTAAATCGCACGGAAGACAGTAGTTTAGAGTGGTTCGGCGTATCGCCTACGTCCACTATGAAGTTTTGTCACTTTATTGCTCGATATTCGGGGAATACAACTTTTTATGTCAAAATACAGCAGATAGTAAGTCAAAATTCGAAATCAATGGCAGTGATGATGATATGGAGTGATTCTGGCAGTGTCCGGGCGTACTTTTTCTCTAAAAATTCTCCGATCCCTTTTCTGAATGACCAGGGGCTCTATTTATAAGTGCTGGAGGTTGATATTTCGCTGAAAATTCAGGAGACCACTTCTGGAACGTGAGGGGGCCTGCATACCCTGCCTTAGGAAATTGGGGCCCGTTCCGGGATCGATTCGAACTCAATTTCAAATCGATCAAGATTTGATCCGATTGAGCTGAAATTTGGCATGAACATTCTTCATGTTGCCAGTAAGATACTATGAAAATTTCATAGCATTTAGACATGTGGATTGTGAGAAATGATCGATGCAAGTTGGTCCGTGATCGATACGAAGCAATTTCGAATTAATCAAGATTTGATCTGACTGAGCTGAAATTTGGCATGAACATTCCACATGTTGCCAGTAAGATGCTGTGAAAATTTCATAGCATTTGGACATGTGGATTGTGAGATATGATCGATGCAAGTTGGTCC
The DNA here is from genome assembly GCA_030765085.1 of Allium cepa. Lineage (NCBI taxonomy): Eukaryota > Viridiplantae > Streptophyta > Magnoliopsida > Asparagales > Amaryllidaceae > Allium > Allium cepa. Next base: position 546,826,105 of record CM060942.1, read on the forward strand.
GTGATCGATACGAAGCAATTTCGAATCGATCAAGATTTGATCCGATTGAGCTGGAATTTGGCATGAACATTCCTTATGTTGCCAGTAAGCTACTGTGAAAATTTGGTGGAATTTGGACTTGTAGATCTTGAGTTATGATCGATGCAAGTTTGGATTTCTCAACCATGATCGATCAATATCTTGAGCATACGAACTCTGATTGACTTGAAATTTGGAATGTTGGCTTTCTTATCTTTGCTTGTCATGTCATATAAATTGTAGCTTGATCCGGACTCGAATTTTTTTTACCGACATCCATAGAAGACCTATGTAATAACGATCCCCAGGACGAACTATCATTGGTTTCTAGTTAAGTCCTTGGTGTCACGGCCTTGCCAAAAGGCGGGATAACAATAGCATTGTTAGTCAGATTATAGTCTGAAAAGCTACTTTTTGCAAACAGTCGAATTTGAACTCGAGATCACTTTCATTTAGTTTAAAATGGCGTTTGCGACCTTTTTGAGTATAAACATCGCTATGTTTTGAGTTGAGTGAATTTTGCTATTTTTCACTTAGGGCTTTGGGTTTGGGTTTGGGTTCAGCCCACTAACCCAACTCATCTTATATCATAACTCCACCCCCCTCTTCTCTTCATTACTTCACTTTCATTTCCTAACCCTCAAGCTTCATCAAAAATGGAGTAAGAGATTGGAAACTAAAATCCTAAGCCCTAGATTCTTTGCAAATTCAAGTTCTAGCTCCATAATTCAAGAGAAGTTATTGGTAAGCATTCTCTTCTTCCTCTCCAACTCATTCTCCCTTTAATTTCAGAAATTCCTAAACCCTAACTTAGGAAACGTTTTTTCTTTTGAGCTTAGATTCAAGCTTCTTGGGTTAGAATTGAAGAGTGATTGTTCTTGTCGTGTTCTATAGCTTCTCATTCATTGTTTTTGGGTTTAAAGGTGAGATTTTTATCTCACATCTAAGTCTATAATTATCTTTGATTATTAGGTATGAATTCCTAACATCCTTACGCGTTCATTTGATTTTGATTTTTGATTGATTTGGTGAATATTCCAATTTTTGGTGTTTTGAAAACAAAATCTATGAAAATCCTTATATGGATATTGAACATGTTGATCAGAGTGTATTGGTGAGTCTTTGAGGTTGGGTAGTCGTTCGGTGTAAATCCCTTGTAACCGTCACTCATCCGATTACTTCCGATATGGTTTGGCCATCATTGGCCTAGGCAAGAAAATGCCCAAAGCTTCAGTTTCAGACGTCTGAAATAAAGGATTCAGACGTCTGAATATTGTTCTGGGCAAAAACTTTATTTTCCAGATTCAGACGTCTGAATTATATATTCAGACGTCTCAAATTGCTCGTGTTCAACCATAAAGGAAATAAGCTAAAATTAGCCATTTTCAAATGTCTGAAATTATTGATTCAGACGTCTGAATACTGAACTGGGAAATATTTATTTTTTCAGTTTCAGACGTCTGAATTGGAAATTTCAGACGTCTGAATCTACATATCTCATCCCAATTTGCGTAAGTTGTTTGGGTTTCCTATTTTAATCGATTCGTATTGATCCGACTTATTGTTACCATTCATTGTCGACTTTGATGACTTCTTCTCGGAATTTTTGAGAATATCCATTTGATGGATTCGATGTCAATTTTTATGGCTTTGATTCACGCCTTCGAATGTGAATCTTTAGTGATTGATTATTTCTGCAATCATTTCTGTGACTTGTTCGATTGAATCTTTTGTGACAATTTTCGAGTGGAGATCTACAATTTGTTTGTAAATATTTAATTAAGCTAGTGGTTATGGGACATGAAGCTAAACTCGTTTATTTACTAGCTTAGTGTAATTGACACTTAACCTCGAGTGGAAGTCTACAAGTTGTTCGTAAATAATTAAGTTAAGCTAGTGGTTATGGGACATGAAGCTAAACTCATTTATTTACCAGCTTAGTGTGATTTACACTTATCGATCAATGATGATCATTTTGTGATTTAGACCAGCAATGTGCGATGTCTCTTTGTCTACGAGGGAGACTAAACCCCGTTTTTAGTGGAGCTTCGGCTTGGTGGGGTAGCGACCCATGGTCTTTGGACCGTTTTAGTGGAGCTTCGGCTCAAAGGTCTTCGGGCCGTTTTAGTGGAGCCTCGGCTCAAAAATTAATGGTTAGCAACCATGGAATAGCTTTCCGTTTTGTGGTACACGTGTTGGTGAGTTTTCATGCTCCCGTTTTGTGATAGGTCTCTTTCCCCCTTTTTGTGATTTTTGGATTTCTATTGATGATTTCTAAACTTCGTGTTTCACCAATTTTCGTGATTTGCATTGATAAGCTTTATCAATTTTTGTGCATTGGTGAATTTGTATTTCACTAACTTTTCCGATTGGCATTGATATGATTGTCAATATTTATGGTTTGGTGAATAAAATAAAGAATATGACATTCTTTTTAGTGCTTTGAGATTTCTTGTGCTATTATATGATTTTTGTTGTTAGTTAATGTATACTTTTTATAGTATGACATTTTTGTTATCATACGTTTTAATCGCATCTATTACCCTATCTCATTTTACTTGATATTTATAGCTAGACTGATCCGTTTATTATTTTCTTCTTAAATAATACTCGGGTCAGACCGAGATGTTACAGGTGCTTCTGCTTGACTCCTCATCTGGGAGTATTATCCGACTTTTGGCTAACTACATTAGATTTGTAGTTTTTGTTGTTATACACTCGAGATGTAGACTCATTGATGTATACATATTCTTTTGTGTAGCACTTGTATCTATTCTTTTGTGATATTGTGGATCTTGTTTGACTACTACTCTGATATACACTTCTATATGTTATATTATATCTTTTTCCACCTTTGTGATATGGATATCTGTGACTGATTTAAGTTATGTTTATTTCTATATTTGTTTCCAAAGATTATATAGCCAATGTGTAGTAGCTTTGAGTTTGTATCGGTGTGTCGGATTTCCTCTTGAAATGAAATGCATATTTTAGTATCTGATATACCGGTGCTCGCACAAAGCAACTACTCGGATGGTCGCTCCTCAACAGCATTATTCATCGTGCTAGTTGACGTCATTACTTCGTAGTGTCCTTGGCTAGCATTAGTATAGAGGTGGGGCGTCACACTTATACACTTTCATCTCTTTATTAACATTCAATTTATTCCCATTCAATCAATTTACATTCACTTCATTTCATTCACTTTGCTTACATTCAACTATAACTTTGTAAATTTCTTACAATAGTAATACCATTTAAGAACCATTCCATCAACAATTACTTAAGTTTATTTCCAATATTTTATACAACACTTCTTATTTTTATTTCCACTTTAAAACTTAAGTTAAAATACAATTCTTTCAAGAACCCCAACATATCGAATTCATTCATGCTCAATTAATTTTTCATCCAATTAACTCACATTCAATTAATCTATGTTCAATTGATTCACATTCATTGGTTCACATTGAATTATTTACATTATGTTTGACAACATTTTATTCCATACTTAATTCATTTTACACTTAAGTTAAATTTCATTTTATAACTCAAGTATATATTCATTCCACAATCTAAGTTGTATTCTATTCTACAACTCAAGTTCATATTTTATTTCACTAATTTACTTCATTTGTTCATTTCATCAATTTATTACAAATCAAGTTCAATTTCATTTAACCTTTATTAAGTTAAAATTCATCGCATACAATTCAATTTATTTACATTTACTTAAGTTTAATTTTAAATTTCTTATCTCAATTCCGCACTTTCTCCTCTTATCTATACCATTTCCAATTTATATGTTCAAAAACTTATTATCTTATGTTTTCTCAACATATAAGTGGAAATTTCTAAGATATATAAGCACCCGATTTTATTTCAAATCAATTTGAAATCATGCACGCACACACATAACTCCTGTATATTCCAAATTACACTTTTGGAATCTAAAACAAATTTGTTTTACCAAAGTAAAACTATAATGGTAGCAATTAATCACTTAGAAACTTGAAAATGAACACTGATGATACGGGCGTCATTAACCAAATTATTTTCCAATGACTTAAGTGAGTTTAGTGCTTTCTATTTCTTTTAAATCCTATTTCAAAATATTTCTAACAAAAATATTTTTAAAATAATAATATTATTATTTTTCCAAAATCTTTGAAAAATAATTTCCAAATTAATGGAATTTAAATTCTAAAATTCTATATTTTAAAACCATTTCCATTTATAGATTCATATCTATAAATATATTTATGAAATTTTCGTTTCTTTTCCATTTATAAATAACAATTATAAATCATATTTATATAATCTCGTTTCTTAAGTAATAATATTTCACAAATATCGATTATTTTAATTATAATCAATACTCTATAATCCATATTTATAAATTTACTATCTTATATAACTCAGTTTACAAATGTTTATCTTTATTTAGATTATAACAATAACATCTTTCATTAGAACAGCAAACAACAAATGATAATAATCAAATATTATCATTCACTGAAACCGAAAACACGATATATAACAATAATAATTTTTGAAAAATAATTCTTATATATATAATGTAATTTAGGTAAATTAATTTCATTTACCAATTTTCAAAATACTGTGTCGATTTGCCTTGTTTAAGCGTTTAGAAACCCTTATCGTGGCGTCCCATATATCGATCAGAATTCATAAGCCACTCAACAGATAAATTTACACAATATAGAAAAAATTATTATCACAAAAAAATACGTGCTTATATCTATTATACACTCAAACTCATCCTAGGGTCTCGCCTACCCTACCCAAATAAGTAAATTCCAACCAAAGCCTGGGTGTTCGCCCAACCTAACCTCTAATACCATGTTGTAACAAATCGCTATTCCAGACAGTTCAAGTTGATAATAAACCATACATGTCCAACCCAATTTGAATGGAAAGATGAATAGTTTAGGAAAGAAAGAAGAAAGAAGAAGAAAAGAGAAGAAGAGAAAGAAACAAAAACAATCACAGAATTTCACAATCACAATGGAACAACATATAATATAAAATCAATAATCTTTACAAAGGAGAAACTATTATATACATACATCCATTATTGTACAACAATAATCGTAATCATCAGCTTGGACAGTTACAACAACCCATCCTCACTTGCCGATAATTTCAACAATAAAGCACCGGAAAATAAACATATACGTGAATACGACATGAAGACCTCCAACTCATCTCTTAAGCTCTGGTGCATCCAAAGCAATCTATAAATATGCTCGGTCTGTTCCGAGCATTATAATAAAATAACATCTGATTTAGTTTGGAAAACCAGCTTGAGAAAACACACCCAACTGGATCTTTGAAGTTGTAAAAAAACCTTTGAAAATCAAAAGTATCTCGTAAGACCACACCACACATAAATACATATGGGTTTTACCTTACGATGACCAAAACATTTCATATGAAATTCTATTGTATTATAATAGTGTCTAATTACAAATACTTAATATTAGCTGAAATTGTTATGTTACTTAAATTCCAACATAATAGTTATACAACTAAAACCATAAAGGCTTGTATTAGAGAATGGATTCCATACAATGAATGGGCTACTGGAGTACCGCCCGTTACGGTGCATCTTTGATAAAATAATACCGAGGACCTCGCCCGGATCCCCTGCCAACATAGAACTGGCCTACCACTAACTATTAGTACCGAACATGATCACTTCGCTTTTAGGCCCCGAAGCATACAAATGAGCGATAATAGCGACTCTAGATAGGGATGATCATACCCGACTTAGGAGCGACCCGCTTAGCCCTGCTGTATCTCCCATGTTTTAGTCATTCCCGGTTAATGAGGCTTGAGGCTACGTTTTTCCTTTTGTATGGCACTTCCTACTTGGAATGAAAATACCGTCCTCCAGGCAACAGTGCAATACCAGCATCCATCCATACAAGTTTGTTCTAGGACTGAACGAAACAATTGAGAGCTCCATCTTTAGGATGTCTTCACTCGTATAACATATCTAATCCAAGGTCTTCGAAACAACGTTCGATAAATCCCAGTAAACTCAACCCCGGTTCTTTAGAAAATAAACAGTCAAAGATAAGAGCAGAGATCTCTTCCTAACCATTAGTGGATGAATTTCCTTATCATTATCCCAGGAGAACGAAATGAGATTTGTACACACAGTACAGCATCATCGAAGATGACTGTGCCATATAGCTCACGTGCTTCTCCTAGATATTTCCAAAGTTACATTGGGTATAAATTTGATAGTCGGTTATTTAACTATCGAATAACAAACATTCAATCGGGAATTTAATTCTATAGGGAAAACCAACATTGGTTAAGCAACAAGCAACACAAAGCCTTTTATTAATAAATCTATTATTAATTAAATTCATTTTGTAATACTTGAATCAAAAATTCTTTTTACAATGATTGATATACACCCAAAATCCCTATTTCTCCATACTTGAAAAAATATCCGTATGCTTATCTCAATGGTATAAGTATATTTACCAACAATTTGGAAGATTCCACTTTTTTCCAATTCAAAACCATTTATAAACCCTATTATAATCCACAAAACCATTTCTAAACTCCTTTTATAAATCTATAAACCCATTTCTAAAATTTATTTTATAAATATGTAAAACCATTTATAAAACGCTTTTACCCTTTTTAAGCAATCTACCTTTACATTTTCCAAAACATGTTATAAGATTCCTTTTTATAAAAACCCCATCTATTTATAAAATTCCATCTATAAATCTTGGAAACATTTATAAATAAATTATAATCATTTACCTTTAAAAACTTTGATATAACATTATAAATAAATAAATACCTAATTTAAAACATCTTAAAAGAATTATTAATAATTTCCAAAACATTCTTAAATAAACAATAATGATTTATCTTCAACATTACTATAAATAGTAATAATTAATTTTCAAAACTTCATTGATAAATAATTTAAAACTAATTTCAACCCATTTGGATAATTTAAATAATAAAGCTTTCAAATATTAAAAATATTGATAAACCCATTTAAACCAATATTAATTATAAACAGCTTTTAAAACATAATTATATTTCCTTGATAAAAATTAATACTTAACTTTCCACATAATCATTTCCATATTTTTTGCAAGATTCATAAATCTTTATCAATTTTATAAAACCTCCTTTTATAAAATTCATTTATTTATAGAGCTTTATTTATAACTCCATCCCTTTATAAATCTCGTTTAGTTATAAAATCGCACTCAAAAACATAATTTTAACATAATTGAAACGTTGCTCCCATATTCATGGATTACTTTTATAAATTCTTTTTTATTTATAAAATCATTCGACATCTTCCAATTTACCTTCACCTTCAATTTCCAAACTAGAATCAACAATTTTCAAAAACAACATTCCATATACTCTAATGAATCCACACTTTATGATTTATTTCCCTATTTATCCAATGATATAAGTCTTCCTAAATTTATAAACACCGTTTATAAATCCATACTTTTATTAATAAAGTATGATTTTGCAAATCTTCACTTCCTTTGTAAAATATCACCTTTATAAATTATCATATTTATAAATTTTATCTTTGTTAACAAATTGTATATATGTACCTATAAAATGTTTATGTGTGTGTATATATATATATATTGTATATATATTACTTTATATAAAACGGTTAACAAATATTTATATAAAAATATTTCTATTTTCTACTTAAAACTATATCCTTTATTATAAAAGATGGGCTTATTTTCCATGATTTTAAAAATCTTTACTCATAGTTCAAAAACTCTATTCAAAACTATTAAATTTTAATATCCACAAAAATTATACCTTTGATTTTAAAATAAATTACTTCTTCAAATAATTCAAAAACATTATTTAAAACATATTTAATTTTCCAAAATCACTTTGAAATCCCCCTTTATGTCAAATCACTATTTTATAATATTTTAAAATACCAATATAAGGCATGGTGCTACTAAAGCACTAATTGAACGAAATCGTCCGTGTCATCAATTATAACATCCAACATATCATATATCAAATTATATGAAAAATGAAATCAACATTATGAGGAATCCTTTTGGATCCCTCCAACTAATCCCCTTGCATCACATATAGTATATAATCATAAAAATGAAAATCAACCACTTCAAGGCATGATTCGTATACAAAAAGTCATCCGGTCTTTCATGGGAACATAATTGTGTCTCAACAGTACCAACAAGCGAGAATATATCCAAACCAACAATATAGACTAGTAATTCATCAAAATAGTCAATAACAATCAATTATAAAATATTCTCGCATCCAATAAATGAATTTCATTGACTATATAATATTCTATTTAACCAAAAAGGTGAGATTAACTCAAATTGATTTTTAGTTTCGTCAAAACATTCCATTTTGGATTAAAGTTGGACGAACGTCCAATTTTAACTCAAAATTCTCAATAGCTCTGAATTCATCCAATCCAATACTGAAGCGTAGCCATTGTCGAGACGATCGCAATGCGACTCGTCATGTTCAGTTTGGACCTCGTACTAGTTTGATATGGATTAATGAACTTTTCGAAATAATTAAATATAATTAACTTAAATATTATAAACGTTTAGAAATTGATCCATTTTGCATCTACTTATTCATATTCTTATACCTTTCCCAGACCGAAGCTTTCATTTCTTTTTTTCCATCCAGATCGAACGACGCGACCTAACCATGAATGTTGACCATCCACTCACGTCATTGCGCCACCCTTCGTAAGCCTAGCCAACAGCACCGCACTCGCAAATGGAGAAATCACAAATGAAACCCAAAACTGTAGTTTGAATGCATGAAATCTACCATCGCCTACTCCCATTCGACACGATCCAACCATCCATCGAGCTCGCGTCGTCCCCATGGTCGTCTTCCTAGTTGAATTCGAGGGTCGAAATTCCTTGATTGGCTCCAATAAATGACGGCCGTTCGATGTGGTTGTTTTTAGATTAAAATGAATGAACCCTCATTTAGTTTTTCTTCGTTTTGATATGCACGCGTATATATTTCTACAGAGTGAAATGATTTAGACGTGGGCGGTATAGACAAGGACATTTATGGGTATGGACTGTTATAATATTATAGATATTATTTTAAATTTTAAATTACCGTGCATTTAAACGTCCAAAATCTCGAACTCCTATCGAGACATGCCGCCTGACATTCTATATGTTATATCCTTAGTCTAAACGCAATGGAACTCGTTTCGAGACCAAATTCAATCATATGCAGAAGATAGCTTTTCAAACCCAATTATTATATAAATTTCTTAAATTAATTTCTACGCGTTTCGATATCGCATGTCCAAAAGATACGTCCAATCACCATGAAATTCAATGGCACACTGTAGTTCACTATTACGGATCCAATAGAACTAGTCTTATCGAAATCCGTGATAGTATCTCGGAAGGCTATTTTTATATGTTAATTAAAATGAATTATTTTAAAAACTACTTCATTCACTTTTAATTCAAATTTAAAATTTTACTATCTTTCTCTCTATCAAAATAGAATTTAATAAGCTTTAAAATCATTTATATGCAATCAAATCCAAGCTTCAATTACTTTAAATATTTTCAATATTGAGTTTAACAATTTAATTATCAAATAAATCGCTATATTTGAAATTCAAGTTACTTAACTTATAAAAATAACTTTTCAATGTTTAAAATACATTAAATATTCCAAATTCAAATGACTGAAATTCTGGGTCGTTACATTCCCCCCTTAAAAGAATTTCATCCTCTAAATTTCCAAGGTAAGAAAAATGTCACAAACCCATTAATTTTTTTCAAAACAAATTCATAATAGATTTCCAATTACTTTAAAGTCTTTAACTTCATTCGCTGATAGCAACTAATACCATTCTAAGTTATCACACTAAGATCAAGTTTTAATTATCCATAATTTTTAAAATTCTCAAAAAAATTCTGACCCCTTAAATTTATGAAAAATTTCGCCAGCGTCTCCTTTGCGTGGCTAGATTGTAAAAATTTATAATACATATATAATCATAAATATACATCTCATCTTCGAGGATGAGGCATTCCATAGGGAAAAATATTAAAATGTGGTATGTAATCCGAGATGAGTACCATATTTTAGCATTAGCAAGCATATACAAGCAATACAAAGTGAAAGCGACTCCAAATGCGAAGCATATACCATCCGCACCTACTAATCACTCGACAACCAATGAGAATATGAATATAGAAAAAAAATCACTATGTCGCATAGTTTAAACCATAATTGCATGCAATTTTAATGAATGTAACAAGAGAACATATAAAACAAACAACGTCTATCCAATTTATTTGTCGTAATATAAATTTGTATTTCCAAATATCAACATTATATCTATACACTTTCATCTCTTATTAACATTTAATTTATTATCATTCAATCGATTGACATTCACTTCATTTCATTCACTTTGCTTACATTCAATTTTTACTTAATAAATTTCTTTGAATACTAATACCACTTGAGAACCATTCCATCAACAATTACTTAAGATTATTTCAAATATTTTATACAACACTTCTTATTTTTATTTCCGCTTCAAAACTTAAGTTCAAATCGAATTTTATCAAACACCCCAACACATCCAATTCATTCATGTTCAATAAATTTGTCAACCAGTTAATTCACATTCAATAAATCTATATTCAATTAATTCATATTCACTGGTTCATATTTAATTATTCACATTATGTTTAACTACCTTTATTTCATACTTAATTCATTTTACACTAAAGTTGAATTTCATTTTATAACTCAAGTATGTCACAACCTAAGTTGCATTATGTTCTACAACTCAAGTTCATATTTCATTTCACTAATTTACTTCATTAGTTCATTTCATAAATTTATTACAAATTAAAATAAATTTCATTTAACCTTTGTTAAGTTAAATTTCATCTCATACAATCCACTTTTATTTACATTTACCTAAGTTAAATTTTAAATTTCATATTCAATTCCACACTTTCTCCACATATCTATACCATTTCCAATTTATATGTTCAAAAAATTGTTATCTTAGTTTTCTCAATATTTAGGTAGAAATTACCAGTATTTTTAAACACCCGATTTTATTTCAAATCATTTTGAAATTATATATATACACACATACATATAAATATACTTCTTTATATTTCAAATTAAACTTCTAAAATCTAAAATAATTCTGATTTATCAAAATAAAACTTCAACGGTAGCAATTTCTCACTTAGGAACTCGAAAATGACACTGATGATGCGGTAGTCATCTTTTGAATTATTTTCCAACGACTGAAGTGAGTTTAGTGCTTTATGTTTCTTTTAAATCCTATTTCAAAATATTTGTAACAAAAATATTTTTAAAATAATACTATTATTATTTTTCCAAAACCTCTGTAAAATAATTTCCAAATCAATGGAATTTAAATTCTCAAATTCCTTGTTTTGAAACCATTTCCAATTACAAAATCGTATCTATAAATATATTTATGAAATTTTCATTTCCTTTCCATTTAAATCATAATTATAATTCATATTTATATAATCTCATTTCTTAAGTACTGTCATTGAATAATCGATATAATCAATATCCTATAATCCATAATTACAAATTTACTTTCTTATATAACTCAATTTACAAATATTTATCTTTGTTTAGATTATAATAGGAACATCTTTCATTCGAACAACAAACAACAAATGACAATAATCAAATATTATCATTTACTAATAACTAAACACACCATATATAACAATAATATTTTTTGAAAAATAGTTCTTATATATATAATTTAGGTAAAATTATTTCATTTACCAATTTTCAAAATAATACTGTGTCGATTTGCCTCATTTAAGCGTTTAAAAACCCTATCGATATCGTGGCATCCCACATATCGATCAGAATTCATAAACCACTCAACAGATAAAATAACACAATATAAAATATTTTTAAAATCACTAACAAATATGTACTTATATTTATAATACATTCAAACTCATCTTAGGGTCTCGCTTACCCTATCCCAAATGAGTAACTCCCACCAAAGACTAGGTGTTTGCTCAACCTAAGCTTTAATACTATGTTGTAACAATCCACCAATCCGTATAGTTCAAGCTGACAATAGACCACACATGTCCAACCCAAATTGAATGGTAAGGCGAGTAGTTATGGGAAAGAAAGAAGAAAGAAGAAGAAAAGAGAAGAAGATGATGAAGAGAAAGAAACTAAAACAATAATATAATACCACGATCATAGCGAAACAACATATAATATAAAATCAATAATCTTTCCAAAGGAGAAATTGTTATATACATACATCCACCAGAGTACAACAACAATCATAGTCATCCGCTTGGACAGTTATAACAACCTATCCTCATAAATTGCTGACCATTTCAACAAAAAAGCAGCAGAAAATAAATATGTACATGAATACGACTTGAAGACCTTCAACTTGCCTCTTGAGCTCCAATGCATCCAAAGCAATCAGTAAATATGCTCGGTCTTACCCAAGCAGTATAATAAACTAACGATAGAGTCAATCTGGAAAACCAGCATGATAAAACACACTCAATTGGATTTTAAAAGTTATAAAAAATCTTTGAAATCAAAAGTATCTCGTAATACCATGATGCATATAAACATGAATGGTTTTTTACCTTACGATACTCAAAACATTTCATATGAAATTCCTTGGTATTATAATAGTGTCTAAATACAAATGTAAGTCCTTGAGATGATGGTTTTGATGACAAAAACCCTAGGACTTGTTATAAAATATGAATACTAACATTATAGTTTAGATATATATGTATATGCAGGATATAAACATACAGATACCAAGAATGAAGATTATACAGTATAGAGATTTAAGGTTGAAGATATCAAGATTGAAGACTCGTGAGTATCAAGATATCAATATTTCAAGAATACAAGATAAGTATGGAGTCTAGAATTATGTTAAAACTTCTTGAAAGCACTTACATCTTTATTCTAAATTTATTCGTGGAATGGAATCTACTTCGAGCCTGTTAAAGGGATGGAACTCATGACAATATCTAGTGGAACATATAGTGGTCCTATTTTGATATCCACTAATTTTATAAAAATTCTTTTCAAAAATATATCTCTTGCCCTTTAAAAATGTTTTCAAAACTTGCTTTTCAAAAAGACATCTCTCTTGGTTTTAAATATTTTAGCCTCAAAACTATTTTTATCATTTTTAACATTTTGATTTCAAAATTGTCCTTATTTTTTAAACCATCTCTTGTTTTAAATATTTAGCTTTTAATTATTTATATACTCAAATTTTAAATCACTTTATAGATTAAGATTATACATATATTAAAAATTACTTTTATATGTTTAAACTATATTCAAATATATTTACAAAGTTTAGAAATTGTTTTGACAACTTATAGAAGCCAATTTTAATAATAAAATTAAAACATCAATTTTTGCCTTGAGGATGTCGACATTCCTCAACCCCCCATGTCGACATAGTGCCCGTTAAATTTAAAATTCAAATTTTCAAAAGAAGTGTCTATTCGTCATATCCTTTCACGAATAGATTTGACTGTTGATCTCCTATAAATACCAGTGGTTCTAACGAATTTTTCATCAGATTTCACTTGTTTTCTTTCCTCTTCATCTTCCACATTTATTATATAGAATTCTAAACTATACTATGCCAAAATACCAAATGAATCAAACTTGATTATCTCTTGTCTGATTCTCTGCCACTCTCTCCATAAGATCTCAGTGCTATTTAGATTTATAGGATCTTTTGTAAATCAGACCGTTGAGTAAAAGGTGAAGTTGAGCCTTGAAATCAATTGGGTGTGATTGTAGCCTTGGAAATCAATTAGGTGATCTTGTAGCCTGGTTAAATCATGAGAGTTTCCGTGGACTCGAATACAGGAGGTTATCCCTCGTAGCCTTGAAACAGAGGGTGTAGTCTGAGAGATTATTTTGAAAAGAAATACGTAGATTGTGCGGGACTGGATGTAGGGTAACTCCGAAGCAGTATAAAATCCTGGTGTGTTCTTTCCTTTACTGCTTTTATTTAGTATTTGCACATGTGTCTGATTATGTGATTATATCTGTGTCTGTGAATTGCATTTGTTGGTGATTAAATTACATAAGTGTCAAAAAGATTTAGAAAATCCATAAAATACTATTCACCCCCCATATAGTGTTATTCCAACCTTAAGATCCATAATCCGTATTTCTCACATTTGGTATCGGAGCAAGGTTTTCAAAGTTTTCATAATCTGAATTTTGAAAAAGTTTTTAAAATGGCTACTTTTAGGATTTTTTTAACACTAATTTTCAGCTATTCAAATCATCATTATCTCATAAGTCTACATATAGTTATAGAAAATCAAGTTACCTACCGAGTTTGTATTATGTGCAGAAAGGAAAATGTTTTATGGCCTTTGAAGAATCAACACTCAATGGACAAATTGTTCAAATCAAGAAGAATAAGTGGATACTTGATAGTGGATGTTCAAGACACATGACTGGTAATGTAGATATGCTGAAGGATATTATCTATAAAGATAGAGGATTGGTTAATTTTGGAGACAACTCAAAAGGATATGTGATTGGCATCGGCAATGTCGGTAACTCTAAAACTCCTACTATTTCTAATGTTTTATTAGTTAAGAATCTAAAATACAATCTGCTTTGCATTAGTCAACTTTGCGATAAAGGATACAAAATTAAATTTGAAAGATATAAGTGTCATTTCAAAGATAATAATTCAAATATTATATTTGATGGAATTAAGAAGAAAAATATTTATATTCTTAGTATGAAAATCTCAAATGATAACTTATGTCTTTTGGCTAATACAAGTGACCCTTGGATTCGGCATAAAAGATTTGGGCGTTTGAATTTTAAACTTTTATCTAGACTTTCTAAACTTGATCTAGTAAGAGGTTTCCCTAGAATGAATTTTAAATATATAGTATATTTGATGCTTGTCAGTTAGGAAAACTTAGAAAGAGTTCTTTCAAATTAAAAGATATGATTTCAACTTCAAAACCTCTTGAGTTACTTCATCTAGATTTGTTTGGTCCATCTCAACTTCAATCAATAAATCACAATAAATATGTCTTTATAATTGTAGATGACTATTCTAGGTTCACATAGATAATTTTTATGAAACATACAAGTGATACTTTTGATTCATTTAAAATTTTTACATAAAGACTTCAAAACCAACTTTCTTTAAAAATTATAACTGTTCGTAGTGATCACGGTGGAGAATTTGAAAATGAAAATTTTGAGAGATTCTGCAATAAAAAGGGAATAACTCATTATTTCTCTTTTCCAAGAACTCTACTACAAAACGGAGTGGTTGAACGTAAAAATAGGACGATTCAAGAGTGTGCTAGAATAATGCTTTCATATAGTAATTTACCAAAATATTTTTGGACTGAAGCAGTCGCTACAGCTTGTTACATTTTGGATAGAATATTAGTCAGACCGTTAACTAATAAAACACCTTATGAAATTCTTTACAAGAAGAAACCAAAGGTATCTTATTTTAGAATTTTTGAAAGTAAATGTTTTATTCTAAATACAAAGACAATTTGGATAAATTTGATCCTAAATCCGACAAAGGAATCTTTATTGGATATTCTAATAGAAGTAAAGCATATAGAGTTTTCAATTTAAGAACTAATATCATTGAAGAAATAATTCATGTTTCCTTTGATGAAAATTTCAAAGATGTTGAACAAATTAACGATGAAGAAGATTTTGCTACCCTAAATAGTGAATCAATTGAAACAAAGAATGAACTTATTCATCCAAATAAAAAGGTTAAGCTTTTAAAAGATCATCCTATAGAACATATACTAGGAGATATTGAATCTGTTGTTAGAACTAGAAATCAACTATATAACATGAGTAATGTAGCTTTTATATCATCTATTGAACCTTAAAATCCAAAGGAAGCATCATCTGATAATTCATGGATTCTGGCTATGCAAGAAAACTGAATCAATTCACCAGAAATGATGTTTGAGAACTTGTTCATAGACCCGAGGATAAAACTATAGTAGGAATTAAATGGGTTTATGAAAATAAAATGAATGAACTAGGTAAGGTCATTAGAAATAAAGCTCGATTAGTCGCAAAAGGTTATGTCATGTAGAAGGAATTGATTTTGATGAAACCAGTGCACCCGTAGCAAGATTAAAAACCATTAGAATTCTACTTGCTTTCACAAATTATAATAATTTCAAATTATTTCAAATGGATGTTAAAAGTGCTTTTATAAATAGATTTGTGAAAGAGGAAGTTTATGTTGAACAACCTCCACTCTTTGAAGATGAAAAATTTTCAAACCATGTTTTCAAACTTAAGAAAGCTTTATATGGTATGAAACAAGCTCCTAGAGCATGGTATGATAGACTAAGATCTTTTTTATTACAATCAAAATTTTAAATTGGTAAAGTAGATAATACTCTTTTTATTAAAAGAAATAAAAATGATATCCAACTAGTACAAGTTTATGTAGATGATATTATTTTTGGTTCAACTAATCATGAAATGAATAAAGAATTTTCTGAAATAATGACAAAAAAGTTTGAGATGAGTCATATGGGTGAACTTACTTTCTTCTTAGGTTTACAAATAAAACAATTAGATAGTGTTATTTTTAGTAGTCAAGAAAAAATTGCTAGGGATCCAGTTAGTAAATTTGGTATAATTAACGCGAGTGGAAAACCCACTCCCATGGCAACCAATGAAGATTTAAATAAAGAAGATCTTTCAAAAGATGTAAATCAAAAACTATATAGGGGAATGATTGTATCACTACTCTATATCACCGCGAGTAGACCTAATATCATGCATAGTGTTTGTCTCTGTGTAAGATACCAATCTCAACCCAAAGAGACTCACTTAAAAGCTGCGAAGCGTATCATAGGATATGTTAAACATACTTTTGACTATGGTTTATTTTACCCTAAAAATGATTCATTTGATTTAATCTCTTATTTTGATGCTGACTATGCTGGTTGCAAATCTGACTGAAAAAGTACAAGTGGAACTTGTCACTTTTTAAGGCATTCTCTGGTTTCATGGTTTAGTAAAAAGAAAAACACAGTTTCTTTATCAACAACTGAAGTAGAATATATCTCTGTTGCTTTGGCTTGCTCTCAAGTCATTTATATGCAACAAACTCTAAAAGATTTTGGATGAACAATTTCAAATCACTAATTTATTATGATAATACCAGTGTAGTAAATTTACCTAAAAATCCTACTCATTATGCTATGATTAAACATATTGATATCAGACATCATTTTCTTAGAGATAATATAGGTTAAGAAGAGTACTAGGCATTTATTCAATAACTGAGATATAGAATATAGATATAGTAACATATATTTTTAAACAGAGATATACAAGAAAATCAAAATTTTCATAGGGATGTCGACATACCCCTACCACCCATGTCGACATACAACGTTAAATTTGAAAATTTGATTTTCACTCTAAAATTGGTTTGGTAGTTATATAAACCTATGTATTTCGAATTTTTCTGTCTTCTCACTTCTCTTTCTCCAAAATAAATTTCTGAAAATTAAAATTAATGACCTCCTCCATTAAATCAAACCAAATTGACACCATTTCTTTCCCTTCTCCTCATTTTGGTCCACTTCAACGCACTACACTGGCACCTGTGATAAATATTGAAGAGTCTATGAAGGATGCCACGCAAATGTTGACTGAACTTCAAGTTGTGCAAATAAGGATGGAAAAAGAACAAGAAAAGCAAGGCAAAATTCTTCGGAATGTGCAAAAATTCCTAATGGATAATTATGCAAATCCTATTGTGATTGAAGAAGATTCTCCCAATATTCAAGTGAATGACCCCTTAGAGCATAGCGAAGAGAAAGAAGAAGAGGAGGAGGAAGAAGTAGAGGAAGAAGCACCTATGGAAGAAAATGACAACGTGATCTGCGTAGGCGGCGGAGTCTGTTTTGACAAAGATGGGAATTTGATAGAAATCCATGGAAACTTTTATTTTCATTATCCAAATTGTTCGATTCACAAATCTCCAATTTTCAAAAACTCTCATTGGTAGTTTTATTCTATAATTTGTGTACTTAAATATATTTGTGTGTTTTATGCTCCATATATACATGAAAATATAACATCGTATATAATAAAATATTTGTTTCACTTATTATACTTCCTTATTAGTATTTATTTTGGATAGTATTAGATTAAGGGGTAGTTATTTTAGTTTAGAATTAGTTTTTGTTGATGATAAAGGGGAGAAAAATAAAATAAAGTAGTTAGAGTAGTTGGGCTTAGATTAAGGGGGAGTTATTAGTTTTAAGGGGAGTTATTGTGAAGGGGAGACTGTTAGTCCTTGAGATGATGGTTTTGATGACAACAACCATAGGACTTGTTATAAAATATAAATACTAACATTACAGTTTAGATATATATGTATATGCAGGATATATGCATGCAGGTACCAAGAATGAAGGATGTACAGTATAAAGATTCAAGACTGAAGATATCAAGATTGAAGACTCATAAGTATCAAGATATCAAGAGTTCAAGATTTCAAGAGAACAATATAAGTATTTTGTCTAGAATTATGTTAAAACTTCTTGAAAGCACTTACATCTTTATTCGAAATTTATTCGTGGAATGGAATCCACTTCGAGCCTGTTAAAGGTATGGAACCCAGGACAATATCTAGTGGAACATATAGTGGTCCTATCTTGATATCCACTAATTTTATAAAAATTATTTTCAAAAATTTATCTTATGTTTTTTAAAAATGTTTTCAAAACTTACTTTTCAAAAAGACATCTCTCTTGTTTTTAAATATTTTAGCCTCAAAACTATTTTTATCATTTTTAATATTTTGATTTCAAAATTGTCCTTGTTTTTTAAACCATCTCTCGTTTTAAATATTTATATACTCAGATTTTAAATCACTTTATAGATTAAGATTATATATTAAAAATTACTTTTATATGTTAAAACTATATCCAAATATATTTACAAAGTTTAGAAATTGTTTTGACAAATTATAGAAACCAATTTTAATAAGGAAACGAAAACATCAATTTTTGCCTTGAGCATGTCGACATCCCTCAACCCTCCATGTCGACATGGTGCCCGTTAAATTCAAAATTCAGATTTTGAAAAGAAGTGTCTGTTAGTCGTATCCTTTCATGAATAGATATGGTTGTTGATCTTCTATAAATACTAATAGTTCTAAACGAAGTTTTCATCAGATTTCACTTGTTTTCTTTCCTCTTCATTTTCCACATTTATTTTAAAGAATTCTAAACTATACTCTGCCGAAATACCAAGCGAATCAAACTTGATTATCTCTTGTTTGGTTCTCTGCCACTCTCTCCATAAGATCTCAGTGCTATTCAGAGTTATAGGATCTTTTGTAAATCAAACCGTTGAGTAAAATGTGTGGTTTAGCCTTGAAATCAATTGGGTGTGATTGTAGCCACGGAAATTAATTAGATGATCTTGTATCTTGGTTAAATCAAGAGAGTTTCCCTGGACTCGAATACAGGAGGGAGTTCCTCGTAGCCTTGAAACCGAGGGTGTAATTTGGGAGATTATTTTGAAAAGAAATATGTACGATTGTGCGGGACTGGATGTAGGGTAACTCCGAACCAGTATAAAATCCTTGTGTGTTCTTTCCTTTACTGCTTTTATTTAGTAGTTGCATCTGTGTCTAATTCTGTGACTATATATGTGTCTGTGAATTGCATTTGTTGGTGATTAAATTACATAAGTTTCAAAAGGATTTAGAAAATCCATAAAACATTATTCACCCTCTCTAATGTTATTCCAGCCTTAAGATTCGTAATCCGCATTTCTCACAACAAATACATATTAATCTTAGCCAAAATTGTTACATTAATTAAATTCCAGCATAACAGGTATACAACTAAAACCGTAAAGGCTTGTATTGGAGAATGGATTCCATACAATGACTGGGCTGCTAGGGTACCACCCGTCATGGTGCATCTCTAGATAAAAGGACCTCGCTTGGACCCCTGCCAACATAGAACTAGCCTACCACTTCACTAGTAGCACCGAATATGATTACCCCACTTTTGGGCCCCAAAGCATACAAATGAGGGATAATAGTGACTCCAAATAGGGATTGTGACGCCCCACCTCTATACCCACGCTAGCCAAGAACACTACGGTGTAGTGCTGTCAACTAGCGTGGAGAATAAGGCTGTTGAGGAGCGACCATCCATGTAATTTCTTATCACACGGTGGCTATAAAATAATCTTCGGAAACAAATATAGAAGTAAGCATAACATGCGAATCATCACAGATATCCATATCACAAAGGCGGAAAGAGATATGAATATATATCACATAAAAGTGTACATCAGAGTAGTGGTCTAAAAAGATCCACGATAATACAAAAGAATAGCAATGCGTGCTATACAAAAGAATACAACTATGAGTCTATATCTCAAGTGTAAACAACAAAAGCTGCTAATCTAAACAAGTAGCCAAAAGTCTGAGTAGTGAATCACTGGGGGGGGGGGGGAGTCAAGCAGTAGCACCTGTAACATCTCGGCCTGACCCGAGTATTATTTATAAGAAAATAATAAACGGATCAGTCTAGCTATAAATATCAAATGACATGATATAAAATAAAAGATATGGCATAAACATAAAATATCCATACTGACATACTACTATAAGTATGCAATTAATGATCAACAGGAGATCAACCGATAAGAGATAAATCAATATCACAAGAATCTTCTCAAAGATCCAAAGAGGGCATCATACCCTAAACTTGTACTCATGACAAGTCAAAGAGATAAATTCCAGAAATCAACACAAGAAATCTAGAAATCATAAAAAGGGAAAGAGGCCTATCACATGACGGTCCGAAGACCATGGGGAGCTACCCCACATGTGTGAATGGAATCACACAGATTGAGGTCAAGACTAACCAAAAAGCAGAAAGGTATGTGTGAATGGAATCACACAAGTGGTGTCTAGTCTAACCTTCCAATGAAAGAGACATCGCGCAATTGCTAGTCTAATTCATAATGCGATCATCAAGATCAACGAGAAGTGTCAATTACACTAAGCTAGTAAATATAGAAGTTTAGCTTCATGTCCCATAACCACTTGCTTAACTTAAATATTTACGAACAAACTGTAAATCTTCACTAATAAAATTGTCACAAGAGGTTCAATCGAACAAGTCCAAGAATTAACCGACGAAGTGAACGCAAGCGTTTCATACCACTTGTTTTACTAAGTCGTTTAATTAGATTTCTCATCCGAGTGAGGTAAAGGCTTGTATATACTAATAGATTGGAAAACGGTTTAAGAAAAGAGCTTTGTTATTAAAAATAGAGTTGAAATTGTTTGTTAAAAGAGTTTTGATATTTACTACTAGTATTGAAACCTTTATATTATAAAGTTACAAAACACATAAGCAAGTGTAGAAACAATCAGTCACAAAGATCGCATACGGAGATGCGAATAAAATCCAAGGAAATCAGCTCAATGTTTTTCAGATAAGATCCCCTACGGAGGGGGGGTCCAGGGGGGGTGGCAACCCCCAAGGTGGGGGTGCGGGGGCAACGCCACCGCTTACGGGGTTCGACCTGCCCGGTCAGGTCGCGGGGGTCCAGGGGGCAGCGCCCCCGGCGGGGTGCGGGGCAGCGCCCCGACCAAAACGGTACGACCTAGTGAAGACCAAAGGAAGGATAGGATCGAGCGACTTAAAGGGTTTCGACCTAAAGAGTCACGACCTAAAGGAGTAAGCGACCCTAAGGAAACTCGCGACCTAATCATGGCCGAGCTAAGGTGAGGTGCGACTCAACCAGGTAAGCGATCTAAGGGAGACGAGCGACCTAAGGAACTCGCGACCTAACAATAGCACATGTCAAGCGACCTAAGGGAGACGAGCGACCTAAGGAACTCGCGACCTAACAATAGCACAGGTCAAGCGGCCTAAGGGAGACGAGCGACCTATGGAACTCGCGACCTAACAATAGCACAGGTCAAGCGACCTAACGTTTTAAGGCCGAGCGACCTAATTAAACTCGCGACTTAATGGTGTGAAAGGTGTGCGACCTAAAGGGTTACGACCTAAGGGTCGAGCGACTTAGTGGAACAAGGTCATACGACCTAACGGAGTAAACGGTCGAGCGACCTAACAGGTTATAGGTCATGCGACCTAGTGGGTTAACGGCCTAACGACCTAAGGGTTATAGGCCCAACGACCTAACGGGTTATAGGTCCAACGACCTAGCGGGTTAAAAGGTCATGCGACCTAAAAATGGAAGGCAAGGCCGAGCGACTTAAAGAACCAAGGCCACACAAGTTAAGGCCTAACGGCCTGACGACCTACGACCTAAAGGCCCACGACTTACAACCTAAGGAGCCAGAGCGAGCGACCTAAGGCTGTATAGGGGACTTAAGGCCAGAAACGACCTAAGTGTTTGCGACCTAACGACCTAAAAGCCCGTGACCTACGACCTAAGAGCCATACGGCCTACGACCTAATTCCGAGTGCCGAGCGACCTAACGTTGTAGGCCATTTTAAGGTCGGAAACGAGCTATTTTGAGGCTGAGACTTTTCCACGCGAACGACCTAGCATAGGCAGAACGACCTAAGTGCATAATTTCACCAAAAACACTAAAAATTGGAGTTTTTCGCCAATTCGATTCAAACCAAATGCAAATGTGCATGCAAAAGTGATAGGGAATCATTCCCAACAGTCCAATATAGTTATAGACTAGAATTGTGAGATAAAAATCTCACCTTTGCTCCAAAACCCAATGAAAATGAAGAACAAAGCTTGAAGGCAAATGGAGAAGCAACCACAAGCTTGAATCCGATGTCTTCTTCTTGAATTTGGAGTTGAATGTTGGAGTTGCAATAAAACGAAGACTTTGGAGTTTTAATTTCTCATTCCATTCACCATTTTTGTTGAAGCTTTAGTGTTAGGAAATGAAATGAAGCAATGAAGAAGAAGGGGGGGGTGGAACTTGGGCCTAATGGGCTAAAAGTCCAAACCAAAGGCTCGAGTGAAAAAGTGGTGAAATTCCACTAACCCCAAACATATCAATGTTTATACTTAGAAGATTGCAAACGACGTTTCGAACTCAATGGAAGTGGTCTCGAGTCCTAATTTGACCGTTTGCAAAAAGTAGCTTCAGACCAAAATCCGATTAACGATAAAATATTTAAATAAAATATTTAAATATAAAAATCGATAAATATGCGGGTTGTTACAGGGATGATCATACCCTACTTGGGAGTGACCCACTTAGCCCTGTCGCATCTTCCATGTTTTGGTCATTCCTGGTTAATGAGGCTTGAGGTTACGTTTTATCTTTTTTATAGCACTTCCCACTTAGAATGCTAAAGCTGCCCTCCAAGCAACAATGCAATACCAGTATTCATCCATACAAGTTAGTTCTGGGACCAAATGAATCACTTGAGAGCTCCATCTCCAAATTCCATCATCTTCAAGATGTCTTCACTTTGAAACGCATTTATTGGATCGAAGCGGCTTTCGTATTACATTTTTGATCCCAGTCTCTTCGAAACAACATTCGATAATTCTCAGTAAACTCAACCCCGGTGTTTTGGGAAATAAACAGTTAAAGAGAGCGGAAATCGCCTCCTAACCGTCAGTGGACGAATTTCCTTATCATTTATCCTAGGAGTACGAAACGAGATTTATACACACAGTACATCATCATCGGAGATGACTGTGTCATATTACTCACGTTTTTCTCCTAGATATTTCCAAAGTTACATTGGGTCCGATTTCAGTAGTTGGTTTTTTAACTATCGAATAATAAACATTCAATCAGGAATTTAAATCTATATGGAAAAACAACACTGGTTAAGCACCAAGCAACACTAAGCCTTTTATTAATAAATCTATTATTAATTAAATTCATTTTGTAATACGTGAATCCAAAATTCTTATTACAAAGATTGATATAGACCCAAAATTCTCATTTCTCCATACACGGAAAAATATCTATATGCTTATCTCAATGGTATAAGTATATTCACCAATAATTTGGAAGTTTCCTCTTTTATTCCAATTCAAAACCATTTATAAACATTATTATAATCCAAAAAACCATTTCTAAACTCCTTTTATAAATTTATAAACCCATTTCTAAAATTCCTTTTATAAATATCTAAAACCATTTATAAAACGCTATTACCCTTTTTAAGCAGTCTTCCTTTACATTTTCCAAAATAAGTTATAAGATTCCTCTTATAAAAACCCCATCAATTTATAAAACTCCATCTATAAATCTTGAAAACAATTATGAATAAATTCTAATCACTTACCTTTAAGCACTACTATATACTAATAACATTATAAATAAATAAATACTAAATTTAAAATATCTTAAAATAATTATTAATAATTTTCAGAACATTCTTAAATAAACAATGATGATTTGTCTTAACCTTATTATAAATAATAATAATTAATTTTCAAAACTTTATTGATAAATAATTTAAAACTAATTTCAACCCATATTAATAATTTAAATAATGAGTCTTTCAAATATTAAAAATATTGATAAACCCATTTGAAACAATATTAATATAAATAAACATCTTTTAAAACGTAATTATATTTCCTTTATAAAAATCCGTAATTGACTTTCCACATAATCATTTGCATATTTTATAAATAAGTTCATAAATCTCTATCTATTTTATGAAACTTCCTTTCAAAAAAATTCATTTATTTATAGAGCTTTATTTATAACTCCACCCCTTTGTAAATCTTGCTTACTTCTAAAATCCCACTCAATAACAAATTTCAACCCGTTTGAAACGTATCTCCCATATTCATGGATTCCTTTTATAAATTGCCTTTTATTTATAAATTCACTTGACAATTTCCAATTTACCGTCACCTTCAATTTCCAAAATAGAATCAACTACTTTCAGAAATAACATTCTATATCCTATAATAAATCCACCCCTTTGTGATTTATTTCCTTTTTATCCAATGATAAAAAAATTCCTAAATTTGTAAACACCGTTTATAAATCTATAATTTTATTAACAAAATATGATTTTACAAATCTTTACTTCCTTTTTAAATATCACCTTTATAAATGCAGCGATCCGCAGTTCCGTACCCTTTGAGTTGTTAATAATTCACTCTTGTTCAACCCAAATTGTACGAACGAGCGAATAACTAGGATAAAGAAGAAAAGGTAGAAATAAAGTATAACAACAACATAGAATTTCATAATCGCAGCGGAACAAAATATAACATAAAATAACAGACTTTTATCCAAAAGAATGTGCAACAGTTTATATGCTTACAATAATCAAAGTACAACAATTCAATACATCAAAGTGGACAGTTATAATAACTTGTCCTCACATAGCGGAAATATAACTAAGTACGAAGATACGTCTCTGTCATCCAGCTCATCTTCTAAGCTCCGTAGCATTCTAACCTAAATCTGTAATACTCAGTCTGACCCGAGCATTATAATAAAATTACACCCGAGTCAGTCTGGAAAACCAGTGTGAGAAAACACACTCAATTTGAATAATTAGACTTATCATATCCTTTGAAAAAACAAAGGTATCTCGTAAGTCCACGTCACACAAGATCACGACGGGTTTTTCCATTACGATAACCAAAACATTTTATATAAAATCCAGTGATATTATAACAGTGTCTAAATACAATTACTTATTCAAATAGTGGAAATTGTACATTAATTAAATTTCAACATACTAGGCTCTACAAACAAAATCGCAAAGGCTCGTATCGGAAAATGGATTCCATACAATGATGGGGCCACTGGGGTACCGCCCATCATAATACATTTCTAGAACAATGTACCAAGGACCTCGCCGGGATCCCCTGCTACACAAGACTGCCCGACCTCTAACCTGGATAGACCGAATATGTTTTCACCCCGGGTGTTCCCATCCTTACAAAGCAAGCGCTCCTTCTTCCGCGCACAACCATATCTATAATATATAGGTTTCCAAGGATATCTAGAAAAGTGATAACATACCCTAATTGGGTGCAACACACGTAGCCTTGCTACAACTCCCCTATTTTATTCATTCACAGTTGATGACGCTTGAGGCTAAGCGTTATCTTTCAAGAAACAATTCTACTTAGAATGCTCATCGTCCTCCAATAACGATGTTCTGATAGCATTCGTCCATACAAGTTGTCTTGGATCTGGACAAACCAAATCACCGTCTTCATCATCTTTGCAATATTCGTTTGTAACGTTCAAAGGGGATCAAAGTGGCTTTCAGATAATTAAATCTGATCTCGTTCTCTTCGAAATGATTAGCGAAATTGGCCAATATTGATTGTCGGTTATTTGACAACCACCAAAAACATTCATTAGCAGACACCGGGCCTTATTTTATAATTCTTCAAACATCTACTTCAAATATTTTTACTAATATATATAATCAAATCCCTTTCCATATTCCAATATTTGAAAACGGTTTCAAATACTTAAATCCATAATAGGATATTTTCAAACCATCTCGACACTTATAAATATTCCCAAATTTCCATTTTTATACATAGGAAAATATTATAAGTCTTATTTTCCAAAATCATTTCAAATGTCAATACTTAAGAGAATATTTCGTAACTCATCTGATAAGTCTTCGAAATTACTAACAAATTTCCTTTTCTATTTCCAAAAACACAGTATACTTATTTGTAACCCCATTCAACAATTTATACCTTCTTTTATAAATTCGGATTTCATTTTCAAAATTCCCATATTCAACATTTTGAAATTTCATTTCCTCCAAATATCTTATAAAATTCCTCCCCTCAAAATCATTTCCATTCAAAAGCCCCGTTTACGAATCTCGAGAAAATTTATAAATAAAAAATTTCAATCACTTCAAAACTCTATATATATATATAATAAGTATTTAAAAAATAATAATTTATTTTTAAAAACATGTTCAAGTAATTATTTAAAATATTGAAAACACTTTTTTATAAACATCAATAACTCATTTTTTGGTAAACAAATAAATTTTCAAAGCTGATTTTAAAATTTAGAATTTACTAAAATAAATACTTAATATTTGAAAGTCTACTTACCGAAGTATTCCAATCCTAACTAGTTTAAAATTTCAAGTTTAAAATAATGAATTTTTCCTTTAAAAAAATTTAACTTCTTAGAATTAAAAATATATTTTTAAAACCTCAATAACCAATTCAATTTTATAAATTCCTCTCGAATCAAATCACATCACTTCCAATCCGATCACCTTAACCATTTTCACTTTTTAAAAATAACATCACTATTTTTCTCACCCTATTTCCATATCCTAATATAAATTCACTCTATGAATTTTATATTCCCAAATTTTCATCTATTATTGATTTCCTTTATTTATAACATCGTTTATAAGTATATAATTCTCTGAATTTCACTTTTTTTGTTAAAAAAATCTAATTATAAATTCCATTTTATAAATTCAATTCCTTACAAATTCTTTCCATTTCTGCCAATCCATCTTTAATACCGATTTCAATTTCTTCACACGTTTTCCAGAAATATAGTTCTAAAAATCCATCGTTTAAAAATAATTTATATGAATAATTCTAAAAAATATCCATTTAAAATATTTTTTACGAATATTTAAATACGACCCAAAAATCAATTTATTGTTTTAACCAAATCAATTTCTTTTAAAATAATCCAAACTTCAATATAAATATTTTTATATTCAAAATCTCCTTTTAAATTCCTTCAAACTTCAAAAATAATATTATGGTATTTAAAATACCAAAATTCAGGCCAGTGCTACTTGGCATCCAATTATTCAATCACAATAATATCTATAACAGATTATTCTAACCCATCATATATCACTATATATGAAATTTAAAATCAACATTTTTCAGAAATCCAGTTGGATCCCTCCAACTTTTTTTCCCTCAATCCACAGATGTTAATATTACATAAAAATACCAATCCCACTTTAAGAGGAATATCATGGTATATATGGTTGTCCGCTATTATGCGGACGCATAGGGTCTCATCCGCTGTAATGTGCGGGAATATCACTCCAAATACTAGTATATGTATTACTATATATTAACATTCAACAGATAAAAATTTATAAATACAATCAGCATTCAACAATTTATTTTAACTATTTAAAATAAATCCTAATAATCCAAATGAGTGAGAATTTTCTCACCTCGACTTTTATTTGCAAACCATTCCCGTCTCGACTTGTTCCATGATTTTTAGACTTCGTATCAATGAATTGTGAAATTTATAAAATAACTATTTATATAAATAAATTCATTGACTTAAATTACAAATTAAACTATAGTTACCCTTAATCATCATCTTCCCAAATCGATTCGTGCCCTAATTCTTCCAATCGCAGAGACACTTCTAGGCATGACTCGAAGATTTCACGCGTGCATGCTCTCGCGCATCCTTACATCGCGAACTCAGCCGACTGCCCCTCCACCACCGACCAACCACTTTGCCTTACCCTCTAGCATCTCGCGACGCTCCACGACCATCCACTGTTGCACGCGATCACGATGGTCATGATCCCCTTAAATCCCAAAACCAATCTCAAACCCGAAAATCGAATAGCCACGACTTGCCACACGCATCTCCCTCCATGCCTCGACCCTCCAAGCTCGCATAGGATCCCACTCTAAACCCTAAACCGTTCAACATCTCTATTCAATCGCTCTCCTGGCATCGCATGCCTCATCCTTATGTGATTTGATTCGTGCTTTGCTTTAATTTTTTTCTTTCGATTTAACGAATTTGATTTGGAACTCAAATGTTAAAGCAAGTCTCGATTTTAAAATAGAGGAAGATAGGATAAAGTGTACGTGTTTCAAACGAAGTGAGATGGCTTCGGCTATACGATAGGCTAAGGTTGACTTTTTATAATTATAATTTATTTTATATCCAAAATGTCTCGTTATTAACAACGTAAAACTTCAAACTCCTATCGAGGTGTGCCGCTAGACGTTTATAATGTTATACCCCTATTCTGAATGTAACGGAAAATGTTTCTAGTCCTAGTTCGATCGTATGGAGAAGATAGCTTTTTGGATCCAATTATTGTATTAACTTTTCTATATAAAATTCAACGCGTTTCTATCCCATACAACCAAATGGTAAATCCAAATGTTATGGAATCTGAAATTCGATAATAATACATTATTACGGATCCAATAGAATTAGTTTCGTCAAATTTCGAGATCGTGTCCCAGATCGCTATATTAATGTGTCGATCAAACCGACGATTTCAAAAATTAACAAAGTCACTTGAAATTCTAGTTTTAAAGTCTTATGAGCTAAATTATGAATCTAAATCCAATATTTAAATCACTAAATATTCAAAATTAACCATCGAAAAATCGGGATTATTACAATAAATTATCATATTTATAAACTCCATCTTTATGAATAAATTATGATATATGTACCTATATAGTGTGTATATATACATTACTTTATATAAAGTGGTTAATAAATATTTATAAAATATTTCTATTTTCTTCTTAAAACCATATCCTTTATTATAAAAGATGGGCTTATTATCCAAGATTTTAAAAATCTTTACTCACAGTTCAAAAACTCTATTTAAAAATGTTTTATAAAACTATTAAATTTTAATATCCACATAAATCATACCTTTGATTTTAAAATAAATTACTTCTTCAAATAATTCAGGAAAATTATTTAAGACATATCCAAAATCACTTTGAAATCCCCTTTTACATCAAATCATTATTTTATAATATATCAAAAACCAATATAAGGCTTGGTGCTACTAAAGCGCTAATTAAACAAAATCGTGTCTAGGTCATCAATTATAAAATCCAATAGATCACATATCAAATCTAATGAAAAATAAAATCAATAGTATAAGGAATCCTTTTGGATCCCTTCAACATGTCCCCTTGCATCACATATAATATATAATCATAAAAATGTAAATCAATTATTTTGAGGCAGGATTCGTATACAAAGGGTCATCCCCTCTTACAAGGGAACGTAATAGGGTGTCATCCGCTCCAATGGACGGAAATATATCCAAACCAACACTATAAACTAATAATTTATCCAAACAGTCAATAACAATCAACTATAAAATATTCTCCCATGCAATAAACGAATTAATTGACTATATAATATTTTTGTTTACCAAAAGGTGAGATTAACTCACATGATTTTTAATTTCGTCAAAACATTCCGTTTTGAGTTAAAATTGCCAAAATTCACACTAGCTCCGAGTCCGTCCAATCCAATTCTGTAGCGCAGCCTTCATCGACGAAATCGCAATGCGGCTCATCGTGTTCAATCTGGACCTTGTACGAGTTTGATACGGATTAATGAACTTTTTGAAATAATTAAATATAATTAACTTAAATAACATAAACCTTTAAAAATTTATGCCATTTTCCCTTTGCTCATTCACGCTCTTATACCTTTCCCAGGCTAAAGCTTTCGTTTCTTTTTTTGTTTTTTCCTCCAAATTGAACGCCATGACCTAACCACGAATACTGACCATCCATTCGCGGTGTCGTGCCACCCCTCCTGCACCTCGTCAACAGCGCCGCGCACGCGATCGTGGAATCGTGAACGAAACCCAAAACTGCAATTCGACCACACGAATTTTGCCACCGCCTCTCTCCCCTTCGACTCGATACAACCGTCCATCGATCTCGCATCATCCCCGTGGTCATCTTCCCAATTGAACCCGAGGGATGAAATTACCTCGATTGGCTTCCACGAATGACGAATGTTCGATATAGTTGTTTTTAAATTAAAATGAACGAACCACCTTTTTCTTCTTTCTGATATGCACGCATATATATATGTGGAGAAATGGTTTAGACGTGGGTGGTATGGGTAAGGGCATGTATGAGTATAGGCTATTATAATATTATATATATATTATTTTGTTTAGAAATATCGTGCCTTCAAATGTCCAAAAATCTTGAACTTCTATCAAAATGTGCTGCCTTATGTTCTATATGTTATACCCTTAGTTTGAATGCAATAAAACTTGCTTCGAGACAAAATTCGATCATATACAGAAGATAACTTTTCAAACCCGATTATTATATAAATTCCTTAAATTAATTTCTACGCGTTTCGATCTCGCACATCCAAAAGATACTTCCAATCATCATGAAATTCAATGACATACTATAGTTCACTATTACGAATCCAATGGAATTAGTTTCATTGAAATTCGAGACAGTGCCCCGGAAGACTATTTTTGTATGTTAATTAAAACGAATTATTATATAAACTAGTCCATTCACTTTTAATTCAAACTTAAAAGTTTGCTATCTTCATCTCTATCAAAATAGAATTTAATAAGCTTTAAAATCATTTTTATATAATCAAATCCAAGCTTCAATTAGTTTAAATATTTCCAATATTGAATTCATAATTTAATTATCAAATAAAACGTTATATTTGAAATTCAAGTTACTTAACTTATAAAATTAACTTTTCAATATTTAAAATCAATTAAATATTCCTAAGTCGAATGACTGAAATTATGGGTCATTACGCCCAACTATAGTCATTTTATGGATGCCATGCCACATTTAACTATATTTAAAATGGAGTGTTCATATTGAAGTTCAATAGTTCTTAAGTCGAGACAACTCCGTAATATCATCACTTCGAGATTTCTTATTTAACCTTAGTTATTATTAACCAACAGAAAACTCTTCATTGAGCCATTCTGTAGTTATTTAATAACCAGTAGCAAGTAACTCACTAGCGCCCCCATGAGCGATAAATAATACACTGCCCGACATTTGGAGAGCATTACATACTCTAATCCCAAAGGATGAATCAATATCCTTTAATGGTACCTAGTTAAGCCACCCCAAAGGTGTTTGGGTCGAACCTTCAGTTGTATCGGAGCCTAAATAGTATTTGCCGTCTATAGCAACTTTAAGACAACCTAATAAAGCCTACCAATCATTTAAGTGTTCAGAATAGTAGTGTCTAGGCTCATGGTTGTGGGGACTAGGCCAACCAACAGCAGAAGTTATGTGTAAAATTCAAATTTGTTTACTCTATTGGATCTTTATTGGACCTACGGCGTCTAGTTTATTTAGAACATTTTTAAATATTATTTAAGTTAAATCTTTTATTTTATTTAAATTTATAAATTATATTGTTTTATTTAATTTATGTCTTGATACACACACACACACACACACACACACACGTATGTATTTATGTATATGTATAGGTATATGTATAGGTATAGGTATAGGTATATGTATATGTATATGTATACGTATACGTATACGTATATGTATACGTATATGTATAGGTATATGTATACGTATACGTATACGTATACGTATACGTATACGTATATGTATATGTATATATAGAGGAGGGTTCAATGGAACCCGTAATAGCGCACCACCCCTCTTTTCCCATGATTTCCACCACATATTCTAGGGAGAGAGAATGCTACTTTCGCTCTCCCTTAGAATGTGTGGTGGAAATCAGAGGGCAAGAGGGGTGCTGCACTATTACGAGTACCATTGAACCATTCTCATATATATTTATTAAAACGATGAATTTTCTATCGATTAGAAAAACATCGAAACAATATAATCATTATAAAAACTGCAAGCGCAAGGCGTGCAATCGTAGTACGTATGCGAATACGGGTCAATCCACGGAGAAAGCAAAAAATTTAGTATTACTCAATCAAATTAGCCCTAAGTTTTTGAAATTGTTTTAAATTAGAAAATTATAGAAAATAACTAGAGCAAAAGTGAATAAAACTATGGTAATAAAGAGCAATTTAGAGGCAAATGCACTTCCAATCATTCATATAAATCAACACAATATTTATCTATAACCACTCTTTAATATATTAAGTAGAAATAATTGACGTGTCTATTATAAGTATGGTTTATTATAAGTATGATTTATTGTGTTAAAAATAAAATTTACATTAAGCATGATCTATTTACTATGAATTAGTAACATAAATCATCAAATTTTGATTCTAGTTTGATTTCATCATCAAAATCACTTAGGCAAATAATCAAATATTTTATGTTATATTGGATTAAGCATAACCTATTTGAGATGTCAACATAGACTATCAAATTCACTAAAAGGAAACATAAACCACCATTATTTATACTTTCCACTAAGCATAAAAAAGAGATAACAAATGAAATTCTTACATTAATTTTATATGTTTCATTGGAGCTTCATTACCCCTAAATTGAAGGGGTTTAGCTGCTCAAATTTGATTACATCTTAACATAAATGATTTTAACATAAATACAAGGAAAATAAGAGCTAATTAAAAGAAAAGAGAGCTTAATACTTGCATGAAATAAAACTAAACTAATTACAAGAATTAAATCTATGCGACTAACATGAAATAAGAGGAGCATAAAGCAAATAAGAGAGTATAAAATAAAATAACAATAGAAGAAAGCTTGAAATAGAAATGCATGAAAGTAAAGAGAAAGGCTAAGAAGCCATTAAAGAACATTTTATTTATTATTAATTTGTGGCTATTATATTGCATAAAAAAGAATTAGATCGTTACAAGAAACATAAGGGGTATTTATACATGCTTAAAACTCTAATTCATTTTCTAGAGGACTATCAAAAATTCTCTTGAGATAGTTTAACCTCCAAGTAATCATTAGGGAATTAATTAATCTCCACTAACATGCCTTTAAGCCTCCATTAACATGTGCATGTGCTTTTAATTATAGATTATTAGTTAGTGGGTATATGAGCTCCTCCATG
Source organism: Allium cepa (assembly GCA_030765085.1). Lineage (NCBI taxonomy): Eukaryota > Viridiplantae > Streptophyta > Magnoliopsida > Asparagales > Amaryllidaceae > Allium > Allium cepa. The sequence continues at coordinate 546,860,063 of CM060942.1, forward strand.
TTGCATGAATTATTTTATTTCCTTTCTTCCTTTGCTTTCAACATATATGCATGCATACATTCATGAAACCTCTTCATATTTGCACTTCATTTCCTACAAATAAAAATAAAAATGTGCAAATAAATTTTCTCAAAATTAACATATACACAAAATTACCATTTTACCCCCAAATGAAGATGAATGAATGATGATTTGAAAACAATTTAAATTTTGGTTTAAACATGTAAAATACCCTAAAATGCTCATTTATTTAAATAAACATAGATTAAATGTTGGAGTAAAAATATACAATTCTACATACACATCAAATACCCCCACACTTATCTTTTATTTCTCCTCGAATAAACTAAAACTAGGATAAATCCATTTTCGTAGGGAACACGATTGCATTGAGCATATGTGACAAGTCGTTAAACCTCTAGGTGTCCCTAGTACGATGAGTGTTGTCTCGTGAGGGTTTTCAGCGAATACTACCCACAAAATCCAAATGCGACATGCAAACTCTAATGCGACTACACGATGCAAGTTTTCAAAAATATTTACAAATGACGAATTTACTTTTAAATTAAGTTAAACAAAAGTTTTGGCCGTTATCAAGAAATTTTAATCCTTTTACTCATTAGAACTTCCAACAAAAATTAAGCTATCGTCACAATTAGACTCTAGTTTGGCTAGTTGTTACGGTTGATAACATAATGCAACTATAAAATGAATCCTTTAGTTGATTATCAAAGTTTTGGAAATTGGCACTTTTATTTCTTTTGAATAATAATTCAAATCAAATAAGTGAAGGTAGTGCTTGGTTTTCAATTTCTTTCTCTCTCTATTTTGAAAAAAATTGACATTATTATTATTTATACACCTAACGTAGATAAACTGAGGCCATATATACTGATCATGCACTGCCTTTCGGGCTTACGTGAGAAGAGTGTAGAGCGTGATGAGTGTACACACTTGCGTATGAACATATGACTCTAGGAGTTTATTATTATTATTTTAATTTTATTCACATACACCTAACTCGGATAAACTAAGGCCAGATATACCAATCATGCATTGCCTTATGGGCTTATGTGAGGAGGCTATAAAGCATGGAAGTGTACACACTTACGTTTGCACACATGACTCTAAGTGTTTCTTATTCTGAAAACATTTTTTTTTAAAGAGAGAGTTATGTAAATTATCTTAGCACCACTTAGTTTAGAAGATAAAAAATATTATTTCTTCTACTTTAAATCAACAACTCTTTTACACTTCCAAAATGCATTCGATCATATCGAAAAAGATGTTGACTGTGTATCTTTGGAAAGTAGCATGAGCATTGCAAAGGCCAAATGGCATACGTTGATATGAAAAAGTGCCAAAGGGACACGTGGAAGTTGTTTTCTCTTGATCTTCAGGAGCGATTAGAATTTGGCTATAACTGGAATAACCATTAAGAAGTAACAAAATTCATGACCGGCTAATCGTTCAAGCATTTGGTCGATGAAAGGAAGACAGAAGTGATCATTTCATGTTGTAACATTTAATTTTCTATAATCAGTGCAAACACGCCAAAATGTTTGAGTACGAGTTGGAATGAGTTTGTTAGCGCCATTCATGATAACGGTAAGTAAGGACTTTTATGGCATGACATGAATTGGGCTAACTCGTGAACTATCAGAAATGGGGTATATGATTCCACTATCGAGGAGTTTAAGATTTTCGTATCGAACCGCATCCTTCATTTTTGGGTTAAGCCTTCATTGCACGTCACTAATAGGCTTGGCTTCATCAATTAAGTGGATGCAATCTTGAAAAAGAGTGGGACGAATTCCCTTTATATCAATAATCGACCACTCAATTGCCTCTTTGTTTTTAACGGAATTGAAAGAAGTGAAGTTTCTTAAATCAAGAGAAAGAGTTAAAGAAAGTATTACAGTAAACGTTTAACCTAAGCATGCATACTTAAAGGTGAACAGGAAGAGGTTTGAGTTCTGACCTAAGGGGTTGCTCAATCAAAGAATTCGGTTGAAGTTCAGACTCAATAGTGAGGGGCTTAAATGGAAGCGCATTTTCAATTTCGTTTGGCTCATCTCAAAATAGTTGTTTGTACTTAGTCACGCGTTCGTGGTTTGGGTCAACTGTTTCGTAATCAAAATTTTCTTGAATGGAGTTAACTTCGAACGTTTGTTCATGTGGTTCGTTGGATTGATTTTCGAGATTGATGATGTTAAATCTAGTAAGCACTTATTAATCATTTTGTCTCCTATCCTCGAACATCCAGGATTTTTGTATTTAAAGGGGATTGATTGAGACAAGACTTCACTAAGACCAACAGTTGAGAAAATTTCTTAGGTATATAAGTGTGTCATTTTTGAGTACACGGGTCCTTTAGAAACTTAGCATAAGTTGGGACTTGTTGAACGTTATGAAGAAGAGGAATGCTAACTTTGACTTGTTTTAAAATTTCTAACATCTTTTCCATTTGATCGTAGTGTTTCTTAGATCGATATCGATGTGGAAATGAAATTTGATACTCGGTAGGTCGATATACTTGAGTAGAAGAAGAATTTGGATTAGCATTTGATTCGATGTTTGGCTCATTGTTTTGTTCATAATCGCTTGTTGTTTTCGAAGTGTCAAGAGGATTTTTCGGTAAATCGTTTGGATTAACAACTTAGTTATCGATTTGTTTACTGGAACGCAAAATCGTGATAGTATTCATCTGGTTCACATTGCTATTTTGAATAACATGGGCTTGATTCGAATTCGTGTTTTGATTTCTAGGATTCAGAACTAACTGACTTGGGAATGTACCTCGTTCACGTTCACTCACAAAGGTGGCTAATTGATTCAATTGCATTTCAAGTTTAGCAATTGGTTGACTCGTACTCTGCATGTACGAGGTTAACAAATTTTGCAAATTGCTATTCGATTGGATGTTTTGAGTGGGTGCTTTAGCCAGAGTTTCAAGACTTTTCTAAAGTGAAGTCAATTGTTTATCGTCTTGTGGAGCAAAAGATTGTTGTGATTGGTTTTGAGATGAACCCGCAAAATTTTGTTGAAAGTTGTTGGGTTGAAAGGGAGGAGCCGAAGCTTTGTTCAAAAATGCTTGGAAATTGAGTTGAACCAAACTTGTGTTAGAATTATTTTGGTTGCATGCAAAATTAGGATGATTTCTCCAACCAGGATTGTAAATTGAAAAAAACAAGTCATTCTTAACCTTGTTAAAAGCATCGATTTGTTTTACCAAATTAGGGCACTGACTGGTAATGTGATTCAGATCATTGTATTTATAGCATATTGGTTGAGAAGCTTGGTTCATTTGGTTGGATGAGAAAACGTCGTCGAATATATTAATCATTGTATCGATTTCAGACTCCAAAGCCAACGATGATCCTTGTAGGTGTGCGCTCGATCGTGAGTAATTGAATTTTTCGTTAGAATGTTCCATTGGGATGACTTTTCGGCTATGTTTTCAAGGAATTGCCATGCATCGTCGTAATGTTGGGCAAGAAAATTGCCTTGGCAAATCGATTCAAGCATAGTTTGTGACAATTTTTAAGTCATCGTATAAGATTTGGCAAAGAGTCCATTTATCAAAATTATGATGTGGACATTTTATCAAAAGCTCTTTAAATCTTTCAAAGTATTTTCCGAAAGTTCCACCCTGAATTGATGAAAATTGATAATTTCATTTCAGATTTTAGTTGTTTTTTTCAAGGGGTAGAACTTTTTTAAGAAGACTTTAACGAATTCGTCCCAAGTTTTAATCGAGTTCGAAGGTAAGCTGTACAACCATTTTTCAGCGTAATCGGTAAGGAAGAATGGAATTAGGCGAAGTTTGACTCCATCATCACATAATTGTTGGAATTTAATGGTTGCATGGACTTGTTCAAATTTTGTTAAGAAAATGTATGCGTCATCGTGTTCAAAATTGTCAAATTTCGGAAGCGTAGCAATATGATTTGAATGAATTTCGAAGTGATTACCCGTTAAGGCAGGTAATGTGATACAAGAAGGAATAGAAACTCTGTCAAGAAGGATGTATCAATGAGAGTTTGCGTAGCGTTTTCATTTGCCATCGTTGGAGGATCGTTTGTTCGAATTAAACGATTCGTTGTTGTCTCACGAGTCCAAGTACTCATGCACAACTGAAAAGGTCAAGGAGAGAAAGAAGTGAGAATCAAATTTAAGAGAATGAAACGAAGTGAAAAATTCTTTTTTTTTTTGGTTTTTTTCTTTTATTTTAAAAGGAAAAATATTTACCAAAAAGAATTTATTTTCCAAAAGGGAGATTTGATTTTTTTTAGGTTCTCAAATTTTTTCTTTTTTTCTATATTTTTGTTTTTGATTTTTTTTTAAATTTTTTTTTTCTGAAAAAACTAACTTAAGTAAAATGCTTGTTTTTTGATTCTTGACTTATTTGATTTTTTTTCAAAGGAAAAAATTTGAAAAGATTTTTTTTCGGATTTTTTTTTAAAAAATAAACTAAGTTAAGTAAAATGTAAATTTTTTTACTTTTGGATTTTGTTTTTTTATATACGCGTGAACTAATGCAATTAAATGAATGCAAAGACTTAATTGCAAAGTTTCTGTCTTTAAGTAGCTCCTAAGTCAAAATTGTATAATCGCACTTTGACTTAATCCAACAAAATAGTTCTTAGCTAGGTAACGGACATGGGTTATTGGTGCATTATGAATCACCGTAGCAATGCCGCCGAACGTTTAAGTACCTTCAGAGAAACAATCATTATAATATTTACGAATCATCGTAATATTTTATATGATCATTGCTCTAACATAGCCTTAACTCCAAGAAATTAGATTATCGAAAGAAGACAACTTGTCAAGATACAATTAAGCCGTAGATGAGCTTGCAACACCCTTAAGTCCAATGCCTAACTGTTATTATTAGTCAAATTCTACGATGAAATGCAATTTGTGGGCCAAGGAATGGGTGATGAAATCCCTCACCTTTTGTGAAGTTGGGTATCACCTTAAAAAATAATAACAAGATTAAATGAATGCAAAACAGAATTAAACGTGTATTAACAATGCAACTACGAATGAGAATTGATTTTGTTTCTGTTTTTGGATTTTCAAATGTAAGCAACAAACAATGCAAAGAAAATGCAAATAAAATATAAGAGCACAATACTAGAGCGTGCATAATGATTAGCGGTTTTATTTTAAAACGGCCATTTTTTTATAAGCAAGAAAGAAGAGCTGTTATTTAGTAAGTAGTTCTTCTCCTTATGCTCTTGCAACCTGAAAAAAAGTTGAAAACGATTGTTTTTTATAAAGAAAACGAAAATTAAAGGAAAAAATAATTCTTCTATTTTAGAAGAGAACAAAACAATTCACACAACACAAAATAAATAAAAAAGAAAACTTAAAAATTTGCCCATTACAAGCCCAGTTACCCAAGGTCAAACAAAAATTTTTTAGAAACAAAACAATTTTTTTAATGTTTTTTTTAAAAAACAAATAAAGTAAATGAGTTTACTAAGGAAATATCAAAATAGACCACAACAAAAGAACCAAGCCCAATTACAAACCCAAGCCCAATAATATTTTGAGAGATGCCTTAACAAATGCTTAAATAAAAAAAATCGACTCTTCTGTAAAAAGGTAAAATGATATAAACAAAATAAATGAAAGAAAGATGCGACTCGGTAATCGCGTTTTGAAAATCAGGGGTAGGTCGTGGTGGCAGAGGCGATCGGCAATTGGTGTTTGATTGGGGAGTGAGGTTTTGGATGTAAATTTGGTGATTGAAGGAGTAGTAGTGGGTGATGAGGTTGCTAGTCGTGGAGGTTGTATTTGAAGGTGGTTGCGGGTGGATTAGTTGGGTGTAAAGTTGAAGTAATTGGGTTTAGCTACGGGGTTGTTGTTTAATTTGAAGGGATGGTGTAATTGTAAAGACCGATTGTGATTTTTAAGTGTGGGTGCATTTTGGAGATGGAGGTGGAGGCAACGGGTTGTTTGCAGAGGCTGGTGACTATTTGGATAAGGGTAATTGGCATCGGCGATTGAGGCGAGTTGACTTGACTTGGTTGCGAAGTTTGAAGCTTGGCGTTGTGAGTGGAAATAGGCTGTAAAGAGTAGCTGATGAGGTCCGAATGACGCTCAGGCGGTTGATTGGGAAGTTGCCGGAGAGATGATGGAAGAAGTAGGTGATGAGGTGTTTGTATGGGTATTGAGGTGGTGACAGGACAGTGGAAGAGGGATGTGAAGTATGGAGAGTTGAGTGATGTTGTTGTGGCGTGTGGGATGTGCGTATAAGAGATGGAGGAGACGGTGAGGGTAAAACAATGTAGTGTTGAAGCAAGGGTTGCTGTGTAGATGACTGTGTAGGTGGGATGTTGATGGTTAGCAGAAGCATGCAAGGTTGGTGATTCGAATTGAGTGATTGGGTGGGTTGCCATTGTGGTTGATGGAGTTTGTGATTGATGATTAGGGAAGTGTTGTAGTCTTTGGTGATCTACGGAGCAGAGAAAGTTGGATTTAGGTGGTAGAGATTGGTAGTTTTGTTATATGTCTAGTGTACTAAAACAGATAGCACGCTACAATAAACTCGTCGCACAAGTTTATAAATTAGATTTCCACTATACTGGAATTCTGTATAAATTATTATAACAGTATGAATGTTGTAAATAAGTTACAACAACAGCGTTATACTATTTTGAACAAATAGTATAACCAGAATAAAGAATAGAATATAGAATAATGTATATAAATATACAAATAGTCTAGAATTCTAACCGGATTATGTCTGAGACTCGTCGTAACGATTTCCTTAGAAATTTTATTTCAAAATTCCCCCAAGATACAACAGACGTATTCTGCTCAAGATTGTAATGAGTATATCACTCTGTGATTTAGAGTATAATAGCAGAAGAGAAGAAGAAGATTCGGATTCTGAAAAAATGAGTGAGGAAAGTGATCAGTTTTCCTTTTTATTTATAGTTGGTATGTATCTCTTCCGAACGGTCGTGTCTGCACCCGTTCGGTCAAACAGTCGCGTCTGTACCTCTTCGTACAGTCACATCTGTTCATCCGCTCGTACCACCTGGTACTGTTTCGCCCGCGCCTCTTCAGTCGGGTCGCACCCACTCGCGCCGCATCTGTTCGCCCGCGTCCGCTTCAATCGGCTCGCACCTGTTTGCTTCTAACGGGTCGCACCTCCTCAGCAATCCGCGTCCGCTTATGAGCAGTCGCGTCCGTTCGTATAGCCTACAACTGTTAAAAAGCCCGGTCCAATTGTAGTAAAAATACGAGTATCATATTAGACCCAAACCCAAACCCGACCCGGCCCGGTTCAGTTCGGTCAGCCGGACGGCGGCGGCGGCGTGCGCGTGTGTGGTGGAGATGCATGATCTCCCTCCTCACAACGAAGCATACATTTGGGAGCCCCAGGCCCCCAACCTCCTCATGAGAAAGCCATATATAAACCAATATAGCTTCAATAATTTGGTGATGTGGGACTTTGTATATTTCATTCATTTAATTTGTTAAGGAATTCCAACAGTCCCCCACATGAATGATAATATACATATCCCCCACACAAAGCGAAATATCACAGAGTATATATGGAATAATGCTTTATCGTGGATAAGTAGATATTTCACTTTGAACTTTCCCTAGTTAAAACTTATCGGATCTACTTGGCTAATCGGTGAATTATTCATCTTGAACCGTCGGCCTTTATTGTATATCCAGACAATAAGTTTTACGAAGCATTGATTCCCTTCTCATCCAATCTCTTGGTTGTGTTCATTTTGGTCCTGAAAAATTTTTGGTTCTGCGAGTGTTTTAGAAAATAAAAGCCTTTTAATATTCTCATAGAGCCGACCCAGCTCACACTAACATAGGTGATCACAACCATTAAGAGTATCCTACATATACCCCACTTGTTATTTCCAAGATATGGTCATCATTAAAAAACATAGTTTTAACCTTTAAATACTTTTGTAGGCATGCATTTATGTTGTGCACCATAGGAATGGAGTTGGACTATGTCCATGCAAATGCATTACGTCTTGAGTTATTCAGAGCTGGTTAGCCTATTGATCCTAGTCCGTGGGATCTCCAGTCGCTAGGATAGGTTTCCATATAAGATAACCCTTTGTGGTTTAGGCTTTTAAACTCATTCCCCTCGATGCGCAGTCAATTTTCTCTCTTGATAAACCTTTAGTAAATGGATCCACTAGGTTATCATTTGTTCTCACATAATCTATGAAAATTGTTCCATTTAAGAGTAACTGCCTAACTGTGTTATGGCGTCGACGAATATGTCGTGACTTTCCATTATACACAAAGTTGTGCGCTCTACTTAGCGCAGCTTGGTTATCACAGTGTATACATATGGCCGGTACAGGTTTAGGCGAAAATGGAATATCTTCTAAAAAGTGACGAAGCCATTCTGCTTCTTCGCCTGTTTTATCGAATGCGATGAACTCTGATTCCATAGTGGATCGAGTTATGCATGTTTGCTCAGTAGATTTCCATGACACTGCTGCCCCTGCTAAGGTAAAGACATAACCATTTGTTGATTTTGATTCCTCTGAATCTGCAATCCTATTTGCATCACTATATCCTTCTAAGACGGCAGGATATTTTCCATAATGTAAGGAATAGTTAATGGTATTTTTTAAATATCCAAGCACTCTCATTAGTGCTTTCCAGTATTCCTTCCCTGGATTGCTCCTATACCTGCTCAATCGACTTACTGCATAAGCTATATCTGATCTTGTGCAATTCGTGAGATACATGAGACATCCTATTACACGAGAATATTCCAGTTGCATTACACTCTTATGCAGTACTTCTGATGGATTAAAAGGTGTTTTTACTCCTTTAATTCCAAAATTTTGAAATCTTTCAATCACTTTTTCTACATAATGTGATTGAGATAGCTCAATTCCATTAGGTGTTCTTATTATTTTTATTCCCAAAATAACATCTGCAACACCCAAGTCTTTCATGTCGAAATTGTTGATCAACATTTTATTTATGGTCTCAATTACCTGAGTATTTGGACCGAATATTAGCATATCATCCACATATAGACAGATCATCACATGTGATTGTCCAAGTTGTTTATAATAAACACATTTGTCACATTCATTTATACGAAAACCATTTCTCATCATGACACTATCAAATTTTGCGTGCCATTGCTTTGGAGCTTGTTTTAGTCCGTATAATGATTTGACTAATCTATAGTCTTTGTTTTCATTTCCTTTGGAAATAAATCCCTCAGGTTGCTCCATGTAAATCCCCTCATCGAGATTTCCATTTAAGAATGCTGTTTTTACATCCATCTGATGAATCTCTAGATTATAGATGGATGCAATTGCTATTAGCATTCTTATCGAGGTTATTCGTGTTACCGGCGAATATGTATCAAAAAAGTCTACTCCTTCTTTTTGACGATATCTTTTGGCTACTGATCTGACTTTATACTTCTCGATAGAGCCATTTGCTTTCATTTTCTTCTTGAAATTTCATTTTCATCCAATTGGTTTTATTCCTGGTGGAATATCAACAATTTCTCAAGTTTTATTACTTAGAATTGAATCAATCTCACTTTGGATTGCTTCTTTCCAACATGAGGATTCAGAAGATGACATTGCTTCCTTGTACGTTTGAGGTTCGTGCTCTAATACATATGTAAAAAAAAGTCCAAAACAAATGTTTTGGAAGTTCTAGGCCTTACGCTTCTTCTTCGTTCAGCATCCTCAATTTCATGATGAGTTTCATCTTCATGCGAATCCTTTGATTCTTCCCTTGTCCTTTTTGGGACCTTATTTCCTTCATTCCTTTTGTGTGGAAACACATCTTCAAAGAATGAGCATCTCTTGATTTCATGATTGTATTTACATGAATATCAGTTATATCAGACTTGAATACCAAGAATCTGTAGGCACTACTATTTTGGGCTGGCCCAAGATAATAACAATCTACTGTTTTTGGTCCAAGTTTGACTCTCTTGGGAGGCGGAACTGGAACTTTGGCCAAGCACCCCCACACTTTGAGGTATTTAAAGCTTGGTTCGTGTCCTTTCCATATCTCATATGGAATTGATCCCGTTTTATTGTGAGGAACTTTGTTTAATATGTGATTAGACATATTTAAGGCTTCCCCCCCACAAGTTCGTCGGTAGACCAGAAGTTAAAAGCATGGCAGTAATTATGTCTTTAACGTTCTATTCTTCCTCTCGGCTACACCATTTTATTGTGGTGAATATGGAGCTTTTGTTTGATGAATTATACCATTTTCGGCACAGAACTGTTCAAATGGTGATTCATATTCTCGATCAGATCTTAGCATCTTGATCTTTTTATTTAACTGATTTTCTACCTCAGCCTTGTATTTTATAAACGCTGTTATTGCTTCATCTTTACTATTTAAAAGATATACATAGCAATATCGCGTATAATCGTCAATAAAAGTAGTGAAATACTATTTCCCACCTGTTGTAGGTAGTGATTTAAAATCACATAAATCTGTATGTACCAAACCTAATGGTTCGGTGCTTCTGTCAACAGATTTAAATGGTTGTTTGACCATTTTTGCTTCTACACATGTCTCACATTTGTAGTTCTTATCTACTTGGAATTTTGGAATTAATCTCAAGTTTGATAATGTTTTTATTTTGCGGAAATTTATGTGTCCCAATCTATCATGCCATAGTAAAATTTCGTGCTCAAGCAAATAAGCAACTTCAATTTTATTAATAGCACAATCAGAATACATATTTTTGTTGCCATCTCTGTTTCATAAAAAATAGTAAAATTCTTAAGATGTTATATGTCTAGTATACCAAAACAGAGAATAATCAATTATAAACTTGTCGCATAAGTTTATAACTCAGATTTCCACTACACTGGAATTCTGTATAAATTATTATAACAGTATGAATGTTGTAAATAAGTTACAACAACAGCGTTATACTATTTTGAACAAATAGTATAACCAGAATAAAGAATAGAATATAGAATAATGTATATAAATATACAAATAGTCTATAATTCTAACCGGATTATGTCTGAGGCTCGTCGTAACGATTTCCTTAAGAATTTTATTTCAAAATTCCCCCAAGATACAACAGACGTATTCTGCTCGAGATTGTAATGAGTATATCACTCTGTGATTTAAAGTATAATAGCAGAAGAGAAGAAGAATATTCGGATTCTGAAAAATGAGTGAGGAAAGTGATCGGTTTTCCTTCTTATTTATAGTTGGTCCGTATCTCTTCCGAACATTCTTGTCTGCACCCGTTCGCTCAAACAGTCACGTCTGTACCTCTTCATACAGTCACATCTGCTCATCCGCCCGTACCACTTGGTACTGTTTCGCCCGCGCCTCTTCAGTCGGGTCGCACCCGCTCGCGCCGCATCTGTTCGCCCGCGTCCGCTTCAGTCGGCTCGCACCTGTTTGCTTCTAACGGGTCGCACCTCCTCAGCAATCCGCGTCCGCTTATGAACAGTCGTGTCCGTTCGTATAGCCTGCAACTGTTAAAAAGCCCGGTCCAATTGCAGTAAAAATACGAGTATCATATTAGACCCAAACCAGACCCGGTTCGGTTCGGTCGGACTGCGGCGGCGCGCGCGTGTGTGGTGGAGATGCATGATCTCCCTCCTCACAACGAAGCATACATTTGGGAGCCCCAGGCCCTCAACCTCTTCATGAGAAAGCCATATATAAACCAATATAGCTTCAATAATTTGGCGATGTGAGACTTTGTATATTTCATTCATTTAATTTGTTAAGGAATTCCAACAAGTTTTTGGTTTGAGTGTTTGGTTGAGTTGAAGTGGCGATGAATGTATTGGAGTGGAAGGGAGAGATTTTGATGGATTTGAGTAACAATTGAACTAGAAACCAAGAAAAGAACAGAGAATGCAGAAATGTGAAAATGCAATGTAACAGGGAATAATTTCATTGCAAATAAGAACTATTAGTGCATAAATGCAAATGTAAAACAGTGCAAATGAAACCAGAAAAATTTGCCAATATGGATTCTTTCAATTTTTTTATTTTTTTGTTTAAACAAATGAAATGTACCAATGAACTAAACAAAGTAAAAGTGAATGTAAAATAACAATGAAAAATGACCACAACAAACTAACACAAGGAGGACTTGGGATGCACAAAAACAAGTGAATTTTTTAATGTGAAGTAAGCAGAAAAATAAAAACAATTCGAAGAGTAAAATTAAAAAGAAATTGCAAATCCCCGACAACGGCGTCAAAAACTTGTTAAAACGACGAATTTTCTACATTTAGAAAACCATCAAAAAAAATAATCATCATAACAAGGGCAAGCGCACGGCGTACAATCTTAGTACATATGTGAGTATGGGTCGATTCACGAAGAAAGCAAAAAATTTAATATTACTCAATCAAATTAGCCTAAATTTTTTGAAGTTGTTTTAAACTACAAAATTGTAGAAAACAAACTAGAGTAGAAGTGAATAAAACTTTTATATTAAGGAGCAATTTTGAGGCAAATCCACTTCAAATCATTCATATAAATCAATACAATTTTCATCTATAACCTCTCTTGATATATTAAGTAGGAATGTCTGATGTGTTTATTATATGCATGGTTTATTTAAGCTATTAATTAGCACAACTTAAATCATCAAACTCTAACACACCGTTCAAACTCACTTGTCAATTCTCATGAAAACAATATAAAATTAAAAATAAAATCTATTTTATGCATGATTTGTTTACTATGAATTAGTAACATAGGGCATCAAATTTTTATTCTAGTTTTACTTTCATCATCAAAACCACTTAGGAAATGATCAAATAGTTTATGTCATATTGGATTAAGCATAACCTATTTGAGATGTCAACATAGGCTATCAAATTCACTAAAAGAGAAATACAAACCACCATCATTCATACTTTCCATTAAGCACAAAAGAGAGATCACAAATAAAATTATTATGTTAATTTAATATGTTTCATGAGAGCTTAATTATACCTAAATTGAAAGGGTTTAGTTACTCATATTTGAATACATCTTAACATAAATGATTTGAACGTAAAAACAAGGAAATGAGAGCTAATTAAAAGAAAAGAGAGTTAATTGCTTGCATGAAATAAAACTAAACAAATTACAAGAATTAAATCTATGCCACTAACATAAAATAAAAGGAGCATAAAGTAAATAAGAGAGCATATAATAAAATAGCAATAAAAGAAAGCATGAAATAGAAATGCATGAAAGCAAAGAGCAAGGCTAAGAAGCCATTAAAGGAACATTTTATTTATCATTGATTTGTAGCTACAAAATTGCATTCAGAAAAAGATCATTACATGAAACATAAGGGGTATTTACACATGCTTAAACCATAATTTCTATTTTAGAAGACTACCAAAAATGATCTTTAGATAGTGCAAACTTCAAGTAATCATTAAGAAATTAATTAATCCCTACTAACATGCCTTTAAACCTCCATTAACTGTGCATGTGCTTTTAATTATGGACCATTAGTTAGTAGGTATGTGGGCTTCTCCATGTTGCATGGTTTCTTTTATTTCCTTTCTTTCTTCGCCTTCAACATATGTGCATGCATACATTCATGAATTCTTTTAATATTTGCACTCAATTTCCTACAAATAAAATTATAAATGTGCAAATAAATTTTTTCAAAGTTAAATCATACACAAAATTACTATTTTACCCCCAAACGAAGATAAATGAACGATGATTTGAAATCAATTTAAATTTTGGTTTAAACATATAAAATACCCTAATATGCTCATTTATTTAAATTAATGTAGAACATGGGAGTAAAAATATACACTTTTACATGCACATCAATACACATACGTGTATCATATAAATATATATTTATGACATGTGTAACATATCAACCCTTGCAAGGTATAACATGTCAATGTATAGATGTTTCGCAATAAACACATTAGCTCATCTAATATGCAAGTATATATTATCCAAATATACGTATGTGTATATATACTATTAGTTATGTATAAATATTACAAATATACATACATACATATATAGAGTTTTGTTTCAATAATTTTATATAAGTATATAAGTACATTTATATATATGTGTGTGTGTGTGTATTTATATATACGTATATGTATATACACACATATTATATAATGGATATATCTAAATAGAAATAAATTACTTATAAATATTAAAAATATTTTTTGTTTTATAATATTATGAGTAATACATACATAAATAAATATTAATAATTATTTTAAATATACATGTATATACATAAATATATGCATAATGATATATATATATATATTAATAAAGTGCTAAAATTAATTTTTTTAATAAAAAGCATAACTCGAAAATATTTTTTAATTTTAATATACATTTTAGTTAAATATCCATTTGAAATTTAATATAGTATTAATTAAAGAAAATTTTGAAAGTTTATTTTCAAATTTTAAATTTCCAGTAAATTCTAAATGATATTTTATGGTTTGAAAATATTTTCCATGATTTTTTCTTTTAAAAATAATTTCAAACTGATTTTTCAAGCAAATATTGAATATTAATTTAAGATTGAAAAAATAATGTTTTACTAGTTTCACCGAGAGATTCTATACTTTTAATATTATTTCATAAATATAATTTTCATAATATATTTGAATTATTATAATCAATTTATATATTAATTTGATTTAAATAATATTAAAATATTGACAAAAAAATATTTTTCCACTACTAATAATTGTCTAACTTAATTTCTTTCCATATACATTATATGAATATTTTTAATTAAAGTATGATGTTGCGATTAATTATGAATTATATATATGTAAATAAATAACATATATTAATTAAATAAAATATAAAAACTATATTTGTTATTCAAAGCCGTAAAGACCCAATGTATATTTGATATATATATATATATATATATAAATACATATACATGCGTAAACCAAACAATTTATGACAATGCTACTTGCATATCAGTATCGTCGTCTAACTAATAATATATATAATATATACATTTACTATAAAACATTATAATTGAGAATATAATTAGATTTTGATTAGAAACATACCTTAACCCAATTCCATGAAGTGCATCTTGGAAATATGATTTCTTCCATCTTGAAACTGTTTTCGATTCAACATAGAGCTAGTCCTTAAACCGTTGACCAACAACTAACGGATAACGATTGAATTTGACTTAATTTGAGCTTGATGAGATGGAGGGACTAGAGAAGATTTTCTTCCAGCAAGGAATGTAAAAGGAGGTAGCATAAGATCCAAATTAAATTAGGTTAGGGATGCTTATATAGTACTGAATAGAAAAGGGAGAAGGGTGAATCTCATCTCATACTCATTCTCCTTTAATCTCAGTCATATAAGAACAAGCCCTTTTAACCTAATCTTAGTTTCCATTCCACATAGTTGCTGCAAAAATTACTACCCTTATGATGGGCCTTAAACCCATATAAGCCCAAACAAAATATTATGTAATTAAATCCAATTTAATCGCTTATCGATATCGTATATCGATTGATATATTTATAATTATTACAAATATATTAATAAAGTTTCATCATCAATTCATGACCAAATTTCATAATCAATATTTCATAAATATTAATTAATTTATTAATTTATAAAAATAATAAATTAACTAAATCGTTTGGTCAAAGTAGAATTCATCGTTTCAATTCTGTGACTCGTCAGATGTAAATTTTGATAGCGATTAATATCGAACTATTTGAATATTAACATTCACTCGTAGCTTAGCAGGTGATGTGACATTTTGGATAAATTTGTCACTTACTTGATTTTGATAAAATATAATTTTACTTTATTAAGCTTACTCGGTTTATGACTTTTATTTTACACCCATTCTCTTCATCAAAACTATATCACCTTGAACTTATAGACTTTGATAATGGTTAAAATTCCAATATCGTTAATATTTAACTCTATAGTCCAAACACGAAGTCTTTGGTTGAATAATAATAATTATTATTAACTAAAATACTCTGGTCAGATACTTTGAGTTGACGTGATTTGACCATGATCCTAACCTCATATAACTAAGGATACGAATCCTCTCTTGAATAATTGTAACACCCCTAATTTTTGAAAATATTATTCAGGAAACTTAATTTGATAAATTAAATAGAATAATGCAATCTTAGAGTGATAAGAGGATTGAGATTTGAAAATTAAAAATAAAGGCCGAGCATAATTAATTATACAAATGGGCTTATAAATGGCTTTTATGCTAATTTGGAGAGTAATTAACGCAAGGGTATCTAGGGTAATTGCATACCATAACCTATTACCATATATTCTTGTTTCCTACCCATTCAGGTTCATTTTTACAAAATGCAAACAAACGTAAATAAAGAGGAGCAAAGTAGGCCATTAGGAGAAAAGAAGAGAAAATCAATTTAAAGCTAAGGATTCAAGCTAGGGGAAATTAATCTCAATTAAATCTCAAAGTCCTTATCCTAATCAAGGTGAATAATAATCTAAACCATCTCTATTTTGTTTTTATGATTTTTTGACTTTTGGGTTTAAGGTTAAATCCATTATGATGATTTTTGATGATGATATGCTTGAATTTTATAATATATTTGATTCAAACAAGATTGTTTGATAATTGTCTATACAAGGTTTTAAGGGTAAAATTATTTAAATTGAATTTCGAATACCATGAGGAATTTATATGTTATGTAAAACATGATTTTGGAGATGAGTTTTACTTTTTATAATTTTCAAAGCTATGGAAAATTTATTATGAATTTTCAAAAGAAAGTATGAATAATCGAGTTTAGAAATTAATTTCAATTATTTTACGCAGAATTTGAGTTTGAAATTTTAATATGTTGGATAACATATTGAAAGTGAATTTCTGTGATTTTTGAGGATTTTTCCTAAGTGATTTACTATGAAAATTAAATTATTTTAGAAGGAGAACTTAAATGATTTATTTGTTTTGCTTAATGGAAGCGCTTATTTGTTAAACTAATCCTTGTTTAGATCTGAAATTATGCGATAGTTATTTTGGTACAGAATTTGAAAAGTTATGACATCCAGTTAAATGTTTACAAATAGGTAGGTTAGTTATAAAGTATTTACTTTAAATGGCATTAAATCTGTCTTTACCTAGAAAATATGTTCCGCCTCTTTTAAAAGCCACCTTTTGACCCTAAGCTTCCGCCTTCGACCAGGTCGAAACCTACCAGGTCGTAACCAACTAAACCGAAACTAATACACAAGGTATCAACACATTGGTACATAGTGCATTAGAGAAAGGCGGAAGGCATGGTGTCGAAACGTTGCTTTCAATGGGGTTGAACCCTTTGTTTTACTTTCTAAAGAAATGAGCTTGCCTGTTTTACTAAATGATTTCGAAGGAGTCGAAACATATGCTTTCAGAGGGGTATTTTCAAATAGCTTTTGGAATGGGTTGTCGCTTCTTGTTTAAATTGTAACTTCCAAATGAGTTACTTAGTTTTAAAATCAATGCTTTCAAAAAGGGTAGTTATGACTAAGTCGAAACTCTTCTGCCGTCCTTTTGCTTTTCGAATGGATTGAAATCATCAACCAATTTGAAAGGTAGATTTTATTTTATAAATGAAGTAAGCCACATCCTAAAACTTTTGGAAGGGTTTAATGGTTTCGGAGGCAATGGCTTCGAAAGGGGTTTCGAAGCTATCCTTCAAATATTTTACTTAAATGTTTTGAGCTTTCTAAAGGATGTTGCCACAACCATTTGTTTTTCCTCTAAACTCTTTTTAATTGTTTCGAAAGGGGTACTTTCGCTTGTATTCACTTAGACCCAATAAGATATGTTTTAAATTAAACGCAATGGTATTGAAAGGGGTACTTCTAAATGGTTTCGAAGCTATGCTTCTATAATCGAATGGTAATACTTTAACACATTCAAAAGGTTTCAAAACAAAGGTTTTAAAGTGTTTCGAAAGGTAGGTGCCTAGTATTTCGAAAAAAAGATTTAAATGCATTCGAAACAAAGTTTTCCAATGGTTTCGAAAGTAAAGATTTATAACAACCCTATCTGGTGGCCTGAAGTTAAGCACTACAGATGCTGCAGTCATCTGTAGTTTTAATTTCCGGTGATAAAATACAGTAATGTTAATGGTATCCATAATATCAGAAGCACATGAATATGAAACAAAACCATAGATTTCGAAAACAACTTTTTTGATTGCATTTCACAAAATATGTTTCATATTGCATTACATAATCTCAATCATTTTCCAAGTTTAGGTCAAATGTAATTATTACAAAATACGTCAAGTTGGTTGACCAGAGTACTAAGTAGTCATAATAGATTTAATACAACAGAGCGAAAATAAAACAAACAAAACAACTCCCAAATAGCTAACTTCAGCCTCCTACTTGTCTTCGGAAGCTTTTTTGTCAACCTACTAAACCTGTAAATCCATAACCCTCATCCTACTCAAATCGATTTTGAGCACCCAAGAGTTTAAAGGGAAAAACATAAACTTCGAGTCAGACATAAAGCCTGGTGTGAATAATGCTAAACATCTCGATTACTTGATCTTAAGTTAGACCGTGCCGCTTAGCGGAATGGGTTTCCACTCGCTAATATCATTTTAGAACATATCTTTTGCAAAACATAATTCTACAACCAAAAATGGTTAAAACTGTAAAGCATTATCATGTAAACATACATATTAGGTAAATAATAAACTATCTGCCCAAACTCTATTGTTTCTTTTGGCTAACTACTAAACTTTGGCTGACTTGGGCCTACCAGACAATACAAACAAATAACCTAACACCTGTTAGACACTCCTCTTCTGGATGGTCTGTCCCTAACTTATCTTCTCCCAAGATTACCCGATCCTACTGGTTTTGCGGGCTCACCGTTAACCTATCTCTGTACACACACACACACACACACACAGATATATATATATATATATTCCCTTCTGTGTGTAATATCATTTTATTCTTACCTGTGACAAAGCCCCACACATTGGAATTTTGGACTAAATTAGCAACGGGCTAATAGCTAATGTATAGGGTGTGACCCTTTACCAGTCCCATCTGTTATAGAAATATCTGAGCCATTTTACTTGGGGTAATCTTCCTTAAATTCTTGAAAACCTTTTCTTCTCAAATTGATTTAAAACCTTTGAATCAAACTTAAACAAGGAAAATATATACTCTATGCTTTACTCAAAATCACATTGTTATGTTATATGTATTTTACTCAACTCTTTATTAATGAAATCATTTAAACCTTTTAAAGTACCACTTTTGAATCCATTAAAAGTACCTCTTTTGAAACCAAGTAAACCCTTTCTTTTACCTAGGCCGAAAAGCCAAAACATTCCTTTCAAAACCATTCATATAAACTTTTCGAAACATTGAAAAACCATTCCTTCGAAATCTTTAAAAACCATAGACATCCATCTTTTAAAACTCTTTAAACATTGCCTTTTGAAAACATTGGAAAACCTTTCCTTTTAAACCTTTTGAAACCCTTGGGGAACCACCCCTTCGAAACCTTCATTAAAAACTTTCGAGAGCATTAAAACATCAAACCTTTCGAAACCATTTGGGTTTAAGTAAAACATGTGGAATAACATTTCAAAACCATTTAAAACTACCTCTTTCGAAACAATTGGGTTCTACCTTCAACAGAGCAAAAGGGTTATAAAACATTTAAGTCGAAAGCACTCTTTCGAAAGCATTTCCTAAATAAAGAAGTGATGGTGTCGAAACCAACCCTTTGAAAGCATTGGAGAAGCGGCTTGGGTTTTAAACAAAGCATACCTTCCGAAACCGTTGGCTTCGAAAGGTAGAAAAGTGGCAGCTAGCAGTTTCGACCCCGACGAAAGCATTTACTTAAAAAAAAGGCGCAATCTCCTTAAAACCACTCTCTAAATATATTACCCTGCCAAAAGCCAACTAAGTCGAAAGCAAAGCGACACGTTTTCGTTTTAAAGCAAAGTAGCGCTTTGCCCCTTCGAAACCTCTAGTTTCAATCCAATACCTTTTGCTTATATCCAATTTGCTGCGCACCACGTCTTCGATGCCATGCGCATTGGTTTAGATGGTGATGGCGATGGTGGCAGAACTACTAGGTTGGAACCCCAGGTACCGAAAGTGGCGAAACAGGTAAAAAGCCTGTTTAAATTGAATTTTACCCTTTTAAAGTAATCTTTTCAACTAACCTTCCATGCCTGTTAGAATATGACAGGTTGCAAATTTCTTTTCTAAAATTATTGCAAATATTTCAGAAATAAATAATTTAATTAATTTACAAAATACTCCCTCTCCTTTTATAAATATATAAAACATTTAAGTCTCATACCTTAATTAATTTTATATATCTATTTAAACATTTAGGAAAATTCTACAAAAATTTTATGAAATCATTTTTAATATGTTTTCTAACTTATACTAATTTCAGACCCAAAACATGAATAATTTAGCCGTAAATTATTTTAAACCCAAATAACCATTTTCTTCACTAGAAAATTGATATAAAATCCATGTTAATTCAGAAAATTATGAAAACTAAATGCTCTTTCTAAAATATTGTTTTCGATCTAAATCTAAAATCACAAGGCATTTGGATGTCATTAATATGGTTTTCACATTAAAACATATCATAAAACATATATGGATAAGCATAATTCATCAACAAGCATATATACATTTAATCAATCAAAACATGGCATAATCTTGCAAAATAAACAGAGGTTTACCTTAAAAACGAAAATAAAAGAAAATATGAGATGTATTCATTATTCATCTTAGCTTTGAGACTAAGGAGTTTGGGATTTGAATGGATTTGAATTGATTAATCTTCTTCCTTTAGCTTTTCTTCCTCTTGTTCTTACTAATGGCGACAGGTCTCAATATATAATTCTTGAAAATGAATGAATGTGTGGAATGAATTCCTAAGGTTTTAAGGATTAAAATACTCTAATTCCAAATTTGCCCCTCTCCTATGTCCTTTACCTATTTTATTGTAGTTCATTTTAGTTCATTTATTCTCTTAGGCACGGCTACCCTTTATTAATCAAAAATCTCAATCCCCCAATCATCTTACATTATTTTATTTTATTTACCTATTTAAATATTCCTAATAATGTTATAAAAATATGGGGTGTTACAGTCTCCCCTCTTTAAAGAATTTCATCCTTGAAATTACAATAAGGTACCCTATAAAATAATCAAAAAGGTAAAACATATCATTAAACAAATCAAGATAAGCATCTCTAATCATGTTCTCATTCTCCCAAGTACAGTCTCTCTCATTGTCACTACCCTGGACTTTCACTAATGTGACTGTCTTGTTCATTAGCCACTTCTTATCTCTTGCGACTAACGAATCGGCTTTCTAACTAGTCTGGTTCTACTACCAAGTCATCTAACACAACTGGTGCTATAGAAGACTGCAGATCTCTAACACACTTCCTTATATGAGAAACTTGAACAACATCGTGGAATCCTACCAAACTATTTGGTAACTCTACTCTATATGCGAGTTTCTCAATCCTCACCACGGTAGGAAATTGTCCTGCGAATCTCAGTGCCAACTTCCCTGATTTCCCAAATCGAATCACATGCTTCATCGGTGATACCTTAATGAAAACATGATCTCCAACTTAGAACTATAAGTCTTTCCGTCTTCTATCTACATGATTCTTCTTCCTGGATTAAGCTTCTTTCATCCTAGCCCAAATCAACTCAATCTTTTCTGTAGCTTCTCTAACTAAATCTGTACCAAAACCCAACCTATCCAGGGTGTCTAATCAACAAACAGGAGTTTTGCATGGCCTTCCATCCAAAGCATCAAACGGTGACATCCCTATACTAGTCTGATAACTGTTGTTATATGAAAGCTTGACTAAGTGTAGATGGTCTTCTCATGATCCTCTAAAATCTAACACACAATCTCTTAACAGATCCTCCAAGACTTTGTTAACTCATTTTGTTTTCCCATCGGTCTGTGGATGGTAAACAGTACTCGTCTTAAGCTTAGTTCCTAAAATCTCTTGTAGACTCTTCTAGAACTCACTAGTGAATAAGGAATCTCTATCACTTATTATACCACTAGGAATTCCATGAAGTCTAACTATATTCTTCGAAAACAACTTAGCTAGGACAGGTTCTATCCTAGTTGACTTAACTGGAATCAAATGGGCACTCTTAGTCAACCGGTCCACTATGACCCATATACTTTCATTTCCTCTGTTTGACTTTGGCAACCCGTCTATGAAATCCATGAAAATAGAATCCCACTTCCATACGAGAATATCCAATGGTTGAAGCAACCCACTTGGCTCCCGAGTTCGGCTTTTACCTATTGCCGGTACAAACACTGCATCACCCACAAGCCTGCATCCCTCTTCATACCTTCCTAGAAGAAACTCCTCTTCATGTCCTAATACATCTTAGTTCCTCCCGAATGAATAGCAAACTTCGAAAGATTGCATTCCTCCAAAACTTCCTTCCTTATGTCTCCTACATTCAGAACACAAAACATACCTTTCTTTTTCAACCACTCATTCCAATCAACACTAAAATCCTTTAAGTCATTGCTCTCCGTTCCTTCCTTTAACTTTATGATCCGTTCAACTTATTCTGGATCCTCCTAAGCAATCTTTTTTATCATCACTGGTTGAACTTCTAAACAAGACGACACAACAGTTCCTTCACTAAACCGAACTTCAGATCTCCACCGCACTCCGCAAGTCAACAATGTTTCCAAGTATTTCCACTCTGCTCTTTTTGCCAACACAACATTCTGATGCTTTCTGCTAAGCACATCTGCAATCTTTTTACCTTTTCTGGTGTGTATTCAATTCCAAAATCATAATCAGCAATAAACTCTAACCATCTTTGTTGTCTCATGTTCAACTCCTTTTGAGAGAATAAGTACTTCAACAACTTATGAGTCGTACGTTTAACTCAAATCGCTCTCCCAAAAGGTAACGTCTCCATATCTTTAATGCAAAAATCACCACAGCTAGCTCCAAATCATTCGTTTAATATATAACTTTATGCGGTCTAAGTTGTCGAGAAGCACAGGCAATCACTTTACCTTTTTCCATTAACATGGCTCCTAATTCAGTTCCAAATGCATCTGCATGTACTACCAAGTCCTGATTTCCTTCGGGAACAACCAACACAGGTGCATGAGTTAATAAGTGTTTCAAGCTCTAGAATGCTTCCTCACACTTTTCAGTCGAAACAAACTTCACATCCTTTCACGTTAGCTTGTTCATCGGTGTCGCTATACACGAAAAATCCTTAATGAATCTTTGATAATACCTAGCTAATCCAAGAAAACTCTTTATCTCAGTCACTGTCTTGAGTCTCTTTTAATTATTCACCGCTTCAATCTTAGTCGGATCTACAGACAACCCTTTGTCCGAGACTACATGACCAAGAAACTTCACCTTTTCTTTCAAAAATGACACTTCAAAAACTTCGCCTTCAATTGATGTTGCCTCAACGCCTTAAGTGCCACTCCAAGATGAACTTCATGCTCCCTTTAATCCTTAGAGTATATCAATATAACATCGAAAAATAACACGAACTATCCAAGTGCTCTCAAAAGATTTGGTCCATCAAATCCACAAAGAATGCTGGCGCACTAGTTTGTCTGAATGGTATCACTAACCACTCGCACAATCCATATCTGGTTCTAAACGCCGTCAAAGGGATACTATCCTCTGGTACCCTAAGCTAATGGAAACCTGTTGCTAAATCCAACTGAGAAAATACCTTGGCTCCACTCAACTAATTGAACAAACCGTCAATTCTTGGCAATCGATATCGATTCTTTATCGTCTTCTCATTCAACTTACAATAATCTATACATAACCTCAACGATCCATCCATCTTCTTAGAAAACACCGTGGTTGCTCTCAAGGTGAACTACTTGGTCTAATAAGATTCTTTCCTTCCAAATCCACCAACTGCATCTTTATCTCTCTCATCTCCATAGGTGTCATCCTGCTTGACGTCCTACTCATTGGTTCTGCTCCAAGGACCAAACCTATCTGAAACTCAATGGCTCATTTCCGTGGCAATTATACTGTAGGTTCAAAAACATCTGCGAAATCTCTAACCACGAAAACTCGATTCAACTCATCTTCTACCTCCACAACACCCAATAAAGCACTCATCTCACAACTAGGTTTCTATGCTATATACAATCTGATCACTAAAGTGGGGGTGTCTAAGTGATATTTTCCTATCACGGCAAAATATTCTAGCATCATACTTACTTAACCAATTCATACCCAAAATAATTTTGAACCATACAAAGTCAAACACATGCAAACTGCAAACAAAGGTATGACCTAATAAATCAAACTCTAGGTGGTACACTTCATCCCAAGTGTCGCATACCCTCATATCTGATTTGCAACCCTTAAAGAAGTAAGTGAATACATAGGTATAGGTTTACCTTACCTGCCAAACAATGAGATATAAAAGAATGTGATGCACCAGTATCAAACAGAACGCTAAGAAACATACCACGGATTTGAAATGTACCTCCCAACACTGCCTTCCCTTTCTCCTGCTCTGTTGGTCCTGATGTAGCAGTTTCCAATGCAAATACTTTGCACCTTCCATTTTTAGCAGGCACTTTGCACTGGTTCTTATAATGTCCAATCTGATTGCAGTTGAAGCTTCTGATATTCTTCTTCTCGATCACTTCCTTCGCCTTTCTAGTACGACACTCATTTGCGAAATGTTCTTTCTTATCGTACTTGAAGCAAACAACCACTAACTTCCCTTTCTTTGCGGCTCCACCTTTCTAAGCACCCTTCTTATGAAAGAACTTCCTCTTTTGGCCTCGCACTACTTGGACCTCCTTTACCTTATTCTTCACCAGAGAAGCAAGCGTATTCTTATGTATTAAAGCCATCTCTATCACAACATCACAAGGATCCCTAATATAAGGAAATGTGGCCCTGGTTGACTCAGGCTTCGACTCATGATGAAATTCTCATTACTCTTCATCACGGTATCCACATTAGCATGTACATACCCAGCCAACTCCTCAAATCTTTTAGCATATTCCAACACAGCCATCTCCCCTTTCTCCAACTCAACAAACTTTCTGAGCAAAGCAGACTGCACCATCATGGACATGAACCTCTTTTGGAACCTTCCCCTAAACTCAGCCCATGTCATCATCTCTTCATCCACTCCGGCCATCATTTCCATCGGAATAAAGCTGCTCCCTGAAGCTGTCTCGAAGCAAGCCTTCTCTTCTGCTTATTAAAAAGCCCTAAGTCAGCAAAGATTCCCTCACAATGCAACAACCAGCTCTCCACCTCAATAGCATCTTCAATTCCGATAAATGGCTTCCCTCCAAGCCTAACATAATCTTTGCTTAAGATAGCATAATTGTTGACCATCGGAGCTTCCTGAACTCCTACTCCAGCATTTCCTCCAACCACTCTAGTAGCAATTCCAGCTTGCATCATGTCCATGAAAAATTGATACATAACTCCCATATCCACTTGTGGAACCCCAGCACCAACATTCTCAGCTTATGTCTGACTTTGGTTCCTTCTAGTATTCGGTCTGACATTTCCATTTGTGGTGATGCTTCCCCCAAGATTTTCTCTTCTACTTCTAGCTTCCATATTTGTATTCAAGGCTCGTGAGATACAGAAGAATATCCTAAGGGAGATTGGAGAACAGAGATATAGCATATACTTATATATAGCAATACCTAACTATAGCGTTATCCTATATCTCGATCTTACTCTAATTCCTTAGGATTTGTTTTCAAAAATCATTTTTAATTTAAAGTTTTTTATAAACCTATGCTCTGATACCAAGTTGTAACATCCCCTATCTGGAGGCCCGAAGCTAAGTGCTACAAATGTCGCAGTCATCCATAGTATTAATTTTCGGTGACCAAATATGGTAATGTTAATGGCATCCATAATATCAGAAGCACATAAATATGAAACAAAATCACAAATTCTGAAAACAAATTTTCTGACTGCATTTCATAAAACATGTTTCATATTCCATTACATAATCCCAATCATTTTCTAGGTTCAGATCAAATGTAATTATTACAAAATTCACCAAGAGCGACAAAAGAAGTTGTCCCCTTGGTTGACCAGAGCACTAAGTTGTCATAATAGACTTAACACAACACAACTGAAATAAAAAATAGAACAAATCCTAACTAGCTAACTTCAGCCTCGCGCTTGTCTTTGGAAGCTTTATTCGTCAACATACTAAACCTGTAAATCCTTAACCCTCAACCTACTCAAATAGATTTTGAGCACCTGAGTGTTTAAAAGCAAAAACACAAACTTCAAGTCAGACATAAATACTGGAGTGAATAATACTAAACATCTCAGTTATTTGATATTAATTGAGACACGCTGCTTAGAGGAATGGGTTTCCCTTCAGTAATATCCTTTTAATAAATATCATATGCAAATCATAATCCTGCAACCAAAACTAGTTAAAACTGTAAAGCATTATCATGTAAACATACATATTAGGTAACAATCAAACTGTCCGAACTCTATAGTTTTGTTTGGCTAACTACTAACATTTGACTGACTCGAGCCTACCAGATAATAATAAAAAAATTATCTAACACCTGTTAGACACTCCTCTTTTAGACTATATGTCATTATCTTTTCGCACTGTCACCTGATTCTAATAGTTTTGTGGGCTCGCCAATAAACTATCTCTGTACATATATATATTCCCTTCTATGTGTAATATCATTTTAGTCTTACCTGTGACAAAGCCTTACACTGGAATTTTGGACCAAATTAGTTAGGGGCTAATAGCTGATGTATAGGGCACAACGCTATACCAGTACCATATGGTATACAAATATCCGAGTCATTTTACTAAGGGTAATCTTCCCTTAAATTTTCCTTGAAAACCTTTTCATCTCAAATTGATTTAAAACCTTTAAATCAAACTTAAGTAAGGAAAATATATACTCTATGCTTTACTCAAAATCACCTTTCCATGTTATATATACTTTACTCAAATCTTTGTTGATGAAAACATTTAAACCATTGAAAGTACCCCTTTCGAATCCATTGAAAATACCCCTTTCGAAACCAAGTAAACCCTTTTCATTCACGTAGGCTGAAAGGCCAAAACGTTTCTTTCGAAACTATTCATACAAAACTTTTGAAACCATTGAAAACCTTTCCTTCGAAAGCTTTAAAAACCATAGACATCCTTCTTTTAAAAGCTATTTAAACATTACCTTTCGAAAAAATTGGAAAGTCTTTTCTTTTAAACCTTTCGACACCATTGGGGAACCACCTCTTCGAAACCTTCATTAAAACATTTTGAAAGCATTAAAACATCAAACCTTTGGAAACCATTTAGGTTCAAGTAAAACATGTGGAATAACCTTTCGAAACCATTCTTTCAAAACCATTGGGTTCTATCATCAACAGAACAGGAGGGTCATAAAACATTTAAGTCAAAAACACTCTTTTGAAAGTAGTTCCTAAGTAAAGAAGTGATGGTGTCGAAACCAACCCTTCAAAAACATTGTAGAAGCGGCTTGAGTTTTAAAACAAAGCGTAAATTCTGAAACCATTAGCTTTGAAAGGTAGAAAAGCGGCAGCTAGGGGGTTTGACCCCGATGAAAGCATTTACTTAAAAACAAAGGCGCAGCCTCCTCAAAAGCATTATTTAAATCAATTTAACCCTGGCAAAAGCTAACTAAGTCGAAAGCATACCCTTCGAAAGAAAAGCAGGCATGTTTTCATTTGAAAGTAATGTAGCGCTTCGACCCCTTCGCAACCCCTGGTTTCGATCCAATACCTTGTGCCTATATTCAATTCGTTGCGCACCAAGTCTTTGATGCCATGCATATTGGTTTCGATGGTGATGGTGGTGGAACTACTAGGTTGAAACTTCAAGTGCCAAAAGGGGTGAAACAGGTAAAAAGCCTGTTTAAACTGAATTTTATCCTTTTAAAGTAATCTCTTCAATAAATTTGATTTGTTTGTTAGAATACGATTGATTGCTAATTTTTTAATAAAATTACTGCCAATATTTTAGGAATAAACAATTAATTAATTTACAAAATATTCCATCTCCTTTTATAAATATATATATAACATTTAGGCCTCATACCTTGAATAATTTTATATATCTATTAAAACACTTAGGTAAATTCAACAAAAGTTCATTTTTAATATGTTTTCTAACATATATTAAGTTCAGACCCAAAACATAAATAATTTAGCCGTAAATTATTTTAAGCTCAAATAATCATTTTATTCACTAGAAAATTAATATAAAATCCACATCAATTCTTAAAATTATGAAAATTGAAACCCATGTCTAATATATCATTTTTGATCTATATCTAAAATTGCAAGGCATTTGGATATCATTAAATAGGGTTTTCATATTAAAACATATCATAAGCCTAGATAAATAAGCATAATTCATCAACAAGTATATATAAACATTTAATCATTCAAACATGGCATAATCTTGCAAAAATAATTCAAGTTTTACCCTAAAACCGAAAATGATAGAAAATATGAGATGTAATCATTATTCACCTTAGCTTTGAAATTAAGAAGCTTGAGATTTGAATGGATCTGAATTTATTAATTTTATTAATCTTCTTCCTTTATCTGTTCTTCCCCTTGTTCTTGCTAATGGTGGTTGGCCTCAGTATTTAATTTTTGCAAATGAATGAACGTGTGAAATGAATTCCTACGAGTTTAGGATATTCTAATACTCTTATTCCAACTTTGCCCCTCATCTATTTCCTTTACCTATTTTACTGTAGTTCATTTTTCACCTTTTCTCTTAGGCATGGCTACCCCTTATTAATCACAAATCTCAATCCCCTAATCATCTTACATTATTTCATTTAATTTAGCTAACTAAATGTTCCCAATAATGTTACTAAACATATGGGGTGTTACAAGATTATAGGTCTCGAAAGCATTAGTTTTCAAAACAAAGAACTCAATCTCAATTTTTATAGGTAAAACCCATTGCATTATAAAAGAGCTTTTAAATTCTTTTAAATTAGAGTTTTTGAAGAAACTTTCCATGATAAAATAATAGGTTAAAGGGATTAACCATGTTTTATATGGAAATTGATTTCAAGGATATTAACCGTAGGTGTTTGTATTATTATGTTAGGATGTTTGATTCTTCTAATACATATATTCATATTATAATGGACCCATAAATGCATTTTGGGAAGAAATGGCAGAATAACTAGATAGGTTGACCCAGTAATGAATGTCAATTGAATAAACTCCTGAATGAGTAGAATTGCATCCAAAAGGTCAGATAGACCAGAATGTAGGATTCCTAAATGGTGAAGTTGTCAGAAAGATAGGTTCATTATAAACCCATGAAAACTATGTTCACGAAAAGTTACTGGCAGATGCCAACAGGTTCATAGTAAACCCATGAAAACTATGATTAGAAAGAGTTGTTAGTAGGGGCCAATAGGTTTGTAGTAAACCCATGAAAACTATATCTGATTAAGTTATTGACATAAGTCAATAGGTTCCTAGTCGACCCATGAAAATTAATATAAGTGGGAAGTTATTAGAGATATCAATACAGGAAGAACCCGTAAATGATGAAGTTATTGGCAGGGGCCAATAGGTTCTTAGTGATCCCATGAAAACTATGAAACCGAATAGGGATTCCATAAATTTTAAACAGGTTATTAGTAGTCCCATTAAAACTAATAAGTAAATAGTGACCCTAGAAACTATAACTAAGACAGATAGTCAAAATAAACGGGAATGGGTAATCTAGAATTGATTTACTTGTTTGCATATCATCATAATTTGAATTGTTATGTTCTAACCATTGTGGATGCAGGAGCACAGTATATGGTTTTATAAAGTTTTGGATAAGATACCAGTGAGGGAAAAACCCGTTCTGCTAAGCAGCATGGTCTCATTAGATATCCAAATGGTTTGAGATGCTAGATTATTATTCATACTAGGCTTTTTGTCTGACTCAAAGTTTATGTTTTTCCCTTAAACTCTCGGGTGCTAAATTGATTTTGAGTAGTTTGAGAGTTGAGATTTTCAGGTACCTCTTTAGAGAATAAGCTTCCTAAGATGTGCAGGAGGCATGATAGCTATTCGGAGTTCTTTTTATTCCAATGTGTTTTGTTGTAAAGATAAAGTTGTTTAATTGCCTAGATTATATACCCTGATCATCCAAGTGGGGGATGTTATAAGTTGGTATCAGAGGATATGTTTATGAAACTTAAGAGAACTGAAACCAAAATAATTTTTCAAAACATGATTTAATGAACTGGAAAATAAGATCGGGGTTTGGGTTAACGCTATAGTAACGTACTTGTATTTGATATATAAATATATATATATATATATATATATATATATACACACAAGTACGTATCCCTCCTCCCCTAGACCGTTCTTATGAATCTTACTAAGGCTCATATGAAGATTTACGAGAAAGAAGATATGGAGGGAGGAAACAGAAGAGGACATTCTGGTGGAGGAAGCACCACAACAAATGAAAATGTTCGACCCACTAAGAGGAACCCGGATCGATAGGCTAATGCTAACCAAAATGTGGATGCCAATGTGGGTGCTAGAAATCCATCGGTGGATATGAGGGCGATGTATCAATTCTTCGTCAATCTGATGCAAGCAGGAGCTACTGCTGGTATTGATAGAAATGTTGGAGGAGCTAATCCTTTGGCTCCATATAGGAATAATTGTGCTAAGCTAAGCAAAGACTACACCTGTCTTGGTGGAAAACCGTTTATGGGAACAGAGGATGCCATAGTAGTTGAGGATTGGCTGTTGGAATGTGAAAGGACTTTTGCTGATTTGGGTTTGGATGATATGTAGAAGAGGAGACTGACCTTTAGGCAGTTGTAAATGGCAACACTTCATTGGTGGAATAGTATTACTACTGGAGATCTATAGGAGGAGTTGACTTAAGCAGATTTTAGAAGAAGATTTTAATAGTGATTTTTTTCTGAAGTTGCTAAGTCATCGTTGATGAGATAGTTTATGGATTTGATGTAGGGAGAGATGTCGATAATCAAGTATGCTACTAAATTTCATGAGTTGTCCTGATATGGGAATGGTACTATAGACACCGAAATCAATAGGAATGAGAGGTTCATTTTGGGATTAAGACTCAAGATTGCTAAGGCAACCCTGCCACATCTCCGTGATCCTTATAATGTAGTCATGGAGATGGAAATCCGATATGAGGAGATGCTTGCTATTTATGCTAGAGAAAATCTGGTTGAAATCCAGGGCCCATAGCGAAAGAAGAGGAAATTCTTTAAGAAGAAGGGAGCCCGAAAGAGAGAAGCTACCAAGAAGGCAAAGGCCAATTTAGTTTGTTTCAAGTGTGATAAGTAAGATCATTATGCTCATGAGTTTCGGTCAGGCAAGAGGAAGGAGGTTGCAGAAAAGAAGAATGTGAAGTGCTTCAACTACAACTAGGTTGGGCATTATAAGAATCATTGTCCAGAGCCAATTGGAGCAAACAAGGGAATGGTTTTTGCTGTTGGACCATCATCTGCTAGGCCAACTGCAATTGAACAGGGAAAAATTGTGATGGAAGGTATGCTTTTGATTCATAGTATATCAGTTAGTGTACTATTTGATACTGGTGCATTGCACTCATTTATATATCAATGTTTGGTTTGTAGATTATGCTTAGAACCCACATACCTTGTTACTTTCTTAAGGGCTGCGAATCCGATAGAAGGGTATGCAACTCTGGGGAAGAGATGTGACAAATTGAATTTGATTTGTCAGGCCATAAGTTTGCATGTAGTCTATATGTCTTTGATTTCATAGATTTTGGAATTATTTTGGGTATGGATTGGTTAGGTAAGTATGAGGTTGGAAAATTTTACCAGGATAGGGAGATATCACTAAGACGTCCTGATAGTCATAATCGAATTATTTCTCAGTGGAGAATTCTGGCCGGTGTAGTTGTGCTTTTTTAAATGCTATGGAAATAGGAGAAGAATTAAGTCAGGTTCGAGTAGCAAGCGAGTTTGCAGGTACCTTTGAGCCGGTTACAGGACTACCACCAAAACAAGCCACAGATTTTGAACAGACCTTATGCCGGAGCTGAACTTATAAGTAGACCACCTAGCAAGATGACACCGACCGAGATGAAGGAATTGAAGGTGCGGCTGGTAGATCTAGAAGGAAGGAATTTTATTAGACTAAGCAGTTCTCCTTAGGGAGCTTCCACGATGTTCGTGAAGAAACTAGACGCTCTGTAATGAAAAAATAGTCCGAAGTAAATAAAGCCTATCATGCGTAGTAGCGATGGAGACTCTCGTTGTTCCAGGCCCTTGGCAAAGTAAGACCGTCAACGGTCGATAACTTGAACGTGCCATCTCTGAGTTTTTGTGTAATTACATACGGTCCTTCCCAATTTGATTTCATGTATGAAGGAACAGGAAAGATACTCTTGAGAGCGAGATCATCGAGTTCAAAGGTTTGTGGTTGAACCTTGGAATCGTATAATCATACGACTCGACTTTGATATGCGGCTGCCCTCAAATTAGCCCCTTCACGCTTCTCACCTAATGAATCCAAGAATTCAACAAGTAATATGGAATTTTTTTTTGGATCATAGTAAGTCACACGATGAGAAGGTACTTCCATCTCGACTGGAATAACGGCTTCCGAGCCATATGATAGAGAAAATGGAGTGTGTCTGGTCGCGCACTTATGGGTCATTCGGTAAGCCCATAAAGCCATAGGAAGTTCATCAACCCACTTGCCCCGGGCCTTTTCCAGTAATTTTTCGGAATTGACTTTGATAACCTTATTAACAGCTTCAAACTGGCTATTGGCTTGAGGGTGTGCAACTACAGAGAATTTCTTGTGGATATGGAAACGATGACAAAATCAACACTGTCGAATTGGGCTCCCTTTTCAGTAATGATGGTATGCAGGAGACCAAATCGACAGATAATGTTAAGAACTACAAAGTTGATCACCTTCTTCATCATGATTGCAAGAGGTTTAGCTTCAGCCCATTTGGTAAAGTAATAACCTACGACGATGGAGTACTTCGCACCACCTTTGGCTAGAGGTAAAGCGCCAATGATATCAATGCCCCATACTGCAAACGGTCATAGACTGACATATGAGTATTGTGCTAATTTGATTTTATAAACATAGCAAATATCTCTTTCCTAATGCCATGCTAATTTAGCTTCAATCTTATGTCATGAATTCTTAAATAAGGGCCTTTCACTATTTTATATTGGACTATGTCAGAATGTGCATCCTCAGGTTCATGATTTTTTATATACCTCAGTCTACCGATGTATTGACTAACTTAGCCTTTCCAATAGATGTAAATGTTCTTGAAAGAGGGTTTATTGTCCTCATTTTGAGACGTGAATTGTGATGTACAAGAGATGTGGATAAAGATGTATACGTTCTTTACAGACGTTCGTTCCCCAAAGGTAGCTCATCCGACCAAAGCATACAGATGTGACGATGGTAAATCCTTTTGCTAATTATCTAGAACATGTTTTCTAAAGTTGACGTTTATTTCTTAGAAGTTTACAGAGTGTCTATTTACTTGGGTATTCGTGAAAATAATATCACAGTTGCTGTAGTCGCGCTAAAGAAAACTGCAGCTATTTATCAACAACAAGCAAAAAACAGCTGCAAATCTCTAATTCGTACTACTAAAACATAATGAAACTTTCCTAAAGACCGCCTGAACTGAACCTTAGCAATTACAACAAAAAAATCTTATTAGCTACACATAGGCAAAGATTCAACTAGCCAGTCCTGACTCTGTGATAAAAACTCAAGCAGTCAAAACTGTTTGTAAAAGTCTTTGCTATGGTTCTAGAGAAGGGGGAAGGGGGGAGGGGGGTTGTTGGCCTAGTCCTCTGGTCACGCCCCTCTTTTCTCAGAGTCGGATTTGGTCAAACTCCTCAACCCCCCAACACCTGTATCTTCTCTTCCCACGTCTTCCTTTTACCCTTACTCTCCGACGAACTTAAGTTCTCATAGTCCTCCATTTATGCACCAACTCTCATCTTCAGCTCCTTCACCAGCTCTCTAACTGCAATAACCTTTCCTCCTCTATTCTTCATCAGCACCTCCCCCACCTCAGCCATAGTCATCCCTGCCCCTCCCTTTACATATTTCTCTACCATCTCGACCAAATCATCATCATCTTCAACATATCTCTCAATCATCTCTCTCAACACATGCACTCCACACTGCCCTATCGCTGACATAACCGAAAGGGTTTATTATTGTCTAATAATGATTTCTCATAAGTTAGTTAGTTATAGAACTTTCAAGCTCACAGCAACAAGAAGTTCAGAGTTCATTTCCTCCAATAATCGAGATACCGGCCATCGCGGCCGAAGTCATAGATCCAGCTCCGGATGAGCTACCTGGCGCCTCCTTCATCGGTAATCCGCCAGATTCCATTCCGTCCAATGTTTTCGAAGACATGTTGGAACGAATATGTTTAAGGTACGGCCTGTCGTTGGACGATGTGTTATTGCCAGGTCCGAATGATAGACCGAATTATGCACCGGAAGGGTTCACTGCATTCAATCGTCATGCGTGCGTAGCTGGAACACTTCCCCCATTTAGCCAATACATTAGGGAAGTGTTATCTTTTATGGGAATCACTCCATCTCAACTACACCCCAATGGGTTTGCTCTATTGAACAGCTTATTCATCATATTTATAGAGCATCTCTTTCGACCCCCGACACCAATCGATATTAGATATTTATTCAACATCAAGAGCCGAGGAGATAGCCCTTCTTTCACATTCCTGGATGCGGTCAGAAACTGTCAAGTAGTTACGAGTCATAGACCAGGTTAAGTTACTTAAAAGCAGAATGGTTTTATGTTTGATGCCCCTAGGATTTTCCAGTTGATGGTTGTTTAGACGTAGGTATCGCAGTCTTCTCAAGTAGCTAATAGGATAATCATGACCGATGCCAAACTTATATCTCGTTTTCTTTTACAGCTGTGATTCTGTGACCCGAGGGCACTCATTTTAGAGAGATGGTTCCGGTTCTTCAAGAAGTTCCGAGTGAAGAAAGGGATATTGACTCGGTTCTGACAGATAGAAACTTGAGAATCGTGAGCTTGATTGAGCGTGGCCAAATCATAAGGCTTAAAGGAATGTTAAGGGTTGTCTTGAAGAAACGAGCGAATCGTAAGACGCACAGGGTTGTTATAACCGAGGAGGTTGATCCAGAAAGAACACCCATGGACGATGAACTTATGGCCAGGCCTTCTTAAGTCTTTGAGGGTTCCGAA
This sequence comes from Allium cepa, assembly GCA_030765085.1. Lineage (NCBI taxonomy): Eukaryota > Viridiplantae > Streptophyta > Magnoliopsida > Asparagales > Amaryllidaceae > Allium > Allium cepa. The sequence goes on from CM060942.1 coordinate 546,895,411, forward strand.
GGAAAGAGAAAAGGAAAGGCAGCCGCCTTCAAACGTTTCAAATCCGGTAGACGGAAATCTATGGCTGTGTCTTTGCCCGTTCCCGGGATTAACATTTCAAAGGCTCCTCCTTCGTAGGAGGAAAACCTTTTTGAAGAGCTCGTCGATATTTCGATTCCGGATTATGTGTCATTCCAACATGATGCCAGGTTGGAGGAGCTTCAACAGGCTTTAGACTTAAGCGAGTCTCTTCCAATTAGTGTGGCTGACATTTCCGGTTGGTCGTGGGGTTGCATATACATACACACTTCACGACACTACGCAATTCCTGACCGTAGTTTGCTTACTTTGGAAGATTATTAATCATGTTCTTCTTTTACTTTACAGATACAATGTTCGGTCGAGACTTAATGTTAGGGAGACTCCGAAAAGCTCACGGATCTTCCACATATTATGAGTCATATAGGAAAGAGGTAGATAGGGACTACAACCGTGGATACTCTAGTAAGGAGCGACACGACAGAGATAGAGAGTACAGACACCGATCCCGATCTCACTCTCCCCCTCCTAGAAACCCTTCTTAGCCTCCTGTTTATATCTCACATCCTCCGGAAACTTCACGACACAAGTCGTCTTCTCATGTTTCAAGGCCTGAAACTTATCACCATAGAACTAAAATAACGGCTCCTATAATTGCAGAGCAGGTCCTTACCGAACCTTCAGGGAAAGGAGCAATTAAACTTGCTCAACTGAAGAAGGACTTTCCAGACATCTGCTTTGACGGTTATATTTTCCCCCACACTCGAAGAGAATTCCAACAGAGGCTGAGAACACGATGCATGATTACATTCATGACATTTACATTCAATAGAAGGAGTGGGGGAAGGCCATAAAAAAAGCATCAAAGGTGGCCTTTGAGCGGGCAGCTGTCATTGAGAAGTTGGAGAAGGAGCTTGCTCAGAATGACCGGATCATCCAGATGCTCAATACTGAAGCTGAGTCCTCTCGAAAATAAGAAATAGAGGCCCTTAAAAAGGCCGACGTGGTCAACTCAGCCATGGAGAAGATGAGGCAATCACACTACGCCCTAGTGGAGGAAATGGGCCATAGGAACACTACCGTCACCGCCGAGCGGGATGCGGTCCTCAAAGATCTTAATGAGCTTAAGTCCAAACTTTCTGAATTTATCAGCACTAGAGGCATGTGATCAAGCTGTGGTGCTTTAGGGCGAGCGGGATGCGGCTGTGGAAAAAGTCTGCATGGTAGAGGCTGAGGTTGAGGAGAAAATTAAGATGGCGGAATCCAGGCTGGAGGCTGATATAGAAGACCTTCTCGTCACATGTAATGTTAATGTGCTGAAACATAGAAATTTGGCCTGACTTGAGAACTATTCTACACATCTTTATAATGGTTGAGGCCAGTTGGTCGAGGAGGAGAAGGCGGTGCATCTGGGTGGATCATTCGACGAGGTCGAGCTTGAGAATCGCGTGCCGACTGAGGATGAAAGGAAGATTCTCCATGAGTCAATGACCTCACATGAAAGGGAGAAGCTCAGCACCCCACATCCGAAGATTGGGGAAGGTTCAGGTGTCGAGCATTACGCTACAAGCCTTGAGATTCCCGCTTCACCTCAATCTGAACCTATACCAGCGGTTGAGCCCCGGTCTGTCCCTGCTTGTAATCCGAAACAACCGCAGCTATCCCCTATTAAAGAGCACACCTTCGAAGTCGCTCAGCCATCCGTGAGCCAAAATGAGGAAGGTACTCTGAATAAATCTCACGTGTGTTCAAAATAAGGAACTTGTCTTGAAGCGTTTGCCTACAGTTTCTCTTCTTCTTTGTCCAGTGACTGGAGTTAAACTGATAGCTCCTTCTACAACCAAAGAATCACACCAAGTGTAGGGGGCCATTATTACTGAAGCGACTATCACGACAACGACTGGGCCGATTGATGGAACGTAGTGGGGTCACTTTTTTTTGACGAGCAGATGATGAATGAACTCCTCGGTCGCCGCAGTGACCCATTTGTGGACCTACCATTTGCCATAAGTAGACTCATGCCTGCCACTCGTTTCTTCAACACAGACCACCGGTGCCCCTAGCGAGGCTCAATCGATTCGCGAAGAAGAAATATTGGCCGAGATCAATGCTGAAATGGAGGCAGCGACACATGGTGGTAGTTTTGGAGGTGGAATGGCGGCACCTGCCCCGACCCCGCTAAGAATGATATCACCTGGTGATACAATCATTGATATCAGTGTGTCCATTCCGTCCCCTATAGTAGATCCGACTCCTCCGACTTCACTTGTAGAAAATATTGCAGTACACTCGAGTTTGGAGGAAGACGTTGAGATCGTGCTCCTGCCCGAAAACCGTCCGCCAAAAGGAAAGAGTTCAAAGCGGAAAATCATTAGTGGCTCCAGCGGATCTGCACCGAAGAAGAAGCCGAGGAAGAAGAAAGAGTAGATAGGCCTCTTCGGCGCATTTTTTGGCAGATAGGAATTTGTTTTTGCTTTCCTTTCGTAAACCGTGTATAGATGCAGGTTCGGCCCCTCCTAGTAGGAATTTTGGAAAATTTGTATATGAACTTCATTTACAGCTGTTTGAAATGAAATTTTGTTTTTGGCTTTGATCTATGACTGTATTTTATGCTCAAGTGTTCCAGTATTTGAATTTCAGTCTAGTGTACTTGCAGGATTTCAACTTTTGAGTCGAATTTGTTTTTATTTGCTAAGTCCAGAAGTCACAGACATGAGTCATAACTGGAGATAATGTTGAACTTTGATGTTGCACCGCTTCAGTTGATGGTTGACACTTAAGCCCTGCCCTAGTTTTGGGGATGAGTTGTAAAAATCGGCCAGCGACTGCTTTTTTCCTTTATTTTGCCGAGCTTAACATCGTCGAATCGATGCAAGCGCTGACGTGAGTTGAGTGGTTGAATCATACTCGCTCACTTAATGATGATCACATCCGCTCTCCACGGAGTTGTATTTTAATTTCGGCGGTTGATCATGCCTGTACAAGTTTTAAGAATGTGCCCACGCTGTGGGGACTTAGGTTAGTTTATGAGTGGTCATTCACGAGTTGTGTTTATACTCTGACCGCACTTTGAGGACTTAGAGTTATTTATGATCGTTAAGCTAGTTCGCACTTTGGGAATCCGGAGATAATCGACGTTTGTAATCCAATTGGCACTCTGGGAGCTTGGGTTTGGTGTATATACTCCAACTCGCACTCTAGGAATTCGGAGTTGGTGTTTATACTTTAGTTAGCACTCCGGAAATCTGGAGTCGATGTTTATACTCCAATTCGCACTCTGGGAATTTATAGTTCGCCAACAGACGGTCAGTCATATATGTTTAGGCTTTTAGAATTTCGTTTGCACTCTGGGAATAATGGATTTATCAGGATCATGGATGGTCGATTCACATCCACCTCGAGTAAACAAGCGAGGTCGTTAGATGAACGGATCCATCCTCCTCGAACTTGGGTAGGGTACGGTCGAAGTCATTAGGTGGACAAGTCCACCCTCTTCGGAACCGCATTTATGAGTTTATACTCCAACTCGCACTCTGGGAGTTTGGAGTTAATTAAAGGATTGTCGTGTATCAATCCTTTTTTGGATTTAATGTAGTGACTTGCCCCCGAGCTTGGGTTTTACTTAGTGAGTAACCGGTCGTATCACAGTCACTCCCTATTTGAATAAATTCCACCATATGATGGAATTCAGCTGTTTGTGCATCATGATGGTTGTACGTCACATTCATTAAATCACAGCTCTGGCTTGAAGATTTGGCATTTTATTGCTGAAATGATAAAATATGGCAAAGTCAGTTGCCTTATTACAAATTCAAATTTCAAAATGCAGAAACAAATTACAAATGAGAAAAAGACTGAATAAATAAAGCCTATCATGTGTAGTAGCGACGCAGACTCTCGCTGTTCCAGCTCTCGGCAAAGTAAGACTGTCAATGGTCGATAAATTAAACATTCTATCTCCGAGCTTTCGTTCAATCACATACGACCCTTTCCAAGTTGGTTTCATGTGTAAAGGAACCGGATAGATTCTCTTGAGGACAAGATCACCGAGCTCAAAGGTTCGTGGTCGGATCTTGGCATTGTATAATCAGACGACTCGACTTCGATATGCGGGTGCCCTCAAATCATTCTCTTCACCCTTCACATCTATCAAATCCAAGGATTCAGTAAGTAATATGGCATTTGTCTTCGGATCATAGTAAGTCACATGATGAGAAGTTACTTCCATCTCGACTGGAATGACGGCTTCCGAACCATTGAATAGAGAGAATGGAGTGTGTCCGGTCGCGGACTTATGGGTTGTCTGGTAAGCCCATAAAGCCATAGGAAGTTCATCAACCCACTTGCCCCAACCTTTTCCAGTCGCTTCTTCAGAATAGACTCGATAACCTTATTAACAGCTTCAACTTGGTCATTTGCTTGAGGGTACACAACTGCAGAGAATTTCTTGTGGATGTGGAATCGCTGGCAGAAATCCTTGAATTCAACACTGTCGAACTGGGATCCATTATCAGTGATGATGGTATGCGGGAGACCAAATCGGTAGATAATGTTGCGAACTACAAAGTTGATCACCTTCTTCGATGTGATTGTAGTAAGAGGTTCAGCTTCGACCCGTCTGGTAAAGTAATCAACTGGGATGATGGCGTACTTCGCACCACCTTTAGCCAGAGAAAGAGAGCCAATGATATCAATGCCCCACACTGTAAATGGCCATGGACTGACCTTTTGGGTTATCTAAGTAGGTGGGGCTCTAGGAATTCGAGCATGCTTTTGACATCTATCACACTTCCTGGCGTAGTCTGCTGCATCACAGTTTACAGTTGGCCAATAATACCCGTATCGGAGTACTTTCTTAGCGAGAGCTTGCCCCCGAGTGTGATCGCCACATTCTCCTTCATGTACATCATGTAACACTCGTTTAATTTCATCGTGTGCGATACATCAAAGGGGATGAACGGAATACCCTCTTCTATACATGACTCCATTCTAAATGGTGAACCGCGAAGCTTTCCGAAGAATCTATCTCTTCTCACTTATGTGCTCAAGTAGCGTTCCATGATCGATGTAATTTCGGTACGGAGTCATCCACGACTCTTTATTGGGAGTGATTTCAAATGCATAGTCTGTCTCCATCTGATCAATGCTCGGGGAGGATAACGTTTCAATAGGAACGAGTCCCATTTGCTGGGCTTCACCTGTGCTAGCTAACTTTACCAACGAATCTGCCTTTTGATTACGCTCACGGGGTATGTAGAAGATGGCATAATAAACAAACTGATTAAGTATTTCTTGGACTCGAGCTAGATAGGCAGCCAGTCTTCGATCTTTGGCTTGACATTCTCCCTGAACTTGGTATACGACTACTTGCGACTCACAATAAATTTCCACAGCAATAATTCTCAAATCGCGGATGAGTTTCAATCCAGCAAGCAAAGCTTCATATTCAGCTTCATTATTGGTAGCACGAAAAACAAATTTCAAGGCATAGCATATGGATCGACCTTTCGGGGTTTGAATTACTACTCCAGCATCCAAGCACCGATCATTTGATGCACCATCAGTACGCAACTTCTAGGTATATCCAGGAGATTAATTGGTCTCTGGCAAGTGCTCTGGAATGGTAAATTCGGCTATGAAATCCGCTAGGACTTGTCCTTGAATAGCTCGCCTCGGAGTATAAGTAATGTCGAGCTGGCTCAGTTCAATGTTTCATTTGAGTAACCTACCAGACGTCTCAAGACGTGTATGGACCAGTCGTAATGGATGATTAGTATAAAAGTGATGGGATGAGCCTGGAAATATGGACGGAGCTTGCTTGAGGCAATAACAAGGCAATAAGCAAATTTCTCTAGCTTCGGATAATTTCTCTCAGCTTCGGTTAACCGTTTACTAACATAGTAGACCGGTTTCTGCACTCTGTCTTCCTCCCGAACTAAGGCAGCACAGATTGCATTTTTCGGTACCGCTGGATAAAGGTATAATTGCTCGTGATCGACAGGCTTTGACAAAATCGAAGGTGTGGAGAGATGTTGAATTAGTGCTCTAAATGCGCCTTCGCATTCCGTTGTCAATTCAAAATTTCATTTTTCCTTACGGATAAGATCAAAGAAGGGAATGCATTTGTCGGCGGATTTTGAAATGAACCTGCTCAATGCCGCTACTTTCCCGTTGAGACTCTGGACTTGCTTTATGGTTCTTGGAGTTTGAAGATTTTTGATTGCCCTGAATATTTTAGAATTTGATTCTATTCCTCGAGCTTTGACGATGAACTCAAGAAACTTTCCAAATGTGACTCCAAAATGACATTTCAGTGGATTGAGCTTCATCTTGTATTCTTGAAGGATGTTGAAAATTGATTCCAAATCTCTTACATGATCAGCGGAGAATTGCGACTTTACCAGCATGTCGTCCACGTATACTTCCATGGTTTTTCCGATCTGGTTGGCAAACATTCTGTTGACTAGTCGTTGGTACGTTGTCCCAGCATTCTTGAGTCCGAACGGCATGACTCTTTAGCAGTGGAGTCCCAGATCGGTCACAAAGCTAGTATGCTCTTGATCGGGTAAGTGCATGGGTATCTGGTTGTAACCGGAATAAGCATCCATAAAAGATAGTAACTCGTGTCCAACTGTTGAATTACGAGATGATCAATTCGGGGAAGTGGAAAACTATCTTTCGGGCATGCTTTGTTTAAGTCAGAGTAATCAACACATGTTCTCCATTTTCCATTCGGCTTTTGGACAAGTACGGGATTGGATACCCACTCTGGGTATAAGGCACCTCGGATAAACCCATTTGATTTCAACTTATCGACCTGTTCTTTAAAGGCGGCAGATCTATCTGGATCTATACCATACCTTTTTTTTTGACCGGGATACACTGCGGGTCAATATTCAGGATGTGGCTCGCGATGTCCGACGAGATCCCACACATGTCAGAATGCGTCTAGGCGAATACGTCGAGATTCACCCGGAGAATTTCAACCAATTCCTGTTGCGTCTGTTGGCTTAACTGAGATCCAATCTTTATCATCTTTGAATCGTCATCATCATTGATCAGAACATCAATCGTTAGTCCAGCCAGGGAAGCTTGACTATTTTAGTTTCGTCTTTATTTTCAGTGTCTCCCGGGTCAAGGTCCCTTTGGAATTGGTTGGGGTGCCCGGGCATGGACCTAGGCACCAATTGTCAATTATCAGCAAAACGGACACAGAGAGATTCCTCTACGCCCTTTCCTTTCTCCTTTTGTTGTGCACTACGTAGCTCAGCAACATAACAGGCTCGTACAGTAGCCTGATCTCCTTGAATGACTTCGACCCCATGATCGGTGGGGAATTTCAGAGTCAAGCACCATGGGGAAATAGCTGCCTTGAATTCAGCAAGGGTCGGTCGGCCTAAAAAAGCATTATAAAGGAGTCTATGTCCAAAACAACAAACTACAGTATTCGGATTCCCCGGCGTTCTCCAACACCCAACTCCACTAGCAGTTCCACCACTCCAGTGGGTATAGTAGCACTGTAACAACCCTAGATTTTTCATATATTTTAATATTTGACCTTATTTTATTTTGAAATTATTTTAAACTTATTTTATTTCAAACGTTTCATTTTTAAATATAAGTGTTGATTATTATGTGAATTATAATTTCAAACTGGTATAAATTGAATATTTTCCCGAAAAGTGGATTTTTGGTCAATCTGGTCAAACTTTGACTTTTAAATTTAAAATTTAAATATTTTAATTCTTGAATTTTATTTTTGATTATGAAAATAAATTTAATTTCAAGAATACTGCTTTTCATTTCGTTGAAATCCGATTTATATTGTGAAAGTTATGCTTTTTACCATATTGTATGTAAATTGATTTATTTAATAAAATCATCTTTTTAATTTATATAAACAATATTTTATTTGTCAAATCATGTTCTAATATGTATTATATGACATATTAGATATATATTTTATTTTAAAACATTTTTAAAGTGATGTTATAATTTTTCCATAGTTTACTGTGTTGATTTCCTATTTTTATAGGCTGTTTTCTTATTTTCTGCTATTTTCTTCATTAAAATTATATTTAAATTAAATTTTATATATTTATTTTGTAAATGTATTTTTGTTTTATGTTATTATTTATGTCTAAAAATATTTTGCAAGCTAATATGAATTTTCTAAAATTTATTTCATTTAATTTTAAATTTTCTAGTCTAGTTCACTATTTTTAGCTATTTTTCTTAATTTAACTTTATATAATTAATAAATATTATATAAATTTTTATGTTTTGATAAATTTTCGAAATTTTATCTGGGATTATTATTATTTTCAGAAATATAAAGTTATATAATTAAAATAAAGAAATATGAAAGGGTTTTGACTTTTGAATTGCCTTTTGCCGTTTTGAATTCCACCTCTTCATTTTCCTCACAACTCTTCATTTCTCTTGCCATAACTCCCGGCATTTCAGCCAACTATCTCATTTTCAATTCAAGTATCTTTCTTTACTCCTTCCTGAGAAAAAATTTCGGCTATCCTTGCCTGAAGATTTTGGTAAAACTTTATTTCTTTTATCTCCTTTTCTATTTACGTCGTTTATTTCTAGCTTGATTTTGCACATGCTTTCACCTCTTTTAGGATCGTCCATGCCTCCCTTGTTGCCTAGCCGCCTCCACCACCTGATGGAACACTACCACCACCTCCTCCTCACCAGCCATGCATGCCATGAACCCCCTTGGTGATGCATATCTACAAAAGTTTCAAAACACCCTTCATACTAGCCTAACCGAGCACCACTCTCATTCCATCACCTCACCACCCCTCTAGCCGCCACCTACCACACCACCTCCACCTCCAGCACCTACAGCACCCATGGCCACACCATTATAGTGGACCCCACTCCTCTGGCCATGACACTTGGAGCCTTGGCCGAGCCCAAATCCATGACTAAAACACATGTATATGCATGCTTATGTGTGTTATTCCCTTCACCCACTTTGGCACCATCACAAATGACATCTAGGCCGACCCATACCCACCATAATCTGACCCAAACACTTGCCATTGTCATTTATTTTCCCTTATGGCTGAGCCTAGTAAAGGTTAAAAGCAAGTGCAAACATTTCTATTTGATTCTGTGCAGTTATTCTAGCATAGTTTTGATCGTAGTTGATTTGAAACTCATCGTTGTTATATTGTTTTTGTTTAATGTGTATCCAAGGAATTTGACATTTGGCTCCTCTATTTGAATCTGTGTCGTGGTTTTGTGCTTGGGTAGATCCCGTTTGTACAATTCGTCGTTGGGTCATCAGCTCAAACCAGTGAGTTATTCTCACCAGACAATACGTACATATATAACTTGTAAATTGACCCCTTTTGAATCTGTAAAATGCATTATTATATTACACCTGCTATGTTATGATTTTATGATGTTCACCCATGCTTAAACACCTTTTATATCATATGTTACTGTTATATTATGTTGTTCTATTATTTTTTATCAGTTTATCACACTGCAAGTTCCCTTTAGATTAGAATCACTATAGGTTGAAATGATACATACCCAAACGGACTTTAGAATAGGAGAAAATCGTTATGGGCTGAAATGATAAGCCTGGATGATTTTCAATTATCTTCATTTACTTGGGATTGCGGGTTTGAAATGATCAAACCCGAGTTTTTTTTAAATTACGGGTTGAAATGATATATTACCCGTATCACTTTACCTAGGCTAGAAAATGAAATACAGACCTGTTGTTAAAATATGTTTTTTCTAAAAAATTTAAAATATTTTAGAAATGTAAATATTATAATATTTTGATTTAAATTTGATTAAAAATGATTTTTGTAAAGCACTGTTAACTCTCTGAAAATTTATAAGTGAAATAAATTAATGGTAAAGTTAGAAAATCCGAAATGTAAGTTATTTTGGAAATTATAATTTGGTGATAAATGGAATTTAAATTAAATATGATAAATTTATGATATTTTGAATTAAATGAATTTAAAATGATTTTATAATATATTAATGATTTTTGAATTAAGTTAAAATGTGAAATGAATGAATACTTAAGTTGAAATTTTGAAATATAACTAAAATTGGAAATTTGTGAATTTGGCTTAAAAGTGAATTTTAAGTTAAGTAAATAAAAATGAAATTGGGTTATATTTGAAAATTTAAACTGAAGTGTTAAGTTAAATTTAATTTAATGAATTTAAAATTTAAATGTTGGAATTTAATAAGTGAATTACTATTAAATTTTGATTTTTGAATAGAGATTTAACTTTATAAAATCATGAATATACGGGTATTTGAATGATTGTTTTAAAAGTCAAATTATATGATTTTATAAGTTAAAAATTATTTAAATAAAAATATAATTGTTTGTGAAATTATAATGAATATTTAAAGTTAATTGACTGCATTTCTAAAATGCTATTAATTCTAATGTAAAGGATAATACAGCATTTGTAAATGCTGTAGTTGATAATAATGAACCAAATGGATCAATTTAATTAAAGGCTATTATAGAATTTTTGTTAATGTTATAATGGTTGAATTTAACTAAGTTTATTTGAAACTAATGGAACCCTATTACAGCATTTTAAATGTTGTCTTTCGTTAAATTGAACTGTTTTAAGTGTGACTTTCTGTAGCATTTTCTAAATGCGACGAAAGTTGAATTTTCACTGTTTTAATAAATTTAAGTGAATGAATGAACTTTGAAAGAATAAAATTTTGGAAATTTAATAATTTGATTATTAAATATAATATCTTCATTTTAATGATTTAAAATGAAGCAATTTGTTTCGAAATATAATACTATTTTGAAATTTTAACCACGGGATGTATTTAATTTATGGTTTAACTGATCCTTAAAGGATGGACGATCCCAAGCATCCTTTAAGTTATGGTGCATTTCTACTACAGTTCACTTGAGTTGATTTACATTATATAAGTATATATTGTCCTGACTCGAGTGTTTTGTGTTTTACTTTACGCTCGGGTCAGCCTGAGTATTCACAGCTTTGGATTCTCTTTCTGGAGCTGGTCTTTGCTGGAGTTTCCACTTATCTACATTTATATCTACTTTCTGTTTCATCTATTCTAGTTTATCTCATGTATTAGTGAACTTCTATGTATTTTTGATTTCTATTATGTTATTTTCAGACTGTATTATGTATTTGGTTTGAGACTCTGCCGTAGTAGCTTCATGACCTACTACGTATTTTATATTCCGCTGCGAGGTATTCTGTTTGTTCTGTGTCTGTGATTCTATGATTTGTATTTCATTTTCTCCAAATTTATTTACAATGCGGTATTTTGAGCAATTGAAGTCCGACATGTGCGGCTGCGAATGACCGAAAATACCGGGTTGTTACATTTGGTATCAGAGCCTTGGTTTTAGGCAAACCATAGCCTGTGGAGCAAAAACTCATTAGAGATAGGGTAGAAATACCCTAGAATGAGTGAAATCAATCTCAAAATCCTTTCTTGTGAGAGAACGTATTTTCGACGTATAAAATAATTTCCAAATGATTTTTAAAGGATTTTCAAAGATTATTTTGGTATAAATTTTTTTCTTATTTTGAAACCAAGATTTTCAAAACTTCATCCCTTCAGTATCCATCTTGTTAGAAATCTCCTTGTTAGGATTCTTATCGATTAGGATTCCTTAAAGTTTGGAACACTCCCACTTGTTCTGAAATCCAGTCTTGTCTTCCCTATTCTATCCATTTTGATTTTGGAGCATTTCATAACTCCACTTTGGAATGACCTCTACAAAGATCGGTGATTCCGCAAATCTTTGAATGATTTGTAAAGGGGCGAAAATCCTTTATAATTGGCATTGATTCACCGGAGATTCCTGTATCCTCGGTTTTCGATGCTATCTATCTCCTACTCTACTCGGACTCTATATCTGGCGATCGAATGTCGATTTTCCTTAGATTTTCGAAATGATTATAATACCTGAAGTCATGGTTGATGGATTAAGGTCGCCCGCGATTTATATAGGCTTATCATCTTCTATTTGGTAATAAAATTATCTTATCTTCATTCGAGCTTATCTTCGAACAGAATTCTATTTGATTAGAGTTCCTCTAAGTTCGAATCTCTGTATTGCTTGAAATCTAACCTTGAATCATTCTTTGGAAATTTGTGTTTGATTGAATTTTGAATTTGTGCATACATCGAAATTATTATTTTGATAAGGATGACCCTATTTTGTATATAAAAGTGAAATGCTTTCAATAAGGAGTTTTACCTTTGGAAAATGAAAATTTGAAGCTTTGAAAGTATTTGAAATTTATAATAAATTTGATTTATATAAAATGATTTATAAATGAAGGGTTTTGAATTTGAATTTCGAGGAATCGAACTCCGGTGTTTTGAAATGGGTTTTTAAGATTTTGGAAAATATATAATGATAATATGATTTAAAGACATTTTTCCAAATAAGAAATGTTTCAAATGTATTCCAATGAATTCCAATGATTTCGAAGAGATTTCAAAGAAGTTTCAAGAAATAAAAGTCCAGAACCCACTTATGTCGTCGAAAAATAATTTTGGTGATGAATACATGCATCATCGACATTGATTTTTGAGTTTCTGAGTGGGGGGAGGCCACTCTAGTAGCTTTACTATGCGAGTGATTTTATGAAACCAAATTTTGATTTCCAATTTCGAAGTATGGTTTGATATTCGAAAGATATGTATATATATATAATTGAAATGATTTAAAATAAGCCGGTGTTCAGTCCTCGAGATTCAGATTTGTTTTGGTATAACCTTACCTATTGGAATTGATTTACTAATTTGTTGGTGATTTCCAACTCTTGAATTGAAATTATGATTTCTTCGACTATTTTGAAGGTTCGGGCACTTCCAAATCAAGGTTAACTTTTCAAAGCTAAGAAATTTTGAATGGTATAAGGTATTTGATAAAGTATAAGTTTAGTTTGGTATGATTAATGTATAAAGTAATATGATTTATATAAGTTTGAAACTGTTGTGGAGTGAAATAAATAAGACTATTTTGAATTATACTATATGAAATATAGTTTTGAAAAGATATTTGAAGTAAAATGTTGAGTTTTGTTAAATTTATAAGTTAAGAAAAACAGTGAATTTTGACTTACCAAATGAAAGTGAGTTTTAAATTGAATATTTGATTTAAAAATTTGTTGTGATAAATCATATGTTAAAAATTATTTAAATGTGAAATTTTAAAGTCTAGAAATATGATTTATAAGTTTAAAATTTGCTAAAATTGAAGTTGTATTGTTTTTGAAAAGTTATAATAAAATCTGGAATTTTATTAATAGCATTTCTAAAATGCTATAGTTTTATGACAACACTTTAAATTGCTATTGTTTTTGAATTTAACTTTGTTTGAATTAACTAAATATCAGTTATGGCATATTATAAATGCCGTTACTCTTGAACTAGACTATTTTGGAAACTTTAAGTTACGATAGCACTTTTAAATGCTGTCGTTGTTATAATTTGACAATGCTTCGTAATGTTATAGATTTTAACACTGTTGAGTTGTGTTTTAAAAAGTTAAATGATTTAATGTTTGGAATTGATTATTTGTGAAATTTAAGGAGTTTTGAATATAATTTAATATTTAAATTTGAATTTTAAGGAATTTAAATTGAATTCGAATTTTAATAAGGTTTACTTGGTTATGTGTTAAATGGAATGAAATGTAATGAGATAAATGAATTTTTGAATAGAATTTTGAAATGTATTTTGTAATGATATTTGAAATAATAATTGAATGGCATATTTGATTTTTTCTTAAATTATATTTAAATTTGAATATTTGAAATTGAATTCAAATAATGATTTGATATTGAGGCTTTGAATGATATAATCTTTATTTGATAAAGAATGTGAATCAGGAATGATAATTGATTTTGATAAATGAAATTTAAAGTTTATATTTGTATGAAAGGATATTTGGTTTACTTGTAATTTGAGTTTAAATAAAAATGATGGATTTATGAAACGAATATTTCAAAACTAAGTAATAATGAAGTAAAATTTGAGATATATGAAATTATAAAAATTTAGTTTTGGAATATGGTATATTTAAGACTTGAAATATATTTAAGACTGAAAAGCTTATTTTGTGGATCAAATCTATATTGAAATTTTATAATATTTGAAATGGTTTTGTTGTAAAACTAATTTGAATTGAAATTGATGGTTTGAATTGAATTAAAGCTGGAACTTGTAGACTTGGGTTTAAATTGAATAAATTTGTGAAATGTAAAGAATCAAAGGGATGTTTTATGATTTCAAATGTATGATTTAGAAAAGTTATGATTTTCAAAGTGTAATGATTTCAAGTATTTTGGTTTCGAAAGATATATAACTTTGAAAGTATTATGATTTTTGAAAGTGAATATATGTTTGAAATGGAAATGAATTTGTTTGACCTAAATTTTTGTTGATTTGGAAATTTGGATTATTTTCTAAATCTATTGTTTTAAGAAACTTTGAAACCGAGTATATGTAATGTGTAAGAAATGATTTGGCGAAATCATATATGATTTTGAAACTGAAATGTTATTGAAACAAATTAAAATTGAGAACCTTGTTTTACTAAATACTTGATTTGGGAGTTATCGAACTTATATAAAATGGATTGTATAAGTATGAAGTTGATTTGAAAATGTTGAATTGAAAAGGTACTCAATTTGTAAATTAAAATCTTATATAATCGAAGTTTATATAAGTATGATTTGATATACTATTGATTTTGGAAAGTATTTGATTTGAAAATGAAATCTTATATATAATGGAATTTATATAAGTGCGATATTTGAAGCTATGATTTTGAAGGGTTACTATATATGGTATATTATATTTCGATGCAAGAGGTATGGGAAGTACTCTCCGGAAGAAGTATAGTGATATGCTTCGACCCAGATGGACTTGGGAAATCCAGGAATGGATTCGACCGATAAACCCTAATGGACTTGGGTGAATTCAGAAATGGATTCGAACTGATATGGTTGTCCGGACTTAAACTCATTAGTTCCTCGATTTTTTTCTGGGTAGATGGTTCTTTAGTTTACCCAATGGAGGCACTTTCGATCCTGGGATCTGTTGTTTATGGATCTTCCGGGAAGGAAGTGCATCCATTGCGTAAATCATTGAATCAGCAGCGTACCACTGCAGCAAGGGTCGATGGTCCCTTGTTTACGAACTGGCTATGATATTTTTCTGGAATCCGAAAGGTAGAAGGAACTTCTGGAAAGTTTCGTGTCCA
The DNA here is from genome assembly GCA_030765085.1 of Allium cepa. Lineage (NCBI taxonomy): Eukaryota > Viridiplantae > Streptophyta > Magnoliopsida > Asparagales > Amaryllidaceae > Allium > Allium cepa. The sequence continues at coordinate 546,910,709 of CM060942.1, forward strand.
GTGCGTAAATACTGGATCAGCAGCGGGCCACTGCTGTCGTATTATCATCATTTGACATTGGATTTTGAGTGATGCTTCTCATACCCATTTATTTTTTTTCATTTTTATTTTTTTAGTAGTTTTCACTGGGTGTCGAAACAGGTCTACTAAGTACTTGGAGAATTCTAGCCTTGCGCCTGATCAACGCATGGCCAGAGCCTGCAAGAACGATGATAAACTTGTTAAGACATCGAGTTATAAAAGTATTTTGATAAAGTACTATATAAAGAATATTTTGATCAGTTATTTTTCCTTCTAAAGAATTTTAAAATGTTTAAATATTGTTTACCTTGAACCATCAGATTTGAATCAAATGACTATTCATCATATTGTAAAATGTTTTAAATGGTATAAAATTTTAATTGAAATGTATAATGGTTTAATTAATGGTTCATCCTTGTCTTTCAACCTGCTTTCCCTCCTAGCTACTTTTTCACTACCTTCTTTCAGGATGTCTTCCAACCTATTGTTCTTTCTTGTTGTTTCTCCGCTTCCTTCCTTTTCGAGGACGAAAAGATTTGAGTGGGGGAGAGTGTAACAACCCTAGATTTTTCATATATTTTAATATTTGAACTTATTTTATTTTGAAATTATTTTAAACTTATTTTATTTCAAACATTTCATTTTTAAATATAAGTGTTGATTATTATGTGAATTATAATTTCAAACTGGTATAAATTGAATATTTTCCCGAAAAGTGGATTTTTGGTCAATCTGGTCAAACTTTGACTTTTAAATTTAAAATTTAAATACTTTAATTCTTGAATTTTATATTTTATTATGAAAATAAATTTAATTTCAAGAATACTTCTTTTCATTTCGTTGAAATCCGATTTATATTGTGAAAGTTATGCTTTTTACCATATTGTATGTAAATTAATTTATTTAATAAAATCATCTATTTTAATTTATATAAACAATATTTTATTTGTCAAATCATGTTATAATATGTGTTGTATGACATATTAGATATATATTTTATTTTAAAACATTTTTAAAGTGATGTTATAATTTTTCCATAGTTTACTGTGTTGATTTCCTATTTTTATAGGTTGTTTTCTTATTTTCTGCTATTTTTTTCATTAAAATTATATTTAAATTAAATTTTATATATTTATTTTGTGAATGTATTTTTATTTTATGTTATTATTTATGTCTAAAAATATTTTTCAAGCTCATATAAATTTTCTAAAATTTATTTCATTTAATTTCAAATTTTTTAGTCTAGTTCACTATTTTTAGCTATTTTTCTTAATTTAACTTTATATAATTAATATATATTATATAAATTTTTATATTTTTATAAATTTTCGAAATTTTACCTAGGATTATTATTATTTCCAGAAAAATAAAGTTATATAATTAAAATAAAGAAATATGAAAGGGTTTTGACTTTTGAATTGCCTTTTGCCTTTTTGAATTTCACCTCTTCATTTTCCTCACAACTCTTCATTTCTCTTGCCATAACTCCCCACATTTCAGCCGACTATCTCATTTTCAATTCACGTATCTTTCTTTCCTCCTTCTTGAGAAAAAATTTCGGCCATCATTGCTTGAAGATTTTGGTAAAACTTTATTTCTTTTATCTCCTTTTCTATTTACATCGTTTATTTCTAGCTTGATTTTGCACATACTTTCACCTCTTTTAGGATCGGCCATGCCTCCCTTGCTGCCTAGCCGCCTCTACTACCTGATGGCACACCACCACCACCTCCTCCTCACCAGCCACCCAAGTCATGAACCCCCTTGGTGATGCATATCCACAAAAGTTTCAAAACACCCTTCATATTAGCCTAACCGAGCACCACTCTCATTCCATCACCTCACCACCCCTATAGCCGCCACCTACCACACCACCACCACCTCCAGAACCTCCAGCACCCACGGGCACACCATCATAGTGGACCTCACTCCTCTGGCCGTGACACTTGGAGCCTTGGTCGAGCCCAAATCCATGACTAAAACACATGTATATGCATGCTTATGTGTGTTATTCCCTTCACCCACTTTGGCACCATCACAAATGACATGTAGGCCGACCCATACCCACCATAATCTGACCCAAACACTTGCCATTGTCATGTATTTTCCCTTATGGCTGAGCCTAGTAAAGGTTAAAAGCAAGTGCAAACATTTCTATTTGATTTTGTGCAGTTATTCTAGCATAGTTTTGATCGTGGTCGATTTGAAACTCATCGTTGTTATATTGTTTTTGTTTGATGTGTATCCAAGTAATTTGACATTTGGCTCCTCTATTCGAATCTGTGTCGTGCTTTTGTGCTTGGGTAGATCTTGTTTGTGCAATTCGTCGTTGGGTCATCAGCTCAAACCAGTGAGTTATTCTCACCAGACAATATGTACATATATAACTAGTAAATTGACCCCTTTTGAATCTGTAAAATGCATTATTATGTTACACCTGCTATGTTATGATTTTATGATGTTCACCCATGATTAGACACCTGTTATATTATGTTGTTCTATTATTTTTTATCAGTTTATCACACTGCAAGTTCCCTTTATATTAGAATCACTATGGGTTGAAATGATACATACCCGAACGGACTTTAGAATATGAGAAAATCGTTATGGGCTGAAATGATAGGCCTGAATGATTTTCAATTATCTTCATTTACATGGGATTGCGGGTTTGAAATGATAAAACCCGAGTTTTCTTTTTAAATTACGGGTTGAAATGATATATTACCCGTATCACTTTACCTAGGCTAGAAAATGAAATACAGACCCGTTGTTAAAATATGTTTTTCCCAAAAAATTTAAAATATTTTAGAAATGTAAATATTATAATATTTTGATTTAAATTTGATTAAAAATGATTTTTGTAAAGCATTGTTAACTCTCGGAAAATTTATAAGTGAAATAAATTAATGGTAAAGTTAGAAAATCCGAAATGCAAGTTATTTTGGAAATTATAATTTGGTGATAAATGGAATTTAAATTAAATATGAAAATATGATAAATTTATGATATTTTGAATTAAATGAATTTAAAATTATTTTATAATATATTAATGATTTTTGAATTAAGTTAAAATGTGAAATGAATGAATACTTAAGTTGAAATTTTGAAATATAACTAAAATTGGAAATTTGTGAATTTGGCTTAAAAGTGAATTTTAAGTTAAGTAAATAAAAATGAAATTGGGTTATATTTGAAAATTTAAACTGAAGCGTTAAGTTAAATTTAATTTAATGAATTTAAAATTTAAATGTTGGAATTTAATAAGTGAATTACTATTAAATTTTGATTTTTGAATAGAGATTTAACTTTATAAAATCATGAATATACGGGTATTTGAATGATTGTTTTAAAAGTCAAATTATATGATTTTATAAGTTAAAATGATTTAAATAAAAATATAATTGTTTGTGAAATTATACTGAATATTTGAAGTTAATTTACTGCATTTCTAAAATGCTATTAATTCTAATGTAAAGGATAATACAGCATTTGTAAATGCTGTAGTTGATAATAATGAACCAAATGGCTCAATTTAATTAAAGGCTATTATAGAATTTTTGTTAATGTTATAATGGTTGAATTTAACTAAGTTTATTTGAAACTAATGGAACCCTATTACAGCATTTTAAATGTTGTCTTTCGTTAAATTGAACTGTTTTAAGTGTGACTTTCTGTAGCATTTTCTAAATGCGACGAAAGTTGAATTTTCATTGTTTTAATAAATTTAAGTGAATGAATGAACTTTGAAAGATTAAAATTTTGGAAATTTAATAATTTAATTATTAAATATAATATCTTCATTTTAATGATTTAAAATGAAGCAATTTGTTTCGAAATATAATACTATTTTGAAATTTTAACCACGGGATGTATTTAATTTATGGTTTAACTGATCCTTAAAGAATGGGCGATCCCAAGCATCCTTTAAGTTATGGTGCATTTCTACTACAGTTCACTTGAGTTGATTTACATTATATAAGTATATATTGTCCTAACTTGAGTGTTTTGTGTTTTACTTTCCGCTCGGGTCAGCCTAAGTATTCACAGCTTTGGATTTTCTTTCTGGAGCTGGTCTTTGCTGGAGTTTCCGCTTATCTACATTTATATCTACTTTCTGTTTCAGATATTCTAGTTTATCTAATGTATTAGTGAACTTCTATGTATTTGAGATTTCTATTATGTTGTTTTCAGACTGTATTATGTATTTGGTTTGAGACTTTGCCGTAGTAGCTTCATAACCTACTACGTATTTTATATTCCGCTACGAGGTATTCTGTTTGTTCCGTGTCTGTGATTCTATGATTTGTATCATTTGCTCCAAATTTATTTACAATGCGGTATTTTGAGCAATTCAAGTCCGACATGTGCGGCTGCGAATGGCCGAAAAAACCGGGTTGTTACAAGCACTCCCATTGAAGCCTGGATTCGAGATTGGCAGAGTTTCCAATCTTTGGCTTCCATTTTCATCAAATCATAAGCACGCTTAAAGAAAACATTCACTGAGCTTCCACTGTCAACCAAGATCCTCTTCATCCAAGCAGGACCCACTTGAGCAGATAGGATAAGTGGATCGATAGTGGGTGCTTCTACCTTATCAGCATCTCTATTTCGAAACAGATGTCATCGGTCATCGTCTTCTGTTGCTTGGTCGGAGCCCCATCATCACAACTACTACAACACTCGAAGTCTGCATGATTGTTAGAGCTGGCATACGACTCCATTTCCCTCCAGCTTTGGTCTGCTGGATGAGGACCACCACTTATTGTATTTATAACCAACTTCCTGCCGGTACGAGCTGGTTCCTCCTATCTTTCCTGGTTTGGTACACGATTCTAAATTGATGGGCCCGCACCTCCTGGTTGCGGCGTCCGCACAAACTGATCCAACTTCCATTCTCTAATCAACTTCTCGATGAGATCCTACAAATACGGCACTCATTTGTATTGCGGCCATAACTCTTATGAAACCTACAAAAATTTCCTGTCTGGATCTGCCTCTACGATGATGGCTTCGGAGCAGGCTTCTTGTACTGCATAGTATTGCAGATCTGCAGATATACATTCTCCAGCGACGTATTTAGTGGAGTGTAATTATCGAACATTGGAGCTCTATGTTGCGGACCATGGTTTTGATCTCGTTTTTTGTTTTGATTGCCATTATTCCTCTTCTTAGTATGCTTGTTTTGGATATTTAACTGAACTTTTCTGAAACTCTCCCTGGACTGCTTTACCGCAACATTACTTTGTATCCCTTCCATATCGGGCCCTGCGTCATCCTGCTTCCTAGACTATTTCGCTTCTTCCCTTCTCAAGAACTGGGCTTCCTTGGAGTAGAAACGGTCCAATGATGCGGGAGGCTTCCCAGCCAACCAATTTCCGAACCCGGAATTAGGGTCAATCCCCTTAGTCAATGCCATCAAGATAGAGTTATCATTGGGATTGCTTATCTCTGCACACGCAGCATGAAATCTCTCTAAGTAGCATCTGAGTGTCTCTCCAGGAGCTTGGGTGACACTAAATAGAGTATTAACGTCTTTTGGCCTCGCAATATGCATTTGGAATTATTCTACAAACTTGGGGCCAATTGTTCGAAGCAAGAAATGGATCAAGGTAGCAATTGTGTGAACCACATGGTAGCAATGCCCCCCAAAGAAATGGGAAAACTATGGCATTTCACTGCATTATTAGCTCTCGCAGCATTCATCAGCCATTCGTATTTCAGGATATGTTGATTCGGATCAGAACTCCCTTCATAGACTGGTAGAGCCGGCATTCTGAATTGCCGAGGGGGTTCAGCATAGAGTATTTCATCTGTGAAAGGGGTATGACTCCAGAAGCTTCCCCAGTCATCATTAGTAAGATCCTGATTCTCACGGATCATCTGACGAATCATAGTTGGTATATCCGACATCTGTACATTCTACACACGTTGAGCCAAAGAATGGTTGGGTTCCACAATGCGAGGCTGGATCGGGCGTTGTTGACGGTGCATGTATCGCCTCCTTGGCCCTAAGTCTTCTGGAACATATGGTTCAGGAGTATGTCCATGCTGATGATGGTTCAGATCTGGCTAATTCTGGGCATCAACCCCTAGTTGAACAGCGGAGGTGGTAGCGCGGTTGTCTGTGGTGTAGTGAGGAATAGTACCTCCCCGGGAAGAGGGTCCGATCTAGAAGCTAGTCGATGGGCCAACTCTCAGTTGTCCAACGGTTATAGTAGGTTGATGTCCGGTGGCTTGTGTTTAACTTCCATCTAGCCGAGGACGTGTAGATCGATGATGATAGTCAGATGAGGCTGAAATTTCGGTGGAGATATAAGAAGTATGATCTCTTCTGGATCTTCTGCGCCTTTGGCGATTCAGCTGGTTGGTCAACTCTGCGTTGGCGCGCAACTGTTCAGTTAGTTGTTACCGACTTTGGGTCAACTCTTGAAGCAGCATCTGGAACTCTTGTCTGGCAACCGGGCCTGATGGATCTGAAGGTCCGGCAGCATTCTGGTTGGATGGAGAAAATTGCGTTGGATTCTGTCTATCCCGTCCTTCTTGGTCTGCAGTAGTAGAGGCGGTCCTTGTGCTAACCATGGCGATTAATGCAGTCCTTTCCTATATTTTATGCAAATCTGAATAAGTTGGAAGGATTCTGAATTTCAGATCTGGATCTTCTTCTTGGATTTATGCAATCCGTTATCGATAGCAGATCCAAAAAGCAGGAGAAAAACCGTGTTTCTCCATGAAAGCACCTATGTGTTTGTACCAAAAATAGGCACAACACTCTTCAGAAGTATTTGAAGAGATAAAAGTGAAGAATTAAAATGTAAAACGAGGATTATCTAACAGACACTCTAAAAACAGATATGAAAATGCGTAGAAACACAATAATTTAGAGTGGTTCGGCGTATTGCCTATGTCCCTATGAAGTTTGATGACTTTATTGATGTTCACTTGATGACTACAGCTGATTACAGGAATTACAGCGAATTATAGTTCTGAAATTCGAGTGCAACAACAGCTATGGAGTGCAAAGTTGGATTCGGCAGAATGGACGTCGGAGAGCCAAAAGTTCATTCTTCTATAGGCCCTGTGGCTCTATTTATAGGCGTAGGAGGCTGGTATCTAGCTCAGATGTCGGAGGACTTCTTCTGGCATGTGGGTGAGCCCACGTGACCGATCCCATGAAGTTTCGGCTCGATTCGTGATCGATACGAACGAATTTCGCATCGATCAGGATTTGACTCAATTGAGTCGAAACTTGGCATGAACCTTCCTTAGGTTGCACGTAAGCTCTTATGAAAATTTCATAGCATTTGGATTTGTGGTTTGCAAGTTATGATCGATACGAATTGGCGTTCTTCGGTGGGCTGTTTGGTACGAATCGATGACTTCGAATAGATACTAGGCACGTGCTTAGGAGATGACGTGGCGCGCGATTTCTGGATCGATCCACTTTCGATGCCGAGTTGATCGAGTCTTTTCAAGATTCTTGTCTTGGTCGTATCGATGACCGTTGATTAGTTCGCATCGATGGAAGACGGCTCTGTTCGTATCGATGGAAAACACATGGAATATCTTAATTGTATGGCCTTGTTCGTATCGATCGGAAACGACTCCAGTCAATCGATACGAAGCTGAAGTGGTCAAATGGATCCAAACACTGATAGCTCGATCGATTCGAATAGTTATGACATGAAGGATACGAGCAGGGGTTTCTCGATGGATACGAAGCAACTGGACTTGATGGATTCGAATAAGGGTCTTCTTGGATGGATACGAGCTAGACAACCAATAGTTATGTATTATACAATTGATGGATACGAAGCGGGGGGAGGGGGTGGTCCGGATGGATACGAAGCAGACTCCATCTGGCTGATGATCGATACGAAGCGTGCTCGTGTGCCGATGGATTCGAACAAAGTTCTTCACCTGATGGATATGAAATGGAGCTTGCTCACTGATGGATTCGAAATAGGATCGACTCGAACTAAGACTTAATGATGGATACGAAGTGAGGTTATTTCCTGCGATTTTCATCGATCATAACTTGAACATACAAACTCAGATTGACTTGAAACTTGAAACGTTGGCTTTTACAGCTTTTTCATTTGTTGTCAATTATAGCCTGATCCGCACTCGGATAAAATTTATCAATAACCATAGCGAATCTGCGCTCATCCGACACTCGGGATGAGTGATCCCTGTTTTCACTTAATTTCTTGATATCTTCGCTTTGCCAAAAATGGGATAACAATTATATATTACAAGTAAAGATTAATCATCTGCTCTGTTCTTTATATGCACACATTTAATTGCTGCTTTGACTTCCATTGCCTATGGGTCCACTTGCCTTTGAATTTCACTCCTAGCTGCCCACGTGAGTAGAAGTAGCTGTATATATTTTTAGTACTCGTCTTTGTATGGAGATGCATATAGTGCCTGCTATACTTTCGTGCTTTACATTTATAGTTAAATTAATGTTGCCTACCTCTTTTTGTACACGCTCTTTTGGCTGTCGCTGAATAATAACAACAACAACAACAACATGTCTATCTTGGCTAGTACGCAAAATGTATTGTTCATGCAATTGGGTACTTGAAATCTTGTCCTTGTGAGTTGTTATATTTAGTAGATATGTACAGGTATATCAAACCATGCATGTCCCATTTGTTTTGCTAGGATTTCAGCCCATAGGTACTCCTGTTCACGTAATTATGAGCCATATAGTTTTATGCACTATTTTGATTTTTGGATCAAATAGTTCAACTAGTTTGGTATATTAGACTTGGTTTGTCCATTGTCCTATTAAGATTTGTACGTCGGTACTATATACATTTTGTTAGTTTAAATGAGATATCCAACTAGTCAATTTATTAAAAAATAGCATCAGGCTGTCACGGCAAGGTTGACATTGCTTATTGCTACACTTAAGTTGCACTCTAACTTAGATTTTGTGTTAATCAGTTCTGTTTCTTTATTGTACAACACGTGTAGCAACTGATTATGCTTCCAAATTCTAACTTCTTTCTTCTTCTAAACTTGAACTATATTTTCTTTTAGTATATATCTTTTCATGTGTTGTTTACATGCCATATTTTTTTCATCACCTACTCTTGCTGCTGCTTCTAATATCATGTGCATGTCTCTGTCCATTTTTGTGCCCTTTTTTATTCATTTTTCTTGGCATCTGGATATATTTGTGCCTTCTAACTGCATTTGTACCTTTGCACGCTTGTATATGTTTGTGTATATGCACGTGAATATTGTTTGCAAAGTAATAAACAAGGTTTGATGGGATTATTTTAGGGTGCGATTGACATACATCCTAAGGTTTAAAATATACAAAACATTGCTTCGTTTTTTTAATAAGCTCCCTGTTCCTATTTTCGAATTCACGATCGTACAAAGACCCTTTACGTTTTTGAGATTTCAAACGCGTATAACTTTCTGTAGAAACATCGGATCAGCAAACCGTTTTCATAAAAAAATTTAAAAAATTTATGATCTTTAAAATGAGATCCATTGTTGATAAGAAAAAAATCATATTGGCAGTAAAGATGTAACTATTACATATATTTGCAGACAATTCTGCAAATTTTAGGCATTTTCGATTTTTCTTCAAATCTGCAACTATTGCATATAATTGTAGACATTTCTGCAATTATATGGTATAATTATTGCATACAGTTGCAACTGTTGCATATAATTGCAGATACTTCTGCAAGTATATGGTATAATTGCATGTCTACAATTATTGCATATGCACAATGCACTTGCAATTAATGGGGTGTAAATTTTAATTATGGATGTGAGAATAACAATCATATATGATAACATTCCTGCAATGGAGAAGATGGGTATTGTACGGAAGAAAATTATATATTTGAAATTAGGGATGTAATTTATATATTTTCTATGAGGATGATGTTTTGTGTATTAAGTTTGATATTAGGGATGTGTTCCTTATTTACACATTAAGTAGTGGTATTATACACTACAAGAAAAAAAATGGTTTCTACGGCAAAGGATAACAGCGTTTTAAGCCAACTTGTTGTTATTTATTGTATTAAGTGTAAAAATAAAAATGAAAAGAAACAAAATATATTATATGCTATTTGATTGGCTTGATTTGTTGACATGGAAACTCAAATTAGCAGTGATGTGTTTATAGGAAATGTTAAATTAGGTCTTCCAATGTCAATAGCCAATAAAGTGTGCACAAGCGAGTAGTGTTGAATTTGGGTGTTTCAGTGTCAATAGTTAGTAAAGAGGAGGAATAAGAAAAACAGTGCTTAAGAGGTTTGAGATCAGTGTGCGTAATAGGAGACAAATATTAGAGTTCTTGTTTGTTGTGTGTAGCCAAATAGCTGAAGTTTGATTAGATAAAATACAAAGATGTATTAATTCTATCTAACAAAATTTCATGTGTTGAATCAATTTATTTAAGTATTGGTAAACTATGAAAATGGTTTAAGTCGTTAGTTGTTAAGAAATTTGATATTTTTCTAACTTTTACTGATGCTTCACTTTCATCAACATTATAAATCTTATAGGTCAGCTTCATGTAATGTTAATGATAGTGGAAATAGTAAGTAATTACTGTTATACGTCTAGTATACCAAACAGAGAATAATCAAATATAAACTCGTCGCACAAGCTTATAACTCAGATTTACACAACACTGGAATTCTGTAGTAAATATTATAACAATATGAACGTTGTAACTGAATTACAACAACAGCGTTATACTATTTTGAATAAATAGTACAACCAAAATAAAGGATAGAATAAAGAATAATGTATACGAATATACAAACAGACTAAAATTCTAACCGGTTTGTGTCTGAGGCTCGTCGTAACGATTTCCTTAAGAATTTTATTTCAAAATTCTCCCAAGATACAACAGACGAATTCTGCTCGAAACTGTAATGAGTATATCACTCTGTGATTTGAATATAAGAACAGCAGTTAACAGAAGAGAAGAGATTAGAAAATTCGGTGAGGAAAGTGATCAGTTTTCCTACTTATTTATAGTTGGTCCGCATCCCTTCGAACGGTCGTGTCTGCAACCGTTCGTCCAAACGGTCGCGCCCGTTTCCTTTAATTGCTACTGTTCGTGTGCCTGCTTATGTTCAGTCGCGTCTCATCAGTCAGGCCGCACCTGTTCGCCTCTAACGGGTCGCACCCGCTTCTGTTCGCCTTCAACGGGTCGCACCCGCTTCTGTTCGTCACTAACGGGTCGCGCCTCTTCATTTAACCGCGTCCGCGTATGAACAGTCGCATCTGTTCGTTCGTCTGCAAATGTTAAAAAAACCCGGTCCAGTTTTGCAGTAAAATTAGAATCATATTAGACCCGAACCCGGCCCGGTTCGGTTCGGTCGGACGGACGGCGGCGGCGCGCGCGTGTGTGGTGGAGATGCATGATCTCCCTTCTCACAACGAAGCATACATTTGGGAGCCCCAGGCCCCCAACCTCCTCATTGCAAAGCCATATATATATTGGAATGGTTTTGAAATTTTGGCGATGTGGGACTTTATGTATGTTTCATTCATTTTTTCCTTTGGAATTCTAACAATCCCCCACATGAATGATAATATACATATCCCCCACACAAAGCGAAATATCACAGAGTATATATGGAATTAATGCTTTATCGTGGATAAGTAGATATTTCACTTTGAACTTTCCCTAGTTAAAACTTATCGGATTTACTTGGCTAATCGGTGAAATATTTCATCTTGAACCGTCAGCCTTTATTGTATATCCAGACAATAAGGTTTACGAAGCATTGATTCTCTTCTCATCCAATTTCTTGGTTGTGTTCATTTTGGTCCTGAACAGTACTTGGTTCTGCGAGTGTTATAGAGAATTTAAAGCCTTGTAAAATTCTCATAGAACCGACCCAGCTCACACTTACATAGTTGATCGCAACCATTAAGAGTATCCTACAAATACCCCACTTGTTATATTCAAGATATGGTCATCATTAAAAAACATAGTTTTAACCTTTAAATGCTTCTGTAGGCATGCATTTATATTATGCACCATAGGAATGGAATTGGACTATGTCCAAACAAATACATTACTTCTTGAGTTATTCAGAACTGGTTTGCCTATTGATCCTAGTCCGTGGGATCTCCAGTCGCTAGAATAGGTTTCCGTATAAGATAACTCTTGATGGTTTAGGCCTTTAAGCCTATTCCCCTCGATGCGCAGTCAATTTTCTCTCTTGATAAACTTTTAGTAAATGGATCCGCTAGGTTATCATTTGTTCTCACATAATCTATGGAAATAGTTCCATTTGAGAGTAACTGCCTAACTGTATTATGGCGTCGACGAATATGTCGTGACTTTCCATTATATACAAAGTTTTGCGCTCTGCTTAGCGCTGCTTGGTTATCACAGTGTATGCATATGGCCAGTACAGGTTTAGGCCAAAACGGAATATCTTCTAAAAAGTGACGAAGCCATTCTGCTTCTTCGCCTGCCTTATCTAATGCAATGAGCTCTGATTCCATAGTGGATCGAGCTATGCATGTTTGTTTAGTAGATTTCCATGATACTGCTGCCCCTGCTAGGGTAAAGTCATAACCACTCGTTGATTTTGATTCCTCTGAATCTGCAATCCAGTTTGCATCACTATATCCTTCTAAGACGGCAGGATATTTTCCATAATGTAAAGAATAGTTAGTGGTATTTTTTAAATATTCAAGCACTCTCATTAGTGCTTTCCAGTGTTCCTTTCCTGGATTGCTTGTATACCTGCTCAATCGACTTACTGCATAAGCTATATCTGGTCTTGTGCAATTCATGAGATACATGAGACAGCCTATTACACGAGAATATTCCAGTTGCATTACACTCTCATTAGTGTTTTTGTGCAGTACTTCTGATGGATTAAAAGGGGTATTTACTCCTTTAATTCCAAAATTTTGAAATCTTTCAATCACTTTGTCTACATAGTGTGACTGAGACAATTCAATTCCATTAGGAGTTCTTATTATTTTGATTCCCAAAATAACGTCTGCAACTCCTAAATCTTTCATATCGAAATTGCTAGTTAACATTTTCTTTATGGTCTCTATGACTTGAGTATTTGGACCAAATATTAGCATATCGTCTACATATAGACAAATCAGCACATATGATTGTCCAATTTGTTTATAATAAACACACTTATCGCATTCATTTATATGAAACCCATTTCTTATTATGACACTATCAAATTTTTCGTGACATTGTTTTGGAGCTTGTTTTAGTCCGTATAATGATTTTACTAATCTACAGACTTTGTTTTCATTTCCTTTGGAAATAAATCCCTCAGGTTGCTCCATGTAAATCTCCTCATCGAGATTTCCATTTAAGAATGCTGTTTTTACATCCATCTGATGAATCTCTAGATTATAGATGGATGCAATTGCTATTAACATTCTTATAGAGGTTATTCGTGTTACCGGCGAATATGTATCAAAAAAGTCTACTCCTTCTTTTTGACGATATCCTTTGGCTACTAATCTGGCTTTATACTTGTCGATAGAGCCATCTGCTTTCATTTTCTTTTTGAAAATCCATTTGCAGCCAATTGGTTTTATTCCTGGTGGAATATCAACAATTTCCCAAGTTTTATTACTTAGAATTGAATCAATCTCACTTTGGATTGCTTCTTTCCAACATGAGGATTCAGAAGATGACATTGCTTCCTTGTACGTTTGAGGTTCGTGTTCTAACATATAAGTTAAAAAATCCGAATCAAATGTTTTGGAAGTTCTTGCCCTTACGCTTCTTCTTGGTTCAACCTCCTCGTTGTCCTGATGAGTTTCATCTTTACATGTCTCATCTCTGTTATCTCTTGTCCTTTTTGGGACAGGATTTTCATCGTTTCTTTTATGTGGGAACACATCTTCAAAGAACGAGGCATCTCTTGATTCCATGATTGTATTTACATGAATATCATTTATATCAGACTTGAATACCAAAAATCTGTAGGCACTACTATTTTGGGCTGGCCCAAGATAATAACAATCTACTGTTTTTGGTCCAAGTTTGACTCTCTTGGGAGGCGGAACAGGAACTTTTGCCAAGCACCCCCACGCTTTGAGGTATTTAAAGCTTGGTTTGTGTCCTTTCCATATCTCATATGGAATTGTTCCCGTTTTATTGTGAGGAACTTTGTTTAATATGTGATTAGACATATTTAAGGCTTCCCCCCACAAGTTCGTCGGTAGACCAGAAGTTAAAAGCATGGCAGTAATCATGTCTTTTAACGTTCTATTCTTCCTCTCGGCTACACCATTTTGTTGTGGTGAATATGGAGCCGTTGTTTGATGAATTATTCCATTTTCTTCACAGAATTGTTCAAATGGTGATTCATACTCTCCACCTCGATCAGATCTTAATATCTTGATCTTTTTATTTAACTGATTTTCTACCTCAGCCTTGTATTTTATAAACGCTGTTATTGCTTCATCTTTACGATTTAAAAGATATACATAGCAATATCGCGTATAATCGTCAATGAAAGTAATGAAATACTTTTTCCCACCTCTTGTAGGTAGTGATTTGAAATCACATAAATCTGTATGTACCAAACCTAATGGTTCGGTGCTTCTGTCAACAGATTTAAATGGTTGTTTGACCATTTTTACTTCTACACATGTCTCACATTTGTAGTTCTTATCTACTTGGAAATTTGAAATCAATCTCAAGTTTGATAATTTCTTCATTTTTCGAAAGTTTATGTGTCCTAATCTATCGTGCCATAGTAAAATTTCGTGCTCAAGCAAATAAGAAACTTCAATTTTATTAATAGCACAATCAGAATACATAGTTTTATTGCCGATAACGGCTACATTTGCCTTAAATATGCCATCACATAAATATCCCCTTCCTATATATATTCCAGCTTTGGACAGAACCATCTTGTCTGACTCAAACACCATCTTGAATCCCTTCTTTGATAGGACTGCACCAGAGATGAGATTCTTGCGTATGTCTGGAACATGGAGCACGTCATTCAACTTAACAGTTTTTCCAGAAGTAAACTTGAGAATTACTGTGCCACTGCCTTCGATCATGGAAACTGCAGAATTACCCATGTAGAGTTTTTCTTCGTGATCGAATTTCTGATATGTAGAAAACATGGATTTTTCAGAACAAACATGACGAGTAGCACCTGTATCTACCCACCATTGGTTAGGATTCTGAACCAGATTGCATTCAGATACCACCGCCGAGAAGTTGGACTCGTCTACTTCCATGTTATCCACTATATTTGCCTCTTTATTGCGTTCCTTCTTGTGTCTGCAATCTTTAGCGGCATGTCCAACTTTTCCACAAACCCAACATTCGCCATTAAACTTCTTGGTTCGTTTGTTGTCTTTTGGTTTGTTGTCTTGAGCTTTCCTTTTCTTCTGGAAACTCTTCTTTTTGTTTTTGGTCTTCGATCCTTCAGCCACAAATGCCTCCTCGCTTGGTTTTGTAACTGCACGGTTGTCCGCCTCGATTTTTAATCGGACTATGAGATCCTGCAAAGAGATTTCCTTCTTTTTATGCTTTAGATAATTGCGGTAATCTCTCCACGACGGCGGCAGTTTTCCCGTGATGGCTTCAACCAGAAATGATTATCCAACCTTATGACCTTCCGCCTCGAGTTCATGAATGATGATTTGCAGTTCATGCAGTTGAGCGGTTACTGGTTTGGAGTCAACCATCTTGTAGTCCATGAATTTGTCTACAATAAATTTCTTAAGACTGATATTCTGCGTCTTGTATTTTGCGGTAAGTGCATTTCAGAGTTCTTTTGACGTCTTTAAAGGCTGATATACTTTGTATAGCACCTTGTCGAGACAATTCAGAATATAGTTTCTGCATAAAAAATCGGAATGCTTTCACATATTCACCTCTGCTTCCTTGCCTGTTGCAGGAATCGGTTCCTCCTCGTCGAGGTACTTTTGTAGACCGAGCGTGGTGAGATAAAATAACATCTGATTCTGCCATGTCAAGAAATCATCACCATCTCCCTTGAACGGTTCAGGTCTGTTGTGAGTAGTATTCTTTGAAAATTCTACGGTTGCCATCTCTGTTTTAGTAAGAAAACAGAAAAATTCTTAAGATGTTATACGTCTAGTATACCAAAAAAAGAATAATCAAATATAAACTCCTCGCACAAGTTTATAACTCAGATTTCCACAACACTGGAATTCTGTAGTAAATATTATAACAATATGAACGTTGTAACTGAATTACAACAACAGCGTTATACTATTTTGAATAAATAGTACAACCAAAATAAAGGATAGAATAAAGAATAATGTACACGAATATACAAACAGACTAAAATTCTAACCGGTTTGTGTCTGAGGCTCGTCGTAACGATTTCCTTAAGAATTTTATTTCAAAATTCTCTCAAGATACAACAGACGAATTCTGCTCGAAACTGTAATGAGTATATCACTCTGTGATTTGAATATAAGAACAGCAGTTAACAGAAGAGAAGAGATTAGAAAATTCAGTGAGGAAAGTGATCAGTTTTCCTACTTATTTATAGTTGGTCCGCATCCCTTCGAACGGTCGTGTCTGCAACCGTTCGTCCAAACGGTCGCGCCCGTTTCCTTTAATTGCTACTGTTCGTGTGCCTGCTTATGTTCAGTCGCGTCTCATCAGTCAGGTCGCACCCGCTTCTGTTCGTCACCAACGGGTCGCGCCTCTTCATTTAACCGCGTCCGCGTATGAACAGTCGCATCTGTTCGTTCGTCTGCAAATGTTAAAAAAACCCGGCCCAGTTTTGCAGTAAAATTAGAACCGAACCCGGTTCGGTCGGACGGACGGCGGCGGCGCGCGCGTGTGGTGTGGAGATGCATGATCTCCCTCCTCACAACGAAGCATACATTTGGGAGCCCCAGGCCCTCAACCTCCTCATTGCAAAGCCATATATATATTGGAATGGTTTTGAAATTTTGGCGATGTGAATTCATTTTTTCCTTTGGAATTCTAACAATTACAAAAGGAAATTTTTTGGAAATACATAGAATACCATGATGTGCAATAAACAGGAATATACTGGCAGTTATTCAAGTATTGACCATGGACTTATAGATGTGGTTCTTGCTATTTTTTATGCCTTTTTCAGTATGCTATGACATGTTGGGAAGCAGTTTCATTGTTCGCTAGATTATATAACACACATGAAATAATTTATATAACACACATGCTAAAATTATTTCTTTGTAGTTATCATTGTTGCAGTTTCTAATCAATATAACATTTTAATAAGCATGGCAGGTATGACATAAAAGTAACACTACATAAAACTACTTTAAACATACTAAGAGGTATTGAGTAGTTTCGTTTGATTGTCCTTGTTTTCTTTGTACCAAACTCATTATAAGTAAGATATCAACATAGGCGAACTCACTATATGTAGGGTTCTGCATAAGTTTAACATACTCATTATAGGTAAGGTTCAGCATAAGTTCGGCATAGATGCTAGGAAAAGGTAAGCCTCAATAATGGCATTAATAAGGTGTAGAAAAGAACGATATACCTTTTGAGGTTAAAATTGCTAAAACCGCCGCTTCACAATAGAAGATCGGCTATATATATGTAGCCAATTGGAAAGCTATATTAGTATTTAAGAAGGATTAGTGGATCATCTTTCTATTATTTCTATTTTTAATATACTGTTGGTTTCCTTTTATTAAGTTGCATTCTTGATTTCTAGCCATGTTTTATATTAATTCCATTACCAATGCAAGTCTCTTATTGATAAGGTGATTTGAATAATTAAATGATGATTGGAGCTTAACAGATTTTGTAACTGTGAGTGATCATATGATTGGCAGAAGATTTATTTTTTTCTTTCCCAAAATTGGAAAGTCTCATTATATCGTATAGAGAAAATCGCTCCATTTGTTTAGTCTTAAACTTAGAATTCTTGGTCTTTCTATGAACTTAATTTTCTAGCACATATAAAAAAATGAGATTGCTTGCCTAATTCTGTGCATTAATTAAATAGCCATGTCTATATTCTTTTCATGTGTAGTTTTTTTGCTATGAGATTGTGAATTCATGTCCAACTTTCTTTGAATATTTGCTGTCTTATTTAAATATAGTTTTTTAATGTCCGGTTAACATTTCTAACAATGTCTAACTGTTAATAAGGAAAAGAAAGCATGGATATCCATTTAATGCTAACAAGTAAAAAAGTGAGCATGTTTAACAAACTCCAACTGTTAATAAGGAAAAAAATAGGTCGACCAATATTTGGGCATACTTTACTAAACTTTAAAACATAAGCATTTACTTTATATAAAAACTAAATTAATACCCAAAATGACTATTTTGAGTATATATTCAACGGCCTATAGTAACCAAGTAGTACTAGTTTGATGTGCCCAAGCTCAATAATGATTTTTATATCATTTGCTTATTCTTAAAAATAAAGTAATAATTCAATGTGGTCAATTTGTATTATAATTTCAATGTTTGTTTACATAAAGTGTCATATTATAGGAGTCTTTAATGCATCCTAACATAATTCTCGGCTTTATCAAAGATATACTTTGAAAAATGGGTTGGGCGTTTTACTATTTTTATATGGACTTTCAGTAGGAATATTATCAAATAATTTACAAAGTTTTGTTTCCTCGTATCTGGTTCCAAATTTGTATAGTTTTGCATTGCTTCCTAACAACAAATGCTAGATAGTTGTCCTCTAACAGATGAATGAAATTGGTGCTTAAAAAATAAAAGAACAACCCCTCTTCAATTTTATTTTTTTGGAAATGGTAAGCGTTAAACGAAAATATTGGGAAGACAACAGAAGTATGCATATTTCTTTTGAAACTGAAATATAGGTGATTTTAACTGTTACAACAGTTAAAGAAAAGCTCTGTTAGCATTTCGTTAGCTGTCTGATTTTTCAGACTGTGGGTTCGAATTATTAAATGATAACTAGAGCTTAAGTCATTTGCAGTTATGGGTGATCATATAATTGGCACAAGATTTGTTTCTTTCCCAAAATGGTAAAGTCCCATTATATCGTATAGAGAAAACCACTCCGTTTATTTAGTCTTAAACATAGAATCTTGGCTCTTCTGTGAATTCAATTTTCTAGCACATATAAAAAAATGAGATTGCTTGCCTAGTTCTGTGGATTTACTAAATAGCCACATCTACATTCTATGCATGAGCAGTTTTTTTGCTATGAGAAACTCATTGCGTATTTGTTTCCAACTTTCTTTGAATATTTGCTGCCTTATTTTAAATTTGTTTTCTAATGACGGTTAACAGTTCTAACAAAATCCAACTGTTAATAAGGAAAAAAAGCGTATATCATCCATTTACTGTAAATAAGGAAAAATATGAGCTTGTTTACCAAATTCCGACTGTTAATAAGAAAAAAAAAAGTAGACCAAAATTTGGGTATACTTTTATAGAACTGTAAAACATAAGCATTCGTTTATACGAAAGCTAAATTAATACTCAAAAATATTATTTTGAGTTTATATTCAACAGTGTATAGTAACCAAGTAAAACTAGTTTGATGTGTCAAAGCTCAGTATGATTTTTGTATCATTTGCTTATTCTTAAAAATAAAGTAATAATTCGATGTGGTTAATTTGCATTATAATTTCAATGTTTGTTTTTATAAAGTGTCATATTATATGAGTCTTTAATGTAGACTACCATGAATCTTGGCTTTATCAAAGCCATGCTTTGAAAAATGGGTTTGGTGTTTTACTGTTTTTTATATGAACTTTCTGTAAAAAAATTGCCAAATAATTACACAATTTTGTTTCCTTATATCTGGTTCCAAATTTGTACAGTTTTGCATTGCTTCCTAACTACAAATGCTAGATTGTTGTACTTTAAAGGATGAATGGAATTGGTGCTTAAAAAAAAAAAAGAACAATCCCTCTTCAGTTTTATTTCTTGGTAAATGATAAGCATTAAATGGAAATATTGGGAAGACAGCAGAAGTATGCATATTTCTTTTGAAATTGAAATATTGGCGATTATAACTATTACAGCAGTTAAAGAAAAGCTTTATTAGCATTTGGTTTGTAGTCTGATTCTTCAGTTTACAAACGGTCAGCTTTATTGAAACTGTTATTTTTTGAAATTTATTACTGTCAATCCCGACACACTAGAATGGCAATGACAGTGCAGCGCCATAAAAATGAAGGCGGAGTTGTATATTTTGGCCAGCTCAATGTATTTCAATAACACTTCAATGTGTTCTTACTTTTGTTGTAGCTGACTAATGCTTTTTTCCTGATCTATTATCACGTTCTCAGGTATATGTTGTTTTGGCTAGCGATGTCTGATGTCAGGTATAAGCCACGTTGAAGAGTAAGACTGTGGACCAAATATGCTGCAAAGAATGAAGATGTTGGAAGAATTGAAGGCGTAAAAGATTTGAATCTGGCCAAGCTTAAGAAAACGTAGGAATCCTTGAAAAGCTTAGAGAAACATCAAAACCTGGATGTTGGCTACAGATTTATTTGCCAGTAATCCCATCTATACTTATACTGATTTTCTTTTTTTGGTTTTTAGCATATGTTTTTGATACTGAATTTATCACTATATGGCTGGCAGATATTCCTCGTGCTGCTGCACAGACCCTTTCCTCAACTGATAATAATATTCTTTTATCTTTTTATTTATTTTTACTGGATTCGAAATATTATGCTCGTCTTCTTGGTATCTTATGTTGGTATTTTTTTTTCCTGCTCGTTGAATGTGCTTCATAATGTTAAGTTGTAAATTGCAACTCCAGTTTCGAAAAACTGAGTTGCATTTTGCAACTCAGTTTGCAAACTAAGTTGTAAAATGCTACTAATTTGCAAAATGCTACTTATATAACGTGTCATTGGAAGAGGGCATTAGGTTCCACTTCATCGTTATATGTGAATATAATCGATACTTGCTGCTTTTTTCAACTAAAAAAAATTACCCCCGTCATTTTATCAGAATTCCTTTTAATATCAGATGTATAAAGGAAAGTTAAAAGATGGTTCCCTGGTAGTAATAATGCTTAAAACTGAGAAGGAGCCACAGTTCGTAGAACTTCAGTCGACAAATTGAACTGATCTCAAAGCTTAGATATCACCATTTAGTTGGTGCTCTTGGTCACTGCTTTGAATACCATCTTCATGATTCAATTGTCGGTCGATTATTTCTTGTTTTTGAATTCGTGTCGAATGAATCACTTTGAGACAATATTTCATGTCAGTTATTATTCGTTGTCTTTCTCCTTTTATAATTTATATCATAAAAGGAAATCCATTTATTCTATGAAACTCTACTACAGATTCAAATTACTCTGTGATATTATTTGTATGATTCTTATTTTATTTTAAAAAAGTTAGTTATTCTATGTAACTCAACTATAGATTCAAATTCCTCTGTGATATTATTTGTATGATTCTTATCTATTTGTATGGTTCTTATTTTATTCAAATTCCATCGAGTTATTTACTTTCCTCTTTTTGATTCCAAATTAAAGAAGAAGAAAAATGAAGATAAGATGCGATTTTTGTAATGAAAAAGAAGCATCAGTGTTTTTTTCTACAGACGAGGCTGCTCTTTGTTCCAGATGTGATTTTAATATTCATAGCGTGAATCTACTTTCATGAATACACAAGCGTTTTTCGTTTATTAATCCTTCTTATAATTGTTCTGATTCTCAATCTCCACTTTGTGACATATGCAAGGTTTCCATCTAATTTGCATCTTTTAAATTAGTTAGAGTTTGTTTTTATCATCTTTAGGCTTGTTTTTTTTTTTTTTTCTTTATTTTGATTTTCTTTACCTTTCTATCAAACAAATAAAGCTTTGGGTGCTATCTTTTCAAGTTATTTCAACAAAACATTGATTGAACCTTACCATTGAATTATTAACAGAAAAATAGGGGATTTTAATTCTGCCAAGATAGAGCGATACTATGCAGAGATACTATGCAGAGATACTATGCAGAGGCTGTGATATGTGAATACACAAAGAAAATGAACACACAGTGAAGCATAGTATATTTCCAATAGGTGGAAACAGGCTTTCCTCAGATCCAATAGCAGAGCCCGAACTAAGTCCTGAAACGTCCAGTGAAAGCAATCGTTAATATAATTCTGGATTTCGAGTCAAAGATAATAACAACAGCAGCAGCATATCTGAGTACTTAATTAGTTATTATAGATAAATTCTATAAGTCATATTTAATCCGACAGTGTTGTCCCAATATATATAATCATCAGTTAGTCAAAAAATATTTTGTTAAGCATTTGCATGATTGTACCTTCACCATATTGTCTATTGCTGCTTGTTAATAACAAGCTGCTTAAACATGGTTGGCATATGTCATGATTTTGTATCTAAGACTAACTTTTTTTTCTTGGTAGATCATAGGCTTTATGTCGATGTTAGCAGGTATTTTAGTGTTTAGATGGCTCCTTAACTGTCACATATAAACATTGTTATTTCATTTATTTTTTAAAATCTAATTTATTGTAACTATTATTTTCTTGTTATTTTTTCATTTTTATTTCAACTTCCACTATGAAACATGAATAAACATCTTGACAGACTTGTGAATTTGATAGGAAACTAGCTTTCATTTGCTTCTTGGCATATGACTTCAGTCTTAGGAATGCTCATTCTCCAAAATAATGTATCCATGATTCCGTAGGTGGTAGCATCGATTGATGGGACTGAGAACTTTACCTATAAGTAAGATGTAATAACAAATTGTAGTCTAAACAGGTGAGAAGACATACCAAACAACAATTTTAGGTGAGAAAGAAGACGGTTTCAGTTCAGCTAAAATCACTATAACTTGGGCAACCCACAATTTGTAAATTTCTCAATCCATCCAGTTGTTTTCATTGAGTATGTGCTTTGATTTTCTTGCTCTGATGCAAATATTTGCAAATATTTTTTTATTTTTATTTGCATCTTAACTTTGATATTAAGTACTTGACAGGCTTTGGAGTTGGAATATGTATGCTAGCTTTATTTCAAACCATACACAACAAGAGGAAATGTAACATTATATGATTGTTTATGTATTTTATATAATTTTATATAACATATAGTTTTCAGTCTATAATGTAAAATTTTATTTTAACATGATTTTCCTTATATGGTTTGCTTCGGTCAAAAATCATCTTGCAAATTTTGTTAAATAAATTTTATAAAAGTAACCATGTTAAATAAGTTTCATAAAGATTAATTAAAATTTTAAAAATAACCATGTTTTTAAAAGTTAACTATTTTGATAAAAAATTAACCAAGTTAACTAAGTTTTATAAAAATAACTATTTTAACTAAGTTTACGTAATTTAACTAAGTTTATAAAATTTAACTAAGTTTTATAAAAAATTAGTTAAGTTCATAAAAATTATTTAAATTATATTAAATTTGATCAAGTTAACAAAGTTTTATAAAAAATAATTAAGTTTATAAGAATTAACTAGATTATACATGTTGCTTTCAAATTGTACAAAAATTTAGAATATGTATGACCCCAAAACGCATAGTTATGAAAGGTGCGCCATGGTGCATAAAGCATTTGTATTACTTGCCTTATTTGTAGATCTGTATGAATCTATTTAATACCACTTTTCTCTTTCCCTTTCAGTTTTTCCATCATATTGAAACAAATTTTCTTATAAACTTGTTCACCGTTAGTTATTGTTGCCTGAACAATCTTATATTAATCTGGGATGTAATATTTTATTAAATTCTCATAATATATATGGCCTGTAAAATTAATAGATTAAAAGTACATCTTCTAAAATTATATAAGTCAATGGCAATAGATACATAACGGTTTTAAAAGAATGGAATTTGCTAGTATCCTATGATGTATCTTATCCTGTAATCATGTAATTAACATTAGCCACTATTTATGTTTGTTGTTTAGTCATATTTTGATTGCATGCCAACAAAATACAACTGTAGAAAGACAAAATCAGATCATATTAAATAAGTTAAAAATCAATTTTAATAGAAAATCGGTTAATTAGCTTAAAATGAATGCGATCAGATTTAAAATGCATGGAGGGAGGATGGCTTTAAAATGAATATACTGACATGGAAGATTATATGGTTAACCATAGAAATATGTATTAATTACTTTTCCATGTAATAAACAATTAGTTTGCCATAGAAATATGTATTAACTAATTTTTGTAAAAATTAACTATTTTTTGTAAAAAATAACTAATTTTTGTAAAAATTAACTAAGTTAATTTAGTTTTATGACTTCAAAGAAGTCTATGAAAATAACTAAGTTTATACTATTAATTAAGTTTTAGAAAAGTCAACAAAGTTTATAAAAATAACTAAGGTTTATAAAAGTTAATTTAACTATATTGGCTAAGTTTTATAAAAATGAACTAAAATTGTAAAAATTACTAAGTTTTCTAAAGATTAAAGAAGTTTATAAAAATAGGTAAGTTTATAAAAATTAGTTATGTTTCAAAAAGGTAAACTAAGTTTATAAAAATAACTAAATTTTATAAAAGTTAACCGATTATAAATGTATAATTGAGTTTGCTAAGTTGTACAAAAATTAACTGCATTTGTAAAAATTAACTATGTTATATAAAAACTAATATGTTAATCAAGTTTTATTAAAGTTTAATTTTTTATAAAAATAACCAAGTTTAGAAATAATTAAGTTTTGAAATAGTTAACTAAGTTTGTGAAAAAATTAAGTTTTATGGAAGTTAACTAAGTTTTATAAAAGTTAACCAAGTTTTACAAACATTTAACTAGCTAACTAGCTTTGTTTATAAAAATCAACTAAGTTTATAAATGAGCAATCTATCCATAGTTCATTGCTTTTCCTTCTCATGTCAATTTCTTTCTCAAGGTCCGAAATGATAGTTCAAAAGTTTACTGCTGCATTGAGTTTGTAGTCTATGACTATCAGCACAATGAAATCAATGTCGATCAAGTAAGCAATTAAAAACACAAACTTTATTCTTCTTGCCAAATTACCCATGAATTCAATATATTTTTTGGGTTAAATTTTAGGTTGTGGATGGAATTTTGAAGATAATGAGTTACATGCCATCTCTAATTTACAGTGCAGATGCATCGTATTATGATTTTATGAATAGAGTGACAATGAAGGAAATTAGTTCGAAAAAGAGAGGATTATTGGATACAAGTTTATATTGTAAATACACATTAGTGGTACAATGGATAACTAATAAAACAATACACATTGAATTATATACTAATCAAATACAAATTGTACAATTAAAAATAGCAAAAAAACAAGTATAAAGAAAAGTTTCAAGATCATTCTTTCACACGTTTGTTTTATAAAGCTTAAAATAACTTGAGAACTAGCTGTTTAATGTTTTTGTCTTCAATCCTAATCGAGTACGTATAATAAGGAACTTTTCCTTTGCAGGTGGATAAATATATTTGATGGAAAAAAAATAGTAGCATACCACAGCAAGTTATGGATTTGAAGTTACTTTTTGATGCCATAACTACATTTTGGTTTGTATGCTTGTATGTATTACTACTTTTGGTCACTACTTGCTGCTTGTTCTACATTGAAATATTTTGAACTTATTATCTATTTTGATGTAAGAATGTTGTGTATGTTTTTTTTTTTTTGGAAAAAAATCACACATTTTTTTTTAAACAACATGTATATATATTAAGAATTTTTTTTTATAGAATAAGTACATATCGGAAATGACTGAAAATAAGAAAACCAAAAGCAACGAAGCTAAGGGAACATCTAAGATCTAGAAGAGCTCCGACAAGGCCATCACCCTTCATACGCCCAAACTGAGCTCCGGCAAGGCCACCGCCCAGAAGGGGTATAAAGACTCAGAAATGAAAACCTATCAATCAGATCAAAAGATCTAAAAAACCGCAACCTAAAGGAGAAAGCACCGGTGCAGGATAACAGGGTGAAACAGCTAGTCCCTGTAAATCTACTATATCACCTGCATAACTGGAAGAATAATCAAAAATAGTCGCAACCTCCCGTGGGAGGTAAGGAAATATGTATGCAAAAAATAAAAAAGAAAGACACAAGAACAAAGAAATGCCACTACCCTCAGAACTATGTAAAACAAGATAAACCTCAGCCAATACCTGACCTAGGAGCAGCAATCTCGATCGCAATGTCGAAATAGCTAGCAAGAAAAGCTGATCTGAAACCAATAGACTTCCTGAAAGGACGACCTCTAAAAGCAAGATAGATGTCATTGCGCACTCTCCGGATGATAGCAGAAGAATCCATAGGCGCCTCTTAAATAATCATCTTGTTACGGGCGCACCAAGTGTGCCAACAAATAAGAGAAGGGATAAGACGAAAAATAATCGAGCGAACAATCTTCCCAACAATACCAGTCCACCAGAGTTGCAAGAGCTCAGATATGGAGTTGACAGGACCATTGCAGCCAACTAGGTTACCAAAGAAAGACCAAACAGCTTTGGCACAATTGCCTTGGAAAAAAAGGTGAAAGAGAGTTTCGAAGCTACCAGCTTGGCAGCATCTACACCGAGAAGTGATAAAAATACCAATTTTCCTAAGGTTCTCATCTACTGAAATTCCTCCGTGAAGGATTTTCCACATAAATACAGAGACCTTAGGAGGAATTATGGCATCCCAAATACAGGAAAATAAAGGAAGCGAAGGGGCAAGACTTCTGATAGAATACCAAGCAGCTGTCAAAGAGAAGGGTTACCCGCGCCAATAAGAGCCACTACCATTGCTGTCCCATAACACTTTAACAGATTGCATCCGTTTCCATGTTTCACTAGCGTAAGAAGGGGACCCCGAGAAGTTTGCTGCCTCAAGACGACGGTATTTGGCATGTAGGAATGAGGCCCACAGGGAGTTGTAGCCCCAAACCTGTCCCAAAGCTTACACGCAAAAGCAGAACAGACGTCTTTAGGGTTACGAATGCCAAGGCCACCCTCACACCTAGGATGGCAGATGATTTTCCAAGAAATCCAGTGATGGCGAGGAGAATCTTTGTTTCCCCAGAAGAAGGACGAGATCAAAGATCGAAATGAATGGAAAAAAGCAGAGGTAGGAGTCATGGCCGCAAAAATGTGCGAGCCTAAAGAATGCAGAACAGAGTTAATGAGAACAAGTCTGCCAGCTTGCGAAAGAAGGGAAGCATTCCAGCGAGTGATCTTGCTTTTCGCCTTATCTAAAATGGGATCAAAAATCGCATTAACTTTCCTCCCACGGTAGAGAAGAATGCCAAGGTAAGGTAAGGGAAGGGAAGCTTTCTTGAATCTAGAAAATGATTCAATCCAAAGCGAGCGGGCAGGAGCAATATCCTTAGCTGGAACAAAGCAACTCTTAGAAGAGTTAACCAGCTGCCCAGAGGAGCGCTCATAAAGACTCACAAAATCAAGAAGGGCACGGATGGATCTCCGACAACCGTTGGAGAAAATAATGATATCGTCGGCAAAGGACAGGGACGAAATCAGGGGGCATCCCCGGGGAATGCCAAATCTCTGAATTTGGCCCGCAATCATCATTGAGTGAAGACCTCTGACAAGAACTTCGGCCGCAATGACAAAAAGAGAAGGAGAGAGAGGATCTCCCTGACGAAGACCCCTTCCTGCCCTGAAGAAACCACGGGAAGAGCCATTGATGAGGACCGAAAACCAAACATTGGAGATCAATCTCCGGATGATATCAATAAAAGGTTCAGGGAAACCAAAGGCTCTTAGGACCTTGATGATAAAGAATCAAGACATACGGTCGTATGCTTTCGCCATATCTAATTTAAGGACCACATTAGAATCTCTAATTTTCCTATCAAGTTGAGAAATAAGTTCCTGCGCTAAAAGGACGTTGTCAGTGATAAGACGTCCTTTAACGAAGCCAGCCTGAGAAGAAGAAATGATACGCTCCAGGAAGGGAGCTAATCCAGAGGTCATAATCTTCGAAATCACCTTATTGGAAAAGTTGCACAGACTAATAGGCCGAAAATCTGCACAAGTCTTGGGATTCTCACATTTCGGGATAAGAATTAGATTGGTAGATGTCCAACCGTAGGAAGTTCACCTCCAGAGAAGAAGTACTATATAGCAAGACAGAAGTCAGATTGGATAATCGGCCAGGCACTACGAAAGAATGCTCCATTGAACCCATCAGGACCGCTGGCGCTTTCCTTACTAAGGGCAAAGACACACGATCTAATGACTTCCACAGAGGGAGGAGCAGCTAATTCAGAAACTTCGTCAGGGAGAAGAAGATGAGGAATGAAGGATAGCAAGTTAGGATCAGAAAAGTTAACAGAATGCGAGCCAAGGAATGATTGGAAATAGGAAATGATGGTATCTTGGACGTCCACCGGAGAAGTGGCCAAAGAAAGATCATCGCGCTGAATACTGGAAATGGTAAGACGCGCGTTATTCTTACGGATAGAGGAGTGAAAAAACTTGGAATTCGTATCGCCTTCCACTATCCATTTAATCCTAGCCTTTTGATGCAGATAATCGTGCTCAACACGAAGTTCAGAGGAAAACGCTAGATGGGCTAGCGCCCAGGATTCCTTGTTGTCAGTAGAAGGAACCTCATCGAAGGTCGCTTCCGCTAAAACAAGAGTCTCTTCGGCAGCCCTAACCCGGTCAAACACATTCTTGAAAACAAGAATGTTCCAATCCTTAAGGCAAACCTTGAGACGTTTTAATTTTCGAGAGAACACGGCACAAGGCGAACCAGAACAAGGTAAGTTCCAAGAATCCGCAACCACAGAAAGAAAGGAATGATGAGAAACCCACGTATTTAGAAAGCGGAACGAAGAAGGGCCAGATAAAGTTAAGGGGGAACAGGAGAGAATCAAAGGGGAATGGTCAGAAAAGGTACGGTGAAGATGAGTCACAGAAAAGGTGAAAGGAAGACTAAACCAATCATTAGAGCCAAAGACTCTGTCTAGTCTAGAGAGAATACGGTTGGGACCTTCTTGGTTATTACACCAAGTAAAGGCAGAGCCTACAAAAGAAACATCAGACAAGCTAGAGGACAGAATGAAGGAATTGAAATCAGCGATCGCTAACCGATTGACAGAATTGCCGCCTCTTTTCTCAGCATGAGAAGCAACAACATTGAAATCGCCACCAAGAACAGAGGCAAAGATATTAAGGTTACCTAACGCAATAATATCAGACCAAAGGGTTAGCCTAGCGATCCTATCACACTTAGCATAGACAGCCGAAAAGAGAAACGAAGACGAAAAAAAGGTAAGGTGCAAGAGACAGTTAAGAGTTAGTCAGAGTCAAAAATAGGACTAATATTAGTTGACATGTTCCACAAAATCCAAATTTTACCTGAAAGGTTAGACATGGCCCCTTCAAATCCGAGAAAGATGACCAAATCAGAAACTTCAGTGGCATCAATCAAAGGTTCTAAAAGAGCAATCAAGCAAAGGGAATGTTTCCTAACTAACCGCTTAAGGCGAGCTCTAGACTCGTCGTTGCCGACACCACGAATGTTCCAGAAGAGGAAATTCGCCATAACCAAAGCTGAGACGAAAGAAAAAAGAAACACCTCGGAGCCCCTCAGACGAGGTAAAGGGTATGCCGAGTGGATCGGATGATCTGCTCAGCCGCTGCTATAGAGCGAGTACGGATAGTCCTAGGAGTGCGAGGCTGGGAGGAGAGACGGGTAGAAGAGCGACGGAATCTCCTCTTAGGAGATGAACGAGAAAAAACAACCTCTGAATCATCAGCGACGAATGGAGAGGAGGAAAAAGTCGAGCAAGGCCTCGAGTTCTTAGTAAGACGAGCTAAACGATCGTTAATGATCGCTATCTCATCACTACTAAGAAAAGGAATGGAAATCGAATGCGCAGACGCATCAGAAGGGGTAGAAAGCAGACGAGAATTACAACTAGAGACGGAGAGAGATGTTGTGTCTCTAAGAGTCAGAGACACGATATTCTGTATGATATTACTCACGATCGCATAGTCATGGAGTTGAAAGTGCAATATAGTGGAGGAATATCTAATACGAAGGGACGAAAGCGAGAAAAAACAAGTCAAGATATCACGAATAGAAAGAACAACGGTTTCCTTGCTAGTGGGGCAAGAAAACCGTGTATAGATAGATGACACAGAGCTATCTATACACTGAGTCCCTACACTATCCACCAAACTCGGAATCACACTCGATCCAAAAATCAAATCAGAGCTACCCAAGCGCAAAACAATGTTGTAAGACGTGTGTATGTTTATTATGTAGTGTTTCATGATAATTGTAAGACGTGTGATTAATATAATATGTTGATTATAAAATGTGTTATTAATATAATATATGTTTGTTATGAAATATATGTGTTTATATAAACTTTGTTATGCATAAATTGTGGCTGCATATAAAATTGGAACCTGCTATATATTGGTTAGGAACTAAGCAACATATGAAATATTTAAACGCGTTTCTAAATCGCTATAGAAAAGATTATGTAGGATTTTCAAAACGCTATAGAAAGTTTTAATAGCGCTATAAAAACGCTACAAAATAGGACCCAGGCATTCCAGAAACTGTTGTAAATAAACATTGTAGCAAAAAAAGAAATGTTGTAAAAGAAACCAGAGCAATGAAAAGAACATTGTAAAAAGTTAACATAGCATATTATAACCGCTATTGAATATATTTCGAAGCGAAAGCGAATGCTGTAAAACTTAATGACATCAAAAAAATGCTATAGATACGTTGATTCTACAGAGTTTTCTGTCTTGCTATGGTATATGTTTGACATATAATGGCATGTTAATATACAATGTAGTTAAAAACGCTTTTAAAGGTTTTTATAGCACTTTTGAAACCCTATGATTGGTGCATTTTGTTGCAGTGATAGATTGATATTTATAGATTTTAAAGTATATTATCATAATTTTAAAAAAATGTGGGTTTGAATTATGAATTTCAAGATTTTTTAAGAGATATACCGTGAGAATTTGTATTTAAAAATAAAATTAAGAAAACTATATACAAAATGGATATTATCCCTAAATTCGATTTCGGGGTTCTCGATTTCATTCATCATGGATGTTTGTTGGCGACCAAGTTAGTTCGACGTGGACACGTGAGGCTATTGGTGCGTGACGAATTGTGGGTGATGTGGCTGGAGGTTCACGACGAGGGAGGTTGTAACAGGGTTGAAGCACCGTTCGAAGGATGTTGGCAAGTTTATTGAGTTCGAGATCATTGTTCAATGAGTCATTTACAACTCACAACAATATTAACATGGTTAAATTGTTGTTATATATTGGTTGATTACTGTTAATGTGTGTGTATATGCATCCTATTAGTTATACACACACACACACACATCCTATTAGTTAGTGCAATTATTTTTCTGGATTAATTTGGATTTGCGATTGAACTTTTTTTTGAGAAATGAATTATTAATTGAATTGTTTATTGTAAATATGTCTTTGAATTGATTATTTTAGAAAGAGAACATAGTGTATTATTATTTCATAAATTATACATACAAAAGTAAGATATTGATTAAGAGATTTTTATAAGAATTATTAAAATGAAAGTCGATATTATAATATGGGAATTTTCTTATATGGAATATCTTGTAATTGTAAAACATTGATTTTTTTTTATGTTAAGCAAGGAATATGATTTATATTTATGATATGAAATTGATAAAATATATTTTGAAGTCTAAATACATGTTATAAAATAACAATTAATTATAGAAAATTATGACATAACTCCTATAAATATATATATTTGGCTTAGAAATCGATCTTTAATTATTTTATATAAATATTTTAATATTTGTCTTAACTGTTTAAAAGAAATATGTTGATGAACTTTGGTATTACTTAAATGTTGGAATTAAAAAAATTGAGATTTTAGTATGGTTTCCATATCTTTTGATTTCTTATATTATATTCAGATTATTGATCTTATTAGTAATTCACTGTTGAGTTTGATTTAGTTGATGATTTCAATATGATATGGTGATGACATCCTTTTGTTTGGTTGTTTGGTATTTATTCTATGTAATGAGAAATCTGAATAAATGGTTTAATGATACTGTTTGGTATGGGATTTTTATTAACACTTGTTCGATTATTCTTTGGACTCGTTATACAGAATATGGAAAGAGCAAGTGTGGTGTGTGAGCACTGAATAAATTAACTGGTAACACGCGGTGGTACGTGATGCCATTGTGTTATTTATTCAGTTATTCTTTTCTCGTAGATGACACTCATATTGGGGTATATTATGCGTGTTGTTTGTGACTCGCTGTGGTAAGCACGTATAGAGGCTACTTGTTAGCCACATAGTTATCTACATTATATGTCTGTCTACCTTTGCCGACTCCCTTTATGTTTCGAAAGTGAACCAGATTGGCCAATATCCACTTTGGCGGACTGATCATAGATTCGCACCCCCGATCTGCCACACCGTTATTCTTTATGATATTTGATACGCATCACGATATTGGTTGCCCCTATGTCGCATAGGCCAGCATTCGTTACCATAGGGGCACATATCGGTAGTTGTGATCGAAAAGGCTACGTGTTATTGAGCCTACGGTGGATCGTTGTTGTAATGACCCACAATTTGATCGCTATTTAAACGTATATTTAATTGTATTTTTTAAATAACTAATAAATTAATTTTTATTAACAAATAAAACTATTCTAAATGGTAACTAGTGATGATAAAATCATTTTCAAAATCTTGTTTACCAATATATATAGTTTACAGAGGAATAGAAAATGTGATCGGAAATTATTTTCCAAAATATTAGGTAGCGTTTGGTTTAAAATGATTTTTGTGTTTTGGGTTTTCAACGTTAATTACAAAATATGAAAGGTATGGAAGAACGACAAATAGGATGGATGGAAGACGGATGAGACCACAGAAGGGATGGAGAACGATGGAATGATGGATATTTTCTCATGCTTCTCTTATATTTTAAGACATGGTAATAAAAAAGGTTGTTTTCTAATTTTTTATCAACTTTGTTTTCTAAATTGGTTGTTTTCTACAATATACATGCGTTGTGCACATTCTGTATGGATGAAAACCCAAAACTAAAAATGGTAAACCAAAAACTACCTTAATTTTTCATTTGTTAAAGTTTATTTAAAATATATAGCACTATTGTAAACACATATATACACATTACAAACTATCCTAACATGGTGTGTACATATATATATGCATGTACATGTTTTTTCAACTAAGTATATAAACGTATAAGATTTTATCTATCAAGAGTGTGTGTGTGTGTATGAATGTATGTATATTAACATATAAAAAATAACTTTTCCAACTCATAGTACAAGAGCATGGCATGAATAGTTGCAAGAGATTAGGGTACTTGAAGTGGATGGAATTAGGGGGAAGGAGAGGGAGTGCACGCATACATGCATATTAAATTATAAGCACTTGCACATTTTTTAATTTAATTTTCTAAGCCTGTATATACCACTACTCTTTCATGTTCTCATTTTTACAACTCTCTTCTTTATTTCAAAATTCCTAAGAGCTTGAATAAACATATCCACGTCTTCTCTTCATATCTTCTAAATTGAGGAAAACCATTTCAATTTCGCTTAAAAACACTTCTACACATATTTCAACACCTCTTCTTCCAAAATATAAGCAACCATCCACCCAAACACCCCATGGCGGTACCTAGCATGCTCTACGCCGAGCCCAAACAATATATGGCTGAGGCCATTTAAAGCGTTCAAGGGCCTAAAGTTCCAATTTTTGCAAGATCCTAAATTTGTTTCAAGTTTTAACAAAATTTTGCCTTGAATTAGTAAGGTTTCGGTGAGTTAAACTCTTGTTTTTGAAAAAGAAATTACTTGATTTTGATGAACTATATGTAGGAAAATTATAGTGGTTGTTGTCTTGAAATATCATGTTGTTTTGATGGCATATGATTATAAGTTTGTGTTTGAGTTTGGATTTATGATTTGAATGTTAAACGATATGTTTGGATAGGGATATGTGAATGTTTGGTTATGATATGAAGGCAGTGTGTTTGTGAAACAAAACTAAGTGTATGTGACGAAAATGTGGTGAAATTAGAACCTTTAATGTCGCAAGGGACTTGAGATCCGATTTAAAAATAAAAGCTTGTTTTCTAGTTTTTGAATTTAGTAAACGTTTTACAATCTTTCACATTTTGTTTAAGATTCAAAACTTTTCCGTCTGTGTTTCAAAATATATAGTAGCTAGAGTTAAAATGAATTTTTCATCTAGAAATCAATTCTAGCGAACTGCGCTCATAGCAATAGTCGCTATGGATGTAGTTCGGTAAAATTTCACGATTTCAAGTTTTAACGTGTTTTCTTTTGGATTGTTTTTGAAAACTCATTTCAAATAAATTAAGTAAGTCAAAGGTTTAATTTTAGTTTTTTAATAATTTAATTAGTTAATTTAGTAATTAGGTAATTATTATTTAATTACTTAATTAGGTAATTAGGTTAGATAATCAGAGTATAGGAAATTATTAACTAAGTTAAATATTTTTGATTAAATAAATTTTAAATAATGATTAATTAAGATAAAATAAAATTAATTTTTATTTAATAAATTTTATTTACTAAATCATTAATTAGAGTTAGTTGTTTAATTAATTATTATTGAATTAAAGAATAATTATCCACTTAATTAGGATTAATGTAACAACCCGCATATTTGTCGATTTTATATTTAAATATTTTATCGATACTCGAAAGTTAGTCCGAAAAGCTACTTTTTACATACGGTCGAATTAGGACTCGGGACCACTCCCATTGAGTTCAAAATGCCGTTTGCGACCTTTTTAAGTGTAAACATTGATATGTTTGGAGTTAGTCAAGTTTTGCTACTTTTTCACTTTGGGTTTGGGTTTGGGTTCAGCCCTATGTTTAACTTATACTCAAATCTGAACCACTTTCCCCCCATTCACTCTCACTTCCTCCTCTTTTCAGTTCTAAGGCATCAATGGTGGGAGAGATGGGAAATTAAAACTCCAAAATGCTAGTCTTCCTTAGCAAATCCAACTTCTAGCTCCAAATTCAAGAGAACCCATTGGTAAGCACCTCCTTCATCTTCTCCAACTCTTTCTCCATTCAATTTCAGAAATTTCCTAAACCTAATTTAGGAAATGTTTCTCCTTTAAGCTTAGATTCAAACTTGTTGGGTTGGAATCGAAGAGTGATTGTTCTTACCATTGCTCTATAGCTTCTTCTTCAATCGTTTGGGTTCAAAGGTGAGATTTTTATCTCACATCTTATTCTATAATTATCTTCGATTGTTGGGTATGAATTCCTAACACTTATTTTTTTGCAATTGATTTTGGTTTGGATTGATTTGGTGTATATTCCAATTTTTGGTGTTTTGAAATCAAAATCTATGAAAATCCTATTATGGATATTTTGACATTGATATTTGAGGCGTATCGAAGAGCCGTTAAGGCTGGGTTGACGCTCGACGTAATTCCTTAGTCGTTGTCGCTCGATCGATCGCTTTCGGTATCCCTTTGGCCATTTCTGGCCTAGGTTCAGGGAATGCCCTGAACCCTTCATTCAGACGTCTGAAACGTAAGATTCAGACGTCTGAAACGTAAGATTCAGACGTCTGAATATTGTTCTGGGAAGATTTCTATTCCCAGATTCAGACGTCTGAATATATGATTTCAGACATCTGAGTTGGTTCACTTTGAACCAGAAAGGAAATAGGCTAAAAAGTGCCTATTTCAGACGTCTGGATTCAAGGATTCAGACGTCTGAATTCTGTCTTTGGAAAATATTTATTTTCCAGATTCAGACGTCTGAATCCTTGATTTCAGACGTCTGAATCTGCACTCTTTTTGCCTATTTGCCTATTCGCTTGAGAATTCCAATTTAAATCGATTCGTGATGATCCTATTTGTTGTTATCATTTATTATGCCTTTGATGACTCCTTTTTAGGGATTTTTGAATATCCATTTCGATGGATTCTTTATCGGTTTCTTTGGATTTTATTCACATCTTCGTATGTGAATTTTAGTTATTGATTGTTCCTACAATCTTCTTTGTGATTTGTCACTATAAAAATATAAAGGTTTTCTATACTAGTAGTAAATATCAAAACTCTTTCTTCAAATGATTTCAACACTATTTTATTACAAAGCTCGTTTTCTGAAACCGACTTCTAATCTATTAGTATATACAAACCTTTACCTCACTCGTATGAGAAATCTAATTAAACGGCTTAGTAAAACTAGTGGTATGAAAGCTTGCGCTTACTTCGTCGGTTAATTCTTGGACTTGTTCGATTGAAACTCTTGTGACAATTTTCTAGTGGAGATCTACAGTTTGTTCGTAAATATTTAAGTTAAGCAAGTAGTTATGGGACATGAAGCTAAACTCATATATTTACTAGCTTAGTGTAATTGACACTTCTCGTTGATCATGACGATCATCTTTGTGATTTAGACTAGCAATGTGCGATGTCTCTTTGTCTGCGAGGGAGACTAAACCCCGTTTTGTAGAGTTTCGACTCAAATTGGTGGGGTAGCAACCCATGGTCTTCGGGCCGTTTGTGGAGCTTCGGCTCAATTTGTGATGGTTAGCAACCATGGAATTAGCGTTCCATTTGTGATACACGTGTTGGTGAGCTTTATGCTCCCGTTTGTGATAGGCCTTCCCCCTTTTTGTGATTTCTGGATTTCTTGAGATGATTTCTAGAATTTGTGTTTCACCAATTTTCGTGATTTTCATTGATAAGTTTTATCAATATTTGTGCATTGGTGAATTTGTGTGTCATTGATTTTCGTGATTGATATTGATAAAATCGTCAATATTTATGGTTTGGTGAACGAAATAAGTAGTATGACGTTTTTGGATCTTTGTGAAGATTTTTGTGATATTGATTAATCTCTTGTTGATTTTCAATTTCTTATAAATATATTACAGCTTGGCATGGTGATTATTATGTGTTTAGTAGTACCTCTTATTCTATATCATGTTATCTGATATTTATAGCTAGACTGATCCGTTTATTATTTTCTTATTAAATAATACTCGGGTCAGACCGAGATGTTACAGGCGCTTCTACTTGACTTCTCCCCAGGGATTCATTACTCTGACTTTTGGCTAACTACTTAGATTAGTAGTTTATTTTGTTGTATACACTTGAGATATAGACTCATAGTTGTATTCTTTTGTATAGCACGTGTTGCTATTCTTTTGTATTATTGTGGATCTTCTTGACTGCTACTCTGATGAACAATTTTATGTGTTATATATATTCATATCTTCTTCCGCCTTTGTGATATGAATTATCTGTGACTGATTTGTGTTATGTTTATTTCTATTTTTGTTTCTGAAGATTATTATAGCCATTGTGTAGTAGCTTTGAGTTTGTATCGGTATGTCGGATTTCCTCTTGAAATAAAATGCATGTTATACTATCTGACATATCGGTGCTCGCGCAAAGAAATTACACGGATGGTCGCTCCTCAACAGCCTTATTCTCCGTGCTAGTTGACAACATTACACCGTAGTGTCCTTGGCTAGCGTGGGTATAGAGGTAGGGCGTCACAGCTTTGTATCAGAGCCAAACTTCGGAACAATGTAGAATAATTTAACAAGGATCATCGTCCTAAGTCCATCTTAGGAGTCGTGCTTTAGGATTTTATTCGGGTCTATGTACCGTCCTATCCTATTTTCTTTTATGATTCCTTGTTTTGTCTATCAAGATTGCTTGATATTCATTTTGTGAATAACCTTTTTCTTCTTCTTTATTTCTTTCTAAAGGAAGAGAAATGGTTAGACTTGGTCGTCCCAGAGCTAGACCATCTAGTGCTGCTCCCCAAGATGGAGTTTTTATGACTGCTCAACAACTTCTTGATTTAGTGACGAATGCTCAAGCAGTTGGAGCTAACCCGGAACCTACTCACCCAAAGTTGGGGTTTGCACGCTTGTGCAGTGATTACACTAATTTGGGTGGGGAGCCATTCAAAGGTTCCAAAACTATTATTGAAGTACAAGCTTGGTTAAGGTCATGCGATCGAATCTTTTCTCGCATGAATCTTATTGACCTTCGCCGAGTTCAGGTGGCCTCTAGTATGCTCCGAGAAAGAGCATTGGACTGGTATGAACTTCTTGTTTCTGAGATTAATGAAGCGGATCTCACCTGGGAGCAATTCCGGGAACGCTTCGAATTAAAATTCGTGCCAGAAGCAGAGAAGGTGACATTGGCTCGGCGTTTCACAGACCTTATTCAAGGTGAATCTTCCGTGGCAGATTATGTCGCGTCTTTTGAATCTCTCTCCAAATATGGGGTTGAATACATCAACACCCATTGAAGAAAAATCAGAGATTTGTCTATGGCTTGAAAAAGAGTCTCAAGAAGCCATTACTTCTAAAATTAGAAGTTTCTTTCGACCAACTCATTGATATCGCTCTTTGTCTTGAAGAGACGGATAGGGAGAATGATGTTGAAGTAGTGGGTTCCAAACCAAACTTCAACAACAACAAGAAAAGGCCTAACAAATTCAAAGGTCCTTATTCCAACAAAAAGGGGAAGCAAGCAACCCCTGTGGCAAAGACTTCTTCCTTTGGTCGTGGGAAATGCTATAATTGTGGTTCGAAGGACCATTACGCGAACAAGTGCCCAAAGTCTCTCTCTTGTCGCTACTGCAAAGGTCCCGGTCATGTTATATCTTCATGCCCCAAGCTTCAGGGCAGAAAGGAGGGAAAGTTGAATGTTGCTCAATCCCCTGGCAACACATCTCGAAATCAAGGTATTTCTCATTCTATCCTTGATGGCATTATTTTATTTCATGATCATCCTATTCGAGTTCTTTTTGATACGGGTGCGTCCCATTCTTTTATATCAAAAGAACTTGTTGATACTTTTTCTTTGGATGTTTTGTGTTTAATGACTTCTTTGAGAATTGCGAATCCGGTTGGGGATCCGCAACAATCAGTTTATTGTGTAAAGATGTCGAGATTATTTTGTGTGATTTTTCTTTCCTAGCCGATTTGCATGTCATGCGTTATTTAGGCTTTGGAATGATTTTGGGAATGGATTGGCTTAACCGTTATGAAGCTCGTATCCTATGTCCTGAGCGGACTATTCATCTTCGACATCCTCAATCTGTTAAGCAGATTTCTATTAATCTTAAAGATTCGGATTCCAGCTTGGTTGCATCTTTATATTCTTTAAATCCTCATGATGATGATAATGATGATGAGGAAGATATAATTTCTCTTATTCACGTTGTTGGTGAATTTTCCGACATATTTGAGCCCGTTTTAGGATTACCACCTAAGCGAGCAATCGAGTTCAGAATTAATCTTATCCCTGGAGCTCAACCTATTACTCGTCCTCCTTATCGTATGTCCAATAAGGAAAATGAGGAGATGCGCAAACAATTATCTGAATTGGAGATGAAGCAATTTATTCGCTCTAGTTCCTCGCCTTGGGGAGCTTCGGCTATTTTTGTGAAGAAATCCGATGGTACACTTAGGCTTTGCGTTGACTACCGAAAGCTTAATGATCTTACTATCAAAAATAAATATCCTTTACCTCGATTGATGATCTATTCGATCAGCTTAGTGGTGCTAAAGTCTTTTCACAATTAGACTTAGCTACTGGATTTCATCAGCTTCGTATTGCAGAGGATAACATTCCTTTGACATCGTTCCGTGCTCGTTATGGATCTTATGAATGGCTCGTTATGCCATTTGGGTTAACAAATGCCCCGGCTTATTTCGTTGACCTTATGAATAGAGTTTTCAAAGACTTCCTCGACCGGTTTGTTCTCATCTTTATTGATGATATTCTTGTGTATTCAAAAACCGAAGAGGAACATGAGAAGCATCTTCGGATTGTGTTGGAAACTCTTAGGAGTAATCAACTGAAAGCAAAATTTTCTAAATGCCATTTTTGGCAATCTCGTGTGAAGTTTCTCGGTCATATTATTTCCGAATCCGGAATTTCCGTGGATCCTTCAAAGATTGAAGCGATTCAAGATTGGAAGAGACCGAAGAGTGTGACGGAGATTCATAGTTTCCTTGGATTGGCGGGTTATTACCGCTGTTTTATCAAAGACTTTTCTAAGATTGTCATGCCTCTCACTAGCTTAACGAAGAAAGGTGTTAAATACATTTGGTCGGACAAATGTGAAACTTCTTTTCAGAAACTAAAGGAACTTCTTTATGATGCTCCTATTCTTGTTATTCCCGAGGGGAACCAAGATTTTGTTGTTTAAACCGATGCTAGTCGCATTGGTCTGGGTGCCGTTCTTATGCAAAAAGAACGTGTTATTGCTTATGCTTCAAGGCAATTAAAACCGGCCGAGACTAGATATGCCACACATGATTTAGAACTCACGGCTATTGTTTTTGCTCTTTGGATTTGGTGTCATTATCTTTTAGGAGAGAAATTTGTTCTTTATACCAATCGTAAGTCCTTGAAGTATTTATTCTCTCAAAAGGAACTTAATTTGCGTCAACAGCGTTGGCTCGAATTTCTTGCACCATATGGTCTTGATATCCTTTATACTCTCGGAAAGGGGAATCGCGTTGCGGATGCACTTAGTCGAAAGCAACAAGCGGTTGTTTCTATGATGATATTCAAATGGAACGATATCAAGATCTTATCCATTTGTGAGATTCGAGACCGCGTATCTGATTTATGCTCATCATTTGTTTTATGTAGCCTTGATGCTCATCCTTCTCTTTTAGACCGCATTCTTGAAGCTCAAAGGCTAGATCCCGACTTGGCTCTTCTTGGCCAAAATATTAAGAATAGAGGTGATATTGAAGGTTTGAAAGACTTTGATATCGATTCCCGTGGCTGCATCCGGAGATTTGGTAGACTAATCGTGCCAAATATTAGTGATCTTCGTAAAGATATTTTAGAAGATTCCCATCATTCTAAATTTACCATTCATCCCGGTAGTAGTAAAATGTACGTGGATATGAAGCGACTTTATTATTGGGAGGGAATGAAACTTGACATCGCTAACTTCGTTAAGCGTTGCATGACTTGCCAACTCGTTAAGGCCGAACATCAAAAGCCCGGTGGGTTATTGCAACCTTTAGAAATTCCAATTTGGAAGTGGGACCAAATTTCCATGGATTTTATAGATGGCCTTCCCCGTTCTCATTCGGGTCATGATAGCTTATGGGTAATTGTTGATAGACTTGCTAAATCCGCCCATTTTATTCCCGTTCGGTCTAACCGAACCATTCCTCTTCTGGACAAGCTCTTTGTTAAAGAGATTGTTAAATTACATGGGGTTCCTACTTCTATTGTTAGTGATCGTGATCCATTGTTTACTAGTGGATTTTGGAAGAGTCTTCAAAAAGCTTTAGGAACGAAGCTTAATTTTAGCACCGCTTATCATCCTCGGTCCGATGGACAAACCGAGCGCGTGAATCAAACTCTTGAAGATCTTCTTCGTGCATGTGTTCTTGAAGATTTTCCTATAATAATAGCTTCCAATCTAGTATTGGTATGGCACCTTTCGAGGCACTCTATGGAAGGCCATGCCGATCTCCTTCTTGTTGGCTTGAGGCCGGTGAGAAGCTGGTTTTAAGTCCAGACTTTATTCGTGATTCCACAGAAAAGATTGAACTTATTCGACATAGGATGAAAGAAGCCCAGAGTAGACAAAAATCCTATGCCGATAACCGGAGAAGGAAGTTAGAATTTTCTGTAGGAGATCTTGTGTTCATTCGTGTTTCACCTATGAAAGGTGTTGTACGTTTCAGTCGATCGGGAAAGTTAGCGCCTCGATACATTGGGCCATTTCCTATCACCGAACGTATTGGTTCCGTGGCTTATCACCTTTTATTACCGGCTCAGTTTTCTGCTATGCATGACGTGTTTCATGTTTCTCATTTACGGAAGTGCCTTCGAGATTCCGATTCTATTCTTGAGTCCGGTGTTGTGGAAGAAATTGAAGCTTCACCTAATTTAACTTATAAGCAACATCCTATTCGTATTATTGCTTCGGAGGTCAAGAGCCTTCGAAATAAAGATGTTCCGCTTGTTAAAGTCCAATGGTTTTCAAATCTTAAGGATTGTTCTTGGGAATCTAGCGAGTTCATCGAGCGAACACATCCGGACTTACTTTCTCATGCTCTTTGAGGTGAACTTCTTGTTTCAAACTTCTTTTGTGTTGAATATGTTTTTATGGTTGTTACTATATATCTTCTTCTTAAGGATTGCGGGGACGCAATTTCTTTAAGGAGGGGAGTCTGTAACAACCCACATATTTGTCGATTTTATACTTAAATATTTCATTTAAATATTTTATCGATACTCGGAAGTTAGTCCGAAAAGCTACTTTTTGCATACGGTCGAATTAGGACTCGGGACCACTCCCATTGAGTTCAAAACGCCGTTTGCGACCTTTTTAAGTGTAAACTTTGATATGTTTGGAGTTAGTCAAGTTTTGCTACTTTTTCACTTTGGGTTTGGGTTTGGGTTTGGGTTCAGCCCTATGTTTAACTTATACTCAAATCTGAACCACTTTCCCCCCATTCACTCTCACTTCCTCCTCTTTTCAGTTCTAAGGCATCAATGGTGGGAGAGATGGGAAATTAAAACTCCAAAACCCTAGTCTTCCTTAGCAAATCCAACTTCTAGCTCCAAATTCAAGAGAACCCATTGGTAAGTACCTCCTTCATCTTCTCCAACTCTTTCTCCATTCAATTTCAGAAATTTCCTAAACCTAATTTAGGAAATGTTTCTCCTTTAAGCTTAGATTCAAGCTTGTTGGGTTGGAATTGAAGAGTGATTGTTCTTACCATTGCTCTATAGCTTCTTCTTCAATCGTTTGGGTTCAAAGGTGAGATTTTTATCTCACATCTTAGTCTATAATTATCTTCGATTGTTGGGTATGAATTCCTAACACTTATTTTTGTGCAATTGATTTTGGTTGGATTGATTTGGTGTATATTCCAATTTTTGGTGTTTTGAAATCAAAATCTATGAAAATCCTATTATGGATATTTTGACATTGATATTTGAGGCGTATCGAAGAGCCGTTAAGGCTGGGTTGACGCTCGACGTAATTCCTTAGTCGTTGTCGCTCGATCGATCGCTTTCG
This sequence comes from Allium cepa, assembly GCA_030765085.1. Classification (NCBI taxonomy): domain Eukaryota; kingdom Viridiplantae; phylum Streptophyta; class Magnoliopsida; order Asparagales; family Amaryllidaceae; genus Allium; species Allium cepa. The sequence continues at coordinate 546,953,805 of CM060942.1, forward strand.
GTATCCCTTTGGCCATTTCTGGCCTAGGTTCAAGGAATGCCCTGAACCCTTCATTCAGACGTCTGAAATGTAAGATTCAGACGTCTGAATATTGTTCTGGGAAGATTTCTATTCCCAGATTCAGACGTCTGAATATATGATTTCAGACGTCTGAGTTGGTTCATTTTGAAACGGAAAGGAAATAGGCTAAAAAGTGCCTATTTCAGACGTCTGGATTCAAGGATTCAGACGTTTGAATTCTGTCTTTGGAAAATATTTATTTTCCAGATTCAGACGTCTGAATCCTTGATTTCAGACGTCTGAATCTGCACTCTTTTTTCCTATTTGCCTATTCGCTTGAGAATTCCAATTTAAATCGATTCGTGATGATCTTATTTGTTGTTATCATTTATTATGCCTTTGATGACTCCTTTTTAGGGATTTTTGAATATCCATTTCGATGGATTCTTTATCGGTTTCTTTGGATTTTATTCACATCTTCGTATGTGAATTTTAGTTATTGATTGTTCCTACAATCTTCTTTGTGATTTGTCACTTTAAAAATATAAAGGTTTTCTATACTAGTAGTAAATATCAAAACTCTTTCTTTAAATGATTTCAACACTATTTTATTACAAAGCTCGTTTTCTGAAACCGACTTCTAATCTATTAGTATATAAAAACCTTTACCTCACTCGTATGAGAAATCTAATTAAACGGCTTAGTAAAACTAGTGGTATGAAACGCTTGCGTTTACTTCGTCGGTTAATTCTTGGACTTGTTCGATCTAAACTCTTGTGACAATTTTCTAGTGGAGATCTACAGTTTGTTCGTAAATATTTAAGTTAAGCAAGTGGTTGTGGGACATGAAGCTAAACTCATATATTTACTAGCTTAGTGTAATTGACACTTCTCGTTGATCATGACGATCATCTTTGTGATTTAGACTAGCAATGTGCGATGTCTCTTTGTCTGCGAGGGAGACTAAACCCCGTTTTGTGGAGTTTCGACTCAAATTGGTGGGGTAGCAACCCATGGTCTTCGGGCCGTTTGTGGAGCTTCGGCTCAATTTGTGATGGTTAGCAACCATGGAATTAGCGTTCCATTTGTGATACACGTGTTGGTGAGCTTTATGCTCCCGTTTGTGATAGGCCTTTCCCCTTTTTGTGATTTCTGGATTTCTTGAGATGATTTCTAGAATTTGTGTTTCACCAATTTTCGTGATTTTCATTGATAAGTTTTATCAATATTTGTGCATTGGTGAATTTGTGTGTCATTGACTTTCGTGATTGATATTGATAAAATCGTCAATATTTATGGTTTGGTGAACGAAATAAGGAGTATGACGTTTTTGGATCTTTGTGAAGATTTTTGTGATATTGATTAATCTCTTGTTGATTTTCAATTACTTATAAATATATCACAGCTTGGCATGGTGATTATTATGTGTTTAGTCGTACCTCTTATTCTATATCATGCTATCTGATATTTATAGCTAGACTGATCCGTTTATTATTTTCTTATTAAATAATACTCGAGTCAGACCAAGATGTTACAGGTGCTTCTACTTGACTTCTCCCCAGGGATTCATTACTCTGACTTTTGGCTAACTACTTAGATTAGTAGTTTATTTTATTGTATACACTTGAGATATAGACTCGTAGTTGTATTCTTTTGTATAGCACGTGTTGCTATTCTTTTGTATTATTGTGGATCTTCTTGACTACTACTCTGATGAACACTTTTATGTGTTATATATATTCATATCTTCTTCCGCCTTTGTGATATGAATTATCTATGACTGATTTGTGTTATGTTTATTTCTATTTTTGTTTCTGAAGATTATTATAGCCACTGTGTAGTAGCTTTGAGTTTGTATCGGTATGTCGGATTTCCTCTTGAAATAAAATGCATGTTATACTATCTGACATATCGGTGCTCGCGCAAAGAAATTACACGGATGGTCGCTCCTCAACAGCCTTATTCTCTGTGCTAGTTGACAACGTTACACCGTAGTGTCCTTGGCTAGCGTGGGTATAGAGGTGGGGCGTCACAATTAAATTCTTAAATGAATGTAATTTAAATAATGTTTAATTAAAGTTTAAGTAAAAATAAATTCTTAATTAATTAAGGTTTAAAATATGATTTTTGATTCAATTAAGATTAATTAAAGTTTAATTGAATTTTAAACGTATGATTTAACTAAGGTTAATTTATTCTAAAGTTTCTTTCAAACTCTATCAGTTGTTTATTTTTAGCCAACTTTCTTGTCTATGTAAATTATTTTAAAACCAAAGGATCTCTTGTCCATGCTATTAAGTAGCCAAATGAATTGAAGTAGTTATAACAAAACGTTGACATATTTTTATTGAAAGTAAGTCAATTTGTACTTATCATGAATACTGCATTTCGAAAATGTGATGAGTACAAGGCAATTAACTTCGATGAGCGGGTCATGATAATTTAAGCATATGGAACGTATGTTCATATGTAACATATCACACCCTGATAGTTGAATGGTTCACTGTAGTGCAACTTAATCCTTAAAAATTGTTGAACGTTGGTTTGGATAGACAGGGATCAGATATTCATTGCTATCTGAAAACCATTTCGAACCAACAGAAACATTCAAGTTGGAAATAGTGAAGGCGAGTACCAAGTTGTAGACTTTGAAGCACAAGGTTTATTTACGGTTAACCCTAAGAGTGATTCCAAAATAGATGTAGTGGAGATGGTGTCTTTGGTTCGTTCATCTTCTGAATGACTTGTATGGATGAGTGCTGACATTGTGTCAACCTATGGAAGGTAATGTTAGCATTCCAAGTGGAAATGCTATAGAAAAGGTAAAGACGTAGCCTCAAGCCTCATCAACAGAGAATAAGTAAACATAGAAGGTGCAACAAGGCTAAGTGGGTCGCTCTCATTAGGGTAAGGTCATCCCAGTTTAGTCCCTACTATCAACTCATGTATGCTTCTATACGGTTGCTGATCCTAACCAAGGGGTGATCTTATTCGGTACTATCTAGCATGGGGTAGGCCAATCTTGTGCTGGTAGGGGATCCCAACAAGGTCCTCTGTGTTATTTTATCTAGAGATGCACCATGATTGGTGGTACCCTAGTAGCCCAGTATTGTATGGAATCCATTTCCCAATTAGTGCATTCGGTCTTAGTTGTATACCTATTATGCTGGAATTTAATTAATGTAACAATTTGGGCTATATAAATTGTTAACTTGAAAGTCCTAGACATTATAATAATATCACTGGATTTCTACGTAAAGTGTTTTGGCTATCTTATGGTCAAAGCCCGTCCGTATTTATGTGCGGTGTTGTCTTAGGGGATACCTTTGATTTTCAAAGTGATTTATAAAAGTAAAAATTTAGTTGTTTTGAGTTTACTCACACTAGACCCATATATGACATGGAGTTTATTTTCTTTTCCCAAAAATCTTGGATGCTCAAATTTATATGAGTAGACAAGTGATCTAGGCATCTTAAAGAAGCATTTTGAAGGAGCTAGAGCTGGTGGCTTCACCGTTAGCTAATTATTTCTATTTTTGTTATGTTTATGTGTGATCTATACATTTTTATATGGCCAGATAGTTAAAACTGTCCAATTAAAGGTTGTAATATAATGGCTTTGATGTATTATTTTTATGGAAATGATAATATAATATCCTATGTTATCTATTATATGTTGTTCTGATACATGGTGTGATTCTATGATTGTGTGGTTTCTTCTTATCTATCTTTTTCTTCTACTTTTAATGACTCATCTTTCGATGTAAGAAAGGCGGTTGTCACATTTTGGTATCGGGGCCTGAGTTAAATGAACACCTAGGATTTGGTTGAGGTTAACTTCAAGAGTGTGTATTTATAATTTTTATTTGTATATATATATATATATATATATATATCTAATAGATAGATCAACTTGATAGGTTTGATCGCTACCCTTCTTTCAAGATTTATCTTGTTCAAGTAGTCTAAAAGTTATCTTGCAATGTCCAGGTAGTAAGACATGAGTAACAGATGCAGAAGAGGTAGGAGTACGGGTAGCACTATAACTATAAATGGTCGAACCCCAAATCCTGAAGGAGTTCACATCATTTGGAAGTGGTGTTGGAACATTAAGGAGACATGTCCTGAAGGTGAAATTTTCTAAGTGTCATTTTTGGCAATCAAAAGTAAGATTCTTAGGACATATTGTGACAAGAGAATGTAATTCAATTGATCCACTGAAGGTGGAAGCTGTTCAGGAATGGAAGCGACCTTAGACCCCTACCGAGCTTCGTAGTTTCTTAGGTTTGGCTGGATACTATAGAAGGTTTATTCAAAATTATTCTAAGATTTTCTCCCATTTGACTAAGCTAACTAAGAAGGAGAAGAAGTTTGTATGGAATCCAAATTATAAAGAAAAATTTCTAATATTGAAGAAGAGATTGACCGGTGCACTATTTTTGCCTGTTCTAGATGGAAATAGTGGATTCACGGTTTACACAGATGCTTTTGGAGTAGGACTAGGTGCTGTTTTGATGCAGCATGGTAAAGTGATTGTGTACGCTAGTAGACAATTGAAGCCTCACGAGAAGAACTATGCTATGCATGACCTGGAGTTGCTGATTGTTGTCTTTGCATTGAAAATGCAGAGACACTACTTGCTAGGTAAGGATCCTTCTATTCCTCTCAGTTTCTTTTCAATCTTTGAAGATTGTAGGAATAGGTTTTCTTTCTTTATTAGTTGAAAATTTTGAGCTCTTCATGGATCATAAATCCTTGATATATCTTTTTACTCAAAAGGATCTGAACCTGAGACAATAGAGGTGGTTGGATTTCCTGATGGCTTATGACTTGGATAGTCTTTATAAGCTAGAAAAGGATAATGTGGTGGCGAATGCCTTAAGAAAGAATGCCATTTTGACTCGAGGTTACCCCGACTCTCCTAGAAAGATTAGCAAGCAAACAAAAAGTGGACAACAATTCAGTGGCGATCATAAGGAAGGTAGAGGAAGGGCAATGTACCAGTTTTAAGATTGATTACCGAGGAGTTTTGAGGATGAATGGGTGGATCTATGTATCGAATGTCAACGATCCTAGGCAGAAAGTCTTGTTAGAATGCCATTGTTCTAAGTTGAGTATCCGTCCAGGTGTCTCAAAGATGCAAAGGGATATGAAGCGGATGTTTTAGTGGACGGGAATGAAGAGAGATATCTCTATCTTTGTTAGTAGGTGTCCGTGCTGTCAACAAATCAAAGGTGATCATCAGAAGACAGCCGGATTATTACTACCTTTGGAAATACCTAATTGGAAATCAAAAATCAGTGGATTTCATCGATGGTTTACCCAGAACCAGAAAAGGAAATGAAGGAGTACGAGTTATCATGGATTGGTTAACGAAGAGCACACATTTTATCCCGGTAAAACCAACGAGGACCGCTGCTTCTTTAGCTGAAATTTTTATGAGAAAGATAGTTAGATTGCATGGAGTTCCTATAAGTATAGTAAGTGATCAAAACCCCATATTTACCAGTCAATTTTGGGAAGCATCGCAAGCAACTCTAGGAACAAGGTTGAGCTTAAGCACAATATATCCCCTCAAATAGACGGACAAATGGAGCAGGTGAATTGGATTCTAGAGGATCTCTTGAGAGCGTGTATTTTGGATTTTGGTGGATCACGGAAGCATCATTTGCATTTCGTTGAGTTATCCTATAAAAATAGCTTCTAAGCAAACAACAAGATGGCACCTTATGAAGCCCTATATGGAAAACTGTGCAAGTCACCAGCATGATGGGTTGAGATTAGAGATAGACTAGTGCTTGGACCGGACATGATCCGAGAGGCCACAGAAAAAGTTGCAATGATTAAGAAAAGAATGAAGGATGTCCAAGGTCACCAAAAGAGTTATGCTAATAAGAGGCAAAGAGATTTGGAATTTGTGGTTGGAGACTTGGTGTTTGTAAATATTTCACCAATAAGAGGAGCTGTTAGATTTGAAAAAGCTAGAAAGTTAGCTCCAAGGTATATCAGACCTTTTCGTATTCTTGAGAGAATCATATCGCTTTCTTATATGGTCAAGTTGCCAGATAGAATGGCACGTGTTCATAATGTGTTCCACATGTCTCATTTGAAGAAATGTTCATGATACATCTTTGATTGTGAAGCCATCAGTTCAAAAGGAATTGGAAATAGAACCAAACCTGACAGTGGTTAGACATCTAGTTTAATTTATGGATCAGGATGAATAGAGGTTTCATAATAAGGTGGTGCGAATAGTTCAAATTCAGTTGAGTGAGGATACAAAAACTGCACTTGGGAGACTATTAGTCGTATGATAGAAGCCTATCTTGAGTTGATGTTAGGATAGCTAATCGTAGGTTGTATGTATACTTTATTTTGTTTGATATGGATGCTTTGTGCATGTCCTGTACGTGTTTTATGATATGAATATATAGCTTTTTCATAACTTGAATTATCTCCTTGCTGCTAATTTCAGGACGAAATTCTTTTAAGGGAAAGAGTGTAACGACTCAAAATTTGATAGCTGTTTAAACAAATATTTAGTTATATTTTTAAATAATTAATAAATGAGTTTTTATTAACAAACAAAACTATTTTAAATAATAACTATTTATGGTAAAATCATTTTCAAAAATTCATTTACCACTATATATAGTTCATAGAGAAATACAAAATCCGACTAGAAATTATTTTTCGAAATATCATTTTTTTTCATTAGTTAAAAATTATTTAAAATATCATAGCACTATTGTAACACATAATACACATTATAAACTATCTTAACATCGTGTGTACATGTATATATGCATATACATGTTTCCTCACTTAAGTATATAAACATATAAGATTTTATTTATCAAAAGAATATATATATATTAACATATAAAAAAAATTCCAACTCATAGTACAAAAGCATGGCCTGAATAGTTGCATGAGGGGGAATACTAGAAGTGGACAGAATTAGGGGAGGAGGAGAAGGAGTGCATGCATACATGTATATTAAATTATATACACTTACACATTTTTTATTTAATTTCCTAATCCTATGTATACCACTACTCTTTCATGTTCTAATTTTTTAAACCCTCCTCTTTATTTCAAAATTCCTAAGAGCTTGAATTAACATATCCATGGCTTCTCTTCATATCTTCTAACTTGAGAAAAACCACTTTATTTCCACTTAAAAACACTTCTGCACATATTTTAACACCTTCTCTTTCAAAATACAAGCAACCATCCACCAAAACACCCCATAGTCGTACCCAACAGCCTTAGGCCGAGCCCAAACACCATGTGTCTGAGCCCATTTAAAGTGTTCAAGGGTTTGGAGTTTCAAGTTTGCAAGATCCTAAAGTTGTTTAAAGTTTTAACAAAAATTCGCCTTGAATTAGTAAGGTTTTGGTAAGTAAAACTCTTGTTTTTGGAAAATAAGATAACTTGATTTTGATGAACTATATGTTATGAAAATATAATGGTTATTATGTTGAAATATCATATTGTTTTGATGGCATATGATAATACGTTTGTGTTTGAGTTTGGATGTTAAATGATATGTTTGGATATGGATATGTGGATGGTTGGTTATGATGTGATGGTAGTGTGTTTGTGAAACAAAACAAAGTGTATGTGACTATTGATGCTAAAAATGGGCATCAACACCAATAGAATCTCATGGAGATTAAACAAAGAATAGAACTAAAAGAAAAACAAAATAAAGTAAATGAACACTTAGATTTTTATAGTGGTTTGGCAATCTTGGCTAACGTCTACTTCATATTTTTATTGATCTTTCGCTTGATTATGATTACAAGAATGTTTGGATCAGTTGGGATCCATTAGTACAAAAGCGAAGAACAAAAATGGCAGCACCTCGGAACAAAGAGCAGGATCCCATTTATGACGTCATGTCTGCTGTATTTATAGGGGAAGATGTGCACGGATTGGACCGAGATTTCGGCAGAAGATTCAGGAGACCAAGACGAGGCGAACCAAAAATTGGCAAGCCCATCGGGGTCCACAAGATCTATACCGATTCCTATAATGCATCCAAATGGGCCGAGATCCTTATGAGGGATGCCCTATGATGTAAGCTACTTACTTCCCAAATTTCGTCCAGTTCCGACGTATAATTTGGAGATATCACATTTTCCATAATGTAGTGTTGCTCAAATTCTGATTTCTATCGATCCTTCTAGAGGGATAGGTATCGATCCCTCTAACTTGCTCCAAATGCCATTCCATCCTTATGGGGTGTTCCACACGTCCTAATTAGCTAATACTCCAAGTTTCATGTTGATAGCATCTGTAGATTTTGAGTTATTGACCTATCATTGTTGCGATATGTAGTAAAAGCTGAATATGGACAATCCCTTTTATATTCATCCCTTTTGATAGGTGAAGTAATTGGCCCATAACTTGAACATTTGAACTCCAAATTGACTTGGAACTTGGAATGTTGCCTCATCGGACCTTCATTGTTGCTGTGTATCGTTCTTACTAAGTTTGGTACATTAATTGAGGATATATGTCGATCCCCTAAGGAAAGGGATATGCACTAAACCCCCGCCTAGGGGAGGCATTACTCCAAACTTAGAATTTACTGGAGAGTCTATCTGTTAGACTCGGTTTATCGTTGCTTCATATCATTACTTGCGCTTGATCTTTGAGCCTAATAATTATCTCTTCAGATTGTCTTCCTCGATGATCGCTTAGTATGACTTGTCCAGTCAGTCTGAATATAGTTGGACCAAAAGGCCGGATAACACTTGCCCTCCGAAGTATGCCCTGTTGCATACATGGCTTGCTTTGAATCGAAGAAAGTTAGAGTCGCTAGAAAGAAATCCATCCGTTGCATGTATAGTCATTATCCTTCCATTATATCCTCCAAAAGTGTTGTATCCCTCTTTGATCGTCATGATGCTTGGTCGATTTCCAATGGCATAAATTCAGGATTGTATTCCATCGGTTTCTTTCAATGTCTGGTTCTATAGGACTAGCAAGATTTGGCTATCTGATCTAGCCTTTTCTTTAATAACTCCAAGTGAAAATTCAATTTTTGTCAATTTTAAGAAGTGGAATTTTTTGAATACACGTGCATGTTCAGGTACATGTTCTTGTCATTGGCTCCCAGGTGCATTTATACACTCACGATCCGTCACTAATTCCATCTAATTTAATTGCAATTGGATCATAATTTTTGGTTTATATATTATTTTATAACGGAATAGGGGTTGTAAAAGGTCACTCGATCAGAGGAGACTTCAAGTTCTACAAGGATGATGGCCTCGAAACCGTAGACATGGTTGAACGGAGTGTATCGTAGACTTGTGGGTGGTTCTGTAATGTTTCTTTAGAACAGATTTTAGGATTTTGTTCATAGCTTCAACCCATCCATTTCCTTGCGGGCGAGCAACTACTGCAAATCTCTTTTCAATATGATGCTGACAATAGAAGTTTTCAAATTTAGCGCTGTCGAATTTGCTTCATTACCAGTTATTCGTAGTAGGTCATAATGACAGATGACATTTTGGACAATGAAGTTAATTATCTTCCTCATGTTGATCGTGGTTAAAAGTTCTGCTTCAACCCATTTGGTGAAGTAATCAACTATGACGATGGCGTATTTCGCATCACCTTTAGGATCGGCAAGAAGATGATGATGTCAATGCCCCCAAGTGGAAAACAGCTATGGACTAGCCATTTGAGTAATCTCCATCAATGGGGCTCTCAGAATTTTTGCAAACATCTAGCACTCACGGCATTGTCTAAGGTGATCAGGTGCATCTCGATTGACATTGGCTAGTAATACCCAGTCGCTGCATTCTTCTTCATGGAATTCTCTCAAGACTCATTTGATATGATCATGGGTGATACACCAAATTAGGAGGATGGATAAAGTCCTTTCTAAACATGACTTCTTCTTGGACGATTCAGCATGGAGCTTTGAGGAGAATCTATTGTCTTCCATTCCACCATTTAGGAAGAATTCCCCATTGTAGATGATCTTTGATAGGAGTCATCCATGACCCCTTTTCTGGCTCCGTCTCCAAGATCTAGTGATCTCCATCTGTCAATGCTTGGAATATTAAGTACTTTGATCAAAACAATGTCTATTGGTTACGCATACACAGAACTGGCCAGCTTGGCCAAACTTAACTTTTTCTTTTTTTTCACCGAGGATGTGTGCAATGATGTAATACTCAAAGTGGCTAGTAGGTCTTGGACCCGGTCGAGATAAGGAGAAAGATGCTAATCTCTAGCAAAATTATCTTTCTCGACATTGCGTACTGCTAATTAGGAATCGCAAAGATTGTAAAGCTTCCACTGTAGTTTTCTAGCAAGTTTGAGGCTGGCGATCAAGGCTTCATACTTGGCTTTATTGTTTGTTGTAAGGAAGTCGAGTTTCAGGGCGTAGCAGATCTATCGTTTCTCAAGAGTCATTAAACAACTACGGCACCAGAACACTAATCATTTGATGCTCCATCCATGTACATTTTCCATCTGCTGGTTGGTTCTTCGCTGCTGTTCGAATAGTCGTCTAATGCAGTAAATTCAGATGTGAGGTCTACTAATTTATGTATTTAGATAGCTCTTCAAGGGAAATAAGTGATATCGAATTGGATTTGTTCGATATTCCATTTGAGTAGTCTTTTAGATGTCTCAAGTTGTTGGATGACCTATCGTAACGACTGTAGTCATAGACTTTAATGGGATGAGCCCGAAAGTAAGAGCGGAGCTTTCGTGATGAAACCAATAGGCATTACAGGAGCTTTTGTAGCTTTGGGTAGTCTTATCTTAGTACCTATCAATCGCTTGGTTACATAATATACTGGTCTTTAGATTAGGTTATGTTCGCATAGCATTGCAACATTCATGGCGTGTGCCAACATGGCTAAATTTATGTATAAATCTGTATGATCCGCCAACTTTGACAAGATGAGAGGTCTCTTTAGGTGGTTCACTAAAGCTTGGAATGTTAATTTACAATCATGTTTCCATTCAAAATTCCTTTTCCATCTCCTGATTAGGTCGAAGAAGATAATACACTTGTCAGTGGCCCTGGAGATAAATCAGCTTAGGGCGATGACCTCCCATTTTGACTCTATACCTGCTTGATTATCTCCGGTACCTAGATGTCTTTTATAGCCTGAATCTTCTTAAGGTTGGCTTCGATTCTTCGGTTAGAATTGAGCGTATCTACTAAGTCATCGATGTGGTCGTTTAATCGTCGTGACTTCACAAGCATATCATCCACGTACACTTCCGTTGATTACCTAATCCAGTCTTTGAACATCCTATTGACCAGTCTCTTGTAAGTAGCTTCAGCATTAGTTAGTTTAAATGGAATTACATCATAAAAGTTTAACCCTAGATCGATAATGAAGCTGATGTGCTTTTGGTTGATGACGTGCATGAGGATTTGGTTGTAATAGAGTAAATATCCATACACAAAAGCAGTTCATATCCAACGCTGAGTCTACCAGCTAGTCGATTCTCGAAAGTGGAAAGTTGTCTTATTGGCATTCCTTATTCAGGTCTGAGTAGTAGATGCATGACCACTACTTTCCATTAGCTTTCCTCACAAGAACTAGATTGGTTACCCATTTACGGCAGAGGGTGTTGCGGGTAAACCTGTTATTTTTGAGATTATCCACTTCCACTTTAAGTCCAACAGACCTCTTCGGATTCATGATGCGTTGCTTTCATCTCATCGGGGTATGCCTCGGGTCGATATTTCAATGCATAGCTCACGATGGTCGGTGAGATCACATGTATGTCAGAATGGGTCCAAGCAAACACATTAAGATTCATTCAGAGAAAGCTAGCTAATTACTTCATCATCTTTGCTCTAAGCCATGATCCGATCTTCAGTACCCACGATGGGTCACCATGGATAACTGTAATGTCAATTATCAGTTCAGCGGGTGCAGCCTTGGGTTCTATGAGTTCAAATGTAACTATTTCATGCAACAATCAACGTGGAACCTAGTTGGGATGGTCAATGATGATGGCCACTCCGGTGAATTGCAGTGTCTTGTCATGAGTTATTAAGTCTGATAATGAAGGGCTCTAAATGATTTGAGTTATTATCTGCAAATGGCCAAAGATTTAGCTTAGAAGCACGTTGAAGAAAATGTCGAGTAGGGGTCATCTCGAGTTGCATGCCGCTGCATAGCTGGTTCTTGCTTTGGGTTTGAATCTACTTGTGTATTCGAGTAACGTGTTTTCCATTCGCTATACCGGCGAACTGTTGCTCGTCATTTAGGTTGGAATGATAGACAGTTGCCCATGAGCTTGGGCATCAATTCGATAATTCTATATCTAGGCATCCTTTCGGTCGTAGTCTCGAGTGGTTGTAAACACTATATATAAGTTATGATATTGAGCTATCATAGTCGGTCTTTGGATGATCACACCTCTGCTCCCAGTCTTAGGTTGATAAATGTACTACGTGGACAGTCGAGTCTCGTCCTAGTTATGTTTATACTCACACCTAAGCTCCAAAGACATAGAAATGATCATTGAATGGTCGGTTCGTATTCATCTTGTTTCTCGCTCGTGCCTTAAAGTCTAGGGTATACATCGAGTAGTAGGAAGGCAATCCATGTCCACTTCAGCTTTACGCTCTTTACCGTTGAATCGCGGGATCAGGTTAGTTGATAGAAGGCCGAGTCTCGCCTATCCTAGATTGTATTCTGGTTTTTCCTTCCAGAGGGAATACTTTGATGCTCCATCAGATTTCGGGCATGATTTGGGTACTGGATGGTTAACCATGTCCACATTGATTCATTTTCTCTAATTAGATCTAGGAGTAGAGTTGTCTCAAGTGTAGTCGGGTCATCCTTAATCAGTTTCATATTGCTCCTGACGGATTGAAGGATGGCGCTGGAGAATTAATGATCAAGTATTCATGGTTCATTCTCATTTCCACACAGTGGTGATCATAGTTTTTCGTGAGACACCCAAGTCACATCTGTTTGTCTTTGGTGCGGATCGATATTGACCCTCGATCTGATGGTACAATATAGTCGGTCACCCGTAACTTCGGATGTTTTTTGATTGGTTTTGTATTGAGGCCTCCTTGCAGTCATTGCTTTAAGTTGTAAAGAATACCAAGCCAGAGCTATAATGAGCTGCCATATTCAACTTTTAGTAGTTTGTACTCCTGCACCCAGTCTTGGGTTAGCATATTTAGTTCGTGGATGGTCGAATTCAATCCATAATGAGTTTATACTTCTCTTGTCGAGTTCAAGTTGGAGTTTATGGAATAGTGATTGGTTGAACCATTCTCGTCTATTTGTTTATACTCATTTCCACACCCTATGGATAAGTAAGTTTATTGGCGGGTGGTCGAACCACACCCAATTTGTGTTTATGCTCCAATCTGCACTCCGGAGACTTAGAGTTTTCTCGTCTGCAGTCGAGGACTTAGAATATTCTAGTTCGTAGTCGGGGACTTAGATTTTTTGTCGAGGACAGTCATGTTTCCACCCAAATGGTTTATACTATGGTCCGCAGTCGGGACTTAAAGTTTTCTAGTATGCACTCAAGGACATAGAATTTTTGAGTCCACAAATGGGGACTTAGGATTTTCTAGTGCGCGGTCAAGGGCTTATAAATTTCTCCGTGGGCAATCGTGTTTCCGGCCGAATGGTTAATACTCTAGTCCACAGTCAAGTACGTAGAGTACTCTAGTCCATAGACGAGGACTTAGAGTTTCTGTCGTGGGTAATCGTATTTTCAACCATGGTAGTCGTCTCTCTACCGAATGGTTTATACTCTAGTCCGCATTCGGGGACTTAGAGTACTTTAATCCGCAGTCGGAGACTAGATTTTTTGTCATGGACAGTCGTATTTTTGCCCATGGCAGTCGTTTCTCCACCGAATGGTTTATACTCTAGTTCACAATTGGGTACTTAGATTACTCTAATCCGTAGTTGGGAACTTGGATTTTTTGTCATGGACAATCGTGTTTTTGCCCATATGATTTGTATATTATTTTTCGTGTCAAGGTAAAGGTTGTCGAATGAATGGCCGAACCACGTTCATCCATGGAATGGGATTCTTCCCCCAGCATTTAGGAAAACTTGGCAAACAGACGGTAGATTCTCGTCCACTTGGTAATTGTGGCTCTTCCCATTAATTCGAGGAAGATGGTAAATGGTGGATGATTGGATCACATTTGTGCTGGGGTTGGATAATCAAGCCTTGCATAATTTTCTCCCTATTCTTTCTAGAAAATGGATACAGTGAGTTATTGAGCAAACAATTAATTCACCTCTATTTGAGGCTGCAATTATGTTCATTCGTTGAAACCTATGGTTAAATAGTTGGCAGTCCATCACGGCTACTCCAAGTCAGGCTTTCAAACTGCCCCTTATGTTCAAGGTAGGAGGTGATGTGTAGATGATCAAATCACATCCACTCTAGTTAGATCCTGGCATCATTGAGCTTCAGGAGAGGAATATGTATTTTTCTGAAATTTATTTTATGACCCGAGGAGTGGATGATCGGACCACATTCGTTCCAAGCCTTGCTTAGGTATCTAAGTTAAATATCAAGGTCGATGAATGGATCATCTGTCGTTCCACTTTGTATTGGGTTCTGGACATGACAAGCTTATCCATCTCTAGTCCTTGGCCCCAAATCAAAGGCATATGGTTGCCGATGAGCAGTCAAATCATGCTTGTCTTAATGAAACTATACTAGTCCAATCACGGTCTATGGGGATTGGATGGCAGCCAACTCTGAGTACTTAGTCACATGCATCGTTTTGGAAGTAGTTTAGTTTAAGTCGGCCATAGTTCACTGAAAAATTGAAATAGAAATAGAAATAATTCAAAGAAGATAGAAATAATCTCATGGATAAGTGAAGCAGCATAGTGTGCTCGCTATTCAACTTTGCCCCTATCTCCTTTCAGCGGGATATCGACCGTCAGCAGTCCAATTGATAATCAGAATTCTTTATTGATAGGCATCGAATTTTCCATGCCCGCCATTCTGCAGGGATTGCATATACTATTGAAGCTTTCCTTTCCGAATCAGCTTTCCAATCACACCTCAGAGGTGTTTGTAATTTCCAGTGTTAGGATCGTGCACATCTTGGAATATACAACATTCCCTTGGATTTTCTCTTGGCTTCGATGGAATCTCTCAAGGTTGGCTTTCAGTACTTCTTTGAATCATGAGTCTCTAAGTAGATGTGATCGATTGAATCGTTTAAAGGAGTATATGAGTCGAATTTTGAGATCATGGGTCATCTCCTAGAATCCGAGTCCTTGGTAAATGGGCCTCTATTGTTCTTTCTCCTTGTCTGCTCTACCTCCTCCTTGCTTTGGTTCTGATTCACTTTGTAACAGAAAATGATCCGAAGTCGTATGAAGGCTGTCCAGCTAACTAGCTACCAAAATCTATCTGGAGGTCAATTTCCCTCATCAAACTATCAGTATGATATCCTTGTTGGGATTGCTCGCTTTAGTAACGACGACAACACTGAATCTCTACAGGAAGTCTATGAGTGGCTCACCTAGCACCTAGAATAAATTGGATAATGACATCACATCCTTGGTGTGAGGCACGCGCATTCTGAATTGCTTGATAAACTTCTGATCCGGTTGATTGAATGAGGAGATGGATTTGGGCGATAATCGCATAAGTCGCATGATCGATACACCTTCGAGGAACATAGGAAAGCATTTGCATTCTATGGCACATATCACTTTAGTAGAATTCACATGCCTCTCGAATTTCATGAGATGTAGTCCATGGTTGGTTTTCCCTAAATAAACCAATATGTTTAGTACATCGATCTCCTTGGATATTTTGCACATCGAACGGCTTCAATGAATAGGCTTCAACTAGGGGAGATGCTTCAGTCATCGTCAATCCAGTTCATTTTTAATTTATGGCTACTTGTCTTTCTTGTGAGTGCTGCATGCATGCTTGAGATATTAGTAAAGCAAGATGGACCGGTATTGATGGATCGGTGCTAAGTTACTCGAAGTTGGACCTAAGAAAATATGCTATTTGCTTGGAGTCAGTAATTGGTTTGCTTGGACTCATGGAATTCGAAGTGCTGGGTCAATGAAGAACAGTGCTTGGAGTAATCTTGGCATTTGCTAGGAGAAAATATTGGTTTTACTCAAGTTCGGCTTTTGGCTAAAGTTTCTTGGGTTTACTTAGAGTCATCACCTATGTTCTCTAACCTTTAGGAGTATCATTTGAGTAGCGGTTACTTGTCCGTTCCTTGGTTGCAATTCAGAATCTACCTCTTGATCCTCTATCCCACGGTCAGCCACAGGACATAAAGAAAGTGGATAGAATGTACTATGTGTAAGTTGAGTTCCGAATCCAAAATGTGGGGGCACTACACTACGGTATGGTTTTTTGTTGAGTTTGGATTTGATATTTGGATATGAATATGTAAATGGTTGGTTATGATGTGATGGTAGTGTGTTCGTGAAACAAAACCAAGTGTATGTGATTGTTGACGTCAAAAATGAGCATCAACACCCATAGAATCTCATGGAGATTAAATAAAGAATGGAAGTAAAAGCAAAACAGAATAAAGTAAATGAACACAAAGATTTTTATTGTTGTTCGGCAACCTTAGCCTACGTCCACTTCATGTTTCTTTCACTTGATTATGATTGCAAGAATGTTTGGATCAGTTGGGATCCATTAGTACAAAAGTGAAGAACAAAAATGGTAGCACTTCGATGGAGAGAGCAGGAACCCTTTTCTGACGTCGTGCCTGCAGTATTTATAAGGAAAGATGTTGCGACGACCCACCTTTTTGGACAGTTTAAATCAATGATAAACCACACACGACAAACTCAAACCATTCAAAAGGAAGGATTGTCGATGAGGTAAACAAGAAAATAAGAGAAAGGAATGAAATCAAAAATACAAAATGTCACAGCTGAAAGAAAAAATATAATAATCAAATAAACAGTTCATGAAGCTATTTTACAAATAACATTTGATTACACTTTTACAATACAATCAGAGTTATACATACAGCAGGTTAAATAGGATAATGCAGTGTAACAACATGATATGATGGAATAATACTAATAATATAACATACCAAACTCTGTCTTCGTCCTCTAGAAATGAAGTCTTCAATGCTGAAATGCTCAGGTTGACCTGAGCATAATGAAAAGACAAAACACTCGAGTAGAATTAAAAGATCTTATATAAGTTAAATCAATATCAATAAATATCAGTGTGACGACTTTAGAGATGTTTATGGGATTTTACATCTCCTATCCAGTGTATAATGTGCATGCAGTAACTTAAAAGATGTTTAGGATTTCCATCTCTTAACGATCCGTTAAACTATTTATACGTAGTAATATACGCTATATAGATAGTGTCTATCACTAAAGTAAAGTATTAAAATAGCGTTAAGGCGTTATCCATATCCCCCTTAGCATATTTTTATAAATGTCGTAGTCTATTCAGTACTATAAACTCCACCAAACCGGTGGGATATCAGAGAGCACTCCATAGGTATGATATAAACCAAAATCATAGTAGGCTCGATAAGGTATATGACAAGACACACGAGGCAATTCCCAGTGTAGAATTCTACCGTTTTGCACTTCCGTGCTCGCTCACCTCGGAACACACTCTCATAATCAAATCGAGGGTAGCCACCAAATCAATCACAAAGTAACAGATATAGTATCGAAGAAATGTACCTGATTGGAGGAGTGACTTCATTTGTCCCGGTATAGCTCTTATTTTAGTCATATCAAGCTGACTCGAGGGGTCAGGTCTGCATTCTTACCTCATACCAGAAGCGTTCGCCAAACCATGCTACTTCTTTCTGGATTCTCCACCACATGCACAATTGTTAAATTGGTTCCGGAATTGGCAGAGAGTATGACAATATCCAACCACAGTCTCTTTGACAACCAATCGTTAAATTTTTCATACCGTGGTCATTTTATAAAACAATTATATAATAAATCCAAAAGTATAAATATCTTCATAAATATCGAGGAAGATTTCTTTCAATCAATTTTGAAAATAATTTGTAAATCTCTCTTAAACCATTTATAAACTATTGATATGCTTTATTACCATTTATAAAGCTACTTATAAATTCCAAAACAGATTACAACTCTTCCCATTTTCATGAACTCTACGCAAATTCCTTTAAACGCTTCCAAAATAGCTTTGTACAAGTTCTTTTATAAAATCCTTTAAAACCATTTTAAAATCCTTTATAATTTTTTTATATATTTTTTTATAAAATCCATTATGAAGACTCTTACAATACTTTTATAAATTCCTCACAAAACCTTTTACAAAATTGTAGAATCTTTTACAAAAATATTTTATCTATTAAAATTATTATAAAAGTCTTATTTTATTATCTTAAATAAAAACTATATTTATTATATTAAATTAAATTTAAAATATATATAATAAAACTATATTAAATAATTTATTAAATTAAATTTTAAACTATTTAAATTATATATTTAGAAAGTAAACAAAATTATAAGCTAAAATCTTAAATTTACATTTAAAACCGTATATTAACTTATAATTTGAAACCTTAAAACATATAAAATAAATTATTGTCCAATATAAATATTAAATAAAATCATTAAATTAAATTTGAATTTTTTTTTATAAATCAAACATACTTTATTATTTAGAAAATAATTTAAAATCGACCAACGGTGTCCGTATATATTTTTCTACCATAGGGTCATGTGATAGAGTATGTATCATTGCAACCCTAAAATAGTTAAATTTTCTAGATATTTATCATTTCAACCCTAAAATAGTTAAATTTAAATTGAAATAAAATACAAGGTAAAATAGTAATTAATTCGTCACCTCAAATACGTCCACAATGAAACGTGAACCCATCGCTAGCTCCAGCCTCCCATCATTGACCACTATATTCTCCATCAACACGCTGCCGATCAAAGCTCTAAGACCACAGTCGAGCTCGCCTCCTCCATCTCTACCTTCAGCCAGAAGGCCCTTGCCTCCGCCGCCGCCTAAGGAATCCGCCATCTCAATGAAGTTAGGGTTTTTCGAACACTAAACCCAAAATTCCCACCACCTCCATCGACAATAGAGGATTCGACTACTAGCGTTCAACTCCATGCAGCAAACTCTACAAAACCCCTCAATAATTTCAGAAATCGTCGCTCGAATCAAAAAAACCCTATTTGCATTAGGGTTTCGAGATCATTGATTTTGACCGCTGTTTGCCATTGATCTGAGCGTCATTTCCAAAAACGGACAATTTCTGTGGATTCATGTCTTTGAGAGCTTTGCAACGATATATAATTTGATATGGTTTGAATAGTTTAAATTTTCAATTTGAATTTGAATTTGGAATTTGGGTTTTGGAATTTCTGGCATTGAGAAGGAGGGACGGATGAAAAATAGAAGTACATGCAGAAAAAAATGAAAATGAGAAACGGCTAGGGTTTATAACAGCAAATATATAGGCAGAGATGGATAAGAACAAATGGAAAGATCGAATTGGGTCGAAACGATAAAACGACCCGAAAAGCCTATTTTGTTTCAGAAACGAAAGTAGGTCTTCCAATATATCAAAATATAAGTTTTGACATTTTTAAACTCAATGGAACTAGTTTCAAACCCTAATTCCATTGTGTATAGATGTTAGCTTTCAAAATCAAATTATATTCATTTAAATTCCATTAACGATCTCTACACGTTTCAAACTCACACGATCAAACGGCAAGTCTGATCACTACGAAACTTGAAATCCTATAATACTTCAGTGTTATGGATTCGATGAAACCGGTTTCGTCGAAATTCGAGACAGTGGCCAAAATGGCTAATTTTCACGTTAATTAAATAAATTATTATTAAATTGATTCAGTCGCCTTTAAATTCAAATTCAAAAATTAACTTTTTTATCATTCTTGATTACATAGAAATGAATAATCTTTTAAAATACAAAATTCCATATTAAATCCAAGATTTAAATAATACATTACTTTCAGCGTTCAATTACAACTGTAGTAAACTCCTATTAATTATATCTCAATTTCAATCAATTTCTTTTATTTCGATCTACGGTCTTATTATTGAATCAACTATTGCCTTATGAATATAATTATCATTAGTTTACATTTTATTACATTCGTATTCTACAGTCATCATCCTTTACCATATTAATTATAATATTTCAATTGCACTAATTCCATTAATTATCGGTTTAATTCCTTATTTACAATTATAACCAAATTAACTTTATTTAATTAATTGAAATTACATTAAAATAGTTGTAAATAAAATTCAAACAACATTATTAAATCATATCTAATATTTTTTCTCATAAATAAATTATAAAATTTAATTCCTCATGGCATTAAATTTCAAAATCTTATTTATTTTGATAGTTTTAAATTATCAAAAATACGGATCATTACACTTTCCCGCACTCAAAATTTTTCGTCCTCGAAAAGGAACAAGAAGGAGTTAAGAAACTTGACGTACTTTTTATTTGTTCAAATTATTCAATTTATAAATACTTTAATTTACATAATTAAATTTAATAGAAGTTTGAAAATAACTCAATTTTCACAAAAATTTCTAAGTCCTAAATTCACGAAAAATTTCAACAAAGTCTCCTTTGTACGGATAGGTCCGAAAAAATAATAAAATTAATAATTCTAATATATATGTATTATATTCCAATAATAAATATCCCAAACTATGGAAAAAACAATAAAATATCATTCCAAAACCATAATCCAAAAACGTGCCTATTTTTCGGGCAAACAACTTCATTTATGAAACCAAAAGCAGTAGTCATTACTTCCATAAACTTGTATTTCACTTATATAATCCAAAAGAGTTAAAACCATGTAAAGTAAAATTGTAGTTTTTACCATCAATAACAAAGCAATACAACACGAATAATAAGCATATGCAAACAAAACTGCATGACCATTACATGTAACAAGGAATCAATCATATATCCATAGCAGCCAAAACGAATGGTTTGTTCAGGTTCAGAAACTTTCCATCGTACAAGGGTGAGAAATAAACTATCAAGTGTATCATGCACTCAACAGCCTTAGATAATTACTTAATAGATTGTTTATACAATCTTAAACAATTTAAAGCATCTTTTCCCAAACTTTCCATTATCTAAACAATAAATAAAATTAAATATTACTTTGAGTTCATTCTATTGGTCTCTTTTCACATTATTTACCTTTTATTTATTTTCATTCAATCATTAAATATCATCACTTGTTATATTACATTACTTACGTAACTTATTTCCCATTCAATATTTAAAATCATTAATAAATAAATTTCTTAAAGTATTATATTCATTTCATTGCGGTTATTTCACATTTATTATTTACTTATAACCTTGATATCTATTTTAATATTAATATTTATTGATGAATCATCATAGTCATTTTATTGAGTTTATAATCATTTAATTGAACAACATTTACTTTTTACTATTTAATTTAATTACAAGCATTTCAAAATATTAAATTTTGTTTATAATATTCTTGTAACATCTTAAATTTTCATTTATAAAAATATATTCATTTTAAAGCATTTTTGTTATTAAGCTTTTACTTGTATAATATTCTATTACATATTCATAATTAACATTTCAATTTTTAAATTTTTCTGGTAAGTTATTTATATGTTTTGGAATGTAACCGAGTGTTATACAAATATTTTTCATTCA
This sequence comes from Allium cepa, assembly GCA_030765085.1. Lineage (NCBI taxonomy): Eukaryota > Viridiplantae > Streptophyta > Magnoliopsida > Asparagales > Amaryllidaceae > Allium > Allium cepa. Next base: position 546,975,532 of record CM060942.1, read on the forward strand.
TTTTAACTAGCAAAAATGTTCAATAATTTACATCTTCTAAATTTCATTACCCTTTAATTTACAAGTGACAAATCTTAAATTTCTTTACGGTTTCATTAATCACTCAGCTTCTAGTTTCTTATTTTTCATTTTAGAAGTTTTCAACTATTAAAATAGTCAAGATTTCATTTCCTTATAATAATTAGAAATCATTGATTAAAAAATTTTAAGAACTAAATATCGGCTTCCATTTCAAATCATCTTGAAATAATATATAATTATATCTTTTAATATATCGAATCATGCATAGGAAATTTAAAATAAATTTTTCTTAACAAAACAAATGTGTAGTAAAACTACTACAGTGGTCTTCCCATATTGAAATTCTTAAATGAATGTCGATGATGCCGGAGTCATCACCAAAATTATATTCCAACGACAAAAGAAGGGAGAACAGAACTTATTTCCTTTTAAATTCTTTTAAAACATTTCTTTCAATCATAACAAAAATATTTATATCCGAAAATACATCCAAATAATACTAATATTATATTCCAAATTTTTTTGAAAACCAACTTCAAAATTCCGGAACTTAAGTTCTCAAATTTCCAATTTATATTTATTTTATTTATAAATCCTATTTTGCAACCAATATTTATAAAATTTCACTTCCTAACAAACAAACATAACAACTATAACCATTTATAAAATTATTCTTTTATGTACAAAATATGATAGTAGATAAAATTATTTCATTTACCTATATTTCAGAAACAATATTGTGATGGTCTGCCCTTTTAAGTGTTTAGAAATCCCCATCGATGCCACAACGTTCTTTGTACCGATTAGAATTCATAAATACTCAACTGAACAAATTAACACAATACAAATTTTTTTTATATCACTAACAAATACGCTCACTCATATATATACATTCAAACAACTCATGTTAGGGTATTACTACCCTATCTCTAACGAGTCAAATCCTACAAAGCTAAGGTTACTGCTAAATCAAAGCTCTGATACCAACTGTAACAACCCACCTTTTTGGACGGTTTAAATTGATAATAAACCACACATGTCGGAGTCAAACCATTCAAAAGGAAGGATTTTCAATCGGGTAAATAATAAAATAAGAGAAAGGAATGAAAAAAAAACACAGAATCTCACGGCGGAATGACAAAATATAATAATCAAATAAACAGTTCATGAAGCTGTTTTACAAATAACATTTGGTTACACTTTTACAATACAATCAGAGTTATACATACAGCAGGTAAAAGAGGATAATGCAGCGGAACAACATGATACAGTGGAATAATACTAATAATATAATATACCAAACTCCGTCTTCATCCTCCATAAATAGAGTCTTCAACACTGAAATGCTCAGGCTTCAGAAATGTTTACAGGATTTTATATCTCTTATCTAGTGTATAACATGCGTGCAGTATCTTAAGAGATGTTCAGGATTTCCATCTCCTAATGGTCCGTTAAACTATTTATATATAGTGATATACGCTATAGATAGTGTTTGTCAATTAAATTAAAGTATTAAAATAACATTAAGGCATTACCCATATCCCCCTTAATACATTTTTATAAATGTCGTAGTCTATACAGTACTACAAACTCAACCAAACCTATGGGATGTCAAGGAGCACTCCATAGGTAATAACACAAACCAAAATCATAGTGGGCTCGATAAGGCATATGACAAGGAACGCTAGGCAATGCCCATGGTTGAGTTCTACCATTTTGCACTCCCGAACTGGTGATAATGCATAGCAACTACTACCGCCCACCTTGGAACATACTTTCATAATCAAATCATGGGTGGCCACCAAATCAATAATAAAGTAACATATATGATATCGAAGAAATGTGCCATATCGGAGGAGCGACCTCACTTGGTCTGGTATAGCTTCTGTTTTAGTTATATCAAGCTGCTCGAGGGGGTCAAGGCTGCGTTCTTAACTCACATCAGAAGCATTTGCCAAACCATCCTACTTTGTTCTGAATTCTCCACCATGTGCACAGTTGTTAAAGTGTTTTCAGAATTGGCAAAGAGTATGACAATATTCAACCCTGGTCCTTTTAACAACCAACCATTATATTTTTCACACCGTGGTAATTTTATAAAACATTTATAAAATAATTCCATAAAATAGTTCATACTTTCATATCAAGATATACATATACTTATTTCAAAAGTATAAATATGTTCATAAATACCGAGGAAGATTTCTTTCAATCAATTTCGAAAATAATTTGTAAATCTCTCTTAAACCATTTATAAACTATTGATATGCTTTAAAACCTTTTATAAAGCTACTTATAAATTCCAAAACTGTTTACAACTCTTCCCTTTTCATGAACTCTACGTAAATTCCTTTAAATGCTTCCAAAATCGCTTTATACAAGTTCTTTTGTAAAATTCTTTATAAAATCCTTTAAAACCATTTTAAAATCCTTTATAAAAATCTTTTATAAAATCCTTTTATAAAATCCGTAATGAAATCTGTTACAAAACTTTTATAAATTCTTTTCAAAACATTTTACAAAATCCTATAATCTTTTACAAAAATATTTTATCTATTAAAGTTATTGTAAAAGTCTATTTTTATTATCTTAAATCAAAACTATATTTATTATATTAAATTAAATTTAAAATATACATATATTAAAACTATATTAAATATTTTATTGAATTAAATTTTAAACTATTTAAATTATATATTTAAAAACTAAAAAAATTATAAGTTAAGATCTTAAATTTACATTTAAAACCATATATTAATTTATAATTTGAAACTTTTAAAACATATAAAATAAATTATTTTCCAATATAAATTATAAATAAAATCGTTAAATTAAATTTGAAAAAAAAATCAAATTTATAAATCAGACATACTTTACTATTTAGGAAATAATTTAAAACCGACCAAGATGTCCGTATATAGTTTTCCACCCTAGGGTCATGTGATATGGTATATATAATTTCAACCCCAAATAGTTAAATTTTCTGTGTATTTATTATTTCAACCCATATCCCGAATCAATAATTTCTAAATTGATAAAATCGCTCAGGTTTATCATTTCAACCTATAATGATTTTCCCTAATCTATAAGATCATTCGGGTATGTATCATTTCAACCCATAGCGATAACAGAGATATAAACATCCAATCATCCAAAATGTCAATTTACAAACATCCATCACAATCAACATCCAAATCAGCAAATAAATCACAATAATTAACTTGTTATCTTTATCAGACATTTAATTAACAATTTAAATTCAATATTTATTTAAAATGGCGATTTAATTCCATAAAATTCAATTTCAATTAAAATGTCAAATTAAACTACCAAACAGCAACCAATAACGTTCTAATCACATCTTAAATTTAATTTAACTAACATAAGATGGTTTAGTATTTGTGAGTGGGTTAAATCACTCACCTTTGATTTATCATTGATTTAAAATCCAAATAAAGCCTAAAATTTAAACAATCTCGAAATGCAGCCAAACAAGTTCCTTTCGTTTGAAACTTCGATACGATTGCAATGAAGGAAACCTCGTCCAAATCTGAGCTCGCATGAAAAAGTTATTACGGTTAGAAGTTTAATTTTTTTTTAATTTAAATTGAAATAAAATATAGGGCAAAATAGTAATTAATTCGTCATCTCAAACATGTCCAGAACGAAATGTGAACTGAACCCATCCCTAGCTCTAGCCGCCCACCATTGACCGCCCCATTCTCCATCAACATGCCACCGATCACAGCTTCGAGGCCACAATCGAGCTCACCTCCTCCGTCTCTACCTTCAGCTAGAAGGCCCTTGCCTCTGTCGTAGCCTATGAAATCCATTGCCCCCATGAAGTTAGGGTTTTTCAAAACCCAAAATTCCCGCCACTTCCATCGACAATAGACGATGTGACTACCAGCGTTCAACTCCATGCGGCGAACTCTACAAAACCCCTCAACCAATTTCAAAAATCGTAGCCCGAATCAAAAACCCCCATTTGCATTAGGTTTCGTGATCATTGATTTTGACCATGATTTTCAGTTGATCTGAGCATCATTCCTAAAAACGAAAAATTGCCTTGGATTCGTATCTTCGAGAGCGTACCAACCCGAATTCCAATGGTCTGGATTTTTCGCAAAAATGCTAAAAACCAAACCTACTGGACCTCGAGTTAGGTATCTGGTATCCTGCAAATAGGAAAATACAAATATATCAGAGCTCAATAATTTATCTCACAGCAGGATTGACTAAAATTTAATACTAATTAAATACTCACTCAAATGATAACACTTTCTAAGCAAGTGTCATAAAGCTGAGAAGTCTCTGCCATCTACCTAACTTGTAAGATGTTATGAGGAGGGGGTCAGAACAAAAGTTCTGGTGAATGAATAAATTATATACTTCTAGGCTTAGCTCTACATATATCGTTTTATTTCCATTTACTCTTATATTAGATTCATTAGGTTACAATACTCTCGCCTCTGTTCGTGAACCATGCCCATCTACTTATAGTAGATTAAAACCTAATAACAAATATATATATATATATATAGCTATTTTCCCAACTACATCTAGGCAAGTGTCATATTGGTTGCAGGTACCACCCATGGTAGTTTCCGTATCCTCCTGGGAAAGTGCTTCATCGTCTTGCTTCGAGAGCGTTACGTAACTACATCTGTAAAGGATTGTTTCGTAAGGCCTATAACATAGATGCTCCATCGTCTTGCTCCGTAGGTATATCTGTAAAGGACTGCTTCATAAGGCTTACAATACAGATACTGTATCGTCTTGCTCCATGAGTGTTTCATAGTTATATCTATAAAGGACTGCTTTGTAAGGCCTACAATACAAATGCTCCACTACTTACTATGAAAACGTAAATCGCATCCGTAATAGTCTACGCCAGTGTTTAGACATCCACAATGTACCACCCAATGCGTACATTGAGGACTATGTAATCGTTCTATGTACTATCTGAATCCCGCTAATACGGCCTACCTTGTACGGAATTCAGTCGGGTATTTTCTATATCTATAATGGAATGCTTTGTTAGTCCTACAGTACAGATATTCTAGTTGGTCCGTCTCTTTTTCATCGTGGCTATGTCCCCATGCAGCCACCTCTCAACTAACCGAAAGACTTCTAAAGAGTAAAGTAGTTGTGCCCTGCTACAAACAATCTAACATCCAAATGGCGATGACCCTCGTCCAATGTCTCGATAGTGAAATAATCATTGGCCTATTGGTTTAACTCAAGTCTTTCCCAAAATCGCTCTTGGTCTCGATGGTGGTTGATATCCACATGCAACTATCCTTAAATTTACTTACAAGTACTGGACATAAGAATACCCTACTCCGAACACCAAGCCCTTCTGACCGCCTACAAAGATCTACTTCATTGGGCCTACAATGCAAATGCAGTCAAGGCATACTCTCTTGATGGAACACCTACAGACCTGCCTAAGGGGGTGCAACTTCGTTAGGCCTAACCTGAGGGTCATCCAAAGTATCCTCATGTCCCGTTGAAGTCTCGTACTTCTTTGAAGCCCAAAAATACTAAGTTGGATGTGCTTCTCCATTTCTAAAATCTATGATGAACTGCTTCGTTAGACGCTTGGGCTGCTCCAAACGCATCTCAATTCCTTTATTAGACCTTAAGTCTAATCTTTTAATTTGCATTTAGTTGACTTTCTTATTTCTTTGGCTACATATTTACCCTAATTAGCATATTTTTGCTCTTGTCTCACCTCTATCTATTATGAGATTTCCATTTATTTAATAGGGAATGCTGTTGGTATGAGCCACATTCATTATCTTGCTTATTTAACTTAATATAAATCTTAAGTTCTTTAAATAAGACTCCTTTATCATTCCTACTTTACTTGCTTATTGACTTAATATAAATTATTTAAATAAGATACAACCATTATTATTGCTCATTAATTTCTTCAAAGTCCCAAAATAAGCTTTTCAATTCTTATTACTTAATTATAACTTATGTTATAATTCTACTTGTAATTGTCATTTTCTCTTCTTTTATAGTCCATGCATAATTTCAGCATTTCTTTTATTATGATAATATAATATTCTTTTATTCTCTTATATTATATAATTCACTTATCATAACAACTATCTTCTTAAATAGTCTGCTCAGTGCATACAGATCTAGATTCATTATCATTTACAGCTTCAAGTTCTTATCTAATAATTTAATTGATTCACGTCATACTTTGCTTTATTATCTTCTATTCTAGGAATTAATTCTATTTTATTTGGTTGGTTATGAAAACTATATTTAAAAATCCATTTCCATATTATAATATTAAATAATACTATGAACAATGATCCGTAACTGCTAGATATTTCTTTTACTATTTTGGAATAGTGTAAAATACAGTGGTGTCTCTATTTTACACTAATTCTCTTTTCTTTCTTTAATTCTAGAAATTATGTTCATTGTTGTCTTTTAAATATTAAATTATAGTAATGTATCCGATTTTCTAAACCAACCAATTAACCTTTTAGTTACTCCCAAATCCAGTTTAGATTGATTAACTTTTCTCATTTTAACGCAATCTATTACAGTAATTCCATTCCTCAAACTTTTATTACTTTACATCTTATTTCCTTCATTTCAGTATTCTTAATTATTTAATCATATTCATGTTTAATCTATTCTAATCCATACACGAAGAAAGAGGAGAAAATTGAAGAAGAATGATGCTTGCATAAAAATCCAAAACGTAGAAATAGATGTAAATAAATACTAATACTGTAAATAAATTGCAAATTCCTTACAGTTTAGCATAACTTAAATAATAGGATTAGTTATTGAATAAAATTATCTAAACGGAATTTAATAATAATATATCTTAAACTTAAAAGATATATAAATAAATCCACTCACGTTGCTAGCTTCCCAAATCTCCATATTTTTATTTCAGATCTGTCCCTAACATCTATATTCACCTCCCTTGTAATCCCTATTTAGAATTACAAACAATATATTTACAGATCTATAGTATTTGAAAGATAAAAAGAAGAGATTTGGATTAGAAATAGCAAATAAAACTCAGATCTAGGGTTTTACGTTTGACATAGCCTTCTGATTTGAACCGGTTTCTAATTCCCTAATTAATTCTATTCTCTTTCTATTTAGATCTAAATTTGTGTGAATTAGATCTAAATTTTTTTTATTAAGAAAGTGTAAAAGGGATAGAAAAATGGCAGAGCTTCTGTAAGCAAGAGCAAAATAATGAGAATAAAAATGAGGTGCTGCACCTATATTTATAGTGGTTTAAATCAGTGCTAACCATTAGATATAAAACCATAAAATCTAAAGCGTACACTCAGTCTATGAACATTATATTAATATGTTTTCTTCTGCAATTTCTTTTTGTTTCAACTTGATTCTCTAACAATCTTTTCAGTAATCACTTTCCCCTTCTCTCTCGCAATCTATGAAAACATATATTTTTAAATGTGATGTTTTTTTTAAATAAGACTCCCCTATTAATCACCCAATTAATAGATTTCATATATACCTAGAATTAATGTACCGTCAAATTAATCCCTGCCTGCACTGTGGTTTATTACCAAATTAATATGCCATTCAACATCATATTAATTCGTCACATATATGCGTATTAATTTATTTTATTCCCATAATTATTGCATGCATATATTCTACAATTGAATTTGAATCACAATCTTAATTATATGTTACCATAAGTCTCCATGTTCATTAATTGACAATTGATTACTTGCATAAATTACACTTCCTCCATTTTATTTTCTTGCACTAACATATATGTTTCTAATCATATCAATTAGTTGTTATAATACATGTTCCATTTCTTATCAGTTCCTGTCAATTAATCACATATAATAATTAATCGAATATTAATTTCCCATTTAAACAAACACCATCAATTAATCTTTGTTATTAATTGATTTTATATAATTTCTTACTCTAATTTATTTGTTATACAAATTTATATGTATTCCAAATAATATTAATTAGTTGTTCTATTTACAAACATTTCTTTGCTTTAATATTTCAAACATATATAACTTAATTAAATTATTTCATATATAATTGTAATTTAATGCAGGGTTTTACAGAGAGCTTCTCAACGATATACAATTTGATATGATTTGAAGGGTTTAAATTTTCAATTTGAATTTTTGAATTAGGGTTTTGGAATTTTTGGCATTGAGAAGAAGGGACAGATGAGAAATAGAAGTATGTATAAAAAAAATGAAAATGAGACATGGCTAGGGGTTATAACAGCTTATATATAGGCAGAGATGGATAAGAACGAATGGACATATCAAATTGGGTCGAAACGATAACAGTGACCGAAAAAGCCTGTTTCTTTTTCGAAACCAAAGTAGGTCATCCAATATATCGAAATATAGGTTTCTAATATTTTTAAACTCTATGGAACTACTTTCAAATCCTAATTCCATTGTGTATAGAAGTTAGCTTTCAAAATCGAATTATATTCATTTAAATTCCATTAATCGATCTCTACGCTTTTCGAGTTTGCACGATCAAACGACAAGTCCGATCTCTATGAAACTTGAAATCCTACAATAATTCACTATTATGGTTCCGATGAAACTGGTTTCGTTGAATCCCGAGATAGTGGCCAAAATGGCTAATTTTCACGTTAATTAAATAAATTATTGTTAAATTGATTCAATCACCTTTTAATTCAAATTTAGTAACCATTTTATCATTCTTGATTATATAGAAATTAATAATCTTTTAAAATAAAAATATCCATATTAAATCCATGATTTAAATATTATATTAATTTTAGCATTCAATTACAAAGGTAATAAAACCTCAGTTAATTATATTTTAATTTGAATCAATTTCTTTTAATCCGATTTACAATCTTACTATCGAGTCAACTATAGTTTATATTTTATTATATCCATATTCTAGAGTTATCATCCTTTACCATATTAATTATAATATTTCAATTGCATTAATTCCACTAATTACTAATTTAATTGCTTATTTACAATTATAACCAAACTAACTTTACAATTATTTCAATTAATTGAAATTTCATTAAAATAGTTGTCAATAACATTCAAACAACATTATTAAATCATATTCTAATCTTTTTTCTCATAAATAAATCATAAATTTTTTTCCTCGCCATATTGAATTTCAAAATCTTATTTATGTAAATAGTTTTAAATTATCAAAAATACAGGGCGTTACAGACATGCACGGATCAGACCCAGATTTTAGCAGAAGGTTCAGGAGACCAAGACAAGGAGACCCAAAAATTTACAGGCCCATCGGGGCCCACGGTAGGATCATTACCAATCCGTATAAATGCATCTGAATGGGCTTCATTCTTGGTGTGGGATGCCCATGGTGTTAGGTACTTGCTCCCTAAATTTCGTCCAATTCTGACATACGGTTTGTGAGATATCATATTTTTTATGAAGTAGCGTTGCTTGAATTCTGATTTCTATTGATCTCTCTAGAGGGATAGGTAACGATCCCTCCAACTTACTCTAAATTCCATGCGATCCTTTTGGGGTGTTCCGTACATCCTAATTAGCTTATAATCCAAGTTTCATGTTGATAGCATATGTAAATTTTGAGTTATTGATCTATCATTGTTCCAATATATAGTGAAAACTGAATATGGACTATCCCTTTTGATAGGTGAAGTAATTTGCCTATAACTTGAGCATACGAACTTCAAATGACTTGAAACTTGGAATGTAGCCCCATGGGGCCTTCGTTGTCACTCTATATCGATCTTACCAAGTTTGAGACATTAATTGAGGATATATACCAATCTCATAAGGAAAGGGATAGGCACTGAACCCCTGCTTAGGCTAAGCATTATACCATACTTAAAATATTCTGGAGAGTCTATCCATTGGCATCGGTTCACTTCATATCATTGCCTACACTTGATCTTTGAGCCTAATAATAATCTCTCCAGGCTGTCTTCCTCGATGATCGCCCAGTCTAATTTGTCAAGTCAGTTTGAATATAGCCGGACCAAAAGATCGGATTAGTGATGAAAATGTTGAAGTTAGCACCATTAATGTCGCTAGGGACATGAAATTCGATTTGAAAATAATAGCTTATTTTCTAATTTTTGGATTTAGTTAATGTTATACAAGCTTTCCCATTTTGTTTAAGTTTCAAAACGTTTTCATTCATGTTTTTCCTTGTCCTGCTTTTATGTGGCTTTGCACGTAGGCTTAAAATAGCTCTTACTTTGACTTATGATAGCTTATAACCTGGTCTTCAATAGCTTTATACCTTAAACTACGATAGTTTTTCACCTTGGACTTGGATAGCTCTTTGTTTAGATTGTCGATAAATTTAGACTTGTTCCAACTTGTGATCCTAATAACCTCCTTAGTCTTGGCTTATTATAGCTCCTGGCTTCCTATAGCCGTCACTTTGCTGCATGATAATTTCAACTCATATAGCCCGATTGCTTTGCTCTTGTTCATACTTGAAACCTTAGGTGTAATATTTGATGCCACCCCTTAAAAATGTATTTTTTATACTTTAGTATAAAAAATGAATACATTTCTATCTATTTTTTAATTAAACTCCTAGTTCCTGGACCTATCATCTTAACCGTGAAAGTTTTTATGCATGAGTTCAATGGTTATTAATTCACACCTCTCTTTTCCTGGTAAATACTCTTCTCCTTATCCATTTTATTTTTAATAGTTCATTTGAGATCAGGAGAAAAAATTAAATTTGCTCCAAAAAATTATCAAATTCTTAGGTTCGATCTTCTAAGTAGTTCCATTTTTTCCTTGTTTATATCTCTCTCAATTTTCGATTTATGCTTGCGTGAATTTTGATTTAATTCATTGCCTCTTTGTTGATTCAAAATTTTCTTGTGAAAATTAGAGGGATTTTATAATAAATCAACTATGATCTTAAGTTAGCATGTTTTTTTCTAATTATTTGTTTGTTCATTTTTTGAACATTTAACCCACAATCTACCTTGCTTATTTTAGGTACATGATTGTTGTTTAACTTTCAGGTGCACGGTATTTGTTGAAATCTTAGTTTCACAAAAGTTAACTGAATTTTGTCACAAATAACCATCAATAATTTTGAATCACAACAGCTGTTAATACATTTGTTGTACTTTAGCTTTTCAATCTTTTTGGTACAGGATAACTATCAAAATCCTAAATTCATGATAGCTATTGGAACTTTTGGTGCATGATAGCTTTTGAAACTTCTTAGCACATGATAGTTATTAACCCATAGAGCCATAAAAGGTTTTAGCACTTTTGACATGCAATAGCTTTCTAAACTCCTTGGTTCACTATACCCATTAAAACCTTTGAGTCACAATAGCTTTCGAACGAGTTGTCACATTTTGAAACTATTCGACACCTAGCTGCCACATTCATGCCCTTCTAACTAGTTAAAGGCGGCTTTTCTTTATAGCCTTATAACAATGAGTTTGAAAGGAATGCTTTAGTTTTATTAACATTGAAGCCTCCTTCCCAATGCTTTCGAAATGGTCTACGTAGCTTCTTCTACTAATGGTTTCGAGGGCAATAGTTTTGAAAGGTTGGTTTCGAAGCAATCTTTTTCCCCATTTATTTTACTTAAAATTAATGCTTTCGAAAGGGACTATTCGCTATTGTTCTCTTTGTCCTAGTAGTTATATTTAATGTTAAACCCAATAATTTTGAAAGAGATACTTTCAAATGGTTTTGAAACTATGCTTCCATAAAATTGTATTTTAACTAAATGCTTTCAAAAGGTGTGTTTTTAATGGTTTCGAAAGGAAGGTTTCAATGCTTTTGAAAATTAAGTTTTGGTTATTCTGAAATGTATACCTTTAAGTGTTTCGAAAGGTATATCCTTAAGTGTTACAAAAGGAAGGTTTCAATGCTTTCGAAAGTATGTATTTATTGGTTTCAAAAGTGAAGGCCTAAGATTTTAAGTAATGCTTTCAAAAGGAAGAGTAACGGAGAGTAACTCATGAAGTCACAATGATCCGAAGGATCTAATCGAAAGCCTTAGTTTTAAAATAAGAAACCCATTTTCATATTTAAAAGTAAACCCATGCCAGTATGAAAGATTTTTGAAATGGCATTTAACTTTGGAATTTTTGAAGAAGCTTTCCATGCTAAAAATAGAGGGTTAAGGGTATTGACCATGTTTCATTAGAAAAATTATTACAAGGAATTAAATCATAACTATTTATAGTATTATGTTTTGATCAGTTATCGTGTACGCTTCTTCTATAAATTTATTCAATTCATAATTAAGCCATAACTGCATTTTGGAGTGTTAAGGGTACAATAACCAGCTAGGTTGACCCAGTAGTGAATACACATTGAGTTAACTCCTATATGAGTAGAACTGCATCTAGGAGATTAAGCAGACTAGAATATAGGATGCCCAAAGACTGATCAAAAGTTGGTTTAGATAGGTTCTTAGTAACCCACGAAAACCATGTATGAAAATTTTTATTTGCATAGGCCAATAGGTTCTTAGTGATCCCATGAAAACTATATCCGGAATAAGTTATTAAAAGAGATCAATAGGTTAATAGTTAGCCTATGAAAACTATGAGATGATAGATGTTATTGGAGAATTCGATAGGTTCATAGTAAGCCCATGAAAACTATGATTGGAGAAAGTTGTTGGTAGATACCAATAGACTATTAGTGATCCTATGAAAATTATGAAACTGGACAGATAGTCCACAAGATTAGAACAGGTTATTAGTTATCCTATGAAAACTAATAGGTTAATAGTGACCTTATAAACTATAAGTTGAGACAAACAGTCAGCTAATTGGAGATGGAAAATCCAGAGCATATTGCATGTTTGCATATCATCATGATACATTTTATTATGTTATGTCTTAACCATTGTGGATGCAGGTGCATAGTATATGGTTATTATAAATTGGATTGAAATACGAGTGAGGGAAAATCCATTCCGCTAAACCGCGTGGTCTCACTAGATATCTATATGGCTCGAGATGGAAGGTAGTTATTCATACTAGACTTTTTGCTTGACTTGAAATTTATGTTTTCCTCTTAAACTCTCGGGTGCTCAATTGATTTTGAGTAGTATGAGAGTTAAGGTTTTCATGTTCTCCTTTAGAAGAATAAGCTTTTAGAGACGTGTAGAAGGCAAGCTATTTATTAGGAGTTCTTTTTGTTTGATTTCGTTGTGTTTTGAATGTAACGACAAAGTTGTTTAATTTCTTATATTTAGACTCTGATCAACCAAGGGTGCATCTTCATATGTCGCTTATGGCGTATTTTGTAATAATTATATTTCTTTGAACATGGTTTAAGAATTGGGATTATGTAATGAATTTGAAATGTGATTTGAAGTGGAATGAGAAATTTATTTTATGATTTTAAATTTTTTCATATTCATGTGTTTTTGTTATATGAATGTATCTAACATTACCATATTTGGCCAGCGAGAACTAATAACTATAGATGACTGCAACATCTGTAGCAGTTAGTTTTGGGCTTCCTAATGTGGGATGCTACAGAATTTATTTAATAAATAAGGTTAAAATGTAAATATGCGATAATTAAATTAAAATGAGATAAGATATGGAAATAATATTTTGTAAAATTATATATGGAATACAACTCCAGTGCACTTAACAAAGGCTCCTGGCACCCCAATAAAGGAAGAGTGCTCGATTCTTCGCAAAGACACGTTAGCGGATTATTATTTGTGAAGGCATGCAATAATCTTTAAAATGAGTAAAAATGCAAAATCAAAAAGTATCACTGTGAGAGACTGGCGTAAAATGGGTAGGACTGAGGCAGACCAACCTATATCCCTAGCCTACGAAAGTAGGTTTTTTAAAAATGAATAATATCGGTTCGCGTAAGAAATAATTTTAAAATGGGAATTTGAATTAATTTGAGTAATGAATGAATTTTTGTTAAATGGACCAATTTAATGCTTTTTAATATATAATTAAAATAAAAAGAATTGTGGGAAATAAATTTTATAAAATTCCATAATGATATGTTAGCACTTAAGTATTGTAAATATAATTTTTATTTGAGGATTAATAGTGGTTTGAATTGATTAGGAAAAATAGTTTGTAAGAGGGGTGTGTGTGTGTAAACTTAAAGCCCAAGCCCATTTAAGCAAACTCTTTATTTCATGAAGTAAAATCTTTACAATTCTTTCTTAGAATTATCTATATTCGATGAATTTACATAAGCTCATGGAATGATGTTCTGGAAGTGGAAATACAGAGGAAGAAGAAGGATGTATTGTTGCTTCAGGTGAGTTTTCTACTCATGCATCTATGTCTAAAATATATTATATATATATTTGTGTGTATGTATGTTTTTTTGGATGGGTGTATGTATTTTACTGTGTGCACTGAATTGGAGGAGAAACGGGTAGATGACAGGATGGAATTTATCCGGAACTTTGCCTTAGAAAACATGAAGGGGTGACTCACACAGATCAACTGTTTGTGAAGACTACTACGCACCATTATTGTTTACCAAAATATAAATAAAAAAATAAAGTATGAAATGATTACTAAATATTATCAAAAGATTTTTAAATTGAGTTATGTAATATTTTGAATATTAAATAAGGGATATTAATTATATTTTATGGACTTTAATAAAAGGAAATTATTTTTGTAATTCGTAAATTATTTTAATGTAAAATTTAACCAAAGTAATTTATATAAGTTATATATGTTGTGTACAGTGATGTTTGATGCTTCTTGTGCATGTAGAGATTGTGTATTGAATTAAAAATATCTGTTCTTGTATACTAATATCAATATTTGATTAATAAAGTTTTATTATGTTATTCTTGATATCTCATCTCTTCTACATTGATTTGGATGATATGAATGATTCACCATTGATGACAAGCACCATTATCCCAGTGGTTAAGTAATTCGACTTTGGTGCGAGAGGTTATAAGTTCGAAAATTGCGTAGCGTGATTCAAGCATATATTGACATGTGAGTTTTGATACATTGTACTAATGACATGTTGTATCTAAGTACAATTTCAAAAAAAATGATTCACCGTTGATATTGTTTTAATTAGTGGTTTTGATGTAATACAGTGATGAGGCCCTTCTATATGATTTCATGACATTTAATTCTATGTAGTAAGAAATCTAAATAACTAGAGTTATCATACCATCTGGTATGAGACACTTTGGTAGTATTCCTTAGGTTATTTTTTGGACTTGCTATATAAAATATTGTGGAGATTGAGTGTGGTCTATAAGCAAAAATAAAATAAAATGGGGAATTTGAATTAATTTGAGTCAATGAATGAATTTTAGTTAAATGGGCCAAATTGAATACATTTGAATAAATAATTAAAATAAAAAGAATTTGTGGGAAATAAATTTTATAAAATTCCATAATGGTACGTTATCACTTAAGTAATGTAAATATAATTTTTATTTGTGGGTTAATGACGTTTTGAATTGAATGGGAAAAGTAGTTTGTATATATATATGTGTGTGTGTGTGTGTGTGTGTGTATGCATATATATGTATATAACTCTTAAGCCAAGCCAATTTAGCCAAACTCTTCATTTCATGAAATTAAAATCCAGTTAATTCTTATCTAGAATTATCTATATTCGATGAATTTACATAAGCTTCCCTTCCACTTTAATCACTTTTGGCTTGAGGAATAAGGGTAAGAAAGAAAAACTATGAGACCTTCCTCATCCTTCTTAAATCAAAATAAAACCAAATAAATTTTAACAAATTGTCAACCGGAAGTATGTTCATATCAACACCATATTACACTATTAGCGATGAAGAAGTTTGGGTTTTGTTAATGGTATGATATCTTGGAAGTGGGATTACAGTGGAAGAAAGGATGTGTTGTTGCTTTGGGTGAGTATTCTACTTCTACTGAAATTGATTCGCAGATGATGGTGAAGACCGATAATCTTGTGGAGGCTACGAAGTATTTAAGAAGCCGGTTAAGAATCCTTATTAAAGATAAGTTAAGAAAGCAAGTTTTGATTCAACCATCCTATCGAATTTCAGGAGAAATTCCTATGATTAAAAGGACTTCTCATGGCACTAACTCACTCATAGCTTTGAAGTCGAATGCATTTTCTTTTAACTAACTAATCTAGTGCATGCTTTCTATTAGTCCTAGATGTTCTCTAGGTATTTGTCGTATTTTCTTTTTCTTTATCCCTAGCAAGTTTATTGATTTTATATATCTTATTTATTTCGTATAGTAGACGTTTGCTTGGTTGATCCCAATATTCTATTGAAAGAAAAGGATATGGTGGACCTTGTTATATCAACCATGGTCTCTAATAAAGCATTATCACCTACCACTTCTAAGGTGACTAATTCATCCACCGCCACTGTGATTAATGATAGGTTTTTTATTGCTAAATCTTGAAAACGTCAGAGGGAACTGACCATTTACCGATTCCTTTCGAATCTTCCCAACCTAGAGATTTAAGGGATATGTGTCACGCTCGAATAGACTTATTATTTCTTCCAAAGTTGTTTTAGTTGCTACCGTTATCGTGCTATCTTCTCAAAATCCTAATGTTAATTGATAAACACATAAAAATGTTTATTTTTACACTCACATTTTATCTTTATTGTATATAAATAATGTTACATTGTGTATTTTTAGTGTTTTTCCAATAAATGACAAATTATAGGAAAATGGTGCTTTTCCACGTCAACACGGATGATGACTCATGTTCAAGAGGTTGTACTCCAAGGAAGCTACAACTTACTGGTAAAGGTGCAATAATTTGTCAAGTTGTGTTGGGCATAAACAAATATGTTGAGTTCTTCTTGGAAAAATCGATGCAATTTACGTCTGCAAATCATTCACCATCTCAATAAGTACATTACTTTTTAACCTCTGCCGTTTGTGCTGCCACTTGTTGAAAATCCAAAGGTAAGTATCGTTGCCTGATCTATATTAGATTCATAATTACGAAGAGAAGATATTTCTTCTGTGCAAGCTGAATACACAAATGGATTTGACTAGAGCCATATGTGAAATATAGAGAAGACTTCATTGGCTAAAAATACCAATGTATTCATTGTAAATGGATGCTTGAAATTTGATAGTTTTGACTAAAATTTTGTTCATCTTTCCTTTATATTAGGTCAATTAGACTTACTATGACACCAACTACTATTTTTTTATTAGCGATTGATCCTACAATTAGTTTATGTGAAATTTTGTTTAATTTACCTTCATCTTATTTAGTTCTATTCTACAACTTTTATTTTCTGCAATTCCAGATTTTTTTACTTTATGACATTTCCTTTATCTACGGTTTAGTTTACTTACGCAGATTTGATTTAATTTTTGTGTTTCATAGAAGTTAATAAGCTTAGCCATTTATTATTAGACTCAAAAGGATTGAAAATTCGGATTACATCATTTTAAATTGGTAATTGGTTTTCAATTGGTTGATCCAATTAGTTTGATCTCAAATTAAATTTAGCATCAATTTCCAATACTTTTATTTTATCAAATTCTGCTTTCCATCATCCCTCGAACATTTTATAACCCGCCTAAAATTTTAAATATGAATTTTAAAGTTTCTAAACCAAGTCCCTACGTTCGATCAACACATTACAAATCTCTGCGCTTGCAATATTTTATGAGAAACCGCAGTTTTCTAAGTTAATAGAAAAGGATCAAACAAATCCTTGACACTGTTGAAGGGAATTCGTTTTTAAGTATTGATATTTTATTTTAAAATCTATTCATGTTATTTATTTATTTTTGTTTTCTTCTCTTTCTCGTATACATATGTGATGTTCATAACTGGAGTAAGTGCAAATATTATATAAAATGGAAGTATAAAGTTGTTTTGTTTCTCAACCGTTCCAGTTTGTGAAGGTAAGTGTGTTGTTACTTGGATTTTACTCTAGCACTTGGAATTATACGGTGTGTAAAGTTAAAGGCTCCATGGTACTATAATTAACATCACACTATTCGAATGATTTATCGTATAAAAGTACTTATGAAGGGATATGACTAACAAAATACGGTAAGAATCATCAATAAAAACTTAAGCATGTGTAATACACCTTCACTTCATGATGATTCATACAACTGTCCTAAGAATAGCAATGTTTCTTCCTAGGTATAACTGAAACAACAAGATGCAATGAAGTGGCGGACTACCATTACGTAACTAAACAAAGACATGCAAAAACTGATTTGTACCAACCTATCTTTCAATGAGAGAATCAATGAATCGAGGATCTCTAATGACAAAAATCATCAATAATCCATGAATTTAGACTGTTAAATAAGGACAAATTAACAATATTTTGTTGGAGTTGAACATTATGGTGGGTCCTCGCTAATATGAATTTACAAAGGGGCATTTTAGCTAAAGTTCCTAATAAGTTTCAAAATACACCAAGCATCCTTATCAAAAAGATATGTAAATTAAGTCTCTAAAATCAAATTAATGAATAATTGCATACATATATGCAATTATTCAGTGAACAATTGCACACATTTATACAATTATATTCAAAATTGTAGACATTTCCATAATTATTC
Organism: Allium cepa; assembly: GCA_030765085.1. Lineage (NCBI taxonomy): Eukaryota > Viridiplantae > Streptophyta > Magnoliopsida > Asparagales > Amaryllidaceae > Allium > Allium cepa. The sequence continues at coordinate 546,994,133 of CM060942.1, forward strand.
ACTGATTTATGCAGTTTTTTCAAAAATTTTTTTGAAATTTCCATAATTAGTGACAAAAAATTGCGTAACTTTCCGCAATTAATGGATATAATTGCATAGACGTCTGCACTTATTTAGTAAGTTAATTCTAATGACCTAATTTACAAATTTTATTTTGAAGGAGTTTTCATGTATTAAGTTTGATTTTAAAGACCTAAACCTAAATATTCACATTCACAAATCTAGCATTCAAATTATTATACCTCAGGGTACAAAAAATAACTGATTTCTGCACTAATATATAAAATTACACATACAAAATATGCAATTTTGTAAATTAAATATTGATTATTGAGTATTAAAACTTTTTTTTAATGTATGTATTTTAAATGAATTTGTCTAGTTTATCACATATTTCGTGTCACATAGCATATGAAGTATGCACAACATATAAACCTCTAAGAAACGTGTGAATTTAAGTAAAAACATATCACCTATTTTTTTTAAAACAACTACTACAAATGAAAACTTGCAATATCATGCATATATACATCGAATACCCGTGTGCATGTATAAGAGTGCATGTATAAGAATGACCCATATAGCAAACCATTAGATTTGGAAAACAATTGTAAAATTTGATGATGGTGTTAGAGTGACAAATGTAATAAAGGATTAATGGGAATGTAATGCATATGCATAAAAATAAGGATAGTGACATGGTCGGACTATGAGTAGAACCGGGACAACTCAGAATTTAAACTTTTGATGGTTCAACCGATTGTCAGAACCATAACGCATTTAAGTGAACTTTATATGCAAAAGTATTGAAAGAAAAATACTAATTATAGACAAGTAGTAGAGGGTCTTTAATATCTACAACAGAAGTTGTACAACCTAACTTATATATGTACCAATATACTACACAACTATAGCAATTGTGCAAAACAGTTGCACAACTGTACCAACACAGCTGTTATTATGCACACTGTTATAATTTTCGAGGGCAGAAGCTTAGTAGTGGAGAACTTAATGAAGCTTATTAGCAAAAAAATTGACGAAGCTTATAGTGGTCTTGGAGGAGCTTGCGGTATTAAAGAACAAAGTTGTGCAGTTTGTTGGTTAGATTTCGAGACGGTGATATTTTTTAAAACGTAAACTTAACTTTTTTTCTTCGAAACAGTAATAAGAATGAGAATGGTATATGATGAAAAAGTAAGAAGAAAATAAAAAACCATGGTTCAATTCGGTATATTGAACCACTGGTTGTATTTAGAAGTTCACAATTTGACTATATGTTGTTTAAGTACAACATTTAGTTATGGTAGATGATAACTGCATATGAATAGAAACAGACACCTTACGATTATTTAACTATATGATGTTCGAATATGATATGGGTTAAGAAATTAATCATAATAGATGGTATCTATTATTACTTAAAAATAAAGATATTTATCTTTCGAACGAAATGTTTTCAAGAGAAACATAGATATCTTTTGAAAGGAATATTTATAAAAGAGTTTTACTCGTATTTTTATATAATAGATATTTTTGAAATGTTAATTTTAAATGCTTTGGATCATGGAGAACTATGTTGGCTTGATCCTATATCTAATTGGCTTCCCAATTAGATAGGGGTATGTAGATAGTCACAAGCGGTAGTGATGCAGCCTCAATAATAGTATAACATTTTCCTTTTATTAATTGTTATAATTATCTTGTGTTGATGTTTCCTTCCTGCTTACCATTTTATTCCGCATTGACATGTTCATTGAGTATGCAGGAATAACCACTACTGTCTCTTCCATCAGAATTGTGCAACGGTAAAGTTCATGGTTTTGAGTTTGGTACACATTAAAGCACATTCTGTATACATACAAATAAATACTCCGATAAGTAGTATTAACTGAATATGTGTCATATACATTTAGTAATGTTGAGTATTTATAAAATAATTTTTGTTATTAAGTTGATAGTTGTCGTTAGTACAAAGCGGACAGATTTTTAGAAATTTTGATTGGTCCGAAGAGCCGGGCAGTCACAGTCGTGAAGTTTGATGTTTAGATTTTTAGGCGAATGTATTTTTCAAAATGTAAATTTAATTTCTTTTCTTCAAAGCAGTAAAGAAAATGAGAATGGTAACGACAAAAAAGTAAGAAGAAAATAAAAGACATTGGTTCAATCAGGTTGATTGAACCAATGGTTTGAAGTATGAATTTTCATTCATGCACAAATGATATCTAATTTAATTTTGGATCACACTGATCCATGATTCGGATTTTTTCAAAATTGGACCATAGTTGGCTCCAGTCATAACAACAAAGGATGAATGAGAATGTAACACATATATACAGAATAAATATATGTTTAGGGCAACATTAAAGGGACTAAAAACTGGATAAAAGGATCAACTTTATTTTTTAGAAAATTAATAGGCGTAAAAAATAAATTGGTCATCCCTTCACGGAAAAATAATAATTTGCAAGTATCTTCTGGTTTTTCGGTGGTCTGTTGCCGTATTTTCAACTTTTTCCAAGACCCCATCGATTGTGGTTTTTGGAGAACCGTCAACTATATTGTTTCATTTTCTAATGGGTTGGTGCTGATATTTTCTTTACACTAAGAATAAAATTGTAAACAATTTTGTTCAAATGGAGCCACATAACAGTTTTTCTCCGTGTCAGAGTCCTCGTAAAATCCCTCTTGATATCCTGATAACAATGCCATATTTGTGCAAATTATTTTCTCTTTAATATGTTAATAATATATAAGCCGTAGAAAAACAATTTATGCGCAAAGCATGTGTTGTAATGCTCGTACTTAATAATACAGATAGCTCAAAGCAATAATGCTCATGACATGTTCGATGAAATGCCTGTTAGAGATGGTATTCGATTTTAAACTATCAGTACTAAATTCCTGACATGATGTTTGAAGGAATGAGGTACTAAACTCTGCATCCTTATGAATTTGGTTTAGATTTAAATAATAAACCATAAGGAATAAAGTATACTACTAAAAATCAAGAATCAACATTCGAGATACAATAGCGTTATTATAAACAAATACACTGTTTACTCAGCACTTTCGTTCTCACTTTCGTTCTCACCGTACGAAATGCTGAATGATAGAGTAATACGAAAACGATCAAATACAAGTAAATTATATAGCTGGAGGAGTACCACTGCATATAGTACATTATAGTAAGCTCCCATATCTTTCATCTGATTCTGGTAAAAACTGTTTGATGGAGTGCTGATGCATTGGCCAAAGCATTGATCTCGTTCTGTTTGCAGCACCATGAGTGTTGTTGCAACAATAGTAATCGTCAAGAGTGAAGAGAAAAATGTCATTTTTTGTAGCTTTATTTTGCAAAGAGTAGGTTGAGTGGTATTTTTTTTGTGTGATTACAGTGCTGTTATGTAGATGGAGCTATGGAAATAACACGGTAAGTAATTAATTTGAAAATAATGTACATAGATTTTTTTCTAGTATCATATCTTCAAATTTAATGAATTGTTTGTTATGCAAGTAATGAAAAGAGATGCTGTTTTGCAATATGGGAATTTTTTTAATTAGTTGATCCTCTCTATGTTAATGAGATGGGATATGTAACCCCTTTTTAATGGATTGTTATACAAGAATATTTGTTATTAAAAAGCTATATACTTTATGGAAGATGATCAACGTAAAAGGTTATACATAATGAGGACTAATGTTAATTTTCAACTTTTGAGTTTTTAGCTAAAAACGGCTGGGTAACTACAATGAAACTCATAATAACTCACACATCTAGTCCGCCTATCTGCTTAACATTTTCATACTATCATTTCCTCTTCAAAAATGTGTATTTGTTGGTATAGATTAGAAAATATAATAATATTTAAAATATACCAAAACTCCCAAGCAATTAAATTCTGTATTTATCTAAATCCTTCAACCTTTGAGTGCATACAATTTGAGAGATCGTTATATTAATCTTGGAGAGCCGGCATACATTATCGGCTGCACTATAATTATGTTGGATTCCGCTTTTAAGGCAAACGATCCTATAATGGTACAACAATCTTCTATCACTTTTCAGGGTTTTCGATCCCCTTTACCGTTTCATATATTCAAGCTCTTCGTTGGAGTACTCTTTGATGGTTGAGAAGTCATTCGGTCCATACTAAAGCAACCCGAGAGCAAGTTCAGTTATATGCAATAAAAGCGCTTAGCTGTTTTCTAGTGGTGAAGATGCAAAAAACTACAACGAGATAAAGCGGGGATATATCAGAAAATATCGGATGTGTAAAAATCTTTATTGGGGCTAAAATCAATTCTCTAAAATTGATTATTCCCTTTTTCACATCTTCTTTGTAGAAAAAGAAACATTATTCACTCATATGTAACAAAATCGAAGAATATCATGATCCATGCAGTTATACTTAGTGAATTGAATAGAGTTCCAATTTACATTATGCGGTTTGGACTCGAATTTAGACATGCACACTAATTTGTTAACTTGGTTTACAAGAGAATGGATCAAATTAATTTATTTATTTTACATTAAAGTTGCTAAAGCGGGTGCTAAAACCCCTGATTTAACGGACATAGCAAAAAAGCGGAGGTTATAACGAATCTATTATTCAATAGCATTAAACAAAAAAACATAGTGATCGAAGTGCGCTAAGTGATTAGCGAGGCTTTAACTACATTTGTAGAGTTAAAGATTTAGGTGGTGTTTGATTTGTGTTTGGTTTATGTTTTCGGTTTTCGTTTTGAGTTTTTGTGGTTGTTTTCATTCTTCATTTTGATGTATTTTTAGAATTCCCAAATGGCGTTTGGGTGTACCTATTTTGGAAACATGTTATCAAAATTAAAACTGGAATTTGCGTTTGGTTTGAAATATGATTTTCTTTTTCTCGAATTTTGCATTTTCGTTTTTTTATTCAAACAAAATTTTCATTTAAACCACAATACATAATAAATAATATAAATAAGGGTGTTACTATTTACATCCATCTAAATAGTTACTAACGCCACTTAAATATTAATAAAATTAAATAATGAAATCAACTTTAAAACTCACCTTACGTTAAAAGATGATTGGAAAACAAATGCTAACGATTTTGCATCGAACAACATAGAAATAATGGAATCTAATACTCGAACATAATTATTTTGAATCCAATCAATCAGTGACAACAAAGAAAATAAGATGTACAACGTAAATAAATTTTCTTTTACCAGTTTTAGATTAGAAATTGATTGGTTAAGATATTTAATTCTATTTAGAATATGCATATATCAATATTTTTGTAAACCCATTTTCGTAGGGAATGGATTATCATAATTAATTATACTTGGCTATACCATATTGTTTACCTCTACAATTAGTTTCATCGTTTTTTCCTTTTTTGTTTAATCAACAACAAAAGCAATAATGATCGGATATTTTTGATCAAAGTAGTAATGAATGTTTTTTAATATGTTGTACCAAACACCTAATTTAAGCTGTAAATTATTCTTTACAATGCTAGTCTTAATTAGAGTTACACAATTGGAAAAAAAATAATGGAAATTCCACTTAAAATTAGAGTCGATAAGAGCTTAGTGGTAACAAAATTGTTAGATTTATATATATCGATGAAACATTGAATCAAAAAATATCTGCTCCAGAGAAATTGGATGGAGAAATTTTAATTTTTTTATTTGAAGAAAGGTAGAGAGAAGAAATTGAGTTATGCTTTGGAGAAAATAAAATGTTACGAAAAGGTGGTGTGGATAGGAGAGTGAAGTATTTGATTGGGTGTGAGGATAAATAGGTGAAAAAAGTGTTTAGGTAGATATAAGTAATAACGTTCATAAATAATATCTACTACTCTTGTAGTTTTCCATGTTTACACAAGCACACTTAACACGATTAAAATCAAACAAAGAAGGAACAGTAAAGAATCAAATATAACAAAGTTAAAATGAAAACAACTTCCCAATATATCAAGTTGCTAAATAAAAATGGTGGAAATTGGAATCTGCCCTTTATTTTCAAACTTAACACAAAATATTCTTCTCAAAAACATGTTTTAATTTTTGATGCTAAATTATTGTCTCCGTTTTTTTCTTCTTTAAATGTCAAATATGCATTAATATAGGTTTTCATGACCAAAATCAAAATAAAAAAGAAAATTCTGATTTTACTTTTCGAAAAGTGTGAATTTGCAAATTGAATTGAAATTTTTACAATCAAAATTGCAAATATTTGCAGTTTAGACAAAGCAAATATTTGCAACCTAACCAAAACTAAAAATAAGGGTGTTTTCTAAAATATGTATTCTAGAACGGACAATTGTGTATTTTGAAACTTTAAAATGGTTTTTTTTATAAAAGTTTCCTTAAAAATATGTACTAGATAAATGAAAATACAATAAATTCAAAAGATGCTAACTAGGCATCGGGAGAATACAACATTTTTAACTACCTAACACCAAATTGGGTCAAAATAAAATCAGAACAAAAAAATTCATAACAAGGTTTCTAGATACGTGACATAAGAGTTACACCAAATAAGAAGATTGTTCAAAAAAAGCAACTAACTACACATATGATTCAACCATCTTCCAATATAATATAATACATATGTTAACCACCATAATTAAATATAAACCAACATAGCTGAGATACTTTCCGAATCATATCTGCACACAATAGAACTTTTAAACTGTTGCTCAAATTTTGATTTGAGTACAAATGAGATTTTATGTACCAATCTAAAGGAGATGTATCTCACATTTCATATGTCGCCTAATATAAAAGAGGTGCTTATATGTTCACATCATCATAACTTCTTTTTTAAACTGGGCAGGTTGCTAGCCTTTAGAGGATGTAAAAAAAGCTTGCTGAAGGAATATGGAAAAATTAAAGGACCCTTAGCATTTCACAATAATCAATGGAAACATTTTTAAATATATAACCATTTATCTCATGTATTTCTTTTGATGATATCTTATTTTGTTGAAGATTTACCCAGTGGAGGATGATACGATAGTGAGATAAAAAGTTAGTTTATTGTCTATGCCTTAATTTGTTTGCACTTGATTCCAATGTCTTGATGAAGTAAGATGGAATAAGTTTTGAATTTGAAATAGAAATAAATTTATATCCAAACTACAGATGAGTAGTCATTCCATATTTGTGTAGTTATTTGATCTCTAACTTGTCCTATTTGATTCATTTAACTAACATTAAATTACATCTTCTTGCTCATGACTTGACTCTAATGTGGGTTGCAATATCATATTCTTTAATGAATATTGAATAAATAGAGTTAATGCGTGCATCTACTAAATGAAATCGTGTATTATGCAACATGCCATTGGAATTTGTAGTTGTCTACAAAGTGGAAATTTATCATCAACATTAAAATGGAAAATCTTGCCTTTAAAACTCCAATACAAGCTTAATAATGGTTCTCCAATACAAGCACCATTGTCCCAGTGGTTAAGTGAATTTGACTTTGGTGCGAGAGGTCACAAGTTCGAAACTTGCTTGGCGTGATTCGAACGTTTATTAACATGTGATATGTTGTCATAATGATTTGTTGTATATAAAGTACCATTTCAAAAAAAAAAAATGGTTCTCCATGATGGGTGTTTATAGTTAAACAGTCTTCCCTTCCATGTAGTTTTTTTGTTCCTAGTATAGTTAAACCTGGTATGTTTAGATATCCATAATCAACAAGATATATATGTCCTGCAAATAAAGTATGAGAAATCATCACATTAGAAAATTTGTATTTTTTTGTTTATGAAACTGTAAGATATTTGCAAATTTGTAGCTGTCGATCGAAAATAAATCTATTTTATATACCTCCTCGTGGCATTCAAAAGTTGTTGCTTAATTTTGTAATTGCATCAATAAATACTCGAGAACATTAAGTTGTTCTTTCCCATCCAACATATACATAAATAAATCTCATATCAAAATCCCAGGCAACCATCACATTTTGTGTCGTAGCAAATTTCCTTCAATGAAAAGATGTTTGCTTCGTTGAAGGTGCCTATGCAATAATAACTATTCTAACTATTGCTCCAAGGCAGTTCTATTCTATGATATTAAATGAAAATAACACTATCATTTTATTTCCAACTAAATAAAACTAGTATAAACCTGTAACGACCCAAAATTTAATCGCTATTTAAATGAATATTTAATTATGTTTTTAAATAATTAATAAATGAATTTTTATTAAAAAATAAAACTATTTTAAATAATAACTAATGATGATAAAATCGTTTTTAAATTTTTTTTACCAATATATATAGTCTATAGAGAAGTAGAAACTGTGACCGGAAATTATTTTCCGAAATATCGATTTTTAATTGGTTAAAAGTTAATTAGAATATTATAACACTATTTTAAACATGTATGCACACACTACAAACTATTTATGCATGATGAATACATGTGTACATATGCATGTATATTCCTCTCTTTTAAGTGTATATATAAGGATAAAAGAAAATATTTTATAAAGAAAAGTGTACGCGCACACATAAAAGTAACATTTTCAACTCAAGTACCTTAGTGCATGACATGAATAATGCAAGGAGGGAGGGGGGGAGGGGGTACTTGAAGTGGACAGAAATGAAGGTGTGACGACTTGTTTCTTCGACCCTTAGAAATCGACAATAATACATCCTTGGTATTCAAATGCCGCAAATCCAAGTGCCCGAGAGGCGGATTCTCAAGGGTAAGAAAGAAAATAAAAACAAAACAGAATCTCACACAAATGGAATAACATATATTATTTCAACATATAATCTTTACAGCGGAAATTTTAGATACATTTATCAAAGTTAAACATGGACAGTTATAAATATCCGTCCTTACAAATGCAGAATACAGTGATACACAAATGTGGTGGAAACAGATAACAATATTTAGAAGAATCTTGCTTCGAGCTTCATCTAGACTAACTAAACCTGACTACTAGACTGCCCGGGAAAATTAGGGCAACCGGAGTTTAAGTGAAAAACAAATAAAATCCGGATCAATCATGGGACCGATATGAGAAACTCAAAATACGTATTTTGAAAACAAAGGTATCTCATAAGACCATGGCGCACATAAACACGTAATGGGCTTTTACCTTATGATAACCAAAACATTTGCTACGTAAAATCATTTGATATTATTTCTACTGATATTCTTTTGAAAAACGTTTTCAAATAAATATATTAAAATAGCCGAAATTAAACGGTATAATAGGTTTACAACTAAGTCCGAAGGCACTTATTGGAGAATGGATTTTCATACAATGGCAGGTAAAGAGCTACCTTTCATACAATACACTTCTAGAGAGATGTACCGAGTATCGACGTTTTTGAAACATCTGCATCCGACAAGACCGGCCTACCCACAAACCCGCTTGGTAGTGGATAGAACCAAATATTACATCACCCACGTTGTAACAGACCTATCTGTTGCCACAACATACACAACATACTCGATATACAGAAAGAATGGCCATACCCTTTGGGAACGACCCACATAGCCTTAAGGCATGCCCTATTTAAGCCATTACTTGTTGATGTGGCCTGATGTAACGATTACCTTTCACATGGCACATTCCATTTTGAATGCCACAATGCTATTCCATGATCACACAACTGATTTCTACAGACGTATAACTCTCGAGCTCATACGTCTCAAGAAGAGTGTTAAGCTAAGAGAGTTGTCTTCTCCGCCACCAAACAGATAGTACATTCATAGTGATCAATCAACGTAATTAGAAATGCAACATCAGACGCTCGTCCATACAAGTTGTCCAGAAATAGGACAAACCGAAGGCACTCTCTTACGACATCGTGTCAGGGATTACCCCTAGGATTAGTAGTAAGAAGTCCTTGCATCGAAGATCTCAAATGAAGAACTGATGTCACTAATAAGTGATATGGGAAAATTCCCCTAAGGATCAGTGACAAGCAACCCTACATTCCATCTTCCAAATCATTTCCATATCTTCACTTCGAATACGTAAATTGGTTCGAACTGGTTTTGGATAAGAATTACTCAAATCCGACCATGGTTCCTTCGAACCAATCATCGATAAAAAGATGTTAGGTAAATAGGGAATTATTCTTTGGTTGATTAATTTATTTTTTATCAAAATTTATTCTGGAGATATATAAGATATATATTTCTTTAAAACATTATTCCCGGTATATACGGAATCATTAAACCTCTCTTGTTAAATCCTTTGATTACTCAAAACCTTTTTAAATTCCAAATCATTTCATTCTTTACTTAGAAAAATATTTCCAAATCATTTATTTGAATCGTAACAAAGATTTCCAAATCATAACCTTTAAAATGGGCCAAAAACAATTTTATTTAAGACATCACTTACTATAAATCCAAATCAATTAATTTTAACTATAGGAATTAAATTAATTCTAAATCATTCATAAATCATATTGAAAAACATTATTGAGATAAAAAGGGTCGAGGAAATTATATTAATTCTACTCAACACCAATTTTCATATTCAACCTTTACTATCCATTGAATAACGGTGAAATCACCTTTTAAATTCACATGGATAGCACGGGTGCCCTCCTCGGAATTTAATACCAAGTATACGAAGATTATTCCAATGCAATTCAGTTGTTTAAATTGGGAAAATGAGATCTTTTATACTTTGGAAAATTTTGATTCGAGTAAATCAAATTAATTATCTCCTCCATCGGGCCGGTCCGAATAGCCAGGGAGAGCAGGAAACTGCTTTTCCAAACTCAAGCCTAAATATTATCTCTGTGTCACCCATAAGGTGGCCAAGTTATTTGATCGACTCTAAATCTTTTAACATACTTAATGAACTTTTAATTATTTATTTAACCACTTCATAAATCCTTCAAATCACCTTTAAAATACTTTATTATTCATTTAAAAACATGTACAAAAGACTTGGAAAAGAATTGTTACCTTTAGAACTATATTTTGAACGTTATCGAAAAGTGTTGCGAAAAGTGCTTTGAATGGTGCTTTTAAGCGGTATTGATCAAAATGACTTTTCTATCATTTAGAAATTCATTCTTATAACTCAAATCACTTTTAAAACATTTTAAATGATTTTTAGAATTTATTTCATATTTTTAAAGAATTGAAAATGTCTATTTTTAAAGAACCTGTCATGGATTTCGAACTGCAAAACCACGATTATTTCGAAAACTTGTTTTATTCATATTTCAAAATCTACTTATCGAAATCTCAGTTTTTTTCTCAGTTTGAAAACTATGGATATAATAGTTCGGAAAATTTTCATCTCGAAGAATTCCGAGCTATATTCCATTACATATATTCATTTGACTTTTACGGCGCGAAATCGTGAACTACCGTTACGCGACGTGTCTATTTTTGACTAAATTTTCAATATTCATTTAAACTTTACAAAAAAAGTTAAATGTTTATAAAACATTTCTAAACCATATTAAACCATTTTTAGTAGGTTTAAACATTCCATATACACCATTGCATTTATTAAAGGAAAGTGACTTCCATTGTGCTTATCGACGTGTATTAACGTGACTTGTATATATAATTAGCAACAATATTAAACAACCAAACTTGATGATCATAGCATATTAAACATCCATTGCAAAAATTATATCATCATCCATAAATATAATGTAAGTAAGAGTTTCTCACTTTCGCTGGATATTAACCTTAGAAAAATTCGCTATAGCTTCACTACGATTGCCTAAAACTCTACGGAATCGAACTCCTTGACCTAGAATGGGCTCGGTCCACTCTAGGGTGCTCATGTCCTATGTGATGGAAGGAAGAAGGCTCGATTAAGGCCTTGGGGAGTGGTGGCCGTTGGTATTAGAGAGCTAGGGGAGGAGTTTGATGATAATTTTGAGGTGGTTATATATATATATATATATATATATATATATTCTCTTTTTGCCAAATATTTTGCTAAATGTTGAAGCCATTAGAATAGATTGAAGAAGGAGGAAGAAGATGAAGAAGAGGGTAGGAAATTATGAAGGAATAGGTAAGTATTTACAGGAAAGACTTCGGAACAAATATCCTAAAGGGAAATTACCTTTTTACCCTTTGCCCACACCCCTTGTCTCCTTCCAAGGTTCAGTTGAGTTGACCTCCACATGGGTGCATCCATGTGCTTGTTCATGTGTGTGCGCTCTTGTGTGTCCTTGGTTGACTTTGAGTTTGCTTAAGGATTATGAAGTTAAGAAATATCTTAGATATTTCTTTTTTATATATATTTATGTGTGTGTGTATATATACGTCTGTGTGTGTACATGTTTATGTGTAAGTCAAAGTGTTTATATGTATGTTATATGTGTGCATGACATGTAAATAAGGTTGCAACAACCTTTGAATGACTTTTGTTCGTTAAACCGTTGAAAATTGAAAACCGATTATTGGTCGCATTTATTTTATCAAAGCTAAGCGGGGTTTAACTGGACTTCTACCAGTTTATTACAATAAACAATAAAAGTAAAATGCTTCGTAACATGCTACGAACCATTGAAAGGAGGAAGAGAGAGAAAACAAAAGAAGAAGACACATATAAACAAGGAAGACAAAAAAGACTATTCCCAGGCCGCAACAGTGCTAGCTGTTTAACTATAAGAACTGTTCCTAATACCATTCTCAATAGCAAACATTATGTCATTCCATAAGAGTACTTCAATTTCAGCCAACACCTAAAACTCTTTCATTCCTTTGTTTCCATCTAACAACAATGAATTTCTTTAAGATCGACAACAACAACATACCTTCATCATTCTTCCATCTAGTAGCTTTTTAGATATTACACCATTCAATATTGCTTGTTCTAGAAATATTGATCATTCCAATCTTGATCATAAGTCTCTCCCACAAAGGAAACATGTTAATACAATTGAAGAACAAGTGTTTGATTCAGGAACATCATGGCAAAAACTACATTTACCATCCACCTGGATGCCAAGAGTCAATAATCTATCCTTGGTGTTCAATGCATTTATCAAAACTTTCCACAAGAGCAGGTTGTCACTTTCTCCGCAGCCCCGGTTCTAGACTTTTTTGTTCCACGCAAACAGGTGAGATTCTCCATACTTGATCAGGTTTTTATAAACCAAGAAATAGAATGCTTATGGAGATCAAACAACCACACCACCTTATCCTCAATAACAGAAGGATAGTGTTGTTGTGTGATTTCCAACCAGAGCTGTCTTATGGAAAAGTTACTTAAATATAGTAGGGAAAAAACACCATTATAGATGATCTCACTTGCTTTAGCTGTCAGGGGAATCCCAGTCTGGATCTTTTGATTGAATGATAAGATGTTACTTAGGATAAGGCCTTGTCTAGCCCATGGATCACGCCAAAAGCTTGCATGGCCATTAGGAGAGGAAAGAATACTAATGAATGGAAAGAAACACTCTCTTAACTTTAGAATTGATCTCCACACCCAACTACAAGCCTGGGGGATAAGCATCATCCAAAAACTTTTAATTCTGAAGTTGTGGTTAATAGACCACTGAACCCAAATGTTGTTGTTGTTATTGTACATAAGGCTGTTAAAATGTGAACCGAATGCAGCTTTATTCCAAGCAGACAAGTTCGAGATGCCTAAGCCTCTATATTTCTTTCACATTTCAAGCTTGTAACAACTGATAAGTTTCAATCTGCTAGAATGTGGACAACCAGTCCGTAGGAAGTTATACAATGATCTCCAGATCATCAAGATCAATTTCTTAGGAAACAAAAAAATCCTGCACCGATAGGAAGAAAGAGATTGGAGAACATATTTGATAAGAGTTAACCTTCCTACTTGAGATAAATTCCTATTTGAATAGTAAGACATGCCCTTAGTAGTCTTTTCATAAAGGCCCATGCATTGAGTTGTTGTTATCGTAGAGGACACATGAGGGATACCGAGGTAAGATGAGGAATCTGTAGCAGCAGTAAGACCAAAAGTGTACCAAATGGATTCAGCTTCAAGATAAGGCAACCTAGAAATGAGAATGTTAGATTTGGCATAATTAATGGACATTCCTGAGAATTTTTGAAATATGTCCAAGACAAAGCTAATTCCAGAGATGGATTGAGGATAGGCCTTGGTAAAGATGATCAAGTCATCAGCAAACATGAGTGAGGAAACCATAGGGTTCTTACATCTGGGGTACATGTCTATGCTTTTGGAGGAAATTTATCTATTGATCAATCTAGTTAAAACCTCCACGACCATTATAAATAAGTATGGAGACATAGGGTCCCCCAGTCTTAACCCTTGTTTACTTTTAAAGTAACCTGTAGAAACTCCATTATAACATAAGGAGAAGTGCATTGAAGATAGGGATATGTATATCCATGAAGATAAATGGTTAGGGAATCTCATTATAGCTAGGACTCTAGTTACAGAGGTCCACTGAAGGGAATCATATGCCTTCCTGATGTCAATTTAAGCAAGGCTCTAGGGAAATGTTAGCCCTACCATAGTCTTTAAGAAGTTCATGAGATAGTATTACATTATCAAGAATACTTCTTCTCTGGAGAAGAGAAGCCTAACTCTGGGAGATGAGGGAAGGAAGCACTTCTTTGATTCTAAATGCAATAATTTGGCTATGCATTTGTAAATGACATTACAACATGCGATAGGCCTAAAATTAGAGACAAAAATTGGATTATCAATTTTGGGAATAAGAGCTAGGCATGTAGCATTGATACCACTCAGCATTTTGTTATTATTAAAGAAGCTATTCACTGCCTTGCATACATCTTTCTTTATTATGTCGACCCAACATGAAATGAAAAAATGTGCTTTGAACTCATCTGGTCCACCACAAGTGTAACATCTCGATATTTCATGGGAAATATAACTAAAAAGAAATTAAAAGCGCATTTGGTACAGTGCTAAAGGCGCATGTTGACTTTCTTAGAAACCAGAGATCAAGTCCCGTTGTCGTCCAAAATAGAAACGATGTTTTTTTAGCTGGTTCGTTTGCCGCGATTTTCCTATATATTTCAACGTTGTTTCTAGCATGTGGTGCTTCCCTTTCACTCCAGTGATGTAATAGGATGATATGGCTAAATTTTATTGGTTGAGTGATGTGTATGTGCTAGAATGGATAACCATTAAGTGTATGAAAGAACCGTATTTAATCTAAAATAATTTAATGGATTATATTCACTTAAACAATCTATAAATAAACCATCTAACCTAAACCTAATCTCTTATTCAACCGTCACCATAATTCTACAGTAAAATTAGTGTGTATTATTCTTTTTCCCTTAATCTACTAAATAAACAAATCTCTACCAAATTAAATTATCTATATATATTCAAACAATTTGGGGAATTTAGAAGAATTAAAGGGAGAAATATTAAAGCAAGGCTTTTTTCAAATTTATGCAAGCTCAAGTGCTAGGTGAGTGGGAATTAATATGAAATAGAAAAATAAAGTAGTTTGATTTCAGTTATTTTCTAGCACGTTAATATGAATTAATTTCTGCTATTAATGGAGAATAGATGTAAATTATTGCAACTTCTTCTTCTTCCATTTCTCAAATCTAATTCATGTTTGGTTTAAAATATGGGTCATATAAATTGCCTATTCACGTTTTATGGCATAAATAAGATTGAAATTTATGTAAATTTTTATATGTTCTCTTCTTCCACTTCTCAATTCTAATTCATGATATGGTTGAAATTTGAAACAAACAAATTGTTATTCACGTTTCATGGCGTAAATAAGATTGGTTTAATTAAATTGAATTAGAATTGTTATTCAATTTCTAATGGTAGAACAAGTTAGTTGAATAAATTCAGAATATGTTACTTGAATAAAATTATGGTTTTGATTGATATAATTACATAATTTTGATTATGGTTTTGGAACAAAAATGGGATGTCTAATTGGCATAACTGTTTGTTTCATATGTGGCCTAAAAATGTAAAAGTGAAATTTTGTGTAATTAAATGGTTTGTGGCTATTGGATAAAAAAATTTGTACAGATTAAATCTCTAAAAAGAGAACGTAAAATAGGGTGGAAAAGAAATATAAATTAAATGGACCCTAAAGGCTAGGTAAACCTATAACAAAATGGCATAGAAATTACAGACAAACCATATGGACTGAACGGACGTGAAATTGAAATATCATTTATGTAAGAAAAGGAAATTTTGTAATAACCAAATCAGATGTAAAATGGCCTAAACCAAATTAATGAAAATAAACAGTAGGTAAACTGAACAGTAAAATTAATTAATCTGGAAGCGATTTTCTAGGCAGACCTTGTAAAGGTCTGGATAGGTGTTTCATGCAGTTAAGACCAAAATATAGTTTTGGCTGTACATACTAGGAGCGGGATAGTAGGTTCGCTAGGATGTTTTTTAAATTTCATAGGTTTCTAGTACGTAGCATTGATAACATCCACAATTGTAGGCTTCTTCAAGCAGATCGTCGTGGACGGAATAGGACAAGTGTGCTCCGATGTAGGCTTCTTTAGGCAGATTGTTGGAGGATTTTGCGTAGTCGACCCTGCTGTGGGCGGTTTTTCGGAGGATCGACACTTTGGATAGGGGAAAGTCCACATTGGTGACTGAGGAGACAGGAGACACAAGTCCCGTTTGGCAGAGCCTGACTGCAACTTCGGGGTCCTGCGAGGTTGTTTGAGTTGGCATCGGTCAGACTAAGAGGCATTTAGTCATAGTGCACGGGTGGAGAGCATGACTTTCACGCTGTAGCACATGGATAGGTAAGGACAGCAAGTCCGATAGGCCAATCGACGTTTAGTATTACTGCATGCATGGTTGACTCACTTAGAGTGACCACGGACTTTGGCTTCGTAGGAGCTGTATTTAAGAAGGATTCACTGCATTACATTATTCAGCTTTTGTGATATCCGGGAAAGGCCTAGAATCAAGCTGTTTTATTCTTTCTGCTTCATTTTATTTCTTATGCACTAGCCTTTATGTCTGACCCATTCATGTTCTTCCTATTTTCCCCAAATCACAGGAGAACGGGTCCAGGTTGCAGTTCTTTGCAGCCTGGAGGGTCATTGGAGCAGTTGTTATCTTCATCTTTTGTTTCTATTGTTTTATGTACTTCGTTTCTCTTTTCCGTACTTTACTCCATATATGGGGACCTATATTGTGAACTTTGTTATGTTTTATGTTTTGGTGGACACTACTTGCTACTTTTGGTTTCAGTAATAAATTTAGGATAATGTTGTTTTTAATGAAGCTGTTTTACTAT
Source organism: Allium cepa (assembly GCA_030765085.1). Taxonomy (NCBI): domain Eukaryota; kingdom Viridiplantae; phylum Streptophyta; class Magnoliopsida; order Asparagales; family Amaryllidaceae; genus Allium; species Allium cepa. The sequence continues at coordinate 547,011,370 of CM060942.1, forward strand.
TAATTTATAATAGTGAAAGTTTTCTTCCGCTGTAATATTTTAATCATTTTATGTTGTTGCTTTAGTCTTTGTGCTATGTTATGGATTTTTACTTCACCCGACCACCCGTGCTTCTAGTCATGTATGATTTTTGGGGTTCCTAGAGGTGCAGGGTGTCACAACAAGCCTCTCTATTCATTCCAAAGGTACTATCTTTCACTTCGTTGCCTGCGAAGATAGAGGATAAAAGTTCAATTTGATCTGTAGATAGAGTAGGCATATCAAGGTCATCAATCAAGCTAAGGTGTGGGACAAAACACTCACTATTTCCAAGGAGGTTGGAAAAGTAATCAAGAAATGCCTTATCAACTTGATCTGGGGAATTAGCTTGATTTCCTTAGTGGTCAGCGATAGAGTGAATGTGCATTTTAGCCAGTTTGATTTTCAGGCTATCATGATAGTATCTAGTATTTCTGTCCCCATTATATTCCATTTCAGCCTCAAATTTTTCTTTAACATTTCTTCCTCTCTTGATAGAGCTATCTGATATTGCAGTTGGGCCTCATATTCATCTTTACTGGTCACATTTTCACTTATAGATTTTTTTTTAAATTTGGACCATTTCTCGACTTATGCATGTCATCTTTGTGTACGGGCCATTATTAATTAATTAAAATGACCACATTTGAATTATAAACCATATAAACCAATATTAACAATTATTTACAATAATTGTAATTCTACCGATAAAGTGATATCGATTTTTTTCTTATATTTTCAAATCAAATATATATCTTTATAAAACTACTATAAATGATTTATTAACACTTTATAACTATTTAAAATGAATTATTCTCATTTTATAATAATTATTTGATTAATTATAATAATCATTAAATCATTAAATCTCAATTAAGTTTAACAAAACAATTATTAAATATAAGGGCATCGTTGATTATGTCATAGACACATTTTATTTTCAAAAATATAATAATAATTTTATTTCATATTCTTGTTCAATTATAAAAATATGTGTATGTGTATGTGTACATCACCGTGCACGACATTTTACGATTATAGAGCTTTTTAACGAGAAAACTGTTTTTGTCTATTTTATTGGTATTTTTCCATCGGAAATATTTTTATGAACATTTTTCCAAAATAAGTTCATTATTATTACTTATCACTTAACAATTGATTACTTGTAGAAAACTACGTTTGGGTATTAAATATCCCCAATTAAAGTGATTAAATTGCGGATCGTTATATATGTTATTCTGACTCTCTCCTCGATCAATGTTATTTTAAAATGCAACGTCGGATATTTGTCCATACAAATTCGTTTTGGGACTGAACGAAAACGAAGGCCCTCCTCCTACCATATCCTATTTTGGGAATCACCCCTAGGATTAGTTGCGATTAGTCCTTGCAATTCGAAGATTTTCGTAACAGAGCACTATTGCCGATATATATGATATGGTAAATTTCCCCAAGGGTCTAGTGGCAAGTAGCCCTACATCATGAATATGCTCGTCTTCAATGATCTTATCTTCAACATGTTTTCCTTCGAAACATAAATTGGTTCAAAGTGGTTTTCGGGTAGGAGTCACTCAAATACGATCCCGGTTTCTTCGAAATCCAATTACCAATAAAAATATGAATATGTATACAGGATTTGTTAAGCTTCTTTTCATATTTTACTTTTTTTACCGATAAATCAAAATCCTTTATCTTTGGAAACATTTTTGTCCTTTACTTTTAAATAAGTTTTCTTCTTTTGAAAACACGTCTTAACTGGGTCAAAAACAATGTTTTAAGACATCATTTACTGTAAACCCAAAACCATTTATATTGAGTAAAAGGTTAGACTAATTTTATCCAGGTTAATTTCCATATTCAAATAGTACTATTTATAGCATAATGGTGGAAAATCACTTCTTTTAAATTTACGCGGATCGTTCAAACTTCTCTTCTTATAACTTAAATATAGGGTTTGACTAGAACATTCTTTATATTATTGAGAGAAAAACCTTGTTTAATCATTTTTTATTTCATAAAAAATTAAATATGATCTTTTCATTTAGAGTATTCGGGCTTTCTCTTCGATCTGTTCCACCTCTCGCCTAGAAAAAGAAAACAGAGGCCAAGTAAGTTCGGGGCACTGGTTGCCATTCCTAATCTTAGTTACGCACCTTGTCTTATCTTCTCAGATCTCATAGATGGGACAAATGTAGTAGTCGTTTCCGCATACTCATTTTGTTATTGCATCAAGGAATTGATTTCAATTATATCGTTCAAGTGTTATAAACAATATCTCTTAACCATTTATTTAAACTCTTATAATAACTTCCACATCATCATTTATCACTTATTTATTTAAAAGCATTTATAAATGATGTAGGAAAGAATCGTTAAGTTTAAAACTTCATTTCTAAAGTTGTTGAAATAGCAGCAGAAGACTGCTGCAAAAGTGCTTAAAGGCTGGTTCGATTTAAAACAACTTTTACAATATTTGAAAATATATATTTTTCAATTCAAATCTCTTTTAAAACATTTTAACATATTTAACAAATTTATCTCATATTTTTAAACATTTAAAAATATTCTTTTCAAAGAATTTATATTTGGTCGCTTTACTGCAAAAGCGCGATTTCTCTGAAAACTTGATTTGGTCATAACTTAAAATTTACAAGATGAAATTTTGATTTTGTTTCTTAATTTACAATCTATGGATAAAATAATTCAGAAAATTCTTATCTCGAAGAATTCCGAGCTATAACTCATTATCTATATTCATTTGAAATTTTTGGCATGAAATCGCATACTACTGTCACGTGATGCGCCTAATTTTGACTTGTTTTTCAATATTTGTCGTAACACTTCCAAATCATCTTTTCTTGCTTATAAACCATTTATATACTATTTAAAATCAATAATTTATTATTTTGACTATTAATATCTATTTTTCACTTATTTCAAAATATATCATATTATATTATTATAATATTAAAATTTTCTATCTTTTAAACTTTTTAAACCATATATTATTCATTTTGAAGCTTTAAACTTTTAAAATTTATTATCTTTAAATTCTCAAATATAAACTTCCACCTTCCAAAATAATTTCAACCTTATATAAATATATATTCTTTAGTTTTCCATATCAATTTCTATCTTTTTCAAATTGAATTTCTTTTTCAAAACTGATCTTGAAAAGAGGCTCGCTTTTCCAAGTATACCATATAAACGATCTTTACTTAAAAAAGAGAATGGTAAATCATTTTACATAAGTAAATATAACCAAATTAGCTATGATATCAAATTATTATCAATAATCATCCATTCAACCAAGCTCATCCAAATAACAAATTCATCCAAACATTCATATTAATACCAAATGGTGTTAATTACCATAATCATTGTAAAGGTGTAAATATGATCATCGTAACATAGCAATAATTATGATTTTAAAAGAGAAAGGAGTTTACTCACTTTCATTTTCCTTTGCAATTTTTTTCTACAACTAGCGTGCTTCTTTTCCTTTGCCAAACTCAACACATGTATCTCGAACTACTTTTTAAAACGGTGAAACAGATGGATTAATATTTGATAGAAGGTGGGTATGGCTTGTATATGGGGTGTATGGATGTGTGTTTGTGTGGTGCGGGCTCCACTGTAGGTAGGTGACTGTGTGCGTGGGTTTTGGAGGTGGGTAGAGGCGTGTGTGTAAGTTTGGGAGGCAGGTAAAGGCGGATTTGGAGGGTGGGTGCGTGTGTTTGGGTGGTGGGTAGAGGCAGGTAGGTGTGTTTTAGAGGAGGTATCCTTGGGTTCATGGGGTGTGGGTGTGTGGTGGGGTATAGGCTCAGGTGTGGCTTGGCTGGGTGGTTGGGTGGCTGCCGTGGGTGCATGGGTGTGTTTAGAGGGTAGGTAAGGCTCGGGTGGATGTGTATGGGGGCTCAACCGTGGGGTAGGGTGGTCAATGCGTGTGTTTTGAGGGTGGGTATGGTGTGTAAGTGAGGGTATGGGTCTTGGGTGTGTGATTAGGAAGTTGGAGTATTGGATGTCATTGAAGAGTGGGAGAAAGTGAAGAAATGTTGAAGATTTGGTGTGATAAAATGCAAGGAAGGTGGTCCTATTTATACAAGCTTCATATGTAAAATGACCCTTCTACCGTTACTAATTTTTGATTTTTCAACTCTATTTTTACCATTTTTTAAAATCAATGCTTTAACCTCTAAGTACAACAATAAATGAAGAGGAGATGTTAGGATTTGAGATTTGTACTAATGAAATGATTATGCTACTTTTATTTAATTTAACAAAATACAAAAAATAAAAACGCTCCGTTTCCATGCAAGGATTTGACATGTACATTTATGTGGATGGATGCTTAAGTACTTTTTGGTAATGATTATGTTTAGTAACGATTTTATTTATAAAATCATGTCAAATTAAAATCTTTTGTAATTTATGTTATAAACTTTTCAAAAATAAACTTTATCTTATATGCTAATGTTTACATATTTATAAGTGTATAAGTATGTTAATCTAAAGTTATATAGTTTTAAAAGAAATCATGTTGCAAAACGTTTAAACAACTTGTACCAAACAAAACGTTGATTTTCGACAAAATGTTTTACCCTCACATTTTGACGTTTTTGTTAAACTATTTATTTATATAAAAAAATTTGCAAATAAGTTTCTTACATCTTAAATTAATTAAACAAGTTTATTTGAGTTATAAAACCATATTAATAATATTAAAATTCAGTTGTAAAAAATACGACGTTGATTTGCCAACGCGCGACAAAATTTGTCAATTTTTTTAAAACAGGTTTATATGTTTATAAAATCATTATAAATCAAATTTATATTGTTATCATATCATTATATAACCATTAAGAAGAGTTATTTACCTTTTATAATAATTATTCGAATGTATTTTAAATTTTTACGAAAACCGACTTTTGTCACTTTTCGATGAAAATCCAAACTTGTAATCAAATTCTAAAAATAAGTTTATCATTCTTATCTTTTTCATAAAATATGATTATTAAGTTTTTGAAATTTTTTATGTTTGAATATTTAAAATAAATAAGTTATTCTATTTTCAAAGCAGTAAAATTACGGGTTATTACATTCTCCTTTGCTTAAAGGAATTTCGTCCCGAAATTAAAACTTTAGACTTATAAGAAAACCTATCATGTAGCTGTGTTTGAGCAAAAATTCTAAATTTGATCTACTTTCAAAAGAGGGTAAAAGAAAGATCTACTAAATACTGATATTATATAACGAGGTCATCAGAAATATACATAAAACCGCATAGGTTCAGACCCCCTAGCCATAGCACGTACTATGTACTTAGGGTAATATACGTACTCAAAATATACATCAACAACACTCGCCAAAATGAATCATCCATATTATAGAACTTCCAAAAAAATATCATCCATATTAACCATCCCTACTCGTCCGACTCCTCATCCAATGGTCCTCCTAAATCCATCACATCTGATATAACCTCCTCCTCTTCTTCTTTTGGCTCCTCGTCCTTCTCCACATTCTCCTGCATCACATCCTAACCGGGTGGCTACCAGGGCTGTCCTGTTGGAACCCAGAGAATATGACATATCCCCGCTGGAGCATGCACATCTATCTCTTCCAAACCAAGATCGTCAGTCGGCTCTGTGATTGGTGATCCCATCTCCGGAATAGGAGTACCCATCTCGTATATAATACCATCGCTACTATCTAATAGGTTATCACACAACCAAGCATAGCACATCCCTAAATCCTCTCCTAAAGGTTCCTCTTCACTAGACTCATCTCCTACTGGCTCCTAACTAATAGACTCATCCTCTATCGGCTCCTCCTCCTAATCCTGCTCGCTCAAAGAATCTGCGATCCAACGATCTAAGTCGTCGTCCTCTGCCTCTATAACTATCTCTGCCTTAACTTCCTCTACTACTGGAATAATCATATCCTCATCGTCTGAGATAAGTATTGGATCATCAGTCAACCCTATCACAACTCCAGATGGCTCCCCTGCCTGAACATCCTCCTCCTCGTCACTAGTAATGGGAGTATCTAATACCTCCAAATCCACATACTTTGCTAATGCCTTCCTAAGTCTTTCCGTCAACTTTAAACGCTCTGCTTTAGTTAATCTCTACAATGATAGATAATTTAGGATCAATTACTGGTTTTTTTCTTTATACTTAACAAATTTTATAAAGTCTTATCTTACTTAGCATCTTCTTTTCTTTTTCTTATTTACCTAAGGTCTAAATTACTTGTGTAATTTAAGCTTATTCATATATTGGTTACAATATTCTTACTATATGTGCATCTTTACCTAATGATTTCAAATCCATGTCACCTACCTAGATTTAGGAGTTTTGTTTATCTAACTGAATTGTTTGAACTTAGCTTTTCCCAACCCTTTATGTTTTTATCCATGTTAAGATTTGAATTGCAATATCTTTTTAGCAAAGCTAAGCGGGGTTAACTGGTCCCTACCATTTTATTGTAGAAACAATGAAACATGAAAGCATTGTAACAAGCTATGATACAGGAGAAGAAACAAAAGAAAAATACAACAAAGGGAGAAACAACAAAAATCTAATTTGCAAAAAAGAAAACTAAATCCAATTGCTAGCTATTATACTGTCAAAATAGTAAGAGTTATATTTTATGTCGTGCTTTATTGCTTGCTTCAATTCATTCCATAATTGCACATCACTCTTATTCTTGGCGTTGAAAATTCTATAATTCGTTTCTCCACACAACCCTAATAAATGTTTTAAGTATCTAGAGCAACAAGATGCCTGAGTCATCTTTCCTTCTAGTAGCCTAGTATATATTGCAGCATTCAATACTGCTAGCTCTTGAAATGTTTTCCCTACCAAACAGCTGCATTAATCATTGCCGAAAGGTATAAGTGAAGATGCAGTTAAAAAAAGTGAACATTTGATTCATCTCCATCAGGATAGAAGACATAAGCAGGATCAACCTGCATACCCAAAGACAACATTAATCTTTTGTATTAAGAGAATTTCTGAGAACTTTCCAATAGATCATGTCATCATTCTCTTTACAATATGGGTTCCATGCTCTTTTATTCCAAGCAAACTAGATGTTCTCCGGCCAACTGTTCATGTTATTGTACACAAGAGACACCGAGTGATTCTGAAAAACAGTAGACCACACCACCATATTAATTTGCATTATGGGATAATGTTGCCTCATGATTTCAAGCCACGGTTGCCTGATAGTCTGATTGCTCGAATACGGTAGAGAAATCAAGCCATTATTGATAAAGTCACCATTCTTAGCATAATTGGGAATGCCAGTTTGGATTTTTTTGGTTGAATGACAGAACAATTTCAAAAATTAAGCCTTGTCTGGTCCATGGGTCATGCCAGACGCTCACCTGCCCATCTTGAGAGGCAAGCAATATTATTTGTGGTAAATAACTGTCTCTGAGTTTAAGAATGGACCTCCATGTCCAACTACCTTCCTATGGTATGTCCATAGTCAAGAATCTTTTATTTTTAAGGTTGTGCTTTAAAGTCCAGTTAACCAAAATGTTATTCTTTTAGTCAAGAAATTATTGACATGTGAGCTAAAAGCTGCCTTATTCTAGTTACCTAGACTTAGAATTCCAAGCCCTCTAATCCTTTTCTTCTGTTCAGTTTTGTAGAAACTGATAGGCTTCAATTTGGTTGAAGCAACACAGCCAGTCCATAAAAAACTGCAAATGCCTTTACATATGAATAAGCTTCTTTGGGAAGATAATGTTCTGCACCAATATGTTGTAAGGAGATTAAAACAGATTTAGTTAGGGTTAATATACCAACTTGAGATAATAATTTATCTGACCAGCCATTTATAACATTAGTTGTCTTTTCATATATTCTCATACATTGGCCAGTGGTGATCTTGGAAGAAACCAGAGGTATGCCAAGATAAGATGAAGTGTCAAAAGCAGTTGGAAGGCCATATAATAGTTTGATTGTGGTAGCATGTTCCAAAGTGGTACCAGCAATTAGGATACTGGACTCATCACGGTTGATAGCCAACCCAGAAATTTTTGGAAGATATCTAGGGCTTTGAAAATTGTATTTATGGATACTTCGTTTTGTTTGGTCTAGATGATCAAATCGTCAGCAAACATTAAAGAGAAGATCGACATTTGGGGCGCACATTGATATTCTTGGTTACAACTTCTTTAGAAATTAATCTGCTTAACATTTTCATAACCATAATAAACAGATAAGAAGACATCATACCTCCCTATCCGATCCTTTGATTGCTCTTGAAGTATCCCACAGAAGATCGATTATAGCATAAGGAGAAATGAACTGTAGAAAGGCAAGCATATATCCATGAGGCAAAGTGATCTGGAAATTTCATTCTAGACGGAACCTTGGTGATGGAAGTCCATTGCAATGTGTCATAAGTCTTCCTAATATCTAATTTAAGCATAGATCTAAGAGACACTCCTGATTTTTTATAGTCCTTAAGAAGTCCATGGGTTAATAGTATGTTGCCAAGGATGCTTCTATGAGGTAAGAAGCCTGCTTGGTTTTCAGTGATTAGGGAAGGAAGAACAAATTTTAACCTGGATGCAATAATTTTGGCTATACACTTTTAGTTTATACTACATCAAGCTATTGGCCTAAAGTCAGAAACAGTAACAGGAAGATCACTTTTGGATATTAAGGCGAGAATGGTGGCATTAACTCCAGAAAGGATTCTACAATGAGTAAAGAAACTAATAACAGCTTTGCATAGATCACGTTGAATGATTTTCCAGCAGGATATGAAAAATTGGGCATTGAATCCATCAGGTCCCCTACATGAGTCTTTATTCTTGCTAAAGATGCTTGCTTTAATTTCTTCCTTTGTTACTTCAGAAGATAGATCGATAGGTCACCTTTTCTGAAGACAAATATGGCATGTCGATGTCATCAATTAAAGAGAGATCAAGAACAAACCTATTGGAGTTGCCAAGCATGTTATAAGAGTAGTCAAGGAAGCTTTTTTGCAATCACGACTGGGGTAATAGCAGGAGTTCCTAGTTAGTCATTGATGTTGTTGATATGTGCCATGGCTTGCTTGATCTTTAAGCTGTCATGATAGTAACTGGTATTTCTATCACTAAGAACATTCCATTTGATTCTCAACTTTTGCCTTCTCATATCCTCCTCAGTGCTGAGGGCTCTTCTATATTGATCATGGAGATCAAACTCAAGCTTAGTTAGCACAGTGTCACCAAGACTTGCCATGGATTGGAGTTGAGTTTTTGCAAGATCAAGTTCCAAGGACTTAGACAATAAATCACCTTTACCATATTTGTGCTTAGCCCAGGCACCAAGAGATGATTTAACCTTCTTCAACTTCTGCTGAAAAATGTACATAGGTGTGCCAAAAAATTATAAGACTAAGCAAGTTTAACTATATCAAAAAAATCAGGATCGAGGATCCATGCAGTAAAAAATTTAAAAGAGGCTTTTCTTTCCATAGCAACCACTTCAAACTTAAGGATTTGAGGAGAGTGGTCTGATAGAGAAGATAGAATTGCAAAGAAGTGAAAAATGAAAAAGCTTTATTATCATTATCATTGTGTACAAAATGCAGTAGACTCTGTATTTATAAGAAAGTGCAAACATGGACTGATATATGGACTGTGGCCCAATACATAATAAGTTGAACAGGTTATTAAACAAGGGTATTTGGTACCGAATACATATTATAACCTAACTCCCCCTTTCAATCTTATCTAGGGTTTTCTCTTCCCCCTTTGCTATCTCGCCGCCTTCTGTGATTGTGAGCTCTTTCTTTAGTTGAGTGAAATATTTTGTTGAAAGTGGTTTCGTTAGAATATCTGCTCTCTGAAATTGGGCAGGAACGTGGTGAACTTTCAGTTTGCCTTCTGTTACCTTCTCACGAACGAAGTGTAAATCTATTTCGAAGTGCTTCGTTCGTGAGTGAAGCACTGGATTTGCAGAGAAGCATACAGCACTCTGGTTGTCGCACCAGATTATGGGAGTGTTTCCAATACCCACCTTGATTTCGTTGAGAAGCGACTCGATCCAGACGAGTTCTGCTGCAGTACTTGCAATTGACCTATATTCGGCCTCAGTGCTTGAACGCGAGGTGGCTGCTTGTTTCTTTGAGCACCAAGAGATTGGGTTACCCCCTAGAAAGATGCAAAATCCGGTAGTGGAACGTCTGTCGTCTGGATCTGAAGCCCGGTCGGCATCACAGTAAGCTTGTATGTTTAATCCCTTTGCGTTGTTGAAATGTAGACCATGATCCATAGTTCCTTTCAGGTAACGCAAAATACGTTTTACAGCCTTCCAGTGATTACTGAGAGGTTTATGCATGAATTGGCACACTTTGTTTACACTGTAGCTTAGATCTGGCCTTGTTATTGTGATATACTGCAGAGCCCCAACAATGCTTCTGTACTGCTTTTCATTTGTGATGACTTCCCCTGATTCTTTAGATAATTTGAGATTGCTAGTCATTGGAGTAGGTAGGGGCTTTGCCTGATCCATATTTGCTTTCTTTAGTAAGTCCAGTATGTATCTTTTCTGGCATAATACCATTTCTGACTTGGATGTTTGAATAATTTCAATACCTAGGAAATGATGTAAGTTGCCGAGGTCTTTGATTGAGAAGGCTTGATCCAAGTATTTGATTGTTTGATTCATGCCTTGGATGTCATTTCCTGTCATAATTATATCATCCACATATACTAAAATATACGTGATTTTCTCCTGTTTACACTGCATAAATAGAGAATTGTCTGATTTGGTTGGTGTATATCCTAAGTCCATTAGTGTAGACTTGAGTTTCTCATTCCAAACACGTGGTGCCTGCTTTAGTCCATAGATGGCTTTATGTAGCTTGCATACTAGATTATCACCTGCACCTTTCTGGTAGCCTTCTGGTTGTTTCATGTAAACTTCTTCTTTTAAGTTCCCATTAAGGAAGGCATTGTTTACATCTAGTTGTCGAATCTTCCAGTTCTTGTGAAGTGCTATTGTTAATATTATCCTTATGGTAGTGGGTTTAACAACTGGAGAGAATGTCTCACTGTAATCAAATCCATACTGTTGGTTATAACCTTTAGCTACGAGTCTAGCTTTGTACTTTGAGATACTTCCATCTGTATTTTTCTTGATTTTGTATGTCCACTTGCAGCCTACTATATTCTTGTCCTTAGGCAATGGGACAAGACTCCAAGTTTTGTTACTAATTAGAGCATTGTATTCATTATCCATGGCCTGTTTCCAGTTGCTGTTGCCAATGGCTTCATTGTAGTCTTTTGGTTCCATTGCATCAAGCTGAGCACTGTATACTTTGGGTTTAAAAATGCCACTTTTGGATCTTGTGATCATATGATGTTCTATTTTTTCAGGTGAGGAATCAGAATCATCAGTTTCAGACTGCTGTGATGCATGTGATGTGGACTGGGTAGTTTCTCTTGAATTAGAGTTGCTCTGACCAGTGTTATTGAAGGAGCTGGAGGATTTATCAGTTCCATGACCCAGTCTTGTGTCAGCATTGGATGATGTGTGTTGTGGTTGGTGAGTCCTCTGCACACTTCCACTGGTCTGATCCCACTCTGGTATCACAGGTATAGAAGACATTGAGAAATTATTTTTGGTATGCACCTTCTTTGTTGTCTTGATATTTTTGTCTGCAAAAGGAAAAATTGTCTCATTAAAGACAACATGTCTGGTAACATAGACCCTGCCATTATTGCTTAAGCATCTGTATCCTTTTTGATTGTTTCCATATCCTATGAATGTACTTGGGGTAGATCTGAGATTCAATTTGTGACTGTTATATGGTCTTAGACATGGGAAGCATAGGCATCCAAATGTTTTTAGACTATTATAATCTGGTTTTACCCCAAATAGTAATTCAATAGGACTCAGATGCTTAAGAATCTTGGTAGGCAGCCTATTAATTAAGTATACAGCAGTGTTAAATGCTTCTGGCCAGAATTTCATAGGCATTGCTGCCTGTGCTAACAAAGTTAACCCAGTTTCTACTACATGTCTATGTTTTCTTTCTGCCAAACCATTCTGTTCAGAAGTGTATGGACATGTTGTTCGATGAACAATGCCCTTTTTCAGAAAATAGTCTCTCAGTGGTTTATACTCACTACCACCATCTGATTGTATAACTTTAACTTCATGACTTAATTGTTTTTCTGCTTGAGTTATGAACTCTATTACAATCTTTTGAGCATCAGATTTTGATTTTAAAAAATAAATCCATGTATATCTGGAATAGTGGTCAACAAAAGATATATAGTACCTGTATCCAAAGTCTGAGTTTATAGGAGCTGGCCCCCACAAATCAGTTGCTACCAAGTGAAGTGGTTTGTTAATAATGGTTGTGGAATCTGCAAAAGGCAGTTTGTGGCTTTTGCCTAATTGACAGTAGGTACAAACATATGGAAGTGATACATCACAAGAAATGTCATTATTCTTAAGAACTTGTTTTACAACATTTACATTGGGGTGCCCTAACTTGTAATGCCATAGAGTAAAATTTTCTTGACTGTTAGCAACATGTGATTCAGTACTATTACTCCATTTATTTCTAGTTTTGCTCTTTCTTGAATTTCCAAAATTGAATTTGTATAGTCCATGATCCAGTTCACCCTGTAACAATATATCTTGATTTAGTAAATCCCTTACTAAGCAGAATTTAGGGTGAAACTCAAAATACACATTGTTGTCACTGGCAAATTGAGATACACTCAATAAATTCTTTTTAATATGTGGAACTCTCAATAAATTATTGAGATGAAGAAGTCTCTTTGATTGTTTTCTTGCCTATAATTTTGACCATCCTGTCTTCTTCCTCGATTACTGTTTCTTGAATTTGAGGCATAATTGAGTGACATCTCTGTGTTGCTTTCTTTCCTTTGTTCAATTCTTCCTTCATGAGATAGAAGAATGGAATATACATATTGCATATTTGGTAGGGTTTGTTGTGATGAAATGATTGCGACCACTGACTCATATTCGGTGTCTAAACCATTTAGAATGGTTAATATTTGCTCAGATTCTGATACAGTGTGTCCTGCTGCATCAAGAATATCGTAATAGGATTTTACCTTTGTGATATATTCTCTCATTGACAAATTTTCCTTTCTGAGATTCTGCAGTTGCCTTTTGTAGTATAAGATTCTTGCTGCTGACTGTGTGTTAAAAATTTGTTGCACTGCAGACCATATCTCAAATGATGTTTTACATCCCACAATTTGTGATAGAAGGCCAGAACTGATGGATGATAACAACCAGGCAGCCAGTAAGCTATCTTGTTTTTGATAATTGATGAATTCTTTGTTTGCTGTTCTTTCACCAGTGGCTTCTGTTATCATTCTTGCTGGTACTGTGACTGTGCCATATAAAAAGTCTTCAAGACCATATCCCCTGATGCTTGTTTCCACTTGATATTTCCACAATATGTAGTTGTTTTCATCAAGTGTGGTGCTCACCAAATTGTTCTTGGGTTTGATAATGTCATAGTTTCTTGTTTCTGAATTCACTGCAGTTTGGTTTCTTGATCTTGGTTCATCCTGACTTTTGATCCCACTTGTTGCAGATGAGGTAGTGTCATCATCTCCTGCCATCTTGATGATGCTTCAAATTGGCTCCTGAATGAGTGAAGTTGATGGTGCAGCCAGTAAACTTGATTTCTTGATTCAAGTTCTTGGCGTGGCACAACTGCGGGAATCAAATGAGGGTGACAAACAAAGGAAGAATGAACTCTCAGATGATGAGAATGATAAACTGAGAGCAACCAAGGGAGGTGAATGATGAACTGTGATCTGACACCTTCCTTAGGACGGCTCAATGATGATAAAACGATCTCTGATGAGAATGCAGATCAATCTTGACTGGATGCCTGTCGTTTGACAGTTATTTTACTGCTCTGATACCAAGATAGAATTGCAAAGAAGTGAAAAATGAAAAAGCTTTATTATCATTATCATTGTGTACAAAATGCAGTAGACTCTGTATTTATAAGAAAGTGCAAACATGGACTGATATATGGGCTGTGGCCCAATACATAATAAGTTGAACAGGTTATTAAACAAGGGTATTTGGTACCGAATACATATTATAACCTAACTAGGGGTGAAGGTAAGAAGAGATGTTTGGCTAGGTGGTAAAGGAAGAAAAGTTACAAAAAAATGGTCAATCTTGCTATATATTCTATTACCATATCTTTATTCCATGAATATCTGGTACATTGTATAGTATTTGTATCAAGTTGGAATCATTGATGGTAGAATTCAGAGGGCTGATATACTCGAGGGTAACAAGATACCAATTCTATCTTCAGAGCAGAGAGGACTATTGAAGTCACCAATGACTAACCAGGGATGGGTTTCTTGAGCAAAATGAGGGAGATAATCATGAAGAAGTCATCTAGATTGGTTGTTAGCATACATGATGGTTAGATACATGGAGTTGAACTTGGTATATGAAGAAGATGTGAATGAATAAATTATCTATGAGAGAGGATGGGGGAGGCTGTGTTGATGTTGGGGTTTAATAGTAACATTATTCTACCATAAGGTGATTCCAGAAGATTTGATGAAGAGTCCAACTAGGGTTAATGTTTCTGGCAGCTCTGATGGCGAGCTTTTGATCCAACTTTATTTCTAAAATGGCAAGAAATTGAAGTTTGTAAATGTTGCTGATGTCCTTAGCTTGGTTAAGCTTAATATCTTGGTGGGCAGCCTGAATATTCCACACTCCAAGATTTTGTGTCGTTTGATCAAACAAGTGTTCAGTTGTAGGTTTCCTAGTTTGCTTCTAGTTGCAGAAGAGGGTGTGCTATCAGTTTCTAGAAGGATACTAGTGGTTGGTAATATGTTTGGCTCATTCATATCTTTGTTCCTTTTAAATTGTTTCTTATTTCTAAGATTTTTTATTGTTGGAATGACTGTTCTTATTATTTGTCTTTATTGTTGAGGAATTTGATTTCTGATTACAGTTCATTATGGCCTCATGGTTAGGGTATCTTGATGGTAGTGGGAGATGATCATAATGACCAGGTGATGGAGGAAGGACATTAAGGACAATGTCATCAGATAAAGATGGGTTGATGCCATCCTTGTCACTTGGTGATGGAGATGAGGTTTGGTCTGGGTCTGGTGTGATTTTGCATGTATCTTTATTGGCTTGAATTGATGTTTTGTTGAAGTACATGGTACTTGGAATAGATGGTGTTGTTTGATAATGTTGCCTCAAAGAATTATCATGGCTCAATAGGCTTGTTTTGTAGGCTTGCAGTTGATTTTGCTGATTTGGTACAGTGGGTTGATGCTGCTATAACTCATCATTGCTTTCATAAATATGGGTTGGTACATGCATGCACATATCAGTGCACATAGTATTAGGACATGTATAGTCTTCCTCATTACCTACAAGGCCATCTAAAATTCCAGATGGATTTGTATCAACTTGTTGCATTAAATTTTCAAGTTTTTCAGATTCACTATTCTCCATGCAATCATTGTCCTTCATTATCTCTCCCTCTTCAACCTTCTCACTATCTTCACTGCCTTTCTCCTTTCTAACATTTTTTAAGTCGACACATTTAGGACTTCCAGAACCATTCTTTACAACTCCTTCCTTTCTAAATATTGATTTCTTTCTTATTACTTTTCTCCACCGCTGTTTCCTACTATGACTTTTACCAGCACCTTCCTTACTTTTTTATGATTGCCCAGGCTATCTTCATTCACTGTTTGAGGTTTTCATTTTTTCTTTTTGGTTATCAATTTGTTCACATTCTTCCATAACATGACCATATACCTTACATCTTATACAAATATCAAGCTTCCCGAGATAGTTCACATGCACATACTATTCACTTCCATCCAACAGTTTGATTGGAAATTTGTCCACCAATTCCTGACCAGGTTTTACTTCTACCAAACATTTTGCATATGTTATTCTTTTAAGCCTTTCTATGGATTCATCTAAACACGCTAGCTTTCTAAATCTCGATGCTAGCCAGTTTAATCCCAAGTGTGACCAAGCATAGATGGGGATATTGTATAACTGAATCCAAACCGGAATCGCTTTAACTTTCCAACGATTGGCACCCAATTCAGGACACCATTCTTGAATTATGAAAACTTTGTTCCTCATAATTATAGGATCAGCACGCAATGCTTTTGCTCTGTCTTCAGGGTTGGAGAGTTGGAATAAGAAGATAACTCCATCAAATTTTACCTTTACAGATCCCTTAAGCTTCCAGAGCCTCTTTAAGTGTTTCACCATATTAGTGAAGGACAATGGCTTATCCAAGAAGAAACCCACCAGGTAATTTTTCCGTACAGGAGTGCCAGCATCAATTACATCAGACAGTGGAACAATGGCTTCTCCATTAAAGACTAAATTAAGAAGAACAGGAGCATAACTTCTAGCATTACGTTGTTTGAACTTAAAAAGGTTAGACCAACTAGAAGTAGAGGGGATAGGAGAAGCCGAAGGAGAAATTGATAGAGGTTGAAGAAGGTCGGTGGATGTGGGAAGGATTGGTGGTTGGGAGAATGGGAGAGAAAGAGGAAGGAGAGGTATAGTTGGTGGAGGAGGGGATGGGTTCGGCTAGTCAATGGACATGGGTGGGAGTGAAGGACACGTAAGGAGTGAATGGGCAGTTCAAAAGTAGAGGGAGGGGATGGGTTCGGCTGCCATGAAATGCAATATTATTTTTTTCTTAAAAA
The DNA here is from genome assembly GCA_030765085.1 of Allium cepa. Lineage (NCBI taxonomy): Eukaryota > Viridiplantae > Streptophyta > Magnoliopsida > Asparagales > Amaryllidaceae > Allium > Allium cepa. The sequence goes on from CM060942.1 coordinate 547,028,129, forward strand.
AATGTTAAAATTAAAAGAAAATTAATTGAAATTACTTTTCTCTTAAATTCACTTGAAATAATACTTCCAAAATTTAACTTATAAAATGTGTTCCCTTTTTTTCTTTTACAAAATCATTTTATAAAATGCGTCCCAAGTTTGTTTATCCCAAACCTTAAACCAATTTTACTACAAACACCGTATAATCAAATTGTGAAACTTAATACACAAGGCATTTGTATTTAAATCTTTATATCAAACAACCAATCAATTAGTGATAATAACTAAGCATTATCATCCCTTAACAACGAAATATTCAACACATAACTATATCATTTTAAAAGTATCCTTTATATCCAAAATATAATCCTAGGTAAAATTATTTCATTCACCAATATTTTTAAAATAAAAATCATTTTATATTACATTGACAAATATGCGCTCATATAATATAATACTCTCACCTCATTCTAGGATATCATTTACCCTATCTCTAATGAGTTACTCATCCTAGGGTATTACTAACCCTATCTCTGATGAGTCTTTACCCCTATCAGTCTTAGGTGTTTTCTCAACCTAAGATTTGATACCGAATGTAACAACCCACATTTCCGTATCTTTTGAGTCGGTAATAAACCGCACATGTCCAGCCCAAATTGAACCATAAAATGGATCATTACAGATAAGAAAGAAAATAGACAAAACAGAATCTCACTCGAATGGAATAACATATATTGTTGAATAATAATCTTTATAATGGAAAATTTAAAAATACATATATCAGAGTCTAACCTAAATTCAGCTTGGACTTATAATACCTGACCTTACAATTGCGGAAAAATATCAAACAAATGAAGCGGAAATAAAATATGTTCATATGTGATGAAGATCTCCAGCTCTCCTCTGGAAACTCTAAATGTCCTCAGCTAATCCTGAAACTACTTGGATCTGACTCGAGTATAAAAAATATTCGGATCAGTATGGTAAACCAGCGTGAGAAACTCAATTCATAAATGATAATGTCATAGATCGGAGACAAAAGCCTTTTGAAAAGAAAGAATATCTCATAAGACCTTGCCGCATATAAACACGAATGGATTTTTACCGTATGATAACCAAAACATTTTTATCAAAACATTTGATATTAATTTTAATGTCGTCCTTTGAAAACATTTATAACTAAACTTATTAATCTTAGTTGAAATTGTTACATTGATTGAATTCCAGCATATGTTGTATACTCTATGACATTTGATGTATTACTCCTTGGATATTATACTCTGACGATTGGTTCACATTGTTATTACTATCTTTTCTATTGTATATGTGATATTATACTTTGTCCATTCGCTATGAGATAAATGATAGGTTATATGCTATTTTTGTTATTATTCATCATGACGACCGCCATATATCAACCGGGCAAGGCAGCATCTCACAATTCGTATATTATTGGTGTCAGCGGTATAGGGCGGTCGTCACAGTTGGGCTTAAGCTTGCTAGGCTTAGATTTCGTTTTTCTTTCTTTTTTGTTGTTTTATAAAACAATTCTAAATCAAGCCCAAACAAAAAATCAATCCTTCTTAAAATTACTTTCTAAATAATTACAACATTATTTAGTTTACAAAATTATTCTCTACAATTTTATTTACTTAGTTAATCCTTTTATTTAAATCATTTACCAAATAATTTCAAAATTATGTTAATAAATTTATTCTCTTATCAAAATATATTTTATAGTTTTACAAAATTTCATTTTATCGTTATTTCCAAAATAGTTCATTCATAATTTAATATTCCTAAAATAATTGAATAATTTAATCATTATTGCTTTTTATATACAATTCTTACCATTTTATTAAAATATTTCTTGTCATACTCTAAATTATTATCATAATTCCAAATAAAAATATATTAACTACACTTAATTATTTATTCAACATACTAAAATTTTCTAGAATTTATTTCTATATTTAATTTATTTAAATTTAAATATCAAAAAATTCATATTTTAAATTCAATATTAAATAACTTCCAAATTAATTTATTTCACAACTCTTAAAACACTCATTTATTCTTAAAACGATTTAATTTGATCACTAATTACCTTTTTATAAAAATTCCAATATTCTAAGTAAATTCAAATTATTTATTTTAAATTCAAAAATATATTTTCATTTAATTAAATATTTATTATTACTTATCCCTAAAATTGGGTTATTACAATATTTCATATTATAACTACGCGTAACTATTTCGCATAGGTTTCCCTAGATTTCCTCGTAGGAATAAATTTTCCATAACTACAACTACAAGTACCCCAACCAAGCACTGAGAAAGGAACATGCAATGTCGACTCACCGGTTTGTCTCATCTTCTGCATCCATGTTCATCTCTTAATGGTAGTTTACAAATCTTATTGCATGTGTCGGGATCCATCAATAACACAGTATCACGTCACATCAGTATCCATGCATACCAAAGAACTTCCATTATGTCGGCCCCACACACTTCATCAGGCATCAATCAACGCTGCACGTCCACCATAGAACCTTCTGTGAGTGCCATTTGCGATAGAATCGCCCCCAGTCGAATAATCGACCCCTTATTAGGGAAAGAACATTTACCCAACCGAGCAACATCCTAGCGTCATCTAATATGGAACTAGCTTTCCTTCTATATCTAACTCTTATATATATATATACACACACACACACATAATTAGCTAACGTTTAAAACATGGGCCTTAGGCCGAGGTTCAGTCTACGTTTTAGCATGTCTTGCAATCGACCGCTAAACCCTACTAGTCAATCGCTTGTAATCGACCACTTAGGTTGAACGATCGACCAACCGCTATGTAAAAATTAGAGTATTGATCGTTCAAGTTTATTGGTTTAATTATTTTTTAACGTCGACCATTTTAAATATCGAGGAAATTGCAGTAAGCTCATAATTTTCAAGTTTAATGACCTTTACTCCAACTCTCTAATCAACATGAATTTATAGTAATTATTTTTACCTAGGTTTAATCTCAATAATATCAAGTCATATTAACAAATTGTAAGGGTTTCTACTTGACTTAAGAAGAAGTTTAATCTCGGTTAATTCTGATTTAACAGGTTTGCACCAATTTAATTTGTCATCAAATCTCAGATATAAACAATTAAATTTTACAATTTGATTACTAACATCCTCGATCAGATGGTGTAAACTAAAATTAACTGCAATTAAACAACTTATTAAAAATTGCCCCACTTACCTCGGATCCAAGCTTGTTCCTGAACTTCACATTGAAATCTACCTTTGTTTGGTTGCCTCTTCCTAGATCCAATGTCCTTAAATCAACTTACTTTCCTTTTATTTTATGATTGAAGAATTTATAAATGAAGTGGAAAGAATTTAGCAGAATATCGATAGAGAGATGAAATTCTTATGAATTAGGATCTAGTTTAGCTCTATACTTACAGGGTTTTAAATATGTCCTAACCGTATGTTTAACCCTAGAGAAAATTAAGTTACATCCAGTACGTCCCACGATCACTTCACGGTAAAGCAAAAATATTTTGTTCAATCTCTACCGAACGTCGCTTTATAATACCCAATACTCAACACCAACCGGTCGATCGCTAGAGGTGACCGGTCGACTGAAACATGTCGATGACATAACCTAGGGTATTGATAGGTGGAGTTGTATAATTTAGGAAATTTTTAGTTTTTGCAGTGCAATTTAGGAAAGTTTTATATTTTAATTAATTTCACTTTCAAATTTTAAAACGCTCATAACTTCCCTATAATAACTCTGATTTCAAAGTGTTAGTTATGAAAATTGTCTAGAAAATCACTACAAACACAATTGTGCAAGTTTCATAGCCAAATACAGACATCCAGTAAAAAATTATTTTCACCCTTGTTGTATTTAACTTAATTTTTTAATTAAATTTTCCTCTTAAATTTTCAAGGTGTTATAATAGGCCTAATAGCCTGTTGCGAGCATAGGGGTTATATTGGCTAAAATAAACATTCCCACTTCATTTTCCTTCGTCCCAAAACAGATCTAAACCTCTATTAATCCCCTTTTTAGCCAAAAACTTCTCATTTCTCTTCCAAATTCGGTCTACATCATAGATCTAGAGTAGATTAGCAAGCATGTTAGCATAAGACTTCAAATCTATATTTTTGAAGAAGAAATTTTGGGTCTTTGCTGTATGGTTTCGAATTTGCCTCGTTTTTCATGTAAATTTGGAATATCTAGTTGTTTGGTGACTGATTTATTATCTCACATCTTATTATATATGTGTCTATTGGTTTTAACATATTTTGAACTCATTTTTAAAGTCAAAATTATTTTAGGACGGTTTTAAAATCGAACCTGAAGTAAATAATGGAAATAAAATAATTTACAGTTTTTTAGTCATGTTATTTTAATGTATGATTGCCTTTCTAGATGTTAGACTATGTTATGGATGCATTACATGATGATTTTCCAAGATTTGATAGATGTAGGTTGATGCATATATGGTATTTGTTGAATGGTTGAAAATGCTCATCAAAGCAAAATAGAAATGGTAGAAGATCCTATGGTAGAGGGTAGCGATGTGCTCTCCTATTCGACACACATTTGATAGGGGATTCGTAAGCATAGAATCTAACTTTAGCAGATAGACTCTAGGGTGTATGGAGTTGCATCGATGCATAAGGAATGCACGTAGGTCGAAGTATGGAGGATAAAGATGGAATCGACGCAAAATTGGAGTTTGGAGATATGACTACACTTCTATTCGGTGGAATTTATCGGGTAGTAGCTTGCTTCCGATCGACTTGGTGTCTAGAGATGTTCTACTTTGGGTAAGCTTGGTGTTCGATGGTTTGAAGACCCAGACAATAAATGTTGCCTGATGATGTTGCGGTTTGATGCTATGGAAGACTTGACATCAAATGTTATCCGATAGTGTTATGGTTCAGAAGCCGGACTGGAAGATATGTTCAGGGGTTTTTGGTGGCTACTTCATGATTTTGAAGAGGCTGCTCCAGTCCTGTCATGGGTTTTACTCGAACAAAAAATGAAGCGGTGGAGCGGTGGAGCTTCTAGGGTCAATTTGAAACATCTTAAGGGAAACTCCGAGTCTGCTTCGGGTTGGCTTAGGGGAAACTCCAGATCTGCTTTGGGTCGGCTTAGGGAAAACTCTAGGTCTACTTTAGAGCAGCTTGGGGTCTTTCCAAGGGTCACTTCAGGGTTGTTCCCAAGGTAAGGACGTATGACTCTAGGAAGCAAAGTGACTTTGGAGTTTGCATGTCAAGTAATGAAACGATGGCGTGAAGCTTTGATACAATGACTTTGAAATTTTAATGGCTCTACAACTTATAATGTATGTCTCGAGAAGTTCAGGCGATGGTGACTCGATGATGGGAGTTGTGATGGGGATCCATAAGGATAAGTTAAACGATGAGAGGACATATGAGTAGAATTTTCAATTGTGTTCTACTATGAATATAGCCGGAATGGAATAACGATTGAGTTCCATTTTGAAGGGACATACAAAGGGATCATTAGTAACTCAGAGGTTTCTAATGTGCTCATATAGAAGGGATACATGAGGATGTGCACTTGGATTTGCGACCATATCCAGATCTTACGACTATGGATTACCCTGGACTATTACGATTGTGAGCCTGGTTCTTAGCCTTACAAAGTGGCATGGGTTCGAGCACTAAGAAATTGGGATTTGATTGAGTCTCTAGCTTATAATCATGTTGTACAAGTTATCATATATCCAATGCACATGAGTGATGGTGAGGATTATTTTTATGAATGTTATGTTTTCTATGGTTGTTTTTCATTCTATTGTTTCCCAGTTTGTAGGTATTTTTGAGGTATATCGAGACACTAGATATTGTACTTTTATTGTGGTATGCTTATATAACGATGATAGTAGATTAGCATATATTGATTGTTATGTGCTAACTATTAAGATGTAGGGATAGGTCAGGTATGATTCTATGTATATGCCCTTATTGATATGTACGATTTTTATAGTATTATTGAGATGATGTATCACCCACATCAGATTGTTTTCTAACCCGAGTTTTATGCTTTGCTTCTTATTATCTTAGGTACTCTTAAATGAGTAAATTTAGGGTAATAGGTCTAGATAGGGCATGGAGCTATACGGAGTAGAAGCAAGAGGCTATGTTTTCATATATCTGTACTTTGGAGCTTACTAGCACTTATATTCCCCTGTGCAGATGGAGCTATATCAGCATTTGTGCTTTTGAAAAATAGTTATAGAGTTTATTTTGGAGATTTGGGATGTATATCTCTTCTATTTCCAGTTTTTTATAATCTATGAACCTATCGCACTTTTATGTTCTTATTTATGATTTATTTGATTATAATACTATCTCACTATTTTATATCTATTTGATTATTATATTTCATATATGCACAATGAGATGTTGTACATATTCTGTGTTTGAATTTTTATTGCTTTATACCTTGACTATCGTCCACCATTAGTCGAGTATCTCCACAGCATGCACAATAGCTTTATCAGATATCAGAGGAGTAGGGAGGTTGTTAAATAGGGTGTCATGGCGTGCGAAGTGATGATTTTGGCTTGTGCATAAAGAATGTGTCCATATGGATAATTTTTTCATGTGTTGTCTTAGAAGCCAAAAAACTTTGCAAGTTTGTTCTTAAACAACATCACCCTTAGAGCATCTCCACCCAAGTTAATATTTAGCAAAAAATAAAGGATGGCTCCCCAATGGTAGCAATTGCACTAAATATCACACATAATTTAAGCGATAAAACAATATTATGGATTGGCTATGGGCGCTTATTTAATAGACGTCCAAGGCCAGATGCTTATTAAATAGGTGTAATGACCCGCAAATCTGTACCCCTTGAGTCAACACTATTCTACATCAATCAACTCAAGTTGAACAGAAATACGAATCATTAGGGTTAAAGAAGAGGAGGTAGAAGAAGAGAAAACAGAAAACAACATCAAAATCTAACCATCGCAGCGTAATAAAATATAATAGATAATCACAGATCTTTACACCAAAAACAAATACTATATCTGTTTATACATACATCATCAGAGTACATCAACAATAACATACAACTGGATACACAGCGGAATAATAATCAAATACAGAAGTATGTATCGTCATCCAGCTTGTCTCCTGAGCTCCACAACATCATATCCTGTATCCTAAATACTCGGTCTGACCCAAGCATTACAGTTAAATAACACCCAAGTCAGTCTGGAATACCAGCGTAAGAAAACCACACACAAATTGATTATTAAAGTTTCAAAATCCCTTCGAAAACAAAAGCATCTCGTAAGACCACGCCACAAATAAAAATGTCGGTTTTTTACCTTACGATAGCTAAAACACATTTTATTAAAATCCTCTGATATTATAATAGGGTCTATATACAAATACTTATTAAAATAGCCAAAATTGTTACATTCATTAAATTCCAACTACTAGCCATAGTCGTGGGTAATACAAACAAAACTCGTAAAAGACGCGTAGGGAGAATGGATTTCCAACTAATGACTAGGCACTGGGGTACCACCTGTCACGGTACGTGGCCTAGATCACTATACCGAGGATCACTCCCGATCCCCTGCAACACAAGACTGAAACTACCCTTTACTGGATAATCCCGAGTAAGATCACCCCATGGTTGGGATCAGCAACCGCACCACTAAGCCGAAATAAAAGGGACATCTAGACGGGGATGACCTTACCCTGAATAGGTGCTACCCACCTAGCTTTTCCGCATAACCCCTGATTTTCAGTCATTCCCGGTTGATGAGGCTTGAGGCTAAGAGTTACCTTTTATAACATATCCCTTAGAATGCCCATCGCCCACCTGACGATGTTCCGAAAGCATTCATCCATACAAGTCCGTTCCGGGTTCGAACGGAACCGAAAGCACTACTCCTACTACATCCATTTTGGAATTATCCTCAGGATTAGTAGCGACTAGCCCTTGCACTTCACTGCTCTATCTTCGAATCCAAACTCGTTTTCCTCACGAAAACGTACAAACCGGATCGAAGTGGTTTTCGAGAAATTAATCCAGATCCCGGTCTCTTCGAAACGATCAGCGCATTTGGTCAATATTGATAGTCGGTTATTTAACTATCAATTAACATTCACAAAACAACCATCAAACAATAAACAATTTCCCAAAATTATTTATTTATCTCCAAATATCTTCGCAAGATGTATTCCCATTTTCAACCCTTTTGAAAACAGTTTCAAACTACCTTCCTTTTACAGAATAAATTTCCCAAATATTTTCTATTTCCACTGAAATCACTAAGCACAAAACTTAGATTTTAAAATAATTTAAAAACACTTTATTGTAAAATATGCTTTAACATTTAAATTTAGAGAAAACTACTTTAATACTTTATTTATATATATATACTTTAGGAATATTTAAAATAAGGTTACTTTATAAAATATAAAACTAGATTTTCTCTTTTAAACAAATTACCAAATCATCTTCGTCTTTTAAATGATTATTATGATAATAAATTTTTGAAAAAATACTTACTTTAGAATTTAAACATTCAGAATTAATAAATTTTCTAAAATATACTTTTTAAAACATCATTAAAATCTTTAACTTATATTAAAAAATTACTTTGAAAACGTACTTGGCTATCCAGGAAAACATACTTCTCTTCACATTCTTTTTAAAAAAAATCACTATTTATTTTTAAACTAATCTTACCATTCCTTTTAAATTCATTCTTAATTTATCTGTTATAATTATTTTACTTAAATCTCCGCTCTTTTATTGACTTTCCAAAAATCCAATTTATATAGTTTGATAACTCAGTGTACCGAAATATATTCAAGCAAACCATAACATTCAATATTCCAATATAATTCATCATAGAATATCAAAATAATCATAACAGAGAATATTAAATAATTTAAATAAATGTCGAGGAATCCAGTTGGATCCCTCCAACCTGTTTCCCTGCATCCACAAATGTTAGCACAATACCAATTCCACTTCGAAGTGGAATATCTTGGTATATGGGATTAAATACAGTATCATCCGCTATTATGCGGCGCATAGGGTCTCATCCGCTATATAATGCGGAAAAACAATCATTCCAAGATATATTATATACTATAATATAGCTCATCAAATTAATTCAACAATTCAACCAAATTATTTAAATTTAATCATTTGAATTTAAATCGAACCAGATGAGTGAGATTAACTCAACTTTGCTTTCGTTTGCAGTCTGATCCATCTTGACTTGTTTCTCCATAATTTTAGACCTTTTATGAACATTTATACGGTTTACTAATATTTGAGATAATCGAACGATTAATTTTTTTTTAAGGAATTTAATTAGTTAACAATTTAATTTTAACTAAATAATTATTCCCTTTTAAAGAATCTTTTAGCAGCTAAAATAAATTAGCTAAGTTATTTGAACAGATTTACCACCAAATTCATTATTTAAAATAAACCTAGCAAATCAAAATATGTATGTATATTTACTTTATATATTTATTTATTTTTTTAATAAATATACATACATACATACATACATACATACATATATATTTTGAAATGCATAGTTAAATTAAAATAGCATTGTTTTGAACCTTGCTGCAAATTAAAATCCTATCTATATATTTCTATTTTCCCAAATCTGTAAAAAAAAAATCTTTCATTAAACCTTGTATTCCAATTTTTTTCACCTACAAAACTTATATATATATATATTATCCATTTAAAATTAATAGAAAAGCAGAATTTGAACCTTACTGTGTAGTCGACATCGAACAGAACCGTAGATTCCCCTTGCTTGTACCGCCGACATCGGTCCACCCTTGCGACTCCAATCACTGCCGCATCGATTGCCAGAGAATTGAACTCCTCTGCCCTCACGAGACTATGGTGCCCACGGCCTCGACTCCTCCCTCGCCATTGAACCCGATACCCTAACCAAAATCGCCAGTCCCCTGCCTACCCACCTTCAAGATCTTCCGTGCTTCCCCTCCATCACGATCGCCCTGTCTCGCATGAGACACTCTTCCTCCATCATCGAGCACCAGCCCAAGCCACGGCGACAACGGCACACTCGTGAATCGATTCGCGAGGACACGAAATCGATTCGATTTGATGAGAGGATAGCCTACTCGACAATTTCTCAAATTGTTCGGCCATTAAATTTTTTTTTTATGCTGGTTCGATTTTTAGAAAGTAAAGAAAGGGTTTGGTTCGATGATAAAATTCATCCAGAGATCAGCCGTACATTTCTTTTTGCCGAGATAAAATGTTTCGTCTCTTTTTTTTCTTTACTTATTTTTATTTCTTCGAATACAAGGTGCTCGGTTGATCCAGATTTATTCTAAAAACAAATGCGTGTTGAAAGCAGAAGTACATGTGTTAGAAGGGGTAGGCCACGTGTCTCAAAGGCTTGCCAAAACTGATTCAAAAATTTAATATTTAAATTCAATTTCAAACTCAAATCGTCTCAAAAAATGCAACTCAAAATGTCGAACTCCTATTCCGCTAGGCGTTTATAATGTTAAACCCCTATTATGAACACAATGGAAAAGGTTTCAGGTCCTAATTCAATTGTATGGAGAAGATAGCTTTTTAGACCTAGTTATTATATAGAATTTACGATATAAATTTCAATGCGTTTATATATAATACGTTCACACAACAACTCCAAACATTACGAAAATTGAAATCCGATAATAATACAATATTATGGATCCAATGGAACTGGTTTCGTCGAATTCCGAAATGGTCATCGGAAGGCTACTTTTAAATTCAATTTAAACGATAAAATTTCAAAACTGAAAAAATCAGTGTTAAATTTAATTTTACAACTTCTATTTCCTCAGTATTACCAATATAAATTTTATAAGCCTTCAAATTATATTTTAACAGACCTAAAATCCCAGATTTCATATTTGACCCAATTTTCAATTATTTAACTTAATAATTAAATTACCAAATAAATGGTGATATTTGAATTCAAGTTAAAAATTCACTTTTAAATATTTAAAATAAATTAAATATTCCGATTTTAAATGCTCGAAAATTCCGGGTCGTCACAATAGGCACCTAGAATTAGGCACCTATTAAATAGATATATATTAAATGGAGGCTAGGGTCTTAACGACATTTTTCCCTAAGGGCTCTCTCGACTGCTAGCCCCCCTCCAACATTTCAATAAATAATCCACTTTTAATCTTCAAAAATTCATCAAAATTTTCGTTATTTCTTCTTCTAAACCATATTAACCTTCTACTAAATTCAATCTCCATAATGTCTTCATCATTCGAAGAGTTTTCACATCCTTTGAATTATCAAAATTACATGTTCGAAGGCAATAATGAACAATGTGGTACTCCTTTGAGCCAACATTCATCCAACTCCATGATAAAGCAATGAAGACTAAGATTTATGCAACATTTAATGTCATTATTCCAATGACTTGATTAGGAGCAATGATCAAAGTGGCAATAAATTTTGGAATAAAATAATGAATATGTACAGCATAAAATATTTAGACAATACACGTTCATTATTGGTGATTCAATGTCAGTTGAGAAAAATCAATCGACAAGCTCAAATTTATGAATTGCATATTTATAAAATAAAGAAAGTGTATCCCAATGGAATGGGAAGCAATGATCATTAGGTGCATTTCTTGATTTTCATTTGTACGTTAATGCAAAATATTATAATTTATTTTGTTATCAAAAAGAAATGGCGAATGAGAAATTCACAAAGCTATTTGCAAAGGAAAATATGTTGAAAACCACACCATTATCAATTTGCAAATTGTTATGAATTGTTGAAAGTAAAATTCTAATGCTAAGGGAATGAGAGTCTTCAAACATAGAAGAAATGAAACAAAAAAAGCATCAAAATCCGCATACTGATTTAGTTCGCGAGATTTATCTGGTAGAGAAATGTCATTTGATGGAGAAAATGAGGTATATGTGCTTGCTTAGAGATCTAATGAAGATTATAGACCAATAGGGTCCAAAGCAGCAAAATGAAGAATAAGGCTGAAGTTGGCTTGAATTCTTGAGTGAACACCACCCATGAAATTTATGAAAGAAGACATTAAGATTGAACCAAACAATTATAAGAAAAGATTAATGTAACGTGAAAGTTTGTGGAAATTGAGCAACAAAAGTTGGATCTAGAACATTTAAAAGCGGAACAAAACATCTAAAATATGAACAAGCGGCATGGAAAAGAGTTTGATCGAAATGGATGAAGTTCAAGTCAAATATTGGATGGAGTGCAAAAGGCAAATAATGATGGCTAACTTCCCTCAAATGTAATTTATTCTAAACCTAGAATCTATATTATTAGCACTATGCTTCGTATTCTTAAAAACCTATTTTATTTGGTTCTTAATTTATGGTCGACTATTTTAGATTCCATATAAACAAAGTACCACACATGATGACTGGTTTTGTACCTAAAACAAAGTATTAAAAGAAAATAAATAGGCACCAACACATGATTCATTAGATATACAAGTGAACTAACAATCTCCAAAGAGATTTCAAATATCATTCATAAGATCTTTTTGAAGCCCACTATGTAGTTTTGCATCTCGGAATGGAAGTTGATGTTCTATATGGATGCTAAAAGCTTCATTAGTTACAAGAATGTCATCTTGGAATATATCTGGCATTCGCCTTACACCATCATATTTGGAGCGATGATGTGTCTCGTCTATTTCTCTTTCGTCTTCAATGATCATGTTATAAAGAATTATATATGTAAACATAATTTTGGACATATTTTTCCAAGGCCATAATAAAGAAGGATTACTGATTATTTGTAATGACCCGTATTTTTTTTAACGCTTTTAAAACACTAAATTAAATAAAATTTTAATTAAAAATCCGATAGAAATAAAATTTTACGATTTATTAAATGGAAATCTCTTTGTATATATGTTACAAATCCAAAACCAAATTCGTAGACGACCAATTTCGATAAGTCCAATAATGTAATACATATAAAAACATAATGTAATAATATGAAATTGTCGTATCCAATAACAGAAACCAAATTAATAAATTTTAACGTAAGAAACGTGCGTTTTGCGTTAAATGGAAATTTTCGTTAAATAAACAAAAAACAATAAAATTTCGCAACGAAAATTCTAGATATGAAACGCGACCAGTTAAACATAGCAACCGGTAAATTTTCGTCCGAAAATACGAAAGTTTATTTCGTGCGTAAATTTACTTCAACCTAATCAGTTAAAAAGGAATGAAATAAAACGTTTTCAACACCAAAATATTTTTACATGAAAAAATTCTAAACCATCTTTTGAGCAAGTTGTCAGTTTGTCGTTTTTCCAAATTCGGACATCTTTGGCTCCGTCGATCTTAATTTTCTGCAATTTTTACGCATTTTCCGCTGGAAGAAATTTCGAATTTTTATAATTCGATCGTACCGCTGATATTTTTATGCCGTTTTAATCGTCTTGCCGTACTGATCTTAACAGTATATTCCGTTGTATATTTCAGTGCTCGGTGCATGACTAAACGTATGAAACAATAACCGGTATCGGTATCGGTTCTGTTTCTTTTTGTTTGTGATCAGCCACCTTCCGCGGTTTGAAAACAAATGGACACTTACTTTTATTATTGCGTGCATGGCCATCACTATTCCCTAGTTTGCACATTGAAACGTTGCTTTTAAAATTTTCATGCTGTCTTCTTCTTGATGAATACATATTTTATTATATAAAGCATGCATTATTTGTAAATCTTGTGACATTTATGTCCACACGTCCATTCCTTCCCTACTCTTTTATTTTGTTCTCTGGTTTTTACTTAGTTACATTCATTTATTTTGAAACTTCAACAAAAAAAAAAGTAATGCAAAAGAAAATGCACGCGCCAGATCTGGCAATCGCCGAGCTCGAACAAGCCACCACTGCTGCAACTCCCTTCGCCCGACCTCATCGCCTTGACCACAGCAAACCCGAAGGTCATGCCCTCCCCTTGCTTCAACAACCGAACGCCATGCGGCCTCCTCCACAAACCTCGGTCCTAACAGCCACCCACGCTCTTCAGCCTCCTCCGAGCTCTCCTCTTCCCATATGTCAACAATAACCGATCATTGACCTCCCTGCCACCACTCGCTACCTCCGCCCTTAGCTTAGGCATAGTCACCGACTGCCTTGAGAGAAACCGCTTTCATCCTTGACTCTTGCGCTCATATAAAAGAAAAAAAAAATTGCTGGACCATGCGCACTGTCCACTTGAAGCGGCCTATGTTCCAAACATTAAGCATTGCATACAACAACTCCAGTCACGTTCCCATGTGGCAGCAGCATCTCACCATGCTCGGCTCTCCTTTCACTTTATGGGTATGTGCGTTCATATATATGGCATCATATTCTAGCATATTAATATATAAATGAGTTGGGTTAAGTTTTTAGCTACATCAGAAAGTGCTTGTCTCGTATTTTCTATTTTGGTCAGCATATATATAGTTTAATATGTATTGTCAGTGTCAGGGATATGTGTTTTGGGTTACAGTGGGTAACCTTTAAAGAGAGATATATATATACATTATTTTAATAGTTATATGGGTTTTTAAAAAAAAATTGCTTTACAATTACTACCTATAGAATACAGGTCTATATAAAGCAAGTAAGGTTGTATCTACCTATAGCTCATGTTCTTTCTGAAGCTTGTATGTACATATTATAATAATTTAATCTTTGCTTGCGCTTAAATTTAAGGTTAGTTTTAAATATAATAAGCAGGTAAGTTAGGTATAAACTATAAATTCATTTACATAGTACCATTTGCTGTTTGAATATAAATAATGTGTTTGATTTTTATCTATATGGTTCAATGTATGTAGTGATATATGTTGTTGATTTTAAAATATATTATCTATATATATTTGATTTTTTTTATATGGCTTTTTATTTGAGACAATGTATTTTGAAATAAATATATCTTTAAAATTTAATATGTGTCGGATATAGGATATGCATAAAGTTATATAAGTTCATTCATATCAATTTTCTTCATCGATCCAGTTCTGATTGGATTTTGTCTGTTCTTATTATCAGCATTGATCGTTGAATTCATGCCAATTTTGCTTTGCTTCGATTCATCATTCAAAATTCGATGTCCTTATCTGTGTGCGAATCTGCATCATCCCCTGTTCTTTCTAGCCTCGAAAGGTTTGCTCACTCACGATTAATATTCTTTTATTTATTAAATTTGATTTCAATTGAAGCAACAATTGAAATATACCTGTTGTTAGTTATGTACACTATTATTACATGTATCTGTTCACCTATGACATCTGACACCATTATCTGTTAATTATTATGCGATGATAATACAGTTTGGTTGAAATTGATTGATTGTTTGTTGTTTATATTAGATGTTAAATTGAAATGTAAAAAAAATGATGAATAGTATGCAATTGAATTTGACGTAGGATAGTTATAAATTTTGAATCGACATATGTGTTGAATTTGATTAGTTAATTTGAATAATATGACCCTTGAAATTGTTAAGTTAATTGACTCGTAGAATTTGATAAATTACACTTTGAACCATGAACGCATATTGAATAAATTGTGTAGAATTGAAATTGAAATTGAACGACAAGTGAAAAAACCGAAATGTAATAATCTTTAATCTACATGAAATGATAATGTAGATTCTAGAGATAATTATATTAATTCGCACAAATAACAATACGAATTAATACGATTATTTCGGGATTATTTGAATTAATTATTGGATTGTTATTGATTGTGTTATTGCTTGTTTATTTACTTTGACACCGTCCCTGTTATCATACTGCAAGTTCCCTTTGCTATGCTTCGATTTTTGAATTGAAATGGAATCGGGTTGAAATGATAAATACCCAAACGAACTTGACTTAGGATAGAGAATTAAATGAAAAACCCGATTGGTCAATAATTTGATTTAGAAATAAAATAATGATTTTATTCGAATAAAGAATAAGTTTGAAATGAAGTTGGAATTTAAATTTTATGAAAGGAGAATGTAAAGATTGAAATCTGAAACAAATATTAATGCAGTAATTTATGAAAGAACGTTGTTTGAAATTTAATTATTTAATAATTAAATTCGGAATTATTAATAAATAATTTGGAATTAGTAATAATTGAGTTTTGAAATTATTAAGTTTGAAATCATTTAATAATTAAAAAATATAATTAAGTCTGAAATTATAATTAAGCTTGATATTGTTAGGTTGAACTTATAATTAAGTTGAAATGATTTGATGATTAAGTTTGAATTGAATTAAGTTTGAAATGATTTAATAATCAAGTTTGAATGTATAATCAAGTTGAAATTATTAGTTTTGAAATTATTAATAATTAAGATTGAAATTATTTAATAATTGAAAAGATTGCATTATTTGATAATTGAATAAAAATTTAATTTTTTTTGATAAGAGAATTGAACTTTTGAATAAGTAAACTCGAACTTCGTTAATAAATGAAATTGGGTTTCTTATTTAATTAAGCTTTGGAAATTTAAATAAGTTAATAAGTGAAATTGAACTTCTTGAACAAGTGAAATTGAGTTTCTTTATTTAGTTGAGTTTTGAAATTCGTAAGTAAATGAATAAATGGGATTGAATTTCTTTAACAAGAAATAAAATGCGTTTTATTGAAATAAATATTAGATTTGAATTTAAGAATTTGATTTGACGAATTTAATCTAATTAAATTTGAAGTTTTGATATAATGAAGTTGAACGTAAGTAATTGATTTAAATGAATTGGAATTTAAGTAGAAGTTGTTTTGAAGGATAAAATTTACTTAGCGAATATTGAATGAAATCGATAAATAAATTTAATTTGTTTTGAATGAAAATTAAAACCTTTTAAATGATTTCGGAATGAAACTTATATACGAACTTGAATCAATATTTGAATTGTTAAAATAAAAGTTGAAATCGAATTTTAAGATTTTGAAATGGTAATTTGGAAGTTTTGAACGTAAATTTTAGAAATTGATTTAGAAGACAAACGAAATGTTGATTTATGAATTGAAATTGAAATTGAAATTGATTTGGTTTGAATTATATTAAACGACCAATCGGTGTAATAATTACGAAAGTTATTAAAGAAACCGGAATCGGTTATGGATATACTCTCTATCTAAACCGAAACCACTTTAATAACTATACGCGGAGTGACGATCCAGAATGAAGTGGTTGGAATGATGTACGTGATGATTGAAGAAAGAGAACGATAATGGATAGCCTTGACACTTGTGTCAAATTGGATATGACTAAAATCAGGAGCCGTGCCGGGCCAAACGGGGTTAGCCACCTCGAGCGAACACACTTCTTCGTAACTACTACTCATTACTTGTGTCGATTGGTGCACCTCGTAATTTTCAGGAGTGTTGTTTCGCGGTGTTGCGATCGCTGCGGCGATGCGTTCTCACCAGTCCGGATCAGGCGAACGGTAGTTTCACTACCTTGGGTATTGCCTCATGTGCCTTGTCATACTTGTATCCTTATATACGCGACCACTACGAATTTGTTTTGTGTTATACATATGGAGCACTCCCTGATATCCACCAGTTTACGGTGGAGTTTACAGTGCTGTATAGACTATGACATTTATAAAATGTGTTAAGGGGGATAATGGTAACGCCTTAACACCATTTTGATACCTTATATTACCGATAGACATTATCTATTTAGCGTACACTACTACATAGTAGATAGTTTAACGGATCCTTAGAGGATGGTGATTCCAACATCCTTTGAGTTACTTGTATTTCGATTGCTATTTCACTTGAGTTGGATTTATTGATATAAGAATATTAATCCTGACTCGAGTGTTTTGTGTTTTGCTTTACGCTCGGGTCAGACTGAGTGTACCAGTATTCGAGGCTCACCTTTGGAGTTGGAGCTTTGCTTGAAGATCCAGCCATCTATTCTGCTTCCAGTATTCGATGATTCCAGTGATGTATTCTGATTTGTACATGATGTATCCTATTTCTCTTCTGTTGTAAACTCTGATGTATCTTATATATTTATATGGTAGCTTCATGAACTACTATCTCTATTACTTCCGCTGCATATTATTACTCTGTGTCTGTGATTCTGTGATTATTTATTTACTGTATATCTGAGTTTTGCCAAATTTAAATTAACAATTCGGTATTTTGAATTATTCAAGTCAGACATGTGCGGATGCGGATAGTCTAAAATAGCGGGTAGTTACAGTTGGTATCAGAGCTTTTGGTAGCTCTAGGCAAAACTTAGCATATAGGGTAAATATATTTACAAAATCACTCTCATTCGAGTTTCAATCTCTTCCTTTTAACTTAATTCCTTTGAATTTTGGAACGATCCCTACGGTTCCGAAATTCATTCTTGTCCCTCACTATTCGTATTCGTTTGGATTCCGGAGTATCCATAACTTCACTTCGAATGACCCTTATAATGAATCGGCGGTCTCGCCAAATTTCGAATAATTTGTAAAAGGGGTGAAACTCCTTTACAATAGACATCGATTTACCGGAGATTTCTGTATCCTCGGTTTACGATGTTATCTATCTCCTGCTATACCTGTATTCTATTTCCTGAGATCGGATGCCAATTTGTCTCGGAATTCTGCATCGATCTTATTCTTGAAGTTACGGTCGACCCGATTAAGGTTGCCCGTGAATTTAATAAGCTTATCCATCTCTCGATTTTGTTAATTGAATGATCTTATCTTCTGTTTCGACCTTATTTTCGAATCAAAATTCTCTTTAATTTGATTTCCATCAAATTTGAATCTCTATACTTGCTTTAAAATCGACTGTCATATCGTCGAGCGAGAAAGTGTATTTGTGGATTAATATTAAAAATGTTTTAATATATGCTGTGTTGTTTGAGTTGTTGATGTTGATTTGGGTTTTCGATCGATTCGTCGGATCAACGCAATCGATAGGATTTCCAAAACACTTGAACAGAGCAAACTGACACAATAGTATTTTCGAATTTGGTGAATAAAATAGTTTTGTATTAGTATAAAGTTATAAAATTAAATTGTTAATGAATTTGTTGTCAGAAATAATAATATTTGATTTTCAATTATTGTTTCGTAAACCGTTGTCCATTGCATAAAAATTAATTTATAAAACTTGTTTATAATTTGATTTGGAATTTAGATGAATGTAGATCAAGAAATTTGAGAATTTAATTTCCGGTGATTTCAAAGTTTGATTTGAAAGTTTTAAGGTGTATAGTTTTAAAATATTTTCAAATTGAAATCATTTCAAAGAGTTAAAATGTTTAAATCAGTGCTCTTCTCTTTGTCGCTGGAAAATAATTTCGGTGATGGCGGCCGCATCATCGACATTCATTTTTGAGTTTCGAAGTGGAGAGACTATTCTGTAGCTTTGTTACGGTTTGTTTTGAACAATAAATTTGATTTGAATTTCTTAAAGTATAATTTGACTTGTAATATATATTGATATAATTTAAATCTGATTTGATATATTATATATATTTATTTATCTCTAAATAAGTTTGAAGTTACTCGAAAATTTAATTCTTAAATTTATGATTAAAGATGATTTCAAAATTTAAATTGAGGAAAAGATTTTGAATAAATATTTAACTTGAAATAACTGAATTGTAGAATTTCATGTGGATAATACTCAGTTGCATTATATAACTTACCTAAAATTTTCAAAAGTCAACTATGTAATTGAATATTATACAGTATAAATGAAGTTAAAGGAATTTATCAATAAAATTTGAGAAGTTATAATAAGTGTAAATATACTTAATATATATGTGATAAGATATATTAAGTAGAATAAATTTAATAATAATTTGGAATAAAGAAATATTAAATTTGTTAAATAAAATATGATTATAATAATGGACTATTCAATTTGTGATTTTAGAATTGTTAATTTAAGAAAATTGGATAATATACAATAAATTGTCTTTATAAATAAAATGCGAGTGCGTATATTAAATGTTATTCACTTAAATTTTAATTATAAAATGTTTATGGGGATAAATAGAATAATAAGTTAACTAAATAATAGGTGTGATTAATAGAAGAAAATTTGTTTTGGAAGTTAATAAATTGAAATTAAATCAAATAAATGAGATATCTTGAATTAATTGAATTTAAATTGAATTTCATTTGAAAGGAACCTTTGTACCTAACATTAATATAGGTGAAATCAAATAGACTTAATGAATTGTTGAATATAAATTGATTTAAAATTGAAATTTATATGGTTTAAAATTAATTGTTTATAATGTAAATTCAAGTCTATTTTTGGTTGTTTCTATTCTTCTACTTCCTTCCTTTTCGGGGACGAAACGTTTTGAGTGGGGGAGATTGTAATGACCCGTATTTTTTTAACGCTTTTAAAACACTAAATTAAATAAAATTTTAATTAAAAATCCGATAGAAATAAATTTTAATTAAAAATCCGATAGAAATAAAATTTTACGATTTATTAAATGAAAATCTCTTTGTATATATGTTACAAATCCAAAACCAAATTCGTAGACGACCAATTTCGATAAGTCCAATAATGTAATACATATAAAAACATAATGTAATAATATGAAATAGTCGTAGCCAATAACAGAAACCAAATTAATAAATTTTAACGTAAGAAACGTGCGTTTTGCGTTAAATGGAAATTTTCGTTAAATAAAAAAAAACAATAAAATTTCGCAACGAAAATTCTAGATATGAAACGCGTCCAGTTAAACATAGCAACCGGTAAATTTTCGTTCGAAAATACGAAAGTTTATTTCGTGCGTAAATTTACTTCAATCTAATCAGTTAAAAAGGAATGAAATAAAACGTTTTCAAAACCAAAATATTTTTACATAGAAAAATTCTAAAACATCTTTTGAGCAAGTTGTCAGTTTGTCGTTTTTTCAAATTCGGATATCTTTGGCTCCGTGGATCTTAATTTTCTGCGATTTTTACGCATTTTCCGCTGGTAGAAATTTCGAATTTTTATAATTCGATCGTACCGCTGATATTTTTATGCCGTTTTAATCGTCTTGTCGTACTGATCTTAACAGTATATTACGTTGTATATTTCAGTGCTCGGTGCATGGCTAAACGTATGAAACAATAACCGGTATCGGTATCGGTTCTGTTTCTTTTTGTTTGTGATCAGCCACCTTCCGCGGTTTGAAAACAAATGGACACTTACTTTTATTATTGCGTGCATGGCCATCACTATTCCCTAGTTTGCACATTGAAACGTTGCTTTTAAAATTTTCATGCTGTCTTCTTCTTGATGAATACATATTTTATTATATAAAGCATGCATTATTTGTAAATCTTGTGACATTTATGTCCACACGTCCATTCCTTCCATACTCTTTTCTTTTGTTCTCTGGTTTTTACTTAGTTACATTCATTTATTTTGAAACGTCAACAAAAAAAAAGTAATGCAAAAGAAAATGCACGCGCCAGATCTGGCAATCGCCGAGCTCGAACAAGCCACCACTGCTGCAACTCCCTTCGCCCGACCTCATCGCCTTGACCACAGCAAACCCGAAGGCCATGCCCTCCCCTTGCTTCAACAACCGAACGCCATGCGGCCTCCTCCACAAACCTCGGTCCTAACAGCCACCCACGCTCTTCAGCCTCCTCCGAGCTCTCCTCTTCCCATATGTCAACAATAACCGATCATTGACCTCCCTGCCACCACTCGCTACCTCCGCCCTTAGCTTAGGCATAGTCACCGACTGCCTTGAGAGCAACCGCTTTCATCCTTGACTCTTGCGCTCATATAAAAGAAAAAGAAAAATTTTTGCTGGACCATGCGCACTGTCCACTTGAAGCGGCCTATGTTCCAAACATTAAGCATTGCATACAACAACTCCAGTCACGTTCCCATGTGGCAGCAACATCTCACCATGCTCGGCTCTTCTTTCACTGTATGGGTATGTGCGTTCATATATATGGCATCATATTCTAGCATATTAATATATAAATGAGTTGGGTTAAGTTTTTAGCTACATCAGAAAGTGCTTGTCTCATATTTTCTATTTTGGTCAGCATATATATAGTTTAATATGTATTGTCAGTGTCAGGGATATGTGTTTTGGGTTACAGTGGGTAACCTTTAAAGAGAGATATATATACATTATTTTAATAGTAATATGGGTTTAAAAAAAAAAAAATTTGCTTTACAATTACTACCTATAGAATACAGGTCTATATAAAGCAAGTAAGGTTGTATCTACCTATAGCTCATGTTCTCTCTGAAGCTTGTATGCACATATTATAATAATTTAATCTTTGCTTGCGCTTAAATTAAAGGTTAGTTTTAAATATAATAAGTAGGTAAGTTAGGTATAAACTATAAATTCATTTACATAGTACCATTTGCTGTTTGAATATAAATAATGTGTTTGATTTTTATCTATATGGTTCAATGTATGTAGTGATATATGTTGTTGATTTTAAAATATATTATCTATATATATTTGATTTTTTTTATATGGCTTTTTATTTGAGACAATGTATTTTGAAATAAATATATCTTTAAAATTTAATATGTGTCGGATATAGGATATGGATAAAGTTATATAAGTTCATTCATATCAATTTTCTTCATCGATCCAGTTCTGATTGGATTTTGTCTGTTCTTATTATCAGCATTGATCGTTGAATTCATGCCAATTTTGCTTTGCTTCGATTCATCATTCAAAATTCGGTGTCCTTATCTGTGTGCGAATCTACATCATCTCCTGTTCTTTCTAGCCTCGAAAGGTGAGCAATCACTCACGATTAATATTCTTTTATTTATTAAATTTGATTTCAATTGAAACAACAATTGAAATATACCTGTTGTTAGTTATGTACACTGTTATTACCTGTATCTGTTCACCTATGACATCTGACACCATTATCTGTTAATTATTATGCGATGATAATACAGTTTGGTTGAAATTGATTGACTGTTTGTTGTTTATATTGGATGTTAAATTGAAATGTAAAAGAATGATGAATAGTATGCAATTGAATTTGACGTAGGATAGTTATAAAATTTGAATCGACATATGTGTTGAATTTGATTAGTTAATTTGAATAATATGACCCTTGAAATTGTTAAGTTAATTGACTCGTAGAATTTGATAAATTACACTTTGAACCTTGAACGTATATTGAATAAATTGTGTAGAATTGAAATTGAAATTGAACGACAAGTGGAAAAACCGAAATGTAATAATCTTTAATCTACATGAAATGATAGTGTAGATTCTAGAGATACTTATATTAATTCGCACAAATAACAATACGAATTAATACGATTATTTCGGGATTATTTGAATTAATTATTGGATTGTTATTGATTGTGTTATTGCTTGTTTATTTACTTTGATGCCGTCCCTATTATCACACTGCAAGTTCCCTTTGCTATGCTTCGATTTTTGAATTGAAATGGAATCGGGTTGAAATGATAAATACCCAAACGAACTTGACTTAGGATGGAGAATTAAATAAAAAACCCGATTGGTCAATAATTTGATTTAGAAATAAAATAATGATTTTATTCGAATAAAGAATAAGTTTGAAATGAAGTTGGAATTTAAATTTTATGAAAGGAAAATGTAAAGATTGAAATCTGAAACAAATATTAACGCAGTAATTGATGAAAGAACGTTGTTTGAAATTTAATTATTTAATAATTAAATTCGGAATTATTAATAAATAATTTGGAATTAGTAATAATTGAGTTTTGAAATTATTAAGTTTGAAATAATTTAATAATTAAAAAATATAATTAAGTCTGAAATTATAATTAAGCTTGATATTGTTAAGTTGAATTTATAATTAAGTTGAAATGATTTGATGATTAAGTTTGAATTGAATTAAGTTTGAAATGATTTAATAATCAAGTTTGAATGTATAATCAAGTTGAAATTATTAGTTTTGAAATTATTAATAACTAAGATTGAAATTATTTAATAATTGAAAAGATTGCATTATTTGATAATTGAATAAAAATTTAATTTTTTTTTGATAAGAGAATTGAACTTTTGAATAAGTAAACTCGAACTACGTTAATAAATGAAATTGGGTTTCTTATTTAATTAAGCTTTGGAAATTTAAATAAGTTAATAAGTGAAATTGAACTTCTTGAACAAGTGAAATTGAGTTTCTTTATTTAGTTGAGTTTTGAAATTCGTAAGTAAATGAATAAATGGGATTGAATTTCTTTAACAAGAAATAAAATGCGTTTTATTGAAATAAATATTAGATTTGAATTTAAGAATTTGATTTGACGAATTTAATCTAATTAAATTTGAAGTTTTGATATAATGAAGTTGAACGTAAGTAATTGATTTAAATGAATTGGAATTTAAGTAGAAGTTGTTTTGAAGGATAAAATTTACTTAGCGAATATTGAATGAAATCGATAAATAAATTTAATTTGTTTTGAATGAAAATTAAAACCTTTTAAACGATTTCGGAATGAAACTTATATACGAACTTGAATCAATATTTGAATTGTTAAAATAAAAGTTGAAATCGAATTTTAAGATTTTGAAATGGTAATTTGGAAGTTTTGAACGTAAATTTTAGAAATTGATTTTGAAGACAAACGAAATGTTGATTTATGAATTGAAATTGAAATTGAAATTGATTTGGTTTGAATTATATTAAACGACCAATCGGTGTAATAATTACGAAAGTTATTAAAGAAACCGGAATCGGTTATGGATATACTCTCTATCTAAACCGAAACCACTTTAATAACTATACGCGGAGTGATGATCCTGAATGAAGTGGTTGGAATGATGTACGTGATGATTGAAGAAAGAGAACAATAATGGATAGCCTTGACACTTGTGTCAAATTGGAAATGACTAAAATCAGGAGCCGTGCCGGGCCAAACGGGGTTAACCACCTCGAGCGAACACACTTCTTCGTAACTACTACTCATTACTTGTGTCGATTGGTGCACCCTCGTACTTTTCAGGAGTGTTGTTTCGCGGTGTTGCGATCGCTGCGGCGATGCGTTCTCACCAGTCCGGATCAGGCGAACGGTAGTTTCACTACCTTGGGTATTGCCTCATGTGCCTTGTCATATTTGTATCCTTATATACGCGACCACTACGAATTTGTTCTGTGTTATACATATGGAGCACTCCCTGATATCCCACCAGTTTACGGTGGAGTTTACAGTGCTGTATAGACTATGACATTTATAAAATGTGTTAAGGGGGATAATGGTAACGCCTTAACACTATTTTGATACCTTATATTACCGATAGACATTATCTATTTAGCGTACACTACTACATAGTAGATAGTTTAACGGATCCTTAGAGGATGGTGATTCCAAATCCTTTGAGTTACATGTATTTCGATTGCTATTTCACTTGAGTTGGATTTATTGATATAAGAATATTAATCCTGACTCGAGTGTTTTGTGTTTTGCTTTACGCTCGGGTCAGACTGAGTGTACCAGTATTCGAGGCTCACCTTTGGAGTTGGAGCTTTGCTTGAAGATCCAGCCATCTATTCTGCTTCCAGTATTCGATGATTCCAGTGATGTATTCTGATTTGTACATGATGTATCGTATTTCTCTTCTGTTGTAAACTCTGATGTATCTTATATATTTACATGGTAGTTTCATGAACTACTATCTCTTTTACTTCCGTTGCATATTATTACTCTGTGTCTGTGATTCTGTGATTATTTATTTACTGTATATCTGAGTTTTGCCAAATTTAAATTAACAATTCGGTATTTTGAATTATTCAAGTCCGACATGTGCGGATGCGAATAGTCTAAAATAGCGGGTAGTCACATTATTGCAGATTGAAGGATGCCAAAAGCTCTTTCTACATCTTTTCTTTGTCCCTCTTGCATCTTAAACTTTTCCTGTTTTACTGTTATTAGATTTTGACATGTCTTCACAATGTCGCTATATTTTGAATAAATCATATCTCCAAGATAATATCCATGTTCGTAACTATTTTTTCCAAGATAAAAGTAACGGGGGTTACTTTGCCAAGTTCCATACCATTAAATTAGTGTACCCTCTCAGTGACATTAGGTCATTATTAGAACCAGTGACTCCGAAGAAAGCATGCAAAATCCACAAATCATATGAAACAACCACTTTTAAATTAATTGTTGATTTTTTTATTTACCATTATAAGTTCTACAATATGCTTTAGGGGTGGTTCTTCCATTTCCAATGCATATAATCGAGAATTCCTAGCATTTCAACTCATCCACTGCTTTCATGCATTTCTCTAATCTGTACAACATCACACTCATTTAAAGATCTGAGGTACTCGGTGCCATAACTATCTACTAGGCATTAGCAAAACTTTTTGAGGGTTTCCACTGTAGTACTCTCTACAATCTGGTATGCATTATTTTGCGCATCTGTAGGGATGCTATATGCTAACATCCTCGATGCAACAGTCATTCTTTGATGTCCATTTAGATTCTGTATTTTTAAAGCATTTGGCATGAATAAAGTATTTATTATTACTTTAAATACCTACCAAAATCCTCAAGAATAAATCTCTTCACAATTTGTATATTCTCCACAAAACAATCAGGCTTGTTTTTAGAATTTAGGCTGAAGTAGCTTAGTATGAGAGTTTTATAGGATGCAAAATGATTATGATTTATATGTTCTTGACTAAAGATTAATCCATCATGCTTTTAGGATGTGGAGCCATAAGCTTCTTGGCGTAGGTCTGCTATTTCTTGCATTTCCTCAGCTTCTTCTTGGAGAATCTCTTTTTCTTTGGAATTTCTTTCGAACGCCATAACTCATTGGAGAAAAATGAAGTATCCATTTTATTGTATAATTATTTAATCTGTGAGAAAGGATAAAGGTTATAATGTGATATTTGAGATGTATGTTGGATTCTTTATAGAAGTGAATTGGAATCTTTTAACACATTGTGGAAAAAAATATCAAATTCTTCCATAATAGTCTCAACTTAACCGTACCAATTTGACATGGCGTTGTGAAATTTGCTTTAGTAAAGTTTATGGCATGTCTAGACAATTATTTCATAGTGTTGTCAACTCAAATTTTACAGTTGTGCGGTATACTATGCCAATTTGACATGGCATTGTCGAATCTACTTTAATAAAGTTTGTGCCATGTGTAGACAATTATTTCAGAGTGTTTTCAACCCAAATTTAACACACTATGCATTATACTATACCAATTTGATATGGCATTGTGGAATCATCTTTAGTAAAGTTTTTGGCATGTTTAGATAATTATTTCAGAGTGTTTTCAACTCAACATTAACACATTATATGGTATACTACATCGATTGACATGTCATTGTGGAAACTGCTATTGTAAAATTTATGGCATGTATAGATGATTATTTAAGAGTGTTGTCAATAAGAAATACAAAAAAAATAAAAGAGCACATGATGCGTTGCATTGTAGAGGTAGAACATATTACATGGTACATTGCAGAAATACAAACAAACAATAGGGTACATGACACATTGTAGAGTTACAATACCTTAATACTTTAATAAACTATTAATTACATCGAATAAAAGCTTATGCATGTTGGTTTTTAAGAACTGTAAATTCATTCCTTAAGTTTTAGGCTAACAGTTCAACTCTTTAAGGGAGTGACTCGTCAAGCCAACAGTGGACCTCGCACCGACATTGGGGAATATAAAGAAATGACGTTTGGTATTTGGATCTACTATTGCCAAAATGCCCATATGAGCATAAACTAAAGTTGCAGTAAAACACGTTGTGGTTTATATCTTGGATAAGATTTAGTCCTTGGTCTTGAACCAATGCTAAACTTGCATGATTTCATAGTGAGGCTAGTTCCTTTTACGTTTCTGCTATGTTATTAACTGCATGTTGAGATAGAGAGTCATCAATCCACTCGTGAAATTCACATATGTGGTAGCGGCATCTAAGATAACGACATCCAACATCAAGGCAATATTTCAGAATAGCTATAGAGATTCATAAGCACAGAAACAACATATTGTTAGCCAGTCCCGTATTATAACCCCTTCATATCTTTGTTGTAGATGAGTTATCTTTGCCATAGTAGGTCATGGTGGATAAGGGATTGCACATAAATTTGTTGACGTTCTATGAAAAATGAAACTAGTTTTTCCTTATATAAACTTTATAAGTGATTTTGAAATGAACAACGGTACTAGTGTTATTTATTGGGTTTTGAAAGCAAGCACATGTACACAACATTGTACATCATGTCAACAACAGTCGTATAATATAATCAGTAACAGAACAAATGTCCATATTATAGAATCAGTAATGGCAATATAAAAAATATCACTATACATCATCCCAACAATGACCATATAATAGAATCAATTACATAATAAATATCCATACAATAAATCAACAACGATTATGTAAACAATATTACTATGCACCATGCTAATAAAAGCATAGAATAGAATCAATAGTAGAACAAATGTTCATATGAACAATAACATGTGAATACATCATTAAAACAAAAACAATATATGTTTTACATAATCGGATAAGTAAACACTCTTTCCAAGTGTACAAGAACACCATCATCATTATCTTCATCAAAGTCGTCATCCTCATCTTGTACATTATCAAAATGAGCCGTGCTACCATCACTTACCTGGATTGCTGCCAGTTAAGCTTGCAACTCATCAATCTATGCTTGTAAAAGTTGTGTTTTGGCCTTATATTGTTGACTGGTGTTTGAGAATGAAAGAGTGACATATGCTAAAATGTGACAATATATCATCCATGCTTATTCAGCCTAGCTACGTACTGTAATAACAAATAATATTTGAATATACCACATTTAATTAAGACTGTACAATAAATTACTAATTTATCTAGCTACTGCGATAGGAGGTATGATCTAGTTTAAGGGATACTGACAATATCTTGATCTGGAGGATAAAATATAGACTGCTTAATAATAGTGCCACTGATATTATATGCTCTAAAATGGCATCTAAAACAAAAATCATCAACTAATAGGAATACTGGGGTGTGTGGAATCAAAAGAAAATAGAGGAGCCTGAACTCTACCAGTGCTAAATGAGGATCTAAATGATCAAAGCTCCCTCCACGAGAGTAG
This sequence comes from Allium cepa, assembly GCA_030765085.1. Lineage (NCBI taxonomy): Eukaryota > Viridiplantae > Streptophyta > Magnoliopsida > Asparagales > Amaryllidaceae > Allium > Allium cepa. The sequence continues at coordinate 547,057,296 of CM060942.1, forward strand.
TCAAGCAGCATGAAGGGTCATGCAACAACTCTGGCCAATAGACATCGAAATCACCATTAACTAAGAAGAATGTCGAAAATTCTACGCATTCAAACTGTCATAGAGCCAATATATATTACGATCCAATAGTCCGACATCTCCCGAACATGTCATTGCATGAGAAATGATGTCTTGGAATATGTATCTCACCAGTTTTCTAAAACCAACATCACTCTCCTAATAGCAAATAGGAAGAAAGGCTCATGCATATAAAGTAGGAATGGCAGTGGAGTGGGTTGGGATTTTTGTGCCTAAAACCTGCTTGGTATATTTGAACCTCACCTCAAACCCGGCCCATAGACCCGATGTAGGTTCGGTTTTTTTTTGCCAAACCCAAAACCTATGGATCATGGTAGATCCGTCCCGCCCCAAGACACAGTGATGCTCTATATCTTGATTCAAAATTGAGTGCTAGTATACATATATTTATTATTTATATTCGTAAGAGGTATTGTCATCAAATGATACATTAAGTATAAATAATGATGTGTTTACAATGATAAGAAAAGATAATAAAAATGAGATATGCAGTAACAGTTGAAAGAATATATGCATATTTCATTGCATAATTATCAGTAACACAGCTTAATAATATAAAATTTATAGCCTGTTGAATGGAATATTACAATATCCACATCACAATAACTTATATCTAAAAAGAGGAACAATTAATCACTATAGTAATAAAGATTTCATTTGATCTTAATAGTGCGGGTCGGGTTGTGGTGTAACGACCTAGAATTTGACCATTTTAAAATATACTATTTAAAATGATTTTAAATATAAAATAAGTAAGGTTATACGGTTCAAATAAAATTAGATAAGATTTGGAAAGAGAAGCATATAGAAAAATAGTAACATTTGCCTATATCGACGAAAGTGATAAAATGTTGATTTTAGAAAGTAAGTTTCAATGGTTAAATAAATTATTTTAATTTATTTATGATTTTTTATGTTTTTAAATAGAAATATAAAAGTTTATTTTTAAATTTGGTTTACATAAATAAATAGTTTAACTAAAACGTCAAAATGTGACCGTAAAACTTTTTGTCGAAAATCAACGTTTTGTCGATTAAAAGTTGTCACAGCGTTGTCGGACCTTTATTTTCTTATATATGAACATATATTTAAATAGTATAAGTATTAATTAATTCACTAATCAATTTTAATTTTACTAAATATACTTATAAAATTCTAGAATATAATTAAGAAAAAGTAAGCACAAAAGGACAAACATGTTATTTCAAAGCAAAACGCAAACATCAAATCAAACCAAACATAATTATTATATTCTTTACTTAACACTTAAGTGAAAATGATATAAAGTAATGATTTGAAATGTGATGTTAAGTGTTGAAAAAATATGGTTGCTTAAAAAGTAACTAAAGGGTATTTTGGTCTTTTTATAAAGTATTATTTTAATCCAAAAGTTTTTCTATAAATAAGCATCCACTTTCTCACTTTTTTTCACTTTCTTTTATACTTCTCCTTCCTCCATTTTCAAGCTTTTCTTCCTTCTCTAATGGCTTCTTATCTTCTCTTTTCCTTACTTGCTTTTTGAAAACCAAATAAAAAAAGTCAAAACACCACCAAACTTTGCCAAAGACCTTAGAATATCACCAAAACATGGTGTAACATCTAAAAAGTGAAGAAATGATGGAGGAAGGGAAGGATCAAGGTGAGGCCGAACCATTTGGAAGAAGGAAAGCAATTCATGAAGCTCGAAAGCAAGAAAAAGAGAAGGAAGTGTCGTCGATTTCATTCCAAGGAGCTTGGAGAAATTCAAGGTGCTGTAGAAGCTCTGCCTGATTTTTGAGCATTTGGAAGAAGAGGTCAATAGCATAGAGCAAAAGAAATGGCGTAGAAGTTGATTAGTTAAAGTTTAAGTGAAGTGTTGTTAGTAAGAATGTTGGTAGGAAGTTAGTCGATTTGGTTAAAGGTGAGTGCTCATATTTTATATTTGTCAATTTCTAAAAATATTTCAAGTTAATTACATAAAAAGTTTGTTATATGTTGTATGATTTAACGGATGATAACTTGGTTAATATTATGGTTGATTATATATTTGTGATATGGATGATAACTTGGTTTGTTAAATGACAAGAGAAATGGTTAGTAAGTATAGTTAATTCAATGGAAATTATGTCCATATAAATATGTGTATGGAAATTATTTAGCCTCTTAATGATTTTAAATATTCTAAAACGGTTTAAAATGATATTACAATAATATCGTATTATAATATTAAATGAAATAAAAAATGAGTTTAAAATATAAAAATATTGTTTGAAAAGAGTTTAAAATGATTTAGAAATGTTTTTTATAAACATTTAAAAGTGTTTTCAAGAAGTTTAAAAAGCAATTGAAAAACAAGTCAAAACTAGGCGTATTGCGTAACGGTAGTTCGCGATTTTGCGCCATAAAAGTTAAATGAGTGTACAAAGTGGAATATAGCTCAGAAAAGAATTTTCCAAACTATTATATCCATAGTTTTCCAATGAAGAAAGAAAATCAAGATTTCATCCAGTAGATTTTGAAATATGTCCAAAACAATTTTCTAAAAACATCGCAGTTTTGCATTCGGGATCCAAAAAGTGATTTCTTTATGAATGATATTTTCAAATGATTAAAAATATGAAATAAGTTTAAAAATCTATTAAAATGGTTTAAAAGAGATTTGGTTGATTTCTATCCGAAAAATCGGGATCAGATTTGGGTGATTCCTATCCGAAGAACCGGGAACGGATTTGGGTGATTCCTTTCAGAAAATCACTTCAAACTAATTTTTCGAAACCCCATATGAACTTAACATCTTTTTTACCGATAATTGGCCTTAAAGGAACCAGAATTGGATTTGGGTGATCCGTATCTGAAAACCACTTCGAACCAATGCATACATTCGAATGTGAAGACATGTTGAAGACGATGATTATCAAAGACCGTAGATCTTAATAGCTTGAGGACTGCTTTTTGATATGCTCTGGGTCGCTCCTATTATAGAGTTATTTATAGCAGTGTGCTCATCGTTGTGGATATTTATTCGGATTGCAAGTGCTTCTTGCCTAGTAATGGCTGAGGAAAGTGCCTTCGGTTTCGTTCAATCCCAAAATGAACTTGTATGGACGAATGTCTGACATTGCATTTCTGAGACACAACGTTTGACTTTTACAAATATACATCTGCTTGGTGGCAGAGAAAACAACTTTTCTTAGCTTAACACCCTTGTCTGAGATATACAAGCTCAGAGGTTGTATGCTTGTGGGAGTCAAACCCGCAAATCTGTACCATTTGAATCGACAATAATCCACACATGTCCGAACCAAAAAGCACAGACTAACGGAAAATCAAGAGAAAGAAAAGAAGAGAGAAGAAGAGAAGAGAAGAAAGAGAGAAGATAGAACCAAACAGAACAATACAGAATCTCACATCGCAGCGGAAAACATATAATATCATATCAATGATCTTTACAAAACAGAAACTGCATATACATACATCAATCAGAGTTCAACAATCAATCACTAGTTATCAGCCTAAACTGTTATAATATCATGTCCTCACAATTGCCGAAAATATACAACAACTAAGCAGCGGATAATCAGTAAACAAAACTGATACGCATACGAAATGAAGATCTCTAGCTCGCCTGTTGAAGCTCGAAAAGCACCAAATCTAAACCTGTAATATACTCGGTCTGCCCCGAGCATAGAAAGAGAAGAACACCTGGATCAGTCTGGTAAATCAACATGAGAAACACACTCAACTGAATTTGTTAAATTACTAAGCTTTACTGTATCAAAACAAAAGCATCTTGTAAGACAAGTCCATACATAAATACAGACATGTTTTTGCCTTATGATAACTAAAACATTTCATATCAAATCATATGATATTGTACTAGTGTCTAGCATACAAATAATATTAATCATAGCCAAAATTGTTACATTGATTAAATTCCAGTATATAGCCCAAAATGAGTAATATAATCAAAATGGCAGGTGCGTAGTGGAGTTTGGATTTCCATACAAATGATCAGGTGAAGGGACTACCTTTCGGCAATACATCTCTAGAAGAATATACTAAGGACCATCACAAAAGATCCTTTACCAACACAAGACCGACCCACCTCTATAACCAGATGGTACCGAATATATATCCTCTAGTCGTTACCGACCTTTAACGAGGGCCCTCAAAGCATATAAACCACAATAATCAGATACACGACATCATAGTGTGTAAAGATATATCTAGAAGTGGATGATCATTCTCTACTTGGGAGCGACCCACTTAGCCTTGCCGCATCTAACCATGTTTTGGTCATTTCCGGCTGATGAGGCCTAAGGTAACGATTAGCTTTCACAATCACATATGACATCACTTTGAATGCCACACGACCATTTTTGTTTGACTACTAATTGTCTTCCACAAAAATACAACCCTTAAGCTCATACGTCTCGAGGAGAGTGTTAAGCTTAGAGAAGTTGCCTTCTTCGCCACCACTGGTGTACATTTGTAAAAACCAATGTACGTAATCTATAGAAATGCAATGTCAGACAAACATCCATACAAGTTGTCCATAAACAGGACAAACCGAATGTACTTTTCTACCACATACTGTCGGGAAATCCCTAAATTAGTAGCGAACAGTCCTTGCATTGGATATTTCATAATGAAGAGACCACTGCTACTATATGCATATTGGGATTTTAACCCTAAATGATCAACAAGCAGTCCTCCATTATGAAAATCCTAAAAATCAATATCAGCACAATCTGCACAGTTGTTGCATATACGTTGATCCGAAGTGGTTTTTGGATAAACTTTTCCCGATCTCTTCGCACCAACAATGCAAAAACGTTTCTCAAACTCACTTAGAAACTAAGTCTCATAGACTTATCACTTCTCCAACTTTCAAATTGTTATCCTTTGGGCCAAGAAGGAAGCTCAATAGATTGGAGTAATAATCCGCACTATACGAATCAGCATCCCCAACACAAACGATAATCAAGCCTATACAGAAGGCTACGTACTAAGTGTACGACAAAATAGTTCCCACATCAAGTCGAGGAATTAAAATGGCCAAATTTGATAGTCGATTATTTAACTATCAAAGCAAACAAACAAATATTTGGCACCATAACAATCAATAGGTCTTTTTATTTAATCTTTCATTAATTAGTTCATTTTCCAAATACATTTCAATTTATCTTTTAAAAAGATACAATCTCAAAACAATTTCAATATTTCAATCATTGGAAAACATTTCCATATACTTATTTAATAATAAGTAATTCACAATTCATTTTATTTCCAACACTTAGAAAATATTCCATGTGCTTAAATCACGATTAAGTATATATTATATTCTTTAAGGAAAACATTCTCTTAAACACTTTTTATTTGAGTCAAAACGAATGTTGTGCAAAACATCGTTACGACAACCCAAAATCACTAGTACAAGGATTCAAAAATAAGATAGATATATAAATCCCATACACTAAACAAAACCTTTTCTTTCGAAAATCATTTACTATGACAACAGTGTTATAGTCCATCATTTCCTTTCTTCTCGAAGACGTCTATGCCAACAATAAATGTTGAAATCTATGTATTCGATACTTAACAAATTTTAAAACATCTTTAAACCATTTAAATTCAATTTAAAAGATCACTTTACAAAAATGCCCATTTTATTTAATATATTATCCACTGTCCAAAGTCGTAAATATACTCCATTTACCAAATTCAATACTTCTACATATTTATTAAAGGATAATCCGCTGTCCAAAATCGTGGATATAATTCTCTAGCCACATTCATTACTATTAGACATTTAATTAAAGGATTATCCACTATCCAAAATCGTGGATGAAATTCCTCTAATATACTTTTTATACTTAGCTAAATTCATTTATAAAACAATGTTTATAAATCCCATTTATATTTTATAAAAACTTCAATTTTTAAAATTCCTTTATTTACCAATTCTATATAAATCTCATTTGCATGTCAAAATCCAATTTATAAGTTAATTACTTATAAATCATCCTTATTTACAAAATTAATCTTTTATAACTTCACACATTATAAATCTATAAATCATCTTATTTATGAAATCCATTTATAACTTCATTTTAACACTTATAAAATTCCTTTATAATTCCATCACTTTGATTTATAAAAATATCAATTTTATAAATCTTCCATTTATAATAAGTCAAAAATCCCAATTTAAACTATTTACAAAATAGTTGTCTCCATATTTCAACAATTACATTTCAACTATATTTCACAAAAATCATAATTTTTATAACATAAAAATTATAACATTTATTTATTAAAAATAAATTCATCTCCTTAACACTTTAAAATTCAACAAAACGTATATTTTCAAAATCACTTGAAAATTCTTTTAAATTTGAAAACCATCACTTTAATATTTTTAAATTACCAAAAATAGTCCCAATGCTGCAACAGCATCAAATACATCATTCACGGCATCCAAAACATCATATATCATATGATAACAGCATATATCACAACATCTGTAAATAAAATCAATACTGGCGAGGAATCTAGTTGAATCCCTCCAACCTATCACCTGCAACAAATATACATATTCGAAATATATGTATAATGTCTGCTTCGAGGTAGACGTACATACAAAGGGTCATCCGCTCATACATGGGAACATATAGGGTCTCATCTGCTCCAATAGGCAAGAATACATCCAAATACCAATCAATATATAGATAATATATCATATATCACCCAAACAATCATCAATCATCATAAATAAATTTATTTTTCGCTTATATAAAAATATCAGTGAGTTAGAAAGATTGAGTTGTACTCACATGTTTCCAATAGCAATTGTAGTGTTTTATTCCGAATAAAATTAAACAGCCGTTTAACTTTACCCAAAATTTACACTAGCTCCAATCAACTCCAAACTAGCACTATAATGTAGTGCTCGTCAATACGGACCTAACACAATTCGTTTCATCAAAAATGGGCCTAGCGCTCGTCAATACGGACCCAACGCAATTCATTTCGTCAAAAACGAACCTCATATGAAAAGGTTATGGTATTTTAAATATCACATGAATTATTATATAAATTAATTTACAAACTTTTTTTCAATTTTTAAAACCTTAAAATCGTGGTCACATACTATAACTTCAGGAAAATCATGGTCGCCTGTTCATCTTCTTTCTCTATGCATTTGAAACCCAGGCCTTCATGTAAAATATAGAAACTTACCACGTCGTTCAAATCTCAAACCGCCGCGACCACCTCGAGATGACTTGATGATGATCCAAGACTACTGTTCGAAGCGCCTAGCCACCATACCCCTTCGGCCAACGATCGGCCCTACTAGGTTACATGATTGCATCGAATATCGTGAAAGAATGCTGCGCCTTCATCGCTAGATTTTGGCGTATACAAGTCACTCCAATAAAATTCCACCGTTGGATCGATAGATCTTGATACCCTCTACGTTTTTGCTTTAGAACTCGAAGCTAATTCTTTATGGATTGAGAAATTCTAAGGAGGAAAGATTGGATTTTTCCGGCCATTCATAATAAAGTGGTGGCTAGGGTTTAAGGATGGGGACGCTTGTGAAAAATGGAAAATTTTGAGGCCTTTTATAGAAAATTTAACGACACTATTCATCCGAAAAATTTTCGAACTCCAAACAAAGTTTGCCGCCTGGCGTTCATAATGTTTTACCCTTATTCTGAACACAATGGAATATATATCGAGAGCCAATTCAATCATTTTCGAATCGATTTATTTAAATTTAAAATTTACTTAAATAAATTTCTACGCGTTTTAGCTTCCTCCAAACAAACCGTAAATCCGATTGACACGAAATTTGAAATCCTACAATAATACAACATTACAGATCCAATGAAACTAGTTTCATCGAAATCCAAGACTGTGTGAAAATGATTATTTTTACACTTTAATTAAATATTAAAATATTCAATTTCTATAAATTAACTTTTAATTCAATTTCAAAAGTTCTCTAACATTATTATAATTCAAATAAGATTTTATATCAACTTTATAAATCATTTTCATTCACATTAAAATCCAAATTTCAATTATTTACACAATTTCAAATATTAAATTGACAATTTAATTATCCAACTAAACCACTATATTCGAAATATAATTTATTCAACTTATAAAATTAACTTGTGAATATTTAAAATAAATTAAATATACTAATTTCAAATGACTAAAATTCTGGGTTGTAACATTCTTCCCTACTTAAAAGAATTTCGTCCTCGAAATTGCCAAGTAAGAAAAAGTCACAAAATCAATTATCTTTTCAAAACATTTCGTTCAACTAGATTACCAAATCATTTAAACCTTTTAACTTTTCCCTAAATCCATTAGTTAAACTTCTTATAAAAACGTTCTAATTTTTCAAATCCATATATAGTTATTCTTTTAAAATCAACTAATATTATTTAACTTTCAACTCAAAATCAAAATTTTAGTTATCAAAAATTTCCAATTTTCCTAAAATATTCTAACGCCTTAAATTTTCAAAAAATTTTGTCAGTGTCTCCTTTGCGCTGTTCGATCGTAGTAGGATCACAACAAATATATATCACAAATATACATCTCATCTTCGAGGATGAAGCATCCCGTAGGAAAAAAATATAAAAGTACCATATGTAATCCATGATATGCACCTTATATATTATTAGCAAGCATGTACGTCTAATATAGCATGAAAGATAGCTCCAAATGCGAAGCAAACGCCATCCTTACCTACTAAACACTCAACAACAAATGAAAACATGTATATATGAAAAGAAATATCAATATATAACATATACCAATACAACTACTGTATATACCAACATAACAAATGCAATCAAAAGCAACAAATCCAACCATCACAGAACTATCATCCAACTAACATCCAACAACTCCATAACCAAATCAATATTCATTCACTTCTTATTAATATTCATTGAATTTGTTTTCAATTTATTCACATTTGATTCATTAACATTGGATTCTTTTTACTAACATTCCTTTATCCATATTCAATTAGTTCACATTCACTAATTCATATTCAGTTTTGTTCGCTTCCAATTCAAATTCAAATTCAATTCTATTTAATTTACTTTGCTTACATTCAGTTTGCTTCAACACTTTTAATTAGCTTTAAATGAATTAATACTTACACCCATCATTCCATCTCAATTTATTTACAATCCATTGATTAACATTTAATCCATATTTTACTTACTATTCTGATTGCTAATTCATTTGATACTTCAAGTTGAATTACATTATATAACTCAAGTTCATATTCATTTATTGACTTCATTTCATTAATTCACTTTATTAATTTACTTCGATACCGAAATCAACTTCATTTAGCATTACCTAAGTCATTTTTCATTTCATTCTCACTTATATTTACTTCCATTATACAACTTAAGTTCGTCACTAATTTAACTCAGACTCTATTTATTTAACTTAACAAAATTGTTTAACCATTTTAACATTTGGTTTGCTTACCTTTTCTCATTTTTTTTAAATTATGCAAATTAAACTTTCAAATTCGTATTATAATCACTTACCACTTAATTTTAATTTCCATTTTGATAACTTATCTAATCCAGTTCAAATTATTTAACCTTCCTTTAGTTAATCATATATTTATTTTGCTAACTCCGATTTATTTCAACTTTACTAAAGTAAATTCTTATTTCATATTATAAGTCCAAACTCATTTCACTTATACTTATCAATTTCAAATTGTATTTTAAATTCAAATTTGTTTATCGCAACAAAACATAAATTTTCAATTTACTATTGGTAGAAAATCAATCACATAGAAACTCGAAAATGATACTGATGATGCTGCAGTCATCACCCTTATTATTTCCCAGCAACAATATCGAATTTAGTGCTTTATCACTAGTACAAAAAGTGCATATTGCTTCGCCTCATTTGCATCGGTTGAAGTAAAAACTGATGCAAATAAAACTATTTGCATCAGTTCTATCTTAGTAACCGATGCAATTAGTACGTGGAAAATAATAGGTAATAAAAAAAAATCAAATTTGCATTAGTTCTCACCAACAACCGATGCAAATAGTTTTAGTCGCATCGGTTTTAAAGTCAACCGATGCAACTACATGTTGATGGCAATATGAAATTTAGGTGGGAAATAATGAAAAACTGGCTCCAAAGTTAATGCTTTGGACAAATTTACTCCTTCCTCCTCAATAACCCACTACGAAAAAAAAATTCTTCTCCTCAGAATCCTCGGTGCCAGAAAATTTATTTTTTACTTCTTTTCTTCTTCAACAAATTCTTCTCCGCATGGCAGGACGCAGGCCAAGCATATCTGGTGATTTGTAGCTCCGCCGTTAGCTGTTTGAAGTGGTCGTTTGCAAAAGACTTCGACTTCGCCACTATTGCTGCTACTTGAGAAGTGGTCGTTTGTAGCTTGAAGATCGAAGACGACTTCAACTTCGACGTCTTCACCACTGTGTAGATCTGGAAATGAAATCTCGAAGATGACCCAAAATCACCTCCGTTGTTTCGACGTTAGTTTCAAACAACGCATTAATCGTCACAGTTGATGCGGATTTTAGGGTTTTCCGCAATGGAGCTCTCGTCGTCTCAAATGACGTCATCCAAGCCATCGGTCAATCAAACGATATTCTCGATGATTTCTCAAACTTTGCTGCCGAAATCATCGATCTTGACGGAAAATTCTTACTCCCTGGTTCTTTTCCTTTTTGTGATTTAATATAACGATTGTTCCTTCTCATTAACTTGGTCTTACATAATCCAAATATAACTTCTTTCCATTCGTAAATCATAGAAAGATCCAACTGAAATTCTGATGCAGGATTTATAAACACGCACGTACACACATCGCAACAGCTAGGGAGAGGGATTGCGGACGATGTGGACCTTATGACGTGGCTGCATAAGAGGATATGGCCATATGAGTCGAACATGAATGAAGAAGATTCTTATATTTCAACTCTCTTGTGTGGAATTGAACTCATTCGAACTGGAGTAAGATTCATTTAATCTTACTTCACTTTTATATGCTATCAAATTGCAGTGTGCATCATGCATGATACAGTACTAATGAAGCTTTAATTTCAATTACAATGCAAACTGCAAAGTGTTATTTTGTTCTGAACAAGTAAAAAACGATGGAATTATAGGTAACACGCTTTGCTGAAGCAGGTGGTCAACATGTAGATGGAATGGCAAGAGCAGTGAAATTACTTGGATTGTGCACTTGTTTAGTAGAATCGACCATGGATTCAGGCGAAGGGTTGCCTGCAAATTGGGTGAGGTCTGCTCATGATTGTATCCAGATTTGCTATTACTGCTGCCTTATCAGTTATCGTTCTTTCTTGCATTACACATTTCATGAATGTGCAAGATAAATGAATGAATATTATGAAATACAGTCTCAGAAGGATCTTTACGGAAGGCATCACAATTCGGCTGATGGGTGCATTAGAATATGGTTTGGATTAAGGCAAATTATGAATGCAACTGACGAACTATTACTGAAAACAGGAGATATAGCTGAAGAATTGCAAACTAGTATCCATATGCATGTAGGTGAAATCCCTTTTGAGAATGAGCATGTAAGGAACACAAGGGAAATCGAGCATGGTACTGTTACATTCATGTTGAAATCCTTTGTTGAAAGTATCTAATTCTAATTTTTTGAATGTTCCATTAAGGGTTTAATTCATAATGATAACATGTAATCTAAATTCCACCGTTTTGCACACTCTCCAGTTGTAAACCATTTTTGGCACACGTACTTGCCTTACACACATTAAAAATAAACGAGAACATGGATTATAAAGTTTGGTTCTTTGTTTTCCACTGCTTTACCCAGCTAGAAAAATGAATTAATAATACATCACCGCCTTACTTTTATCACATTTGTTTGCTTAACTTTTACAAATACTATTATGGTAAAACAATCAACAATATGTCCAAACAGTTCACAGGTCCAATATTAGTGCATATATTATGGTAAGATGCATATATAAATAAATTTAAGATGTTCTGTAGACAAATGATGGTTTAAGTTTCTTTAACTTTCATGGCAGTGACCAGTTCTCTTCCTTACTTCAGACCTCGTTTATTTAAATTGTAGCAGTTCTATTCTACTGCAAGCCATAATCATCTATTAATTATGTTCAGCAACCTATCGGTTGCCTGTACAATACCCATTCATTAAATAGCTGTCCATTGCCATTCAAACCGGCAGTTGCTTATTTTTCAAAGGAATTTTAAACCACACCATTATTACAACGAACTGAAATGACTGGAAGGAACAATTAAATGAAAACATTATTATTATATCAACCTAAAAGGAATATCAAAGGAGTTAATATATGAAAGGATAGTGGTTAATTAAAACTGCATTTAAATACGGCAGTTGAAGAGACCATAGGTCCAGTTTGCGACCATATAACAAACTGAGAGGCACATATTAAAAAGTTTTCTTTCTTTCATAAATAAAAGAAGTCTCACAGTGCTAATTACTACATCTTTCTTCTTCCAGATTTCACAACCATGAAAGCAATCACTGTTCGAATTTCTCGGGTATGGGATTCCATCAACTTGAGGAAATGAGAAGTCTTTGGTTTGAATTTGCAATAAATAGGCTTGCAGATACAATTTAATCCTCGGTCATCTACTAAATTTTTATAACATTAGAGGATGATTTCATAATGACAACTTACTTCATTTACATGCATAGTAATAAAAATTGATCTATTTGCTACTTTTTTTCCAATCGAGTCCACTTCGCACCATTCTATGAAACTTTGTGCACATCTGTACATCTACATAATTGATGACTTTTCTTTAATCTTCTTTTAAGTGTTTTTCTACTCATGTTTTTGTGAACTTGGCTATATTAAGCAATTAATTCCCACTGAAATTTATTTCGTAAAATTTATTCGCTTACGCTCCATAATATGTTTAAATCTTAGCTTAGTGTTTATTTTTCCCACGGGATAATATTGCCTTCCCTTATTTATGCATATGTCTTTTTTGTCTCTATGCATGCTTTTTTTTTCCTTTTCAACTAGCTTGAAAGTAAAGGAAGCGGTCTCATTCTACGCCTTCATTTTCAAAGCTTTAAATTTGGCTTTAAAACGTATATTTTGCTACAGAACATGTGACTTTTATACAGTTAAATAAAATCAAAATTTAGAACATGAAACTGAAATTTTTGGGCTATGCAATTAGTGTGCACTCAAAAAATTTCATTCCGCTCACTAGAGCTACATAGAATTAACTTCCTGTTTATTATAAGGTTAACGTTGAACATATATGTACATATATAGTACTTTAAAACTATTAATACATAATTTCCTTTTCTATATGTGATTTGTTGTTCATAGTTTTAAACAGGATGAATTAAGGATTTTGTCCTCTGCTTTCTACGTTTTATTGTCGATGTTATGTATTTTAGATATGTAGAAAAATTTAAATTTGTAAACTGGGGTTTGCTGAAATCATATCTCAAAATTCATATCTATAAAATCGTTGTAAAGTTGTTTTTTTAAACATAAGTTTATTGCATGCCCAATGGTATGTACATTAAATATAATCCACCCTGTCCAATGTTGTACACTACGCTAAATTTGCCTGCATATGTACTTTAATTTTCATCTGCCTGTTTTCTTTTTCTTCAAATATACCTGAACTAAAATTGTTCCTTTATTTCGGCCCATTAATGAAAAATGAGAAGTACCGCTACACCATTACCAAGCAAACATGTACAAAAATAATTTTGTAGATATAAAATTATGGACATGTAAACTGTATCTATGTACACATACTTTTATACTATTTTGCGATTGACCATTAAACTGCTCACTTCACCAAGATGATTTAAAGCTATATATAGTATTGTTAACCCGCCTTTTGCCAAGGCCACGTGAGCCGTTTTGAAAAATAAAATTGATCAAACTTAACATCCAACATTAAAATAATTGAAACTTATATATGTGCAGTCTTTTTTTTTGCAGTGGAGAGGAGTAGGGAGGAATGTGGGTAGATTGTGTTGACAGTTAGTAGAAGTGTGAAATGTGTATTTGGTATGGTGATGTAGGGGAGTGATGAATGCAGTGTAATTTATGGTGACAGTGGGTTGGTTAGTAGGTAGAAGTAGGTGACCTGGAAGGAAGGGAGGAATGATGATTGATTTATGGTGGCAGTAAGGTGGTGGTAGATGGATAGAGGCAGTAAACAGATGGGGGTGGTCGAAGTGTTGCTGCGGTAAGGTTATGTAATAGTTGCACTGAACTGTTTGTAGTAAAACTGCTTGGAGTAGAGCTGATGCAACAAGGTGTAAGGATAGGGGAGGTGATGTAACAATGAACTGCTTGTAGCAGAGCTGGAATTTGGTGGTTTGTGTAGCGGTTTTATGGTGATTTGAGATGCATGTAGGACTTGAATTTGTGGTGAATGAAGTTAAAACTGGCAGTTGGGTGGACTTGCAGCAGTAAGGTTGAGATGGTGTTGCTGTGGTGGAATGAATGGTAGATGGTTGGATATCTTGGCACTGTTGTGTGCACAGTAGTGTTGTGAAGATGGTGGCATTTTTGAGGTGAGAACTGTTGCTGTTTGAAGTGTAGGTGATGAAGCAGAGGGGAGACGGTTGGGGTTGTTTTGATTGACAGTGGTGGTAGACAGGGAGCAGTGTGGTTGACAGTGGTCTCTGATGGATATATTTTCTGATGTTGTATGGAGGAGTTATGGTTGAACTTGATATTTTGATGAGGAAGTAAGGAGCTATGGTAGTGGTGATTGTTATTTGATGTAACTAGATGGTTGCGCAGTTTGATTTATCCACACTTATTTTGTATATAATATTAACACTGTAATTGATATATGCTTATTTTAGTATTATGTTATTCAATTTGTATTTGCCATCAAATTTAATTTTGAATGATTGTAATATTGCATGCAATAATTGTTTGTTGTAATCAATAATATATATATTGTCTATTTGAGTACTGTAATAATGATTTCTGAGAATGGATTTTTGCATCAGGTATAAATAGTTGATGCAATAGAGGGATTAGTTTGCATCGGTTGTTATAAAAAACCGATGCAACATGGGGCTGTGTCCAAGCAACCAACCATGATATTTTGCATCAGTTGTTAGTAACAACCGATGCAAAAAAGGACCCTTTTGCATCGGTTTCAGAGCTGATGCAAAAGTGTTAAGCCTGTTGCATCGGTTGCATATGCATCGGTTGTTGAACTGATGCAAAAGGGGGGTAAACAACCGATGCAAATGGCTTGTTTTGTAGTAGTGTATATTCTTTTAAAATCTCTTTTTATACTTATATATCACATTTATAAAACTTTTACTTATATAATTTCACTATATTAATTTACTTATATAAGATCGTTCCAATTTCATTTATGTTGCTTAGATTTATAATAGTATAATCTCTTTTTTACTTTGGAAAATAACTTTCAAAATAAATGGGATTCAAATTTCAAATTCTTAGTTTAAATCCATTTATATTTATAACTCATATTTACAAATATATTCATATAGTTTCACTTCTTATATATAAGATTATTTCACATTTGTAAATCATATTAATTATAATTTCATACTTATAATTCATTTTCTTATACGATTTATTCTTTTACCATTGTTGTTTTTATTTAGATTATTCAAACAACTTTTGTTAACATATATATTTACATTTCAAACGACCAAACAATTCATCTATATACACTTTAATAATTCCTGAAAAATTGTTTCCCAAATGTAATCGAGGTAAAATTATTTCATTTACCCAATTTAAAATAATACTATGTCGACTTGCCATGTTTAAGTGTTTGGGAATCCGTACCGATAACGTGGCATCCCACATACTGATCAGAATTCACAAACAGCTCAATGGATAAGCAAACACAATATAAAATATTTTATAATCACTAACAAATACACGCTCATATATACACACTCAAACTCAATCTTGGGTGCTACCGTCCTTATCTATATTGAGTACACATCAAAGCTTAGGAATATGCAAAATCTAAGCTCTGATACCAAATGTGACGAACAACAAATCTGTACCTTTTGAATCGACAATAATCCTCACATGTCCAACCCAAAAAGCATAGATTGATGGAAAGTCAAGAGAAAGAAAAGAAGAGAGAAGAAGGGAAGAGAAGAAAGAGAGAAGATATAACAACAGAACAGTACAGAATCTCACATCGCAGTGGAAAACATATAATATCGTATTAATGATCTTTACAAAACAGAAACTATATATACATACATCAATCGGAGTTCAACAATCAGCCACTAGTTATCGGCCTGAACAGTTATAATAACCTATCCTCATAATTGTCGATAATATACAACAACTACGCAGTGGATAATTAATTAAAAAAACCGATATGTGTATACGAAATGAAGATCTCTAACTCGCCTGCCGAAGCTCCAAAAGCACCAAATCTGAAACTGTAAATATACTCGGTCTAACCCAAGCATTGAAAGGGAAGAACACCCGAATCAGTCTAGTAAACCAGCGTGAGAAACACACTCAATAGAATTTATTAAATTACCAAACTTTTCTTTATCAAAACAAAAGTATCTCATAAGACAAGTACACACATAAACACGGACATGTTTTTACCTTAGATAACTAAAACATTTCATATCAAATCATCTGATGTTATACTAGTGTCTATACAAATAATATTAATCATAGCCGAAATTGTTACATTGATTGAATTCCAGCATATAGCCCAAAATGGGTAATACAATCAAAATGGCATGTACATAGTGGAGTTTGGATTTTCATACAAATGACCAGGTGAAGGGACTACATTCTAGCAGTACATCTCTAGAAGAATGTACCGAGGACCATTATAAAGGATCCTCTACCAACACAAGACCGACCTACCTCTATAACTAGATGGTACCATCCTCCGGTCGTTACCGACCTTTAACGTAGGCCCTAAAAGCATACAAAGCACAATAATCAGATACATGACGTTATAACATGTAAAGATATATCTAGAAGAAGATGATCATACCCTACTTAAGAGCGACCCACTTAGCCTTGCCGCATCTAACCCTGTTTTGGTCATTTCCAGTTGACGAGGACTGAGGTAACGATTACCTTTCATAGTCACATATCACATCACATTGAATGCCACACGCCATTTCTATTTGACTACTAATTGCCTTCCACAAAAATACAACTCTTAAGCTCATACGTCTAGAGGAGGGTGTTAAGTTAAGAGAAGTTTCCTTCTCCGCCACCACTGATGTACGTTTGTGAAAACCAATTTACGTAATCTAAAGAAATGCAATGTCAGACAAACATCCGTATAGCTCAGGAACAGGACAAACCGAAGTTACTTTTCTACCGCATCCTATTGAGAAATCTCTATGATTAGTAGCAAATAGTCCTTGCATTAGATATTTCATGATGAGGATACCACTGCTACTATATGTATATTGGGATTTTAACCCTAAACGATCAACAAGCACTCCTCCACTATGAAAATCCTGAAAATCAATATCATCGCAATCTGCACAATCGCCGCATATACATTGGTCCGAATTGGTTTCCGGATAAACCGATCCCGGTCTCTTGGCACCAGCAACGCAAAAGCGTTTCTCAACCTCACACAGAATCTAAGTCTCATAGACTTATCACATCTCCAACTTTCAACTTCCTATCCTTCGGGCTAAGAAGGAAGCTCGATAGATAGGAGTAATACTCCACACTACACAAATCAACATCCTCAATACAAATGATAATCAGGCCTACACAGAAGGCTACTGTAACAACCTAATATTTTCAACCATTCACATCCAAGCATGCCGGAATTGAATTCCTCAAAATATCAAGTTGTCAATATATATTTGGCAAACTCATCGTATATGGTAAATAAAATAATCACAAAATCACAGACACAGAGTAATATAACAATAATGCAGCGGAAAAAAGAGAATAGCAGTTCATGAAGCTACTATATATGTAACAGAGTTAAATAAGATACAAAAGAAGTATCGAATACAATAGTTAAATATAAGATCAGAATACATCACTAGAATCGACTGAATATCTGAAAGTTGGATAGATAGCTGGATCTCCAAGCGAACATCTAACTCCAAAGGTGAGTCTCAAAGCTGTATCACTCAGTCTGACCCGAGCGTAAAGCAAAACACAAAACACTCGAGTTAGGATTAACATTCTTATATCAATAAATCCAACTCAAGTGAAATAACAACTGAAATACAAGTAACTCAAAGGATGTTTGGGATAACCATCCTCTAAGGGTCCGTTAAATTATCTACTATGTAGTAATATACGCTATTATAATAATGTCTAAAGTAAAGTATAATATATTTAACAATAGCATTAAGGCGTTACCCATATCTCCCTTAACACATTTTATAGCGTCAATAGTCTATATAGTACCATCGTACCTCTAGATCGGGAGGCTACCATAAATACTCCATAGGTACAACGCAAATCAAACTCGTAGTAAAGCATGCTAGGGTAGGTGACACGGCACAACTAGGCAATGTCAGGGTAGATATACCAATTACACTTCCTGGCTGGTGGTAACGCATAGCAGCCACTACCTCCCACCTCGAGCCACACTCCCAAATCAAAAAATTAAAAGTGGCCACCAAATCAGTCACAAAATCAAAATCTAGTATCGAAGGAGTGTGTCCGATCAGAGGAGCTACCTCATTGGCCCGTCGATTGCTCCAGTTTTATCCACCTTATGCCAACTCAAGGGAGTCGGGTCCACGTATATACCTCAATAGGATGTCGCCACCATCCTACTTCATACTGGAATCTCCATCGAGTACATAATTGTTAAAGTGGTTTTCGGTGTTGGTAGAGAGTATGACAACTTCCGATCCCGGTCTCTTTAATAACCAAACATTATTATAACACCGTGGTCATTTCAAAATAGTTTATACTTCAATACCAAAATATCATTTTCCTTTTCAAAACCATATCAATACGATATCATTTCCATTTCAAAACCAAATATGATATCATTTCCACTTCAAAACCAAATACAATACCATTTCCATTTCAAATATATCCATTTCCAAAATCATGGCATTTTCAAAGTCCATAACTAAACACTTGAAATTATAACACTTTCAAAACATAATACTTTGAAATTCATAACTTTCACCACTTAAACAGTTTAGATATTAAATAATATATAATAAAATAGTTTATAAAGTAAAATAGTTTATATTAAAATAATTTATAAAGTAAAATATAAGATAGTTTTAATTAAAACTTAAAAATACTATATATAATAAAATAATTTCCTCAAACTTCACAAATCAAATTCCAAATCAAATCGAATTTCAAAATTCAAATTTAATCAGATCTCAAGTCATCAATTTCAATTCAATTTAGTTTCTAGATAAACCATTTAAAATTATATCGATTTCAAATACAGATTTAAACCACAAGATAAACCATTTCAATTTCAATATATTTCAAAGATATATATATACCACAATTTCAAAACTAAATTTGATAATTTCATATATATCTATCACATTAAATTTACTATTATTAGTTTTGAAATATTTACTTAATAAATCCAATATCCTTTAAATAAAATTTCAATTTTCAAATAACCACACATTCCTTTAATTTATTTAAACTTGATATATTCATTTAAATTACCTTAAACCAAAATTAAGTTATAAAATCGTATCCTTTAAAAATTTCAAATGCCATAAGTTCAGATCAATTTAATTTAAATATAAATTCTTAATTAATTACAATTTCAAATCAAATTTCAAATCTATCTTCCCAACCCTAATTTATTAAACATTATTATAAACTCTATATTAAAAATATAATTTAAATATATACTTAACCATATTATATTTTAATAAAATCGAACTTTATTATTAAATTTATTTTATATTAAAACTAATTTATACATGGCTTAAAATCAAGATTAATATTTGTATGGTATCTGTGATCTATATTTATATATAAAACCATATATTGCTTTCCAAAACCATAGAAATCATTTTCAAAATATTTATATATATAGACCAACGGTGTCTGTATATAATTTTCTATCCTATGGTCAAGTGATATGGATATTTATCATTTCAATTCACAATTTAATATATATGCGTATATATATCATTTCAACCCGCAATCCCAAATTCAATTCAAATGAAAATCGCTTGGGCTTATCATTTCAACCCATAACGATTTTCTCCTATTATAAAGATCGTCTGGATATGCACCATTTCAACCCATAGTGGTTCTATACTAATAAGGAACTGCAGAGTGATAACAGACATGATAATAATATACCAGGCATATACCATCAATATAAATAACAGATAATGGTGTTAGATGTCACAAGTGGACAGATACAGATAATACCACATATATAGCAATGTAAATAAGTAACAACACATATTTCAATTGTTGCTTCAATTGAAATCAAATTTAATAAATATAAGAACATTAATCGTGAGTGATTGCTCCCTTTTGAGACTAGATGGATTAATGGGAATGGAAGCGAATTGTGGATCTAAACACGAATTCCAAAACATGACAAGATGGGCACGAATTCGACAAACAAAGATGATAAATAGGAATAGATGAAATCAGTCAGAACCATCCATACGTTATAAATATTTTATGATAAAATGGAAACACAACTATACATTATATATTAATGATAATAGTTTATGACTCAGAACATATATAAACATATACAAGCAAATAAATCAGAAAGTATATATTTACAATATTTGTATGCAGACCTATTATAATTTAAGATAAATGTTTATAACAAAATCATCATAACATATCTTATTATAGTACATGTATAACTCAACAACCTACATATGTTATATCTCAAAATCTAGATTTAAGTAAACTAATTTAAACTTAACTTGTTAATATGCGTCAGGTCTAAAATAAAACGACTCAGGAAAACAATATACAACTTATATTAAATGCATACACATATATCCTGTACACCGAAACCACTATATATAATATAAATGGGCATTTCACTGGAAGGACAAACTTTACAGTCCAATTAGTTTCTAGGAAACACATCCACATAAATTAATTTCAAGGCCAAAGTTAGCAGAATAATTACTTTTAAGGACAAAGTTAGCAGTCTAATTACTTTCAAGGACTTAATTTCATAGGTTTGTAGGCCTTAGAAACTAAATATTTTGCATTTTGTCCTTAAAAGTAATTATTTCAGCTGTGTGTCCTAGAAACAAATTGCACTTGATAAAGAGGCCCTTGTGGCTAATTTCCACTAATATAAAGTTATATATACATATGACTTAACAACTTCTATATATATAAACTTACATATATATACATATGTACTTAAACATAAAACTTTCATATAATACCTACAAATATACATACATATATATATATATATATATATATATATATATATGCAGACCTATAAGCTATATAATAATATTTCTAAACTTACATATTTTTATATTATAAATCAATGTTTTAAGAAGATGTAAACTAATATATTATAAATTAGCAGGTTATAAAACTTAAATACACTAACATTATATACCATATATACAACAATGTCTGTACATATGCAGGCTACGAACTAACCTATCTGACTACATATATGCAACACTATATAGACCTGTAAGCCACAAAATCAAAATATGTATACCTGTGCTACCTTTTTAAAACAATTACCAATACACACACACACACACACACACACACACACACACACACACACAAAAACACAAAGTAATATATAACAGTCAATATATAATATGAGAAACTAACATAATATTTGAAAGCAACAGGATCTGTACAAATTGTAGACCAGTATATATAACTGATATATTAATAGTATAAACAATTATAACTAATACACACACACACACACACTTTACTGATAGATTACAAGTGTCTAAATCAAAATATATAAAGATACTTTATAAATAAACCATAGATAACAGAAATCTTCAAAATTCAAGCCGTACACTTGTACAACTCACATATCAAAATTTATATATATCAATGCATGTATAAACAACAAACCTTGTAAAATATAACATACCTTGTAATACAAGTTTTCACCATATTATATATAAGAAAAAAACCAGACAACGTGGAGAAGGGATGAGGTGATGATCGGTTTCGCTTTTGTGTATGAGGCCAGAAAGAGGAGGCGTGTGAGAGAACGAGGGAGGTGGATTCGGCTAAAAAGAGAAAAGGGACGAGCTATGTGGCTTGGGAGAGCGGAAGATGGGAGAGAGGAGGGATGGCTGTGACGATTGAGGTGATTCCAGGCAATGTAAAAAATGGGTGACGATATGTATATTTTATTGTTTTTATGCTTTCACGGCTAGAACAGAAGAAAGGTTAGGTGAAAAAAATGTGAAATCATAAAGGCTGATGGAATATGAACCGAAATACAATTTAAGAGTAGGAATAGGAATGGTTACAGCTGTTGGTATACGGTGAAAACTGAAAAGTAACAAAACCAACAGACACAAAATCAGTACCGATACGGAAATCGTTTTACTGATTCCATTGCATATCTAGCTTCAAAACACAGAATTGAATATACCGCAGAGATCAGCACAATGAGGCGATCAAAACGGTATACATGTATCAGTGGTAAAATTTAGAGAAACAAAATATGACGTCTCACTCAGAAGATGATTCACAAATTTATTGTATAAAAATATTCAGGTTTGGAAAATATTTTATTACCATCAATTTTTAACTGATTTGAATTTAAATAGAATTTACACAAGAAAATGAATTTCCACATTATTAATTGAAAATTTACCATTTTCTATGTTTAATTAGACATATTCCAAATATTAAATTTTTATTTCAAAATTTTATTGTTTAAAATTTCACAAAATTCCAATAAATATATTATTAAAAATCATTAAAATTTACGGGTCGTTACACTCTCCCCTGCTCAAAACTTTTCGTCCCCGAAAAGGAACGGGCGGGAAAATAGAAACAACCAGAAAGAAAATAGATTGAAAAACAAGATTGAACAATTAATTTAACCCACATAAATTTCAAGTTAAATTAATTCATATTCAATAATTGATTTTGAATTTAAGGTTTTCATTAAGTTGATTTACTTTCAGTTTATAAATTCCTTCAAAACAAAATTTATTTTATCTATCTCATTTATTCTTCAGTTATCTTATTATTATATTTATGCCTATTAACACTTTATAATTAAAATATAAGTGTATAACATTTATTATAACCACTCAAATTTTATTTATAAAATCATTTAACATCATTTTCATTTGTATACTATACAATTACATATCATAACTTCTGAATGAATAAGGTAAGTTATATTAGAATGTAATTGGCTATTATACAAGTAAATTTCTAATTCAATTTTTTCAATTTTAAATGTTTACTTAAAAATTCTGACTTCATTTTAATAATTGAAAACATCCATTATCATAAATTTAAGAATTAAATTTCCGATTAACTTCAAACAATTTAGATATATATATATATATATATATATATATATATATACACACACACACTATGTATATCAAACCAAACTTATAAACATATACCTATATATATAATATATATTATAAATCAAGTCATACCTCAGGAATTCAAATAAATTTCATTTTCAAAACAAAAGTGTAGCGAAGCTTCGAATTGGTCTCTCTACCTTGAAACTCGAAAATGAATGTCGATGATGCGGCCGCCATCACCGAAATTATTTTCCAACGACAAAAGAGGAGAGCATTGATTTAAACATTTAAAAATTCTTTGGATATGATTTCTATTCGAAAATACTTTCAATAATATATATTTTAAAACGTTTAAAACCAAAGTTTGAAATTTTCAAAAATTGAATTCTCAAATTCTTGATTTAAATTCATTTGGATTCCAAATCAAATATATAAGCCAAGTTTTTTATAATTCCATTTATTTAATCATGTGGTAATAGTCATTGGTTTACAAAACAATAATTGAAAATCAAATGTTATCATTTTGTTAAACTATTCATTTAACAATTACCTTTTAGAAGATTTACTTATATATAACCACACAAAATTCATTTATTTACTCAATTTGAAAACAATATGGTGTCAGTTTGCTCTGTTCAAGTGTTTTGGAAATCCTATCGATAGCGTTGATCAGACAAATCGATCGAAAACCCAAATTAACATAAACAACTCAAACAATACAATAAAATATTTAAATATTAATTACAAATACACTCTTTCACTCGATGATTTCAGAATGGATTTCAAAAAAAAGGTTAGAGATTCAAGTACAAGGGAACCCTAACCAAGGAGAATTCTAATTTGAAAATAGTTTTGAAACAACGATGAGGAGGTTAAATAACAAAAGAGAAAGATGGATATACAGATATTAATCGTAGGCGACCTTAACCGGGTCAACCGTGACTTCAAAAATAAGATGGATGCAGAATTCTGAGGCAAATAGACATTCAATCGCAAGAGATAGAATTCAGGCATTGTAGGAGATATATAGCATCGTAAACCGAGGATATATAAATCTTCGGTGAATCAATGCCTATTGTAAAAGAGTTTCACCCCTTTACAAATCATTCAAAGATTGGCAAAACCGTCGAGTTATTATAGAGATCATTCGAAGTGGAGTCATTGGATACTCAAAATCAAGAAGCATGATTAGGGAGAGATAAGGATGAATTTTGGAATCGAAGGGAACGTTCAAAAATTCAAAGAAAATTCGAATCAAAGAGGAAAAATTTCAAGCTCGAATGAAAGTGTTCCGTAATTATAACTACTACTTATGCTAGGTTTGCCTAAAACCAAAGCTCTGATACAAAATTTAACAGCCCGATATTTTCAACCATTCGCATCCTATCATGCCGGAATTGAATTGCTCAAAATATCAAGTTGTTAATTTATATTTGGCAAACTCATCGTATATAGTAAATAAAATAATCATAGAATCATAGACATAGAGTAATATAACAATAATGCAGTAGAAACAAGAGAATAGTAGTTCATTAAGCTACTATATATATAACAGAGTTAAATAAGATACAACAGAAGTCTCGAATACAATAGTCGAATACAAGATCAAAATACATCACCAGAATCGACTGAATATCTTAAAGCTGGATAGATAGCTGGATCTCCAAGCGAAGATCCAACTCCAAAGGTAAGTATCAAAGCTGTATCACTTAGTCTGACCCGGGCGTAAAGCAAATCACAAAACACTCGAGTCAGGATTAACATTCTTATATCAATAAATCCAACTCAAGTGAAATGACAACTGAAATACAAGTAACTCAAAGGATGTTTTGGATAACCATCCTCTAATGGTCCGTTAAAATATCAACTATGTGGTAACCTACGCTATTATAATAATGTCTAAAGTAAAGTATAATATATTTAAAAATAGCGTTACGGCGTTACCCATATCCCCATTAACATATTTTATAGTGTCAATAGTCTATATAGTACCATCGTAACTCCAAATCGGGAGGCTACCATAAATACTCCATAGGTAAGACACAAATCAAACTCGTAGAAAAGCATGCTAGGGTAGGTGACACGGCACAACTAGACAATGCCAGGGTAGATATACCAATTACACTTCCGAGCTGGTGGTAACGCATAGCAGCCACTACCGCCCACCTCGGGCCACACTCCCAAATCAAAAAATCAAAAGTGGCCACCAAATCAATCACAAAGTCAGAATATAGTATCGAAAGAGTGTGTCCGATCGGAGGAGCTACCTCATTGGCCGTCGATTGCTCCTGTTTTAGCCACCTTATGTCAACTCACGGGAGTTGAGTCTATGTATATACCTCAATAGGACGTCGCTGCTATCCTACTTCATTCTGCAATCTCGACCATGTACATAGTTGTTAAAGTGGTTGTCGAAGTTGGCAGAGAGTATGACAACTTCCGATCCCGGTCTCTTTAACAACCAAACGTTATTATAACACCCTAATCATTTCAAAATAGTTTATACTTCAAAACCAAAATATCATGTGCCATTTCAAAACCATATTAATACGATATCATTTCCATTTCAAAACCAAATACGATATCATTTCCACTTCAAAACCCAAAATAATGCCATTTCCATTTCAAATATATCCATTTCCTAAATCATAGCATTTTCAATGTCCATAACTAAACAATTGAAATTATAACACTTTCAAAACATAATACTTTGAAATTCATAACTTTGAAAAACATAATTTCCACCACTTAAATAGTTTAGTTATCAAATAATATATAATAAAATAGTTTATAAAGGAAAATAGTTTATATTAAAATAATTTATAAAGTAAAATATAAAATAGTTTTAATTAAAATTTAAAAATACTATATATAATAAAATAGTTTCCTCAAACTTCACAAATCAAATTCCAAATCAACTCGAACTCCAAAATTCAATTTTAATCAAATCTCAAATCATCAATTTCAATTAAATTTAGTTTCTAGATAAACCGTTTGAAATTATATCAATTTCAAATACAGATTTGAACCACAAGATAAACCATTTCAATTTTAATATATTTCAAAGCTATATATACACCATAATTTCAAAACTAAATTTGATAATTTCATATATATCTATCACATTCAATTTACTATTATTTAGTTTTGAAATATTTACTTAATAAATCCAATATCCTTTAAATGAGACTTCAATTTTCAAATAACCAAATATTCCTTTAATTTATTTAAACTTGGTATATTCATTTAAATTATCTTAAACCAAAATCAAGTTATAAAATCGTATCCTTTAAAAACTTAAATTTAAATAAGTTTAGATCGATTTAATTTAAATATAAATTCTTAATTAATTACCTTTTCAAATCAAATTTCAAATCTATCTTCCCAACCCTAATTTATTAAACATTATTATAAACTCTATATTAAAAATATAATTTAAATAAATACTCAGCCATATTATATTTTAATAAAATCAAACTTTCTTGTTAAACTTATTTTATATTAAAACAAATTTATACTTGGCTTAAAACACAAGAATAATATTTACATGGTATCTAAAATGGATATTTATATATAAAACCATATATTTCTTTCCAAAACCATAGAAATCATTTTCAAAATATTTATATATATAGACCAACGGTGTCCGTATATAATTTCTATCCTATGGTCAAGTGATACGGATATTTATCATTTCAATCCGCAATTTAAATATATACGAGTATATATATCATTTCAACCCGCAATCTCAAATTCAATTCAAATGAAAATCGCTTGGGTTTATCATTTCAACCCATAACGATTTTCTTATATTCTAATGATCGTTGGGTATGTATCATTTCAACCCATATTGATTCTATACTAACAGGGAACTTACAGAGTGATAATAGATATGATAATAATATAACAGGCTTATATCATCAATATAAATAACAGATAATGGTGTCAGATGTCACAGGTGGACAGATACAGATAATAGCATATATATAGCAATTTAAATAACTAACAACGACATATTTCAATTGTCGCTTCAATTGAAATCAAACTTAATAAATATAAGAACATTAATCGTGAGTGATCTCTCACCTTTTGAGACTAGATAGATGAACGAGAATGGAAGCAAATTGTGGATCCAAACACGAATTCCAAAACGGGACAAGATGGGCACGAATTCGACGAACAAAGCTAACAAATAGGAATAGACGAAATCAATCAGAACCATCCATACATTATAAATATTTTGTGATAAAATGGAAACACAACTATACATTATATATTAATGATAATAGTTTACAATTCAGAACATATGAACATATACAATCAAATAAATCAGAAAGTATATATTTACAATATATGTATGCAGACCTATTATAATTTAAGATAAATATTTATAACAAAATCATCATAACATATCTTATTATAGTACATGTACAACTCAACAACTTACATATGTTATATATCAAAATCCATATTTATATAAATTAATTTAAACTTAACTTGTTAATATGCGACAGGTCTAAAAATAAAACAACTCAGGAAAACAATATACAACTTATATTAAATGCATACACATATATCCTGTACACCCGAAACTACTATATATAATATAAAGTTATATATATGACTTAGCAGCTTCTATATATATAAACTTACATATATATATATATATATATACATATGTACTTAAACATAAAAATTTCAGATAATACCTACAAATATACATATATATGCAGACTTATAAGCAATATAATAATATTTCTAAACTTATATATTTTTATATTATAAATCAATGTTTAAGAAGATGTAAACTAATATATTATAAATTAGCAGGTTATAAACTTAAATATACTAACATTCAACTGTGACGACCCGACTTTCTATTCCTAGAAAATCGCATCATCAATTAAGAAAGAAAGGGATAGAAGAAGAAAAGAAAGAAGAGAAGGAAGAAACAGCACTAGAATCTCAACAGCGGAACGAATAAATTATATTAATAACATAAGTATTTACATAATATACGATATCAATCAGAGATACACAGCACACACATCACATATACTGGACAGTTATATATACCATATATACAACTATGTCTGCACATGTGCAGTTTACGAACTGACCTATCCGACTACATATATGCAACACTATATAGACCTGTATGCCACAAAATCAAAAGATATATATGTATATATATGTGCTACCTTTTTAAAATAATTACCAAAATGTATATATACCAAAGTAATATATACACAGTCAATATGTATAATATGATAAACTAACATAATATTTGAAAGCAACAAGATCTGTACAAATTGTAGACAAGTATATGTAACTGATATATAACAGTATAAATAATTATAACTAATATATATACTTTACTAAAAGATTACAAGTGTCTAAATCAAAATATATAAAGATATTTTATAAATAAACTATAGATAATAGAAATCTTCAAAATACAAGCCGTACACTTATACAGCTCACAGATCAAAATTTACATATATCAATGCATGTATAAACAGCAAACCTTATGTAAAATAACATACCTTGTAATACAAGTTTTCGCCATATTATATATAAGCAAAAACCGGACAACGTGGAGGAGGGATGAGGTGTTTATCGGCTTCGCTGCTATGGATGAGGCCAGGAAGAGGAGGCGCGTGAGGGAATGAGGGAGGTGGATTCGGCTGAAAAGAGAAAAGGGACGATCTACGTGGCTTGGGCAAGTGGAAGATGGGAGAGAGGAGGGATGGCCGCGACGATTGAGGTGATTCCAGGCAATGTAAACAATGGGAGACGATACATATATTTTATTGTTTTTATGCTTTTATGGCTAGAACAGAAGAAAGGTTAGGTGAAAGAAAAGTGAAATCGTAAAGGCGGATGGAAAATGAACTGAAATACAATTTAATAGTGGGAATAGGAATGGTTACAGCTGTTGGTATCGTACGGTGAAAAATGAAAAGTCACAAAACAAATAGACACAAAATCAGTACCGATACGGAAATCGTTTAACTGATTCCGTTGCGTATCTAGCTTCAAAACACATAATTGAATAACCGTAGAGATCAGCATGATGAGATGATCAAAACAGTGGTACGATCATCCGATCAAAAGTCAACAATTGGTACCGAAAATGTTGCCAATTTCCCAGAAATAAGATAAAAGGAGCAATAGTAGTCAAAATTTGGAGAAATAAAATATGGCGTCTCACTCAGAAGATGATTTACAAATTTATTATATAAAAATATTCAGGTTTGAAAAACATTTTATCACCATCAACTTTTAACTGATTTAAATTTAAATAGAATTTACATAAGAAAATTAATTTCCGTATTATTAATTGATAATTTACCATTTGCTATGTTTAATTAGACGTATTCCAAATATTAAATTTTTATTTCGAAATTTTCAATTAAATATATTATTAAAATCATTGAAATTTACAGGTCGTTACAGCTACGTACTAAGTGTATGACTAAATAGTTCCCACATCAAGTTGAGGAACTAACATGGCCAAATTTGATAGTCGGTTATTTAACTATCAAAGTAAACAAAAAAAATTGGCACCATAAAAATCACTAGGCCCTTTTTTTTAATCTTTCATTAATTAATTCATTTTCCAAATACACTTCAAGTTATCTTTTAAAAAGATATAATCTCAAAACCATTTCAATATTTCGATCATTGAAAAACATTTCCATATACTTATTTAATAATAAGTAATTCACAATTCACTTTATTTTCAACACTTAGAAAATATTCCATATACTTAAATCACGATTAAGTATATATTATATTCTTTAAGGAAAACATTCTCTTAAACATCTTTTATTTGAGTCAAAACGAATGTTGTGTAAAACATCGTTACGACAACCCAAAATCACTAGTATAGGGATTCGAAAACAAGATAGACAATAAATCTCATATATTAAACAAAATATTTTCTTTCGAAAATCATTTACTATAACAACAGTGTTATAGTCCATCATTTCCTTACTTCCCGAAACGTCTATTCCAACAATAAATGTTGAAATCTATGTATTCGATACTTAACACATTTTAAAACATCTTTAAACCATTTAAATTCAATTTAAAAGACCACTTTCCAAAAATGTCCATTTTATTTAATATATTATTCACTGTCCAAAATCGTGAATATACTCCATTTACCAATTTCAATACTTCTACATATTTATTAAAGGACAATCCAATATCCAAAATCGTGGATATAATTCTCTAATCACATTCATTAATATTGCACATTTAATTAAAGGATTATTAACTGTCAAAATCGTGGATGAAATTCCATTAACATACTTCTATATTTAGCTTATCAAATTCAATCGATTTCGGATTTATAAAATAATGTTTATAAATCCCATTTATTTTTATAAAAACTTCAATTTATAAAATCCCTTCATTTACCAATTATATATAAACCTCATTTACAGGTCAAAATCCAATTTATAAGTTAATTACTTATAAATCATCGTTATTTACAAAATCAATCTTTTATAACTTCACACATTATAAATCATCTTATTTATAAAATCTATTTAATTTAAAACTTATGAAATTCCTTTATAATTCCATCACTTTGATTTATAAAATATCAATTTTATAAATCTTCCATTTATAGTAAGTCAAAAATTCCAATTTATACTATTTACAAAATAGTTATCTCCATATTTCAAAAATCACATTTCAATTATATTTCACAAAAATCATAATTTTTATAACATAAAATTATAACATTTATTTATTAAAAATAAATTCATCTCCTTAACACTTCAAAATTCAACAAAACATATATTTTCAAAATCACTTGAAAATCCTTTTAAATTGAAACCATCACTTTAATATTTTTAAATTATCAAAAATAGGCCCAATGCTGCAACAACACCAAATACATCAATAACGGTATCCAAAACATCATATATCATATGATAACAGCATATATCACAATATGTGTAAATAAAATCAATACTGGCAAGGAATCTAGTTGGATGCCTCCAATTTATCGCCTGCAACAAATATACATATTAGAAATATATGTACAATATCCGCTTCGAGGTAGACGCATGTAAAGGGTCATCCGCTCACACATTGGAACGTGTAGGGTCTCATCTGCTCCAATAGGCAGGAATATATCCAAGTACCAATAAATATATAGATATTATATCATATATCATCCAAAAAATCATCAATCATCATAAATAAATTTATTTCTTACTTATATAAAAATATCGATGAGTTAGAAAGAGTGAGTTGTACTCACGTTGTTTCCAATAGCAGTTGTAGTGTTTTATTCCGAATAAAATTAAACAGCCATTTAATTTTACCCAAAATTTACATTAGTTTCAGTTTACTCCAAACAAGCTTAAAATGTAGTGCTCGTCAATATGGACCCAATGCTTTCGTTACGTCGAAAACGGACGTCGTATGACAAAGTTATGGTATTTTAAATATCACACGAATTATTATATAAATTAATTTACGAACTTTTTATTTTTTTATTTTTAACACCTTAAAATCATGGCCGCATACTCTAACTTCTGCAAAATCAAGGCCGCTTGTTCATCTTCCTTCTCCAATTGTTTGAAACCCAGGCCTTCACATAAAAAAATAGAAACCCACCACGTCGTTAAAATCTCAAACCGCTGCGACCACCCTGAGATCACTTGACGATGATCCAAGACCACAATTCAAAGCGCCTAGCCACAACGTCCCTTCGACCAGAGATCGGCCCCACTCGGCTGCACTATTGCATTGAAACTTGCGATAGAATGCAACGCATTCATCGCTAGATTCTGGCGAATCCAAGCCACTACAACAAAATTCCACCATTGGATTGATAGATCTTGATGCCCTCTACGTTTTTGCTTTAGAACTCAAAAGTTAATTCTTTAGGGATTGAGAGATTCTGAGGGAAAAGATTAGATTTTTTTGGCCATTCATAATAAAGTGGCAGCTAGGGTTTAAGGATGGGGATGCTTGTGAAAAATGGAAAATTTTGAGGCCTTTTATAGAAAATTTGACGACACTATTCATCCGAAAAAATTTCAAACTTGAAACGAAGCGTGCGCCTGGCGTTTATAATGTTTTATCCCTATTCCGAACACAACAGAATATATATATATCGGGATCTAATTCAATCATATTTGGAAGATAAGTTTTCGAATCGACTTATTTAAATTTAATGTTTACTTAAACAAATTCCTACGCGTTTTGGCTTCCTTCGAATAAACCGTAAATTCGATTGACATAAAATTTGAAATCCTGCAATGATATAACATTACGGATCTAATGAAACTAGTTTCGCTAAAATCAAAGACTGTGTGAAAAATGACTATTTTTACACGTTAATTAAATATTAAAATATTCAATTTCTATAAATTAACTTTTAATTCAATTTCAAAAGTACTCTAACATTATTCTAATTCAAATATGATTTATATCAACTTTTTAAATCATTTTCATTCATAATAAAATCCATATTTCAATTATTTACACAATTTTTTTTGAGAAAAATGTGTGATCCTCTTAAGAAGAGGAGAGCACACATGCACATATATAACACCAGAAATAAAGGATCTGCTAACAAGCCTGGCAGGTAGCTAAAACCCATCGTACAAAAAAGAAGAAAAAATAACCCTTCCAAAGTCTAAAAACTGAAGACACACTCAAAGCAAACTATGAAAAAAAACTAAGAATAGGAACGACTCCATAAAAAGAGCAACCTACAACAACAACTCCATAACACCAGCCTCGATAACTAAAAACGACTCCATGAAATTAGCAGCCTACAACAATAACTCTACAACACCAGCCGCATCAACCCTAACCTCCAACCAAGAAACCAACCTTAAGCAGTAGACCTAGAAACCTTAAGTTTCAACCTGGGACTTCTTTTAATGTTAACAACTGGACTACTCCGACAAATTTTATTACGAGTTTTAGGAGTAGGAGTAGAAACCCAAGCATGAATAGAAGATCTTCTACGAGATACCCAACAGCAGTACACAAAAAATCTGAAAAGACTAGCACAAAAATAATTGATCTTGTTAGAATTACATGTCATATCCCCAATAGAACATAGCCTCCCTAAAATAAATTCCAATTCTAGCCCTTCCTGAAACCTTATCACCCTGTTTATCACAATGCTCCATGAATTTAACTTCTTGTCTTCGACAAAGACCCACTAATCACTACAACATTGCACAAATCCTTCTCGGCAACATCAATGTTGCAACTCCCTAACAGAGATAAAACCATCTCCAAACGAGAAAAATCTACAACATCATGCGAGACAGCATCTACCAGAGAAACACCTGGAATACTATGTGCACTTTGAGCAACAGCAAAACCGTGTTTATATTTTGATAAGGGTGCATCATTAGAACCAACGACGCAGACCATAAACTTATCCAGTTTATCCAAGAATGCCTCATCACCAACAAAAATGCTTGCAACGTCACAAAACTCGCCAAGGGAATCTGAACAACTTTTATCAACCTTAGACTTCAGAGCCATAGCACGAACATTTTCTTTAATCACACAACTTGCACAGACTGGCAACATACATTCAACAATAATCGATTTACCATCCACTTCATTCGTGGAAAAAACCATACCCTCATAAGAACAATGACCAACAACAAAATCAATATTACATAGATGAAAACTAGCAACTGCTTCAAAGTCTTGAACATCAGTAAATTTAAATTGAACTTCGCCAGTTTCCTTAACAAATTCATCTGCAAAATCAAAATCCTCTGCACTTGAAACCCTATAAACATCAAAGGCAGTTGCATTCAAAACATTTGAAACAGAGAAATCACCAGGATAATCAAAACCATCCAACAATGCAGAATCTTAAAAGCAACACTTACTGACCACAGGGTCCAATAGAAGACAATCCTTATGGAAAACCTAGTTCAAATCAATCACATATAAATCCTCAATGTCAATCCATGGAGAATCCTCAAAATCATGAGAAACATTATCACTTTTTGAAAATTCTCTAGTTTGAAACCCATTCCCATTTCTAAAGCTTGAATATTTACCAATATTGTCGGCAGTTAAGTAGTTAAAATGCCAGTAAACTTTATTAAAAAGATAGGTGCATTCTTCAGAATTCCCAACATAATAATCCAAAGGCGCCTTAATCTTAGAAATTCTAGAACAAAATAGAAATGATGGTCTTGTAAACTCAAATGCTTTAAAAAAGTTGGATCAGAAGATGGGGAATTGGAATCTAAAGAAAGGAAAGGATCGAAGGTTGAGGGACGAGACGATCTCTTGGGACCAAAAAATCCACAATTAAAACAATGAATGGGATTAGAACAATCTCTTGCCTTATGATTTTTATCACCACACCGAAAATAATAAAAACACCTTTTCCAATTCGAAGTGAAAGACAATTGAGATTCATGAAATTGTTATTTAGGACAAGAAGACCTATCAGCTCCATTAAAAGAACAAGAATTGAAGCCTGAATAATGCGATGAAGACGAATATCCAATATCGAAATGTGAAAAGACATTAGAAGAATGAACACAATTTTCTTGAGTACGAACATTTTTCCAAAAGGTCGCCATTATTTAATGTATATGTAGAAGTAAGGAAATGAGAAAGGTACATTTACGGATGAAAAAAAATTGTCGGTAATTATTTACACAATTTCAAATATTAAATTAACAATTTAATTATCCAACTAAATCACTATATTCAAAATATAATTTATTCAGCTTATAAAACTAACTTGTGAATATTTAAAATAAATTAAATATACTAATTTCAAATGACTAAAATTCTAGGTCATTACACAAACAATGATCAAAGGAATGACAAATGTGGCATTCAAAGTGGAACCTGTTATGATCAACGTGTGGTTTTGTATGAAAAGCATGGCCTTTAAGAAATTGATCGCTGCCTCGCAAGCCTCATACCTCGGTTATGATGGGATTCTATGTAGTCGAATGCATGCTCGCATTTCAGATAGTAGTGTTTTGGGTTATCAGATTTTTTGAGCCCTGGGTACCAAATACGTCTGGGCCTCGTGGCAGGGATGCACGAAGTTCGAGTCCTAGGATGTTATTCGTAGATTGTATCCACTTTTAGCCATTTGTGTTGTTGTATAACGGCGTCGGAGTCTTGGATGTAAGGTTTGGATACAGATTGATATTTCCACTAGTTTTAAAAGAATGTCATTAAAAATAATATCAAGTGTACTTTGGTATAAATTTTTTTTGATTATCATAAGGTAAAAACTCATCCGTGTTTATGTGTGGACGCGATCTTATGACATACCCTTCTTTTCAATGGTTCTGACAGCATAGTCATTTTAAATTTTGAGTATCTCACCCTGGTTTATCAAGCCTGATCCAGGTATTTTTAATACTCCGGTCAGATCCGAGTAGTTTCAGATTTAGTTTAAGACGGTTGGAGTTTCTAGAGGAGTGCTGGAGATCTTCATCATCGTATGGACGTATTCTATTATCTGTTTCACTTATTGCATTTGTTTTGCTTGTTTTTAGCATTTGTAAGGACAGAAGTTTATAATTGCCCAGGCTGAATCTAGGTTAAACTCTGATATTATATTTTAAAATTTTCCACTGCAAAGATTATTGTTGAAATAATATATGTTATTTGTAACGACTCGCCTTTTTGGACAGTTTAAACCGACGATCAAATACACATGCCGATTCCAAACCATTCAAAGGGCAGATGGTTAATGGGGTAAATAAGAAAAGAAAAGGAAGAGAAATAAAGGAAAAGAAACAACACAGAATCTCGCAGCGGAACGATAAAATATAATAGTCAAATAAACAGTTCATGAAGCTGTTTACTATACTTTGACAATTATTTATACACATTTATCAGAGTTATACATATACAACAGAACAATTAAAATAATGCAGCAGATAGCATGATGCAAGGGTAATAATAGTAATAGTATACCAAATCTTCGTCTTCATCCTCCAGAATAGATCTTCAATAAGTTGAAAAACTCAGGTCTGACCCGAGCGTAATGAAAAGACAAAACACTCAAGTCAGGACTAAAATATTCTTATGTAAGTTAAATCAATCGTAAATAAACATGAGTGTAACGGCGTCAGAGATGTTTACGGGGTTTGACATCTCCTATCCAGTGTCAACGTGCATGCAATAACTTAAGAGATGTTACGGGATTTTCCATCTCTTAAGGACCCGTTAAACTATCTACTATGTAGTAATGTACGCTAAGTAGATAATGCCTATCAGTAATATAAAGTATCAAAATAGCGTTAAGGCGTTACCATAATCCCCCTTAACACATTTTTATAATGCCATAGTCTATACAGCACCGTAAGCCCCACCGTAAACTGGTGGTTATCAGAGGGTACCCCATAGGTATAACACAAAACAAAACGTAGTGGTCGCGAATAGGATAATCAGTATGACAAGGTACATGAGGCAATACCAACTAGGATACTAGTAGTTGCGTGATCCGGACTGATGTTGGGCATAGCCAGCAGCTACCCCAACACCGCGAAACAACACTCACAAATCAAGGGGTGCACCCAAATCGAATCACAAATGTAATAGATATGGTATCGAAGAAGTGTGTCCACTAGAGGTGGCAAACCACAATGGCCCGGCGCGGCTCCTATTTTAGTCATGTCAGGGGTCATCCAATATCGTTCTCTTTCTTCAGTCAACGCGTTCACCAAACCATCCACTTCATTCTGGATCAACACTTCGCGTATAATAGTTATTAAAGTGGTTTTCGGTATCGACAGAGAGTATGTCCATATCCGATCTCGGTCTCTTTAATAACTACGTATTATTACACCGTTGGCTCTTTTACATTTCAAATCCATTCATAATTGATATCAAAATATCATATTCGCTTCAAAAATCAAATCCATTTCAAATATCATCGTATCTATTCAAATGTAAGATTCCGTTTCAAAATCTTTTTCCGCATCAATATCTCATTTCGATTTCAAAATCAATTCGGATTTCAATTTAGGTTGCAACTTCATTTAATGCAATTCGTATTCAAATTCAAGATTTAAACATAAACTTTCACCTTATTAACCAGTTTGGAATTTTAGAAAATAGTTTTAAGTAGTTTTAAAAGTGGATTTAAATAATTAAAATAGTTAAAATACTTAAAATCTTAAAATGGATTTGAAATAGATAAATTAGTTTAAAATAATTTAAATTGGGTTAAGTAGATTTAAAATAGATTAAAATAGTTTAAGTATTTTAAGATGGTTTATATAACAGAGTAATTTGGAAAACAAAATAAAATAGCTTCAAAACCAACCATTTCAATTATAACTTCCCAATTCAAAACAAATTTCAATTTCCGTTTTACCGATTCAATTTCGATTTCAATTCAAATCAATGTCAACTTTGACTTCAAATTTATTCAATTTTACATTCACCTTCAACTTATTCAATTCCAATGTATATTGATTTTTAGCTTGATTTTTCAAAATATCAATTTTTAACACTTAACAAAATTTTCCTTCAAAATTCAAATTTAAATCCCACTTACAAATATGATTCAATTTCAAGCTCAATTTCAAATATCATTTTATATCGTCTTTACTTAGTAATATTCAAAGCTCGAATTAAGGTTCAATCTTTTAAAACGAATAAATTTTCGAACTTCAATCATAACCAAATTTTAAATCTCAAAGTCTCAACTTAAATTTATTCAACAATTTCTTTTAACCATAATTTTATTTCAACATTTCAAACTCCAATTTTCGATAAATTCGATTTTCATAAATTGATTTCTATTTATATCTTTTAAATCAAAACATTTAAATAAATTTCAAATCGACGTTTTTAAAATTATTAATTTAGCTAATTCAGTATCCGTATATAATTTTCTATCCTATGGCCAAGTAATTATTTATTTCAATTAAATGTCAGGGATGAGTATATATTACTTAAACCAATCACAGTGTCATATGTATGCATAACAGTATATATAAGCAAATAAACATCCAAACATTTAAATATCATCCAATAACATCCATCAAAATACATCATCCAATAAACAATACAATTCATGGCAGTTTCATAGTTATCAATGTCAGGAAATTTAATCGCAATTCAATTTTAATTTCAGTTTAACTGTCAATTTAATTTTCCAACGGTTAATTCAAATGACAAGCTATATGACAATTTAATTTTTATCAGCAACGACAAATAAAATCATAACACTTCATAATGTCAAATTTAACTAGCATAAAGATATTTAGTACGTTGTGAGCGTTATAAAACACTCACCTTGATTTCAATGTAGTTCCAGCGTTTTATTTCGAATAAAATTAAACGAGTGTTTAATTTTACCCGAAATTTTCACTATCTCCAAATGACTCCAATCCAGCTCCATTGCGTAGTATTCGTCAATACGGTTCAACGCACTTCGCCTCATCAGTTTTCGACCTCGTATGAAAGAGATACAGCTTTTTAAAGTTTACAAAATCTTTAATATAACTAATTTACATTTCTTTTTTTCTTTTTTCTTTTTTTTTAAACCTCATCAGATCTGGGCCGTCCACTGAAGCTTCTCCTCCCTCACGTTCTTGCTCCAGAAAACTTACGTACACAACAACCCAAAGGCCGCCACAAAACCCTAATAGCCTTGACCAATTCGAGCATCTTGAAGACGATCAGGTTACACCACTTCGAAGCCACCGCCTTACTCCACCTTCACCCCAAATAGCTCCAAGCATGGCCTCATCCTCTGCCTAGAATTGCGTGAAAAACGCAGCTGCTTCCATCGCGTTTTGCCGTCATTCCGTGGCTCCGTTTCCGATCTCCACCGTTGAATAGCTAGATCTTGATGCCCTCTACAACTTTGTAGTTGAGAGTTTTTGCTAATTGTTGATGGATTGAGAGAAAAATGAGGAAGAAATTTCGAAATTTTCTGGCCATTGAAATGAAATTGGCAGCTATCACCTTTTGACATAGGGTTTTAGAAATTTGTGAATTATGAAGTCCTTTTATAGAAAAATACGCGACACTATTCATCTCGGATTTTTCGAACTCCAAACAAAGCGTGCCGGCTGACGTTTCTAAGTTTTACCCCGCGTTCTGAACACCATAGAATAGGTTTCGGGAGCTAATTCGGTCATCTGTGCGAGTTACGGAGTTAAACGATCAATTTTAAATTAAACCGATTTAACTAATTTCTAGGCGTTTTAGCTCGCTCCGGACAAACGATAAATCCAATTGACACGAAATTTAAAATCTTACAATAATATCACATTACGGATCCGATGAAACTAGTTTTATCGAAATCCGAGACTGTTTGAAAAATGACTATTTTAACTCGCCAAATTAATATTAAAACCATTTCGATGCGTTTCGAGCTGCAACGGTCAGACGACAACTCCGATTGCTATGAAAATTGAAATCTGATAATAACAAATTATTACGGATCCAATGGAACTAGTTTCGTCCAATTCTGAGACTGTTCAAAAATTGGCTATTTTTCAGTCGATAATTAAATATTCAATTTTCACAAATAAATTTTAAATTCAGTTTTAAAAGTTCTATAACATCACTATAA
The DNA here is from genome assembly GCA_030765085.1 of Allium cepa. Classification (NCBI taxonomy): domain Eukaryota; kingdom Viridiplantae; phylum Streptophyta; class Magnoliopsida; order Asparagales; family Amaryllidaceae; genus Allium; species Allium cepa. The sequence continues at coordinate 547,097,507 of CM060942.1, forward strand.
CTCCAATATGATAAAATAAAATCTTACAAATCATTTTTAATCATATTAAACCCGTTATTCAATTATCCAATAAATTCCAATTTTAAAATCTTATTAACTCCATTATAATCCTGATATAACTTACATTCACTTTGGAAACCAATTTGAACCATATTAAATAAAATTTTAATTATTCACTCTATTTTCATATATTAAATTTCAATGTCAAATTAATCATATCAAATTCGTAATTTAATTATTCAAACTTTTGTAATATTAAATTTAACAAATTTGATTATTCTTAAATCACTATCTTTTGAAATATTCAAAACGAACTTATAAAATTTAACAAATTCAAATTATAGAACAACCATTTTCATTAAAACATTTATTCAATTCCCGTTATTCAATTATTCAATAAATTCCAAATATTAAATTTAAACAATTTAATTGTTCAATATTTGACGGATTTCAATATTGGATTTTTAAATAAAATTTCATTATCAGTCGATTTACTATATTACATCAAATGAATTCCACATTATTATTTAACTACAGTTAGAGATAATGCACTCAACTAATATACAAACTTCATTTCACTTGCAATTGGTTCAAAAATTCAATTCGACTAACTAAATGAATAGGTAACTTAAATAATTATCACCGTTAACTTTTAATTACTTATAAGTTTATTATTTACAAACAAGTGTCACAACTACCTATACAATACAAATTCATTCAATTACCTTTGACTACATATTATTTAAATTGATTTGTGACTCCATTCAATTCATAAATAATTAACTTAGATAAAATTTGTTGCATTTCATTCTAGTTATTATTATTCCAAACGACTTACAATTTTTTTCTAACACTAAATCACGAAATCTTATTAAATTAGCTATTTTAATTATCGAAAATTTACGGGTCGTTACACTCTCCCCCACTCAAAACTTTTCGTCCCCGAAAAGGAAAAAAAAAGGAAAGGAACTAAGTATAGAATTCAACATTTGATATATTTTATTCGAAGTTACCAACTTATAAAACAATGAAATTCCATTTATAAAGTCATAACTACGCTTCCACCAAGTTACTCCAAACGGCTTTCTAACTCTAAAAGTTAGTTAACAAAACAAGTTATAAAAGAAATTTAAAACTCGAAAATTTTCTAACACCCAAATTTACAAAAAATTTCGGCAGAGTCTCCTTTGCGCGGCTCGATCGAAAAAATTTACAATTCAATATTTAACACAAATATAACCAATATATATCAAATATACATCTCATCTCAATAATGAGGCATCCCATATCTGGGAAAACAACATACATACATACATACATACATACATACATACATACATACATACATACATACATACATACATACATATATATATATATCACGAATACCATATAAAACCATAAGCGTACCTTTTATTTAGCATTTATTAGCAATTTACCTACATTCTGCATTTAGCGCAGAAGCGAGCTCCATAACGAAGCGCAACCCCTTTGCTACCTACTAAAATGCTCAATAACTAAGTTAGAACCATGCATATAAAGATAGATCGATATACTTAGCCTACACAACATATATATAACATATTTAGCTTCAAAACTGAGATTCCAATTTCAGGACGGCAAACGAATCTTAGTTTTAGGTCACCTAAACGATAAAATCCAGCAACAGAATCTAAACAAAAGTTGTTGCATTCATTTCGGGCTTTCCGGATTTTCCAAAATCATCGAATTCGGACCATACGTTCAGAAATTATGGCCGTTTTACTTAGAGGATACGCCTCAGCCTGGGCAATGAATTGTGCAGGTCAGCGACATTCACCCGCGTTTTCGATCTTCCAAACGACATCAAAACACAAAACACTTAAAACAAAAGTTTTAGCTTAAGTTCTTAGCTTTCCAGAAAGTGCAATATCATAAAAATCCGATAAACCAGTCAAAAGGTATGGCGAAATTACTAAGGGTATATACTATTGATTTTACTTATTTTTACACAGGACAGCGAGTAACATTCAAGTTTTTAACCTAGTAGACGAAGGAATTTTCTCAAGACGCTCTACATAAAATTTGTGCTATAGTTTCTAAGCTTTTCGAAAAGTCCAAGATCGTCGAATTCCGTTCAGCCATTAAAAGTTATGGGCGTTTTCGTTTCAGCATATATTGGAAAATTTTGGATTTTTCCCAAAATTTGCTTTTATTATTTCAAAGTACAAACCATCAAAACTTCAAATTTTCTAAAGAACAATCATAAACACAAAGTCATTTATTTTCTTATTCATCCATGCAATAGGTTTACATTCAATTTGTTTCCGATTTATTCAAGTTTGTTTCACTCACATTTTAAATTCAAGTCAATTTGCTTCAATTTAAATTGAATTCAATTATATTTAATTTCACTTTGCTTCAAATTTGAATTTAATTATTTTAAAATTTTATTCCGTTTATTCAATTCCATTAACACTAATGAATTCTACTTAATCAATTATCATCCATCTAACAACCAATGCATATCAAACATTAACATCCATCCAAAATCTACACTAAATCAATTATACATTTCCAAGTCAATTTTAATTTCATACACTTCCAAGTTTATTGACATTTTGTTATACTCAAATTTAATTAGTTTCCCTTTACCAATTTTATATTTCATTAATTTTAAATTTTATTCATTCACTTATATATATCATTCCTTTTACAGCTTAAATTTCTTTTATATTTACAACTATCAATAGATCTTCACATTTTATTATTCACTCTCACACTGGTATATTATTTCTCTACTTATCCTTATTAGCATTTTAAACCTTTTAAGTATTTGGTAAGTTATAGTTATGCAAATAGAATGTAGTTAAACAACATACAACTTCTTTTCATTTAAAGTTGAATTTTCAATTAATTAATTCTTAAGTCATTACTTAAATTTCACTATAATTTAATTTCACATTTACATTCACATATAGTATTTCCATTTTATATTAACATAATTGTGAATCACCTTTAAATGTTAATTTAAATTCCAATTATTTACTAAAATTTTATTTATATTTGCAAACCATTAATTAAATGCATATTTCATTATTCAAACCTATACTTGTATATTATCCAATTAACAATTCATATAACATTTTTGAACTTCTTAAATATTTTGGTAAGTTATATCTATGCTATAGAATGAAATTTAATACTATGCGAGTTTTACAGTTTCAATTTTATTTTAAGTTCATAATTTCCTAATTCTATGGATTTCTACTTCAATTGATATTTTCACTTAGCTCTTAGGTTCATTTCTCATTTCACAATTCAGAAGTTCCTTAATGATTCAAGTCTAAATTCATTTCAATCATTTAAAAAAATCATTAATTATTAAAGGACTTAAGAATTCCAATCTCGGTTTCATTTCAAATCAAGTTTTGAAATAATATATACTTATATAATTTATATATCAAATCATACTATAGAGAATACAAAATAAAATAAAATTTGAATCAAAACAAGGTTTAGACAAGCTATTAAGTGGTCTCCCCCACTCGGACTCTCGAAAATAAACGCCGATGATGCGTGCACTCATCACCGAAATCATTTTCTAGCGTCAAGAGAAGGGAATATAACACTTATCATTAAAAAAAAAATTTTGAAAACAATTTCAACTCAATTATACTATCATATAATACTCATATTATATTTTTCAAATTCTTGTAAGTCAATTTCAAACACCGGAATTTAAATTCCCAAATCCAAGTTAAAATTCATTTCTATTCATTATCAATTGTGTTTACAAGATTTCATTTTCCTAAATCCATTGTTATTTAATCAATTGTTGTAAATATTGACTGATCAAACAATAACGATAATAATCTAATATTATCATCTCCTAACAATCAATTCAATCAAAATGAATAAATATTCAAATAATTCTTTTATATAAAATATATTCCAAAACGATATTTTGTTGGTTTGTCCTATTCGAGTGTTTAGAAATTCCTATCGACGCCTTGGCGTCCCAAGTATCGACCAGAATTCATAAATACTCAACGGAACAAAGTTAACACAATATAAAACCATTTTATATCAAATAACAAGTACGCTCTCTCATATACACTCAACTCATTCATATAGTTTACCTCTATTTCAATGAGTTATTCCCCACTAGAGCCAAGGTTTATCGCTAAACCAAGGCTATGACACCAACTATAACGACCCGCCTTTTTGGACAGTTTAAACCGACGATCAAATACACATGCCGATTCCAAACCATTCAAAGGGCAGATGGTTATTAGGGTAAATAAGAAAAGAAAAGGAAGAGAAATAAAGGAAAAGAAACAACACAGAATCTCGCAGCGGAACGTTAAAATATAATAGTCAAATAAACAGTTCATGAAGTTGTTTATTATACTTTGACAATTATTTATACAACATTTATCAGAGTTATACATATACAACAGAACAATTAAAATAATGCAGCAGATAGCATGATGCAATGGTAATAATAGTAATAGTATACCAAATCTTCGTCTTCATCTTCCAGAATAGATCTTCAATAAGCTGAAAAACTCAGGTCTGACCCGAGCGTAATGAAAAGACAAAACACTCGAGTCAGGACTAAAATATCCTTATGTAAGTTAAATCAATCGTAAACAAACATGAGTGTAACGGCGTCAGAGATGTTTACGGGGTTTGACATCTCCTATCCAGTGTCAACGTGCGTGCAATAACTTAAGAGATGTTACGGGATTTTCCATCTCTTAAGGATCCGTTAAACTATCTACTATGTAGTAATGTACGCTAAGTAAATAATGCCTATCAGTAATATAAAGTATCAAAATAGTGTTAAGGCGTTACCATAATCCCCCTTAACACATTTTTATAATGCCATAGTCTATACAGCACCGTAAGCCCCACCGTAAACTGGTGGTTATCAGAGGGTACCCCATAGGTATAACACAAAACAAAACGTAGTGGTCGCGAATAGGATAATCAGTATGACAAGGTACATGAGGCGATACCAACTAGGATACTAGTAGTTGCGTGATCCGGACTGATGTTGGGCATAGCCAACAGCTACCCCAACACCGCGAAACAACACTCTCAAATCAAGGGGTGCACCCAAATCGAATCACAAATGTAATAGATATGGTATCGAAGAAGTGTGTCCGCTAGAGGTGGCGAACCTCAATGGCCCGGCGCGGCTCCTGTTTTAGTCATGTCAGGGGTCATCCAGTATCGTTCTCTTTCTTCAGTCAACGCGTTCACCAAACCATCCACTTCATTCTGGATCAACACTCCGCGTATAATAGTTATTAAAGTGGTTTTCGGTATCGACAGAGAGTATCTCCATATCCGATCCCGGTCTCTTTAATAACTACGTATTATTACACCGTTGGCTCTTTTACATTTCAAATCCATTCATAATTGATATCAAAATATCATATTCGCTTCAAAAATCAAATCCATTTCAAATATCATCGTATCTATTCAAATGTAAGATTCCGTTTCAAAATCTTTTTCCGCATCAATATCTCATTTCGATTTCAAAATCAATTCAGATTTCAATTTAGGTTGCAACTTCATTTATTCCAATTCGTATTCAAATTCAAGATTTAAACATAAACATTACACCTTATTAACCAGTTTGGAATTTTAGAAAATAGTTTTAAGTAGTTTTAAAAGTGGTTTTAAATAATTAAAATAGTTAAAATACTTAAAATCTTAAAATGGATTTGAAATAGATAAATTAGTTTAAAATAATTTAAATTGGATTAAGTAGATTTAAAATAGATTAAAATAGATTAAAATAGTTTAATATTTAAAGATGGTTTATATAACAGAGTAATTTGGAAAACAAAATAAAATAGCTTCAAAACCAACCATTTCAATTATAACTTCCCAATTCAAAACAAATTTCAATTTCCGTTTTACCGATTCAATTTCGATTTCAATTCAAATCAATGTCAACTTTGACTTCAAATTTATTCAATTTTACATTCACCTTCAACTTATTCAATTCCAACGTATATCGATTTTTAGCTTGATTTTTCAAAATATCAATTTTTAACACTTAACAAAATTTTCCTTCAAAATTCAAATTTAAATCCCACTTACAAATATGATTCAATTTCAAGCTCAATTTCAAATATCATTTTATATCGCCTTTACTTAGTAATATTCAAAGCTCGAATTAAGGTTCAATCTTTTAAAACGAATAAATTTTCGAACTTCAATCATAACCAAATTTTAAATCTCAAAGTCTACACTTAAATTTATTCAACAATTTCTTTTAACCAAAATTTTATTTCAACATTTCAAACTCTAATTTTCGATAAATTCGATTTTTATAAATTGATTTCTATTTATAACTTTTAAATCAAAACATTTAAATAAATTTCAAATCGACGATTTTTAAATTATTAATTTAGCCGATTCGGTGTCCGTATATAATTTTCTATCCTATGGCCAAGTAATTATTTATTTCAATTAAATGTCAGGGATGAGTATATATTACTTAAACCAATCACAGTGTCATATGTATGCATAACAGTATATATAAGCAAATAAACATCCAAACATTTAAATATCATCCAGTAACATCCATCAAAATACATCATCCAATAAACAATACAATTCATGGCAGTTTCATAGTTATCAATGTCAGGAAATTTAATCGCAATTCAATTTTAATTTCAGTTTAACTGTCAATTTAATTTTCCAACGGTTAATTCAAATGACAAGCTATATGACAATTTAATTTTTATCAACAACGACAAATAAAATCATAACACTTCATAATGTCAAATTTAACTAGCATAAAGATATTTAGTACGTTGTGAGCGTTATAAAACACTCACCTTGATTTCAATGTAGTTCCAGCATTTTATTTCGAATAAAATTAAACGAGCGTTTAATTTTACCCGAAATTTCCACTAGCTCCAAACGACTCCAATCCAGTTCCATTGCGTAGTATTCGTCAATACGGTTCCAACGCACTTCGCCTCATCGGTTTTCGACCTCGTATGAAAGAGATATAGCTTTTTAAAGTTTACAATATCTTTAATATAACTAATTTACATTTCTTTTTCTTTTTTTTAAACCTCATCAGATCTAGGCCGTCCACTGAAGCTTCTCCTCCCTCACGTTCTTGCTCCAAAAAACTTACGTACACAACAACCCAAAGGCCGCCACGAAACCCTAATAGCCTTGACCAATTCGAGCATCTTGAAGACGATCAGGTTACACCACTTCGAAGCCACCGCCTTACTCCACCTTCACTCCAAATAGCTCCAAACTCGGCCTCATCCTCTGCCTCAAATTGCATGAAAAACGCAGCTGCTTCCATCGCGTTTTGCCGCCAATCCGTGGCTCCGTTTCCGATCTCCACCGTTGGATAGCTAGATCTTGATGCCCTCTACAACTTTGTAGTTGAGAGTTTTTGCTAATTGTTGATGGATTGAGAGGAAAATGAGGAAGAAGTTTCGAAATTTTCTGGCCATTGAAATGAAATTGGCGGCTATCACCTTTTGACATAGGGTTTTAGAAATTTGTGAATTATGAAGTCCTTCTATAGAAAAATACGCGACACTATTCATCCCGGATTTTTCGAACTCCAAACAAAGCGTGTCGACTGGCGTTTCCAAGGTTTACCCCGCGTTCCGAACACCATGGAATAGGTTTCGGGAGCTAATTCAGTCATTTGTGCGAGTTACAGAGTTAAACGATCGATTTTAAATTAAACCGATTTAACTAATTTCTAGGCGTTTTAGCTCGCCCTGGACAAACGATAAATCCAATTGGCACGAAATTTGAAATCTTACAATAATATCACATTACGGATCCGATGAAACTCGTTTCGTTGAAATCCGAAACTGTTTGAAAAATGACTATTTTAACTAGCCAAATTAATATTAAAACCATTTCGATGCGTTTCGAGCTGCAACGGTCAAACGACAACTCCGATTGGTACGAAAATTGAAATCCGATAATAAAAAATTATTACGGATCCAATGGAACTATTTTCGTCCAATTCTGAGACTGTTCAAAAATTGGCTATTTTTCAGTCGATAATTAAATATTCAATTTTCACAAATAAATTTTAAATTCAGTTTTAAAAGTTCTATAACATCACTATAACTCCAATATGATAAAATAAAATTTTACAAATCATTTTTAATCATATTAAACCCGTTATTCAATTATCCAATAAATTCCAATTTTAAAATCTTATTAACTCCATTATAATCCCGATATAACTTACATTCACTTTGGAAACCAATTTGAATCATATTAAATCAAATTTCAATTATTCACTCAATTTTCATATATTAAATTTCAATGTCAAATTAATCATATCAAATTCGTAATTTAATTATTCAAACATTTGTAATATCAAATTTAACAAATTTGATTATTCTTAAATCACTATCTTTTGAAATATTCAAAACGAACTTATAAAATTTAACAAATTCAAATTATTGAACAACCATTTTCATTAAAACAGTTATTCAATTCCCGTTATTCAATTATTCAATAAATTCCATATATTAAATTTAAACAATTTAATTGTTCAATATTTGACGGATTTCAATATTGGATTTTTAAATAAAATTTCATTATCAGTCAATTTACTATATTACATCAAATGAATTCCACATTATTATTTAACTACAGTTAGAGATAATGCACTCAACTAATATATAAACTTCATTTCACTTGCAATTGGTTCACAAATTCAATTCGACATACTAAATGAATATGTAACTTAAATAATTATCACCGTTAACTTTTAATTACTTATAAGTTTATTATTTACAAACAAGTGTCACAACTACCTATACAATACAAATTCATTCAATTACCTTTGACTACATATTATTTCAATTGATTTGGGACTCCATTCAATTCATAAATAATTAACTTAGATAAAATTTGTTGCATTTCATTTTAGTTATTATTATTCCAAACGACTTACAATTTTTTTCTAACACTAAATCATGAAATCTTATTAAATTAGCTATTTTAATTATCGAAATTTACGGGTATTTACATTATTCCATGCGTGTGAGATTCTGTTCTACCTTTATTTTCTATCTACCCTTAATGATCCGCTTATTCATGCAATTTGAGTTGGACATGTGTGATTTATTGTCGATTCAAATGGTATGTAAAAACGGACCGTTACATTTGGTATCAGAGCTAAAGGTTAAGTGAGAACTTTGGCTTTGTTAGGGTAAAGACTCTTTAGAGATAGGGTTAGTGATACCTTAGGATGAGTAACTCATTAGAGATAGAGTTAGTAACATCCTAGAGTGAGTTTGAGTGTATTATATATGAGTGCATATTTGTTACTAACTAATAAATTGTTTTGTGTTGATTTATCTACTGAGTGATTTATGGATTCTGATCGATGCGCCTGATCACCGTTATCAATAAGGATTCCTAAACATTTAAACAAGACGAGCCGACACATTGATTTTGAAAAATTGGTAAATTAAATAATTTTACCTAGGATTATATTTTGAATATAAAGTATATATCTTGAAAAGTTGATTAGTCAGAAATCAGGATTATTGAAATTTAAATATGAACATCTTATGATTAAAATTTCACAGTTTGACTATAAGATGTTTTATAAAGATAATCGATAAGTAAGAAATCTGATAAGGTAATTCAGATCTTTAATACCTTATTTCAAAATAATTAATTAAGAAATAATAATGTTAAGTTACTATCATACATTGATCGATTGTTTGATTAAAAGATTAAGGATACATACCTTGTGGATAAAGTTTCATGATTTGGCTACAAGGTGTTTGATAATAAGATTTGTTTAAGGAATGAACATATAATATAGAATGTAATAGAATATGATTGTGTATAAAGATAAATATACAAGGAATCAGAATTTAAATTCAAGTAAAAGAATGGTAATGAAGTTAATTAATATAAGATAAATTATAAAATGAATTTTTAAAATAGGTTTTATAAAGTAATTTCTAAAGGATTTTGAAAATGGTATTATTTCAAAAAAAAGAGGAATTTTATGATAAAAAATTCGATTGGCTCGATAATAAACTAAAAAAGGGTTAGAGATGTGTTCGAAAGGTAAACACTTATCTTAAGTATTACTCTTCTTATTAAGAGAATATATGATACTAGTGGTAGTACCCAGTCTCGATCTATATAATTTTCTTAAGTTAAAGAAATAATGTGAATCATTTATTAGTAATCTTTATAAAAGTGTTTAAACTAAAGATAAATTGGGATCGCTAATTGATAAGATAAAACAAAATTCTCGACAATTCTGGACAGTCAAAAATTTCTAAATCACATCTAACTTAGAGCTAAGAAATTTGTGAAAACTTTTGGTAAAGGATTGAAATATTTTATGTAAATGAAATTAGATAAGTATAATTTATAAATGTGATTTACAAATAAAACAGATTTAAAAGTTGAGAGTTTGAGGATTAAAAAACGGATGGTTTTAAAATCTGTTTTTCAAATCTAGAAAATTAATAATTGTATTAAATAAGAAATAAGTTGTATAACTTATAAATTTGAGATAATAGTAAATTACGAAAAAGTTTGAATTTTTTAGACAGACGTATTTAAGTAAAATAAATTTGAAATTTGGGAATTGTATATACTCTTAGGATGTAAAGTTATATCATACAAATATAGATTTAAGTCATGAACTATTAAGTAAAATAATGACTCCTCAAAAAGGTAATTATAACCTAGAAAATGTTTTATTAATGAATTCTCGCATTAATTAAGGATTTGGACTTAAGTCTTTAAAATTGATTGATTTGCAAAAGTTATAAGATGTAATAAAATTAAGCGATATTTTTATGAAATGATTCATAAGTAATATTAGTGCTAAAAGAAATATACTGGTTAAACGATTGTGGGAAAACTTTTTTATATATATTATCTTTTGAGTGAAAAATAGTTTCTTTAGAATATTTTTCCTTTATTAAAAACATTTGGAAATAAATAATTAAAGGGATTATATAAAGAAGTACCTTTATAAAATATTTGAACTTAAGATAAAAGTTTATGAAAAGTTTTTGAAAGTTAATAAATACATATAGATCATTTCATCGCACAAATTTTGATCTAAGATCCGAATACAGAACTTTGAGGTGTTTACACTAGTCCGGAAAAGAATTTATCACTCGATTCTTGATGGGAAACATTAATGAGGGTTTGTAGTTAGATACTTGAGTTTTCTATCATAGTTGAGAGCTATACAAGAAAAGCAAAGATTTCTGAGCGAAGTGCCTGATTAAAGTCTGCAACAGAGGATCGTGATATCGATACTAGTTTGAAAATAAAGTTGTGTACTCGAATAGGAGATCTAATAAGATATTTCATACTGATGATCTGTGTATATTATATGAAATTAAGTTTGAAGATAAATGTTTTGGGCAAACTTTTATTTTGGTTAATTTTGAGGACGAAATTCTTTTAAGTAGGGGAGAACGTAACGATCAGAATTTGACCACTTTAAAATATACTATTTAAAGTGATATTAAATATAAATTAAGTAAGGTTATATGATTCAAATAATATTAGATAGAATTTGGAAAGAGAAGTATACACAAAAATAGTAACATTTGCCTATATCGACAAAAGTGACAGAATGCTGATTTTAGAAAAGTAAGTTTCAATGGTTAAATAAATTATTTTAATTTATTTATGAGTGTTTATATTTTTAAATATTAATATAAAATTTTATTTTTAAATTTGATTTATATAAATAAATATTTTAACTAAAACATCAAAATGTGACCGTAAAACATTTTGTCGAAAATCAACATTTTGTCAATTAAAAGTTATCGCAATATTGTCGGAACTTTGTTTTCTTATATAGGAACATATATTCAAATAGAGTAAGTATTAATTAATTCACTAATCAATTTTACTTTTATTAAACGTACTTATAAAATTCTAGAATATAATCAAGAAAAAGTAAGCACAAAAAGACAAACATGTCATTTCAAAACAAAACGTAAACATCAAATCAAACCAAGTATAATTATTATATCTTTTACTTAATACTTAAGTGAAAATAACATAAAGTAATGATTTGAAATATGACGTTAAGTTTTGAAAAAATAAGGTTGCTTAGAAAGTAAGTAAAAGGTATTTTGGTCTTTTTATAAAATATTATTTTAATCCAAACCTTTTGTATAAATAAGCATCCATTTCCTCACTTTTTTCACTTTCTTTACACTTCTTCTTCTTTCTTTTTCAAGATTTTCTTTCTTTCTCTAATGGCTTCTTCTCTTCTCTTCTCTTTTCCTTGCTAACTTTTTCAAAACCATATCAAACAAAGTCAAAACACCACCAAACTTTTCCAAAGACCTTAGAATGTCACCAAAATATGGTTTAGCATCGAAAAAGTGAAGAAATGATGGAGGAAGGGAAGGATCAAGGTGAGCCTGAACAATTTGGAAGGAGGAAAGCAAGTCATGAAGCTCCGGAGCAAAAAAAAGAGAAGGAAGTGTCATCGATTTCATTCCAAGGAGCTTGGAGTAAATTTAAGGTGCTGCGGAAGCTCTATCACATTTTCCGAAGTTTGGAAGAAGAGGTCGATAGCATAAAGCAAAAGAAATGGAGTAGAAGTTGATTAATTGAAGTTTAAGTGAAGCTTAGTTAGTAAGAATGTTGGTAGAAAGTTAATCGATTTGGTTAAGGGTGGATACTCATATTTTAAAGTCGCTAATTTCTAAGAATATTTCAAGTTAATTACATAAAAAGTTTGTTATACGTAGGATGATTTAATGGATGATAACTTGATTGATAACTGTGACCATGGATGGGTGTGATGATTTCCAGAGCATTCTCACCAAAGATATTTTCTCTATTTTCAAAAATTGTTTTCTGTATTTTCAATAAAATTATTTTCCAAATATTTTCACTGGGTGTTAAAAACGGGTTTACCAAGTACTTATAGATTTTCAGTCCTACGCCTGATCAACGTATGATTGAATTTCTGTGAGAACAAGGATGGACTGGTTGAGACATCGAGTTATAAGAAATATTTTTATAAAAAAATATTTTAATTGTATTATCTGACTTTAAGGCATTTCTAAATCTTAAAATAAAGGGATTTTAGTAATAGAATCGAATATTGATTCAAAAATTGGAAGTAAGCTAATTGGCTAAATAATTGTTTGATTGAGTATGTTAATAAAATTTAACTCGTTTAAAAATGATGAGTTATAAGTTAATATGAAGTTTGATAACGAACTGCAATTATAAATGGAATTCGACTTGGATTTGATAATGAATTAAAAGAAGTGGAGACGTCGTAAAAATAAATTAAAAATGGAATTGGATTATAATAAAAAAATGATTTGAGTTGCAAATAGATCCAATTCAAGTGTAAATGAGTTAAATATAAATTTGGATATTGTTTTGACAAATTGAGAAGGTGAATTAAATTAAATGGATGGGCTAACTGAATTAAATGGAATTTGATTAGAGGAGAATCAAATAAAATATAAGTGAACTTAAGTTCTAAGTTGGAATAAATTGAAATAAATTGACTTAAGTTTGGGTTGAATCAATTTGGGAATGGTTAGTAGTTAATGTAGGGATGATATGTATGTTTAAATTGTCAATATAAAAACCCTTGAAAATATCTTCTGCTTTAAATTTCGGGGACGAAATTCTTTTAAGGGGGGAGGAATGTGACGGCCCAGAATTCTTGACAATTTAGAATGGAATAATTAATTGATTTAGGTTAATTTTTAACTTGAATTCAAGATATCAATATTTACTTGATAATTAAATCATTTGAATTATATAGTTAAATATTGAATTTAATAATTGAAATTTGGTAAATTGTTGAATCTGAAATTCTGAGCCTATTTAAAATAATTTGAAAAACAATAAAATTTCTTTAAAAAAAAAAAAAAATTTATAACAAACCCTTTCCTATTCAATTGAAATTAAAGGGTTCAATATTTTCACATTTGATTTAATATATTAATAGACCAAGTCTTTAATAATAGTGTTTAAAATAAGTAATCTTATCCATATTTAACATAAAAATTAAACTTAAGTATAATACATAAGAAAACTATAATATAAATATAAGATATAAATATAAATATAAAATACAATAATACATGTATATGTTATAAATCAATGCATAAGCCAAAACCATATCAAGAACAACTTTACATAAACTTATGAGAAGGTTTAAAGAGAATAACTTATATAAATACTTTTGAACAATGCAAAGAAGCAAAGAAACAAAATAAATATATTTACATATTGCTGTAACATACATATGTAGGACACATGACAGACAAACTATTACATTACTGTATTATATATGCATAACCAATACATAAGAAGATGAACTACTTACATATGTAAAGTATCTTGTACAGAGAAAACAGATATGTAAATATCAGAAACCATAAATATCTTTGTACAAAATCTAAGTATCAGCTAATATTAATTATGTGTAAACAAATATGAAGACATGCATTTAATTAGCATGAAATTTTGTCAATTCAAGTTGCTAGAAAATTATTTAGCCGAAATACAAACATCATTTCATGTTTACAGTAAAACATCTCAGCTTAAAACAGGGTAAGTAGTGTACTAGTATAACCTACAGCTGTTCATAACCCTTTCTATATAACATCATATTATACTTGCTCGTTCATATAAAAAAAATATAGTAAACCTGAGATAAGAAAGAAAAGAAGAAAAATAGCATCACCTTTATAAACTTAAATATCATTCAACAACAAAGCAGAGAGATTTTCAGAAATTCAAAGCTACAGCCTTTCAACACAACACCTGCTTTCCGTTCAATAATCGTTAGGTGAGTAAACATACAGTTATTAAAGTTTAAGTTTGGTAATTAGCTTAGAAATCATATGTGGTTGTATGTTGTATGTGGTTATGAGATATTATTTGGAAGCTTAAAATTGTGATGTTCTTCTGTTTTTTTTGAAGTTCTGGGCAATGAACTGTAGAGAAACTAATATCTCTTCATTTAAACCAATTTAAACTTAGGAATTTAAGCTAAGTAAGTTATTTAAACTTAAAATCATAACCTGAAAATGGTTTTAAAACATAACAGTATAAATACTGTTTAATCAGGTTAGAAAAAAAAATATCAATAGTTACAATTCAAATATTCTAGATTGCCGATTCAACTATATAACTTGAATCTATATACAAAGTTAGGATTTTTAACATAAAAATGAGGATTTTTAAGTAAGTATTCAAGGGGCAGTTTTAAAGGGAACCGAAATGTTATTTCTGTGAATATCTGATGATCCAACAACTATTTGATGTTGTAATTTGTGTTGGAGCTTGCTTGATACTCGTTGATGACAGGAAAAATGCCAGAAAAAATTTCTAATGTGAGACTTGTTGAGACGAATCAAAAATAGGGTTTTGTTTCGAGTTTTCCTTATGTACTGTAAATGGTTGATTTCTTCGCCGTAGATTGATCGAGTTACGTGCGCTGCTAGGAGATGGCCGAGGAGAGTGGGGATGTGGTGTGGCCGAAGCGTCGTTGTCGCTGGTGATCGGCGTTCGAGGGGCGAAACGTTTTTCTATTGGGGTGTAAGTTACTGGTTCGAGCAGAAGGTGTGATTTTTGATTTCGATCCTTTCGTGATAAATTGAAGCTTGATGTTGCGAGAGATGTTGTTTCATGACTTGCCGGAGGCGTAGGAGTTCGCCAGAACGTTGGCGAACCACCGTGCACATGCACGGTGGCGTGAGGGTGTTACGACTTTGAGGTTGGGGTTGGCGCGAGGCATTACTCGAGTAGATAGGGGCATTGCTTCGGGTTTTCCCTTGGTACGTGGATGGTTTGTATTACTGCTGTTGCTATTAACTAATTAAAAATAAAATAATAAGAGGAGGGAAAAGAGCAGACAGAAGAAGAAGAAGGGTATGAGAAGAAAGGAGACACCGAAAAGAACAGGGGATGACGAGTTTTACTCGGGTAACCATAGTGTTGCCTCGGGTTTCTTCTTTGGGTCGGCTTAACAAACCTGTAAGTTTCGGTTAACAAAGTTTAGTATTTAATAAATAATGTTGACAAGTTCAAGCTAAGACTTGATTTAAAATTCTTAAGCAAGGTCTGCAAAATGTAAGATGATAAGCAATTTAAACGTAAATTAATTTATACATGTAATTAAATAAATAATTTAAATAAATTGGTAGTTAAAGATTGATAATAATAATCTTGTGTAAGTAAATTTTGTAATTAAGAATTTAATTAACTACTTAAAGTTAATTGATAAATAATAGTAGTTAACTAGTTAAGTAAGTTAATTAAGGATTAACTGATTAATCAATTGATAATTAATGATTAATTAAGTAATCAATTGGTTATTTAAGGATAATTAACCAATGATAAATTGCTTGATAAAAGCAAATAAAAGGATTTATTTACTTAGTATAATCAATTCAGGATTGGTTAAGGAGTATGATTACTTTAAGGATAATTGATCAGTAGTGATTATAAGACAATTATTTGAGTAATTACTTAAGAATCAATGTAAGTAATATGGAGGGGTAATGGTTAATTAATTTGGGTAACGAATTAAGAATTAATTACTTATTGTAATTGAAGGATAGTTAATCCAGGGTGATTAATTAAGATGAACAATGAAGGAACGATTGGTTAATTGACTTGAAATAAAATAATGTTAAATGAAGAAATCTGAGGGTTGGGGTTAGTAATTCAATTAGGCTTAATTAAAATTAAATTTGAATGTGATTAAGCTTTGCATATGGGCGATTGAATGGTGTTGTATGTTTTGAATGAGTCTAATATCTCAGTTATGAAATGTTATGTATTTCATTTGGATAACTTGGGATGGGATGATATGAGATTCGAAGAGACCGGGGTTGGGTATTGGAAAATACCCGAAACCACTTCGAATGTTTATAAACTGATTTGTAAAATCTATATGCTAGAGAGTAGTGTTTTAAAGGAATTGGACTATTTTAAACCTAAATCTGGGTTTATAGAAAACTTATATGTGAAATAAGTGATGTGTAATAAATCGTGGCTTGAGAATTTATTCGAGTTACCCGGGTTTATATAAGTTGTTTGCTTGGTATTACTTGTTAGTTGAGTTTACTCACGCTGGTTTCCAGCCTGACTCGGGTGTTACTTTGATGTAATGCTCGGGTCAGACCGAGTATTACAGATTTTCAGGTAGGTACGTGCTGGAGCTCAGGAGGCGAACTGGATGGCTAACGAACGGAGTATTTCCGCTGTTGTATATTATTGTTACTCTGAGTCATGATAATTGTAATATTCAGTGACTGAATATAATGTGAAAACTCTGATGTATATTAAATGTAATCGACAGATATAGTATTCTTTTGTAAACTATTATTATTTATTATTATATTTTATCCGCTGCGAATGTGAGATGTTTGGTGTTTCTGTTCTTCTTCTTCTATCTCTTTCTTCTTTTTCATAACTATCTGGAATTTTCTATGGTTTTTGAGAGTGTTCGGAGTATAAAAGGAGGTTTTATACAAGAAAGTAAGGATCCAAAGTGTTAAAAATTTATATATATATATATATATATATATATATATATCTGAATATATATAAAGGATCTTATGAGGATTTTTGAGAAAGGCTTTTGATTTTCGGAAAAAAAAATCAATATTGAGTTTTGGAAAGCCTATTTTGAGAATTATCGATTTGAGATAATCGATTTTGTGTAAAGAAACTTTGTATAATATCATACTAGGTGTATGATTTGAAGATACTATATATGTATAGTATAAAATGTTTTGATGATGACTCTGGGGAAAAAGGCGCTCTCTTGAAATGAACTTCTCAGGAGTGCCACCGGGTGGTGCTGCCTTGAGCCCAAGGGGGTTCTAAAGTTGATCCTGTAAGGAGTCCGGACAAAACTAGTTCCTGAGGATTATGAGTTGAGTTACCATAGCGTAAGTCGTGTGTGCCACGGAGAGCCAACAGTTACATGGAATTTTGTTGTGACTGCAACGTAATCCAGGATGTAACTGCGACCTATGGTAACATTGCGAAAGTCGTGTGTGCCGCTGAGAGCCAACAGTCTGCGTTTGAGTTTATCTCGGTAGACTGCGACCTATGTAAGAGTGGAGAAGTTTCATTTTGATAGCGAGATCGAGAGGCCGCGGAGTGCCTGCAGTTACATGGACTTTTGCTGCGACGGCAACGTAACCCTGGATGTAACTGTGATCTGTTGTGTGGGTTCCATGGCGTACTCGATATGGTTGATTATATGTTTGTGATATAAATGATAACTTGGTTTGATAAATGATAAGAGAAATGGTTAGTAAGTATAGTTAATTCAATGGAAATTAAATCTGTATAAATATGTGTATGGAAATTATTTAGCCTCTTAATGATTTTAAATAATCTAAATGGTTAAAAATGATATTATAATAATATGATATTATAATATGAAATGAAATAAAAATTGAGTTTTAAATATAAAAGTATTGTTTAAAAAGAGTTTAAAATGATTTAGAAATGTTTTATAAACATTTAAAAGTGTTTTCAAGAAGTTTAAAAAGAAATTGAAAAATAAGTCAAAACTAGGCGCGTCGCATAACGGTAGTTTGCGATTTCGCACCATAAAATTTAAATGAGTGTACAAAGTGGAATATAGCACATAGTTTTCCAACGAAGAAAGAAAATCAAGATTTCATTAAGTATATTTTGAAATATGTCCAAAACAATTTTCTAAAAACATCGCTGTTTTGCATTTCGGAATCCAAAAAGGGATTTCATTATAAATGATTTTTTCACATGATTAAAAGTATGAAAAAAATTTAATAAACCTATCAAAATGGTTTAAAAGAAATTTGGGTGATTCATATCCAAAAAACCGGGATCATATTTGGATGATTCCTATCCGAAAAACCGAGATCGAATTTGGGTGATTTCTATCTGTGGAACCAGGATCGGATTTAGGCGATTCCTATCCGAGAATCACTTCAAACTAATTTTTCGAATATGTGAACTTAACAACTTTTTTTATCGATAATTGGCTTCAAAGGAACCGGAGTTGGATTTGGGTGATCCTTATCCGAAAACCACTTCGAACCAATGTATACATTCGAATGTGAATGCATATTGAAGACGATGATCACCGAAGACAGTGAACCTTCATAGCGTGAGGACTGCTTGTTGACATGCTCTGGGTCGCTCCCATTATAGAGTTATTTATAGCAACGGTCTTCTCGTTGTGAATATTTTTCGGATTGCAAGGACTTCTCAACTAGTAATGGCTGAGGAAAGTGCCTTTGGTTTCGTTCAGTACCAGAATGAACTTGTATGGACGAATGTGTGACATTGCATTTCTGAGACACAACGTTTGACTTTTACAAATTTACATCTTCTTGGCGGCGTAGAAGGCAACTTCTCTTAGCTTAACACCCTTCTCTGAGACATACGAGCTTAGAGGTTGTATGCTTGTGAGAGTCAAATAGTGATCAAAGGAATGGCAGATGTGGCATTCAAAGTGGAACCTATTATGATCAAAGCATGGTTTTGAATGAAAAGGGTAGCTTTGAAGAAATTTATCGTATCCTCTCGAGCCTCACACCCCGGTTATAATGGGATTCTATGTTGTTAGATGTATGCTCGCATTTCAAATAGTAGTGATTTGGGTTATAAGTTGTTCAGAGCCCTAGGTACTAGATACGTCTGGGCCTCATGGCAGGGATGCATAAAGTCCGAGTCCTTGGATGTTATTCGCAGACTGTATTCACTTTTAGCCATTTGTGTTGTTGTATAATGGCGACCTAGTCTTGGACGTATGCCCTGGATACAAATTAATCTTTCTACTAGTTTTCTATCATTTTGGAAATCCAATCCGAATACGAGATTTACGGTTTTGATTATAGTCCCAAAATAGCTGTAATGACTTGTAAACATTTCCGCTACCCTTCTGGTAGATATATTACATTTGGTATATTCCGTTGACCCAGTCTGGATATATTACCTTAGACTTAATCCATACATTGATACCTTATTTGAATAAGTTTATTTGAATAGTGTTTTTAAAAGAATATCATTAAAAATAATATCAAGTGTACTTTGGTGCAAAACCGTTTTGGTTATCATAAGGTAAAAACCCTTCCGTGTTTATGTATGGGCGCGGTCTTATGACATCCTTCGTTTCAAAGGTTTTGATAACATAGTCATTTTAAATCTTGAGTATCTCACGCTAGTTTATCAAGCCTGATCCGGATACTTTTAATACTCGGGTCAAATCTAAGTAGTTTCAGGTTTAGTAGAAGATGGTTGGAGTTTCCAGACGAGAGCTGGAGATCTTCATCATCGTATGGGTGTATTTTATTATTCGCTTCACTTATTGTATTTGTTTTGTTTGTTTTCAGCATTGTAAGGACAGATGTTTATAACTTTCTAGGCTGAATCTAGGTTAGACTCTGATATTATATTTTAAAATCTTCCGCTGTAAAGATTATTGTTGAAATTATAGATGTTATTCCATTCGTGTGAGATTCTGTTCTATCTTTATTTTCTATCTACCCTTAATGATCCGCTTATTCGTGAAATTTGAGTTGGACATGCGTGGTTTATTGTCGATTCAAAGGGTATGGAGAAAACGGGTAGTTACGTATGGTGTGTCAACCAAGCCCTGACCCAACCCTTTCCCCCAAAGCTCTGCAGAATGAGTCATAGGCCTACCTGTCCCAATGATCCAAGAGGGCGAGTCTTAGCGGGTCAAAATAGGGGTGGGTCTACTGGGTTTGGACCCTAGACCAACCTTATTACCATCTCTAATGTAAAGTAATCCTATGTCTACAAGCATGATATGCAATAACAAGAGGATGAACATCAAACATCTGCTCAGTCCGTGTCAAGTGGATCCAATATACAACATATAGCGTCCGTAAAATGTTGCCCTTACACCTTAAGTAAATCTAAGATCAACCCTCCATCAAATCGTACCTAATCGCATAGGCACATGTGGAATATACTATAGACGCTCTCATCATCTCATGTGAAGATGTTTCTGCCGCTAAGCTAGAAAATAAATATAGAAGAAAGGACCTAGATCGACGGTATATGCAAGAAAGGACCAAGCCAAACTTGCAAGTAAACATCCAAGTATAGACATCCCATGCTCTATAATATGGAACCGAGCTAGATCGAAGGTGGCTGTAAGATACCATAATCTAATTGTCCCCTTTTGGTTTGAAATAAATATCAAACCAAATAAATATAGAAGAAAGGACGTAATGACAGTGTCACTCGTAACATCAATGACCATATGATATATGATGTATTGTTGTAAGTATGTCAAGGAACAACACTGGAAGTAATAGCTCCATCCTTAAAATATGGTAGACATACTGTGTATAATGTAGAAGTCTCATACGCATCACTAAAAGGAGAAGGAATCCTATTTAGGCTTCTTATCTTAATATCAATCAACATATAAAATTTGGTTGGGGTGAAGCCTAGCTTAAAATCTGGAAAATGAAACTTGTGTGTGATGGGCCACCACCTCAAAACTAGGGTTGGAATTAGAGACCGATCAAACGATTGAGGAAGTATAATCTATAGAAAAAAATGCAAATGGATCAATCTACAGCCTATCTACTAAATGAATATTCAAAATTCTACAATACACTTGGACTAACTACCCCAACAACTAATATACAGGGTCTATATACTAAACAACAGTTCATGGTTAATATACGATTAATCAAAAATTGCTATACTTGATATATATATAATAAACAATAATGATATTGGGACTATATAAATAAATAGTAATAAATGCTACTAATTAACTAATGTTCAATTAACACAATATTTTTGTGCTAACAGTTAATTTATATTTACAACTATACTTCTACTATTTCCAGAGCGGTCCATATGCGACCCATGTATTTATATCATAACTTTTGCAAGATCCTTAAGTCGTAAATCATAATATTTAAATTAGAGATAATGTGAAACGGGCCGATATGCTCCTCTATTTGTTTTCGAGTAAGTCTTGTAATTTTGTTAGAGAACTGCAACATTTCTCAATGTAAAAAAAAGTAAAATGGAAATTAAAATGAATTATAACGATCTACTTTTTCGAATAGTTTAAGCGGACAATCAACCGCACATGATCCACTCAAACAGAATGAAAGGGTGGATAATTAGAGAAAAGAAAGAAGACAAGAAGAAACTAAAAAATGCGGAATCCCACAACAGAACGAATAATCTATAATATACAAAAAAAATCTTTACACAAAAGAAAACTATAATATCATACATACATCAATCAGAGTATACTAACCTATTTCAGCCCAGACAGTTATAACATCATGTCCTTGCAATTTCTGATAAATACAACAATGAATGCAACAGAAAAATAACGATATACGTGAATATTTCTTTGGGCCTCCAGCTCATCTCCTGTAGCTCCAAAGTATCCAAACTAAATATGTAATATGCTCGGTCTGACTCGAGCATTATGATAAAATAACACGCGAGTCAGTCTTGTAAACAAGCGTGAGAAAAACACACCCAACTGGATTTTAAAGTTATAACAACATTTGAAATCAAAAGTATCTCGTAAGACCACACCGCACATAAACACGGACATGTTTTTACCTTATGATATCCAAGACATTTTCTATATTATAATATGTCTAGACTACAAATACTTATTAACCATAGCCGAAATGTTACATAAATTAAATTCCAGCAAACTAGGTATACAACTAAAGCCATAAAGGATCGTATTGGAGAATGGGTTCCATATAGTGACTGGGCTACTGGGGTAATACCTGTCATGGTGCATCTTTGGATAAAATAACACCGATGACTTTTCCAGGATCCCCTACCAACAGAGAACCGACTACCACTTGACTAGTGTTAACCATGAAATCCACTTAAAAATAAAGGTACGAACGAAGGATAATAAAAGTGCTAGGCTCTAATAAAATTGAGGATATGGGTTTTGTCAAAGTTCAAGGAAGGGTGTTTCGAAGGCATTGAGATGGCTTGTGAAGGACTCGGAAGCACCAGGAATCATTCCAAATGATAAACAATATAAAAGTTTTCGAAAAGATGGCAAAAGAAATCAAGGATACCACTAAATCTCATTAAAACCTTTCGATGCAGAAGGATTCGCATATATAAGAGAAGTAGAAATGGGTTTGAAACCCCTTTCAAAGGTGTTGAACGAAAGGCTTGCGCAATGAACCAGTTCCTTTAAAATAGAAGGTTTCTTCATTGCCAATTTACCACTTAAAGAATTGGTTTCGATGCACCTTTCAAAATCAAGGATAAGCCTTTCGCACTGGTTGAAACCATTTGAAAGCATGATGAAAATCCTACATGAAGGCTAAAGTATAGCAACTCAAAGCAAATAGCACATTTACCACCCTTTCAACGAAGTTGAGAGCTGCTCGGCATAAAAAAATAAAAGAAGCACTCAGACCTTAACGGCAGCAAAAGGTTAGCAAAAAATTGTCAAGGAGATCCTTTCGACCGAGTCGAAAGGTCTGAAATAAAAAGATAGGAAGCACAAGAAAGTATAGGAAAGCTCGAAAGATGACCTTCTAAAAACATCGAAAGCAAGCGCGTCGAAAACTGAATGAGGACCTTTCAACTATGTCGAAAAGATACATGCACAAGATGAAGGAGGACCTTTCGACTATGTCGGAAGAATACTTACGTAATATGGAAGAAAGACCTTTCAACCTCTTCGAAGGAATATGCATGAAAGGCTGGATAAAGACCTATCGACCTCGTCGAAAGGATGAAGGTGGAAGAGGGCCAGTCTACATCTATAAATACGACCCTAGAGGTCCAATTTTGGGGACCAGATTTTGGAATCCAAAGCTCATTCTTCTATTTCACGGTAAAATCAAGTCTTTGTAACCGTAAATTGATTTAGGAGAAGAGATCTCTTTGAAAGTCTGTAGGGTGGTTCGTGTAGTGTATATGCAAGTATATGTGATAAAATATATGATGCAACTAAAACAATACTAATCTGGGTAAATATAGAATAAGCACATCAAAATTATATACTGGTTCAGACCTCCCGTCCTACGTCCAGTGTGACGACCAGACTTTTTCTCCATAAAAAGTCGTATCATCTTTAAGAAAGAAAGGGATAGAAAGAGAAAAGAAAGAAGAGAAAGAAGAAACAACACTAGAATCTCAACAGCAGAACAAATAAATTAGATTAATAACATAAGTATTTACATAATACAACATCAATCAGAGGTACACAGCATATACATCACATGCTAGACAGTTATAAACACCTGTCTAGTATTTACAACTTAATACAAACACAACACAGAGAACACACAGCGGAAACTATATACCTACAACGCAGAAGCCTCCTGCTCCATTGCTCCTCCAATATTCGTCAAAGCCAATCTGAATCTCTTGGCTACTCGTAAAAATTTGAGTACCCAAGAGTTTAAGAAAACAAAAGATAAACTCCGGGTCAGACATGGGTCTGGTGTGAGTAACAGGTTAAGGTTCCTTAACTTTAAAATCTTTTGAAAAGAAAGGTATCACGTAAGACTTCCCACACATAAACATGGAAAAGTTTTTACCTTACGCTAACCAAAACATTTGGTAGGAAATCCGGTGATATTATAATAGTGTCTAGGATTTTCAAATAAATAAGAAATAGCCGAAATTGTTACATGATTAAATTCCAGCCACTAGCCACAAAAGTGGGTAATACAATCAAAACCGTTGGCACTTATTGGATTTTGGATTCCATACAATGGCAGGGCTAATCTGGTACCGCCCGTCGCAGTATGTGGCCTAGATCGCCGTACCGAGGATCACTCCCAATCTCCTGCAACACAAGGCCGGAACCATTCCTTATTGAACAGTCCCGAACAAGACAACCCCGGTAGTTGTTGCAATCAACCGCCCACACAGCCGAATATAAAGGGACCTCTAGGCAGGGGAAAATCTCGTCCTACTTGGGCATGACCCACTTAATCTTGCTGCACCTCCCCTGTTTTAGCCACTCCCGGTTGATGAGGCTTGAGGCTACGATTACCTTTAGAGAACACATCTCTTAGAATGCTCATCGTCCACCTGACGATGTTCTGAAAGCATTCAATCCATACAAGTTCGTTCCAGGTTCGAACGAAACCGAAGGCATTATCTCTTTACACTCATTTTGGAATCACCCTTAGAGTTAACGACGATAACCCTTGCACTCTGAATCTTCATCTTCACTTGAGATTCACAACCTATCGTTAATTTGGATCGATGTGGTTTTCAGATATCCAAATATGGAAACCCGATCCCGGTCTCATCGAAATCCAAATCGCCATCTTTTAGGTCCAAGTTGTTTTAATGTTTAAAAAACAATTCAATTCAATATTATCTATATACACACAGATAGATAATACACAACATCACAATAGATAATCAACATTATCATCACAACAGATAATCCATATTATCATCCAAAACAGATAATTCATATTATCAACTCAAATGCAACCATAGCATCCAAAACACACAACTTCACTTATCTCATATCTGAGATCTCAACTATTCAGGGTAATCAGTATTAATCAACATTCACAAGCAATGACTTATTAATCACCATTCTATAATTAATTTAAAATGAGTTAAATTAATTACTTCTTCTCTAATTAATTTAAAGTAAATTAAATTAATTACTTCATCCATAAAAATCTTGCTTACATATCCATTAATTAATTACAAATCAATCAATTAATTACCCTCAACAAATTACCCTAATTAATCATCCTTGATTAATTATCCTTTAATTACATTTGAGTAATTAGCCTTTAATTTATTTCACAAATTAATTATTCTAAACCAAAATTCAGTAATTAACCTGTAATTACTTCATTAATTAAATATAATTAATTACATTAATCCTTAATTAATTACATTAATTAATTCCTACATTGATTAATAGTTCTTAATTAATCCATCCTTAATTACATCATTAATTATATAAATTAATAATCCCAAATTATTTTATTTATAATTACCCTATTAAATTAATTATCAATTATCCATATTGATTAATCACATTAAGTAATTAATTACATTTAATTAATTACATCTCTTTATTATCTTCAAATAACTCAATTAACAAATCCTAAATTAATTACACTAAGTAATTAATTAATAATTACTTCTTCTAAGTAATTATTCTGCATACTAATTACATATTAATTACACAAAATAATTAATTTCCAAAACTCTTTTATTACCCAATTATCCTTCAATTTAAATTACATCAAATAATTTATCTTCTTAATTACTTCATTGAGTAATTATTCATTTTAATTACATTAGGTAATTACTTCTCAAATTAATCAGTGATTATCCAAAATTAATTAAACTTAATTAATTAAGATAACTAATCAAAATAAACTTAATTAATTACAATTAGTAATTAATTTTCTTAATTACTTTCATTAAGTAATTACACTTAAACAATTTTCAAATGATTATCTTTAAATTAATTAATCCAATTAATCATTAAAATTAATCACATTAATTAGTTATTAAATAATACTGAGTTAATACCTTCATTAACCAATAACAAATCTTTAATTACTTCTCTAAAGTAATTAACCGAGATTAATCAATATTAATTATAAATTAAATTGTCTATATAACTCGTTACTTAATCTCTAACAATTTAATTAATCAAGTGATAATCTAAAACTTAATTAACTTTTAATTACTTAATTAATGAATTCAAATTATTAATTAAATTAAAATCAAATCTTATCTAATTAATTGATTTTTTAATTACTATTTAATCAATCTTAATTAACTTACCTAATCTTTATTAAATTAAATAAAACCCTTAATTACTTAATTAATTAACCAAATTATTAATTAATTAAATTAATTAATTACAAAACTTAATTACCTTAACCATTAAATGAATTATACATTATTAAGTTCTGATTAACTTTATGATAAACATAAAACTTATTAATGATTTAATTATCATTATCAAAGTAATTTAAAAACAATTTGCTTTTAAATTTCATCTAAATTCCATTTAAAATTAAGATTTAAAATGAAATCAAATTTTAACTTAAACAAGGGTTAAGTATTTAAAACCTTTTAATTTCATTTTAAAGAATTACTTATCTTCTAAGGTAAATTTAAAAATAGTTTTAACCCACATTCAATTTAAATAAATTTAAAATATACTTTAAATATTCCAAGTGGTTTTGAAACATTTAATGTGACGCCCCACCTCTATACCCACGCTAGCCAAGAACACTCCGGAGTAGTGCTGTCAACTAGCACGGAGAATAAGGCTGTTGAGGAGCGACCATCCATGTAATTGCTTATCACACGGTGGCTATAAATAATCTTCGGAAACAAACATAGAAATAATCATATCACAAATCAGTCACAGATATCCATATCACAAAGGCGGAAGAAGATATGAATATATAACTAACACATGAAAGTGTACATCAGAGTAGTGGTCAATAAGATCCACGATAATACAAAAGAATAGCAACACGTGCTATACAAAAGAATACAACCATGAGTCTATATCTCAAGTGTATACAACAAAAACTGCTAATCTAAACAGTTAGCCAAAAGTCAGAGTGATGAATCCCTGGGAAGAAGTCAAGCAGAAGCACCTGTAACATCTCGGTCTGACCCGAGTATTATTTAAGAAAATAATAAACGGATCAGTCTAGCTATAAATATCAGATGACATGATATAACATAAAAGATATGGCATAAACATAAACATCCATAACGACATACCACTATAAGTATGTAAATAATGATCAACAGAAGATCAATCAATAAGAGATAATCAATATCACAAGAATCTTCTCAAAGATTCGAAGAGGGCATCATACCCTAAACTTGTACTCATAACAAGTCAATGACATAAATTCTAGAAATCAACATGAGAAATCCAGAAATCATAAAAAGGGAAAGAGGCCTATCACATGACGGTCCGAAGACCATGGGGAGCTACCCCACATGTGTGAGTGGAATCACACAGATTGAGGTCAAGACTAACCAAAAAGCAGAAAGGTATGTGTGAATGGAATCACACAAGTGGTGTCTAGTCTAACCTTGCAATGAAAGAGACATCGCGCAATTGCTAGTCTAATTCATAAAGCGATCATCAAGATCAACGAGAAGTGTCAATTACACTAAGCTAGTAAATATAGAAGTTTAGCTTCATGTCCCATAACCACTTGCTTAACTTAAATATTTACGAACAAACTGTAAATCTTCACTAATAAAATTGTCACAAGAGGTTCAATCGAACAAGTCCAAGAATTAACCGACGAAGCGAACGCAAGCGTTTCATACCACTTGTTTTACTAAGTCGTTTAATTAGATTTCTCATCCGAGTGAGGTAAAGGCTTGTATATACTAATAGATTGGAAAACGGTTTAAGAAAAGAGCTTTGTTATTAAAAATAGAGTTGAAATTGTTTGTTAAAAGAGTTTTGATATTTACTACTAGTATTGAAACCTTTATATTATAAAGTGACAAAACACATAAGCAAGTGTAGAAACAATCAGTCACAAAGATCGCATACGGAGATGCGAATAAAATCCAAGGAAATCAGCTCAATGTTTTTCAGATAAGATCCCCTACGGAGGGGGGGGTCCAGGGGGGTGGCAACCCCCCAAGGCGGGGGTGCGGGGGCAACGCCACCGCTTACGGGGTTCGACCTGCCCGGTCAGGTCGCGGGGGTCCAGGGGGCAGCGCCCCCGGCGGGGTGCGGGGCAGCGCCCCGTCCAAAACGGTACGACCTAAGTGAAGACAAGCGGCCTACGACCTAAAGCAAAGTGAGGTCTAACGACCTAAGGGTTCACGCGGCCTAACACAATGGCCGAGCGACCTAACTGGAGTTAAGGGAGGCAAGCGACTTAAGGTCCAACGACCTACGACTCAAGCAAGCCGAGCGACCTAGTGTGGAGGGGTCGAGCGACTTAAGGAATGCGAACGACCTAAGGTCTAACGACCTACGACTTAACAGAGTCGAGCGACCTAAGGTCTAACGACCTACGACTTAACAGAGTCGAGCGACCTAAGGTCTAACGACCTACGACTTAACAGAGTCGAGCGACCTAAGGTAAATGGTCCAATGACCTAACTCGAACGACTTATCTGGAGCTTAGGTCGGAGACGACCTACGAGATAAACCAGGCCGACCTAGTGGACGAGCGACCTAAGGTAAATGGTCCAACGACCTAACTCGAACGACTTATCAGGAGCTTAGGTCGGAGACGACCTACGAGATAAACCAGGGCGAGCGACTTAACGTTTGCCTAGAGATTATAGGTCGGAAACAACCTAAGACTTAAAGCTTAACTCGCGAGCGACCTACGGCTTAAGGCCTAACTCGTGAGCGACCTACGACTTAAGGCTTAACTCGTGAGCGACCTAATTCCGAAGTGCCAATTCTTCCAGAACGACCTAAAGTTAACTCGTGAACGACTCACGACCCATGGACGAACGACTTAACTCCGAACGACCTAAAAATGGCCAGAACGACCTAAGTGCAGAAAATTCACCAAAACGCTAAAAATTGGAGTTTTTCGCCAATCCAATCCAAACCAAATGCTAACATGCATGCAAAAATGATAGGGAATCATTCCCAACAGTCCAATATAGTTATAGGCTAGAATTGTGAGATAAAAATCTCACCTTTGCACTAAAATTTATGAAGATGAAGCTTGAAAGCAAAGAGAAGCAATCCAAAGCTTGAATCCAATATCTTCTACTTGAATTTGGAGTTGAATGATGGAGTTGCAATTGAATTTGAGCTTGGAGTTTTAATTTCCCATTCTCTTCACCATTAATGCTAAAGCTTGAGTTAGTTAGGAAATTTATGAAGAGTGAGGAGAAGAGGGTTGGAACTTGGGCTTAATAGGCTAAACTAACCCAAAGTCCAAAGCGGGAAAAGTTAGTGAAATTTCACTAACTCCAAACCTATCGATATTTATACTTAAAAAGTTGTAAACGACATTTCGAACTCAATGGAAGTGGTCTCGAGTCCTAATTTGACCGTTTGCAAAAAGTAGTTTTTCGGACCAAAATCCGATTAACGATTTAATATTTAAATAAAAATATTTAAATGTAAACTCGATAAATATGCGGGTTGTTACATTTAAATTCAAAAACTTATTTCATTTCAAACTAGAATTCAAATCATGCTTTGAATTCAGATTTAAAAACTTAAATTTAAAATCCTGTTTAAATCCTATATTTCAGATTAAAAACATGTTATAAAATATTCAACTTATTTACAACATTAGAACTTATAAGCTTTATTTTCTTTTTTAAAACTTTAAGATTCAAATTCAAAATTGAATTCAGATTTACAACTCAGATTTGACTTAAATTTAAAATCTTGTTTTTAAATCTCATTTCAGATTTATAAAACACTTTATAAAATACTTGTACAAATTTTTAGCTGTTAAACATTCCATTTTTATAAAATTTATTTATTTTGAAAACTAGAATTCAAATTCATTGTTGAATTCAAAATTTAAACTTGTTTCAACTTTTGTTTAAATCCTGTTTTGCTTCTTTTATTTAAATTTAGTTTAAGTCTAAAACCTGCACACTGTCAGGTTTCAAAAAAAAACATGAGACTAAACTACTCGAGCTCATACCTGTTTACTCCGAGTCTTCCCTCACTTAACTTCGAGTAAACTCTCAAATGACTCGAGTCTTACATGAGTACAATTTGCATCCTCCCAAACTAACAAAACACCCAAGAATTCCCAGATCATCAGAAAAACAACGAGAACCGTGCACATGCACGGTGGCTCTGACCATCACCGGTCAACTCCTACAGCATCAACACATCAGGAAACAACCTCGCGCAACATCACGATCCTCAAAACATTGATATCAAACTCGAATTTGAATTTGAGTATTTAACCCAAAATCTTAACTTGAACCAAAACCTGAAATGACTTCAATTCTCAATCTCCAATCACCAGAACGGCAATGTCTCCGGCCACATCCTCTTTTACAAACCCTCGTCCAATTCCCAAACTCTGGTGGAGCTCGATCCACCAGAGATTATGAACGAACTCATTAATTTCCCAACCCAAAAACTAGGGTTAAAAACAAAAATTGGCCACCGCAACCACCACAACTCATAAGTCATCAACCTGACAATTTTGCTGACCCCTCCGACCTCTGTTCTACCTTCAAAAAAAATTCTAACAGTTCAGATCAACTGGATCGCCAGAGGCTACCCAGAACCTCTAAATTTAACAAACAGGAGCTGCTCATTCACTACTTAACTAAAATCATAATTTTACTTTTAAAATTCATGTCTAGGGTTAAGGATTTAGTTTATGTACTTGAATTGCATAATTAACATGATTGAATTATTTACAGAGACTTTGAGTTTCCTGTCTAATTTGTTTTCCAGAGCAATTACAGTTTTTATTTAAGTTAAATAATTTTTAAAAAATTTAGTTTAAAATCAAACAAACAATATTTATTTAGATCCTAAGTTTTAAAATCAATGGACCAAGGGGAATGATTTAAATTGAAAAACTAGGCTTGAAATCTAGAACAAAAATGTTCTATAGGCATATCAAAATCTACATATATCACACATCACAAATGCACAGGAATTTTTCAACATATATACAACTACAACTTATTTTAAACATGATTCAAACAACCAGATCTACCTTAAGATTTTTTTTAAAAAATGTTACTCACCTGTTTCTTTAGAAAACAGAGCCTCTATGATTTTGAAAAGTTTTTGAATCCTGTTAACACTTCATGCATTCAGGCTTGAGTCTTTAAATTTTGAAAAATGCAGACTATAGAACTTGCAAGCATCGATTCCAGGTTGAAAATGCTAATGATTTTAGAACTGTAGTTTCTATGCTGGTGATTTCCAGAGGAAATGCAGTTGCATGCAGATTCTTGATTTTCTAAGCTGATGATTTACAGATGAAATGCAGACATTGATCTACATTTCAGTTTGAATTGCTTGAGGAATTAGTTGCTTGTCTCAGGTTGAAGAAGAGCAAACTTTGATTCAGGTTTTTGATTCAATTTGAAATTTAGGTTTGAGTTGCAGATTTGCTTTTGAGGGGATTCTGAGTGTCAGATTTTTTTTTCTTCTTTCTTTGATTCACTTAGCTTTTGGTTTTGAAAAAAAAATGAAGGGAAAATGAAAATGTTTATAAAGTCTGAAATTAATTTAACAAAATAAAGAAAAAGATAAAAATACAATGACACTTGTCATGTTGTTAAATTTGTTAGCTAACACATGTTATTTAGATTATTTAATTTTGTTAACATTTGTAATTTAATTATTTCATAAGTTAACACATGTATCTTACTTAAATTAGTTATATTTTAAATGTTTATAAAGGATTTTACTTAATCTATTTTATACTTATATAAATATATCTGAATTTCTTATTTAAAGAAAATGTAAATAAAACAAATTATAAATTAAAACTAATTCCAATATTTTTAAGAATATATTATTTTTGAATTTCAAAATAAATTCCAAATTCAAATTAAACTTTTGAAATCCAAATTAAAATCAACTTATTCAATTAAAAATGAGAATATCATTTTATTATTTTAATTCTTATTATATTTATGGAAAAATAATACATTATAAATATGGCTTGAAAATAACAAATTTAACAAATTTTAAATGATTTTTAAAAGAGATTATAAATCACTTTTATTATTAAATAAATTTAAACCATATTCTATTTTGTATTTTAAACTTATATATAAAATTTCCAAATCATATTTATTAAATAATATTTAAAAGGAAATAAAACAAACTTTTTATTTAAATTTAAAAATTAAGCTAAGATAAAATTTTAAACAATTTAACATTTATTTTAAGTATTTACAAATCATATAGTTATTAATTTAAATAACTTTGAGAAACTTAGTATTAATTCAAAACATAATTTCCCAATTACTATATATATTATTAGAATTTAAAAACAAAACTTTATTTATTAAATTCCAAAACAAAGATTATCTATAATATATATAAATATAAATTTATATATATTATAAATAAAAACATTTATTTAGCTTTTAAAAGATAAAATCTCTAATTAAATATTATTTAATTAGATTACTAGACCAATTCAAATTTTATTAATCAATATCATCAGATCAATTTAATTTTATATAAAGATTATTAAATTGATATTGCCAAAAATTCCGGGATATCACATTCCTTCCCCCTTAAAAGAATTTCGTCCCCGAAATTTAAAACAAAGGTAATTTAATAATCTATCCAAGATTTTTAATTTCAAAACACAAGCATATATCAAACATATGCTAACAACCATAGCAATCAATTCAGCCAATCAAACAAAATTAACTATCCAGACAAAATTCTGGATAGAGTTTCCTTGAGTTTCCCAAGTAAACACTGGGATACTCGCTCTATAAAATCCAAACAATCAACATTATTAAGCTATAGAGCTCCTACTCATCTAGATCTACAATTGAACAAGACATCAGACTATAGACAAATCTGACTAAACAACCAAATCTCCCAGAACAGCTGATTCCACAACCAGAAATAGATCATACATGTACTCCCTCAGAGATACGTGAAACACAACGAATTCCGGTTGTCCAAACTGGCAATTCAATTCTGAAAACCAAACACTTATCCATACTAGAACACAGAAGAAATCCAAAACATCTCGGAGTTAGCTTACCCAATCTTACCAAAATTTATAGCTCCTAAAACCTGAGAAAACTTATCCATCCGACTCCAGATTCACAAAACTCTTCAGACGATCACGTGCTGCCTACTTCCTACCTGATCAGCTCAATCCTTGCTGATGTCTCAAGAAACAAACTGGAACAAACCCAATCCACCAGAATGATCCTCCACGATCAACTAAGATCAAGAACAAACTCCACTCACAACCATCAGAAGAAAACAAGCTTCTCCTATCCGGAAAAGAAAAGCGGATGCACTCCCAAACTGCTTCCGTTGCACAACTCTGATATGGAGTAGAAAAGAATGCTGATAAAGAATGCAAGCACATCTGGACAACATAACCAAGAAGATCTCTGATAACCAAGAGAAAACTCAGAAGTTCCTCTAATCCTGAGCTGCTTCAAGGAACCAACCTTCAACTAGTTGAACCACCGGTATCACATTTGGAATCCTGGTCGATAAGAAAACTAAATCTCTAGATGCGAACAACCTCTGACTTCCCTGAAAACATCCAGAAAAATCCCCAACAATCCAAGAGAATACTCAATTATCGCAAGTCACTTTTGCGATCAATCCAAACTAAAATCCAAAGAAAACTGTTCTCTCTTTACCAATCAGAACAGCTTATGCTGGACTTGCCAATCCATCGAAGATATGGATTCACTCAGCTGCTTTTGAACTCCACTCTCAGACACTGCTAAGCCACACAACTCTGCCGACACACATAACACACCGAGCAGCACTGCTGACACCGATGCCAAATAATTCCCGATCCAAAGTTCTTTGAGAAACTCGGACTTCAAACCAAACAGAAACACCCTGCAGAACTCAACCACAACATTGAAGCAGACCTACTTCCTTAAACTCGTTCCAAAGAAATATCTTCGGAAACATCCATAGTCACTGCATCTCATCACGCAGCTACTACTTCCTGAGGTATCAAGATACCATCACTCGCTTCTGTCCAACCGACGGATCCAAACTCTACTCATCCAACTTCAAAGATGAACTCCGAACCTTAACAGGTTACCTTCAGAGATCAATGAAGTCCTTACACCACTGCAAATCTCACTTGAGACGGTATTAGGTCTACAGTCTCAATAGATACACTTC
Source organism: Allium cepa (assembly GCA_030765085.1). Taxonomy (NCBI): domain Eukaryota; kingdom Viridiplantae; phylum Streptophyta; class Magnoliopsida; order Asparagales; family Amaryllidaceae; genus Allium; species Allium cepa. The sequence continues at coordinate 547,132,377 of CM060942.1, forward strand.
CAACCTCAAACATTCAAACTCCTACCAATGGTAGTCGTGTTACACACACCACTACTCCAGACCATCTTCATATTGGAAAACCCAAGCAGGTAACCCAATAGATAGGTAGAAATAAATAAATAAATATAAATATATTAAAAATTACAAATACGCTCTCTCAAGATAGACACCACTCCAGAGCCTAGGTATTCACTCAACCTAATGCTCTGATACCAACTGTGACGAGCAGACTTTTTCTCCACAAAAAGTTGTATCATCTTTAAGAAAGAAAGGGATAGAAAGGGAAAAGAAAGAAGAGAAAGAAGAACAACATTAGAATCTCAACAACGGAACGAATAAATTATATTAATAACATAAGTATTTACATAATACAACATCAATCAGAGATACACAGCATATACATCACATACAAGACAGTTATAAACACCTGTCTAGTATTTACAACTTAATACAAACACAACACAGAGAACACACAGCGGAAACTATCTATCTACAACGTAGAAGCCTCCTGCTCCAATGCTCCTCCAATATTCGTCAAAGCTAACCTGAATCGCTTGGCTACTCGTAAAAATTTGAGTACCCAAGAGTTTAAGAAAACAAAAGATAAACTCCGGGTCAGACATGGGTCAGGTATGAGTAACAGGTTAAGGTTGCTTAACTTTAAAATCTTTTGAAAAGAAAGGTATCACGTAAGACTTCCAACACATAAACATGAAAAAGTTTTTACCTTACGCTAACCAAAACATTTGATAGGAAATCCGATGATATTATAATAGTGTCTAGGGTTTTCAAATAAATAAGAAATAGCCGGAATTGTTACATGATTAAATTCCAGCTACTAGCCACAAAAGTGGATAATACAATCAAAACCGTTGGCACTTATTGGACTTTGGATTCCATACAATGGCAGAGCTACTGGGTACCGTCCGTCACAATACGTGGCCTAGATCACCGTACCGAGGATCACTTCCAATCCCCTGCAACACAAGGCCGGAACCATTCCTTACTGAACAGTCCCGAACAAGACAACCCCCGCATTTGTTGCAATCAACCGCCCACACAGCCGAATATAAAGGGACCTCTAGACAGGGGAAAATCTCGTCCTACTTGGGAATGACCCACCTAACCTTGCCGCGCCTCCCCTGTTTTAGCCATTCTCGGTTGATGAGGCTTGAGGATACGATTACTTTTAGAGAACACATCTCTTAGAATGCTCATCGTCCACCTGACGATGTTCTGGAAGCATTCAATCCATACAAGTTTGTTCCAGGTTCGAACGAAACCGAAGGCATTATCTCGTTACACTCATTTTGGAATCACCCTCAGAGTTAACGGTGATAACCCTTGCACTCTGAATCTTCATCTTCACTTGAGATTCACGACCTATCGTTAATTTGGATCGATGTGGTTTTCGGATATCCAAATATGGAAACCCGATCCCGGTCTCATCGAAATCCAAATCGCCATCTTTTAGGTCCAAGTTGTTTTAATGTTTAAGAAAAACAATTCAATTCAATATTATCTATATACACACAGATAGATAATACACAACATCACAATAGATAATCAACATTATCATCACAACAGATAATCCATATTATCAACCCAAACAGATAATTCATATTATCAACTCAAATGCAACCATGGCATCCAAAACACACAACTTCACTTATCTCATATCTGAGATCTCAACTATTCAGGGTAATCAGTATTAATCAACATTCACAAACAATGCCTTATTAATCACCATTCTATAATTAATTTAAAATGAATTAAATTAATTACTTCTTCTCTAATTAATTTAAAGTAAATTAAATTAATTACTTCATCCATAAAAATCTTGCTTACATATCCATTAATTAATTACAAATCAATCAATTAATTACCCTCAACAAATTACCCTAATTAATCATCCTTGATTAATTATCCTTTAATTACATTCAAGTAATTAGCCTTTAATTAATTTCACAAATTAATTATTCTAAACCAAATTCAGTAATTAACCTGTAATTACTTCATTAATTAATTAATTATAATTAATTACGTTAATCCTTAATTAATTACATTAATTAATTCCTTCATTGATTAATTGTTCTTAATTAATCCATCCTTAATTACATCATTAATTATATAAATTAATGATCCCAAATTATTTTATTTATAATTACCCTATTAAATTAATTATCAATTATCCATATTGATTAATCACATTAAGTAATTAATTACATTTAATTAATTACATCTCTTTATTATCTTCAAATAACTCAATTAACAAATCCTAAATTAATTACACTAAGTAATTAATTAATAATTACTTCTTCTAAGTAATTATTCTACATAGTAATTACATATTAATTACACAAAATAATTAATTTCCAAAACTCTTTTATTACCCAATTATCCTTCAATTTAAATTACATCAAATAATTTATCTTCTTAATTACTTCACTAAGTAATTATTTATTTTAATTACATTAGGTAATTACTTCTCAAATTAACTAGTGATTATCTAAAATTAATTAAACTTAATTAATTAACTTAACTAATCAAAATAAACTTAATTAATTACAATTAGTAATTAATTTTCTTAATTACTTTCATTAAGTAATTACACTTAAACAATTCTCAAATGATTATCTTTAAATTAATTAATCCAATTAATCATTAAAATTAATCACATTAATTAATTATTAAATAATACTAAGTTAATGACCTTCATTAACTAATAACAAATCTTTAATAACTTCTCTAAAGTAATTAACCGAGATTAATCAATATTAATTACAAATTAAATTATCGATATAACTCATTACTTAATCTCTAACTATTTAATTAATCAAGTGATAATCTAAAACTTAATTAATTTTTAATTACTTGATTAATGAATTCAAATTATTAATTAAATTAAAATCAAATCTTATCTAGTTAATTGATTTCTTAATTACTATTTAATCAATCTTAATTAACTTACCTAATCTTTATTCAATTAAATAAAACCCTTAATTATTTAATTAATTAGCCAAATTATTAATTGATTAAATTAATTAATTACAAAACTTAATTACCTTAACCATTAAATGAATTATACATTATTAAGTTCTGATTAACTTTATGATAAACATAAATCTTATTAATGATTTAATTATCATTATCAAAGTAATTTAAAAACAATTTGCTTTTAAATTTCATCTAAATTCCATTTAAAATTAAGATTTAAAATGAAATCAAATTTTAACTTAAACAAGGGTTAAGTATTTAAAACCTTTTAATTTCATTTTAAAGAATTACTTATCTTCTAAGGTAAATTTAAAAATAGTTTTAACCCACATTCAATTTAAATAAATTTAAAATATACTTTAAATATTCCAAGTGGTTTTGAAACATTTAAATTCAAAAACTTCTTTTATTTCAAACTGGAATTCAAATCATGCTTTGAATTCAGATTTAAAAACTTAAATTTAAAATCCTGTTTAAATCCTATATTTCAGATTAAAAACATGTTATAAAATATTCAACTTATTTACAACATTAGAACTTATAAGCTTTATTTTCTTTTTTAAAACTTTAAGATTCAAATTCAAAATTGAATTCAGATTTACAACTCAGACTTAACTTAAATTTAAAATCTTGTTTTTAAATCTCATTTTAGATTTATAAAACACTTTATAAAATACTTGTGCAAATATTTAGCTGTTAAACATTCCATTTTTATAAAATTTATTTATTTTGAAAACTAGAATTCAAATTCATTGTTGAATTCATAATTTAAGCTTGTTTCAACTTTTGTTTAAATCCTGTTTTGCTTCTTTTATTTAAATTTAGTTTAAGTCTAAAACCTGCACACTGTCAGGTTTCAAAAAAAAAACCTGAGACTAAACTACTCGAGCTCATACCTGTTTACTCCGAGTCTTCCCTCACTTGACTTCGAGTAAACTCTCAAATGACTCGAGTATTACACGAGAACAATTTGCGTCCTCCCAAACTAACAAAACACCCAAGAATTCCCAGATCATCAGAAAAACAACGAGAACCGTGCACATGCACGGTGGCTCTGACCATCACCGATCAACTCCTACAGCATCAACACATCAGGAAACAACCTCGCGCAACATCACGATCCTCAAAACATTGATATCAAACTCGAATTTGAATTCGAGTATTTAACCCAAAATCTGAACTTGAACCAAAACCTGAAATGACTTCAATTCCCAATCTCCGATCACCAGAACGGCAATGTCTCCGGCCACACCCTCTTTTACAAACCCTCGTCCAATTCCCAAACTCTGGTGGAACTTGATCCACCAGAGATGATGAACGAACTCGTTAATTTCCCAACCCAAAAACTAGGGTTAAAAATAAAAATTGGTCGCCGCAGCCACCATAACTCATAAGTCATCAACCTGACAATTTTGCTGACCCCTCCGACCTTTGTTCTACCTTCAGAAAGAATTCTAACAGTTCAGATCAATTGGATCGCCAGAGGCTACCCAAAACCTCTAAATTTAACAAACAGGAACTGCTCATTCACTACTTAACTAAAAATCATAACTTTACTTTTAAAATTCATGTCTAGGGTTAAGGATTTAGTTTATGTACTTGAATTGCATATTTAACATGATTGAATTATTTACAAAGACTTTGAGTTTCCTGTCTAATTTGTTTTCCAGAGCAATTACAGTTTTTATTTAAGCTACGTAAATTTTTAAAAATTTAGATTAAAATCAAACAAACAATATTTATTTAGATCCTTAGTTTTAAAATCAATGGATCAAGGGGAATGATTTAAATTGAAAAACTAGGCTTGAAATCTAGAACAGAAATGTTCTACAGGCATTTCAAAATCTACATATATCACACATCACAAATGCACAGGTGCTTTTCAACATATATACAAATACAACTTATTTTAAACATGATCCAAACAACCAGATCTACCTTAAGATTTTTTTTAAAAAAGTGTTACTCACCTGTTTCTTTAGAAAACAGAGCCTCTATGATTTTGAAAAGTTTTTGAATCCTGTTAACACTTCATGCATGCAGGCTTGAGTCTTTAAATTTTGAAAAATACAGACTATAGATCTTGCAAGCATTGATTCCAGGTTGAAAATACTGATGATTTTAGAATTGTAGTTTCTATGCTGGTGATTTCCAGAGGAAATGTAGTTGCATGCAGATTCTTGATTTGCTAAGCTGATGATTTACAGATGAAATGCAGACATTGATCTACATTTCAGTTTGAATTGCTTGAGGAATTAGTTGCTTGTCTCAGGTTGAAGAAGAGCAAACTTTGATTCAGGTTTTTGATTCAATTTGAAATTTAGGTTTGAGTTGCAGATTTGCTTTCGAGGGGATTCTGAGTTTCAGATTTTTTTTTCTTCTTTCTTTGATTCACTTAGCTTTTGGTTTTGAAAAAAAATGAAGGGAAAACGAAAATGTTTATAAAGGCTGAAATTAATTTAACAAAATAAAGAAAAAGATAAAAATACAACGACACTTGTCATGTTGTTAAATTTGTTAGCTAACACATGTTATTTAGATTACTTAACTGTGTTTACACTTGTAATTTTGATTATTTCATAAGTTAACACATGTCTCTTATTTAAATTAGTCGTATTTTAAATATTTGTAAAGCGCTTTACTTAATTTATTTTATACTTATATAAATATATATGAATTTCTTATTTAAAGAAAATGTAAATAAAACAAATTATAAATTAAAACTTATTCAAATATTTTTAAGAATCTATTATTTTTGAATTAAAAAATAAATTCCAAATTCAAATTAAACTTTTGAAATCCAAATTAAAATCAACTTATTCAATTAAAAATGAAAAATTCATTTTCTTATTTTAATTCTTTTTATATTTATGGAAAAATAATACATTATAAATATGGCTTGAAAATAACAAATTTAACAAATTTTAAATGATTTTTAAAAGAGATTATAAATCACTTTTATTATAAATAAATTTAAACCATATGTTATTTTGTATTTTAAACTTATATATAAAATTTCCAAATCATATTTATCAAATAATATTTAAAAAGAAATAAAACAAACTTTTTATTTAAATTTAAAAATTAAGCTTAGATAAAATTTTAAACAATTTAACATTTATTTTAAGTATTTACAAATCATATAGTTATTAATTTAAATAACTTTGAAAAACTTAGTATTAATTCAAAACACAATTTCCCAATTACTAAATATATTATTAGAATTTTAAAAAAAAACTTTATTTATTTATTAAATTCCAAAACAAAGATTATCTATAATATATATGCAAATATATATATATATATATTATAAATAAAAACATTTATTTAGCTTTTAAAAGATAAAATCTCTAATTAAATATTTGTTTAATTAGATTATTAAACCAATTCATATTTTATTAATCAATATTATCAAATCAATTTAATTTTATATAAAGATTATTAAATTGATATTGCAAAAAATTTCGAGATATCACATCCAGTCCTCAAGCTCCCCTTTGGAATTCGACTATCTAACACCTTCACTTTGCCCGGAGGAATAGGCTTAGCATTCAGTTACATACCGAACTTGTTCTTATGGGAGGTGACCTGAGGGAATTCTGATGAAACCAAACCGAGGAGCGATTCGGGCTTGGTCACAATAGCTTGTTCTTGTCAAGTACGTGTTCTATAATACGAATATCGACTAAATAAGTACAAATGCTTCCAATATATATCTAGAGAGTATTAATTGTGAAGAACTGAATATATGGAAGAGTGAAATACAAGTATAGATTGCTAGAGATCAAGAATATAATAGAGAATGTAAGTAAAGAGCACAAATAAGTAAGGCAATTGTTCTCTTTGATTCTTGATGATATATATAGTTGTAGAGAGGTTCCTTGAGTAGTTGCATCCATTAACAAGTGCTTCTACAGTTGCTTCTATTGATGATGAAGAGTTGTAGCGAAGAGAAATGAAGATGTCTTTTTAATTGTGGCAGTTGAATTTTGAATTTAAATTCCGAGCTGAAAATTAGACGTCTGGTATTTGTACCAGTCGTTTGATACTATATATTTTTTGTGCCTTGTAGATTTTCTGACGTCTGAGTGCATCTGGCAGACGTCTGATCCTGTCTGCTTTGTTGTTATAGAGGATTTTTCGAGACGTCTGGCTAGTGCACCTAGACGTCATAAAACTGTGCATGTCTGCTTTGCGCATCTTTTTTGTTTCTTCTTTGATCCTATCAACGTGTAGTATCTTGTCATGTTCTTTCAGCCTTGTTCTTGTCTTTTAGTGATGTTACTCTAGCAAATATCTGTATATAGAAATATATATATATATATGCATATTCGATTTTCATTGTATAGTCATTGTCATCAAACCGTAGATTTGATTTCCAAACAATCTCCCTCTTTTTGATGATGACAACTATACAATGTACTTATATATAATTTTATAAATCTATGTAATTTTATAAAACTCCCTCTAAATATGCGCTTTCCATAATTGATTGTGATCTTTATTATTTCTTTCCCTTTGGCATTATCAAAAGAATATCTAATTTTTTTTTAAATGTAGAATTATTAAATATTGACCAATCGTTGTAAGACAAAGATATATACAAAAATAACATACCAATAGAGAAATTTCGCTAATTAACCATAATCGAGCACATTCATAGATTTTTCATAATTTTACATAAGATGGAGCCCTAAAAATCTATCAGTCTTTTGGGGAAGCTTTTTGTTGATCATCTTCTTTATCTTCATTTTTGGAAGAGCTAGGTTGCTTTGTAGGAGATGTCGGAGCGTGTTCTAGAGTTTCGTTCTCCTTGAAAAGTTTGGAATGTTTCGAAGGAGGAGAAGGCATTGGGGTTGGTCAATCTTCGAAAGGCGATATAGGGCCACGAACCCTTTAAAGAACCTCTTTGAGAACCGATAATATAGTTGAAAGTGATGTTTCAACTGTAGCTAGGCGTGTGGCAAAAGATGTTTCAAAGCTGTTAATACGCTTAGCCAAAACTTTTTGATTTCGAGATAAGATATGTTGATTTTGAAGAGTGGGATCTCGAATACTTTCATTTGGATTCATCTCTATTCGAGTCTCCAAATCTCATCGTGGCTCGTATAATCAAATGGTGCAGAAGGAGGAGAAGTAGTCTCACGATATTGTTTCACCTCTTGTGATGGTTCATGGTGTGGTTGAGGCGGAGGCCCAGCTTGTTTGGCTTGACGACGTTGCATCCAATCTTCAAAAGATATAAACTCGGGAGGATTTTCCGATAGGTGCATTAGTGTCAAAAACTTTGTGGAAGCATATTTTGGAGAAATTTCTTCAAAAGTGGATAAATATGAAAGGATGTTGTGAGCACGTAGAAGTCTCATGATGTACGTGGGGTAGATAATCGATGGTCGTGATCGTGTCCAAATTTTTTTGAGTTCGTCAAATATAAATTTGGCCCAATTCACCCTTGTTCCGCTGAATAGAGCGTATAGGGCCTTGTGTTCTAACTCTGTTATCCGCATGACTACCTAGGCGAGGAATGATAGTGTTGATGATCATTCGAGTAAGAAGTCTCACCTTAGGTCGTAGATATTTGGATGTGAATTTAGGAATTTCATCTTTCCATATTTGATGTGTTATTTTGTCCCTTGGTTTGAAACACATATTGGGAATATTATATAAATCTTCGCTCGTGTCAGAACATCCGAGAGTTCTGCCTATGATTCTTGAGGTGAGCCTAGTCGTGTTGCCATAAAGCTAGACCATAGCCAATTATCTTCATTTTTAGTGTTCCAAACCACTGTGCTATCCAAGTTATCGTAAAAGAGAAATAGAGCCAACTGATCAATTTGGATGTTATTGGGATTGAAAGATATCAAAGTTTCTAAACCGGCATTCTTACATATTTCATTTAAATCGTACATTGGGAACTTGAGTAAGTTATAAAATGGACCTGTGTGAAGTTTCTTCTTCTGAATATCCTCATATCTCTTGAGTGAATGTGGTGCTCGATTCATCCATCGTACAATTTGATCATTTGAGCAAACTTGAGGGTTCGAGGAAGTTGGTTGGTCTTGTTTTTTCTTGGAGATTTTAGGATTTTGTTTTTGTTTTAGGAGCCATCAAAATCGTTTAAGTTTGAAAGAGAAAAGATTTTTTGGTAGAAAATAAATATTGAAGGAGGAATAAAATGAAACGAAGTAAGAAAGAGTAAAAAAAATAGACGTTATCCGGCGTATTAGAGTGTCGCATGAATTTCAGACATCTGGAAAGTAATTCAGACGTCTGATTTAACCTAATTTAAACATAGTAAATAGATTTAGACGTCTGGTTTGCTTTGGTAGACATCTGGATTTGGTCGAATTATAAAATATGATAGTCAGAGAAAATTTTCAGACGTCTGTTTGTATTATCAGACGTTTGGAATAGATCAAATTGTCATTTCTAACTGACAGATAGTTTTCTCAGACGTCTGGTTTATATTTCAGATGTCTGAAATAGATCGAATTTTTATAATATGGTGGCAGAGACTTTATTCAGACGTCCGGTTCATAGTTCAGACGCGCGAAATATTCTGGTATCTATTTTTAAGTAAGCAGGGACAATTTTCAGATGTTTGGATGTTTATATCAGACGTCTGACATATGCACGATAACGTAAAATTTGTGTGATATCAGAGTGTCAGATGTCTGAGGTCAATATCCAGACGTCTGAAATGACCAATCTTTCTAAAATATCGAGACGTCTAAGGTCAATATCCAGACGTCTGAGGTTAAATATCCGGTATTTACGTATTCTAATGTAATAATTCCCAAATATTATTACGTTCAAATTGATTTAATTCTTCTTGCGTAGCTATTATCCAAAATTTATCATTTGAAGCTTCTTTATAAAAAAATTGGTTCAAAATTTGACATAAATACCACATGGCTTATTTGATTAAGTTGATTTCTAGTTACTCTATAATTGAGATCTCCAATGATATTATCTTTTGGATGATCCTTAAGAATTCTAGGAGATGATATTAAAGTATAATTTTACGCATTTGTCTCATTATTAAAAGAATTCGTTGTATTTGTTATTGGAATTATTTCTTCATTGTCATTAGTATGATGTTTAAGAAGATTTTTATCAAACGAAACATGTAAACTTTCTTCAATAGTGTTATTTCGTTTATTAAAAATTCTGTATGCTTTGCTGCGATCCGAATATCCAATAAAGATTCCTTCATCAGCCTTCGGGTCAAATTTTCCTATATTATCTTTTGTATTTAATAAAAAAACGTTTTGATCCGAAATTTTTAAAGTATGATACATTAGATTTTCTTCCAAAAAATATTTCAAAACAAATTTGTTTAGTCATAGGACATATGGTTACTCGATTCAAAACATAACAAGCTGTGGCAATAGCTTCGGCCCAAAAATGTTTTGGTAGACCACTACTATTTAATAGTGTTCATGCACATTCTTGTAACGTACGATTTTCTCTTTCTACTACACAATTCTTTTGAGGTGTGCGGAAAAAAGAAAATTTATGACTTATTCCTTTTTTATTACAAAAATTAGTAAAAAGATCATTTTCGAATTCTCCACCGTGATCACTTCAAATATTTTTAATTTTCAAATCCATTTGTGTTTTAATTCTTTTAGCAAAAATTTTAAACATACCAAAGGTGTCACTTTTATGTTTTAAAAATAAAGTCCATGTATATCTTGAAAAATCATTAATTACTACGAAAAAACATTTATTGTGATTTATAGATCATACTTACGTTGGACCAAATAAATCTAAATGTAATAATCCTAATCGTTGTTTCGTAGAAATTTTTAGATTTAAAAGAGCTTTTCTTTTGTTTTCGAATTTGACAATCGTCACATAAATTTTCTACTTTGTAATTTATTTAGGTAAACCTCTAACAAGCTCATATTTTGCTAATCTATTAATATATTTAAAGTTAATATGAAAAAATTGTTTATGCCACATCCATAGATTTTCATGATTGGTCGTTAAACACAAATTTGAATTTTTATTTATATTCATGTTTAAGACATAATTTTTTTTTCAAAAACCCTCAAATATAAGTTGTTTGTTATTATCGAAATATTACATCTACCTTTTTCGGAATTGATTTGAAAACCTTTATCGCATAATTGACTAATACTTAGTAGTTGTGTTTTATATTTTCTACTAACAAAACGCTTGTAATAATAGGAGAGTTAGAAATAACAGAGTTGATGACTTCTCCAATGCCCACGACTTATCCATTTGAGATATCTCCAAAAGTTACCGTTCCACCATCGATGTATGTTATATTTGATAATATTTTTGGATTTCCGGTCATATGCTTGGAGCATCCGCTATCTAGTATCGATTTCTCCTTATTTTTTATTTTGGGTACCTGTAAAATAAAAGATGATTTAATTGGTACCCATATACTTTGTTAGGGTCCTAGATGTTAGGAGAAGTAGGTAGCCATACCCAAGAAGGCTTAGCTCCTTTATGAATATAATTATTATTATAGACTACATTTTCTAAAAAATTATTAATATGTTTTTGTCTAATCAAATAATTATTTGTCTTAGGATTCCAAATTTATATATTTTTGGTATTCGTATTAGACTTAGGTGAATTTTTAGCCATTTTATAAATACAACTATATTTCTTAATATCATTCCTTCTTTGTTTAGGAGTATTTTTAAATCCTATTCCATTTCTATTACCTGATGGTTTTGAAGTTTTGATAAGATTTTCCAAATCTTATTTTTCTTTATTATATTTTGAAACATTATTTGTAATTTTATCTAATTTTTCTTTTAATTCTAAATTTTCAATTTTCAATATTACTCTTCAAGTTGACATTTTCTTTTAACAAGTTATCCTTCTCTAGTTTAGTTTCATCAAAATCAATAGCAATCGCCTCATTTTTGACCAAATTATTTTTAATTTTTTCTTGAGATAATTCTAGTTCCTCTTCCAAGATAATTTTCCATCTTTTAACATTCCTACTTCAAGTTCTAATCTATTTATTTTGGTTATATGTTCTTTGTTCAATTTTATAATTTGTCTAAATTTATCATCTAATTCCATGTTAAGTTCTAATAATTCATCATAACTAAGTTCGAGACATAACTCATCAGTTTATGCCATAAAGCACACAATAGCTTGTTCTCTGTCACTATCGCTATCACTATTTGATGATGATGAAGAATCTGGGTCATCCCATGTTACTTTGAAAGCCTTCTTCTTTTTGAATTTTCAAAATTTGTTCTTCTTTTTTTCATTATTGAGCTTGGGACAGTCTTTCTTCATATGTACGAATAGATCACATTCATAGCATTTGATTAGTGTTTGATTTGTTGAGCTTGATTTTCCTCCTTTCTGAAATTTAGTCATTTTCCTAAACTTCTTGAATTTTTTGTAGTTTTTGGCAATAAATACAATTTCTTCTTCGTTTAAGTTGGAGTCTTCATTTGTTGCTGGGAATACTATGTTCTTCTTTTCCGAATTTAGTTTTTTAGTGCTTGCAAATTAGCTTCATAGGACTTAAATTTCCTATCAACTCTTCAACTAAGAGTGCTGAGAGATCATTAGCTTCTTCGATAGCTAATACTTTTCTTTCCCACTCTGGAGTTAAAGAATTGAGTTTCTAGATACTAAATCAAAGTTTGTGAATTTGACCCCAAGTGCCATTAAATCGTATTGAATAGTTTGGAATCCAGAGTTCAATTCTACTATAGATTCATTTTGTTTCATTTTAAAAAATGAAAATTGATTTTGTAAAATTAAAATCTTAGTTTGTTTAACTTTGTTTGTGCCTTCATGCGTAACTTGTAAGGTACATCAAATATCAAACGCAGCCTTACATAACATGAAACATGAAAATTCATTTTTAGCATGTGAATAAAACAGAACATTTATAGCTTTGGCATTATTAGAAGCTATGGTTTTTGTGCATCATTCCATGCATTCATAGCAGTGTTAGTGCTTCATATTTATTTTGAGTACTTGACCAAATTTCTATTAGCTTCCATAAAAATTCTCATACGTGTTGACCAATATGCAATAGTTAGACCCATCAAAAATTGGGGGTCGTGCTGTGGATTGACCTTCTTGAAAAATACTCGCCATGAATCAAAAACGTGTTACTGTATTTTGATCTTACTTTCTCTGATACCAATTGAAAGTCTATATGTGATATAATATATGATGCAACTAAAACAATACTAATTTGGGTAATTATAGAATAAGCACACCAGGATTTATACTGGTTCGAACCTCCCATCCTACGTCCAGTCCCGAAGCTCTCCTTTAGAATTCGACTATCAAACACCCTCACTTTGCCCGGAGGAATATGCTTGGTTACAATAGCTTGTTCTCGTCAAGTATGTGTTCAATAACATAGATATTGACTAATAAGTACAAATGCTTCCAATATATATCTAAAGAGTATTGATTGTTAAGAACTGAATATATGGAAGAGTGAAATACAATTATAGATTGCTAGAGACCAAGGATATATAGAGTATGTAAGTAAAGAGCACAAGTAAGTAAGGTAATAGTTCTCTTTGATCTTGATGATATATATAGTTGTAGAGAGGTTTCTTGAGTAGTTGCATCCATTAACAAATGCTTCTACATTTGCTTCTATTGATGATGAAGAGTTGCAACGAAGAGAAGCGAAGATGTCTTTTCAATTGTGGCAGTTGAATTTTGAATTTAAATTCCTAGTTACAGACGTCTGATACTATATATTTTTTGTACCTTGTAGATTTTCAAACGTCTGAGTGCATCTACCAAACGTCTGATCCTGTCTGTTTTGTTGTTACAGAGGATTTTTCCAGACGTCTGGCTAGTGCACCCAAACGTTTGAAAACTGTGCATGTCTGCTTTGTGCATCTTTGTTGTTGCTTCTTTGATCCTATCGACTTGTAGTCTCTTATAATGTTCTTTGAGCCTTGTTCTTGTCTTTCTAGTGATGTTACTCTAGCAAGTACCTGAATATAGAAATATATATATGCATATTCGATTTTCATTGTATAGTTGTTGTCATCGAAACCATAGAATTGATATCCTAACACTCCTACTTGTAACTCAACTTATATTAATGTAAAAAGAGGAATCACATGGATACAGTGAAGATTTTGATCATGAGGGAGATCATTTCAACCATTAGCAAGTCTAATGATCAATTGCACATGATGCTAGCTTATCTTCTTATTTCCTTTTTGTCTTATGCGATGTCATTGGATCATCTTGGATAATATGCGTACGAAGCATATTATCATCGTGTTCAATGATTCATAATGATAAATAAAGATGGCGATGATGTTTCGTCCTTGATAAGTTCATAGAATTTATGGTTATCCAAGATGATTTTCCATTGAGTAGATTAAATAGAGCTTTTGCATTGTATATTAGATCCACTTTGAAAAAGCAAGACCCCTTTCGACTTGGTCGAAAGGGATGTTTCGAATGAGGTATAACTTATAAATGACAAGCAATGCTATGTGGATAAATTCCTTCAAAAGGTATACCCATAGTACAATACTTACAACCCTTTCTAAGGAGTCCACCCTATAAAACGTAAACAATGATGTCGAAAGCACACACTCCTCTTTAAAAGCACAACGGCCCTTTCGACACAGTCGAAAGGAACAAATGCCTAAAATGAATTACATTTTCGACTCACTCAGGAATGAGGGTTCGAAGTAGATGCTTTCCCTTTACCTTCATTTCAATAAAGTTGATTGTATCTATCAATTATTTCCAATGTTTCCATAAGTTCACTCTCTAAAAGCAATTTGTCCAAGTCAATGAATCGATAGGGGTTTCGAAGGGAGTAATCGATTTTAAGAGTTTCCTTTTCAGCGTAAACAATATTCTTATTTACTACATAGCTTTGGGAGTGTTGACAAGTTTTCTTGTAAACATTTTTGACGCTAGAAGGATGCTCGAACCTCTGACCTTATTGTTACCTTATAAACTAATTGTGGATTGTATAAATTGATGTAGGAAAGTGATATCCAAAAGGCTCGGTTGAATGGATGAAGAGATTGTGCACACCACAACCATAGAAAAAACATAACTTCAACTTTCAACATAGAGGGAGTCATGCTAGGGAAACCATCAACCCTAGCTCAACAGGACAATAATGCCTCCAGAATAAAGCTCTTGGAACAAAAATTGCTAGAGATGTGGGAACTTATCAAGGAGCATTGTCTCAAAAAATTTCTAAGACAGCAAAGCCAACGAATGGAGATGAGCAATCTCTCTGAGAAGGAATTTGAAGGCTTATACAAACGAGGACAAGAGCAAAGTTGATTTGATATCTTAACAAAAGAAAGAGCATCCTCAAACTAAATTTGATCATCAAGGAAGAGTACTAGACAAATCTCTCAAACAGTCTGATAGCTCAACATCGAAAGAATACAGTCCAAACCGAAAAAATTATTAGGACGCTAAAGCTTATCTAAAAGACATGGCAGAAAAAGCAATCAAAGATATGCTGAATGCTAGGGGGAACCTTGGATGAGAAAGCAAACGATAATGAATAAGTGGAACCTTTCACAAACAAAATCATGTCCACAGTCATCCTATCTTATGTAAAGATCCCAACTCTAAAGTATCATGGAACTGTAGATCCCGAAGATCACTTGATAGCTTTCGATAGCCAAATGGATCTGTATAATGCATCTGAAGTTGTACGATGCAGATTGTTTCTAGTAACTCTCCAAGAGGCTGTAGCTAAATTGTATTGACAATACCATGAAAAGACGATCTACTCATGGAGCAATTTTATTATGAGTTCTCTTCCTAATTTTGCATAGCAAAAGACCTAACCATCAATTATATAGTTTAGGCTAACATTAAACAGAGACAGAGGAAGTCTTTAGGAAGTCTTTAGGGAATTACCTCAAAAGGTTCATCACAGAAGCGTTAAATGATAAAGACATGAATGAGCGTGATAAGCTCATTGCAGTACATTCTGGATTAATTGAGAATACACCATTCTGGAAACACTCTTTATTCATGGGTGCAAGGATCTGCCGGACTTCCATTTTAAGGACGAAAAATACATTCGTATGGATTAGTTATATCACGCTAAAAGAAAGTAATTCCTAAGAAGGAAAGTAGAAGTTTGGATTGGATCGAGGATATAAGAGAACAAGATGGGAAGAGCCTAATACTAATGCAATCGCCTTAAACAAGCCATTGTGATACATTTACGCTATGACAAAGGAGAAGGTCAACTTCCCAACTTTCTTTAAGGCCAAGAATTAGCAGAATAGTGGAAAAGGGATGACTATTACGTTTAGCACAAAGCAAACGGTCACAAAACTGATGAATGCAAAGTCTTGGCGGGAATCATTCAAAAGTTAATTTGTGAGGGTCATTTGAAGGATTTCATCCAGGACAAATAGAAAGCTCCAAGGACCAAGGACGGTCTGCAAAAGTTTCACACTAATGATGTTAATATCTTGGAGGAAGAAGATCCTTTGAGCTTGAGTCCACAGCTGAATAGAATCGATGTAATCCATTGAGGACCACATCCAATGGGGACTAGTAAAGGAGCAAGGAACATGTACATCAAAGAGACTAGTGAAGGTGTGTTCTCCATTCAAGAAGAGCCCCCGTTGAAAATTCCACGACTCAACACCCCAATGCCAAATCTTGTCGTTACCCCTCTAAGATGAAGAAGGGAGTCCACCACTGTAACGACCCGTAATTTTCGACAATTAAAAATAGTTCATTTAATAAAGTTTTGTGATTTAATGTTAGAAGAAATTAAAATATATGATTTAATATGAAGAATATAACTGAAATGAAATGTAATAATATTAATTTGAGGTAATTGATAACTGTTTTAAATGTAATTCTAATTAATTGAAATGATTAAAAAGTTATAATTGGTTATAAAGTGTAAATTTAAGGTAATAGTGTGTGTATTAATTGATAATTGAATTTAAAAGTGAAACTGATAATTTAAATATTGTATTGATTTAATGAATTAGTAAGTAATAAACTGAAATTGAATAAATTTAGTATTGTGTCAATAATTATAAAATTTGTGGGTAGATAAAAAACATACAAATGTGATTAAATATGTCCCAATTTATCGAATCAGTTATAATTAAATGAAATTAATGTATCGTTGATATTAGTTAAGGCAACAACTGAAAATGTGAATGCAATTAAATGTACAGAAATGTCAATTATATTCATAAGGCATTATTTGATTTAATAATAAGAGTGAAACCAAGATAAATGAATTTAATGGGACTTTAAATTATAATTAATGTGAAAATCGAAAAAAATTCAATATAATTGAAATATTGCAACTAATATGGTAAAAGATGAAATTTGAAAATATTAATGTAATAAAGTATAAACCAAGGTCAAATATATACATAGGGTAATAATTGTTTGAATAAAAAGATTGAAGTCAAATTAAATCAATTTATTGGAATTAATTATAATTCATTGGATATAATTACAATTGAATTAAACACTGTAATTAGTAAAATATTTAACACTGAATTGATATGCAAATTTGTTATAAATAATTGTAAATGTTTAAGTGATCAAAAATGATGAAAATTGTTAGTTATTAATTTTGAAATAAAAAAGTGATTTAATCATTAATAATAATTTATTTAATTAACTTGAAAATAGCCATTTTGGCAACTGTCTCGGATTTTGACGAAACTAGTTTCATGGATCCATAAAAGTAAATTATTGAAGGATTTCAGGTTTCGTAGCGATCGGACTTGTCGTTTGATCGTATAGGCTCGAAACGCGTAGAAATCAATTTAATTAAATTCAGTTGTAATAAATTTGAAATAATATGATTTTAAGCTAACTTCTTTATATGATGGAATTAGAACTTGAAACATGTTCCATTGAATTTAGAATTATCGAATCTATTTGATATATGAGATGACCCGCTTTCGTTCTAGAAGCAGAACAGGCTTTTCGGGTCGTATTTGCCGTTTCAATTCAATTCGGGTATTATTCATTTCTTATCAGGCTTAGTTATTGTATATATTTCTATTCTAACCCTAGCAGTCTTTCTATTTCTTATTCTTATACTTACATCAACTTCTGTCTATTCCTTTCTTCCAATGGCATAAACAAAACTCCTATTGCAATCCATTTCAATTTCAAATTCAAATCGAAAATCAAACTCCTCCAACCCATATCAAATTATATACCGATTTGTATCTCTCAATGAGCACAACCTAGATCTGCAATTCATTTCTCGATTCGAATCATCGTTTGCCCAGAAATCAGTGATTTGTTCTCCACCATCCATATGCCATAACCTCGTTTAACGGTGGATCATCGATCTTTGGACGATCGGGGAGTGGCCGCGTGTGGAGGACATCATGCTGTGTTCATTGTCACGGTTGCATTGGGTCATCGACGTTTGGGATCGCTGCGACTTGGAGTTGAACTGGGCGGCGGCGTCTCTAGGCTTGATCGAAATTAGGTGTAGGAGGCCATTGAGGGGCGGCAGAGCACGAGCTTGGCAGTGGAGATCTCCGATTTGGTCTCGGGCGAGCGTGCTAGTGGCAAAAATCAGAAAGAGCAGCGACGACTGTAACCCTAGGTTACGGAAGGAGTTGGTGAGGAACGATGCAAAAGGTGATATGGGTAGAGTATGTGATGTGTATCTTATTATTATTATTTTATTAAATTCGTGTAATGTTCTAATGTTAATAACTTTTGCATACGAGATCGGTTTTAAGCGTGGTTTCTTTCATCGGGTCATATCGAAATTTCGAACATTTTGGAACTTGTTTGGACAAATTCTAAGACTATTCAAATTTAGGCCTTATTTTGGATTTCAAATTGATTTGAAATCAAAGGTGAGTTCTTTAACCCACACAAAACTACTAAATTTTCTTATGATAGTTCAACTAAACTTATAATGTGATTAGAAAGTAATTGATTGATGTTTGATATGTTTAAATTGTCATTCTAATTAAATTTGACTTTTATTGCATTTAATCATCGTTTATTTAATATTGAATGTAATTGTCAATTTAATACCTGTTATTGATAATTAGTTATCTATTGACGTTTATTGATTGATTTGGATGATGATTGTGATGGATGTTTGATTTTTGGTACTAGATGACTGGATGTTATATTCTTATATTGTTATAACACTACAAGTTCCCTATGGGTTGAAATGATACATACCCAAACGGTCTATAGATTGGGAAAAATTGTTATGGATTGAAATGATAGACTCGAGCGATTTTATGGATTTTATTTTAATTTGGGATTACGGGTTGAAACGATATATACTCGTACAATTTTAAATTGCAGACTGAAATGTTAAATATCTGTATCACTTGACCATAAGGTAGAAGATTATATACGGACACCAAATTGGTTAAATTAAATGATATTTAAAAAATTTAAATCTTGAATTCAGTTAACTGGTATTTTGAAATAGTAAGTGATTTCTATAAGCTAAATTATGTTCGAAAATCCAAGCATTAATGTTGAAACTGGAATTGATTTAATGAATTGTTCAAATGATCTAATTTGGAATTTCAAAGTTGAATTGTCAAACATAAATGAATTTTATCTAAATTGAGATATTGAAATGTTGGACTATAACTATAAACTAATTTAAACTATTTTAGTCAATTTAAACTATTTTAATTCATTTTAATCAATTATAACCTATTTAATCCAATTTAACCTATTTACCTATTAAAAAATAATTAAATGTATTTAATCTATTTTAAATCTATTTAATATAATCTAAATCTATTTAATCTATTTTAAATATATTTGATCTATTCCAAATCTATTTAATATAATTTAAATCTATCTAATCTATTTTAAATTTATTTAGTATATTTTAATCTATCTAATATAATTTAAATTTATTTAATCAATTTTGAAACTATATTAAATCATTTAAACTATTTTAGAGTATTTTAGCTATTTTAAACTATTTTCAAAACCTATTAAAACTATTTATGACTATCTAAACTATTTCTACTAAATTTCAAACTATGAAAAGTCGAAGTATTTATATTTAAATCCTTGATGATGATACGACCAAAGTTGGGATTGGAAATTGATATTTTTTTGTGAAATGACATATCAGAGTAAATATGATGATATTAGAATGAGGATTTATTTAACCTATCTTATCGACATTTTCAAAAGTGAAGATGATTTTTTGGAAGTGAATATGATTACAAAAGTGATATGGTTTGAAATCGAATATGATATTTTGATGTTAATCTTGATTTGACTTTTCGAAATGTAAAAGAACCATCCAGTGTGAAATAAGCGTTTGACTATTGAAGAGACTAGGATCGAATATTGTCATACTCCGTGCCAATACCGAAAACCACTTTGACAACTGTGTACGTAGTGGAGATTCCAGAAATGAAGTAGGATGGTTTGGCGAACGATTCTGTATGAGGTATTTACATGACCCTCACTCCTGTGAGTCAGTTTAGATGTGACTAAAACAGGAGCTATACCGGGCCAAGTGAGGTCGCATCTCCAATCGGGCACATTTCTTCGATACCACACTATTACTTTGTGACTGATTTGGTGGCTACCCCTTGATTTTGATTATAGGAGTGTGTCCGAGGTGGGCGGTAGTAACTGCTATGCATTACCACCAGTCCGGGAGTGCAATTAGTATATCTAACCTGGCATTGCCTCGAATGTCATGTTCACATGCCCTATCGCGCCTTCTACGAGTTTGCTTTGTACCATACCTATGGGGTGCCCTCTGGGTAAACAACATGGAGGAGCTTACGGTGCTGTATAGATTATGGATATATAAAAAATGTGTTAATGGGTATATGCGTAACGCCTTAACGCTATTTTAATACTTTACTTTATTGTACACACTATTACAATAGCTTACTGTACTACATAGTAGATAGTTTAACAGATCCTTAGGAGAAGGAAATCCCGAGCATCTCCTAAGTTATTGCACTCATGTTGACAATGGATAAGAGATGTCAAATCCTGTAAACATCTCCGATGCCATTACACTCATATTTATTTATTGTTGATTTAATTTACGTAAGATCTTTTAGTTCTGACTCGAGTGTTTTGACTTTTCAAATCGCTCGGGTCAGCCTAAGCTTTTCAGTTTATCGAAGACTACTTTTTGGAGGACGAAGATGAATATTTTGTACTATTATTATTTACTGTATTTATTCCACTACATCATGTAATTCCGCTGAATTTATTTATTATTTGTTTTTGTTTTATGTAACTCTGATCTATATTATAAAAGTATAATCAATGTTATTTGTAAACAACTTCATGAACTGTTTATTTAATTATTATATATTGTCATTCCATCGTGAGATTCTGTATTTATTTTCTTTCGTTCTCTACTTGTTCTTATTTACCACATAACAATCATTCCTTTTGAATGGTTTAAGTCTGACATGTATGTCTGCTTATGCACTGGAGGGTGCAGCATGATAGGGGTTCTCGCTTCTGGGTTTAGTAGTGAAAGGATGACTCTTACTCCTACATATTCTGCAGGGTTAGTGCAGTCGAGAGGTTGGCCGTAAAAGCAGAGTACAGGTACGACTGTATGCTACGGTGGGGGTTACCTGTGACGACCTGGAAATTTTAACATTTGAAATTGAGATATTTAATTGATTTTAAATATTTGGAAGTTATTTTAAACTTGAATTTCAATTTTAACTATGGATTTGACAATTAAATTATGAATTTAATATATTGAAGTTGGGTAAAAATTAGAATCTTCAGTTTTAAGCTGATTAAAAATATTTTTAAGGCTATAATGATAATACTGAAGATAAGGGAAGCTTAAGAATTTTATTTGGAAATGTTTTGTTCAGTTTTGAAATCATATCGTTTAAATCGATATTTAAAAATAGCCTTCCGAGGTATAGTCTCAGAATTCGACGAAACCAGTTCCATTGGATCCATAATATTGTATTATTATCGGATTTCAATTATTGTACTGTTTGGATTAATCCTTTGGCCACACAATAGGCAAACGCGTTGAAATTTTATCGAAGTTTAATCTGATAACGGGGTTCAAAAGGTTATCTTCTCCACACGATCGAATTTGCACTCGAAACCTTTTCCATTGTGTTTGGAATAGGAGTTTAACATTATAAACGCCTAGCGACATGCCTCGATTGGAGATCGAGATTTTGGATTGCGTTAATCGAGACGATTCAAATATGAATTTAAATTTAAAAAAATAAATAATATTTTTGCATTTAAATGCTGTGTCAAAACCTTGCATGCACGTATAGAGATTTGGTACACATATTCTCCTTGTTTTACCACGCATCTTCAATCTCAATTTCAAGCATGTTCTCTTTTCTTCAGTAACACGAGGTTGTACTCCCTTTTTCTTCAAATTTCAAAATCATTTTCATAAAAATAAACGGCCATAAGAAATAGCATACCATCTTCTTTTTCGTTGAGATAAAATCATTCCCCTCTCCCTAAATTTCAGACAAGAAAATCAAAATAGAAGTCATGTTAAAAATGGCTGCGTCCACTTCTTCCCAACAAATTATATCGCGCCTCCTTCCGTTCGAGCTACTCTTTCTCTTCTGATTTGGATTCGAATCGAATCCTGCCCTAAAATATAATCTAATTCACTCGATTCATCAAGCACCTGGCACACGTATATTTTAGGTCGGATCTTACGATGTTGGCAAACTTGATGAAGCAGCGAAGTGTGGAGTTCTCGTGGTGGAGATGCAGTAAAATTTCTGGGGCAGGGGAGATAAGGGGATCGCGACTAGTAACGGCGAGGCGCATTCGATTTTGGGGTTCTAGTGGCGTTCGTTGGGTCGGAGGTGCAGGTGGCTCGCAGAATTTTGGGTCAGAGCAGGTCGCATGCATGATCGGCGACACTGGCTCGAGGGAGTGGCAACGAGGTATCGTTTTGTTAATAATGTTTATATGCATTGAAAATTATTTACAGTGAGGTATAGATATGCAATATATATATATATATATATATATATATATATATATATGTATGTATATATATGTACAAAAAGGAAATATATGCATAGTTTAAAATAGAAAGTTTTATTAGCCAGAGAATTTTTATGCAGAAAAGAAGTTTTAAAAATAATGGATTTGATGATTTACTTGTTTTATTAACCTATTTAACTATTTTTAGTTATTAAAGGATATTTTATTAAAGGAATGTTAGTTTAAAATTGAATTATTAGATAAATCAAATTTATTAGTTAAATTAATTATTAGTAAATTAAATGGTAATTAATTTGTTCGATCAATTCAAAATATTAATAAATTGTAAAATATTTATACAAGGTCTAAAACTGTGGAGAAAACATGCTAAATCAGATGGATTGCAAAATAAAAGCAATGTAAGATTTTCTCACTCAATTGGAATTCCCAGTTTAATTTTAAATAGTTAAATTTAAAATTGTTGATTTGTGCTTGGATGATAAATTAGTATCAGTTATATTGAATTAGACCCTATGCGCCGCATAATAGCGGATGATACTATATTAAACCCACATACCGCAATATTCCACCTTGATGTGGAATTGGTATTATATATGTATTTGGAGTGATTAATTTCCTGCATTATATAACGGATGAGACCCTATGCGCCGCATAATAGCGAATGATGTTATATAAATCCCATATACCGTGATATTCCACCTCGAAGTGGAATTGGTATTTAATTGTTGTGATAATGTCTGTGGATGCAGGGAAACAGGTTGGAGGGATCCAACTGGATTCCTTAAATATTTGAATTTATTTCAATGATTGTGTGTTGATTATTTATAATCTTTGTATGATCATGTTTGTGATTGAAATCGTTGAAGGCTATAGTTTAGCCGAAATATATTTTTGGTATCGTAGGATACCAGAAATAAATAAAATTGGATTTTGAAATTTAAGTAGAAAATCTATTGTGAAATCCTATTGAATAAAATTCCAAATTATGGGAAAAAATTTAATAAATGGATTTCGAGTAATGTTATTTAACAGTTGAAGAATTTATTTAAATAGTTTGAAAGAAATAAAGGAACTTGTTTTTAAAGATAATAAATTTGGTGTTTGAATGAAAATTTATTCGGCGTTTTAAAATAAATTTTGGGAAATAAATTTTGAAATCGATTTGGTGTTTGAAAATAAATATTTGGGAAAACGATTTGGAATTTGATTTGGTGTTGAAAGTAGATATTTGGAAATTGATTTGAGTATCGTATATCAATGGATATTTGGAAATTTAAATTCACAATGGAAATTTAAATGGAAAGGGGAATTTGTTTTAAAAATAAATACTGATTTATTTTTATAGGGTGGAACGAAATTTGCGGATTTGGAATATAGATTGAGATAAATCAAGAAGAATTTATTTATTGATTTAAATGGTCCATTTTGAAATGGAAGGTGCTTTCCCCCGAAAGTGGAGTATGTTTAGAAGTATCTTTCAAAATTAAAAGTTTTGAAGTTGGTTTTAAAAAGGATGTTTATGGAGAAATTATTTCTTAAGTTGTTTTTAAATCGTTAAAGTAAACGATTTATTAATTAGTTATAGAAGTGACTATTTAATGATTTAATTGATATTTGATTAGAAAATGGTTATTTAAATTATTACACCTATCTAATAATTTTATTTTAAAATTATTTTGGGCTCAAAATTTATATGAGATATAGGTACAAAAATTTTATAACTAATATTTTAAAATAAAGGGTTTTAAAACAGTTATATTTTAAATATTTTCAAGTACATATGTTTGGATAAGTCATTTAAATTATTTTAAAGTATTTGAACTCGGTAGATTCTCAGTGGAAATGAATAAATATTTGGAAATGTATTCCACGTAAGGAAAATGATTTGAAATTTTTTTCGAAGGATTGAAATGTGGAAATTGATTTTAAATTTGTTTTCAAAGTGTTGAAATGTGAAAATATATCTTGCAAAGATATTTTGGAAATGAATAAGTGAGAAAAAGTTATTTAAATCTTGGTGATTGTTGTGAATATTGTTTGATAGTGATTATTGTAAATATTGATTGATAGTTAAATAACCGACTATCAATATTGGACTTTAAATGGCGTTTGAATTTCAATGCGACCGGGAGTCGAATTCCAAATGGATATACGAAAACCACATCGAACCTTTGTGATAGTGATGGATCTTTTGTTTATAAGATCAAATGGAAGTTTGTTGTGATTTGTTTGAAATCTGAATGAAACACTTATTTTTAAAATAATCGCTCGTTATTCGGATTAGCTGGGAGAGGACTTTGTGTCATAAAACCCATTTCGAATAATGATACGACGAAATGTGATTGCATTTGAAGATGGTGTTGAAGACCGGGTATTTACGAAAGCGAAAGGATTACCGGTCGAATGTCTCTGCACCGGGTTGCTTCGATATAGAGATTTTATCACCCTTTGTAATGGGGATTCCGGACGTGATTAGTGAATATTTGGATTTGCAAGGGCTTCTTTAAAGTGCCTTCGGTTCCGTTCGATCCCAAAACGGACTTGTATGGATGTATGTCTTACGTTACACTTTGAGATGCAAAGTTGGTTTCTATCAAATACATTTCTGTTGGTGGCGGAGAATTTATTCTCTTAGCTTAATACATGTCTCTGAGACGTATGAATTCATAGGTTTTGTAGTTGATGGTTACTAGTGATATATTCCTAATTTGGTAATGTGGCATACAAAGTGTTGCTGATCATTTGTTGATCGAAGCATGGCTTTGTGAAAAGTGTAGCTTTGTGGACGTGGCCTCGTCGGACCTCATAACCCGAAAATGGTCAAAACAGGAAGGATGCGTCAAGGTTATTTGGGGGTAGCGCTCCCTGAGGTTATGTCATTTCCTTTTGGAAAAGGGTAGTATCATGGTATTGAGCCTAGATATTTTACCTATGTTGTTGCTGCAAATTTATTATTTTGTGGTTGTTGCTTTGTGGTTGAGGATCCTCGGATAAAGATCGCAAACGACCGGGGATGGCATACTCGTGTAATAGTTACCTAGTTATAGAGGTAATCTAGCCTTGTGTTGGCAGAGAGCTGTTAAGTTCTCGGGGCGTCCCTCCAAAGGCGTACCCATGTGGAAATAAGAAGTTCCTTAGCCTGACCATTTGTTGGAAATCCAATCTTCAATATGCGCCTTGTACGGTTTTAGTTGTATAACCTGCCATTTACTTATGGTGGTCACCACTGTTTAGATTGTAGCTATAGTAGGCATACAATAATGGTTGTGCTGGCTAAGATTAATATCATACTTTAGAAACGTTTTCCACACTATGCACTAATGATAATATTAAAAAGATTTTGCGTATCAAGCATATTTGACTATCATAAGGAGAAATCTCTTCTAATTCTGCGTTCGCATTGTGTATGTGGTGGGAGGCCTTATGGTAGTTTCATTTTCCAAAAGCATATCAGGTTTCTTTTTATTTTCTTTATGAAAATAACTGTTTTTAAGATCTCACACCAGTCTCATGACTGACCTAGAGTTTATTATTCCCTTTCTAAACTCTGGGTGCCCATAATTTTCCACACTGGCAGCCTAGAGTGAGGTTATCCTTACTCTGGATCGAAGTCTAGAAGTATGCTATGGAGATTAGGAGTTGAAGCTGGATGGCGAGATGTATCACTTTACTATGTAGTGCCCCGTTGTGTCTGGGTTGGTGCAAGTCAAAAATCCTATGTAAGCAAGTTATAATAACTGCCAGTGTGGTAATGTGTCATTGTAAACTCTGATGATGTATGTATAAACCGATATAGCACTTTGTTTTAAAGATTATTCATTTATCTATTATATATTGTTCCGCCGCATGTGAGATTCTATTACTATTTCTGTTTCTTCTTCTATCTTCTTCTTCTTTGACCTTAACAGTTCGGTTTTCCGGCATTCAATTGTGCGGCATTTGATACAGTGGACGTATTGATGTCGACTTTCGGGCGTCGAAAAATAGGGTCGTTACAAAGTGGTATCAGAGCGTTTGATTAAGCGACAACCTTGGCTCTAATGGGGATTACTTATTAGAGATAGAGTCAGTAGTACTTTAGAATGAGTTTGAGTGTAATGATGGATATGAGCGAATATTTGTTAGTGAATATGAAAATTGTTTTATATTGTGTTGACTTATCGGTTAATTGTTTATAGATTCTGGTCGGTGTAGTTTGGCCAATTGTATCGATAGGGGTTTCTAAACTCTTAAACAAGATAAACTAACACAGTATTGTTTTAAGATAGGGTAAATGAAATAATTTTACCCAAACTATTTTTGTATATAAAAGAAAATAATCTTCGTAAATTATTATAGTATACGGTTGCTTGATTGCTAGGAAATGATAATATTAAAATTGTTATCATTAATTATAGAATAAGAAATTGAAATCATAACTCAAAAATTAAGAAATAAATTCACATACAAATGGAATTTCAGAATGTAAATTGTAAATGTGATTTATAATTTGAAAGAGAATTCCAGAGAATTATTTAGAAGAATTTGAAAGGATTTGAAAATTTTGAAATTTTAGTGAAAAGTTTAAATCTCTTTTGATTTTGAAAATGATTTTTAATGGTTTGGAAAAAATGTTTTGAAGGGATAAAAGCACTAAACTCTTTTCGATCACTGGAAAATAACTTCGGTGATGAATGCAGCATCATCGGTGTTTATTTTTGAGTTTCCAAGAGAGAAATTGCTGCCAAATTAATTAAAAATTAATGTTGTTTGGAAAACTGGTTTTGATTTTGGGAATTCAAAAGATAAATTGAATTGATTTCAAAAAATGGTTTTGAAATGTTAGAAAGACTCTGGAATCTGATAAAAATAGTTATGGAATAAAATTTACTAAGATGGAAAATAAATTGTGAATGAATTAATGAATTTACAATTGCAAGTAAATGAAAGTGAAATTGAATGTTGAAATTCATTTCGAATTTGTAAGTAAATTGAACTGGAATTGGAATTAAATTAGATTTGTTATAAACAAAGTGAAATGGAAAAAAATTATCAAGTTGGACCAAAACGAACTTTGGAATTAAAATTAGTAAGTGAAACGAATTAGAATGACAAATTTAATATGGTTTGAAATGAATTGAATTCAATAATTATAAATGAAAGGTAAATTGAATTCATATGGAATTGGAAATCCAATTTAAATATAAATAATTAAAAACCAAAGTGGTGAATTGAAAATAAATATAAGAAGTAAATATAGAATATTTCATTGTACTTAAGAAGAAATGGCAAAATTCTTAAGTAAATTTGGAATTGGGGAAATATTCCAAGTTAATAAGTGAATGAAGATTAAACTGTAAATTGTGAAATGGCGATTGTGAATAAGTGTGTTGAAATGAAAATAAATTGTGAAATCACGTAGGATGTACGTATATTATTTTATTCGCATGACAATTTGATCCAGAATTCGCGCATAGAATATCGAGATAGTTATATCGATCCGAGTTACGATTTTTCACTCGATTTTCAACGGCAAACCCTGGATATAGATTTTTGGTTGATTCTTGAAATCTCTATCATAGTTTACGGCTATGCAAGTAGAATGACAGTTTCTGATTAGAAAACCAGATCTGAGTCCGCAATGGGAAGTCGGGTGGCGATACTAGTTCGGAAGTGAAATTGTGTGATCAAGTGAGCGATCAGATTTGATATTGCATACGAATGATATAAGTACATCGTACGAATTTAAATGAAATAAATATTCAAACTTTTGTTACGAAATATGCAAAATGATATTTGAATGTTGTAATTGGATATTATGGCTAGTAGGATATACCGGTGTGTTACAGGAAAAAGATAAATTGGGATTTGATTTCGAAGATAATTTAACTGCTCGACAAAAAGGTTTGTAATTGAATTCCAGTATGAAATTTAATGATTTTCTTGTCTAGCCACTTGGCTTTTTGTTTTTTTTTTGGAATCTGGGGGCCCGTGGTGCCATTTTGTAGTCGTACCGAGCTAGCCGAGCAAGCTGGCGAAATTTTTCAAAAATTTAGGAAGTTAGAAAAATTTTGACCAAATTTTTAAAATTTAAAATTTAAATTTGAATTGTTAAGAAAACAATGTTGTTTGGAACTTATGCTTAAGGTTGGAAAGTTAGATGAAGTGATAATGGGTCTTTTAATAAAAAGATTTGTTTTGGCAAGTTAATAAAATTGTTTGGGTTTGGGAAAATTGTAAAGGGGTTAAGGATCATTCTTCTTAACTAGTAATTTCGGGGCAAAATTCTTTTAAGGGGGAATGAATGTGATGATCCGGAAATTTTAACATTTGAAATTGAAATATTTAATTGATTTTAATTATTTAGAAGTTATTTTAAACTTGAATTTCAATTTTAACTATGGATTTGACAATTAAATTATTGAATTTAATTTATTGAAGTTGGATAAAAATTTGAATCTTCAGTTTTAAGTTGATTAAAAATATTTTTAAGGCTTGAAAAATCTATAATGATAATACTGAAGATAAAAGAAGCTTCAGAATTGAATTGGGAAATGTTTTGTTCAGTTTTGAAATTATATCGTTTAAATCAATATTTAAAAATAGCCTTCCGAGGTACACTCTTGGAATTCGACGAAACCAGTTCCATTGGATCCATAATATTGTATTTTTATCAGATTTCAATTTTCGTAATGTTTGGAGTGATCGTTTGGCCGTACGATAGGAAAACGCGCTGAAATTTTATCGAAATTTAATTTAATAACGGGGTTCAAAAGCTTATCTTCTCCATACGATCAAATTTGGACTCGGAATCATTTCCATTATGTTCGAAATAGGGGTTTAACATTATAAATGCCTAGCAGCATGCCTCGATTGGAGATCGAGATTTTGAATTGCATTAATCAAGACGATTCAAATATGAATTTAAATTTTTAAAAAAGGTAAATAAATAATATTTTTTCATTTAAATGCTTTGTCAAAACCTTACATACACGTATAGAGATTTGGTACATGTGTTCTCCTTGTTTTACCACGTGTCTTCAATCTCAATTTCAAGCACGTTCTCTTTTCTTCAGTAACACAAGGTTGTGCTCCCTTATTCTTCAAATTTCAAAATCATGTTCATAAAAATAAATGGCCATAAGAAATAGCATACCATCTTCTTTTTCGTTGAAATAAAATCATTCCCCTCTCCCTAAATTGCAGACAAGAAAATCAAAATAGAAGTCAAGTTAAAAATGGCCGCGTCCACTTCTTCCCAACAAATTATATCGCGCCTCTTTCCGTTCGAACTACTCTTTCTATTCTGATTTGGATTCGAATCGAATCTGTGCCCTAAAATATAATTGAATTCACTCGATTCATCAAGCACCAGGCACACGTATATTTTGGGTAGGATATCGTGATGTTGACAAACTTGATGAAGCAATGAAGGGCGGAGTTCTCGTGGTGGAGACGCAGCAAAATTTCTGGAGCGGGGGAGATAAGGGGGTCGCGACTAGTAACGGCGAGGCGCGTTCGATTTTAGGGTTTTAGAGGCGTTCGTTTGGTCGGAGGTAGCAGGTGGCTCGCAGAGTTTTGGGTCAGAGCAGGCCGCATGCATGCTCGACGACACTGGCACAAGGGAGTGGCAGCGAGGTATCGTTTGGTTAATAATGTTTATGTGCACAGAAAATTATGTACAGTGAGGTATATATATATATATATATATATATGCAATTTATATATATATGTACAAAAAGGAAATATGTACATAGTTTAAAACATAAAGTTTTATTAGCCAGAGAATTTTTATGTAGAAAAGAAGTTTTAAAAATAATGGATTTGATTATTTACTTGTTTTATTAACCTATTTAACTATTTTTAGTTATTAAAGGATATTGTATTAAAGGAATGTTAGTTTAAAATTGAATTATTAGATAAATCAAATTTATTAGTTAAATTAATTATTAGTAAATTAAATGGTAATTAATTTGTTCGATCAATTCAAATTATTAATAAATTGTATAATATTTATACAAGGTCCAAAACCGTGGAGAAAACAAGCTAAATCAGATGGATTGCAACATAAAAGCAAAGTTGAGATCACACTCAATTGGAATTCCCAGTTTAATTTTAAATAGTTCAATTTTAAATTGTTTATTGTGTGCTTGGATGATAAATTATTATCAGTTATATTGAATTAGACCCTATGGCCGCATAATAGCGGATGATATTATATTAAACCCATATACCGCGATATTCCACCTCGAAGTGGAATTGATATTATATATGTATTTAGAGCGATTGATTTCCCGCATTATATAGCGGATGAGACCCTATGCGCCGCATAATAGCGGATGATTTTATATAAATCCCGTATACGCGATATTCCACCTCGAAGTAGAATTGGTATTTAATTGTTGTGCTAATGTCTGTGGATGCAGGGAAACAGGTTGGAGGGATCCAACTGGATTCCTTAAATATTTGAATTTGTTTCAATGATTGTGTGTTGATTATTTATAATCTGTTGTGATCATATTTGTGATTGAAATCGTTGAAGGCCATAGTTTAGTCAAAATATATTTTTGGTATCGTAGGATACCAGAAATAAATAAAATTGGATTTTGAAATTTAAGTAGAAAATCTATAGTGAAATCCTATTGAATAAAATTCCAAAATATGGGAAAAAGTTTAATAAATGGTTTTCGGGTAATATTATTCAATAGTTGAAGAATTTATTTAAATAGTTTGGAAGAAATAAAGGAATTTGTTTTTAAAGATAATAAATTTGGTGTTTGAATGAAAATTTATTCGGCATTTTAAAATAAATTTTGGGAAATCAATTTTGAAATCGATTTGGTGTTTGAAATAAATATTTGGGAAAACGGTTTGGAATTTGATTTGGTGTTGAAAGTAAATATTTGGAAATCGATTTGAGTATAGTATATCAATGGATATTTGAAAATTTAAATTCATAATGGGAATTTAAAAAGGAAAGAGAATTTTGTTTTAAAAATAAATATTGATTTATTTATTAAAGGGTGCAAAGAAATTTGCGGATTTGGAATATAAATTGAGATAAATCAAGAAGAATTTATTTATTGATTTAAATGGTCCATTTTGAAATGGAAGGTGTATTTTCCCTGGAAAGCCGAGTATGTTTAAAAGTAGCTTTCGAAATTAAAAGTTTTGAAGTTGGTTTTAAAAAGGATGTTTGTGGAGAAATTATTTCTTAAGTTGATTTTAAATCTTTAAAGTAAAAGATTTATTTAATTAGTTATAGAAGTGACCATTTAATGATTTAATTGATATTTGATTAGAAAATGGTTATTCAAATAATTACACTCTATCTAATAATTTTATTTTAAAATTATCTTGGGCTTAAAATTTATATGAGATATAGGTATAAAATTTTATAACTAATATTTTAAAATAAAGTGCTTTAAAATAGTTTTATTTTAAATACTTCTAACTATATTGTTTGGATAGGTAATTTAAATTATTTAAAAGTATTTGAACTTGGCAGATTTTCAGTGGAAATGAATAAATATTTGGAAATGTATTCCGCATAAGGAAAGTGATTTGAAATTTGTTTTCAAATGATTGAAATGTGAAAATTGATTTGAAATTTGTTTTCAAAGTATTGAAATGTGAAAATATACCTTGCGAAGATATTTTGGAAATGAATAGCTGAGAAAAATTATTTAAATCTTGGTGATTGTTATGAATATTGTTTGATAGTGATTATTGTAAATATTGATTGATAGTTAAATAACCGACTATCAATATTGTCCTCTGAATGGCGTTTTAATTTCGATGCGACCGGGGGTCGGGTTCCAAATGGATATTGGAAAACCACATCAAACCTTTATGATAGTGATGGATCTTCTGTTTAAAAGATCAAAGTGGAAGTTTATTGTGATTTGTTTGAAATCTGAATGAAACACTTATTTTTAAAATAAGCGCTCGTTATTCGAATTAGCCGGGAGAGGACTTTGAGTCATAAAACCCATTCCGAATAATGATACGATGAAATGGGATTGGATTTGAAGATGGTGTTGAAGACCGGGTATTTTCGAAAGCGAAAGGATTACATGTCGAATGTCTCTGCACCGGGTTGCGCCGGTATAGAGATTTTATCATCCTTTGTGATGGGGATTCCGGACGTGATTAGTAAATATTCATATTTGCAAGGGCTTCTTTGAAGTGCCTTTCGTTTCGTTCGATCCCGGAACGGACTTGTATGGATGTATGTCTGACGTTACACTTTGAGATGTAAAACTAGTTTCTATCAAATACATTTCTGTTGGTGGCAGAGAATTTATTCTCTTAGCTTAACACCTTTCTCTGAAACGTACGAGCTTAGAGGTTATGTAGTTGATGGTTACTAGTGATATATTTCTAATTTGGTATTGTGGCATACAAAGTGTTGCTGATCATTTGTTGATCGAAGCATGGCTTTCTGAAAAGTGTAGCTTTATGGACGTGATCTCGTCGGACCTCACAACCCGGAAAAGGTCAAAAACATGAAGGATGCGGCAAGATTATTTGGAGATAGCGCCCCTTGAGGGTATGTCATTTCCTTCGGGAAATGGTAGTATCATGGTATGGAGCCCAGATATTTTGCATATGTTGTTGCTGCAAATTTATTACTTTATGGCCGATGATCCTCGGATAAAGGTCGCAAACGACCGGGGGATGGCATATTCGTGTAGTAGTTACCTAGTTACAGAGGTAACCCAAACTTGTGTTGGCAGAGAGCTAGTTAAGTTCTCGGGCGTCCCTCCAGAGGCATACCCATGTGGGAATAGGAAATTCCTTAGCCTGACTATTTGTTGAAAATCCAATCTCCAATACGCGCCTTGTACGGTTTTAATTGTATAACCTGTCATTTACTTATGGTGGCCACCGCTATTTAGATGGTAGCTATAGTAGGCATACAATAATGGTTGTATGCTGGCTAAGATTAATATTATACTTTCGAAATGTTTTCCACAATATGCACTAATAATAATATTAAAAATATTTTGCGTACCAAGCATATTTGACTATCATAATGAGAAATCTCCTCCCATTCTACGTTTGAATTGTGTCTATGGCGGGAGGCCTTACGGTAGTTTCATTTTCCAAAAGCATAGCGGATTTCTTTTTATTTTCTTTGTGAAAATAACTATTTTTAAGATATCATACCAGTCCCATGACTGCCTAGAGTTTATTGTTCCATTTCTAGACTTTGTGCCCACAATTTTCCGTATGGGCAGCCTAGAGTCAGGTTATCATTATTCTGGATCGATGTTTAGAAGTATGATGTGGAGATCAGGAGTTGAAGCTGGATGGCGAGACGTATCACTTTACTATGTAGTGTCCATTGCGTTTGGGTTGGTGTAAGTCAAAAATCCTATGCAAGCAAGTTATAATAACTGCCAGTGTTGTAATGTGTCGTTGTAAATTCTGATGATGTATGTATAAACCAATATAGTTCTTTGTTTTAAAGATTATTCATTTATCTATTATATATTGTTCCGCTGCGAAATGTGAGATTCTATTATTGTTTCTATTTCTTCTTCTATCTTCTTCTTTAACCTTAACGGTTCGGTTTTCCGGCATTCGATTGTGCGGCATTTGATATAGTGGACGTATTGATGTCGACTTTCGGACGTCGAAAAATTGGATCGTTACATTACCCCACTGGCGCGGTTCCGTTACAGTTGATATCAGAGCTTTGGATTAGCGATAACCTTAGCTTTGTGGGGTTTGAATCAATTAGTTAGGGTAGAAATACCCTAGAATGAGTCATTGAGTGTGTGTGTATATATATATATATATGAGAGAGCGTATTTGTTAGTGTTATAAAGGGTTTTTGTATTGTGTTAATTTGTTCCGTTTAGTATTTATAAACTTTGGTCGGTGCATAGGACGCTATGACATCGATAAGGATTTCTAAACATTTAATAGGACAGACCGACACAATATTGTTTTGAAATATAGGTAAATGAAATAATTTTGCCTATTATGTATTTTGTATATAAAATAATAAATTTTATAAATGATATAGTTGGTTGTTATATATTTGTTTGTAAGTAATGAAGTTTTATAAATATTTATTGAAAAATAAGACTAATAGATAAAATGAATATAAATTGGAATTTGAGGACTTAATTTCTGGGATTTTGAAAATTTCTTTCAAATTTTTTGGAATATAATATTAATATTATTTGGAAGTATTTTTTGATATAAATATTTTAAGATGATTTGAAAGAAATGTTTTAAAAAGAAATTTTTAAAGGAAATAAGTTCCGTACTCTCCTCTCTGTCACTAGAAAATAATTTCGGTGATGAGTGCACACATCATCGACGTTCATTTTTGAGCTTCAAAGTGGGTAGACGGTTGTTGTTGTTTTACTACACCTAGTTTTGATAAACGAATCTTAATTTTGAATTGCTAAATATGATTTGATTTATAAATGACGAATATATAT
Organism: Allium cepa; assembly: GCA_030765085.1. Taxonomy (NCBI): domain Eukaryota; kingdom Viridiplantae; phylum Streptophyta; class Magnoliopsida; order Asparagales; family Amaryllidaceae; genus Allium; species Allium cepa. The sequence continues at coordinate 547,167,794 of CM060942.1, forward strand.
ATATATATATATATATATATATATAATTTTAAAATGATTTGGATATGAACCCAGAGTTTAGTTCTTAAATTTCTAATATTTAGTAGTTTTAAATTATTGAAATGAATAAAATCTTAATTATTTTAATAATTGGAAGTTTCTAGAATGAAGAAAAATATAAGCAATTAGATGCTAAGTGATTAATGGTACATATGAGAAATTAGAAACTTGTAAACTTAAGAATAATGAAAATTTAGAAGATGAATTATTGAACTTTGAAAAAAAAATGAACAATGATAACTTGTGTAACGTTCTATTGCATTCTAAAAGGACACATTCTAAAAGGACACACATATATATAACTTACCAAAATGTAAAAAGTTGTGATGTTCAATAGGATATGTAACCGAATATTTTACAAGTAAAACTTAGAAATAAAAGTGTTCAATGGAATTTCTTCTGTAAATAAGAATTATGGTAATTATAAATTGTTATAAACTTAGGTTAATAGTTTGAAATGTTACTAATCAAATGTAGTAGAAAGGTGAATAATGTAAGAAAGACGATTAGAAACTTAGGTTAACATTTTAAGCTATTTATGGTCAGATTGAATAGTAAAAAGTGAGTACTGTAAGTAAATAATCATTACTGAAATTAATGCTGAAGCCATTTATAATTAAAATGATTACTACATTAATCGAATGATTGTAACTTTAGAAAAAATTGAAATGATATAGAAATGGATTTAATATTCAATTACTATATGGAAGAATAAAGGTGAAAAAAGGAAATAATCTATTGATGGTGAATTAAATCGTAAAGAGATTTACAAATAAATAATCTAATAATTGGAATGGAAATAATTTATGTAAGCAAGGAATGCAAATTAATGAAGAGAAAAATGGAATTGTATAAATGAATGGAAATGAATCTTGAAAGTGGTAAATGTAAGGAAATTAAACAAACATTGTATGAACAAATGAAAATGAACAGTGAATAATGTGAAAAAGAAAGAGTAATAAGAATAAAACTTAAATAATATTTGAAATTATTGTTTGTTTGGCTTATGGGTTGGTTTGGAAAGGATACTTCTGACTGTATAAGAATGTGTAAATAATCTATTAAGTTTTATCTAAGACTGTTGAGTGTAGGATATACTTAGTAGTTTATTTATCATTTATATGATTGGAAGTTTTTAAACCCGAACAAACCTTTGTTTTGATTGCTATGGATGAATAAATGATTTCTTTGATTGTATGTGATGATTGTACGATTTGTTTAAAGTAATTGTTGTTATTTTGTGATGTTTTGTTTGTTATAAATTGAAACAACTTAAATATTTCTCTTTTATATAATTATTAACTCCTTTGGATTTATAAGTGAATTACAGGTTTATGGAAGCAATAACTACTGCTTTTGGTTTCATAAATTAACCATCGTTTGCCCGACGAATAGGTACGTTTTCGGATACAGTTTTCTAGCGTATTATATTGTTTTTCTCGTAGTTTGGGATATTTTATTTAAAAAATATGATACATATTGTTATTATTGATATTATTATTCTTTCAGACCTCTCTGTACAAAGGAGACTCTACCGAAATTTTATGTGAATTTTGGACTTTGAAAATTTTGTGAAACGTTCTCCAAACTTTTGGTAACTTTAATATAAAAGGATTTAATTATTATACATTGATATATTTTGTTTAAATTATCTAATTATGTAAATTATTTTTTTATAAATTTAATATTTTAAATAAGAGATATTGATTAATTAATTCCTTTTTTCCTTTTCGTGGACGAAATTTTTTGAGTGGGGAAGAGTGTGAAGACCCATAATTTTCGATAATTAAAAATAGTTAATTTAATAAAGTTTTATGATTTAATGTTAGAAGAAATAAAAATGTATGATTTAATAAGAAGAACACAACTGAAATGAAATGTAATAGTATTAATGTAAGGTGATTGATAACTGTTTTAAATGTAATTCTAATTAATTGAAATGATTAAAAAGTTATAATTGGTTATAGAGTGTAAATTTATGGCAATAATGTGTGTAATAATTGACAGTTGAATTTAAAAGAGAAATTGATAATTTAAATGTTGTATTGATTTAGTGAATTAGTAAGTAATAAATTGAAATTGAATATAATTAGTGTTGTGTCAATAACTATAACATTTATGGGTAGATAACAAACATACAAATGTGATTAAATATAGAAATGGTGACAATTGTTATCTGTTACCAACTTATTGAGCCAATTATAATTAAATGAAATTTATGTATCGTTAACATGAGTTAAGACAGTAACTGAAAATGTGAATGTCATTAATTGTACAGAAATGTTAATTATATTCATAAGACATTAATTGATTTAATAATAAGAGTGAAACCAAGATAAATGAGTTTAGTGGGACTTTAAATTATAATTAATGTGAAACTCGACAAAAATTCAATATAATTGAAATATTACAACTAGTATAGTAAAAGATGAAATTTGAGAATATTATGTAACAAAGTATAAACCAAGGTCAAATATAGACATAGGGGGCATTTCACTAGAAGGACGAACTTTGCAGTCCAATTAGTTTCTAGGACGTACATCCACATAAATTAATTTCAATGCCAAAGCCAGCAGAATAATTACTTTTAAGGACAAAGTCGCCGGTCCAATTACTTTCAAGGATATAATTTCATAGGTTTTTAGGCTTTAAAAGCTAATTATTTTGCATTTTGTTCTTAAAAATAATTATTTCATTTTTGTGTCCTAGAAACTAATTGCACTTGCTAAAGAGGCCCTTATGGCTAATTTCCACTATACATAGGGTAATGATTGATTGAATAAAAAGATTGAAGTTAAATTAAATCAATTTATTGGAATTAAATTATAATTAATTGGATCTAATTACAATTGAAATTAAACAATGTAATCAGTAAAATATTTAACACCGAATTGATATGTAAATTTGTTTTAAGTTATTGTAAATGTCCAAATGATCAAAAATGATGGAAATTGTTAGTTATTAATTTTGAAATAAAAAAGTGACTTAATCAATTGAATTATAATATATTTAATTAATGTGAAAATAGCCATTTTGGCAACTGTCTCAGATTTTGACGAAACCAGTTTCATCAGATCCGAAACAGTAAATTATTGTAAGATATCAAGTTTCGTAGCGATCGGACTTATCGTTTGATCGTACGGGCTCGAAACGCGTGGAAATCAATTTAATTAAATTCAATTGAAATCAATTTGAAATAAGCTGATTTTAAGCAAACTTCTTTATATGATGGAATTAGGACTTGAAATCTGTTCCATTGAATTTAGAATTGTCGAAAACATCTATTTTGATATATGGATGACCTGCTTTCGTTCCGGAAGCAGAACAGGCTTTTTGGGTCGTATTTGTCGTTTCAAATCAATTCGAGTATTATTCATTTCTTATTGGGCTTTGTTAGTATATATATTTCTATTCTAACCCTTCTATTTCTTATTCCAATATGTACATCAACTCTGTCTGCTCCTTTCTTCCAATGGCAGAAACAAAACTCCTATTGCAAACCCAATTCAATTTCCAATTCAAATCGAAAATCAAAATCCTTCAAACCATATCAAATTATATACCGAGTCGAAGCTCTCAACGAGCGCAATCTAGATCCGTAATTCGTTTCTCGATTTGAATAACCATTTTCCCAGAAATCAGTGATTTGTTCTCGACCGTCCATAGGCCATACCTCGTTTAACAGTGGATCGTCGATCTTTGGACGATCGAGGAGTGACCACGTGTGGAGGACGTCATGCTGTGTTCATTGGCACAGTTACATTGGGTCATTGACGTCTGGGATCGTCGTGATTTGGAGTTGAACTGGGCGCGGCGGCATCTCTGGGCTTGACAGCAGTTAGGCGTGGGAGGCTATAGAGGGGCGGTGGAGCACGAGCTTGGCAGTGGAGACCTCCGATTTGGTCTCAGGTGAGCGTGCCGGTGGAAAAAATCAAAAAGAGCGGCGGCGGCTGTAACCCTAGGTTACACGAGGATCTGGTGAGGAACGATGCAAAGGGTGACGTGGGTAGAGTACGTGACGTGTATCTTATTATTATTGTTGTTATTTTACTAATTCTAATTTAAATCGTGTAATGTTCTAATGTTAATAACTTTTGCGTACGAGGTCGGTTTTGTGTGATGTTTGTTCTGCTGGAATCGTATCGAAATTTTGGACAATTTGAAACTTGTTTAGATGAATGTGAGACTGTTCAAATTTGGGCCTTATTTTGGATTGCAAATCAATTTGAAAATAAAGGCGAGTGTTTTAACCCACTTACAACTACTAAATTTTCTTATATTCGTTCAACTAAACTAATGATGTGATTAGAAATTAATCGATTGATGTTTGGTATGTTTAAATTGTCATTCTAGTTAAATTTGACATTTATTGCATTTAATTACCGTTTAATTTAAAATTGAATTTAATTATCAATTTAATACCTGTTATTGATAATTAGTTATCTATTGATGTTTATTGATTGATTTGGTTGATGATTCTGATGGATGTTTGATTTTAAATATTGGATGACTGGATGTTATATTTTTATATTGATATAACACTATAAGTTTCCTATGGGTTGAAATGATACATACCCGATGGTCTATAGATTAGGAAAAATCATTATGGGTTGAAATGATAGAGTCGAGCGATTTTATGGATATTATTCTAATTTAGGATTGCAGGTTGAAACGATAGATACCTGTATAATTTTAAATTGTGGATTAAAATGATAAATATCCGTATCACTTGACCATAGGATAGAAGATTATATACGAACAACGGATTGGTTAAATTAAAAGATCTTTAAAATCTTTAAACCTTGAATGTAATTAACTAGTATTTTGAAATAGAAAGTGATTTCTATAAATTGAATTATGTTTGAAAATCCAAGCGTTAATGTTGAAACCTGAATTGATTTAATGAATTGTTCAAAGGATTTAAATTATAATATCAAAGTTGAATTGTCAAATATAAATGATTTTTATCGAAAATGAGTTATTGAAATGTTTGAATATAATTTTAAATCTATTTAAACTAATTTAAACTATTTTAATTCATTTTAATATATTATAACATATTTAATCCAATTTAATCTATTTACCTATTTCAAAATAATTTAATGTATTTAATCCATTTTAAATCTATTTAATATAATTTAAATCTATTTAAAATATATTTAATCTATTTCAAATCTATTTGATATAATTTAAATCCATCTAATCTATTTTAAATTTATTTAATATAATATAATTTAAATTTATTTAATCTATTTTGAAACTATTTTAAATCGTTTAAACTATTTTAGTGTATTTTAACTATTTTTAAAACCTATTGAAACTATTTATAACTATCTGAACTATTTCCATTAAATTTTAGACTATAATTAAATCCTTGATGATGATACGACCTAAGTTGGGATTGGAAAATCGATATTTTTTTGTGAAATGACATATTCGAGTAGATATGATGAATTTGGAACAAGGATTTGTTTAACCTATCTTATCGACATTTTCAAAAGTGAAGATGATTTTGGGAAGTGAATATGATTTCGAAAGTGATATGGTTTGAACTCAAATATGATATTTTGATATTAATTATGATTTGACTTTTTGAAATGTAAAAGAACCATCCAATGTGAAATAAGCGTTTGGTTGTTAAAAAGACCGGAATCAGATATTGTCATACTCTCTGCCAATACCGAATATGTAGGTGTTGAAGATTTTAGAAATGAAGTAGGATAGTCTATTTATATGATTCTGTATGAGGTGTTTACGTGACCCTGACTCCCGTGAGTCGGCTTAAATGTGACTAAAACATGAGATATACCGGGCTAGGTGAGGTCGCACCTCCGATCGGGCACATTTCTCAATACCATACTATTACTTTGTGATTGATTTAGTGGCCATCCTTCGATTTTTATTATGGAAGTGTGTCCTAGGTGGGTGGTAGTAGCTGTTATGCGTTACCACCAGTCCGGGAGAGAAATTGGTATATCTAGCCTGGCATTGCCTCGAGTGTCGTGTTCACATGCCCTATCGTGCCTTCAACGAGTTTGTTTTGTACCATACCTATGGGGTGCCCTCTGGGTAAACCTCACAGAGGAGCTTACGGTACTATATAGACTGTGGGAATATATAAAATGTGTTTAGGGGGATATGGGCAACGTCTTAACGCTGTTTAAATACTTTACTTTACTGTGACACTATTATAATAGCGATTGTACTACATAGTAGATAGTTTAATGGATCTTTAGGAGATGGAAATCTCGAACATCTCTTAAGTTATTGCACTCATGTTGACACTGGATAGGAGATGTCAAATCCCGTAAACATCTCCGACGTTGTTGCACTTATATTTATTTAATGTTGATTTAACTTACATAAGATATTTTAGTTCTGACTCGAGTGTTTTGTCTTTTCAATTCGCTCGGCTCAGCCTGAGCTTTTCAGTTTATCGAGGACTACTTTCTAGAGGAAAAAGACAAAGATTTTGTATTATTATTATTTACTGTATTTATTCCACTACATCATGTTGTTCCGCTGCATTTATTTATTATTTATTCTTGTTTTATGTAACTCTAATCTGTATTATAAAAGTATAATCAATGTCATTTGTAAACAGCTTCATGATTTAATTATTATATGTTGTCATTTCGCTGTGAGATTCTTTATTTGTTTTCTTTCTTTCTATGCTTTTTCTTATTTACCCCATAACAATCCGCCCTTTTGAATAGTTTGAGTCTTGCATGTATGGTTTATCGTCGATTTAAACCATCCAAAAAGGCAGGTCATTACAACCACCTACACAATGATCCCCTGATAATCACAGCTCAGATTGGACTGTCTATAATATCCAAAATTCTTATGGATATTGGTAGCGCGGTCAATGTCATTTTTAAGCATGCCTTTGATCAGATGGGTATCCCTGAAGACAAACTAGAGCCCAGCATGGAACCAATATTTGGGTTCAACAACAAAGGATCGACCCCAGTGGGACAAATAATATTGTTGGTCAGATGGGAGTGCCACCATTTTGTCGAACTTTCGAAACTCTCTTCGCGATCATTAACCAGCCATCCTATTACAACATTTTCTTCAACAGACCTTCATTTGATGAGATAGATGCTTTTGTCTCACCGAAATATTTGATGGTGAAATTATTAACCAAGCGAGACTAGGGAACTGTCCACGGAGAGCAATTCAGCTCTCACGAAATGTATTTTTCTACAATTAATCAATATAAAAGGGAGTCGTCTGCTTACTTTGATTCTACTTTTTTTCAGCCTTCGGATGATGGATTTTTACATCCAACATTCGAAGTAAAGATTAGATCCAATAAGACTAACAAAAGTATGTATGAAAGTTACATTTCCCCTGGAAGCAAAAGGAAGAGGGTCGATGCTAATTCTATAGAAGAATACGAAATCATCATGGAATTTGATTGTTGTAGGGAAGCAAAAAGAATAAAACTCATAGAAGATCTTAAAGAGGCATGCATAGACCCTGATGATTCCACTAAAGTAGTCAAAGTGTGAAAGGAACTGGATGGCAACTTGAAGGACTTAATCCAATATCTTAAAACCAATAAAGATGTATTTTCTTGATGTCATTCAGATATGGTGGGAATTAATCCATCGGTTATATGTCATGGGCTAAACATCAATCTAGAAGCAACCCCCACTAGAAAAAAGTGACAACTGGATAAAGTACGAATTGACGCCTTAAAAGAGGAAGTTAAAAGGCTCCTTGAAAATGGATTTATTCAGGATATCTATTGCCCAAAATGGCTAACAAACCCAATATTAGTAAAGAAGTCAAACGGTAAATGGAGGACTTGCGTTGATTATACTTCTTAAACAAAGCCTGTCCGAAAGATTGTTTTACATTGCCACAGATTAATCAATTGGTTGATGCAACTAGTGGGCACAGATTGTTATCTCTCATGGATGCATACTCAGGATATAATCAAATACCCATGTTCAAACCAGATGAAGAACGCAAAAATTTCATTATTGATTGGGGAATCTACTGTTACAAAGCAATGCCTTTTGGATTAAAGAATGCAGGGGCTACATATCAAAGGTCAATCATTAGGATGTTTAAAGAATAGATTGGTCGAGATATGGAGGTTTATGTTGACGACATGCTAGGGATGTCTTATAAGGCTAAAAAGTCACCTTAAAGATCTGGAGAAATGTTCGTAATATTATGGAAATATCAAATGAAACTAAATCCTTAGAAATGCTCTTTCGGAGTCCATTGAGAGAAGTTTTTGGCTTATCTTGTGAGTGCTTAAGGGATTAAAGCTAGCAAAGACCAGATTCAAGCTATCAAGGATATGGCTGAACCCAAAACTGGTAAAAAGGTAATAAGTTTAAATGGAAGGATAGCCGCTCTAAGCAGATTCATTTCCAAGGCGACTGATAAATGTATCCTCTATTTTGATGTAATTAAAAAGAAGAATAACTTTAAATAAGGAAAAGATTGTAAGAAAGCTTTTCAAGTGTTGAAAAATCATTTAGAAAATCCACCAATACTATCTAGTCCCCAAAATGTTAAAATCTTATACCTATACATGGCAGTCTTAGAACATGCAGTAAGTTCAGTTTTGATCAGAGAAGGAGGTGGGATTCAACTTCCTGTTTATTACATAAGCAGGTGATTAAAGGACAAAGAGGTTTGGCACCCAGTAATAGAAAAATTAGCTTATTGCTTGATACTCACAGCGTGAAAACTTAGAGCATAATTTCAAGCACATCCAATTAGGATATTGACCAATTTTCCCCTCAAACAAGTTTTCAGTAAGCCAGGAACTTCAGGTAGGCTGGTAAAATGGGGAATTGAGCTTAGTCAGTATGACATCGAGTTTCATCCACAAGCAACTATCAAAGGGCAAGCTATGGTGGATTTTATTAATGAGTGTACCAACTTCATTAAGGAACAATCAGAAAAGGAAAGGGATAAAAAACCTATGTGGCAGTTATTCGTCGATGGTGCATCAAATGAACAATGGGCTGGTGCGGGGTATGTCATAATAACACCAAACGGGCACCGCCTACACTATGCTATGAAGATAGGATTTCCCACAACAAACAATGTAGCCGAATATGAATTAATGGTAGTAGGGTTGACTTTCGCATTGGAGCTAAAAATCCGACGGATTCAAAATTTTGCGATTCTAAACTAATGGTAAATCAACTGAAGCAAGTATATCAGACTAAAGATGCCAAGCTATCTTTATTTGTAAAGAAGATACTGAAGATGCTTACTTTTTTTGAAGATTTTTCTATACATCAAGTTCCACGAGGAGAAAACTCACAGTTGGACTCATAAGCAAAGTTGGCAAGTTCAAGGGGAGCCCCTGAACTCCGGTTGTGCCAGTAGGATATCAAGCAAATCCAAGTATTGAATAGGGGACATTTGGACAAGGAAAGGAACCGTTGGTGCTAACTAGATCCCAAGCCATGGCACGAGAAGGGAAGAAATAGAAATAGATAAGGAAATCCAAAATGAGAGAATCAACCAACCAAGGATAGAAGACTATTATAATAACACTTGGATGTCGCCTATTGTCGAGTATCTTTCTAAAGAGATATTGCCATCTGATAAAGGGAAAGCTAGGAAAATCAGTCGAAAAGCTCCAACTTTCACAATAGTGGACGGAATCCTTCACAACCATATTTAAGATGTGTAAGCTTGGAAGATGGGATGAAATTGGTTGTGGAAGCGCATGAAGGATTCCATGGAGACCACTCTAACGGGACAAAGTTGGTAAAAAAAAGATAGTAAGATTGGGTTTTTATTGGCCTCGTATAGTAAGTCAAGATATTAAGTATGCAAGGAGATGCAAGAAATTCCAGAAATACTCGAAGATTCCCCGATTTCCATCAAGTCAATTAACCCTGATTTCAAGTCCATGGTCCTTTGATATATGAGGAATTGACTTAATCGGCCCATTGCCAATTTCTAAAGGGGAACAAAATATGTTGTAGTCGCTATAGACTACTTTACTAAGTGGGTCGAAGCAGAGCCACTCCGTAAGATCACTTCTGGGAAAGTGCTCGGATTTTTCATAAAAAACAATAAAAGCAGATTTGGAATTCCCCATAAGGTTATCTCAGATAATGCAACGCAGTTTGAAAGTGAAGAATTTTCTCGGTTTTGTCATAAGAATGGGATTACCATAAGTTTTTCCTCCATGGCACATCCAAAGGAAAGTGGAACCGTGAAGATGCAAATAAGACTATAAAGACTATTCTGAAAAAGTGATTATACAAAGCTAAAGGGAATTGGGCAGAAGAGTTGCCACTTGTACCGTGGGCTTATCGAACATCTACTCATTAACAAATGTGTGTGATGTGATGTTTCTATTTGAATTGAAATACGCTCACATCAAAGGATCACATATGCATTTGATTTAAACCATGAGCTAAAGAAACAATCACTGGATTTAATACATGAGTTGAGAGATAAAGCCGCAATTCGAACAACAGAATATCGAAGAAGAATTTTGAAATATTACAATTCAAAAGTAAAAACAAGATCATTTCAAGAAGGAGATCTAGTACTCCGAAGGGTAATGGCAAACACAAGAAATCCTTCTAACGGACCGTTAGGACCAAACTGGGAAGGTCCTCTAATCGTATGCAAAGTAATTTCATTAGGAGCTTACATGTTATACCGACCAGATGACAATATGGTTCCTAGAACATGGAACACAAAACATTTGACACCATATTTTTCTACAATGAATGAATAAAGCATCTCTTTATTCAAAAGAAAATCTATATTGTCGGGAATAGAGTTCCCCTTGCATTTGGACACTACTTTTAACAGTCAAAGCCTTTGTCCACGCCGAGTTGGCCAGGGCAAAGTGCCTCCTGGAGGGAGGTTAGAGTAAGCCTTTATCCTTGCCACATTATAGCCAAGTGAAAGCATCAACAACCATTGGTCGTGCCACTCTATGGCCAGGTCAGGGCACCTCCTAGAGAGAGGTTAAAATAAGCCTTTATTCACGCCATGCTATAGCTAGGTTAAAGTATCGACAAGCCCTTGCTCACGCCATGCTATGGCTAGATCAAGGCGTCTCCTTGTGGGAGGTTAGAGTAAGCCTTTATGCGCACCATGCTATGGCCAGGTTAAAGCATCGACAAGCCCTTGGCCGCGCCACGCTATGGCCAAGCATCGAAAAGCCCTTGGTCGCGCCACGCTATGGCCAGATCTAGGCGTCTCCTGAAGGAAGGTTGGGTAAGTCCTTAGGTCTTACTTAAGATAAGTTAACCAAGCGCACCAGATTAAAATAGACTACGATGTCCAAGCCTGAGAAGCGGCATATCAAATAACGGACTAAGACGTCCAAGTCCAAGAAGCGGCATCTCAAACAACATACTAAGACATCTAAGCCCGAGAAGCGACACATCAAATGATGGACTAAGACGTCCGAGCCCGAGAAGCGGCATGTCAAATGACGAACTAAAACGTCCAAGATCGAGAACCAACAAGTCAAACAACAACTACATACAAGGCCTAAAGGGTTTCCACATGTCAAAAGAGATAAAACCCAAAGAGCGGAACAAAATAGAAGGCTTAAATGAGAATCTGAGCCTCTAACTAATCATCAAAGAAGAGTTTCTAAAGTTCACTTATTTATACCTGAATCTTTGTTTCGAGTCTCTACCTGATCTTCATCATAGCCGAATCTGGGTTTTGGGACTGTTATTACTTATCGGACTTCACTTATTAATTCCCTAATCTAGGCTTAAGATTTCTATTATGAAGATAAACATTATGGATTTATGATTACTCACCACTAATACCCGAATCTTGGTTTAAGAATTTTATTATGAAGACCACTCCTGATTATCAGTTATTAAAACCCAAATCTGGGCTCCAGTCGTCTTACTATTAACTTTTGAATTTCACTTATTGATGCCCGCATCTGGGTTTTGGATTTCTGAACTTTCTAATACCTTGATTTGAGTTTCATATCTTCCACCATCAGTTCTGGATTTCATCTATTAATTTCCAAATCTAGGTTTCAAAGTAGTTGATATTGAGATTATAAGGATGGCTAAGACTTCAATCAAAACTTTGAGTAAGATGTCTTAATACCCAAATCGGGGTCATTGGTTTGCTACTATGAACAACATTTACCAACATTTGAATCTTGGCCCCTGGATCATTCTTATCTCCAAGAGGAGTTTCTAAGTGCCTATTACTTATCCTTAATTAAGGATTTATGGATTACAATAACTTATTTTCAAATGAGAGCTCATGACATTGTATTCCAAACATTTATTTCCCCCAACTGAATATTCTTAGACTTAAATTATAATACGCCTAGGTTTCTATTAATCTCGTGGAGTTCAACCATGAATTTCATTTTTAGCTACAAAATTTGAATTGTGGGACTTATAATATTGTCAAATAAAAGTCAATTGTGGATATCATATCCTTTATTAACTCAAGGTTATGGCTCGTTCATCTTTTGGGTTTATAAGCGCTGCTACATTGAAATGTTTTTCCAAATCACAAAGCATATATTTAAATTAGTAATGGGCTAACGAGGGAAAATGTTTCATGCTTTGATTATGCAGGAAAATAAGGTTATAAAGGACGAAGTGATTTTGTATTTTTTTTTCCTAAAGAACAAAAGCATCTTTCATACGGGGAGGGGAGAGGGGGCCAAAATATTAACCATAAAATCCACTTAAAAATAAAGGAATGAAAGAAGACTAATGAAAGTGCAAGGCTCTGCTAAAATTGAGGATATGAGTTTCGTCAAAGTTCAAGGAAGGGTGTTTCGAAGGCATTGAGATGGCTTTTGAAGGAGTCGCAAGCACCGGGTGTCATCCCAAATGATTAACTGTATAAAAGCTTTTGAAAAGATGGGAAAAGAAGGCAAGGATACCCTTCCGCCTCATAAAAACCTTTCGATGCAGATGAATTCACATATATAAGAGAAGCAAGAATGGGTTCGAAACCCCTTTCGAAGGTGTTAAACGAAAGGCTTATGCAATGAAATAATTTCTTCAAAATAGAAGGTTTCATCATTGTCAAGTTACCACTTGACAAATTGATTGCGGTACACCTTTCACAACAAAGTACAACCCTTTCGAAACGGTTAAACCATTCGAAAGCATGGTGAAAATCCTACATGAAGGCTAAAGTACATCAACTCAAAGCGGAAAGCACATATACCACCCTTTTGACAAAGTCAAAAATAGTTCAATAGAAAACAAAGAAAAGAGGCACTTAGACCTTAAAGGCAACGAAAGGTTAGCAAAAAGTTATCAAGGAGATCCATTCGACTTAGTCGAAAGGTCTGGAATGAGAAGATAGGAAGCATAGGATGGAAGAAAGATCTTTCAACCTCTTCGAAGGTATGAGCGCGAAAAGGATGGATAAAGATCTTTTAACCTCGTCGAAAGGATGAAGGCGGAAGGGGGCCGATCTGCATCTATAAATACGACCCCAAGGGTCCGATTTTGGGAACTGTATTTTGGAATCCAAAACTCGCTCTTTTGTTTCTTAGTAAAATCAAGTCTTTATAACCCTAAATTGATTGGGAAAAGAGCTCTCTTGCTTGTAACTCTATTTGTGTTAATGTTGAAAAGAGGAATCACGTGGATACAATGAAGATTTTGATCAAGAGGGAGATCATTTCGATCATTAGCTAGTATAATGATAAATTGCATATGCTAGCTTATCTTCTTAATTTCTTTTGTCTGATGCGATGCCGTGGGATCAACTTGGATAATATGCATATGAAACACATTATCATTATGTTTAATAATTCATAACGATAAATAAAGATGGTGATGATGTTTCGTTCATAATAATTTCATAGAACTTATGGTTATCCAAGATGATTTTCCATTGCATAGATCAAATTGAGCTTTTGCATTGTATATTAGATCTGCTTCGAAAAAGCAAGACCCCTTTGGGATGTCTCGAAGGAGGTTTAACTTATAAATGACAAGCAATGTCATATGGATAAATTCCTTTGAAAGGTATATCTACAATGCAATATATACAACAATTTTGAAGGAGTCCATCCTATAAAGCGTAAACAATGACGTTGAAAGCACACATTACTCGTTAAAAGCAAAACGGACCTTTCGACACAGTCGAAAGGAACGAATTCCTGATATAAATTACACCATTCGAATCACTCAGGAATGAGGTTTCGAAGTAGGTGCTTTTCCCTTTACCTTCATTTTAATAAGGTTGATTGGATCTATCAATTATCTCCAATGTTTTCATAAGTTCACTCTCTAAAAGCAACTTGTCCAAGTCAACTCAATCGAAAGGGGTTTCAAAGGGACTAATCACTTCTAAAAGTTTCCTTTTTACTATAAACAATACTTCTTATTTACTACATAGCTTTGGAAGTTTTGACAAGTTTTTTGGTTAACAACTAGTAATATTGAATATGATCACCCCTCTATTAATGGACCTCAAAACATACAAATGAGAGATAATATCGACTGTAGATAGGGATGATCATACCCTAATTGGGAGCGACCCACTTAGCCCTGCTACGTCTCTCATGTTTTAGTCATTTCCAACCGATGAGGCTTGAGGTTACGTTTCACCTTTTATATAGCACTTCCCACTTGAAATGCCAATTGCCCTTCAGGCAGCAATGCAATGCCAACATTCATCCATACAAATTGTTTGAATATGAATAAATCAAAGGCACCATTTCTACTACATCCATTTTAGAATCACCCTCAAGATTAATAGCAAGTAGCCTTTGCACTTCAAAGAGCTCCATCTTCAATTCTATCATCTTCAAGTTATCTTCACTTCGAAACACTTGAGCTGGATCAATGTGGTTTTCGGATAATATATCTGATCCCAGTCTCTTCGAAACAACATTCAATAGTTTTCGATAAACTCAAACTAGTTCTTTAAGAAATAAACAATTAAAGATAAGAGTAGAGGTCACCTCCTAAACGTCAGTGAATGGATTTCCTTACCATTTATCCTAGGAAAGGGAAATGATATTTATACGCACAATACAACATCATCGGAGATGAATGTGCCATATAAAGTCCAGTCTCTCTCAAGTCCAGTTTCGATCTCAAACTAACTTACTTTACTTAATAGACCGGAAGAGAGAGAGAGAGAGAGAGGGAGAGGGGGGAGGGATAGATCATCGATGGAGCTACTAGTTGGAAAGGACGAGACCACCTTTCATACATTTCTATTGGTCAAGACATTCGAATAGCGAATGAAAGACTAATAAAGTGTGGACTTCTTCTATATACTTAAAAAACTATCCTAGAGACTGGGATGCCTCTCTCTATGACTAGAATCTTAGCAGAGTTCGAGTGTCTTAGTGCTAGTACCTAGTCTAAAAGCAACTTGTGCCCGTCCGTTTGGCCGACTTGAAAATAAGCACATGGCTCGTCGGGTTTTCTTCGAAGAAAACACTCCCATCCTGTCGTTGCATTCCATCTCCATCTATTAGATGATAGATCATCAGAGGGAAATATCACTATGCGACTAATGGGAAAGTCTAGAGAAAGGTTGAGTGACTAATGGTAGTAGGCGCCAGTATATTAATTTAGGAGGTGATCAACAGGAAGAGGAATTGAGGTGCATAGCCTCGCACTGTAGGATAAGTAAACGCTGCAAGTGGTCAGAAAGTAGGACCAATCCAAACCTTTCTTTTGGGAGGAAAGAGTAGAGAGAGATAACTTACATGTTTCTCCTAGATATTTCCAAATTTACGTTTTGGATCCAAATTCGATAGTCGATAATTTAACCATCGAATAAACAAACATAATCAGGAATTTATTTCAAAAAGAAAACTAACATCGGTTAAACACACAAGAAACCACTAGCCTCTTTAGTAAATCTTTTCATCGATTAAAATCACTTTGTAAATTACTTGTATAAAAATACTTTTACAAGGATATATCCACCAATCCCTATATTTTCAATACTTAGAAAATACTTATCTGAACGATATAAGTAAAATTCCATTTTTATATAATTCTAAAATCATTTATATATCCCTTTATAATCTCTAAACCCACTTATAAACTTATTTATAAATCTCTAGAAATCATTTATAAACATCTCTAAATCATTTATAGATCATTTCGAACTCTTTATAAATCCATAAACTAATTACAAAACCTCTCTTATAAATCTATAAACCCATTTATAAAATTCGTTTATAAATATCTAACCATTTATATAACTCCTTTTGCCTTATAAATAATCTTCCTTTAAGCCTTTAAACCATTTTATAAAACTCCTCTTACAAAACCCAAGTCCATTTATAAAACTCTACTTATAAGCTTCAAAAAACATTGTAAATAAATAAAAATCATTTACTTCAAAACATTATTATATAAAAGTAATTATTAACAATAAACATTATAAATAAATATTATTAACTTCAGAACCTCTTTAATATTTAGTAATTTTCAAAACATGATTAAATAAACAACAATAATAAATCTTTACCAATTCTACAAATAGTAATAATTTATTTCCAAATCACTATTAATAAATCCTTATTATTGATTCAAGCCATATTAATTATTTAAATAGTTAGCTCTTCAAGAAATATAAATATTGGTAAATAGCCTTAAAACAATATTAATTATAAACAAATAATCTTTAAAACAATATATAAACAAATAATCTTTAAAACAATATTAAATATAAATAAATGGGGTTTTTAGGCTAAAGGAAAAAGTTAGAAATTTTTTTTGTTTCAGGGACAAGAAGTTTGTTTTTTGGGCTGAAGGACACTTTTTAGTGTAAATCATAGAATGATAGTTGTAACTATCATTTTCAGTTTACACTAAAAAGTGTCCTTCAGGCTAAAAAACAAACTTGTTGTACCTTAGACTAAATTTTTTTGCAACTTCTTCCTTGTGTCTATTTACCTGTAAATAAATAATCTTTAAAAAAAATATAAAATATAATAAATAACTTAGAAAAGGTAGATAAAAAGTTTGAAGTAAAATAGAAGTTAAATCCTTTAAAACCAAATATTTTCAAAACCCAATTTCAGATTTAAAATCATTTCTTGTCTCAAAAACTAATTTCAACTCAAATGATAATTTATTCCATTTTTAAATACTAATTTGAGGCCAATAGCTACCCAACATTTTATCAACATCGATACTTATTTCTATCACTACAGGGTCTTAAGTTTTGAAAATAACAATGTCATAACCACTAATGTCCACAAATCAGGTTTCATATTCAATAATCATATAACGGGAATATTATTGAAAACAATTCAACAATGGCAAGGAAATCGTTGGATCCCTCCAACCTGTCCCCTGCATCACAAACAATATATAATCATATATTATAGGTCATCTGCTACTAGACAGGTGTGTGTAAGGTCATCCGCTTTTGGCGAGGGAATAAAACCAAACCAACTGATAAACGGTAAATCATCCAAACACTGAATTAACATTTTTTATGAACTGTACAATATTATTGGTTAACCAAAATGGTGTGTTTAACTCACCGAAATTCCTGTTGTCGCCAAGGCGTTCTAGATTCCGTCTAAGTTAGCTAAAATCCCTACAAGCTCCAATTGTCACCAATCTAATTTCATTGCAGGGTATTCGCTTCGATGAATTCAATACGATAAACTGCGATTGCTTTGGACTTAAAACGAGCAAGTTATCGCGTTTACAACATTTACTAATTTGATACTATAATTACATTACTAATCAATCGTTAACAAATATATTAACCTTTTTAAATAAATAGACTCGCCCCTAATTCTCCTTCTCCCTCTCTCATCGTTCCAGACCGCGAAACATCCACTATAGCCGTTGTTATCCTGTCTTTTGGCAATGCGTTATACCAAAAGATCGATCAAAAGCCAAAGATTAGCTATGCATTATTTAACCATGGATATCAATGGATTTTTTCCGAGCTCGGATCAGGCTACAATTGATAGAATACGGCAAGAAAAGTCATGAAAAGCAGCACTCCAAGTTTCGAGTCAATCCGAGGTCGCATGTGTCAACTCCACCACACCACGACCTAACTTCCTCATAGGTCACTCAGGACCTAAGACTTAAGACCTAAGACCTAAGACCTAAGACCTAACGACCTAAGACCTAATACCTAACGACCTAACGACCTAAGACCTAAGAATTAAGACCTAAGACCTAACGACCTAAGACCTAACGACCTAAGACCTAACGATTTAAGACCTAAGACCTAACGACCTAACGACCTAACGACCTAAGACCTAGGACCTAAGACCTAACGACCTAAGACCTAACGACCTAAGACCTAAGACCTAAGACCTAACGACCTAAGACCTAAGACCTAACGACCTAAGACCTAACGACCTAAGACTTAAGACCTAATGACCTAAAACTTAACGACCTAAGACCTAACAACCTAACGATCTAACGACCTAATGTTCTCCTATAAATACCCCAGCTATTCCACATTAAAGGGAGGACTTTTTTCCCGGGACTTTCCTGGACTTTGAAGCTCGGAGACTCTGCTGCTCTCACGACTTCAACAACACTTCAACTACCAACAACACTTCAAAGAGCCGAGAGAAGCGATCAAATACATTCAACATGAATCCAGAAAACAATTCATCATCAAAGTTCTAACTGTTTGTTGTATTGGTGTTGAATATGAAGGATGATTGTAAAACTTGTAATGAAATCGGTGATAGAAAAGAATAAGTGGACGTAGGCTTGATTTTGAGCCGAACCACTATAAAAACCATCATCTCTTTATTATTTCCTGCTATTTTCTTCTTATTTTCAGTTCCCGTACTAACGGGTGGTGCTTTCACTTGATTACTACTTACACCGGGGTGTTAGCGTAACTTTTCAACGTTAACATTTTGGTGCTTTCACTGAGAATTGAACTCAGGAGCGTTTTCATCATTGCTTCGCAAAGATTTGTCGAAAGAATCTCCTTAAGAACCAGGAGTCTATCCGAGATTATGGCTCCTGGAAGGAAAACAAGTAGAAGACAGAGACCAGAAAGAAGTCAGCACGAAGGGAGCCAAGGGGCTTCCTCAGGAGAGAACCAGGCTTCAGCCTTTATCACCAGGGATGAGATGGAGGCAATGATGAAGAGATAGGAGGAGATGATCCAGAATTTGTTTCAGCAAATTAGACAACTTGGAGCGCAAAATCAAGGAACAACTGGAGTTCAGAGTGGAGCAGGACCATCTGACGCAACACCAAGATTAGGGGGCACTCATCTAAAGCACGCAGACCCATTACCGAGAAGAACATCGGGTGTATTTGAGCAACATGGCATTGGCAGAGGAATAAACACTCAACCAGGAGGGCATATTCCTAAAAGCTCTAATGGACTCGAGGGCCAGGTTGAAGGCAATGAACGAGGACTATATCTTGGAGACAATGACAGATTGACAGAAATGGTCAGGCGAGCCATGAGGGGTGGTCTAGTGAGTAGAGATCTTGAAGATGTAAACAGAAGTCCCTTTTCTTCCGCGATTAGGACAGCTAGGAACCCACCAGAGTTCAAGTTACCATCGGTGAAGATGTACGATGGAAGGACGGACCCCGCGGTCCATTTGACAAGGTATATGAGGCATACGGAAGTGCTGGGGGAATCACATGAAGTCATGGCTCGGTGCTTTCTATTGTATCTGACAGATATTGCAGCACTATAGTTTAGGCAGCTGGAAAGAAACTCCATAGGAGCGTGGGTTGATTTAGCCGAGAAGTTCATGAGGCAATTTAGGGTTCACATATCAAGACCCAAGAATGTGATGAGTTTGGCAACTTTAAAGCAGAGAGGTGGGGAGTCTTTGAGGAGTTTTTTAACATGATTCAATGCGGCAGCGACATCGGTGGATCGACCAGATCCATCCATGGTTATGATGGCAGCTGTTTTTGGAATAGCTGATGGTACAGAGTTCAAAAATTCATTAGCTAAGGATCCACCTATGGATCTAGGAGAATTCTATCATGAGGCCGAAAAGTTTTTACCATTGGAAGATGCTAGTGCAGAAAGGGATGAAGGAATCGATGTTTACGCTATCAAGGGTGGAAATCCTCCTGAGAAAGGTGTAGAATATAGCAAAGGTAAACGAAAGGCCGAGGATAACAACGATAGATCAGTACGACCACGAAGAGAACCAAGATTCACCTCATACACAGAGTTGAATGGGACTTTGGAGAGGATCTACCAAGACACCAAGGGACAGGTTCCTTATCGAAAGCCGATAAGGAAAGATCCAACTAACAACGAGAGAAAGTCGGACAAGTATTGCTCATTTCACGAGTTGAATGGTCATAGCACAAATGACTGTAGACACTTAAAAGATGAAGTTGAGGGGTACATCCGGGATGGTTTGCTATCACAGTATGTCAAAAGGAAGATCACAACAGTGGAATAAGAACGACCACCACCTGCACCAACTGAAGACGGCTCAAGATCCAGGCGTCAGCTTATTATCAATTGATTGAGATTATGACGAATGAGTGGAAAACTCTACATCGACACAACTAGGTTGTTCACACATGTACGGGACCGCGAACGATCCCAAGGCATGCTCTGATACAACTATAAATCGTATCGATGTAGGCGTTTGCACTCGGACGTAACTACTTTTCTTTTGTGTTTTACTTCTGATGTTTGGATTTGACTTTGTCAGACATTTTTGTCTTAAAACTCTTCAGTTGGATGAATATTGAATTTTGATAAATTTAAAAAGGCTAAGTCATTTACACATGTACGGGGTCGCGAACGGTCCTTAGGCATGCTCTGAGTTGGCTAAGCTTCTTACACATGTACGGGGTCACGAATGGTCCTTAGGCATGCTCTGAGATGGCCAAGCTACTTACACATGTACGGGGTCGCGAACGGTTCTAAAGCATGCTCTGGAATGACAGTAAATCACCTTGGCAAACGTTCCAGGAACTCACCCGAACGTGAACCTGACATCAATAATACTAAGCCTCACCGGACACACTTATTCGCCTCGAACAGGCAAACAAACGATCCAGGAACTCACCCGAACGTGAACCTGGCATCGATAAAACTTACTCGCCTCGAACAGGCACCCGACCTCGAACGGTCACAACTCGCCTCGAACGGCACCCGACCTCGAACGGTCACAACTCGCCTCGAACGGCTTCGCCTCGAATGGCACCCTGACCACGAACGGTCACACTTTGCCTCAAATGGCTCGATCCCGAACGGTCGTCATTTGAGGTCATATAAAACTGTTAATTTCTCTGCAGGACATCAACATGATATGAACATCCAGCGTATGGCATTACAAAACACACCTTTCTATCGCAAGGCATGTTTTGGGGGGCAAATGTTATCCCGTCTTTTGGCAATGCTGTGATACCAAAAGATCGATCAAAAGCCAAAGATTGGCTATGCATTGTTTAACCATGGATATCAATGGATTTTGTCCGAGCTAGGATCATGCTACAATTGATAGAACACGGCAAGCAAAGTCATGAAAAGCAGCACTCCAAGTTTCGAGTCAATCCGAGGTCGCATGTGTCAACTCCACCACACCACGACCTAACTTCCTCATAGGTCACTCACGACCTAAGACCTAAGACCTAAGACCTAAGAATTAAGACCTAAGACCTAACGACCTAAGACCTAAGACCTAGCGACCTAAGACCTAACGATTTAAGACCTAAAACCTAACGACCTAAGACCTAAGACCTAACGACCTAAGACCTAACGACCTAAAACCTAACGACCTAAAACCTAACGACCTAAGACCTAACGACCTAACGATCTAACGACCTAATGTTCTCATATAAATACCCCAGCTATTCCACATTGAAGGGAGGACTTTTTTCCTGGGACTTTCCTGGACTTTGAAGCTCGGAGACTCTGCTGCTCTCACGACTTCAACAACACTTCAACTACCAACAACACTTCAAAGAGCCGAGAGAAGCGATCAAATACATTCAACATGAATCCAGAAAACAATTCATCATCAAAGTTCTAACTGTTTGTTGTATTGGTGTTGAATATGAAGGATGATTGTAAAACTTGTAATGAAATCGGTGATAGAAAAGAATAAGTGGACGTAGGCTTGATTTTGAGCCGAACCACTATAAAAACCATCATCTCTTTATTATTTCCTGCTATTTTCTTCTTATTTTCAGTTCCCGTACTAACGGGTGGTGCTTTCACTTGATTACTACTTACACCGGGGTGTTAGCGTACACTTTTCAACGTTAACAGCCGCCTTTGTTCTTCAACCCCCACCGCCGCCACATCTCATCTCCGAACACCACGAGACTCCTAGAAGGAAGCCCCTCACCTTTCGCACTGAATGCCACTAGATTGAAACCCTACCTCATCACCGTTCACACGAATAAACCAAAACCATGTTCATTGTTCATCACGAATATCTCTAACGTCCGACCACCAACAGGCTCACCATGACCATCGTCGAACTCCCCTAGACTCCCTCTACCCATCTTCTTCACATGACATCACCCTTAGGTTCACCAAAACGTTAAAATCGACAATTTTCCCTTCGTCGTTCGTCTCCAAACTGCAGCCACCATAGGTTAATCAACTGATCTCCACCGTTCAATTCATTCATCATATCATCGCGAACAAAAGTATAGTTGAGGCCATGGCCTGAAAAAGCTTTTGGAGGCTCCGATCACCTCAAACCGTTAGACGAGGAGGATTATTTTAAATCTTAAAAGAACAATCGCTTTTTTTTCTTTTCGCTATACACACAATGGTTTTTATAGGGAAGAGAGGTACGACAAGTACGAGAGGGAAGTATGGGCTTACATGGAGAGAACGGACTGAAGTATGGGGGAGTATATATTGTTTTATATTATAATAATCTAAAATATCCGGTAATATACAACACCAAATCTCGAACTCCAATTGGGCGCGTGCTGACTAGCATTCTATACCAAATACCCACATTCCAAACTCAATGTAACTATTATCGGGATCTAATTCAACGCTATGCAGAAGTTAGCATTTAAAATCGAACTTATATTATATTAAATTCTCTAATTAATTCCTACGTGTTTCGAGCTCGTATGACCACACAATATGTTTAATAGTCGCGAAATTCGTTAGCGTACAATAACTCGTTATTACGGATCCAATGAAACCGGTTTCGTCGAAATCCGAGATAGTTCCCCAAAAGCTATTTTCACACGTTAATTAAAGCGATTGTTATAAAACAAGTTTAATCGTTTTTAAATTCAAATTCAAAAATTTAATATCTTCATTCTTATCCAAATCGAATTTAAATCAACTTCCGGAATCATTTTCATTCACATAAAATTCAAGATTTAATTATTTAAACAAATTCAAATATTAAAATAGTCATTATATTTGAAATTCAAGTTATTCAATTTATAAAATTAACCTTTTCAATATTAAAAATCAATTAAATATTTCAAATTCAAATAACTATAATTCCGTATCGTTACATGAATAATGGCTCAGCGTCCCATTTATTGGCATGGCCAGCTCCTTAATATTAAGGGCTGAACCTTAAATCCTTAATGATAAGGGTGAACAGCGGCTGAGATACTCTTGCAACGATAGTTGATTTCGTTCAAAATTAAGGAACTGGAAACATGCTTTATATGACCACGGGCGATCGGCGGTCTATGACCACTACGACCGGCTTCGAAGGTGGGACCCATCACATCCATTTATCCGAATTAAAACTACTCCACACCACTTCCCTGATTTATCTCAAAAAATCGTCTCAAAACCGAGGCTACATTCATCGACTGTTCGTCATCATTTCTTAAAAAGGGTAATTTCGTTGGCAGTGATGAATATTTTCTTGGTTCTTTAGTTCTTAACATAAATTTTGAAGTAACGACTGAAGGTATGTATGGATATTTGATTTTCGTATGCATTATTGAGCATTTCATCTTTCCAGCTAATTCCTAAAATATCGTTGCAATCATGATGATCACGGGGCAGCTATTTCACTAGAGGTTGCAAAGTACTGAAATTTCATTCTCTGTTGCACCCTTAGTTTTGAGATTTTTGATGATTGAACACAAATCCTTTGTTTACATATCCCATGATATTAGTAGGGTTATGACCTCTTGTGATTATTTGAGTTAAGGTTTGATTTTGGTAGTGGCCTCAGTGGCTTGGTTATTTCAAGTCATCGTGGTACTCATTTATTACTAAATGAGATTATTGTCCACTTGAGAGGGATTTATGTTCAAGCTAATTTGCACAAGGGTGTACATGTCAGACCTGCATTGAAAATAACACTGAGGCGAGTCAATGGACTTATAGATTCCCAGTTTTGCTTATAGATAACAGTTTTTTTTTTTTTTTTTTTTTTTTTTTTTTTTTTTTTTTTTTTTTTTTTGATCTCATTTGTTCAACCATGCAACTACCTTGGTTATACCTGGATTTGTTTCACAATGCATGTATGTACCGAGCCACTTCTCATTTCTCAACACCGTCTTCATTTACTACTTCAATGTTTTTAGTCTCCTGCCATATATGTGATTTTCTTTTGCTTGTTTTCTTTTCTATTCCACCTATTGTAACATTTACATTTTCATTTTCATTTTCAATTTTTTTATCGGCCTGATTTGCTTTTAATTTGTAGCGTTCTCAGCAGCTTCGGTGGTTTTTTAATTATTCTCATGAATATTCGTACCATGAACAATTTTGATTTCTTTGTCAACCGGGTCATCTTGACGTTGTTGGTTTTTTGACAATTTTTCAGACACAAAAACAACATTCAATGACTAGCCAAAATCAAACATGAATATTAAGTAAACATGGACTTATACAACAAGAGAATTATTACACCCGAACATAAGTAGATATTATTATTCAATTGCACATAATGTATTTAACAGAATTCATACAAGCAATAGTAAATCTGATTAAGCTATGACTTATTTCGTTTTTGCAACTGGCAAGTTCAAAATAGAATTAATCACAATTTAAAGTGAAATTTGGTTTTGCAAGTTTGTTCAACAACTAAATAATAGGGCCATAACGAAATTACTTTGTACAAAAAATAATAAATTACAAACTAAGATATGAAATACGTCCAATTATGTATACCTAGGAATTGTATAACAATGCCAAAACTTACCTGGATTTTGTTGGAAGGAGGCCATAGCACCAACAATCTAAAATTAAGAGAAGTGATGCATTACAGAAGTTGGATTAAAAATTAATGGATTATGTGCTACAATTGTGCTTCTGTGCTAAATGTCTATTATTCTACATTAGTAAGATGGGCATTTCAGCTTATAGAGCTATAGTAAAATACATGTTAAATGTTGTATAGTTTGCTTTTTAATTTACCATGCGTTCTACTCATGATTTGTCAAATTCATTTTCCATGGATGTTTGGTTTAACGATGAAATTTTGAAATCAAGCTCTCCAGTACTGGAGGTGAGGTCGATAGCGTAACTTACCCACACCAAACCCTGCTCAAGCACAAATTTTGTGTATTGAGTGGAGTGATGAATGAAGAATACTACAATTTTTGCTGGTTGAACATCAATTTAATTGGTAATTCATATCAATTCTTAGAGATATCTTATATTGGCTTTTATTAATTATTATATGTATCCAAGCATGTGCGCGTGTGTGCGTGTATTTCACTTTTTACCTTAAACGCACACCTAAGTAATTATTTTGACGCATCCTACAGTTACTTCACTGTTATCTACATGAGCAAATTGATTTTTGAAAATTTATGTTTTATGCATTTACTATGTAAATGGGTGCATTCGATCCGAGGAATAAAACCTCTCGGCTCTTCGGTGCCTGGGTTGATGACAAACTATCCTGCTCGTTTTACAACCCTAATTTTGTATCTAGTTTGATATAATTTTTAAATTATAGATTATTCATGAACTTGATTTCAGATTATATGATTGGTTGCATGTTAATTTATTCTCATCTTCTTCACATAATGAAAAAGGAAAATATATGTATAAATACCAATAAATAAATAAATCATTGTATATAAATACAAAAAGTGAGAAAAACATTTATCATACCATACAAGAAAACAAATTACCGTAATTAATTGTCTTGTAATTTGATACATGTTAAACATTTTCCTTATATGACTGGGTATTTTATGTAAAGTGCAGACTAGAAGCCCAAGTGGGTATGTGGCAAATATCATATGCTCTAGATTTAGATCACATATTTATACTACTAACAAAAGGAGTTGGCTGCATAGAATTTCAGCCATCATTAAACTGTTTGTAAATTACATAGATATCCTTTTGAACTTCAATGAAAGAGAAAAAGGGAAGGTAGAAGAAAAATAAGAAGAGCGGGTGACAACCACTTATAAATGTCACAAACAAAGTTCTTCTCTTTAAACTTAGAATATTTGATTTATTGTATGTGCACGTCTACTAGTTATGATAAAATAAACCATGTGAAATCTGTAAACATTATGTACTATTCAAGCGTGTATCAGATCACCTAAACATCATGTACCCAGGCCCGGGCCAAGCCCAAGGCTGCCGAGACATTTGCCTAGGGCAACATAAACAGGAGGGGCAACAAAATTTGGTCGCGACTAATTTAGGGATCATCGATAAGTGAATTTTTCAATCTCTAATTTTCGCATGCTGCTCTAATTGTTAATAGCGCACTATTTTGCAGTTTCATCACCGGCACCGCCCATTGCAATAGTTGTCTTCACTTCCACTTCCAGCGGTTGATTAAGCAAAATCAATTTGTGAGTTAATCAAATTATTTAAATTTTTGTTTGATTACTAATAGTTTACTAATATTTGAGTTAATTATATTATGTTTAATAACTGATGATGCTCTAGTACGTTTTCTGCCTATCTTTAGTGAAGAAAATATAAGCAAGTTTATTTTGTTTCAAAGAAGTAGAAAAAAGATAATGATTTTTCTTACCAACCAATTTAGCGACTAGCGATGGACATTATATGCTAATAAATATATGTTATGGACTAATTTAACTGCCAGGTGCTCTTTTATGGTTATATGAAGAACATTTTGGGTATGTAATCTTTGGTAGTGTATATAATAAGTCATATGAGCCTAGTTCGAAGCTGTATGCAGTTTGATTGCTTAAATGTAAGAAATATATACTCAAATGGCGTAAACTAAACAAAGCTGGTAAGTGAAAAAAATTGGCTGATAGCATCAATTATTAAAAAGAGGAAGAAGAGAAATTAGTGTACGTTTTCAAAGAGAGATATAGGTGATGATGCATTGAGTTCCTTATGCACATTATAGATGCAACTGTGCAACTCAATGTGAAGAAAATCAAAGTATTCTTGATGTATTGAAACTTGTAGTTCTATGTACTTCAGGTGATCTTAAGTTAATATCGATTTTTATGGTGCAAGTAGAGCATCTTAATAAAGAGGCGAGTTAGTGTTGCGTCCCATAATGCTTTTTATCTGGACGAACACTTAAACATTTCGTTTAATAGAATCCGCTATTTCATTAGAAATAGCATATCCATATAAAGCACCGTGTATGATTAAAAAAATTGGGGCAACAAAATGAAAAGAAGAGTTGTTCGTCTCGGGCAACCAAACCCATAGGGCCGGCCCTGCATGTACCATTCAAATATGTATTAAACAATCCAAACCATGTAGGATTTACGAAAGC
This sequence comes from Allium cepa, assembly GCA_030765085.1. NCBI lineage: Eukaryota > Viridiplantae > Streptophyta > Magnoliopsida > Asparagales > Amaryllidaceae > Allium > Allium cepa. The sequence continues at coordinate 547,195,446 of CM060942.1, forward strand.
TCAATTATATGCATAGAAGACTGATTTCTTTCACCAATTTCAATTGGATATATTATAATCATGTAATATATTGAATCCGAAATAATATGATTCATAATGTTTAAAGTTTGTCCTTGTGCACCTTATCTAACATACTCCTTTATGAGTGCATAACTTATCAGCTTTAATTTCCTTTAGCCCCACACATATGATTAGTATTTTCTTCTGCTATCACATTTGGATAAATGAAATTTTATTTTACTTGTGTGTAGGTGAAGCCTGGCTTCGAGTTCGAACAATTGGACTATGATGAACACTGCTGCAATATTTTATTCTTCATGCTGAGGCAAAGCTATTTTGGGCTTGACCTTGAAATGCTTTTGCAAATATTTTCAGATTGGCTAACTAAAAGCACGGTTTGAGCAAAATTCATGGAAAATATATGCCAATGGAAAACTTAAACTCTAGCTCTAGAGATTTGGACATGCCGAAAATGCAACCTGATGATTCGGTTAAAGCCCAATCCTCTGAGGTGAATACTACAATTACAGATCATAACTAATATAAAAAAATCTGGTACATGTTCAACAAAGTTAGTAGTAGAACTCATTACCTCTGTCTATATTTTATTGTACTTGATTATTCAGAAGCTATACTTTTTCAAAACCCAAGCAAATCATTATATATGAGTTAATTATATGAGGGATTGTCTTCTACTCCCATATTTCAAGCTATTAGCAAATAATTTATTTCCTTATAACTTCATATGTCAATCCGTCAATCGTTGCCATGTGATTATTCTTTGAAGCCATTCCCTGTATAGTTTATTATTGTTACATGTGCATATCCTCCAAAAAACTAGATGAGTAAATCATGGTATATACAATAGAAAAAAAACATAACCCGTATTATACGCATTGAACAAACTAATCTTCTCGTTATGACCATCATCTAATTTCATATTTGCACTTCTATTATTATTACTTGAAACTACTCATTTTCTGTTGATAGATGTAACATTTCAGTATTGACCAAATGCTATTACTAGAAAACTATGGTCAATTCTTTTAATGCATTAGCTACTTTCTCGACTGCAACAGGTGAAACTTCAAATTGAGGAAGTTCAACCTAATTCAAATTCTTCAAACTTTCAACCTAACTTTACATGTCCAATCTGCTCAAAAGGACAAAGCTGTAAAATCGTGCGCTCAAGAACAAAAAGAATGGGTTCTCTCATCGATAATAGAGAACCTCAGGAAGCAAAAAATATATTCGATGGCTTGATAAAAGACGGACACAAGCCTTCCTTAATAACATACACAACTCTACTAACAGCCTTAACCATTCAAAAGCATTTCAAATCAATTCCACTACTAATAATTCAAGTCGAAGAAAGTGGCCTAAAGCCTGACTCCATCTTCTTCAACGCTATCATCAATGCTTTCTCCGAAGCTGGGAAAATTGAAGAAGCCATGAAAATTTTCGTAAAAATGACAGAAACAGGATGTAAATCAACGACTAGCACTTTTAACACTCTGATTAAAGGATACGGAATAGTTGGAAGACCCGAAGAGTCACAGAAGCTTTTAGAAATGATGCTGCGCAAAAATGTAAGGCCTAATCAGAAAACATACAATATATTGATTAAAGCGTGGTGCGACAAAAATAATTTCAGTGAAGTTTGGAATGTGGTTTATAAGATGTGTGCTGCTGGTATGAGGCCTGATATTGTTACATACAATACTATTGCTAGAGGTTACACGGAAAATGGAGAAACAAAGAGAGCTGAGGATATGATACTTGAGATTGAACCTGAACTAAGGCCAAATGAACGTACTTTGGCTATTATTGTAAGAGGGTATTGTAAAGAAGGCGATATGGAGTCTGCATTGAGGTGTGTGAATCGGATGAAGGATTTGGGTGTGGTTCCAAATGTGATTGTATTCAATTCTTTGATCAAGGGTTTTCTAGACATTGAGGATATGGCAGGAGTCGATGTGGTAAGATAAACTCTAAAGTTCATTGCTGAATTTAATTTTGGGAAATCATTATTTATACTTTTTTGTTGTAGATTAAAAAAATTATTTTAGATTAATCATAGCTAATAAACCATCGTTTTGGAGAATGTATATAATATTTAGTATTTACTACAAGAAGTGAATATGCATGCTGGTTTTATTAGCATAATTGCACCTCTATCAGAATTTCCAAGTCACCTCCATGTTTCATGGAAACAGCTCAGGTTGCGTTTCACATAAACTTTTGGAGGATGTATCAGAATGATACTCCCTGAAGTTTGAATAATAGATTTTATTATGGTTAGCTGGTTCTCCTGAGATTCCAAAATCAGAATTTTTTAAACTAGCGAATAGTCCAAGTTCTCAGACAAAACAATTAATTACTTCAAATTTTGTTCTTAAATCAAATCCGATGAGTTTAATGGTAGTTTTATTTCACCACTCTTTGGAACCTATACATAATGACAAATTTTTTTAACTTCTCATAGGGACCATAACGTTGGAAGAGTATGATTTCTGACATTTAATGTTGGTAACAGCGAACTTTTTTTGGAAAACATGTTGATTTCCCACTTGCAATGGGAACCTATAGATATGCCATCTATCGGTTTTATCAATTATTTTTTGTAAGTAATCATTAACTTTTTTTAAAGCCTTCGTATAAGGCAAATGAGCTTAAAGTATTAACATATGTTTGTTGTGTAAACACTGAATTGTTTGATAGGAAAATAGGATTGAAATATACTACAGAAGTAGTAACAGCAATAAACTAGAATGTAAGGAATGTACAAACAAGTGATGACACACATTGGATTTTACTACGTTCAACAAATCGCTGATGCCCACAAAGCAAAGACCTTCACTATGACATATGAGATTATAATATAACCAACATAAAGACCACAATCTAAATGAAACAACCTTCAATATTACATCAAAATTTTCTTAGGAAAAGGCTATTTTCAATATTTAATAACATGTTATATAAAAATATATTAAAACACCAATTCAGAATCATTTTTAGTAAAAATATTTTTTTTCCCTTTTTCACTTGATTAGTTACAAGTTAAGTATGTGGTTAGTAATTGTCATCAAAGCAGAAAATTTTAATGCAAAGCTGCAGCCATAAAGGTCCCTTTGGATTGTATTTTGAAGAATTGTTTTCAATTTCTGATAGCAAAAGTCAAAAAACAAATATAATGCAACTTAAATAGTTTAAAAGTGTTACTTCTTTATTTTATCAGGTAGCAGATATATTTCTTCCTTTTTGACTTTGATAAGTTGATTTGACTAATGCTTTATTTTATATTTATCAATATACTTGTTCCAAATTAGCTTTTTTTTTTCTTTATAACTTTTCAAAATAGAAGCGCTTTTGTAAATCCAAAGAATTTTGCTTTCCTCATTTCATCCTATAAATGCATTACATTACATTTTGCTACAAACTTCTACTACTTAAAAGACTTAAATCCATATGACATTACATTACAGGTTTTGGACTTAATGGAATCGGTGGGGGTAAAACCAGACATCGTGACATACAGCCATCGAATGAACGCATGGAGCGCAATGGGCATCATGTCTCGATGCATGGAAATATTCGATGACATGATATCATCCAACATAAAACCTGATGCCCGTGTCTTCAGCATTCTCGCCAAAGGCTACGTACGCGCCCGCGAACCAGACAAGGCTGAATCTCTTCTATCCATCATGGAAAAATCAGGCTGCCTTCCAAACGTCGTGACCTACACAACAATCATCAGCGGTTGGTGCAGTGCTACCAATATGGAGAACGCAATGAAAGTGTACAGAAAAATGAAGTCTAATGGTGTATCTCCTAATATTAAGACATTCGAGACTCTTATATGGGGTTATAGTGAAGTGAAGCAGCCATGGAAAGCTGAAGAAATGCTTCAGGTCATTATCGTCGAAAATCTTAAAATCTTACGATTTGCAGCTCGTTTTAAATCATATCTCTCCCCTTATGATTTGATTTATATTCCAATTTAAACCCCACTAATACCGCAGTTTAGAAAATCATTTAATCCAAATCTGACCACTCTCAAACAAATAAAACGGGAACAAAAGTGAATGAAGTTTTAGGTTCAGATCTAGAAGTTCAACATCAAAACCAATTTCAAACTACGTGCAAACCTTAAAAAATATAGATTTTTTGAATCTACGATTTTAAAAATTCGTTTCAATTTAAAGTTTAAATTTTACGATTTACGATTTAAATCTCATTTTGAAAACTTTGCTTCAGATTATGAAGGAGGAAGGAGTAATGCCCGACGATTCTTGCGTTTGTCTTGTAGCTGACGCTTGGAGAGCAGTTGGTCTTCTTGATGAAGCGAAAAGAGTTCTTGAAATCGTGGATGAAGATGAAGTTTGTAGATTGGTCGGTTCTATAAATGGGACTAAATTGGTTGTGCAGGATAGCGAAACAATAGCAGATGGCTGTAGAAATGCTACGAAATCGTCTATGGTTGTGAATAGTGTGAATAGTCTGAAGGTGAGATCGCCTTTTGTTAACTGGAAGCAGTGTAGGGTGCAACATGGATTTTGTGTGCAGATTGTTAGGCCCTGCAAGGTTGTGTTTCTTAGTTGAGTTCTCTTGATGTTTTGTACAGAATAATTGAATCTTTTGTAAAATGGTACTGATATTTTTCATATTGCACATATTGATTTTAAAGATTGTCAAATAGAACTTCTGTTCATACTGATAATTCATTGTGCTTCATCCACGCAGATCATCCACATGCATGCACGTCATGTTGTCTTATTGCCAATTGATGGAGTGGAGAATGATCAACTTCTTGGTAAAGACCTTGGCATAACAATCAACTTGCATAATATGCTTTGATCTTAAAAAAGCCAAGCAAGAAATGGATAAGATTGGTTAAAAATGTAGTGGAAATGATGATGAGACAAATTGCACATGGGAACTAAAAAGTAGGGTAAGACGACATTATCAGGACGCTGGTGGTTTGTTTTACTTCTGTTCGATAATTGAATGCAGAATAAGTTAGGATGTGAACCTCTTTGACAGTCATAGGTATCTAAGAGGATGCAAATTTTCTAATGGAAATGAGATCGTAAAACTCCTTTAATTGTGAAGCATTCGCAATTTAGACCTGCCAAACGGCTCGGATCGATTCATCTGTGATTCGTTCCATTCGACGCATTAGTATAAGGGTCGATTTGACCTAACCCACTTAGTATATGGATTACTCACTAACTCATTTAACAATTTAAAATAAATTTAATAGATAAATCTTTTAGAAAAAAAATATATATCAAATTATGTTTTTTGATTTTTGAATTTTTAAGATAATTAAGATTTCGAATTAGAATTCTATTTTTCATCAAAATCCAAATTTTCATATACATTTTCTTAACAATGCGAGTGATTCTCTCATTTCGAGAAGGGCACTCAATAATGTTCATATTTTAGATCTCAAAACTTTTAAATTTTGAGTTTAATGAAAAAATGCAAAATTTCATACTTAATTTTCGAATATAAACACAAATTTTCTGAATTCATTTTTGGTAAATTTCTGCATGACTATCCAATGATTAGAGACAAATGAGTCGTTGAAGTATCTTTCGAATCAAATTTTGGATGTGGGGTGTAGAAAGTTATTTACTAAGTACAACTGTTAGTGTAGCAACCCCTATTTCTGGTAGTTGCTAGTATTAGGAAGTCATATCACGGAGACGATGAAATCAAGATTCGAGACCACTTTCATTTTTCTCACAATGTTGTTTGCAGCTTGTTAACCATAAAATATTCAGAAGAATGAAGGTATGAAAGAAGGGTCACGAGAGCATTAGGAAAGATCAGAAAGCACCAAGATGTTCTGGATAATCATACCTGTCGACAAGGAGCTTCCGACGAAGTCCAAGACTATCTTTCAAAGTCCATAGGCAGGATGATGCTCCAAGAATCCACATTTTGACTAGAACTAGAGTTCTATCAACAAAGACAAAGGAGAAGGAGCTCAAACCAAACCTTTCGAAGGAGTCAAGAGCATGCAGTCATCAAGATTTAATAGCTTCAAACCTTCCGAAGTAGTCGAAAGGTTCTGTTCAGGGAGTTCTTACCTTTCGAAGAAGATGAAGAAATCAAAGCAAGCAGGTGCAACTCCATAACAACCTTTTCGAAAGCATAACAAGCCTTTCGAATCAGTTGGAGCACATCCAACATACCTTTCAACTAGGTCGAAAGGTTTTTATGAAGAAAGCAATGCTCAAAAGTCAGCAAAGAATGGTAGATAACTGTTATCGAAAAATCCACCTTCCGCTTAAGTCAGAAGATCTCAAACAAAGGACAGAAAAAAAGGAATCCAGATCAGACCTTTCGAAGAGGTTGTAGGGATGCAGTCAACAATATAAAACGGATCAAGACCTATCGCAGAAGGCGGAGGGTATTATTCAACAACATCTAAGAAGCTCTTTCCCTACGAAGGAGGCAAAGAAATCAAGACAAGGACAAGCAGCCCTATAAAAACCTTTCCGAAAGCATAATAAGCATTTTGGGCAGGTCGGAACACCTACTGAAAACCTTTCGACGGTGTTGAAGGATCTATGATGAAGGCACATTCGTAAATCAGCAAAGAACATAAGAAAATTCACCAAAAACGTTCAAGGAAAGCTTGGCTCTCAGAAACATCCAAGTAAAAAAGCAACCTTCCGACAAAGTCGAAGGGTTCACAATAGTCAGAAACCCTCTGGCACCGCCGAAGGTTTCACCTACCGTACATGTGACAGAGTTTCCAACAAAGGCAATAGGTTTCTAAAAGCAAATGGAAGAAAGGATCCTTCGGCAGTTCTCAAAGATCCGCAATAACATGCAAAAAGAAAACCTTTCGACGAAGTCGGAAGGTTAACAACTATGTAAAAGAACGGAACCTTTCGGCCCAGCCAAAGGCATAGGGATGAAAACATGGCTACCGACATCTATAAATAAGACCCAAGGGGTCCTGTTTCGGTGCAAAATTTTCCTCATTCTAACCTTCAAACATCTAAAACAAAGCTCTATAACCCTAGTTGGGTAGTGATTTGGAGAATTTTATAAAAGTGAAGACTTTTCTTGGATAAAGAAGGAAGTCTTAAGTCTCGTGAATTTACAATTTACCTTAATTTTTGCTGGTTTAATTTCAATTTTCAGGTGCAGTTCTTCCAAAAGGTCCTTGTCAGCAAAGATAATAATATTCCTTCTAGACCATCTTTATTACCCTTTAGAGACCTCTATCTTGTAGCTAAACCCTTCATCCACAAGGGAAGTTTTCTTGGATTGATTTTCATAAAACCTTTCGGAATTATAAAATCTGTGGATTGAACTCTTCGACAAGAGTAATAACCCGTCATATTCCGACAACCTTAGCAACTCTCCGAACCCTAAACAGCTATTTGCCTAACCTTTCGACAAAGATCCAGGTCAATTCTCTATGTAAGGAAAACTAAGGAAATTCTATCTTGGTCAAGGAAATAGCTTTCGGGAGAAATCTTATAAAGGTTCAATTAAATTGGCGATCACTCTACATTAACTCAGAAAAGACGGAAGGTCTTATCAAATCTTGTTCCTAAGCTTTCTTGACATCACCAGAAGGTCAGAATCAAAGTCTAGTTCCAAGCGGAGATATATAGATAATTCTACGAATCGTCAACCCTTCGGTATATTTCAGCTTAATCCTATTACTTGAGGTAACTTAGAACTATTAACAAGACATTTATGGATCTTTCGGGAGATTCCACTTTCTACCATTTCCCAATAACTTTGTCTCATGGGATTCTTTGGGGTGTTGAACATAAATTTGGTTAATATTTTTGACGCTAGAAGAAGAGCTCGAACCTCCGATCCCTAATCACTTTTACCAAGAATTAATAGAGCTCTTCGTTCAGAAAGAAGAAGATGGAATGAGTCATGAATAATATTGATACCTCAAATGAAGAAGTTAAGCCACAATCAACCTTGAAAAACAATATAGTCCTAAACTTTAACTCGGAGAATATAGAAATTAGTCAACCTTCAACCATAAGGAGGTTGGAAAACAATGAAATCAAAGTCGAGCACCTGCAAGTGATAGCTATGCAGGAATTTCTGGACAGAGTACTATCTCAAGAGTCGCTAAAGTTTATGGAAGAAGAAAGTGAGGCACGACGTCTAAATGAAGATCAATATGAGAAGCAAGGAAGTCAGGCTAGGAGAACCATCAAGCAATCAAATAGCTTAAACATTGAAAATAGTGGAGGTCACCATAACAACATTCACAACTAAGGCATAGAGGATACAATAAGAAATGTACTCAATGAATTAAGGAAATATGTTATCCTACAAAAGGCCCCTTTTTCAGAAGAAATTATGGCAACTAGCATTCCTTCTCACATTCAAATTCCCTCACCAAAGTACGATGGAACTATTAATCCAGATGATCACTTTACAGCATTTGAAAATTGGATGAACTTGTATAATTCCTATAGGATAGTTCGCTGTAAACTTTTTCCCATTACATTTCAAGGAGCAGTAATCAAATGGTATAGGAGTTGCCGAATGGAAACTATCTATTCTTGGGAAAAATTTACTTGCAACTTCATGGCTTAGTTTTCTACATTCGGAGATATAATTATGGACTTTAGCTTGCTAACAACCATCATACAAAAGCCAGGGGAGCTACTTGGCGAGTATTTAAACAAATTCAACACAGAAGCATTAAGGGCAGAAATTACAACTGATAGAGAAAAGCTTATGGCGGTTCGATCAGGGTTAATTGAACAAACCCCATTTTGGAAAGACCTTTATATCAATGGGTGCAAAGATCTATAATATTTCTTTCTCCGGGTTGAGAATTTTATTCAATTTGATGAGATGCACCATGCTAAGAAAGAATTCCACCAAGAATCCAAGGAAGTGAAATCTAATTTTAGGCACCTTGACAAGAGGCCAAGGGAAAGTAAAAACCCAAAGGGAAGTCGAAGAAAGAGTTCTAAAATAATTTGTGCAGTCTTGAGCAAACCCCTCTCATACATATATGCTAAGATAAAAAGAAATGAGAACTTTAACGCACCTCAAAAAATTCGGAGTGCCCCAGAGCTAAATAAAGGAGGAAGTTACTGCGAGTATCATAAAGCAAATGGACATGAAACCGATGAATGTCGTGTCTTGTCAGATAAAATTCAAGGCATGATCAGGTTGGGATTTTTACAGGAGTTCGTCAAAGAAACTTGAAAGACATCTTATTCAAGATAAGAGGAAAATAATTCAGCAACTCCAAAATGCAAATTCCTATCAAATCATGAGGACTCATGACATCGGTTCAATTATGAACTTTCTCTCTTTCTTTTTATAGCTCTTTAACTTGATACTTAAATTTGTATTATGCGTTGATCATGTACTGATTAAAATTTCAGTACAATTACAGGTAAAAACAAAATCAAACTGAAGCATTCGACAAACTCTAGAATACTTAAAGAGGACGACTTAGACGCGTGACACGAGGCAATTATCAACAGCTCAGTCAACACCAAGGCTTTCCTGGACGACTTAGACGCGTGACACGAGGCAATTATCAACAGCTCAGTCAACACCAAGGCTTTCCTGTAAGAAATTTTGAATCACTACTAAACTCAATTCCAATTTAGGAGAAAGCCCATATATACCAAATCTGTTTTTAGCAAGCTATTTCAAAAGGAAACTTCTCAAATTATATCCTCTTATGAAAACTATTTTCAACATGGCCTGGGGGGAAACAAATACTTATTTATCTCAAAATCAGATTTATGCAACTAATTTGAGATATTATATAGCATTAATAAATGTGCACCAAAAGACTTCAAACTGACCAATTGCAACATTTCAAAGTTTACTAAAATCATGGGCAAAGATAAGCATATTCATGTTTTTTCAAGAAAGATTTTGAAAGCATAAAAAGTTTATTGGAACTCAAACTAGAGAACCCTATTCTCGACAAAAACGTTGTTGGTTCATGAATCATGACCTCCTAGTCTCCTATTTGAGATTCGTGTCTCCATTATGAGAACAGCAAGAAAGTTCTTACAAAAGATTTAAAAAAAACTATTTCATAAAAAGGATTCATGAGTCCAAACTATTTTTCAAAAAAAACCCTTCAATATAATAGAAGGGTCTAATTACAAAATTCTTTCTCTCAAAGGAGACTCCATTTTAATTGGCCAAAATATACAAATACTCAAGCCTACAACGTTATTCCATAGCACCTTCTAGAGGGAGGGACATATTATCCCAACTTTTGCCAAAGTTGAGATACCCAAAATTTACAGAAAGTCAATGATTACTATTCATGAATATTAACCATGCATTGCAGGATAACCATGGATATCGATGAATTTTGTCCGAGTCTGGAACGGGCCACAATTGATGGGACATGACAAGAAAGATCATAGAAGTCCGCACCTCAAATTTCAAGTCAATCCGAGGTCGTATGCTCAAGTTATGATGGATTCAAGTTAAGAGGAATGGGCATTGCTCGGTTCGAACCCATCACCTTTCCTATGTTCGAACCCATCACCCTGACTAGTTCGAACCCATCTAAGTTCGAACCCATCATGTTCGAATCCATCAAGCCAACGTCTTCCTTCGACTCCATCCTGCTTCAACACCATTGACTTCGACTCCATCGCGATGTCCTCTCTTCGAATCCCTCCAAGTTATAGAGTTCGTATCCATGGAGTTGCCATTACCTCGAATCCGTGAGAAATGCCCTTGCTTCGACTCCATCAAGTAAACCCCCAGATAGCCTTGCTCCGAATCCATCCACGACCTAACTTCGAATCCATGGACTGAACCTTGCTTCGAATCCATCCAAGTCACCTCGCCCCATGCTGTCTTCGAATCCAACATGTTAAGACAACTTCGAATCGATCCAAGGTGACGCATTTGGATCGATTCGAACGAACACCCTTCCATCGATTCGAAGACGACCTTCGAACCCAGCACACGAAGCCATCCAGTGAACACGGCAAAGAACTCGGACTCGACCCATTCAACTCGGCGAAAAGCTCGGATCGAATCGAAGAAGGCGCGCCACGTCATCCCTTGGATCGATTCGAAGTACTCGTTTCGAACTGGTCGATTCGAAGGAGTCCATAGCATCGATTCGAACCATACAGAATGCCGAAGGATCCAATTTCGAACCGATCATAACTTTTAATCCACTGATCCAAATCCCATGAAATTTTTACGGGAGTTCATCTACATGTTGAAGAATGTCCACGCCAAATTTTTCCACGATTGGACGATTTCTTGATCGATTCGAACCAAGGGTCGAATCGATCCCAATGTGGGCCCGGATCTCCAGGTTTCAGCCATGTGGGCCCCCTCACGTGCCGGAAGTGGTCTACCTGATTTTAGGAGAAATATCAGCCTCCTACGCCTATAAATAGACCCCCAGGTCATTCAGAAAAGGGGCCGGCTTCTCTTTGGCAAGATCAAGACTCTGAAGCAACAAGATTCAACCAAGGCTCTACTTTGCTCTCTACAACCACTGTAGTACTTGAACTTCAGAGCTATAATCTATTGTAATCCGCTGTAATCAATTGTAATCGGCGAAGAACATCAATAAAAGGGAAAACCTTTGAAGTGGACGTAGGCCGGAGATAGCCGAACCACTATAAATCGTGTGTTCTTGTTTACATTTACTGTTTTGCTGCTTAGATCTGTGATTTGTGTTTGAATATCGTTGATTTATATTCCAACACTGGTGCTTTCACAATCATTGGGGTTTGTGACCAATTTTGGCGCAAACACTTTGGTGCTTTCACCGAGAAGAACTAGCACCCGCTACATCCAATTCAGAGACAATGACTCGACAAACAAGACAAAGAGTTGATAGGATCCAACAAGGAGGAAGCCAAGAAGCATCCTCAGGATCAGGAGAAGGACAAGCTTCCGTCTACATCACTAGAGACGAGATGGAGGCTATGGCTAATTCGTTGCGCGAAAGCATAATGAAGAGTCAACAGGAGATGCTGCAGAATTTCCTCGAGCAGATGAAGGCGGCGAATATGCAAAACCTTGGACCAACTACAACAGCCACGAGTACGAGACAAGGAATCAGGATTGCAGAAACAAATGAAGGACAGGCTCAAGACCAGAATACAGGAGTTGAAGGTGGTCAACAAGGCCTTGGGGGCAGACCCTCAGGGTCCGATACTGGAAGACCAACAGACGGAGCTCAACAGACTGGAGCCAATGCTTATGCTAACGAGCCACCAGAAGAATACGTACCAGAATTCCCTTCAAGGCTCGGGGGGTAGGACAGGAATCTGACAAGGGGCCAACCCCTAGATGGAGATGAGAGAATGATAGGCCTAATGCGACGAATCATGAGAGGAGGATTGCCTAGCGGAGGTCTGGAAGAAGTTAGTCGGAGTCCATTCACTCCAAACATCCGAAACGCAAGGAACCCTCCAAAGTTCAAACTACCAGCGCTAGAACCATATGACGGGAGATCAGACCCGACCATGCATATTACAAGATATATTTGGCACATGGAAGTGCTGGGGGCATCCGAGGAAGTGATGGCACGATGATTCCCTCTATATTTGACAGATTTAGCTTCACTATGGTTCAGACAACTAGAGACTGGATCAATCGGAACATGGAGCGAGCTTGTTGACTGCTTCATGAGACAGTTTAGGGTCCACGTGACGCGACCCAAGAGTGTGATGACCTTAGCATCAATCAAGCAGAGGACCGGAGAGTCCATAAAAGATTTTCTACTAAGATTCAACGTGACAGTGACTTCTGTGGATCCCCCGGATCCATCGATGATTTTAATGGCGGCGGTGGCAGGAGTCGCGGAAGGAACCTAATTTAAAGATTCTCTAACTAAAGATCCACCGCAAGATCTTGGAGAGTTCTTCCATAAAGCTGAGAAGTTTATCCGATTAGAAGAATCACGAGTCGAGGGTCGTGAAATAAATACCACACAAAGCGTAGGAACCTCCAGAGAACAGTCCGGAGCGGACAAAGGAAAGAGGAAACAGGATGACAGACATGATGGTCCTGATAAGCGGAAGAAATTCCGAGAACCAAGGTTCAGGCAGTACACCGATCTGAATGCAAGCCTAGAAAGAATATACACTGAAACTAGGGGGCAACTCCCCTATCGAAAGCCACCTATAAGGGATCCCACTGAGCGGGAGCGCAGGACTGGAAAATATTGCCTATTCCATGAGCTGGATGGTCACACTACAGATGAATACCGTCACCTAAAGGATGAGGTGGAAGAACATGCCAGGGGTGGTAGATTGCCGCAATTTGTCAGAGAACGGACAGCAGCGACAAGGCTTGAACAACTACCGCCTCCACCTAACAGGAACGATCCTAGATCGGGATCACGACTCGTCATCAACTGATTAAAGATGGCAAGGACCAAATCTAGGATTTGGACTTCGGTCGAACAATTTTATTTAGATTTATTTTCAGAATAAACGGTTACTCCACTTACACATGTACGGGAACCGGAGAGATCCCTAGGCATGCTCTGAGATGGAGATAAACCGCTATGCCCGGAGAGGCAGTTCTTAGCTTTTCTCTGATGTTTGAGATTGAACATGTAGAACTTGAATTTATAAATTAGAACTTCTTGAAATAAACCTTTTGACCGGAGAGTCAAAGGATGAACATTAACTACCAATATAAACATGATCGCTTTATGACCCTACCCAGAGAGACGGGGTCCGGAGTGCAAGAAGTGAGTCGCTTCGCCAGAGAGCGACAGGATCGACTCACTTAAGCGCTGTTTCCCCTCCACCGGAGAGTGACAGGATGGGATCCAGCAAGGGCCCGGAGAGGCTATGATCGGTCCCGAATGACCATGACATCGCTTAATGTTCAGAAACACTAAACCGGAGTGCAAGAAGTGTGTTGCTTCGCCGGAGAGCGACAGGATCAACTCACTTAAGCGTTGTTTCCCCTTCACCGGAGAATGACAGGATGGAATCCAGCAAGAGCCCGGAGAGGCTATGATCGGTCTAGAACGACCATGACTTCGCTATACGTCCTAACTGGGACCAGAGTGCAAGGGATAGAAGGCAACGCCAGAGAGCAATAGGATCTTTCTATTCAATCACTAAGTCTAGAATGGACTTAGTAAGGGTTCAGAGCAGCCAATGATAGTCTGGAGAGACTACGAAACTTCATTCTCAACTTCTACGAAAAGAACGAATATTGATTTGGCTTCGAACAGCCACAAACTTGATTGATAATACCACAGCTATGAATGAAACATGAATTTATTACACTTGATTTAAGACCGTTCAAAACATACCTTTTACAAAAAGGCATGTTTTGGGGGGCAAAATGTTATCCCAACTTTTGGCAAAGTTGAGATACCCAAAATTTACAGAAAGTCAATGATTACTATTCATGAATATTAACCATGCATTGCAGGATAACCATGGATATCGATGAATTTTGTCCGAGTCCGGAACGGGCCACAATTGATAGGACATGACAAGAAAGATCATAGAAGTCCGCACCTCAAATTTCAAGTCAATCCGAGGTCGTATGCTCAAGTTATGATGGATTCAAGTTAAGAGGAATGGGCATTGCTCGGTTCGAACCCATCACCTTTCCTATGTTCGAACCCATCACCCTGACTAGTTCGAACCCATCTAAGTTCGAACCCATCATGTTCGAATCCATCAAGCCAACGTCTTCCTTCGACTCCATCCTGCTTCAACACCATTGACTTCGACTCCATCGCGATGTCCTCTCTTCGAATCCCTCCAGGTTATAGAGTTCGTATCCATGGAGTTGCCATTACCTCGAATCCGTGAGAAATGCCCTTGCTTCGACTCCATCAAGTAAACCCCCAGATAGCCTTGCTCCGAATCCATCCACGACCTAACTTCGAATCCATGGACTGAACCTTGCTTCGAATCCATCCAAGTCACCTCGCCCCATGCTGTCTTCGAATCCAACATGTTAAGACAACTTCGAATCGATCCAAGGTGACGCATTTGGATCGATTCGAACGAACACCCTTCCATCGATTCGAAGATGACCTTCAAACCCAGCACACGAAGCCATCCAGTGAACATGGCAAAGAACTCGGACTCGACCCATTCAACTCGGCGAAAAGCTCGGATCGAATCGAAGAAGGCGCGCCACGTCATCCCTTGGATCGATTCGAAGTACTCGTTTCGAACTGGTCGATTCGAAGGAGTCCATAGCATCGATTCGAACCATACAGAATGCCGAAGGATCCAATTTCGAACCGATCATAACTTTTAATCCACTGATCCAAATCCCATGAAATTTTTACAGGAGTTCATCTACATGTTGAAGAATGTCGACGCCAAATTTCGCCACGATTGGACGATTTCTTGATCGATTCGAACCAAGGGTCGAATCGATCCCAATGTGGGCCCGGATCTTCAGGTTTCAGCCATGTGGGCCCCCTCACGTGCCGGAAGTGGTCTACCTGATTTTTAGGAGAAATATCAGCCTCCTACGCCTATAAATAGACCCCCAGGTCATTCAGAAAAGGGACCGGCTTCTCTTTGGCAAGATCAAGACTCTGAAGCAACAAGATTCAACCAAGGCTCTACTTTGCTCTCTACAACCACTGTAGTACTTGAACTTCACTGCTATAATCTATTGTAATCCGCTGTAATCAATTGTAATCGGCGAAGAACATCAATAAAAGGGAAAACCTTTGAAGTGGACGTAGGCCGGAGATAGGCGAACCACTATAAATCGTGTGTTCTTGTTTACATTTACTGTTTTGCTGCTTAGATATGTGATTTGTGTTTGAATATCGTTGATTTATATTCCAACACTGGTGCTTTCACAATCATTGGGGTTTGTGATCAATTTTGGCGCAAACAGGACATAAGCCCACGACGCTATTCCGTGGCACCTCTTAGAGGGAGGAACATAAGCCTATGATGCTATTCCATAGCATCTCCTAAAGGGAGAGACAGAACCCCTAATGTCCATATCACCTCTTAAGGGAGGGTCAAGATAAGCACCCATAAAATCAAAAGCCCATAACGTCCATATCACCTCTTAGGGGAGGGTCAGGATAAGCATCCGCAAAATCAAAAGCCCCTAACACCAAAATTATCTCTTAGAGGAGGATCCGGTAAAGCACTCATCAGCAGCCTTTTGAAGAAAGGTCAGCTAAGTATATATCCCTTTGAGACAAGGGAAGCCCAAAGAGAGGCTCATCAAACAATGGACTAAGATATCTAGACCAAAGAGAGGCTTTTGATAGATTAAGATGTCCAAGCCTAGAGAGTGGCTTATCAAAGAGTAGACTGAGATGTCCAAGCCCAGTAGGAGCTTCAAATAAAGAATAAAGACAAAGATGTCTACAACTCAAGTAGAAAGTCAGAACCCAAGAGAATTAAGGGTTAAATAAAAAAAACCTATCCGTTATCCGAGATAAAGTTGGAATCCTAGAAGAGGATATATAGAGGCAAAGGATATGCTAATAAATAACAAAACTTCAAATCTTAGGAAAATGATTCCTACATCAAAGGATTAAGTAACTTTCATACCACAAAAAAGCATGAGACCAGAAAATAAAAGAAGGAATGCACAACATGGAAACAAAAATAAAGATTGATACAAAAACCAAAGGAATGGAATAGATAATAAATTTTTACTCACAAAGATAAAGTACTTCACTCCAAGATCAGGTTAAGAAAGCCACTATTGAATCCTTTGAGATAAAGTGAATGATTGGATATAAGAGTCTATTATACTTGTATATACATATATACATATACTACTAACTTATAGGAACTTTAAGAGAGACACATTATTTAGCTGGAAACTTTCCTGTTAATAGCCTTAGAATTAAGCTTAGATAAACTTGGTTATATTTTATTTGAAATCTACTAAATATGCCATTATTAGACATATCTATGGCTTCGTACTTATTTGAATGGAGTTTTGAATAATTAATTTGTCAAATGAGATGCTGACAAAATTTTTGATTAAATTCTTGTTTTCGTGGACTTTTAATTCTTTGCCTAAAATTCATTTTTGGATTTGGGCAATCTTAAACTCCTACGTTGACTTCATGATGATTTATCGATTTCATTAGAGAATTTCTATAAAGACTTCATATTGAATTCCTAGCTTCAAGGTTTTCCAATTCCTTCACTAACTTTGGAAATGGTTTATGAATTGTACATACATGAATTTTCATGATGATTTCCCACCATTCATTTGATTATTGAGTTTCTAATTTCTTAACTCATTTGTGGAGTTTTTATAATAATTTATGGATTTACCATTGATTTTTGTGATGATTTGCTGAATATGTATTCATGATTTATTTATTAAATCACTGTGGTGATTAATTACTGAACTATTGGTTTAATTTCCCATTGATTTCTGTGATGATTGATGGATTTTACGTGTTACAATTTCCCATCGAATTTTCATGACGATTTCCTACTGATCGCTTGTTTCATGAGTTTATGATTTCTTGGTTCCCTTTATTAATTTTCCATGATAATTTTCCATTGATCTCCTGATTCTGAATATGAATGAATGAGTTTCAGATCACATTTTTAATTTTTGGACTTTTAACTCCTTGATTTAATAGAATTTAAGCTTCCTTGCTAATTTTTGTGATGATTGATGAATTTCATATTTTTTATTTTTCTATTGGAATTTTTGGATGATCTTTATTGGGATTTTTAATTGATGAATTCTGAAATTACTTGATGATTTTCATGATGATTTATGAATTTCTGATTTCCTTATTAGGTGTTTGATGATCCTTTATAAGATTTTCGATTTAATGAATTTCGTGATTTCCTTATGGATCTTTATGGCGATTTGTGAATTTTGCATTCTCAATGAATTTGGGCTAATCTCTTATTGGATTTTTGATCGAGTGAATTTTGAAATTTCCGTGAGGGTTTCCCTGATCATTTATGGATTTTATACGCTTGATTTTCTCATTAAATTTTAAATGATCTTTTGTCAATTGACCAATTTCATGGACTTTAAAATTTCTTTGTGGATTTTGTTGACAATTTATGAATTTCACATCTTCAATTTCCTTATGGGACCCATGGATTCCTAACTTTATAAATTCAATATTATATTAAAGAATTTTATAATGATATGTGAATTTTTCTGTAACAGCCCACAAATTTCGATAATTAAATTGGTTAATTTAATAAGATTTTTGTAATTTAATTTAGAAAGAAGTAAAAAAAACTTTATAGTTATAGTGAGGTGAATGTTAATTTGAAATGTAGCAATGGTAATTAAAGCTAATTATTGATAGTTTGAATGAAATTACAGTAAATGAAATAGTGTAAGTGTTATACTAGGCTATAAATTGAATATAAGAATACAAACGTAAATATTGAATTAATTAATGAATTAATATATAATGAATGGTAATTGAATAAAATCAATGCTCTGTAAGTAATTTTAATATTGGTTGGAAATGATAAACTTACAAGAATGTGATTGAGAGTTAATGGCAACAATTGTTATAAGTTACATATATATTTTATCCGTTAAATTGAATTGGAATTTATCATAACAAATGTAATTAAATATTATATTAATGTAAACTAGGTTAATATTTGGAGGTAATGTTATTTATTTATAATAATATGATAATTGGAAATAAAAAGAATGGAAATCAAGATTTATTTATTTATTGGAATTTAAATTATAGTAATTGGGTTAACTGCAAATATATGAAATTAAATATTTAAATTAATAAATTGATTATGGAATTTTAAATTTATAAATTTCTGAATTTAATAGAAATGAAATTTAACGTTGAAATTGATGAATGAATCAACATTAAAGTGACATCTAAATTTGTGTTAAATGATGGTGAATGTCCAAGTAATTTAAAATGAGAGAAATTGTGATTTATTAAATTTGAATTGAAATTTAATTTATTTTAATTTAATATTAATATATTTAATTAACTAGAAAATAGCCATTTTGGCCGCTGACTCGGATTTTTAAGAAACTAGTTTCATTGGATCCGTAACGGTGAATTATTGTAGGATTTCAAGTTTCGTAGCGATCGGACTTGTCGTTTGATCGTGCGAGCTCGAAACGCCTAGAAATCAATGAAATTGAAATCAATTGAAATCAATTTGAAATAACTTGATTTTAGCATAACTTCTTCATACGATTGAATCTGGACTTGAAACCTGTTCTATTGTGTTTAAAATATTTAAGAACATATATTTTGATATATGGGTTGACCCATTTCCGTTTCAGAATCGAAACAGGCTTTTCGGATCAATTATCGTTAAAAAATCAAACCAATCGAAACGGCTTTTCTGTTGCTCCTCTTCCTCAATGGTTGAAAACCCTAATCTTCCCAATCCAATTTCAATTCCAAAAAAAAAAAGAAAAATTATTTTGCGGATCTGTAGCAACTTCGGGTCGCGCTTCGAGTTTCAGAGGCAAAAACCCTACATCAACTTCGGGTCAGAAAGAAAATGACTCGAGTCACTCCGGGTAATTTTGGCAAAAACTCAGAGCAAGCACCTGGGATTTGAGGCGGTGGACCAAAGTTGAACCCGAAGTTGACCCAGGACCAGAATTTACCAATCTTCTAATTTTCATAACTTTTTCATATGAGCTCGGATTCATGCGCAGTTCATTTTGCTGTGATTGTATTAGAATTATGGACATTTTGGCATTTGTTTGGACAAATTCTGAGACCGTTTGAATTTTGGGCTTATTTTGAATTTAAATTTAATTTAAATTCAAAGGTGAGTGTTTTAACCACTAACAACTTCAAAAATTTCTTATGTTTGTTAAATTGATTTATGATGTGATTAGAAATTTATTTATGATTGTTTGGCATATTTTGAATTATCATCTCAGTTTATTTGAATTTATTTGGATAAAATAGTTATTTAATTTATTATTGAATATAAACTGCCAGTAAATGCTTGTTATTTATTATCTGTTCTATATGATGTTATTGATTGAATTGGATGATGATTGTGATAAATGTTTGATGATTGATATTGAATGAATGGATGTTGTATTTTATATTGTTATAAACTACAAGTTGTTATTGATTTTTATTTCATTCGGGATTGCAGTTTGAAATGATATATAACCGTATTTATATTTTAAATTACGGATTGAAATGATAAATATCCGTATCACTTGACCATAGGATAGAAAATTTTATGCAAACACCGTGGTATATATTTAAAAATATTTTGAAATGATTCCTATGGTTTTGTAAAGAGATATATGGTTTTATAGAAATATTGATTTCAGATATTATATAAATGTTACTTTATATATGGAGTTAAATTCTTGATTTTTGGCTATGTATAAATTTGTTTGCTATAAAACAAGTTGAAAAATAAAGATTGATTTTAACAAAAAAGCATTACATAAATTATATTTTTATATAGAGTTTATAATGATTTTTAATAAAATTAAGGCTGAGAAGATAGATCGGAGGTCGATTTGAAATTTTATTTAATGTGGAAATTTATTAAATGAAATCGATTTGGAACTTATGGAATTTGAGATTTATAATGGATATGATTTATGACTTGATCGTATTTAAGGTGAATTAAATAAATAATTCAAGTATAAATAAATTGAAGTAAACCTTTAGTTATTTGTAATTTGGGATTTTTTTTAAATGATAATGGATTTATTAAGTAAATATTTCGAATCTAAATAATAGAAAATTGAATTTGATATATATACGAAATTATCAAACTTAGTTCTGAAAGAGTTGAATACTTAAAGTTTGAAATATACTGAATTTGAAATGGTTTATTTTATGGATCAAATCTATTTTGAAATCGATATAATTTGAAATAGTTTATTCGGAAATGAATTGAATTGAAGTTTATGATTTGGGATTTGGTTAAATATTAAATGTAGAAACTCGAGTTGTTTTGGAATTGATTTGGGAAATTAAGGAAGCTATTTTATTATATAAAGTATTTTAATATTTAAACCATTTAAGTGGTGGAAGTTATGTTTCAAAGTTATGAGTTTCAAGGTATTAAAATTTGAAAGTGTTATATTCAAGTGTTGTGATTCCGAAATGTTAGAACTTTGAAAGCGTTATGATTTTAGAAAAGGATATATTTGAAATGAAAATGATATTATATTGATTTGTTTTTTTAAATAAAAATGATATCTTATTTTTTTGAAATGGAGATGATATCGTATTTATATGGTTTTTGAAATGGCAATGATATTTTGGTTTGAAGTATATACTATTTTGAAATGACCGCGGTATTATAATAACGTTTGGTTGTTAAAGAGACGGGGATCAGAAGTTGTCATGCTCTCTGCCAACTTCGAAAACCACTTTAACAACCGTGTACGCGGTGGAGAGTCCAGAATGAAGTAGGATGGTGGCGGCGTTCCTTTGAGGTATATACGTGGACCCGACTCCCATTAGTTGGCATAAGGTGGCTAAAACAGGAGCGGTTCTCGGGCTAAGGAAGTAGCCTCTCTTATCGGACACACTCTTTCGATATCATACTATGACTTTTGGATTGATTCAGTGGCCACTTTGGTTTTTGATTTTGGGGGTGTGGCTCGAGGTGGGCGGTAGTAGCTGCTACGCGTTACCGCTACCCCGGATGCATAATTGGTATATCTACCATGGCATTGCCTTGTGTGCCGTGTCACCTACCCTAGCGCGCCTTGTACGAGTTTGATTTGTGTCGTACCTATGGAGTATCCTATGGTAGCCTCCCGATCAGGAGGTATTACGGTACTGTATAGACTATTGGCACTATTTATGTGTTAAGGGGAATATTGGGTCACTCCTTAACGCTATTTTAAAGTTAGTTTATTTTACTAATAGTCATTATTATAATAGCGAAATATTACTACATAGTAAATTGTTTAATGGATCCTTAGAAGATGTGAATCCCGAGCATCTCTTAAGTTACTACAGTCAAGTTAGACACTGGGTAAGAGATGTCAAATCCCGTAAACATCTCTAACGCCGTTCAACTCATATTATTTACTGTTGATTTAACTTACATAAGATCTTTTAGTTCTGACTCGAGTGTTTTGTCCTTTCAATTCGCTCGGGTCAGCCTCAACATTTCAGGATTTGAAGACTTTATTTTTGGAGGACGAAGACGAAGATTGTATTATTATTATTTAGTATATTATTCCACTACATTCATACTATTCCGCTGCATTGTAATTAATATTCTCTGGTATGGGTAACTCTGATCCTATATTGTATTAGTATAATCAAATGTTTGTAAACAGCTTCATGAACTATATTTGATTATTATATTTTGTCATTCCGCTGTAAGATCTTGTTTTATTTTCTTTCTTCCTTTTTCTTATTCACCCCAATAACAATCCGCTCTTTTGTATGGTTTTAGCGGCACGTGTGTCTGCCTAAACGTACAAAAAAGGCCGGATGTTACATCGTGGTATCAGAGCTTTGGTTTAGTGATAAACCTTAGTTTTGTGGGGTTTGACTCTTTATTAATAGGGTAGTAATACCCTATGATGATGAGTCGCTGAGTGTGTATATATATATATATGAGAGAGCGTATTTGTTAGTGCTATAAAAGGGTTTTTATATTATGTTAATTTGTTCCATTTCATATTTATAAATTCTGGTTGGTGCATAGGACGCTATGACATCAATAGGGATTTCTAAACACTTAATAGGACAGACCGACACAATATTTGTTTTGAATATAGGTGAATGAAATAATTTTTCCTATTATATTTTCTATATATAAAATAAAAATTTATAAAGGTTATATTTGGGTGTAATATATTTGTTGTTATGTAGTAAGATTTATAAATATTGATTGGAAACAAAATTTGAAGAAAATAAAATAAAGGTAAATTGGAAATTTTCGAACTTAAGTTTCAGGTTTTTGAAAATTTCTTTCAAAGGATTTTAGAATATAATAATATTGTTTACAAGTATTTTCTGATATAAATATTTCAATATAATTTGAAAGAACCATTTTAAAGAAATTTTGGAAAGGAACAAGTTCTGTACTCCCCTCTCTGTCGCTGGAACATAATTTCGGTGATGAGTGCACGCATCATCGACATTCATTTTTGAGTTTCTAAGTGGAAATGCCACTGTAGTAGTTTAACTACAGATTTATTTTGATAAACAAATATTGTAACGACCCAGAATTTTTGAACAATTTAAATTGAAAATATTTAATTAATTTTAAATATTTGAATGATGGTTTGGATTGAATTTCCAATATAACTTTGAAAATGGCGATTAAATTATAAAATTTAATCTATTGAAAGTGAATAAAAATTTGAATCTTAAATTCTAAGCCAATTAAAAATATTTCAAAGGCTTATAAAATTTATATTGATAATATTGAAGATAATAGAAGCTTCAGAATTTAATTTGGAAGTGAATTGTTCAGTTTTGAAAATATATCGTTCAAATTGAATTTAAAAATAGCCGTTCGAGGCACAGTCTCGGAATTCGACGAAACCAGTTCCATTGGGTCCGGAATATTGAATTATTGCCGGGTTTCAAATTTCGTATCAATCGGAGTTGTTGTGTGACAATACGACACATACACGCGTAGAAAGTTGTATTAGAACAAAGGAAAATTTAAAATTTAAATTTAAGTATTGTCAACGACAGCATTCCATTTATCACGCCTAAATTCAAGCAGAGTATCACGGCAGGGATCACGCTAAAAATCGTGAAAGCACGTTCCTTTCATTTTAAAATCTTCCTCTCCCTCATTACGAAATCAAATTGCCAGAGAACAAATCATGGCCGAAGCCTGTAAGAAATTTTTTTTCGTTCAATTCGAATACCATGGAGCCGCATTCATTTTCCCCCCTCATTCTCAGTTTCGAAATCAAAACCCATCCCGTTCCCAATTCAGTTCAGCTTCTCTCAAATTCATTTCAAATCGAAGAAAAAAAAAATCGAATTCTCCTTGCCCAAAACCCAAACCCAACTACCTCCTTCAGCAGAACCGTTCCCAATTCAAAAATAAAAATCGAAAGCTCGAAAAAAAAAGGAGAAGAGGACGCGTACGAAAGCAAGGCCGCGAGTGCTTCGATGTCATTGCAATGACGATCGATAGCAGGCGACGGCGTGAAGCTCGCAGCGTGGGTTGACGTCAGGGTGGTGTCGCAATTCGTGGGAAGCTGGCAACGGCATCGGTGTTGGCAAGTGGTAGGAGCGGCGGCGATTGAGTTCGTGGGTGAGGACGTGGCGATTTGGGTTTCGGAGTCGCGTCGATGTAGGGGAGCAGCGCTGTTGGGGTTTCGTGGTTGATGGATCTTGGTGGTCGCGAGTTCGATTTGTGAGGCGAGCATCTGGAAGAGCTCGAGAAGATGGCAGTCGCGTGGTCTCTGGGAGGCAGGGGTTTCGCGAAGGTAATGACAGTAAGGTATTCTTTTAGTTTACAATTTAAATTTTGAAAAAAAAATATAAACTGTTTGTTTAGTTGTTTTAAAGAAAAATGGACAGTAAATATATAAAGGAAAAATATGTATAAGTATTTATTAAAGTGGAAATTAGTTTTAAATTTAGATTTTTAGTTAAATGAAATCATTAAAAGAATTTATTTGGAATTTAAAGTATTGGTTTAAAATTGGGATATTGGAATTTTTATAAACGGTTTATATTAAAGGATTTATCAAATTGATATTTATAAATAAATTTACTGGAATTATAAAACGAGTTTTCATAAGCATTAAAATGAATTATAAATAATTTACTTATAAGTTGGGTTTTAGCATTTAAATGAGTGGAAAATTTTAAATGTTTGAAAATTTACATAGAATAGGTTTAAAAATATATATAGGATTAATTTCAAAGAAAGGAATAAAATAAATATGCATATTCATATTTTAAATCTACAAAGTTATTTTCAGAAAATAATATATAGTGAGGGTGATTTATTTATTGACAAACCCATTTAATTATTTTAATTACCAAGAATGATTTACTTACAAGGAAGAATAGTTTAAATTAAATAATTTGTTAGTTAAATATATTTCAAAGAAATTAATTATTCGATTTATTTCGAATATTAATAAATTGTTTAAATTGTTTATACAAGGTTAAAAATCGAGAAAACGAGCTGAAATGGAAATGGATTGCTAATAAAAGCTAAGGTGAGAACTTCTCACTCAAAAAGGGTTTATTTAAATTTTAAATAGTTAGATTTAAAATTTGTTGATTAATGATTGTTTGCTTGAATGATGATTGTTATATAGATATATATGTATATATATTGGATTGAAATAGACCCTATACGCCGTTAGTAAGCGGAGGTTATTTATTACACACATATACCGCGATATTCCACCTCGAAGTGGAATTGGTATTATATTAGTATATAGCAATATATATATATTGGCATATGTATATATTGCAATTGATTGATTTTCCGCATTGTATAGCGGATGAGACCCTATTGCGCCGCCTATTAAGCGGATATATATTTTATAAAATCCCATATACCGCGATATTCCACCTCGAAGTGGAATGGGTATTGTGCTAACATCTTTGGATGCAGGGAAGCAGGTTGGAGGGATCCAACTGGATTCCTCACAAATATTTATTTGATTATAGATATTGTGATGATTATTGATTATCATATCGATATATGATATTTGTGCAGTGATTGACCATTTGATGCTGTTGCATCATCGGATTCATTTTTAAAGTTAAAAATAACGATTTTTATTTTTAAAAGGATTTTAAAGGGATTTTTTTTCAAAATATATGTTTTATTTAATTTTTGAATTGATTCACTTTAAAATAAATAAACATATAAGTTTTTATGTTATAAAAATAAATACTTTTACAAAATATAACCAAAAAGGAAAATTTTAAAATAAATAGATTTATAAAATAGTTAAATTGGGATTTGAATAATTATCATAAATAATTATATGAGAGATTTTATAAATTGATATTTATAAATTAAATTTATTAGAATTATGAAACGAGTTTATTAAGTGTTGAGTTGATGTACAAAATGAATTTCATTAAAATTTATAGATTTATAAGTTGTGAAAGTTATCAAATGAATAGATGTTGAAAATAAAAGTTTTATTGGAAATTAACTTATAAACTGGCTTTTGGGCATTTAAATAGGATACTGATAGAAACAGTTAATAAAAGAAATTTTTATAAGTTGAAATTGAAAGAAAATATATAAAGAAGTCTTATAAGTAATAAGATTTAAAAAAAAAATTGTGAAGTTCAAAGGAACAATTTGGTAAATAAATAATATTATAAATATTCAACTTATAATATAAATTTTGGTTTATAATTGGGTTATATAAATTAAATTGGATTTAATAAAAGAGATTGGTAAATTGAAGTTTATAAATAGGAATAGAATTTATAAACATTGTTTATAAATTCGAAATCAATTGAATTTGATAAATTTTAATATTGAAATTTATTAAAGGAAAGATATTCACGATTTTGAACAGTGAATATATCATTAAAGAAAATGGATATATTTTGGGAAAGGATGTTTTAAATAGAATTTAAAACGATTTAAAGATGTTTTAAAATGCATCAAGTATCGAAAACATAGATTTCAACATTTATTGTTGAAATAGACGTTTTCGAGAAATAGAGTGAAATGAAAACATAGATTTCAACATTTATTGTTGAAATAGACGTTTTCGAGAAAATAAGGAAATAATGGACTATAATTCTGTAGTTATAGTAAATGATTTCCGAAAGGAAATGTTTTATATAGTATTGGGATTTATATATCTATTTAATTTTGAATCCCTATACTAGTGATTTTTGGGTCGTCGTAACAATGTTTTACGCAACATTTGTTTTGACCTAAATAAATATGAATAAGAGAATGTTTTCCTTAAAGAATGAAAAATATACTTAACTATGGTTTAAGTATATCGAATATTTTCAAATTGTGAAAATAAATAATATTTGTGAATCACTTACTTTTAAATAAGTATGGAATTGCTTTTCCAATATGAAATGGAATGTTTTTAAGAATTTATCTTTTTGAAGATAAATTAGAATTGAAATCTATTGAAAAATGTAGACCAATAGATAATTTGAAATATAAATTCACTATGGAATTTATAAATGGAAAGGGAAAATTGGTTTCAAAATAAACGTTGTTTATTTTTGAAGTGTGGAAAATTATATATCCTGTAAAGATATTTTTGGGAAAATAAATAATTTGGAAAATTATTTTGAATCTGATGATGTTGCTCATCTTTATTGATAGTTAAATAACCGACTATTAATATTTACCTTTAAATAGGTATTTGTTGTGATTGTTTGAATTGGATGCCACACTTATTTTTAAATAAGCGCTCACTATTCGGATTAACCGGGAAAGGACCATGGGGTCGTATAACCCACTCCGAATATGTG
Organism: Allium cepa; assembly: GCA_030765085.1. Lineage (NCBI taxonomy): Eukaryota > Viridiplantae > Streptophyta > Magnoliopsida > Asparagales > Amaryllidaceae > Allium > Allium cepa. The sequence goes on from CM060942.1 coordinate 547,222,846, forward strand.
ATACGTCGTTATGAATTGCATTTGAAGACCGGTGTTGAAGACCGTATATTTGTGAAAACAGATGGATTACCGTCGAATTACTCTGCATCGGCTGATCTCCGGTACAGAGGTTTTATCACCCTTAGTGACGGGAAGTCCGGACGTGATTAATGAATATCCGGATTGCAAGGACTTCTTTGTAAGTGCCTTCGGTTCTGTTCGATCTCGGAACAGACTTGTATGGATTGTATGTCTGACATTACAAGTTGAGATATAAAGCTGATTTCTTTCAAATATATTTCTGTTGGTGGCGGAGAATTTATTCTTTTAGCTTAACACCATTCTCTGAGACGTACGAGCTCAGAGGTTATATAGTTGAAGGTCATTAGTGATATACTCCCAATTTGGTAGTGTGATATACTAAGTGTTGCTGTGAAATGATCGTTGAATGATCATTTGTGATAGGATCATTTGTTTGATCGTCTATCTTGATGATCATTGCTTTGATCATTTGTTGACCCAAAGCACTGCTTTTGTAAAGCGTGGCTTTGGGACGAGACTTCATCGAGCCTCACACCCCGGAAATGGTCAAAACAGGAAAGATACGGCAAGGTTATTAGGGGGTAGCACCCCTTTAGTGTATGTCATTCCTTCTGGATAGAGGTGGTATCATGGTATGGAGCCCAGATACTTAACCTATGTGGTTACTGCAAATTTATTACTTTGTGGTTGTTGGAAATCGGGGATCCTCGGATATAGATCGGTTACGATCGGGGGATGACATATTCGTGTCAGTTGTTACCCAGTTAGGGGTAACCCGGCCTTGTGTTGGCAGAGATCCGGTTAGGTTCTCGGGACGTCATTCCAGAGGCGTTTCCATGTGGCAATGGGAAGTTCCTTGGCCTGACCATTTGTTGGAAATCCAAAGAAACAATACGAGCCTTGTACGGTTTTAGTTGTATTACCTGCTATGGAATGTGGAGGTAACCTGCTATTGAACATAGTAGCTATAGTAGGCATACGATAATGGTCGTATTTTGGCTAAGATTTATATTCTACTTTCGAAATGATTTTTCTACACTATGCACTAGTAATAATATCAATTGCTTCTTTTTATTGCGTAGTAAGCATCTTTGACTATCATAAGAAGAAACCTCCTCCAAGTCTGCGTTTGCATTGTGTGTGTGGCGGGAGACCTTATGGTAGTCTCATTTTCTAAAAAGCATTGCGAATTTATTTAAAAATTATCCTATTCTTTGTTTTAAAGATAAATAACTGTTTTAAGTTCTCACACCAGTCACATGACTGACCTGGAGTTTATTGTTCCCTTCCTAAACTCTGGGTGCCCACCAATTTTCACACGGGCAGTCTAGAGTTAGGTTATCAGGTCATTCTGGATTTAGGTGTTGCTACAGATATCTGGAGGCGAGCTGGATGGCGTAGCATATTATCTATTGTATATAGTATTTCTTTTCCGCTGTTTGTTGTTGTACACTCTGATAATGAATGTAATGTGATGTAATGTATAAAATGTATAGTTCTTTGTTTTAAAGATTATTCATTTATCTATTATATGTTGTTCCGCTGCGATGGTTAGATTCTGATATTGTTTTATTGTTCTGTTGTTGTTCTTTTATTTCTTCTTCTCTCTTTTTCTCTCTTCTTCTACCTCTTTCTTCTTCTTCTTCAACCATAACATTTCGGTTTTTCGGCAACGAAAAATCGCGATCGTTACAAGTGGTATCAGAGCATATGGTTAAGCGACAACCATGGCCCTGTTGGGTGTTACTCATTAGAGATGGAGTCAGTAGTACTCTAGAATGAGTTTGAGTGTAATAATAGATATGAGCGCGTATTTGTTAGTGAATATAAAATTGTTTTATATTGTGATGATTGGTTTGTTGAGTGGCATATGAACCTCCGTCAGCGCGGTCTGCAAAACTATGCCGAAGGGGTTTCTAAACACTTGAATAGAACAATTCGACACAATATTGTTTTGAAATAGGGTAAATGAAATAATTTTACCCAAAGTTATTTTTGTATATAGAAAAGAAGTGATTTTCTGTAGATTATTATATATATGGATGCATGGTTGCTAGGAATTGATAATAGTTAAAAATTATTATTATTGATTATTGAATAAGAAATTGAATTCAAAAAAAAAAATTAGTAAATTAGTAAGTAACACTAATTAAAAGATGACAAATTTAACATGGATTTTAATTTAACCCTAATTAAGTTAAATGAATTAAATTCACATAGAATTGAATTGTAATTAAATTTGGGTTATGAATGAATAAATGAGGTAACATTGGTAAGCAAATAAAATTGGATTGAAATTGGAAAGAAAAGTGGTATGAGATTTAAATCAAGTTGAAAAAAAAATCCAAACTTGAAAATAAAATAAAGTAGATTGAATGCAAGTAAATTAACTTGATAAATTATAAGTCCATGGACTAATGAATTGGAATTGGAATTTGTTACTTTAAAGTTAGTCGTGATCTAAATTTGAAGGTAAATTTGAAGTTGTATATGGATTTAAGTAAGTAGTAAGAAATAAATTGAAATTCCCTTGTTATTAATTAAGTGAATTCAAAATGAATTGAATATGGAAATTGGAATTTAAAATGAATAAGTGAATGTACTAATTTAATTAAATTAGTGAATGGAATAGATTTGAAATGGTTTGAATGAAATTTGTTTGGTTAATAAAATAAACCAAATGAAAACATGAATTGCAAATATAAGGAATGAATTCATATATGAATATAAAAAAAAATTGTGAATATGAAATGTAAAGGTGATTTATAGATTGAAATGGAATTTGTAAACAAAATTGAATGGAATTTGCAATTGCAAGTAAATAAATAATATGAGATTAAATGTTGAAAATTCATTTCCAATTTGTAAGCAAAACTAATTGAATGGAATTAATTGGAAATGAAATGGAAATTAAAATCAATTAGAATGGGTATGAATTCGTTTCACTTAAAAATGAATTGAATAAAAGAAAGTGAGTTGTTAATCAATTGAATTGAATATAAATTGAAAGTGTGAATTGAATTCAAATGAAATTGAATAAAAATTGAATTGAAATTGAAACGAATGAAATTGAATATATAACTTCAATAGTAAACTAGAAATGGTATATGAAGTATATATTGAAAATTTTGCAATAGAATTGGCAAAATGGTTTGAATATTGTAGTTGGATATTATGTATACTACTACTAGCAGGTTATACAGGTGTTATAAAGGAATTGGGATTTTGATTTCAAAGATAAAAATTGAATTGCTCGACAAAAAGGTACGTATTTCAATTTCAGTATGAAATTTGATGATTTTCTTCTCCAGCCACTTGGCTTTCTCTTTTCTTTTTGATTCTGAGGGGCCGTGGTGCCATTTTGTAGTCGTACCGATCGAGCCGCGCAAAGGAAACGCTGGCGAAATTTTTCGAAAATTTAGGGTGTTAGAAAATTTTTGAGAAAAATTTGAAAATTTGAATTTGAATTTAAATTTGAATAGTTAAGTAAACAATGTTGTTGAAACCTAAAATTGAAGTTGGAAAGCTTGTTGAAATGGTAATGAATCTTTAATAAAAAGATTTAGGTTAGTAAGTTGATAAAACTATTGGATTGGAAAAATAGTAGACGAGTTAAGGACCCTTTCTTCCTAACTTGTAATTTCGGGACGAAATTCTTTTAAGGGGGGAAGGTTGTAACGACCCAGAATTTTTGAACAATTTAAATTGAAAATATTTAATTAATTTTAAATATTTGAATGATGGTTTGGATTAAATTTCCAATATAACTTTGAAAATGGCGATTAAATTATAAAATTTAATCTATTGAAAGTGAATAAAAATTTGAATCTTAAATTCTAAGCCAATTAAAAATATTTCAAAGGCTTATAAAATTTATATTGATAATATTGAAGATAATAGAAGCTTCAGAATTTAATTTGGAAGTGAATTGTTCAGTTTTGAAAATATATCGTTCAAATTGAATTTAAAAATAGCCGTCCGAGGCACAGTCTCGGAATTCGACGAAACCAGTTCCATTGGGTCCGGAATATTGAATTATTGCCGGGTTTCAAATTTCGTATCAATCGGAGTTGTTGTGTGACAATACGACACATACACGCGTAGAAAGTTGTATTAGAACAAAGGAAAATTTAAAATTTAAATTTAAGTATTGTCAACGACAGCATTCCATTTATCACGCCTAAATTCAAGCAGAGTATCACGGCAGGAATCACGCTAAAAATCGTGAAAGCACGTTCCTTTCATTTTAAAATCTTCCTCTCCCTCATTACGAAATCAAATTGCCAGAGAACAAATCATGGCCGAAGCCTGTAAGAAATTTTTTTTCGTTCAATTTGAATACCATGGAGCCGCATTCATTTTCCCCCCTCATTCTCAGTTTCGAAATCAAAACCCATCCCATTCCCAATTCAGTTCATCTTCTCTCAAATTCATTTCAAATCGAAGAAAAAAAAATCGAATTCTCCTTGCCCAAAACCCAAACCCAACTACCTCCTTCAGCAGAACCGTTCCTAATTCAAAAATAAAAATCGAAAGCTCGAAAAAAAAGGAGAAGAGGACGCATACGAAAGCAAGGCCGCGAGTGCTTCGATGTCATTGCAGTGACGATCGATAGCAGGCGACGGCGTGAAGCTCGCAGCGTGGGTTGACGTCAGGGTGGTGTCGCAATTCGTGGGAAGCTGGCAACGGCATCGGTGTTGGCAAGTGGTAGGAGCGGCGGCGATTGAGTTCGTGGGTGAGGACGTGGCGATTTGGGTCTCGGAGTCGCGTCGATGTAGGGGAGCAGCGCTGTTGGGGGTTCGTGGTTGATGGATCTTGGTGGTCGCGAGTTCGATTTGTGAGGCGAGCATCTGGAAGAGCTCAAGAAGATGGCAGTCGCGTGGTCTCTGGGAGGCAGGGGTTTCGCGAAGGTAATGACAGTAAGGTATTCTTTTAGTTTACAATTTAAATTTTGAAAAAAAATATAAACTGTTTGTTTAGTTGTTTTAAAGAAAAATGGACAGTAAATATATAAAGGAAAAATATGTATAAGTATTTATTAAAGTGGAAATTAGTTTTAAATTTAGATTTTTAGTTAAATGAAATCATTAAAAGAATTTATTTGGAATTTAAAAGTATTGGTTTAAAATTGGGATATTGGAATTTTTATAAACGGTTTATATTAAAGGATTTATCAAATTGATATTTATAAATAAATTTACTGGAATTATAAAACGAGTTTTCATAAGCATTAAAATGAATTATAAATAATTTACTTATAAGTTGGGTTTTAGCATTTAAATGAGTGGAAAATTTTAAATGTTTGAAAATTTACATAGAATAGGTTTAAAAATATATATAGGATTAATTTCAAAGAAAGGAATAAAATAAATATGCATATTCATATTTTAAATCTACAAAGTTATTTTCAGAAAATAATATATAGTGAGGGTGATTTATTTATTGACAAACCCATTTAATTATTTTAATTACCAAGAATGATTTACTTACAAGGAAGAATAGTTTAAATTAAATAATTTGTTAGTTAAATATATTTCAAAGAAATTAATTATTCGATTTATTTCGAATATTAATAAATTGTTTAAATTGTTTATACAAGGTTAAAAATCGAGAAAACGAGCTGAAATGGAAATGGATTACTAATAAAAGCTAAGGTGAGAACTTCTCACTCAAAAAGGGTTTATTTAAATTTTAAATAGTTAGATTTAAAATTTGTTGATTAATGATTGTTTGCTTGAATGATGATTGTTATATAGATATATATGTATATATATTGGATTGAAATAGACCCTATACGCCGTTAGTAAGCGGAGGTTATTTATTACACACATATACCGCGATATTCCACCTCGAAGTGGAATTGGTATTATATTAGTATATAGCAATATATATATATATTGGCATATGTATATATTTCAATTGATTGATTTTCCGCATTGTATAGCGGATGAGACCCTATTGCGCCGCCTATTAAGTGGATATATATTTTATAAAATCCCATATACCGCGATATTCCACCTCGAAGTGGAATGGGTATTGTGCTAACATCTTTGGATGCAGGGAAGCAGGTTGGAGGGATCGAACTGGATTCCTCACAAATATTTATTTGATTATAGATATTGTGATGATTATTGATTATCATATCGATATATGATATTTGTGCAGTGATTGACCATTTGATGCTGTTGCATCATCGGATTCATTTTTAAAGTTAAAAATAACGATTTTTATTTTTAAAAGGATTTTAAAGGGATTTTTTTTCAAAATATATGTTTTATTTAATTTTTGAATTGATTCACTTTAAAATAAATAAACATATAAGTTTTTATGTTATAAAAATAAATACTTTTACAAAATATAACCCAAAAGGAAAATTTTAAAATAAATAGATTTTTAAAATAGTTAAATTGGGATTTAAATAATTATCATAAATAATTATATGAGAGATTTTATAAATTGATATTTATAAATTAAATTTATTGGAATTATGAAACGAGTTTATTAAGAGTTGAGTTGATGTACAAAATGAATTTCATTAAAATTTATAGATTTATAAGTTGTGAAAGTTATCAAATGAATAGATGTTGAAAATAAAAGTTTTATTGGAAATTAACTTATAAACTAGCTTTTGGGCATTTAAATAGGATACTGATAGAAACAGTTAATAAAAGAAATTTTTATAAGTTGAAATTGAAAGAAAATATATAAAGAAGTCTTATAAGTAATAAGATTTAAAAAAAAATTGTGAAGTTCAAAGGAACGATTTGGTAAATAAATAATATTATAAGTATTCAACTTATAATATAGATTTTGGTTTATAATTGGGTTATATAAATTAAATTGGATTTAATAAAAGAGATTGGTAAATTGAAGTTTATAAATAGGAATAGAATTTATAAACATTGTTTATAAATTCGAAATCAATTGAATTTGATAAATTTTAATATTGAAATTTATTAAAGGAAAGATATTCACGATTTTGAACAGTGAATATATCATTAAAGAAAATGGATATATTTTGGGAAAGGATGTTTTAAATAGAATTTAAAACGATTTAAAGATGTTTTAAAATGCATCAAGTATCGAAAACATAGATTTCAACATTTATTGTTGTAATAGACGTTTTCGAGAAATAGAGTGAAATGAAAACATAGATTTCAACATTTATTGTTGAAATAGACGTTTTCGAGAAAATAAGGAAATAATGGACTATAACTCTGTAGTTATAGTAAATGATTTCCGAAAGGAAATGTTTTATATAGTATTGGGATTTATATATCTATTTAATTTTGAATCCCTATACTAGTGATTTTTGGGTCGTCGTAACAATGTTTTACGCAACATTTGTTTTGACCTAAATAAATATGAATAAGAGAATGTTTTCCTTAAAGAATGAAAAATATACTTAACTATGGTTTAAGTATATCGAATATTTTCAAATTGTGAAAATAAATAATATTTGTGAATCACTTACTTTTAAATAAGTATGGAATTGCTTTTCCAATATGAAATGGAATGTTTTTAAGAATTTATCTTTTTGAAGATAAAATAGAATTGAAATCTATTGAAAACGGTAGACCAATAGATAATTTGAAATATAAATTCACTATGGAATTTATAAATGGAAAGGGAAAATTGGTTTCAAAATAAACGTTGTTTATTTTTGAAGTGTGGAAAATTATATATCTTGTAAAGATATTTTTGGGAAAATAAATAATTTGGAAAATTATTTTGAATCTGATGATGTTGCTCATCTTTATTGATAGTTAAATAACCGACTATCAATATTTACCTTTAAATAGGTATTTGTTGTGATTGTTTGAATTGGATGCCACACTTATTTTTAAATAAGCGCTCACTATTCGGATTAACCGGGAAAGGACCATGGGGTCGTATAACCCACTCCGAATATGTGATACGTCGTTATGAATTGCATTTGAAGACCGGTGTTGAAGACCGGATATTTGTGAAAACAGATGGATTACCGTCGAATTACTCTGCATCGGATGATCTCCGGTACAGAGGTTTTATCACCCTTAGTGACGGGAAGTCCGGACGTGATTAATGAATATCCGGATTGCAAGGACTTCTTTGTAAGTGCCTTCGGTTCTGTTCGATCCCGGAACACACTTGTATGGATTGTATGTCTGACATTACAAGTTGAGATATAAAGCTGATTTCTTTCAAATATATTTCTGTTGGTGGCGGAGAATTTATTCTTTTAGCTTAACACCATTCTCTGAGACGTACGAGCTCAGAGGTTATATAGTTGAAGGTCATTAGTGATATACTCCCAATTTGGTAGTGTGATATACTAAGTGTTGCTGTGAAATGATCGTTGAATGATCATTTGTGATAGGATCATTTGTTTGATCGTCTATCTTGATGATCATTGCTTTGATCATTTGTTGACCCAAAGCACTGCTTTTGTAAAGCGTGGCTTTGTGGACGAGACTTCATCGAGCCTCACACCCCGGAAATGGTCAAAACAGGAAAGATGCGGCAAGGTTATTAGGGGGTAGCACCCCTTTAGTGTATGTCATTCCTTCTGGATAGAGGTGGTATCATGGTATGGAGCCCAGATACTTAACCTATGTGGTTACTGCAAATTTATTACTTTGTGGTTGTTGGAAATCGGGGATCCTCGGATATAGATCGGTTACGATCGGGGGATGACATATTCGTGTCAGTTGTTACCCGGTTAGGGGTAACCCGGCCTTGTGTTGGCAGAGATCCGGTTAGGTTCTCGGGACGTCATTCCAGAGGCGTTTCCATGTGGCAATGGGAAGTTCCTTGGCCTGACCATTTGTTGGAAATCCAAAGAAACAATACGAGCCTTGTACGGTTTTAGTTGTATTACCTGCTATGGAATATGGCGATAACCTGCTATTGAACATAGTAGCTATAGTAGGCATACGATAATGGTCGTATGTTGGCTAAGATTTATATTCTACTTTCGAAATGATTTTTCTACACTATGCACTAGTAATAATATCAATTGCTTCTTTTTATTGCGTAGTAAGCATCTTTGACTATCATAAGGAGAAACCTCCTCCAAGTCTGCGTTTGCATTGTGTGTGTGGCGGGAAACCTTATGGTAGTCTCATTTTCTAAAAAGCATTGCGAATTTATTTAAAAATTATCCTATTCTTTGTTTTAAAGATAAATAACTGTTTTAAGTTCTCACACCAGTCACATGACTGACCTGGAGTTTATTGTTCCCTTCCTAAACTCTGGGTGCCCACCAATTTTCACACGGGCAGTCTAGAGTTAGGTTATCAGGTCATTCTGGATTCAGGTGTTGCTACAGATATCTGGAGGCGAGATGGATGGCGTAGCATATTATCTATTGTATATAGTATTTCTTTTCCGCTGTTTGTTGTTGTACACTCGGATAATGAATGTAATGTGATGTAATGTATAAAATGTATAGTTCTTTGTTTTAAAGATTATTCATTTATCTATTATATGTTGTTCCACTGCGATGGTTAGATTCTGATATTGTTTTATTGTTCTGTTGTTGTTCTTTTCTTTCTTCTTCTCTCTTTTTCTCTCTTCTTCTACCTCTTTCTTCTTCTTCAACCATAACATTTCGGTTTTTCGGCAACGAAAAATCGCGATCGTTACAAATATAAATTTCAAATTGTTTTAAATGTAATTAGATATATAAATTGCAAGTGTACACATCTATCTATTATTATAAAATGATTTGAAACTTAACCCGGTATTTAGTTCCTAAGTTTCCATTAATCAATAGTTTCAATTATTGTAGTGAAATGGGTTGTAACTAATTAATAATTGGAACCTTTAATTAAAATAAGAGATTAAATGCTACATTATAAATGAAATTTCCATAAAGTTGAAATATGTAACCTATAAAAAAACAGAAGATATGATTATTAAGCATTAATTTATAAGATGAACTTGTATAGTTTTCAATTGCATTCTTAAAAGCATATATACAACTTACCAAAAGATTTAAAAGTTGAAATGTCTGATAAGAAAATGTAATGGAAAATGTACAAGTAAGACTTATGTAATAGATATGTTCAATGAATTACTTTTATAAATAAGGATTTGATGTTATAATGATTATAAACTTAAGTTATGGTTGAAATGCTACTAATTTAATAGAAATGTAAGTATTACAAAAATAAATGATAATAAACTTAAATAAACGTTGAAGTATTTATAATAAAAATAAGTAGAAAGATGAATATTGTAAGTAAAAGATTTTGAACTTAGGAAATGTTGAATACTATGGATAAATGAAAATTTGCAAGAAATAAATGTAAATTAAAAAGATAAAACATTATATGGATGAAGAGGAAATCAAACAACAAATGTATGAAATGGAATTAATAAGAATGAATTTGATCTATTGCTTGAAATTGTTGTTTGGTTTATGGTTGTTTGGGCAAGGATACTTTAAAATTGTTTGGATGTATGAATAATCTATTCAGTTTTATCTAAGACTGTTGAGTAAATGGTATACTTAATAATTTATTTGTCATTCTATACAATTTAAAAGTGTCTAAGCCTGAACTAACTACTTGTTTTGGTTGATGTGGGTGAACAAATTGATTTGTGTTGATTGTATATGATGATTGTATGTTGGTTGCAATTGATTGTCATTGTTATTGACTTGTCTGTTAGTAGTTGAAAACAATTTAAATGTTTCAATTTATATAATTATTAACTCTTTTTGGATTGTATAAGTGAAATACAGGTTATGGAAGCAATTGCTACTGCTTTTGGTTTCATAATTAAGCGTTAATTGCCCAAAAAATTAGGTACATGTTAGTTCGTGAGATGATGGTTTTGATGAAAACAACCTTAGAATAGATTATAAAATATAAATACTAACATTATAAGTTTAGATATATATGTATATGCAGGATTTAACCATGCAGGTACCAAGAATGAAGACTGTACAGTATAGAGATTCAAGATATCAAGATTGAAGACTCATGAGTATCAAGATTATCAAGAGTTCAAGACTTCAAGAATAAGTATTTTAATTAGAAATTTTGTTAAAACTCCTAGAAAAGCAATGGCATCTTGAAATCCAATTTATTCGTGGAATGGAATCCACTTCGAGCCTGTTAAAGGGATGGAACCTACGAAAAATCTAGTGGAACATTGTTTTGTATCCGCTAATTTTTATTCAAATGATTTTACAAAAATTATCTTGTTTTCAAAATGATTTCGAAACTTTCCTTTTAAAAGAATCAAAAACCTCTATCCTGATTTTAAATAATTTTAGCCTCAAAATCATCCTCAAAATCATCTTTAATTTCAAAGTCAAATTACTCCTGATTTTAAACTATCTTTTAATATAATATATTTAACTTTTAAATATTTATACTTAGATTTAAATATAAAATTATAGTTAATTTCTATATATATTATTCTCTATATTTACTTATGAATTTTAACTATAGTCAAGTATATTTATAAAGTTTAAAATAGTTTTAATATAAGATAAAGGTTATTTTCAAAGAAAATCAAATCATCAAAAATTGCCTTGGGATGTCGACATACTCATGGTGACCATGTCGACATAGTGTCAGTTAAGTTCAAAATTTAAATTTCAAAAGAAGTGTCGATTCGCCATAACTCTTCATGAATGGATATGGCTGTTGTTCTTCTACAAATAGGGGTTAGTTTCAACGAATTTATCATCAGATTTTCTGGTTTTTCACTCCTCTTCTTCTTCCACTTTTCTTAATACATATTCTTACCATTACTCTGCCGAAATCAACATTGAATCGAACTCGACTATTCGTAGTTTGATTCCCTATCACTATCTCAACAAGATTCTCAATGTTATTCAAAGTTATAGGCTTTTTGTAATCAACTTAGTGAGAAAAGGTGTGATTGTAGCCTTGAAAATAAATTAAGCATGATAAGGTGTGATTGTAGCCTTGGGAAATCAATTGGGTGAACTTGTTGCCCGTAAAATCAAATGGGTGAACTTGTTGCCTGGAAAATCAAGTATCTCTACCCAGAGGATAGTGATTCTGGAGGGTGTACCTCGTAGCCTTGAAATCGAGGGTGTAATTGTAAAGATTGCTTTTCAAAGAAAATCCGTACTTGTATTGCGGGACTGGATGTAGGGTAACTCCGAACCAGTATAAAATCCGGTGTGTTCTTTCCTTTACTGCTTTTTATTTTATTTCTGCATCCGTGTTTGTTTCTGTGATCATATCTGTGTCTGTATATTGCACACATCTGTGTTTAAATTAAACTCAAAATATTTAGTAATTCTTTATAAACACTATTCACCCCTCCTCTAGTGTTAATCCTAGCCTTAAGATCCATAATCAGCATTACGCACAATTGGTAACAGAGCAAGGTTTTCAAAGTTTCGTAATCTGATTTTTGAAGAAAAAAACTTTTAAAATGGCTATATTTGTTAATACCAGTTTAGAAATATTCAAATCTTCATTGTTTCATGAGTCTGCATATAATCAATATTCAAATTCAAGTTATCTACCAAAATTATTTGATGTGCAGGAATCATGCTTTATGGCTGTTAAGGAATCAATCCACAACGGACAAATTGTGCAGATCGGAAAGAACAAATGGATACTTGATAGTGGATGTTCTAGACACATGACTGGCAATCCAGATATACTGAATGATATTATATACAAAGACGGATGACTGGTTAATTTTGGAGACAATTCAAAAGGATATGTGATTGGCATCGGCAAAGTCGGTAATTCTAAAACTCCTACTATTACTAATGTTTTGCTAGTTAAGAATCTGAAACATAATCTGCTAAGTATTAGTCAACTATGCGATAAAGGATATAAAATTAAATTTGAAAAAGATAAATGTCACATTGAAGATAATAATTCAACCATTATATTTGAGGGAGTCAGGAAAAAGAATATTCATATTCTTAGTATGAAAGTTTTAAATGATAACCTGTGTCTATTGGCAAATACAAGTGACCCTTGGATTTGGCATAAGAGATTTGGGCATTTGAATTTCAAACTCTTATCTAGACTGTGAAAACATGATCTAGTAAGAGATCTTCCTAAAATGAATTTTAAAGTAGATAGTCTATGTGATGTTAGTCAATTAGGAAAACTTAGAAAAAGTTCTTTTAAATTAAAGATACGATTTCAACTTCAAAACCTCTTGAATTACTTCATCTTGATTTATTTGATCCATCTCAAATTTTGTCAATAAATCATAGTAAATATGTTTTTGTAATTGTAGATGATTATTCTAGATTTATGTGGGTAATATTTTTGAAACATAAAAGTGATACTTTTGAATGTTTTAAGAATTTTTCAAAAAGAATTCAAAATCAATTTTCTTGAAAAATTATAATTATTCGTAGTAATCACGGTGGTGAATTTGAAAATGAAAAGTTTGAGGAATTCTGCAATAAAAAAGGAATAACTCACAATTTTTCATTTCCGAGAACTTCATAACAAAACGGAGTAGTAGAACGTAAAAATAGGACGATTCAAGAGTGTGCGAGAACTTTGCTTTCAGATAGTAATTTACCAAAGAATTTTTGGGCAGAAGCAGTTGCTACCGCCTGTTATATTTTAAATAGAATTTTAATTAGACCTTTAACTGATAAGACATCTTATGAACTTCTTTATTAAAAGAAACCTAAGGTATCTTATTTCAGAATTTTTGGAAGTAAATGCTTTATTTTAAATACAAAAGATAATTTAGATAAATTTGATCTAAATCCGACAAAGGAACCTTTATCGGATACTCTAATAGAAGTAAAGCATACAGAGTGTTTAATTTAAAAACTAACACCATCGAAGAAAGAATGCATGTTTCATTTGATGAAAATTTCAAAAAATTTGAAGATACAAATGATGAAGAGGATTTAACTCAAAATCAATAATCAATCAAAACTAATAATGAAATTAATCATCCTAATAAAAGGACTAAACTTTTAAAAGATCATCCTATAGAAAATATACTGGAAGATATGCAATCTGTTGTTAAAACTAGAAATCAACTAAGTCAAATGAGTAATGTAGCTTTTATATCAACTATTGAACCCAAAAATCCAAAAGAAGAATCAATTGATGATTCATGGATTTTGGCTATGCAAGAAGAATTAAATCAATTTACTAGAAATGATATTTGGAAACTTGTTCCTAGACCTGAAAATAAAACTATAATTGAAACTAAATGAGTTTATAAAAATAAAATGAATGAACAAGGAGAGGTAGTTAGAAATAATGCTCGATTAGTCGCTCAAGGTTATTGTCAAGAAGAAGGAATATATTTTGATGAAACCTTTGCTCCCGTAGCAAGATTAGAAGCCATTAGGATTCTACTTGCTTTCGCAAATCATAATAATTTCAAATTATTTCAAATGGATGTTAAAATTGCCCTTTTAAATGGATTTGTAAAAGAAGAAGTATATGTTGAACAACCACCACTTTTTGAAGATAATAAATTACCAAATCATGTTTACAAACTTAAGTAAGCTTTATATGGTTTAAAACAAGCTCCAAGAGCCTGATATGATAGACTAAAATCTTATTTACTATAATCAAATTTTGAAATTGGTAAAGTAGATAATACTCTTTTTATTAAAAGAAATAAAAATGATATTCAACTAGTACAAGTTTACGTAGATGATATCATTTTTGGATCAACTAATTTTGAAATGAATAAAGAATTTTCTGATATAATGACAAAAGAGTTTGAGATGAGTCATATGGGTGAATTAAATTTCTTTTTAGGATTACAAATAAAACAATTAGATAATGGTACCTTTATTAGTCAAGAAAAATATGCTAAAGACCTAATTAGTAAATTTGGTTTGACTACTGCAAGTGGATAACCCACTCCTATGGCAACCAACGAGTACCTTAATAAAGAAGATCTCTCGAAAAAAGTAGATCAAAAACTATACAGAGGAATGATTGGATCACTACTATATATTACTGGTAGTAGACCTGATATCATGTATAGTGTTTGTCCTTGTGCTAGATATCAATCCCAACCTAAGGAGACCCACTTAAAAGCCGTAAAACGTATCATAAGATATGTTAAACACACATCTGATTATGGTTTATTTTACCCTAAAAATGATTCTTTTGACTTAATATCTTACTGTGATGCTGATTATGCTGGTTGTAAATCAGAGCAAAAAGTACAAGTGGGACTTGTCACTTTTTGGAGCATTCTCTGGTTTCCTGGTTTAGTAAAAAGCAAAACATAGTTTCTTTATCAACAACTGAAGCAGAGTATATTTCTGCTGCTTTGGCTTGTTCTCAAGTAATATATATGCAACAAACTTTAAAAGATTATGGTATAAATATCTTGAAATCACCAATTTATTGCAATAATACTAGTGCAATAAATTTATCCAAAGATACTACTCAACATGCTCGAACTAAACATATTGATATCAGACATCATTTTCTCAGAGATAATATAAGTAAGGAAGTGGTTACTCTCGATTATATCAATTCTGAGAATCAAATTGCTGATATTTTAACAAAACTCTTAAATGAATCAATATTTACTAAATTAAGAAGAGAATTAGGTATTTGTTCAATAACTGAAATATAAAATATAAATATCCATTATAATAAATAATTAATACTAAAATAAATCAAATAGTAAAAATATAAAGGAGCATGTCGACATCCCCATATACCCATGTCGACATATAACGTTTTTTATTTTTAAAAAAATTTCCCACCAAAATTCAAAAAAATTGGTTATATATTCTTCTTATATTCGAATTTTTGATCATTCTCTCTGTTCTCTTTCTATTCTATCTTCTGAAATAAATAAAATCATGGCATCATTTTCCAATTCAAACATAAAATCAACAATTTTGTTTCTCTCTCCTACTTCTTGTCCATTTCAACGTACTACTCTCGCTCGTGTAAGAAAAATGAAGGAGTCTCTGAAGGATACACTTCAGATGAAGACTGAAATTCAAGTGATTCAACTCCGTATGGCGAAGGAACAAGAGAGGCAAGGCAAGATTCTTAGGAATTTGCAAAAATTTCTAATGGATAATCAATCCAGCCCTATATTGATTGTTGAAGATTCTTCACACAATCAAGAACAAGAGGCCAGCGAAGAAGAAGAAGAAGAACCCATGGAAGAAGCGCAAGCGGAAGATGACGACAAAGTCATTTGCATTGGAGAAGTGTGCTTTGATAAAGATGGGAATCTTGTTGAACAACGTGGAAATTTCTGTTTCCACTATCCGCATTGTTCGATTCATAGATCTCCTATTTAGTTTCTTTTCTTTCTTCTTGTTGTTTGTGTTTCTTTATGTTCTAAACGCTCATGTAAATACAACTTTATACGTAATGTATTATAAGTATTATCATGGATTTTAGTTAGAATAGTTAGTAGTAAGTTTTAGTTTTAGATCTAAATGTTGATTACTTATGATAACACTATCATTATAATCACATATCATAAGGTATTAGATTTAGGGGGAGTTATATAGTTTGGAGTTATAAAGTTTAGAGTTTGTTTTTGTTGATGACAAAGGGGGGGAAGTATAAAATCGGGTAATTAGAGCAAAGATTAAGGGGGAGTTATTAGTTTTAGGAGGAGTTATTAGGATAGAAGTAATATTTTTTAAAGAAAGGTTGTCATCATCAAAAAGGGGGAGATTGTTAGTTCGTGAGATGATAGTTTTGATGACAACAACCTTAGAATAGATTATAAAATATAAATACTAATATTATAAGTTTAGATATATGTATATGTAGGATTTAACCATGCAGGTACCAAGAATGAAGACTGTACAGTATAGAGATTCAAGATATCAAGATTGAAGACTCGTGAGTATCAAGATTATCAAGAGTTCGAGAATAAGTATTTTAATTAAGAATTTGTTAAAACTCCTAGAAAAGCACTGGCATCTTAAAATCCAATTTATTCGTGGAATGGAATCCACTTCGAGCCTGTTAAAGGGATGGAACCTACGAGAAATCTAGTGGAACATTGTTTTGTGTCCGCTAATTTTTATTCAAATGATTTTACAAAAATTATCTTGTTTTCAAAATGATTTCTAAACTTTCCTTTTAAAAGAATCAAAAACCTCTATCCTGATTTTAAATAATTTTAGCCTCAAAATCATCTTTAATTTCAAAGTCAAATTACTCCTGATTTTAAACTATCTTTTAATATAATATATTTAACTTTTAAATATTTATACTTAGATTTAAATATAAAATTATAGTTAATTTCTATATATATTATTTTCTATATTTACTTATGAATTTTAACTAAAGTCAAGTATATTTATAAAGTTTAAAATAGTTTTAATATAAGATAAAGGTTATTTTCAAAGAAAATCAAATCATCAAAAATTGCCTTGGGATGTCGACATACTCATGGTGACCATATCGACGTAGTGTCAGTTAAGTTCAAAATTTAAATTTCAAAAGAAGTGTCTATTCTCCATAACTCTTCATGAATGGACATGGCTGTTGTTCTTCTATAAATAGGGGTTAGTTTCAACGAATTTATCATCAGATTTTCTGGTTTTTCACTCCTCTTCTTCTTCCACTTTTCTTAATACATATTCTTACCATTACTCTACCGAAATCAACATTGAATCGAACTCGATTATTCGTAGTTTGATTCTCTATCACTATCACAATAAGATTCTCAGTGCTATTCAGAGTTATAGGCTTTTTGTAATCAACTTTGCGAGAAAAAGTATGATTGTAGCCTTGAAAATCAGTCAAGCGTAATAAGGTGTGATTGTAGCCTTGGGAAATCAACTGGGTGAACTTGTTGCCCGTAAAATCAAGTGGGTGAACTTGTTGCCCGAAAAATCAAGTATCTCTACCCAGAGGATTGTGATTCTGGAGAGTGTACCTCGTAGCCTTGAAATCGAGGGTGTAATTGTAAAGATTGCTTTTGAAAGGAAATCTATACTTGTGTTGCGGGACTGGATGTAGGGTAACTCCGAACCAGTATAAAATCCGGTGTGTACTTTCCTTTACATCTTTTTATTTTATTTCTACATCTATGTTTATTTCTGTGATCATATCTGTGTCCGTATATTGCACACATCTGTGTTTAAATTAACATAAACTCAAAAGATTTAGTAATTCTTTATAAACACTATTCCCCCCTCTAGTATTAATCCTCGCCTTAAGATCCGTAATTCGCATTTCTCACAGTACGTTCTCGGATTACGGTTTTATAGCGTTATTATATTATTTTTCCCGTTGTTGGGAGATACTATTTTGAGATATTGTGATATATATTGTTATATTTGACATCATATTTTCTCCCGAGCCTCTCCGTACAAAGGAGACTCTGTCGAAATTTTTCGTAAATTTTGAACTTCGATTTTTTTTGAAATTGTTTTCCAAACTTTATTAATTTGAGTATAAAAAGATTTAGTGGTTATAAAATTGGTATATTTTATTTAAATAATTAATTTTGTAAATTTATTGGTTTATAAAGTTAATATTTTTGAATAAGATGTATTGTTTACTCAATTCCTTCTTTCCCTCCTTTTTCCTTTTCGGGGATGAAAAGTTTTGAGTGGGGGAGAGTGTAACGACCCGCAAATTTCGATAATTAAATTGGTTAATTTAATAAGATTTTTGTAATTTAATTTAAAAGAAATAAAAAAACTTTATAGTTATAGTGAGGTGAATGTTAATTTGAAATGTAGCAATGGTAATTAAAGCTAATTATTGATAGTTTGAAATAAATGAAATAGTGTAAGTTTTATACTAGGTTATAAATTGAATATAAGAATACAAACATAAATATTGAATTAATTAATGAATTAATATATAATGAATGGTAATTGGATAAAATTAATGCTCTGTAAGTAATTTTAATATTGGTTTGGAAATGATAAACTTATAAGAATGTGATTGAGAGTTAATGGCAATAATTATTATAAGTTACATATATATTTAATCCGTTAAATTGAATTGGAATTTATCACAACAAATGTAATTAAATATTATATTAATGTAAACTAGGTTAATATTTGGAGGTAATGTTAATTTTATTTATAATAATATGATAATTAGAAATAAAAAGAATGGAAATCAATATTTATTTATTTATTGGAATTTAAATTATAGTAATTGGGTTAATTGCAAATAAATGAAATTAAATATTTAAATTAATAAATGGATTTTGGAATTTTAAACTTATAAATTTCTGAATTTAATAGAAATGAAATTTAACGCCGAAATTGATGCATGAATCAACATTAAAGTGACATCTAAATTTGTGTTAAATTATGGTGAATGTCCAAGTAATTTAAAATGAGAGAAATTGTGATGTATTAAATTTGAATTGAAATTTAATTTAATTAACTTAATATAAATATATTTAATTAACTGAAAAATAACCATTTTGGCCACTGACTCGGATTTCGCTGAAACTAGTTTCATCGGATCCATAACGGTGAATTATTGTAGGATTTTAAGTTTCGTAGCGATCGGACTTGTCGTTTGATCGTGTGGGCTCGAAATGCCTAGAAATCAATGAAATTGAAATAAATTGAAATCAATTTGAAATAACTTGATTTTAGCATAACTTCTTCATACGATGGAATTTGGACTTGAAACCTGTTCCACTGCGTTTAAAATGTTTAAAAACATATATTCTGATATATGGGTTGATCCATTTCCATTCCAGAATCGAAACAGGCTTTTCGGGTCAATTATCGTTAAAAAATCAAACCACTCGGGCCCATTCCTTTCTATTTTATTCTGCCTATATATATATCGTTATAAACCCTAGCAACCTTTCGATTTCTCATTTCTGTACGTACAGAAATTTATGTTGCTCCACTTCCTCAATGGTTGAAAATCCTAATCTTCCCAGTCTAGTTTCAATTCCAAAAAAAAAATATTTTGCGGATCTGCAGCAACTTCGGGTCGCGCTTCGAGTTTCAGAGGCAAAAACCCTGCATCTACTTCGGGTCAGGAAGAAAATGACTCGGGTCGCTCCGGGTCGTTTTGGAAAAATCTCAGAGCAAGCACCGGGGATTTGAGGCGGTGGACCAAAGTTGAACCCGAAGTCGACCCAGGACTAGAATTTTCTAATCTTCTAATTTTCTTAACTTTTTCATACGTGGTGGGATTCTTGCGGGTTTGTTTTGCTAGGATCGTATTATAGTTACGGACATTTTGGCGCTGGTTTGGACGAATCCTAAGACCGTTCAAATTTTGGGCTTATTTTGAATTTAATTTAATTTAAATTCAAAGGTGAGTGTTTTAACCCACTCACAACTTCAAAAATTTCTTATGTTTATTAAATTGATTTATGATGTGATTAGAAATTTATTTATGACTATTTGGCATATTTTGAATCATCATCTCAATTTATTTGAATTTATTTGGATAAAAAAGTTATTTAATTTATTATTGAATATAAACTGCCAATAAATGCCTGTTATTTATTATCTGTTCTATATGATGTTATTGATTGAATTGGATGATGATTGTGATAAATGTTTGATGATTGATATTGGATGAATGGATGTTGTATTTTATATTGTTATAAACTGCAAGTTGTTATTGATTTTTATTTCATTCGGAATTGCGGTTTGAAATGATATATAACCGTACTTATATTTTAAATTACGGATTGAAATGATAAATATCTGTATCACTTGACCATAGGATAGAAAATTTTGTACAAACACCGTTGTATATATATATATATATTGAAATGATTCCTATGGTTTTGTAAAGAGATATATGGTTTTATAGAAATATTGACTTCAGATATTATGTAAATGTTACTTTATATATAGAGTTAAATTCTTGATTTTTGGCTAGGTATAAATTTGTTTGGTATAAAACAAGTTTAAAAATAAAGATTGATTTAAAAAAATGCATTATGGTTAAGTATTTATGTAAATTATACTTTTATATAACGTTTATAATGATTTTTAATAAAATTAAGGCTGAGAAATTTGAGGTCAATTTGAAAATTTATTTAATGTAGAAATTTATTAAATGAAATCGATTTGGAACTTATGGAATTTGAGATTTATAAAGGATATGATTTATAACTTGATCGTATTTAAGGTGAATTGAATAAATAATTCAAGTATAAATAAATTGAAGGAAACCTTTAGTTATTTGTATTTTGGGTTTTGTTTAAATGATAATGGATTTATTAAGTAAATATTTCGAAACTAAATAATAGAAAATTGAATTTGATATATATAGGAAATTATCAAACTTAGTTCTGAAAGAGTTGAATACTTAAAGTTTGAAATATATTGAATTTGAAATGGTTTATTTTGTGGATCAAATCTGTTTTGAAATCGATATAATTTGAAATAGTTTATTCGGAAATGAATTGAATTAAAGTTTATGATTTGGGATTTGGTTAAATGTAAAATGTAGAAACTCGAGTTGTTTTGGAATTGATTTGGGAAATTGAGGAAGCTATTTTATTATATAAAGTATTTTAATTTTTAAAACATTTAAGTGGTGGAAGTTATGTTTCAAAGTTATGAGTTTCAAGGTATTAAAGTTGAAAGTCCTATATTCAAGTGTTGTGATTCCGAAATGTTATATCTTTGAAAGCGTTATGATTTTAGAAAAGGATATATTTGAAATGAAAATGATATTATGTTGATTTGTTTTTTAAATAAAAATGATGTCTTATTTGTTTTGAAATGGAGATGATCTCGTATTTATATGGTTTTTGAAATGGCAATGATATTTTGGTTTGAAGTATATACTATTTTTAAATGACCGCGGAGTTATAATAACGTTTGGTTGTTAAAGAGACAGGGATCGGAATTTGTCAAACTCTCTGCCAACTCCAAAAACCAATTTAACAACCGTGTATGCGGTGGAGAGACTAGAATAAAGTAGGATGGTGGTGGCGTTCCTTTGAGGTATATACGTGGACCCGACTCCCATGAGTTGGCATAAGGTGGCTAAAATAGGAGTGATTCTCGGACCAAGGAGGTAGCCCCTCTTATCGGACACACTCCTTTGATATTATACTCTGACTTTTGGAGTGATTCGGTGGCCACTTTGATTTTTGATTTTGGGGGTGTGGCTTGAGGTGGGAGGTAGTAGCTGCTACACGTTACCACCAGCCCGGATGTGTTGTTGGTATATCTACCCTGGCATTGCCTTATGTGCCGTGTCACCTACCCTAGCGCATCTTGTACGAGTTTGATTTGTGTCGTACCTATGGAGTATCCTATGGTAGCCTCCTGATCAGGAGCTATTACTGTACTGTATAGACTATTGACACTATTTATGTGTTAAGGGGAATATTGGGTCACTCCTTAACGCTATTTTAAGCAAGTTTATTTTACTAATAGACATTATTATAATAGCGAAATATTGCTACATAGTGAATAGTTTAACGGATCCTTAGGAGATGTGAATCCCAAGCATCTCTTAAGTTACTGCACTCACGTTAGACACTGGATAGGAGATGTCAAATCCTGTAGTTCTGACTCGAGTGTTTTGTCCTTTCAATTCGCTCGGGTCAGCCGGAGCATTTCAAGATTTGAAGACTTTATTTTTGGAGGATGAAGATGAAGATTGTATTACTATTATTTATTATATTATTCCTTTACATTCATAATATTCTGCCGCATTGTAATTAATATTCTCTGGTACATGTAACTCTGATCCTATATTGTATTAGTATAATCAAATGTTTGTAAACAGCTTCATGAACTGCATTTGATTATTATATTTTGTCATTCCGCTGCAAGATTCTGTTTTGTTTTCTTTCTTTCTTCCTTTTTCTTATTCACCCCAATAACAATCCGCTCTTTTGTATGGTTTGAGTGGCACGTGTGTCTGCTTAAACGTACAAAAAAGGCCGAATGTTACATTTCCATTGAATTTAAAATTTAATTTCAATACGAGGTCCTCATGACACCAATGGAATCATTACAAAAATGCTTTCTACTTTTTTACTAAATGACAATTCCCAATCAATGGTTTAAGGTTGAAAATGAATGAAACTTAGGGGGACAAGGAAAGGTCCCCGATAACATGAAATTGATTTCCACAGGTTGAAAAGGTTTAACTCGAGAAAGAAATATCAAGGGTCTGTAATAAATATTCTCTAAAGGTTCATTTATTTAAACCGATATTTGCAAATCGGATGATATTATTCCACATTCTTAAGGAAGTTTAATTACGGTCATTACAAAGCATCTTATCTGGAAATATTACTCTAATGACATCTTGAATATTAACTGCATAAATTTGAGATTGCTCATTAAGATTTCATAACAAAGTCACAACCATAATAGAAGTTATAATCTATTTTATAGAAAGGAAAGAAGGAAGTTCATTGGAGTTTTGTCCTAAAGAACAAAAACATCTTTCATACAAAGGAAGGAGGGCTAAATGTTCACCATAAAATATTCAAAAGAACGAAGGTATAAAAGAAGGGTCATGGGAGTATGGAAAGATCAAAAAGCACCAAGATGTTCTGGATAATCATACCCGTCGACAAGGAGCTTCCGGCGAAGTCCAAGGCTATCTTTCAAAGTCCATAGGCATGATGATGCTCTAAGAATCCGCCTTTCGACTAGAACGAGAGGTCTTCCAACAAAGACAAAGGAGAAGGCGCTCAAACCAACCTTTTGAAGGAGTTGAGAGGATGCAATCATCAAGATTTAATAGCTTCAAACCTTTCAAAGTAGTCAAAAGCTTCCGTTCAGTGAGTTCTTACCTTTCGAAGAAGATGAAGAAATCAAAGAAAGCAGGTGCAACTCCATAACGACCTTTTCGAAAGCATAGCAAGCCTTTCGAATCGGTTGGAGCACATCCAGAATACCTATCAACTAGGTCAAAAGGTTTGTATGAAGAAATCAATGCTCAAAAGTCCGCAATGAATGGTAGATAACTGTTACTCGAAAAATTCACCTTTTGCTTAAGTCAGAAGATTTCAAACAAAGGATAGAAGAAAAGGAATCCAGATCATACCTTCCAAAAAGGTTAAAAGGATGCAGTCAACAATATAAAGTGGCTCAAGACCTTTCGCAGAAGACGGAGGGTATTATTCCACAACATTCAAGAAGCTCTTGCCCTCCAAAGGAGCCAAAGAAATCAAGACAAGGACAAACAACCCTATAACAACCTTTCCAAAAGCATAATGCACCTTTGGACTAGTCAGAACACCTTTCGATGGGGTCGAAGTGTCTATGATGAAGGCAACACTCATAAATCAGCAAAGAACATAAGGCAATTCTCCAACAAAGTTTAAAGAAAGCTCGGCTCTCAGCAACATCCAAGTAAAAAGCAACCTTCTAACAAAGTCGAAGGGTTCACAATAGCCAAAAACCCTCCGACACTGCCAAAGGGTTCACCTACCATACATGTCACAGAGTTTCCAACAAGAGTAATAGGTTTCTAAAATCAAATGGAAGAAAGGATCCTTCGGTAGTTCTCAAAGATCCATAATAACATGTAAAAAGGAAACCTTTCGACGAAGTCAGAAGGTTAGCAACTGTGTAAAAGAATGGAACCTTTCGGCCCATCCGAAGGCATAGGGACGAAAGCATGGCCATCGGCATCTATAAATAAGACCTAATGGGTCCTATTTTGGGGCGGATTTTCCCTCATTCTAATCTTGTAACATCTAAAATCAAAGCTCTGTAACCCTAATTGGGTAGTGATTTAAGGAATTTAATAAAAGTGAAGACTTTTCTTGGATAAAGAGGGAAGTCTTAAGTCTCGTGAATTTAATTTATAATTTACCTTAATTTTTGCTAGTTTAATTTCAATTTCAGGTGTAGTTCTTCTGAAAGGTTCTTGTCAACGAAGATAATAATATTCCTTCTAGGCAACCTTTATAACCCTTCGGAGAACTCTATCCTATTGCCTTAGCCATTCGATCACAAAGGAAGTTTCCTTGGATTGACATTCATAAAACCTTTTGAAATTATAAAATTTATGGATAGAACCTTTCAACAAGAGTAATAACCTGTCATATTCCGACAACCATAGCAACCCTTTGAGATCCAGGTCAATTCTCTATATAAGGCAAACTAAAGAAATTCTATCTTGGTTAAGGAAATAGCTTTCGGGAGAAATCTTATAAAGGTTCAATTAAATTGGTGATCACTCTACATTAACTCAGCAAAGCCAAAAGGTCTTATCAAATCTTGTTCCTAAGCTTTCTTGACATCATCGAAAAGTCAGAATCAAAGTATAATTCCAAGCAGATATATATATAAATATATAGATAATTCTACGGATCATCTACCCTTCGATATATTTCAGCTTAATCCTATTACTTGAGGGAACTATTAACAAGACATTTACGGATCTTCCGAGAGATTCCACTTTCTACCATTACCCATTAACTTTGTTTATTGGGATTCTTTGGGGTCTTGACCATAAATTTGGTTAACATAGCTCTTTTAAGTATAATCTTCAATATATTGAAAGCTATGGATATTGAGCTAGTAGCTAGGACTCAGCCAATAAGTGATCAAAAACATTAATTTTTCCCATACGTGGGAATTAGAGCTTGAGGCCACCTTCATTATGTCTGGAATGTCATTTCCGTGTTTTCTGAGTGTAAGACATCAACATATTCGAGGTTGTAGATTTTGAGATATAAAAGGAATGTGTTTAGGGAAAAGGAGATGAACGTGTGAGGTTTGAATAGTCAACCTCACATGCCTATAAAGGAAGACACCATTCCTCTTCAATACATTGTTTCTTTTCAATTTTTGTCCTGTCTCTCAAATCCTAACAAACTCACCTATATAAATTCCATTAAATCCCTATAAAATCACTACATTTCAAGTTAGAAGATTTGACATAAAATCCTTTCTTCTTGAGTCGTTTGGAGAAGAAAGTACGTACAGATTTTTTCCAAGAGGCTTTGAAGAGGAAAGTTGGAGCTTCTTCTTGTTGTAGAGCTTGATTTAAGTATGTGACACTAACTTTGAGTGCTTGTAGTCAATTGCTTAAAAATAAACACTTATTGCAGGTAATCATGAAAGTTTAGATTGTTGATTTTGTTGATTTAAGCATTTGCTTGACATGGTTTTGGTCATTAGAAAAAGAGGGATTTATCACACAAGTGAAAAATGACCAAACAATTGTATTATAAAAAGTTAGTAAGCATGAAATGGTTAATTGTTTGAACTGATATGCAGGAAATCACGTTGTAGTTGATAAGTAAACATATAGCCTTAATTGGTGTAACGAAGAGGGAATGAACTCATGTTGGTAAAGGTAATAAAAAAGTGATTTTAATATGTGTAAGTAAGTTATTAAGGTTAGTAGCTTAATAACTTAAGTAGCAGTGGTGGTGGTCATTACAAATAATAGTGAAAAGATGATAAAAGAACATTGATAAAGAATGGGGTTTTGAAGGGGTTAATAAGACATTTGATGTAATATATTTGATAATTTTTATGGTTGTTAATTAATAGTGGTTGTTGGTTGATAATAGTTATGATGGTTACTAAATATAGTTGGAATTGGTTTGGGAAAAACTAGTAATTGAAATTTAGGATTTTGTTAAAAATGAAGTTTAAATATGAGGGTTGGTTTTGATAAAGAATGACTTTACATGGAGTGTCAAAAATAGGAAAAAGAAAAAGAGACTGCATGACTTGTACCTTGCTCCAGCCTTACCCGAGCATGATGTCTTCCCAAATTTGATCCGGGCAAAGGTGTGCACTATTGCAATGGGGCAACACTAGTACACTGCTACTGAGTGCAATGCTCTACTATCCCAGGTAGCAATGCACACACTACTGCCACGGGCAGTAGTGTGGCCTGATATTGTTTCCGTCAGGCAATAGTGTGGCTAGACACTATTGTCCTAGGCAGTAGTGCGCATGAGACTAGCAAGCACAGTCGCATGAGCGATGTTGCATGCCCAACCTCACTCTGGCTCTGCATAGCACACGAACTTGATCTGGGGCAAGTAAAAGTGGGCATTTTGGTTTGTTGGAGTTCAAGGAATGCAATGGGATCAAAGCAAATGTAAAGGAAAATATCGAATGTTTTATACAAGAGTCGCAAACTATGTTTTTAGGTGTGTGTGGGTAGATGTATTTGTAGTGTTTAACATTTACGTATAGTTTTAATATGTCGGTGTAGACAACTAGAAGGATAGGACGCCATTGAGGGAATCCATTGTAACGAGAGAGGGCATGAACTGCAGACGATATCCTAGAGCAGGAGAAGAGAGAGATTGGATTGCCTTTCAGAATGAATCATATATCGTCCATAGCACTAGGTGTTTAGTATAAGTTGGCTCCAAAGTATTCTCTATGGTTTCTAGTGGCAATTCATCACATGGACATCGATTTCATATATTCGATAGTTGTGACATAGATATGACTCGTGCGATTTATACACGATCTTTAGGTATGAAAATGCTTGGGTACATAGCATTAGTAAAGTTGTATTTGCTTTATATTTTTGGATCGACTGAGTTGAGGATCTTTATGACACTATTGACCATGGAGTGCATTATTATCCCTGCATTCGTTTACTCTTGTTATTGATGATAGTTAGAACATGTTGTTTTAACTAATGATATTTTGCATAGACCCATACATGCTAGGATGTTTATCTTTATTTAATTGCATTATTATGAGTCTAGTTCCTCTCACCAGACTTCTATCTAACCCTCATTTCTCTTTCTTATTTTCTACTTGGACTTTTGATTGCCTCTATCGGAGTAGTCCGAGTAGCAGGTTTATTTTGGGGTTTCTAGCTAGAGAGCTGGACTTTTGGGTTATGAATTTGTGTTCAAACCTATGATTAGTTCATGTACGACAATAAGTATGAAATATTCAATTATGTATGAGACTATGTATTGTATTGATGTATGTATATTGTGCTTCGTGTGTATGGAGTTTGATGTAGATTGATTTGTTCTTATTCATGACTTTATTAGTTTGATATACATAACTGTCTTATATATATATATATATATATATATCATCTTCATGCCTTGGAGTATTTGACTATCATGCCTTTGTGTATTAATCGTGCTTTTTGCACCTATATATATATATATATATATATATATATATTCATATCCTATATTGTTCTTTCCAATGTGAGCTGCACGGAGGTCATGCCAAAATTTAGAATTTAGCTTCTTTTCTAATTTACCCAATGGTATGCCTACTACAGTATCTTGAATATATATGTTGATTATCATATATTCAGGTTCAGAAAAGACAGCTCAATACACTTAGCATTAGAGCTTGAGGTTAACTAAAGTGGTTAGAAATAGGAAACGAGCTGAGTGCGTACTCTTGTATATTTTCTAATATATCATATATCACCCCATATAACCACTGCATTTATAATTACACTTGAAAGGGTTGCTAGATTGTATCTCTATTTTAGTTTTACGACTATAGGTGGCTGAGGTGGAAGAGGTACTAAGGAAACGATAGCCAAAGGTGTATGGCTTCCATAGATGAGGCAGAAATTCCTACGTGCTTCCGTCAGTATTGACAGACTATAACACAAGGTACTCCATTTGTTATCGGTACACTATGAGGTACGGTGGGTGGAGGGATAGGGATGGAAAATATATTGGTAACGCCGCCAGCTGTTGATTTCCTATGTAGAGATTTCATCAGTCTGGAGGGTAAGTCTTGTAATGGTACTGAGGCTTTCATGTACACTCAAACCCACACACACACACACTTATTATAGGATCTTTGGTTATATGGTGCTCGTAGGTATGGCTAGAAGGAATGTTACTTCTCGACACCTTCGGGGAAGCTTTAACTTGGTGGGAGTTGGTTATTGAGGAGGTTCCTGAGGAGTTCACATGGGAGAACCCCTGGAGGAGATTTGAGGCACGATTTATTTATGGGAACAAGAGAGATGCATAGTTGGAGAGGTGCATCCATATGAGAAGGGGGATTATCTGTTTGGGATTAATTAGGTTCCTAAGGAGGAGTTCATATGGGAGAACTTTAGGGGGATTTTTCTAGGATCGATAAAGCTTAATATCTTCTATCCCCCATGGAAAAATCAGGTTACCCTCCAAACGTCATGACCTATACAAAAATCATCAACAGTTGTGCAGTGCTACCAATATGGAGAATGCAATGAAAGTATACAACAAAATGATGTCTAATGGCATACCTCCTGAAATTAAGACATTTAAGACTTAAATACGGGGTTATGGTGAAGTGAAGTAGCCATGGAAAGCTGAAGAAATGCTTTAGGTCATTATCATCAAAAATCGTAAAATCCTACAATTTGAATCCCATTTCAAATCAAATCTCTCCCTTTATGATTCGAGTTGTATTCTATTAGAAAAACCATTCAATCTAGATTGATATGTTTAATATACTTATTTGGACTGTAATTCCAAATATAACCACTTCCAAACAAAATAAAACTAGAACATGGGAGAAAATGAAGTTTTGGGTTCAGATATAAAAGTCCAAACATCAAAACCAATTTCAAACTATATGCAAATCCAAAATATAGCCTTTTTGAATCTATGATTTACGATTTAAATCTCAAACCAATTTAAAGTCTGAATTTTATGATTTACGATTAGAATCTCATTTTGAAAACCTTGCTTCAGGTTATGAAGGAGGAAGGAGTAACGCGTGATGATTCTTGTGTTTGTCTTATACCTGATTCTTAGAGGGCTATTGGGCTTATTGATGAAGCGAAAAGAGTTCTAAAAATCAATATTTAAGAGGATGAAGAAGTTTGTGGATTGGTCAGTTCTATAAATGGGACTAAATTGGTTGTGCAAGATAGTGAAACGGTAGCAGATGGCTTGAGAAATGCTATGAAATCATTTATGGTTGTGAATAGTGCGAATGGTTTGAAGGTGGGAATTCCTTTTGTTAACTGGAAGAAGTGTAGGGTGCAACATGGGTTTTATGTGTAGATTGCTAGGTCCTGAAAGGTTGTGTTCCTTAGTTAATTTTTCTTGATGTTTCGTACAAAGTACTCAAAATCTTTTATAAAACAATGTTGATATTTTTCATATTGTACATATTGGTTTTAAAGATCATCAAACAGAGCTCTTTGTTCATACTAATAATTCATTGTGTTCCATCCACACAAATCATCCATATGCATGCATATCATGCTGTCATATTGCCAATTGATTGCGTAGAGAATGATCAATTTCTTGGTAACTACCTTGGTAAAACAATCAACTTGCATAATAGGCACTAATATAAAAAACCTAAGAAAGAAATTGGTATTATTGGTTAAAATGTAGTGGAATGATGATGAGATGAATTACACATGGGAAATGGAAAGCAGGATAAGACAACATTATCCTAAAACATTTATAAGATAAATAAAGAATTATTTATGGTATGAATTTGCTTTTGTTTAATACTTTGATATTTTGAATGCATAATAAGTTAGGATATGAACCTCTTTAATAGTCAAGGTGACTAAGAGGATGCAATTTTTCAAATGGGATTGAGATTATAAAACTCCTTATATTTGTGAAGTAGATGCATGCATATTTAGATCCTTCATTAATGGGTCAAAGCTTTGAGCCTGTTTTCCATAATTGGTGCATTATTTCTATGTGGAAAAATATTTAACCTGTTACCGTAGCCTAGCTGACTAAGCGTGTGTTGTATTTTATGGTCATTCCATCGATTAGATAAATGGCACATGTCTGACCCTTTATAAATATGCTTTTCTTAACTTATTTTACTCTTATGTCTACTGCTAATGCACATGATCCAACAATGGTACCAGAGTCTACATTGTATTAACAAGAATAGTTTGCATATATGCATGTTAATCTTTTAAAAAGTACACTTAGATGGGTTTCTAGGAAAGGGTATTTAATAAAAGAGAATGTCACTTTAATTAAGGAACATTTTTATGAAACGAAAGACATCCATACTCTTGACTCTTACCTAACTCATCAAATTGTCAGTTTTTTAAAGTATGCCCTTAATAAAGTGCCCAAAAGGTTTTATGCCTTTGGTTGATTCCGATATATGTATTTGAATATTACAATTCAATTTGAAATTGATTTAAATTTAAATCAAAGTTTACAAAGGTTATGAATACAAATTTAAATGTTTTTAGTGACACACACACAGATATATATATATATATATATATATATATATATATATATATATATTTCACATTGGTTAAAAGGGTTTAATTTACTAAGGTGTACATATATATGAATGTGTATATATATAAACCGATAAATTGTAAATGTGTGTGTGTGTGTATTTACAAATATAGGGGAAGGATCCATAGCCCTCTTATTTAGCCTCCAACTTAGCCCCTTATTTCAACTGCACATTCCAATTTGAATAATAATATGGTGGGATAAGAGAAAATATTATTAAATCAGAATGAGTAGCTAAAATAAGGGCTAAAAATGCCTTTTATGCTCGATTTTTCAGAGATAAAAGAATTAGGTCTTAAGATACATGTAGTTGAGACCGCTTTTCCGGCGCAAGAAAAATGAGAAAAACTTAACTGTGTTTGGAGTCGATGAATTTCGGGAATGAATAGTGTCAGATGGAGAGGATTTGGGCTAAATCCCATTGCTTGCCTACAAGTGCTCACCCTCTTCATGTTTTCTCTCACTTTTCATTTTGCATTACTTTTCCTCTCCTTGTCTAATTTATTTCCCTAATCCTCTCTTAACCCCCTTTATATAAATCACTCATCCAAGCCAAAATAAAATTTCCAAATTCATGAAAAACTAACCATAATTCTTGTCTTCTCATTCTCTACAAAACCCATCAAGGAATTGACATAAACTGAAGTTTGGGGCTAAATCTCGAAAGTAAAGAGAGCATGGAGATGGGTTTTGGTGATTTTGAGCATGGTTTAGAGAAGAAGAGGTGAGTGGAATGATTCTCTTACTTAACTTACATGTTATGTTTCATATATTTGTTTATTGATGATTATGGAGTATTACAAAATTATTAGGAGATCGTTATGTTATGGTTTTGGCATGTATTCATGTTATAAACATGATTGTATTATCCAATTATTTGTTTAAGACCTCAATTGCCATGTTTGGAAAATTTAGTAAGTCTTAGAATGGATTTTGGGTTAATTGGATGATTATATGTCATATTATTGTTTGATTGTTGATTAATTAAGTAATGTAATGATGTGCATGTCATTATAAAACATTGATTAAACCATTTGGATAGATTTTAGAAAAGTTAATAAGCTAATTAAGTGAGTTAGGAGCTTTACACTTATTACTAAAGTGAGTATAGCCTAATAGAGCTTAATTTGTATTTATAAAAATTATTTAAGAGAAATAAATGTTTTTATAATATAATGGGATATTTTATAAATTGAAGTTAGTAAGCTAATCGAGTGAGTTATGAGTTATGTAGTTATTATTATAGTGATCAAAGGCTTAACAAAGCTTAATTAGTACTTATAAATATTATTTTTAAGAAATAAATATTTTCATAAGTGAAAGATATATTATATAAAATCTCCTTATATTTTATAAAATAGTAAAAAGGTATATTTTATAAAATAAAATGAGATTTTATAAAATAATATAAACGATATATTTTATAAAATAGAAGGAGATATTATGAAATGGCAATAAAGTTATATTTTACAAAATAAAATGAGATATTATAAATGTTAACCATAAAATATTTATAAGAACGAAGGTATGGAAGAAGGGTCATGAGAGCATGAGGAAAGATCAGAAAGCATAGAGGTGTTATCGATAATCATACCTTCCAACAAGGAGCTTCCGGCGAAGTCCAAGGCTATCTTTCAAAGTCCATAGGCAGGATGATGCTCCAAAAATCCACCTTCCGACTAGAACGAGAGGTCTTTCAACAAAGACAAAGGAGAAGGATCTCAAACCAAACCTTTCGAAGGAGTCAAAAGGATGCAGCCATCAAGATTTAATAGCTTCAAACCTTCCAAAGTAGTTAAAAGGTTCCGTTTAGGGAGTTTTTACCTTTCGAAGAAAATGAAGAAATCAAAGCAAGCAGGTACAACTCCATGACAATCATTTCGAAAGCATAGCAATCCTTTCAAATCGGTTGGAGCACATCTAGAATACCTTTCAAGTTTTTATGAAGAAAGCAATGCTCAAAAGTCAGCAAAGAATGTATATAATTGTTAATCGAAAAATTCACCTTCCGCTTAAGTCAGAAGATCTCAAACAAAGGACGGAGGAAAAGGAATCAAGATCAGGCCTTCTGAAGAAGTCGAAGGGATGCAGTCAACAATATGAAGTGGCTCAAGACCTTGTGGGGAAAACGGAGGGTATTGTTCCATGATATCCAAGAAGCATTTACCCTCCGAAGAAGGCAAGGAAGTCAAGACAAGGGCACGCGGCCCTATAACAACCTTTCCTAAAGCATAATAAGCCTTTTGGGCCAGTTAGAATGCCTACTGAATACATTCTGACGGTGTTGGGGGGCCTATAATGAATGCAACATTCATAGGTCAACAGAGAATGTAAACAACGTTCCGACAGCATTCAAGGAAAGCTCGGCTTTCAGCAACATCCAAGTAAAAAGCGACCTTCCAACAAAGTCGAAGGGTTCAGAATAGCCAGGAACCTTCCGACGCCTCCGTAGGGTTCACATACTGTATATATGACAAACCTTCCAAAAAGGGCTAAAGGTTCCTAAAAACAAATGAAAGAAAAGACCCTTCGGCACCGTTCAAGGACCCACGATGACATGTGAAAGGAAAACCTTTCGTTGACACCGAAAGGTTAGCAATTGTATATAAGAAGGAAACCCTTTGATCCAGCCGAAAGCATAGGGACAGAAGCGTAGCCGCCTGCATCTATAAATAAGACCCAAGGGGTCCTATTTCTAGGGTGGATTTTTTCCTTATTCTAATCTTGTAACTTCTAAATCATAGCTTTGTAATCCTCATTGGGTAGTGATTTGGGGAATTTAATGAAAAACGAAGTCTGTTCATGGATCCAAGGGAAGTCTTAATTTTTGTAAATTTACTTTGTAGTTTACCTTAACCTTTGCTGGCTTAGTTCCAATTTTCAATTGTAGCTCCTTTAAAAGGTTCTTACCGCCAGAGATAACGATTTTCCCTCTTGGACAATCTTTATAACCCTTCGGAGACATCTAGCCTGCAACCTAAACCCTTCGACCACAAGGGAAGTTTTCTTGGGTTGACATTCATAAAACCTTTTGGAATTTGTAAAATCTATGGATTGAACCTTTCGACAAGATTAATAACCCATCATATTCGACAACCTTAGCAACCCTCCAAACCCCAAATAGCTATTTTCCTAACCTTTCGGCAAAGATCCAGGTCAATTCTCTATATAAGGCAAACTAAGGAAATTCTAACTTGGTCAATGAAATAGCTTTCGTGGGAAATCTTATAAAAGCTCCACAAAGCTGTAAGATCATTTAACTCAAATTCTAAACCTTTCGATGTAAATGAAAGATTTGAACAGATCAACTAAATAGGTTAAATTGAAAGACCATCTTAAAAGAAATCGTGCCCTTTGTTCTCCAAAAAGGAGATCCATCCTTTTAAACATATTTTTGGGGTGTTAACAAGAAATCTTGTTATTATTTTTGGCACTATAAGGAGGGCTCAAACCTCCGATCCCTAATCACTTTTACTAAGAATTAATGGAGCACTTTGTTCAAAAAGAAGAAGATGAAAGGAGTCATGAATAGTATTGATATCTCGAACGAAGAAGTTAATCCACAATCAACTTTGGAAAAACAATATAGTCCCAAAATTTAAATTGGAGAATATAGAAATCGGACAACCTTCGACCTTAGGAGGTTGAATAACAATGAAATCAAAGTCCAGCACCTACAACACCAAATGATAGCCATTCAGGGTATTCTTAACAGAGTACTGTCTCAAGAGTCGCTAAAGGTTATGGAAGGAGAAGATGAGGCATAGTGTCTAAATGAAGTTAAATATGAGGAGAAAGGAAGTCAGGCTAGGAGAACCATTAAGCAATCAAATAGCTTAAACATTGAAAAAAGTGGAGGTCGCCATGACAACATTTACAACCAAGTCATAGAGGATACAATAAGAAATTTACTCAATGAATTAAGGAAATATGTTATCCTGCAAAAGGCTCCTTTTTCAAAAGAAATTATGGCAACTAGCATTCCTTCTCACATTCAGATTCCCCACCGAAGTACGATGGAACTACTGATGCAGATGATCACCTTACAACATTTGAAAATTGGATGAACTTGTATAATGCCTCTGGGATAGTTCGATGCAAACTTTTCCTGATTACTCTTCAAGGATTAGCTATCAAATGGTATAGGAATTATCAAAAGAAGACCATTTATTCCTGGGAACAATTTTCTTATTATTTTGTGACACAATTTTACGTATTCTAAGATCAAACTATGAGCTTTAGCCTGTTAGCTATAATCAAATAAAAAAAGGGAGAACTACTAAACGAGTATTTAAAGAGGTTCAATATTGAAGCATTAAAAGTAGAAGACGTAACCGATAGAGACAAGTTAATAGCAGTTTGGTTTGGGCTAGTCAAATAAACCCCTTTCTGGGAACAACTTTATATTAATTAATGTGGGGATCTACGAAACTTTTACTTCCAAGCCGAAAAATTTATTCAAATGGCGGAAAAAAATAATCCACGTTAAGGGAATCTCAACGAAGATAAAGGATAAAAGAAATCAATTTTGAGTCCCTTAGTGAAAGATTGGAGGGAAAGAAAAGTTGGAGGAAAATTTAGAAAGAGATTTCTGAATTTGATTACGTGAATTTGAATAAGCCCCTTTCTCATATTTTTGCTATAGCAAAAGATTATGAAAGCTTTTCAATTACTCACAATATATGAAGCCACCCTAAACTAAGCAAAGGGAATTATTATTGCGACTATCATAAAGCGAATGGAGATAAGACTGATGATTGTGGCACCCTATTAAGAATGGTCCAAAATGCAACCAAGTCAGGACCTCTTAAAAAGTTCATTAAAAAAATTTGAATGGCTTCTTATGCTAATAAGAGAATTGCCTAAATACCCAAAAGCTAACTCTTTCTGCAGAAGAATAGCATAATAATAGTCTATTGAGCCGTCAAATCCAGTGGCGTTTGTTTACTATGAACTTTTCTTATTCATAAAATTCTAAACTTGATTTGTATTCCAAAATTGATCATGTACTAATTTTAAGTTCAAGTGTCATTATAGGTAAAAACAAAACCAATCCATGGCTTTCAGCACACGGATGGTACAAATTTCTAGCTACTTGAGAAAGACGGTTTAAATGCCTGATATGGAGCAACTGTCAACGTATAAGTCAATATAGTACAAATATCAGTTCTCATGAAACCTCGAGATGCTATTAGTTCTTCATCAACATCTAAAAATACATACATACGTACATACATACATACATACATACATACATATATAGATATCACAAAAAGGTCAGTAGACCAAAAGATATTTTCACAAACGTCTCCAAAACTGTTTTTATACCTCTCGGAAGGAGGATCAAAATTACTTTCATACCTCACAGAAAGTGGGAACAAAACTATTCAATCTTTCCTCAGAAATGTCTTCTGAGAAGAGAATTTTTTTTGAAAATAATATATATATATATAGTAAAAAAATGTTTTTGAGAATTAACCACTGACGTCCAATATGAAGTACAAAAAAATGTTTTTGAAAATTAACCTCCGACGTCCAATCCGGAGTAGAAAAAACATCTTTGAGAATGAGCCTTCGGCGTCCAATCCGAAGCACCTCCTAGAGGGAGGAATAAAGCCCATAACAACCATATCACCTTTTAGGGGAGGGTCATGATAAGTACCCGCAAAATCAAAAGCCCCTAACGTCCATATCACCTCTTAGGGGAGGGTCGGGATAAGCACCCGTAAAATCAAAAACCCCTAACGTCCAAATAACCTCTTAGGAGGGGATTCGGTAAAGCGCTCATCATTGGCCTTCTGGAGAAAGTTCAACTAAGTATATATCCCCTTTTCCCAAAGAGAGGCTCATCAAACAATGGACTAAGATGTCTAGCCCAAAGAGAGGCTTTTGATAGATTAAGATGTCTGAGCCCAAAGAGTGGCTCATCAAAAAGTAGACTGAGACGTCCAAGCCCGATAGGAGCTCCAAATAAAAGAATAAATACAAAGATGTCTACTACTCAAGAAGAAAGTCAAAACCCAAAATAATTAAGGGTTAAAGAAAAAAAAACCTATTCGTCATCTGAGACAAAGTTGGAATCCTAGAAAAGGATACGCATAGAAGAAAAGGATATGCTAATCTATTACAGAATTTCCAATCTTAGGAAAATGATTCCTACACTAAAGATTAAGAAACTTTCATACGACAAAAAAGAATGAGACCAGAAAATGGAAGAAGGAATCCATGACATGGAAACAAAAACAAAGACTGATACAAAATCCAAAGGAATGGAATAAACAATAAATTTTTAGTCACAAAGACAAAGTACTTCACTCTAAGATCAGGTTAAGAAAGGCACTCCTGAATCCTTTGAGATAAAGTGAACGATTAGATAGAAGAGTC
The DNA here is from genome assembly GCA_030765085.1 of Allium cepa. Lineage (NCBI taxonomy): Eukaryota > Viridiplantae > Streptophyta > Magnoliopsida > Asparagales > Amaryllidaceae > Allium > Allium cepa. The sequence goes on from CM060942.1 coordinate 547,260,355, forward strand.
TATTATACTTATATGTACATATATACATATACTACTAACTTATAGGCACTTCAGGGACAACACATTTATTAAGAGAAAACTTTCCTGTGAATAACCTAAGAATTAAGGTTAGATCAACTTAGTTATCTTTTATTTTAAATCTACTAAATATGCTATTATTAGATATATTAATGGCTTTGTACTTATATTCTAAGGAGTTTTGGATATTTAATTCACCAGATAAGATCCTGATGAGACATTGGATAAATTCTGGATGTCGTGAATCTTGAATTTCACCATTTCTGTTGATGCAAATTTCAGTTTGGATTTTGTGAATTTTTAATTTCCATATTTCTTTTTATGATGATTTAGAGATTTCATACTCATGTTTACCTTGTCAAATTTTCATGATAACTTTTAATTGAATTCTCGATTTCATGAATTTTGAATTTCCCTATTGGTCTCTTATGATGGATTATGAATTCCAGATATCAAATTTCTCCCCACTGAATTTTCGTGATGCCTTCTTATTAGTTGCTTGTTTTAATGAGTTCTTGATTTCCCTGATGTGTTTTTATCACAATTCGAAGGTTTCCCACTTCTAGTCTCCTTATTGAATTTTGAATTCCAGTTCCATGAATTCTGGATTCCTTTATCGATACTCACAATGATTAAGGAATTTCATATTTCAGGTTTCCTTATTGGATTTTTGGTGGTCTTGTTTCGGGTTTAGTGAACTCTACTCTTCCTATGGATTTTGGTGATGATTTGTTGATCTTGTATTCATGATTTCCTCATTAAATCACTATGGTGATTTCTTGCTGAATTATTAGTTTAACGAATTTCCCTACTGATTTCTCTGATGATTCATGAATTTTACGCGTTATAATTTCCCACTAAATTTTCATGACGATTTCCTATTAATCACTTGTTTCATGAGTTCGTGATTTCTTAGTTCCCTTTATTGATTTTCCATGATAATTTATGAATTTTGTAATGATTTTGTGAATTTACTGCTGAATTTAAAATTTGATTTCAATACGAGATCTTCATGACACCAAATGGAAACATTACTAAACTATTTTCTACCTTTTTACTAAATGAGAATTACCAATCAATGGTTTAGTAAAAATGAAGGAAACTCAGAGGGATAAGGAAAAGTCCCCGATAGCATGAAATTGATTTCCACAGGTTGAAAAAGTTTAACTCGAGAAAGAAATACTAAGGGTCTGTAATAGATTTTCACCAAAGATCCATTTATTTGAACCGATAACTGCAAATCAGGTGATATTACTCCATATTATTAAGGAAATTTAATTATGGTCTTTACAAAGCAACTTATCGGGAAATATTACTTTAATGACATCTTGAATATTAGCTGCGTAAATTTGAGATTGCTCATTAAGATTTCATAATAAAGTCACAATCTTAATAGAAGTTGTAATCTATTTTGCAGAAAGTTCATTATAGTTTTGTCCTAAAGAACAAAAGCTTCTTTCATACAAGGGGGGCTAAATGTTAACCATAAAATATACAGAAGAACAAAGGTATGAAAGAAGGGTACGAGAGCATGAGAAAAGATCAAAAAGCACCAAGATGTTCTAGATAATCATACCTTCTGACAAGGAGCTTCTAGCAAAGTCCAAGGCTATCTTTCAAAGTCCACAGGCTAAATGATGCTCCAAGAATCCACCTTTCAACTAGAACGAGAGGTCTTTCAATAAAGACAAAGGAGAAGAAGCTCAAACCAAACCTTTCGAAGGAGTCAAGAGGATGCAGTCATCAAGATTTGATAGCTTCAAACCTTCCGAAGTAGTCGAAAGGTTTCATTCAGGAAGTTCTTACCTTTCGAAGAAAATGAAGAAATCAAAGCAAGCAGGTGCAACTCCATGATGACCTTTTCGAAAGCATAGCAAGCCTTTCGAATCGGTTGGAGCATATCCAGAATACCTTTTAACTAGGTCGAAAGGTTTTTATGAAGAAAGCAATGCTCAAAAGTCAGCAAAGAATGGTAGATAAATATTACTCAAAAAATTCACCTTCTGCTTAAGTCAGAAGATCTCAAACAAAGGAAAAAAGAAAAGTAATCCAGATCAGGCCTTCCGAAGAGGTCGAAGGGATGCAGTCGACAATATGAATTGGCTCAAGACCTTTTGGAGAAGACGGAGGGTATTGTTTCACAATATCAAAGAAGCTCTTACCCTCCGAAGAACGCAAAGAAGTTAAGACAAGGGTATGTGACTCTATAACAACCTTTCGGAAAGCATAATTCGGGCTGGTTGGAATGCCTACTGAATACCTTTTGACGGTGTCGGAGGGTTTATGATGAAAGAACCATTCATAAGTTAGTAGAAAACGTAAAGCAACCTTCTGAAAACATTCAAGGAAAGCTCGGCTTTCGACAACATCCAAGTAAAAAGCAACCTTTCGACCAAGTCGAAGGGTTCACAATAGCCAAGAACCTTCTGGCACCTCCGAAGGGTTCACATGCTATATAGATGACAAACCTTTCGACAAGGGCAAAAGGTTCCTAAAAACAAATGAAAGAAAAGACCCTTCGGCAGCGTTCGAGGATCCATGATGACATGTGAAAGGAAAACCTTTCATTGAAACCGAAAGGTTAGCAATTTTATATAAGAAGGGAACCCTTCGATTCAGCCGAAATTACAGGGACGGAAGCGTGGCCTCCAGCATCTGTAAATAAGACCCAAGGGGTCATGTTTCTAGGGCATATTTTTCCTCATTCTAATCTTGTAACTTCTAAAATAATAGCTCTGTAACCCTAATTGGGTAGTGATTTGGGAAATTTGATGAAAAGTGAAGTCTATTCATGGATCCAAGGAAAGTCTTAAGTTTTGTAAATTTACTTTATAGTTTACATTAATCTTTGCTGGCTTAATTCCAATTTTAAAATGCAGCTCCTTCGAAAGGTTCTTGCCGACAAAAATAACAATTTTCCCTCTTGGACAATCTTTATAACCCTTTGGAGACCTCTAACCGGCAACCTAAACTCTTCAGCCATAAGGGAAGTTTGCTTGGATTGACATTCATAAAATCTTTCGGAATTATAAAATCCGTGGATCTAACCTTTCGATAAGAGTAATAACCCATCATATCCAACAACCCTAGCAACCCTGCGAACACCAAACAGCTATTTTCCTAACCATTTGGAAAAGATCTAGGTCAATTCTCTATATAAGGCAAACTAAGGAAATTCTATCTTGATCATGGAAATAGCTTTTGTGGGAAATCTTATTAAAGCTCAACAAAAGCGGAAGGTCATTTAACTCAAGTTCTAATCCTTTCGACGTCAACGGAAGATCAGATACAGGATATATCAACTAAATAGGTTAAATTTAAAGACCGTCATAAAAGGAATCACGCCCTTTGTTCTCCAAAAAGGAGACCCGTCCTTCTAAACATATTTTTAAGGTATTGACAAGAAATCTTGTTAACAATAAAATAATATAAATGTATTTTATAAAATGGAATAATATTTTATAAAATAATATAAAAGAGATATTTTATAAAAGTATGAGATTTTATAAAACAATAAGAAGGAATTATTTTATAAAAGTTTTTTAAGGTTTATAAAATAATTATAAGTTGAATACTTAATTTTAATGAAGAAATTAAGTACTAAAAATTATTAAAGAATTTAAAAGCTAGTTTTCTATTTTATAAAATATAGAATGGTTTATAAAATAGTAAAAAATGATATTAAACTTTTATAGAAAGGATTTGATAAACTAAAGTAAGATTTGATTATTAAATAGTTAAATTGCTAATTAAATGTACTATATAAATACGTATATGGGTAAGTATATGTATACTCGTATTTGAAGCTAGATAATAATAAATACAATTCATGTATTGTGATGAGAATTATTGAATGGTTTGGATTATTGATAATGGTTGTTTATTTTTGTGAATATTTGTATACATGTATGGGAATATCCATTATCTATATAAACCCGTTATGGGCAATCTCGTGTAGCTATACGGACTATTGAGTGCGCTATGTTGCATGAGAGAATACTAGGTAGTGTAATCGCTTCGGTAAAGGACGTGATTTTTATTGCGGAAGCTATTTTTGCATGTACTGGTGTGTGTATGTGTTAATGCCAAAAATGGATCAACACTCAAGAATATGTTGTAGGAAACCAAGGAGAACTAGATCTAGAAGGTAATGGTGACAATAAATGAAAATAAACAACAACAACAAAAGAGTGACATAGGATTTTATAGTTGTTAGGCTATCTATGGCCTATGTCTACTTTATAGCTTTGTTGCTTAGAGATTGGATTGAATTTGCTTAAGATTACATTGTATGTGAGAGAGAATCAAGTCATAAGTACAAGGGTTAGACCAATTTTAAGTCCTAAAATTGCCTAAAGTAGTTTTCCCGATGATATTGTGTAAAGGAAGGAGATGAAGAAGAGACAGAGCTTCCGTGTAGTGGTGGAAGAAATCAAATCCTATATTAATTGCTTTATGATTTGTATTTATAAGGGTAGCAATCGCATTGGGAAAGAAAGGGAATTAGCACAGAGTCAAAATGAAGGCCCAAAGGTGTACTCAAAGTTGCAAATGCTACCAAGTTAATATGACATGTCGCACCGACCTCTCATGTCGGTGCTAGCATGCACATGTAATTCCAATTGCCTTAAAAAATTTCATTCCCATTCCCACTTCATGTTGAAGTGTCCCGTGAAGTTTTCATGGATATTTGATTGATGTTAATGATAATTCCCTCATCATTTGAATTGTTCTGCTGTTCTGATTGCTAACTCTTCAACTCTTGTAATCGGTTGTTTTAAACTCTTAGAAATCTTCTGGGAACTCATTGAATTGGCTAAGAATGACTAATGCAAAGTTTAGTAGATAAATTGACACCTATAGATATCTCCATAGACATGAGAGGTCAGTACCGACCTCAAAAGTTGGTTCCATTTTAGTTGAACTTTCTTTGAGATGTTTCTATCCCTCATCAAAGTGTGCTTTCATGATTACAAGTCGTTTCGTATTCGGATTGGTGTTCTAACTCATACTGATTTCTTCTTGGTTAAAACCCAGTTAACATTTGTCCTCTAGAGTATGCTTTCGTTGAAAACAAAGTGAAGATCGAGACAAGTTTCAGATTGTTATTCTACGAATTGCAGTTGATTGCTTGGGTGCTGTCTCAAGACATTGTTTCTATTCAACACCGATCGACTGATTTCCGTTAACTGTCTGCATTAGTTTGAATCGAAATTATTCTTCTCAACATGGGATAAATAATTTGCATATTAATATCCACAAGCAGCTCTATGTTGTTGAATAGATCCATAGTGACAAGTTTGAACAATGTTGATTGAAAATGACATGTCGGTACCGACTTCTTCATGTCGGTACCGGCATGAAGACCTAAGAAAAATTGGAAAATTTTCTTTTTATAAGTGTTCATGCCTTGACTCCTTTCACATGCCTTCATATTACTACCGAGCTTTTCATTTCCTACACCCAAGTTCTCCAAGTGTCGACTTCCTTCAGCTTCTTACTGCCTTTGTCACTTACCTATTCTAACATTGCCACCAATCACCACTGTCTCTTCGTGTAACTCACCACTCTCAACGTTACCCCAAGCTCCAGATCCATCGCTAGTGACTGTAGGTTCCGAATACAAGCAAAACCCCAAATTATAACTTGAATTGGAGGTAGGTGATAGCGGATTTCAAGGTGATGACCGTGGAGGAGAGGATTAGGACTTAGCTGGTTTCAATTTGATGAAGAGCAATCGAATCTTTGGACATGTGATTCGGAATGAGACTAGGGTTTGCTCTAGTCAAGCATGGGTGATTCTGGAGAAAAGCTTGACTCTTCCCTTTAGATTGTTTCCTTCGTAAAACCAACCAATTTCAATCATCGAATGGACTCCAATACGATGATTATATTTATTTGTTATACTTTATTAGTTTATTTATGATGGTTATGGAGTTATATGGAGCGATGTAAATAATGTTAGGTAGTGATTTGGGCTTATTTTTATGTTATAAATTTGATTACATTAACTCATTATTTATCAAAGACCTTCATTACTATTTTTGAAAAAGTTAATAAATCCTAGAATGGATTTTGGGTTAATTGAATGATTGTGTGTGATGTTGTGCTTGATTAGAGGCTAATTTGGTGATACGATCAAGTGCATATCATTAGTTAGCATCGATTAAACTATTTGAATGTGTTATAGAAAATTTAGTAAGCTAATTAAGTTAGTTTTGTGCTCTATACTTATTAATAAAGTGATCAGAGGATAACGAAGTTTAATTGGTGCTTATAAATATTGTTTAGGTAAAGACACAATTAATAAGTAAATATATATTTTATACAATGAAAGATTTTATAAAATAGTGTAAATGACATATTTATAAAATGGAAGATTTAATAAAATAGTATAAATAATATATTTTATAAAATATTATGAGATATTTTATAAAATAATATAAATAAGGTATTTTATAAGATATTATAAATAAGATATTTCATAAAGTATGTCATTTTATAGTATAGTGTAAATGATATATTTCATAAAATGGAAGATTTTATAAAATTGTATATTTTATAAAATAGTATGAGATATTTTATAAAATAGTATAAAGGAATAGTTTAAAGAAGTATGAGATTTTATAAAATAGCATGAATAAATTATTATATAAAATGATTATAAGGTTTTGTAAAAATAATAATGAGGTTAATACCTAATTTAATGAAGAAATGAAGTGTTATAAAGGCTTAGAATGATTAACAAGCTAGTGTTATATTTTATAAAACAATGGAATGATTTTATAAAATATTAGAGAAAAGAGATTGGAGTTTCGTTGAATAGACTTAGTAAAAGAAGTAAGATTTCATTTAAGTAATAATTGAAATACTTATTTAATATATGTTTATGTATATGAATATGGATAAGTACGCGCGCACGTGTATTTAAAATTGTATAATAATTAATACAATTTATGTGGTGGAAGTAAGGTAGAGGTGTTAGACAACTCGTTGGGAAAGCGATGGAGGAAACGGAGCTTGAATCGACGATTAAAGTTGCACAGTTGGCACCTGCCTAGGCTTACTACTTGTGACGGGCTAACTCGGTCCATTGATAGTTATACCACCGGTGCACTAGTAGGTTGCAGGCCATGACATGTATTTCGAGAGCGGGTTGTTTCAAGGATTCTATGAGTGGAACGAAATATAAAAGTGCTTCTCCTTAGTCTTCCAACCATAAGTAAATGGGTAGGTTGACGCCATGAACAAGACCATTAAGACAGTGCTTAAGAAGCGCCTTATAAAAAAAAGGATACTAGGTAGAAGATCCGTCGCTTGTGTTATGGTCGTACGGCACATTGACATGCACATCAACTAGGCATACTCCTTTCTTTGTAGCTTATGAGTGTGAAGCTATGTTATCGTTGGAGATGACATACCATCTCCAAGGCACAACACCCATGACCTGGAGAAAAATGAAGAAATGGTCAAGCTTGGGCTTAAGAGTTTAGAAGAAACAAGAGTGAAGGCAGAGCTCCACATCGAGGCATACAAAAGAAAAATAGCTATGCACTACAATACAAGGGTAAAGCTCTATCAATTCAAGTTCGGAGACTTAGGATTACATCGAGTCTTTGCAAATGTTAAACATTTGGCCGAGGAAGCATTTGGGCCAAATGCGGAAAGCATGTACATGATCAGCGCTGCACTCATCAACGGTGCCTGCAACATGAACTCTCTAATAGCACCCACATATCTCGCACTTGGAATGCAAAGCACCTGAAAGCATATTATATATCAAATTATGTACGCTACAATTATAGGGATGAAGAAATTTATCGTAGTTATAAGGTAAAAGAATTTTTGTATAAATACTCTAGGATATCCACAATTATGTACCATCAACGGAGAGGACATGCCGACGTGGGCCCTCCTCTACAACTGGTGAATGCCACAGCCAAGACTATCCACTAGGAATGATCCAAATAGCGCCCTCTTTCTTGCCAAGGAATGCTGCACTCTAGGCTATCCAAAGAGGTTGGGCCACTGTAGGCACTCATCTACAATCAAGGAATGCTAAAATTGCTCTATGAGGATGTATGAGCCACTCAACGCACCCTTCCACGTCGGAGGCATTGACGAACCGATGGTGCGACCACCCACTATGTGATCCCGATTTATTTTCCTATGATGTTGCTTGTCTTTCAATTGGGTCGGGGCACTAGTACCATGGCGGCATGGTTACCCATGCAGTAACTGGGGCATCCATAATGTTGCTTCATGAGTATGCACAAGCCACTCAATGCTTTCTTCAAGGCCTGATGCATTAATGAACCGAGGACAAGACCATCAACGTCATAGTCCTGATTTGTTCGCCCGTGATTCCTCCTGTCCCTTTAGAGGGGCAGGGAAAAGGTGACAAGGTAGTGTAGTTACCCATGTTGTAATCCAGAACCTGGCATCCATGGTGTTGCTCCATAAGGATGCGCATGCTATTCACCGCTCCCTTCCATGCTTGAGGTATCGATGAACCGATGGCACAACCGCCTACATTGTGGTCTGATTTGTTTGCCCATGGAGCAATCTATCCTTCCAACGTAGTGGTGCGCTTGTGCCATGGCAATGTGATTACCCATGTTGTAACCCCAAATTTGGCATTAGTACTGATGCTCTGTAAGAATGCACAGGTCATTCGATGGTTCCCTCCGTGCTGGATGCATCGACAAAATGGTGACGGGACCACTTACATTGTAATCTTGATTCGCGATGTTTCTCGTAGCGCCGATGTAGTTGAACATCTACAACAAGCCTATCAAATAAAGCTAGGCCCCTTATCGGCTTGCAAATGCAACAATGACTGCTTAATTTGAGCTCTAGGAGACCACCTTGGGATGCCCCATCATTAGTTTATGTCAATTATGCAAAGCTGAGGGCAAATTTCCTCCATTGAAGATAAGTTTGTTTGGCTTACTATTTCTTTATTTTCCTTGTGTCTACTTATTTGTTACATTGTGCATAAATAGATTATTTAATTAATAAAGTCGAGGACCATATGAACCGCCTGGTCGAAAGTAAGTAAAAGTTTCATAAATAGGTAAACATAAGAGATAAGTCTATATGTGTTTGTGTGTGTGTGTGAATTTCTAATGGAAAGGCAAAAGGCAAACATAGAATATTGTAATAAACATATGAATCTATCCCAAAAACCTTCATCACGGAATGAAATTCAAATACAACAAAAAGGGTTCAAATATTCAACAAGTTTCATTACAACAACAAGCCATGCCCAATCAACACATCAGCAAAAACCCAAAAAGAGCCAATGCAACTCCACCACTCATTGGGGTAGGGGTGCCCGGTGGTTTGGCAGTTGTCATCAAAAACTAACTTCTTACCCATCACCGAGAGATCTCCAATGGATGGCTCGCTCGGCTGCCCGTCAAGGAGGTGATATGCTCAGTAGTCAAAATTATTGGGGGGAGTCCTCCCACTCGTCAGCATCTCTATCACCACCTTGATACAGACTTCATTGTACTGCTCTGGGGAGAGGAAGTTGACTGCTTAATAGAAATGATAGCCGAAATATCACATCTTGGTTGGCTTATAATTCCACAACCATCGTATGCATCCTATTCCTTTGCAAGTTCATCCTAAGTTACATATTGCAAGTGCCCCCACAACCTCCTCCTTATATCATCGGCCTCCTTATGGCTCGCCTCCCGGTCAAACCACTCCTACTTGAGCTACCCTTAGTTTCTCCCTCTCCTCTGCTTGCTCCCTAACCGTGGTGTCCCTAACCACTTTGACCATATGTCACATGCCCTTTCCACCTCTAAGGATCGTCTCTCAAGTTCCAAGGCCCTTGTTTAAACCTCAAGGACCTGCTTCTCCAACCCTTCCGTCCTTCCCTCTACCATTGACGAGCCACCATTTCATCCTCCACCTTCTTCCTTACAATTTGCAGGATTGCATGAATGTAGATGGAGCACGATGCGGCCTGCACTGTAAATTTGGTAAGAGTAAAAAAGGGAGAAAGAAAACAGTTAAGCATGGGTATACTTACTAGATAGTCATCCGTCAGCTAGGTGTCCATCACAGCCTCCAAAGACTGAGTCTCCCAACCGACCTAGGCTGATCCCAATTGGTCAGGGCCTTTGAGGCGACACCGATCAATGAATGCACCGACATTTGCATGCTAGCCCTGTCATCCTCCTGGACCACCCTTAGGATAACTGAACATACAACTTTATGTTGTAAGCCCCTTATAAAGGTCCACCAATCTCTGCTTCCCCCGAGAAATTAAAAGCCAATCCACCATGGAACTCCATGGCTTATCTGAGTGAGGCCTCATCGACTGCCCCATCTCCATATCTACCTCAGCCTCATGCTGGGCCACCTTCACTGAAGTTTGCTCTGGTAGTGTAAAATCATGCACAAGGAAGATATGCCCCGTTCCTTGGGCAGGTTAGGATCAAGCCAATATCTACTATTTGTCTCTAATAACAAACATCCATTGGTGAGAGCTAGTGCTTATATGAGGGAGAGTAGCAGGGTTCCATGATAAGGTGCTCACTAATCAAGATTTGCCATCGAGTTTAGGTGGACCATTACAAAACACAAATAAAAAAGGAGATGGAAAATTTTCAAAGAAAACAAAGGAAAAACAAGGCAAACTAAGCTTCCCTGATTAGATTGGTCCCCTGAAGCCTTTTAACTACAGGCAAATAGGAAGACCTATGTTGTTATTACTAGATTGTGAATTTTCTGATTTTTTTGTGTCTGGGGACATTGTAAGTTACTTGGGCTGGTGACCCACAAGAAGGAGGGGTCTTGGAGGAGGAGCCCTCGCTTATTGGCATATCCGAATCATATATAGTCTCCCGTCCTCTCCCCTTCTAGTGTCTCAGGCGCACTAGAATAATTAGAAAACCATTGAATTACATGACTTGGGGCCACAACATCCTCCAAGAGTTCATGCATCCTAATTTAAATAACGTTGGAGTGTCTCACCAGGAGCTTGAGCAACACTAGATAGGGCGTTAACATCCTTAGGCCTTGTAACATGCATCTGAAACTGGTCAACAAACTTGGTTGCCAGTTGGTCAAAACAAGAAATAGATCGAGGCGGCAAATGAGTGAACCACATAGTAGCTATGCCCGGTAGAGAGATCAGAAAGCTTCGACATTTAACTGCATCGTTAGCCCGTGCAGCACTCATCGACCACTCATACTTCAGGATGTGTTGGTTGGGATTAGAACTTCCTTCATAGACTGGTAAATTCGGCATCCTGAATCACCGAGGTGTTTCGGCATAAAGTATTTCATCAGTAAAGGGAGTACGACTCCAGAAGAATCCCAGTCATCATTTGTGAGGCTTTGACTCTCTCGAATCATCTGAAGGATCATTATGGGGATGTCTGACATCTATACATTTTGTGCACGTTGGGCCAAGGTGTGGTCGGGTTCCACAATGCGAGGTTGGACTGGTCGCGGTCGACGATCTGTATCTCGCCTCCTTGGCTCAAAGTTCTCTGGAACACAGGGCTTGAGGGTATGTCCATGCTGACGATGGTTCGAATCTGACTGATTTTGGGCATCAACTCCTGGTTCAATAGTAGTGGTGGTAGCGCGGTTGTCTGTGGTGTAGTGAGGAACAGTACCTCCCTGGGAGGAGGGTCCAGTCTTATAGCTGATTGACGGGCCAACTCTGGGTTGCCCAATGTTCAGCGTAGGTTGACGTTAGGTAGCTTGAGTGCAACTCCCGTTTAGCCATGGGCGCGTAGATCTATGATGGTAATCCGAAGAGGTTGAACTCTTCATGGATGAATAGGAGGCCTGATCCCTCCTGGATCTCCTACGCCTTTGGCAATTTAGCTGATTAGTCAATTCGGCGTTTGCACGCAACTGTTGAGTGAGTTGCTGACGAATCCGAGTCAGCTCTTGCATAAGCATCTGGAATTCTTCCCTGGTAACAGGGCCGGATGGATCTGATGGTCCGGCAACATTCTGATTGGGTAGAAGCAGTTGTACGGGATTCTATCTGTCATGTCCTTCTAGATCTGCAACTGTAGAAGCGGTCCTTGTGCTAACCATGATGGATGATGAAGTTCTTTCCTAAATCTGATGCAAATATAAAAAGGATGGAAGAACTTTGATCTTGAGATCTGGATCTTCTTCTCAGATTTGTGCAATCCGGTATTGATAGTAGATCCAAAAAGCAGGAGAAAAACTATGTTGTTCTCGATGAAAGCACCAAAGTGTTTGTACCAAAATTGGAAGCAACACTCGTTAGAAGTATTTAGAGAGATAAAATGAAGAAAATAAATGGAAAATGAGGATTCTGTAACAAACGCTTCAAAAACAGATCAGATAAACATACAGAAACACAATGATTTAGAGTGGTTCGGCGTATGGCCTACGTCTACTATGAAATTGATGACTTTATTGATGTTTTCTTGCGGATTACAACTGATCACAACAAACTACAGCGGTAATTTTCGAGTACAACAGTGGTCTTGGAGTGCAAAGATGAATTTAGCAGAGTCTGGACGTTGGAGAGCCAAAAGTCCTTTTTCCGTAGGCTCTGGGATGTTATTTATAGGCATAGGCTGCAAATATCTCGCTCAGATCTCGGGAGACATATTCTGGCACATTGGCGGGCCACGCAATCGATCCCATGTGATTTGCACTCGGTCCGTGATCGATACGAACTAATTTCGTATCAATCAAGATTTGGCCCAATCGAATCGAAATTTAGCACGAACATTCATTAGGTTGTTTAGTTCATATCGATCCTTTCGTATCGCTCTATACATATCGATCCGAGCACGTATCTACAAGTTGACGTGGCACTAAATTCTTGGATCGATCCACTTTCAATGCTGAATTGACCGAGTCATTGCAAGGTTTTCACCTTGTTCGTATCGATCTTAATTGTTTTATTCGTATCGATCGGTCGTATTGCCTTGTTCGTATCGATTGGTTATGTTACCTTGTTCGTATCGATCGATTGCATTGTACTTTGTATCGGTGGGAAGTGTTGATTTCGTATCAATTTTGGTTGATCGATACGAAGCATGTTGAAACTTAATCGATACGAGCTTGACACTCGCGTTTCAGTTGATGGATTTGAAGTAGACTGTCTTCGATGGATAAAAAAAGACAACTGCATGCCGCTAGACATGAATAGATAGATATGTGATGGATACAAAATCGACCGATATGAAATGATGGATTGTGGCATGATCGTTACGAAATGATGGATACCAACGAGTTGGTTTCCTTGACTTGCATTGATCATATCTTGAGTATACGAACTTCGATTGACTCGAAATTTGGAACATTGGCTTTCATAGCTTTGCTTGTCATATCTTGTCAATTGTAGCTTGATCTGGCCTCAAAAAATTTCATTGATATCCACAGTGAGCCTGCTTATAACCAATCTTTGGGATGGACTCTCCTTAGTTTCTAGTTAAGTTCTTGGTATCACAGCCTTGCCAAAAGGCGGGATAACATTTGCCCTCCAAAATATGTTTTGTGAAAACAAGACGTGATTTGAAAAGTCGCACTCTTTATCCTGAAATTTTTATCTGACTTGTCTGAATGGCTGTTATCTTTTCGTCGAAAGATGTAACCATTGGTTGATGCTTCGGTAACATAAATCATGAATTGTTGACTGTCAATTGTTGTACCATGTGTTGTTGTAATCGATTGATGCATGATAGTAATCGGTCAATTGTTGTTGTAATCGCCACCAGACAAGTATTCAATTCCTGTGACTTTTATAGATTATTTGGTAATTCATTGTACATGAATGTATGCTAGCCTGATTCCCATTAATGTTCGTATGTTCACGAGTCGTTGTCGGGTTTTTTTCAGTTTTTTCTCATCGTCATATCGATCCTCTCCGGAGTCGATGCGGAATTCGAGTTGTAACGACGCTTGGTGGTCATTTTGGAGTATCCCTTTGTATTGATCCTCTCCTGGATCGATTCAGGATGAATAAACATGAATCTCGTATCAATAGAGTTGAATTATCCAAATATTATTCTTTGATTATCTCCGCATCATTGGCTGTGAACTCCCTGTAAATTTCTAAATGATGAATACGAAGTTGTAGTTCGTATCGATTGAATGATGAGGATACGAACAGAGAAATTGGTCCTCCGTGTATTATACGTAATGGTGGATAAGAACCTTTATGGGTCGCATGTTGGTGGATACGAACAGTGCATTTCGTATCAATGCGACTTGAGTGGAGTCGAAAATAGTGGACACGAACAAGTGTTTCATACCGATCAAATCCAATGTTTCAGAAAAGTCTTCGTTGCACATTTCGTAATGATAAAGTTTGAGTTGTTTGATACGAATAGCCAATTCGTAACGATGCAGGGTGAAACCGATTGGAATCAGTCGCGATGACTTGGAGACAAATCGTTTTTCTTCTTTCTTTAGGTCTATATAAATATCGTTTCGTACTTAGAAAATTTTCACTTGCTCATTTTTCATATAGCCTTCGTATCGACTGGAAAAATCAAAAAAATAATCTTGCCTTCGGCTCGAACTAGGCTCTTAGTCGCTGTCTTCGAATCGCTCAAGTGTTCGACAAAAGAAATCCTTGTCTTCGAACCTAATAACCCATTAATTACCTGAATCACTTGTTCCAATTAGGTAATTAACCTATATCAATCGACTATGAATGACGAGACACGAATTCTTATGCCATTGATATGCCTTTGTGACCGATTTTAGTGATGCGGTGGTCGTGGGTGGCCGGGGCAAGGCCAAAAAAACTGTAATGGCGTTTGAGCAGGTTGGGGAAGAAGAATGGCAAAAGGATACAAAGGATCCACATGGATATGGCTGAGTTTTGCTTTCATATCGATGATGGAGGGGTGATGGATCGTTCGAATTGATCTGGATCATAAGATTTCGAGATGATGAAATGGAAGTCTTCGTATTGATTGATGATAGAACCTCATACCAACTCGAGGTGATCGATACGAGTGCTTCAGACTTATTGATCGATACGAAGGGGTTGCATTTGATCGACTCAAAATCCAACATTTTCGATCGATATGGACTACGTGCTAGGAGATCGATAAGAAGACAACTCACTTGATCGGTGTGAATGTGTATCCCGATGGACACGAAACAGATCGTTACGAACTAGGGTTTTTGTGACCAATATGAGTCGAACCTTTATGAACTTGAAACCTCTTGCATATTTGAACACCAAACTCCGACGAGCTTCAATCTTGCAAACCTGACTTAACTATTGAATAGCTTATTTGACTATCCTTCGAAGTTCGTCGGTGGAACTATAACTTAATTCAATCTTAACGAATTTTAACTCGGATCGGTCTCTAAAGTTTGAATGGCCTGGTTGTGAATGTCAGCGATGACGGTCGCTCAAGTCGAATTCTGAAGTCTCGCGGTTTAGATATTTTCTCTAACTTTGTTGAATTTCTCAAGTAATTAGTATCACTGCACTACACAACACATTCATGCACTTCACATTGGGGAATACACGGGCTTATTATCATATAATGATGGTTTTTCATAAGTTAGTTAGTTATGCAGTCTACAAACTCACAATAGCAGGAAATTCAGAGTTCACTTCACTTAACAATAGAGATACCTGTCATCACAACCAAAGTTATAGATCCATTTTTGGATGAGCTACCAGGTGCTATTTTTATTGGTAACCCATAGGATTCTATTCCGTCAAACGTCTTCGAAGACATGCTGGGACGGATATGCCTAAGGCATGGTTTGTCGTTAGACGATGTGTTATTGCCAGGGTCGAATGACAGACCGCATATTCCACCGAAGGTGTTTACTGCTTTCAATCGCCATGTATGTACAGCTGGAACACTTCCTCCGTTTAACCGATACGTTAGAGAAGTGCTTTCTTTCTTTAGAATCACCCCCTCTCAGTTACACCTCAATGGATATGCTCTGTTGAACAGCCTGTTCATCGTATTTATGGAGCATCTTTTTCGACCACCGATCCCGATCGAGATTAGATACTTATTTAATGTCAAGAGTCAGGGAGATAGCCCTTCTTTTATGTTTCTAGAATCGGTCAGGAATCGTCAAGTGGTAATGGGATCCTGGAACAGGCTGAGTTATTTTAAAACAGAATGGTTTTATGTCCAATGTCCTCCACGATTTGCCAGCCGATGGTTAGCTAGACGTAAGTGTTGCAATCTTTTCAAATAGTTATCGAGATAATCATAGCTGATATCATAACTAATATCTTCTTTCCTTTGCAGCCATAATTCCATGACATGAGGGCGTACACTTTAAAGAGATAGTTCATGTCCTTCAAGAAGTGCCGACTGAGATGAGGGAAATAGAGTCGATGTCAACAGACCGAAATTTGAAGATAGTTGGGCTGATCGAGTGAAATTAGAGCATAAGGCTCGAATGGATATTGAGGGTAGTCATGACTTGATGGGTGAAGCGTAGGATGCCCAGGGTTGTAATAGCTAAAGAAGGATATGATGAAGATACACCCACTGATGATGAACGCATTACCGGTCCTTCCAACGCCTTTCAAGATTCTAAGGGAAGGAGAAAAGGCAAGGTTGTAGTCCGTAAGCATTCTCAGTCTAGAAGATGGAAATCGGTAATCGTGTCTCTCCCTGTTCTGGTATTAGAATTTCATAGGCTCCTCCCTCGCAAGTGGAGAACCTTTTTGAAGGGCTTGCCGATATCCCAATTTCGGATTATGTGTCACTCCAACACGATGCCGAAATTGAGGAGCTTCAGAGTGCCTTAGACTTAAGTGAGTCTCTTCCCACAAGTGTGGTTGACATTTCCTATTGGTCGGGGGGTCTCACATACATACACACTTCAAGGCATACATGATTTTATATCGCAAGTTGTTTACTTCTAGAGATTACTAGCTTTTCTTCCCTTACTTTGCAGGTACAATGTCAAGATGTGGGTCGATGTTGGGGAGTCTTCGCATAGCTCATCGATCTTCTTCGTATTATGACTCACGTAGGAGAGAGGCACAGAGGGATTAAGATCGTGGATACTCTAGCCAGGAAAGATATGATAGAGAAAGGACAGGGACTACAGACATCGATCCCGATCCCGTTCTCCACCTCCTAGAATCCCTACACACCCCTCTAGCTATGGAAAGCAAACTGTAGAGCCTCCCCGCCATAAATCATCTTCCTAATCCTCTAGGCCTGAATCACACCGTCGCAAACACGAGGCCGAAACTCCCGTTGTCACTGAATAGGCTATTACTGAGCCCAACAGAGAAGGTGCTATTAGAATCGCACAACTGAGGAAGGATTTTCCGAATATTTACTTTGATGGCGGCATCTTCCCTCCACACTTAAAGAGAATTCCAACGGAAGCAGAGAACATGATGCACAATTATATTCATGACAACTACACTCAGTATAAGGAGTGGGCGAAAGCCGGAGAGAAAGCATCAAAGCTGGCCTTTGAGCGGGTGGCTACCATAGAGAAATTATTAAACGAGCTCGCTCAGAAGGATCGAATCATACAAGTGCTTAATGATGAATCTAAATCCTTTCGAAAGTTAGAAATAGAGGCCACTCAAAAGGCCGATGAGGTGAACTTGGCCATGGAGAGGATGAGGCAGACACACTTTGCCCTGGTGGAGGAGATGGGCCATTGGAACACCACTGTCACTGTCGAACGAGATGCGGCTCTCTAATAACTTAACAAGCATAAAGCCAAATTCTCCAAAATTATCAAGGAAAGGGATGACATAAATTGCACACCCAAGGAGGCATATGAACAGGCCATAGTGCTCCGGGGTAAACGAGATGCAGCAACGGCTAAAGTCCGTGCGGTGGAGAAAGAGGTCGAGGAGAAGGTCTGAATGGCGGATTCCAGGCTAGAGGCTGACGTTGAAGATCTCCTCATCAACTATAATGCCAACTTCTTGAAAAATAGGAACCTAGGCTGGCTCGACAACTATCCGACACACTTATACAATGCCTGGGACCGTCTAGTTGAGAATGAGAAAGCTACCCATCGGGGTGAATCGGTCGACGAATTTGAGCTTGAGAGCTGAGTGTTGAACGAAGACGAAAGGAAGATTCTTCATGATGCTATGATCTCATATGAGAAGGAGATGCTTGGCGCTCAGCATTCGAAGGTTGGAGAAGGTTCTGGTTTCGAGCACCATGATACAAGTCTCAAAACCCTTGTGCCGACTCAGCCTGAACCGGTCTCTGCGGTTGAATCTCAATCCGTTCCTGCTTGTAACCAGGATCAACTCGAGGAAGTGGAAAACTGTCTTTCAAACAAGCTTTGTTTAAGTCTGAGTAATCAACATACGATCTCCATTTCCTATTTGGCTTTCGAACAAGTACGGGATTGGATACCCACTTCGGGTATAAGGCACCTCTAATAAACCCATTTGATTTTAACTTATTGACCTCTTCTTTTAAGGGCGGTAGTCTCTTTGGATCCATACCATGCCTTTTTTGCTTGACCGGGATGTGCCGCGGGTCAATATTCAACGCGTGGCTCGCGATGTCTGACAAGATCCAACACATATCAGAATGTGTTCAAGCTAACACGTCGAGGTTCGCCGAAGAAATTCAACCAATTCCCTATGCATTTGTTGGCTTAACTGAGACCCAATCTTTAAAATTATAGAATCGTTGCTATCGTCAATCGGGACATCAATCGTCAGTTCAGCTAGAAAAGCTTGACTGTCTTTACTTTCATCTTCACTTTCTTTATCTCTCGGGTCAAGATCTCCATGGAATTGGTTGGTGTTCCCGGGCCTGGACCCAGGCACCAATTGTCAATTATCAATAAAACGGACGCCGAGAAAATTCCTTTATGCCCTTTCCTTTCTCCTTTCGCTGCACCCCCCATAGCTCGGCAACATAACAGCCTTGTCCAGCAGCTTAATCTCCTTGAATTACTCCAACTCCACGATCGGTGGGGAATTTTAGAGTCAAACACCATAAGAACGGATTTATCATTAGGGTTGTTGATCTCAGCACACGTGGCATGGAATCTTCATAAATAACGTCAGAGTGTCTCTCCAGGAGCTTGAGTGACACTAGACAGAGTGTTAACATCCTTCGGCCTTGCGACATGCATCCGAAACTGGTCAAAAAACTTGGTTGCCAGTTGGTCAAAACAAGAAATAGATCAAGGTGGAAAACGAGTGAACCATATAGTAGCTATGCCCCCCATAGAGATTGGAAAGCTTCGACATTTAACTGCATCATCGGCCCATACAGCACTCATCGACCACTCATACTTAGGATGTGTTGGTTGGGATCAGTACTTCCTTCATAGACTGGTAAAGTCGGCATCTTGAATTGCCGAGGTTTTTCAGCATAAAGTATTTCATAAGTAAAGGGGGTACAACTCCAGGATATTCCATAGTCGTCATTTGTAAGGCCTTGACTCTCTCGAATCATCTGAAGGATCGATATGGGGATGTCTAGCATCTGTACATTTTGTGCACGTTAGGCCAAGGTGCGGTCGGGTTCCACAATGCGAGGTTGGAATGGTCGCGGTCGACGGTCTGTATCTCACCTCCTTGGCTTGAAGTTCTTTGGAACATAGGGCTCGGGGGTATGTCCATGCTGACGATGGTTCGGATCTGACTGATTCTGGGCATAAACTCCTGGTTCAATAGTAGTGGTGGTAGCATGGTTTCATGTGGTGTAGTGAGGAACACTACCTCCTTGGGAGGAGGGTCCAGTCTGATATCTGGTTGACGGGCCAACTCTAGGTTGCCCAATGTTCAGCGTAGGTTGATGTTCGGTAGCTTGAGTGTAACTCTCGTCTAGCCATGGACGCGTAGATCTATGATGATAATCCAAAGAGGTTGAACTCTCCATGGATGAATAGGAGGCCTGATCCCTCCTGGATCTCCTACGCCTTCGGCAATTTAGCTGATTAGTCAATTCGACGTTTGCATGCAACTGTTGAGTGAGTTGCTGATAGCTCTGAGTCAGCTCTTGCATAAGCATCTAGAATTCTTCCCTGGCAACAGGGCCTGACGAATCTGATGGTCCGGCAACATTCTGACTGGGTGGAGGCAGTTGTACGGGATTCTGTCTGCTACGTCCTTCTTAATCTGCAGCTGTAGAAGCGATCCTTTTGCTAACCATGATGGATGATGAAGTTCTTTCCTAGACCTGATGCAAATTTGAAAAGGATGGAAGAACTCTGAACTTCAGATCTGGATCTTCTTCTCAGATTTTTGCAACCTGGTATCGATAGTAGATCCAAAGAGCAGGAGAAAAACTGTGTTGTTCTCGCTGAAAGCACCAAAGTATTTGTACCAAAATTGGGAGTAACACTCTTTGGAAGTATTTAAAGAGACAAAATGAATAAAATAAATGGAAAACGAGGACTATACAACAAATACTTCAAAAGCAGATCAGATAAACATACAGAAACACAATAGAGTGGTTCGACTATGGCCTACCTATGACCTACGTCCACTATGAAATTGATGACTTTATTGATGTTTTCTTGCGGATTACAACTGATTATAGCAAACTACAGTGGTAATTTTCGAGTACAATAGTAGTCTTGGAGTGCAAAGATGAATTTGACATAGTCTGGACTTTGGGGAGCAAAAAGTCCTTTTTCCGTAGGCTCTGGGATGCTTTTTATAGGCGTAGGCTATAAATATCAGATCTCGGAAGACCTTTTCTGGCACGTGGGCGGGCCCACGCAATGGATCCATGTGATTTGCACTCGGCCCGTGATCGATACGAACCAATTTCATATCGATCAAGATTTGGCCCAATCGAGTCGAAATTTAGCAGGAACATTCGTTAGGTTGTACGTAAGCTCCTGTGAAAATTTGATAGCAATCAGACTTGTAGATTGTGAGTTATGATCGAGGAAAATTCAGGTTTTTGGTAGGTTGTTTAGTTCGTATCGATCCTTTCGTATTGCTCTGTACATATCGATCCGAGCACGTGTCTACATGTTGACGTGGCGCTAAATTCTTGAATTGATCCACTTTCGATGCCGAATTGACCGAGTCATTACAAGGTTTTCGCCTTGTTCGTATCGATCTTAATTGTTCTATTCGTATCGATCGATCGCATTGCCTTGTTCTTATGGATTGGTTGTGTTACCTTATTCGTATCGATCGATTGCATTGTACTTTGTATCGGTGGGAAGTGTTGATTTCATATCGATTTGTGGTTGATCAATACGAAGCATGTTGAAACTTAATCGATACGAACTTGACACTCGCGTTTTAGTTGATGGATTTGAAGTTGACTGTCTTCGATGGATACAAACAAGACAGTTGCATGGCGCTAGACACAAATAGATAGATATATAATGGATACGAAATCGACCGTAACGAAATGATGGATTGTGGCCTGATCGATACAAAATGATGGATACGAGCGAGTTGGTTTTCTTGACTTGCATCGATCATATCTTGAGCATACGAACTTGGATTGACTCGAAATTTGAAACATTGGCATCATCGCTTTGCTTGTCATGTCTTGTCAATTGTAGCTCAATCAGGCCTCGTACAAAATTCATCGATATCCATAGTAGGCCTGCGTATAACCGATCTTAGGGACAGACTCTCCTTGGCTTCCAGTTAAGTTCTTGGTATCATAGCCTTGCCAAAATGCGGGATAACATGATCAAAGTTAAAGATACTCATTGATGATGATTTAGGTATGCATTTGGAATTCAAGTTCAATGACAAAGAAGAAAAGCTCTCTAAAATGCTTTAGGTGCCAAAATGTCAAAAGCTTGGTAAATTTTAAAAGAGAAGAGGATGAGAGATATTTACCATTGGATCTACCACGTGAGAAACAATCTAGGGCATCCACAAAAAGCGCAAAATCTCTATAGCACTTAGGAAAAAAACCATCTTTACCAACGACCTAATGCCATATGTAAGAGTACTAAATGCTTGATTGACAAACCTACCCCTTCACGTGGAAATAGGACTGGAGAGAAAATTGTTGCTTAATTTTCTCACAAGTATTAATTAGATCGCCCGCTTTGTCTAGTTTTCCCATATGATTGCAACTGCGTTTGTTGCGCTAAAAGTGATACAGCACCCCAAAAGCAAGTAAATCTGGATATAACAAGAAATATATGAAGAAAAGGAAGACAAACAAGCACTTTTTGCAGTGGTTCGACAAATCCTCCGGCCTATGTCCACTTTAATTTTATTGTATAATTTTTTCTTTTAGGAATACAAAGATAACACCTCAAATCCAACTGTAATCTAGTATATCTCAGATTTAAGAAGGTTTATGGAAGAAGAAGGAAAGGATTTCCAAGTGCCAAAAATCCTTTCTACATGAAGGTAGCTTCCTATTTATAGCCAAATTCCAGTATAAATCTCGCTGCCTAGGTTTGAAAACATCCCAACTTCAGGATTCAAATATCTAATATAAAGAATAGGTCATCCCATATCGGTCCCGAAATGGAAAATCATATCGGTACCTATATGAATTTAGGCATCTTAAGTCCATTTTCTCCATGCTTAAGCCTATTTTCCTTTATGCATTGCGAATCCAATTCTCAAAATCATGTTGGTACCAACTAAATCATGATGGTGACGACTTGATATTGTACTTCAAAATTCATCAGACTTCTTATTCTCGCATGTATCATCATTCTTCATTGTCCTGAAGTCTCTGGATCCATTCTTTTATCATTCTAAAGTCCATTCTATCTGTTTGACTCTTTTCTAAGACTATGGAAAATTTGACCATGATACTTTTCTCCCAATGTACGCCTTATGAATGTATGGTGTGCTTTCCTCAAGAATAGGTTTCAGGAATAGTTAATCATTTGTAATCGGGATCTTTAACTATCCATCAATCCAAGTTGTGTTGAATCATCCAGTTCCCTCAGATTCACCTGCAAATCGATGATCGTTCTAGACCTTTATTGTTAAGGACTAATGTCCTTTCTTAAGTGTTAATCGTAAACTGTAATCATTCCATTTTTTTCCGGGGTTAAATTATTAAATATCATCATCAGAGCTATCTCGTGTTGGCCCGGGGATAAGTTATCATATTTCAATGTCGTCCAATGTTCACCCAAATTTAAGTTATCATAAATTAATATCTATATCGTCCTGTTTTCGCCCATGGTTTATGTGTCTTAGTTTAATTATATATCATATAATCATGCGTTATTAATCTTAGGGGTGTGTTTCTACCAATTAGAAGGTTGTTTATAAATTATTTAATGTCTCTTATCACCCCATTATAAGTAAGCCTAACTGAATCGAGGCAAAGACAATCATTAATCAATCATTATTCATTATCAAGTCGTAAGGCTTTCAAATCCAAAGGTCAAGTTTGGTGCATAATCGACATCTAATCTAAGGTCAGGTCTCTCCAAACCATGCTATCAACGTACAATATAGAGTTGACCTCTTTGAATCGTATATTCATGCTGAGTCTAATTCGCTCGCTATCCAGCAATGGGACCCAACATATAAGCAATTATATCTACTCACTTTCTTATGAGGGGACTTGTTTTCCTGTATAAGTTCATCCACTCGCTCTCTGGCAAGTAGACTTGTACCTTGTGATTTGTCGCCTCTTCTCTCTGATCAAAAGAACCATGTTCAATCAGTTTATATATCAGTTATCATGTTCAAATTATTTTCAAAACCAAATATTTATTTATAATATACAAATAAAATCAACAAATTAACATCCTAAACATCCATTCTATCAATGATTACTCTTAAAGGTCAAACTTAAAGTGCGCCTAGAGACCAGTGGATGTCCCATACAGGTGTAAGTGGCCTCAGAGTAATACTGTCCTATTTATTCAATACAAAAAGCAAAATGACGGAATCGAACCTGACTCCTATCCATCCCGATCATGGGATAATCATTCTTGACCCAAATCCATGGTCTTATCCTGATACATTCGCCGTAGATGTGGCTTTTGCTACACCACTATATTTATGCAGTCGGTTGTTTCGAATCCGCTAGTCTATCAGATCTTGCTGATGCTTGCATTCATTTGTTTCATGCCCATTCGGCTCATGGAATAGCCCAAAATTTCCAAACCTTCTATCTCGATCTGTGGGTTCTCTTTTAGCCAGCCTCCGATAGAAGATCTAGCCCCTAGATGTTGGTAAATCCTCTTTGGACTTTTGGTTATATTAGTGTAGGAGAAAAAAATTTATTCCCTCCTCTGTCAGCTCGGATCTCCGAAGCCTTTGTTTGCTTCTGATGTCTTTTGTCTTTACTATATCCTACTCCAAATAGTGCTCCCTTGTTTGCAACCAAGTTAGTCACAAACACCTGAGAATAGATTTGAGTAGTGACATAAATGAAGAAATTAAATGAAAATGGGAAATGACACTAAATATTCAAGAAAAGATAGCAGAAAGTAGAAACAACAAGATTTATAGTGGTTCGGCGTTAATTGCCTACGTCCAGTCTGAATGATTTCTTTATTTCTTTATCACTCGACAGATTACAATTACAATCCACGAGAAATAGCTCGAGAACAAGTTAGAACAAAAAGAAACTGGTTACAAAAATGGCCGAGTTTTCACTTGGTAGTCGAAAAGAGGATACCAAAAATGGCCCCTACCCCTGTAATTATATATAGAGGCAGCCTTCAACCTGATTGACATCTTAAAGCCTGGACCCCCTGATATCTTGGGCCCAGAAAGAGAAATGCTTAGCCCAACATACTATATCAATCATACCGACTCGAGCCATATCATCATGATATGCTGACCCCGTCATAATATGCCCTCCTCATAACATACCTTGCCGACCCATCCAAGCATGCCGACCCGAGTTACCATAAATACCATGCCAACCTGATATCTTCATACTCTATGCTGATCTGAAGGTTCTCGTTCCTATGCCGACCCAATAGCCTCGCTCCTATGCTGACCCAAAAGTCTTTGCTCCTATGCCGGCCCTGTAGGATCTAGATTAACCCTAGAGGGGGGGTGAATAGGGTTATAGAAAATTTTCTCGATTTAAACACAGAAATAAACTGCAGAAATAAATATACTGAAAAGTAAATCACACACAAAATTTACCCAGCTTCGGCAACCCCTGCCTACTGCTGCATTCCCAGATTTCTATTAGAATTAAACAGTATTACGCTTACAAACACTCTACTAGACTCGCAGACCCTTTTGCTCCCGCTCACAAACACTCTACTAGACTCGCACACCCTGCTCCCGCCTATAGAGTTTCGCTTACTCGCAAACACTGCTCCCGCCTATAGAGTTTTGCAAACTCGCACACCCTGCTCACTGAACTTATTCTAACTAGACAATCTGACACTACCTAATCCCTAGGTGGTGATTTACAAAGTTTTGATTAGTAAAGTAAACACAAAACAACAATTAAAAACAAATAGACACATTAACCCTAATTAAAAAAAAATTAAACTAAAGCCACTAAATAACAAGGCCGGCCCACTCTTCATTAAACCCGATCACTTCTTTGTGAACAAAGATGGCGGCTGCTTCTTTCTTCGTTCCTTCGATCTGAGATATTATGAGAGATGGCTTTGTTTCTATGCTCTTTAATCTTGGCTATTGCTCGATCTTCGTTGCCCTGAAATTCACGACTTCGCTTTCTCGTGGTACTGTGATTTAGGGTTTATGGATTTGGGGCTTCGATCCCTTGAGTGCTCTGCTTTGCGAATTTGGGTTGAGATGATTATCGGCTTGGCTTGGCTTCGCTTTGGTGAGTTCGATTTTGCTTTAGGTAAGATTTTTAGCTCTGTTTCTCTTCGATTCTCGTATTCGAATTTTCCCTTTTTTGCCGATGATGATATTGGGTCCTTTTTAGGGTTCGTTTGATTGCTTGCTCTTTTACTCGATTTTTTAACCCTATTCCAGTGATGATTTCTTGGGGTTTATTTATAGGGTTGAAACCCTAATAACCACTGTCAGATTTGATGTCGTTGATTATTTTCCTGAATTTGTTCTGGATTTGGAGTATTCCTTTCTTGATTCAATTTCGAATAATTGCTGACCATATTTGGATTCGAATTAATTAATTCGAAAATTTCTTGCTGTAGTTGTTGTCTCGGTCCTCATTTGAATTAATACTGACCATATATGAATTCGAGAAATTTGCTGCAGAGATTTCTTTCCAAATTAGAAATCTTTGACTTAATCAAAGACTTAATCAAAAGATACTAATTTGTTCTTTAACTTCGGCTTGATTTCTGCACTGCCTTGTACTTGCCACTGTCTTTCACCAGTTTACTTTATATGTGCATATATACATTTGTATGTGTGTATGCATATATTTTTTGGGTTTGTACTTTCATTTTGACTTGATTTTGCTATGGGATTAAATCAGAACTTTATTTGATCTGCATGTAGTTGTGATCTGATTCTTGATAGCTTGCTGGTGCATGTCATTTGTTTCTAGCTCGAATTCGTCTATGAGGAACACTGTACTTGTTGTTATGATGTTTTGAACTTGATTCACTTCATGTTGCATTAGTCACTTGCATTGGTGCATTGCCTTGTACATCCATGTTCTTTACTAGGTTGTTGTCACTGGTCTGCTGCCATGTTCACGTGCACTTGAGTTTGTTTCCACTGCTTCATCATGTTGTATTCATCCCTGTACTTGTATTTGTGCAATCTTTCTGGCTTCACATGTGCACAGAGTTGTTTGCTGTGTTGTACTCGGTTTGCTTTTGATACAGATGCTACACTTGTTCATGTTGCCTTTGTACACTTGTTCATATGAGCTGTTGTTCAAGTGTACTTGGTCTCTGTACATTTCTCTGACTGTTGTCTTTATTAATGGAGTCAGTGACAATGATCACTATGTTGGCCTTGTAGTACTTGTTGCCTTGTATCTGCATTCACCATAGTTTGTTTATGCATTTGCCTGTTGTTTCATTTGTCTGCACTTGATCATTCTGCTCATTCCTAGTTGCCTTGAGTAGCAGTGCTTCATGTTGTATTCATATTTTTTTGAGGCAGTTTGCATTATCATATTTTATTCCTGTTGCCTTCATTTTCCATTGAGTAGCTGGACTTCTCATTCTATTTCACTTTGGTTTAGTTGTGCATTTGTCCAGTCATTCAAACTGACCTTGTTCTTCTGGTTTTGATTAATATGTTCAGTGGTTCGCTGTTGGTTCATGTTGCTCTGCACTTTGATGTTGTAGTCTCTGACTTTACTGTATCCATGCTTTTATGCTTGTGACATTCCTCTGCCTTGTTGACTGTGTTGTTGAATTGTATTCTGGTCAGTGGTGCTTTGAGTCCGCTCTGCTTGTTGCTGTGTTCCATGAGCATGCTTCACTGCATTATGAAAATGTTGCACAATTTCTGTTGTTTCCAGTTGCACTAGGTCATTTTGTATCTGCATTTGTTATTTCTGAAGTTCAAGTTGCACTTGCTCACTGCTTGATGGTCTTGTGACTCTTGCCATGTCTTTGTGCATTTTAACCTGTAACTTGAACTTGAATCTGCAACCATCACTGCATTATAAAAATGTTGCATTGTACTCTGTGTTCACTGTTGCACTTGGTGTTTGTAGCTGCTATGCAGTTGCTATGCATCACTATATATATACTATGTTCTGTACTGCATTGATGCAGTTTCCATATTTTGTGTATTTTGATGTTTCATGCTGCTGTGATGCAGTTTCTTTCACTGTTGTATCTTTGAGGGCTTGCACTGCTTCATGTTGAATTTGTGCAGTGTTGTAGTTTGATTGTGTGCATATAAACTACTGCCTTGAGTTGAACCTATCTTGGGTTTGACCTTGTTTTTGATTTCTGTGCTTTTGTTTGTTTTTTGCACACGAGTTGGCGAGGCAGTGCACACGTATACGAATGTACACGTGTGTACTGCAGCCACTCATAGTTACCTGTCCCTGATAAAAATACTGATATGCACAGATATTGCACAGTCAAAAAATGATGACGAACAACCCAAATAACTGAGGCAAACAATGTTTTCAAAATCATCGTTTCTTTCAAATTTCAAAAATATTTCTCTTTCAATTTTACTGCGTTTGAAAATATTTTTGCAGATTACTCAGATGCTGGATTCAAACGGGAATGCAGTTGAAGACAAAAAACACGAGTGTGAGTGATATGTAGTGAGTTTATCAATGTAAAAATATTTGTGATGTAATCGTGATGTAATCAGAAATGTATATGTATAGTGAGAGCATGAATTTGTACTATTCAAGATTGTAATAAATATTTGTTTGAATAAAATTTCTGTTTGAATTCAAAATCTGTTTAGCTTGTTTTGTTTGAATTCAAATTCAAATTCTGTGTAATTTATTTTATTCAACAAATATTTATTTATTCTATGAAAAATAGTACATTAACAAATACATTTAAATGAATGTATATATGTTTATTATCATCAAACAAAAATCATATAGCGCAAAGCGCATATTCAACAATCTCCCCCTTTTGATGATAACAAACATATATTTAAGATTTTGAATATATTAAATGTATTTGATAATTTCATTTGCTCCCCCTATTTGAATGCTTCCTTTTTATGTGATACTCCCCCTACATATATGGCTCCCCCTACATATATGCATACAAATAAAAATATGTAAATGAGTCTATATGCAAAGTGAAAATTATTTGACCTTTGCTTGATTCTATTTGACAAAATCTTAACTTTTCTCTCCCCCTTTTGTTATCAGCAAAAGAATAACAGTGTTATAAAAATAGGGATGAAGTGATAGACATGAATCAAACATTTAACTCAATTAAATATAAATATCAAATTTCAATAAAACTCAAACAAAAATCATAATTACCCTTGTCAAGCGCATATTCCACTTTCAGAAGTGATGGAGATAGAATCATCAAAAATTCATATAGATATGTCTATTTGTGGTATATTTATTTCTGGAAATTTGAATATCTACTAACCATGCATAACCGTTAGGACTTTTAAATGAGATTGGTAGTATTCCAATTTAATTTAAAAAATGAAATCAAGTATCTTCTAACCACGCATGACCGTGAGGACTTTTAAATGGGATTAGAATCAACTTGTCTATTAAATCAGTTATTTTTAATATGCGTTCCATACATGCATAACCGTGAGGACTTTTAAATGAGCATGGAAGCACATAATCAAAAATCCAAGTAATTCACCCATGCATAACCGTGAGGACTTTTAAATGAGAGTGAATACTTTGGATATTTATTTTTATTGCTAAATATAATAAGTTGAAGCACAAATAATTTCCTTCACAGATTTAAGATATTGAAGAACAAATGATTTCCTTTGTAAACTACCACAAATTTACATACTAAATATGATCTTGATGAGTGATGTTCGATAGAAAGATGATAGAAATAGAAATGGTCATGGAATTATTACCCAACAAAAAGTTTTTATAACTCTTGTTATGAAATTCTAAAGAAATTTTCTAATTATACTTTCTCGAGTTATAGTATATGATAAATATCAACACTCATCTCTTTTTCAATCACTATTTATCTTTTCGATAATCAAAGGGAGTCAGATTAGTCAAATTTGTCATTTAAAATCAAATTAAAAAATTATAAAATCAATTTTTCAAAAATGATTAAGCTGTAAATATGGTCAAACATGATTTTCTTGAGGGGAGTTTTATAAGAAAATTTTCTGCTATTTGAAAATTATTTCAAGTGAAAAATATGCAGATATTTTCTTTGAAAAAAAAAACGATGCAGCAAATGAATGTTTCAAAAATTAATCACGTTACACTAATAATTTTTCTATCAACTATATTACCAGTGTAATCTGCATCTGAATTTAAATTTCACTCAATATTCACTTGTTGAATCAAACCATGAGATGTGCACCAAAAATTTCAAAACATCATTCTTTTGAATTTGAATTTAAGCTGTGTTAACACTCAAACAAATATCATGATGTTAATTTCAGAAACCATAGGATAAACAATTATTTTCATGAGTAATCAACAGTCAATCAACATCATAATTATTTCAAAAACAATTTCTTAAAATCCTTTTTCTCATGAATTTGAAATCATGCAAATTTACAAGCAGTGATCAAAATGTCAGAACCAATATATCTACGTGTAGCATGAGTAACCAGCATTTGACCGAACAAATTTATATAAATTAGTTCAAAAATGAAAATCTGATTGGTCATCAATTAAGCACAAATTAATGTCATAAATAAGAACAAGTCATGTAGGATCATATCAAGTAAGTCAAAATCAGTCAATCATCATGATTACTCCAAGTAATTCTATTTAAGGATGATTGGTCAATATTTTGAAAAATTCATAGCATCAAAATCATCATCTTTTGTTCATCTCAGTATTGGCTGATTTTTATTTAGAGTATGGTGCAGATAATCACATTTAATATATCGTTAAAAACAATTTTACCTGTTTTACCTTTACGATAATTTTTCGTGATTGCCCATTGTGATTCTGTCACCTTTGTACTAGGCTAAGGAACTTTGCTTTGTCGCCCATTGTGTTTCTGGAACAGCCAAAAATCCAGAAAACACTGTTGTTGTTCCTTAGCCTGCCACCACACCTACACGATGAAAGATTTTTGTGACCTATTTGTTTTTATAGGTCCATGGTTGTTAGTGGCAGAATATTTCGAAAAATAATTTTGTGATGACCCAAAACTATTTATATATGTTCCTTTTGGCACCCAAATTTGTTTGACTTTCAAAGATTTTACATCTGTGCCTTTTGGAACCCAAATCGGTATAGTTTTCACATGTTTGGGTCTATACCAACAATTATTTTGATTGTGTCCAAATTTTCTACAAATTTTGCACAATGAATTGACTTGATTAAATTCTGTGTTCTTTTTCCTATGACTAAGATTTTTAGCCCGATGTCCAATTATTTCAGATCTAGCAAAAACACTCTTATTTTTTGAATTTTCATCAACTTGTGTTTTTCCAAAACCTAGTCCTTTTCTGTTGTTAGTAAAGAATTGACTTCCCAATAACATTTTGAAAGATTTTTCTCCTTTTGAAAAATTATTCAGTGATTTCTCAAGATTTTGGACTTTGGTTTTAAGTGATGTGTTCTCAGTTACTAGTGAGGTGCATCGATTTATAAAATCCTTTTTCCTAGTGTCGATGGTTTCCTTAAGATTCAAGTTTTCATTTTCAAGACTTTCAAAGTTATTCCTCAGTTTTGATAATTCTGAATCTAAAATCTTACATTTTTTACATTCTAGGTTTTGAATATTTTCAAGTTCAGTTTTTAACCTAAAATTTTCATGAGCAAATTCTCTCCTATCAGATTTCAGTTTTTCAATTTTAGATTCAAGAGTATCCACTACCTTAGTAAGATCAGAACACATAAAAACAAGTTCTTTATAAGAAAACTCACCTGCCTCACTAGATTCATCGGAGGTTGCTTCTGATTCTGATTTTTCCATGCAACACAAGTTAGCCTCCTTTGAGCTGCTATCTGAAACTTCCTCTCCTTCTTCATCATCCTCATCACAACTGCTATTTACCAATCCTGTTAAGCACATTTCTTTAGCTGAGTCGGTTGTGGAGGAAATCTCATTGCTATTGACTTTTGCACCATATATTGCATCGAAAGTATTCCAGATTTTCCGTGCATTTTCACAAAGAGAAACGAGATTAAAAATATCACGATTAATATGAGAATATAATATATGCATAGCAAGAGCATTAATCGAGATACTTTCCTTATTTGTTCTATCACACCCATTTTCAATAATATCCCAACATTTAATATTAACAGATTTTAAATAAAATTCCATTTTCAATTTCCAATTCAAAAAATCTGTTCCATCGAAAATAGAAGGAATATTATTGGAATGACCTCTAGTAAAAGTAGCCATTTTAAAAATTCAAATTTTTAAAACAAAAAATTGGTTTTTGAAATTTTTTTTTTAAAACAAAAATGGCTTTTATACCTCGCTCTGATACCACTTGTAGGATCTAGATTAACCCTAGAGGGGGGGTGAATAGGGTTATAGCAAATTTTCTCGATTTAAACACAGAAATAAACTGCAGAAATAAATATACTGAAAAGTAAATCACACACAAAATTTACCCAGCTTCGGCAACCCCTGCCTACTGCTGCATTCCCAGATTTCTATTAGAATTAAACAGTATCACGCTTACAAACACTCTACTAGACTCGCAGACCCTTTTGCTCCCGCTCACAAACACTCTACTAGACTCGCACACCCTGCTCCCGCCTATAGAGTTTCGCTTACTCGCAAACACTGCTTCCGCCTATAGAGTTTTGCAAACTCGCACACCCTGCTCACTGAACTTATTCTAACTAGACAATCTGACACTACCTAATCCCTAGGTGGTGATTTACAAAGTTTTGATTAGTAAAGTAAACACAAAACAACAATTAAAAACAAATAGACACATTAACCCTAATTAAAACAAAATTAAACTAAAGCCACTAAATAACAAGGCCGGCCCACTCTTCATTAAACCCGATCACTTCTTTGTGAACAAAGATGGCGGCTGCTTCTTTCTTCGTTCCTTCGATCTGAGATATTATGAGAGATGGCTTTGTTTCTATGCTCTTTAATCTTGGCTATTACTCGATCTTCATTGCCCTGAAATTCACGACTTCGCTTTCTCGTGGTACTGTGATTTAGGGTTTATGGATTTGGGGCTTCGATCCCTTGAGTGCTCTGCTTTGCGAATTTGGGTTGAGATGATTATCGGCTTGGCTTGGCTTCGCTTTGGTGAGTTCGATTTTGCTTTAGGTAAGATTTTTAGCTCTGTTTCTCTTCGATTCTCGTATTCGAACTTTCCCTTTTTTGCCGATGATGATATTGGGTCCTTTTTAGGGTTCGTTTGATTGCTTGCTCTTTTACTCGATTTTTTAACCCTATTCCAGTGATGATTTCTTGGGGTTTATTTATAGGGTTGAAACCCTAATAACCACTGTCAGATTTGATGTCGTTGATTATTTTCCTGAATTTGTTCTGGATTTGGAGTATTCCTTTCTTGATTCAATTTCGAATAATTGCTGACCATATTTGGATTCGAATTAATTAATTCGAAAATTTCTTGCTGTAGTTGTTGTCTCGGTCCTCATTTGAATTAATACTGACCATATATGAATTCGAGAAATTTGCTGCAGAGATTTCTTTCCAAATTAGAAATCTTTGACTTAATCAAAGACTTAATCAAAAGATACTAATTTGTTCTTTAACTTCGGCTTGATTTCTGCACTGCCTTGTACTTGCCACTGTCTTTCACCAGTTTACTTTATATGTGCATATATACATTTGTATGTGTGTATGCATATATTTTTTGGGTTTGTACTTTCATTTTGACTTGATTTTGCTATGGGATTAAATCAGAACTTTATTTGATCTGCATGTAGTTGTGATCTGATTCTTGATAGCTTGCTGGTGCATGTCATTTGTTTCTAGCTCGAATTCGTCTATGAGGAACACTGTACTTGTTGTTATGATGTTTTGAACTTGATTCACTTCATGTTGCATTAGTCACTTGCATTGGTGCATTGCCTTGTACATCCATGTTCTTTACTAGGTTGTTGTCACTGGTCTGCTGCCATGTTCACGTGCACTTGAGTTTGTTTCCACTGCTTCATCATGTTGTATTCATCCCTGTACTTGTAGTTGTGCAATCTTTCTGGCTTCACATGTGCACAGAGTTGTTTGCTGTGTTGTACTCGGTTTGCTTTTGATACAGATGCTACACTTGTTCATGTTGCCTTTGTACACTTGTTCATATGAGCTGTTGTTCAAGTGTACTTGGTCTCTGTACATTTCTCTGACTGTTGTCTTTATTAATGGAGTCAGTGACAATGATCACTGTGTTGGCCTTGTAGTACTTGTTGCCTTGTATCTGCATTCACCATAGTTTGTTTATGCATTTGCCTGTTGTTTCATTTGTCTGCACTTGATCATTCTGCTCATTCCTAGTTGCCTTGAGTAGCAGTGCTTCATGTTGTATTCTTTTTTTTTTGAGGCAGTTTGCATTATCATATTTTATTCCTGTTGCCTTCATTTTCCATTGAGTAGCTGGACTTCTCATTCTATTTCACTTTGGTTTAGTTGTGCATTTGTCCAGTCATTCAAACTGACCTTGTTCTTCTGGTTTTGATTCATATGTTCAGTGGTTCACTGTTGGTTCATGTTGCTCTGCACTTTGATGTTGTAGTCTCTGACTTTACTGTATCCATGCTTTTATGCTTGTGTCATTCCTCTGCCTTGTTGACTGTGTTGTTGAATTGTATTCTGGTCAGTGGTGCTTTGAGTCTGCTCTGCTTGTTGCTGTGTTCCATGAGCATGCTTCACTGCATTATGAAAATGTTGCACAATTTCTGTTGTTTCCAGTTGCACTAGGTCATTTTGTATTTGCATTTGTTATTTCTGAAGTTCAAGTTGCACTTGCTCACTGCTTGATGGTCTTGTGACTCTTGCCATGTCTTTGTGCATTTTAACCTGTAACTTGAACTTGAATCTGCAACCATCACTGCATTATAAAAATGTTGCATTGTACTCTGTGTTCACTGTTGCACTTGGTGTTTGTAGCTGCTATGCAGTTGCTATGCATCACTATATATATACTATGTTCTGTACTGCATTGATGCAGTTTCCATATTTTGTGTATTTTGATGTTTCATGCTGCTGTGATGCAGTTTCTTTCACTGTTGTATCTTTGAGGGCTTGCACTGCTTCATGTTGAATTTGTGCAGTGTTGTAGTTTGATTGTGTGCATATAAACTACTGCCTTGAGTTGAACCTATCTTGGGTTTGACCTTGTTTTTGATTTCTGTGCTTTTGTTTGTTTTTTGCACACGAGTTGGCGAGGCAGTGCACACGTATACGAATGTACACGTGTGTACTGCAGCCACTCATAGTTACCTGTCCCTGATAAAAATACTGATATGCACAGATATTGCACAGTCAAAAAATGATGACGAACAACCCAAATAACTGAGGCAAACAATGTTTTCAAAATCATCGTTTCTTTCAAATTTCAAAAATATTTCTCTTTCAATTTTACTGCGTTTGAAAATATTTTTGCAGATTACTCAGATGCTGGATTCAAACCGGAATGCAGTTGAAGACAAAAAACACGAGTGTGAGTGATATGTAGTGAGTTTATCAATGTAAAAATATTTGTGATGTAATCGTGATGTAATCAGAAATGTATATGTATAGTGAGAGCATGAATTTGTACTATTCAAGATTGTAATAAATATTTGTTTGAATAAAATTTCTGTTTGAATTCAAAATCTGTTTAGCTTGTTTTGTTTGAATTCAAATTCAAATTCTGTGTAATTTATTTTATTCAACAAATATTTATTTATTCTATGAAAAATAGTACATTAACAAATACATTTAAATGAATGTATATATGTTTATTATCATCAAACAAAAATCATATAGCGCAAAGCGCATATTCAACAGGCCCGAATCACCATAAATACCTTACCTACCCAGTCCACCATAAGTTCCATGCCGACCCAATCTACTCTACGAACTATGCTTACCTGGTGTATTCTACTTGCTATGCCAAGCTGATGGAGGCCACACATTCCTCGACCTATCAATCATCTATGCTGACCCCAATCCCATCAAGCTAATCTTCGTAATTCCAACATCTTGTATCATCCACTCATCGACCTTATCTGCCCTAGGCTGGATATTGCAGCTCGAAAATCACACTCTGGCCACATAGATGTCGTCTCTTGGCCATCTTCCCATACAAAGTCAATTCTAATCTCTATAATTACCATTGTGCAGCAGGGCCAAGGTACCGGGTAATTAATACTTTACCCCTA
Organism: Allium cepa; assembly: GCA_030765085.1. Lineage (NCBI taxonomy): Eukaryota > Viridiplantae > Streptophyta > Magnoliopsida > Asparagales > Amaryllidaceae > Allium > Allium cepa. Next base: position 547,296,147 of record CM060942.1, read on the forward strand.
ATGTACTTCTTGTGAATAACATGACATGCTTTGAGTTAGAGAAACATCCACATTCCCGGAGACAAGCATATTCAATTCATTGGTTGATTGTTGTTTTTTAACAATCTTCGACGATGTCTTGTCCCATTTCAATGTACAAATCTAGTCATATGAAGCCTTCAAATTTTTGGGCCTAACCACTTAAAGGTTGGATCCACAAGTTCCTTTCCATCTCATGAACACCCACTATTCAAACACATCTCCCCTTCCCCTTCATTTTTTACTATATATTATATTTTTTCTCATATTTATCATGTTTTTTCCGTCCTCCTCCCATTTTTTAGGGTCGGCATCTGTGTATGTCGACCCTTTGTAGCATGCTCAAATAGGAGTCAGTAAAGGTCGAGGCCGACCCCTTTTTCAACCCATGATCGAGTCACCTGGAGTGACCGGTTCATATGCTACCAAGGCTCATATAAAAGTCCACCCCTTCTCTTCTTTCCCTTTTACTCTATCTTCTCAACGCCTGCAATTTCATTCATTACCATCTTCTCAACCAACCATTCCAGAGTAAAGCTTGAAAAACTTCTATTCCTTAACTCAAATTCAACCACAAGACTATATTTTCAACCTCGGTTAACCTCAATTTGCTTTAAATCCAAGCTGCGACCTTACAATCGAAATCAAACAGGTATAGTTTCTTCTTTGTTTGTGTCACTGGGTCGTCATCATTGACTTCGATCAAGTTCTAGTGTCATTTAGGCATGTAGATGGATGGGTTTCATGTGGATGCGTATGTGAGGGGAAGAGGATGGAGGAATATGGGAAAGAGAAGGTGAAGGGGAAGGAAATGGGTTTGGTGAAGATGATGTAGAAGATGGGGTCGGCAAGATTAAGGATCGTCATTTTATCTTAGGCGTGGTGTTCGATATATGTTGTTTGAACAAGGGGTCGACATACCTTAGGACTTGAGGAGGATTGGCTTAAACGTTAGAGAAAAAGGGATCGGTATGCTTCTTTAGGAGTAGGGGTCGGTATTATGCTCAGAAAAGGAGGGATTTGTATAGAGACTGAAGAGGAAGGGGTCTGTATTGAAGTAAAGAAGGAAACAGGTCGGTATTCGGCTATGGATAGGGTTTGGCATTCCTACGTGAGCCTAAGTCCAGGGATAAGTCATGGGATAAGACGTACGGATCGGCATAGATGGCTAGGATCGATGTTGACAAATTAAAACTAATTTAACTCGAGTGATTCAAACATATGATTGCATACTGCCCTGCCTAAGCATAAAGTGACTAACAACGACGCGGCTAGAATATACGGATTGATGGACTTAAACCTAAACTAACAAATTCCCAATCCACTCAAAAAGAATAAGGTATAAAACTGGCCTAATATATTTGAACAATGGACTTTATAATCCAGAATGTTAACATCGAATCCAAAAGCTTTTATCGTCGATCATTTTTCACGTTGTCCAAGACGATCAGCGATGAGGGTCTATTTGGACGAAACCTCAAAGCTTCGACGTTTTACTTTCACTTTTCTTATTTTAAACAGTTCATATCCATTTCACATTGCATTGCACTAGTTCACACACAACACAGGGGATAGGTTATCATTTCTAACATCGATTGTCTACTGATTATAGCTGGCGCAGATCTAAGGTTATATAAAGCGTTCAACCGCAATGTTTTCTAGATCGACTATGAAATCAAGCTCCGCTACTTTGTCCGACAAGCCGGTACCTAACCAGCGAAGAGATGAAGTGGAGACATCTGATCAGTAGGTAGACCTTTTTTTCGATATCCCGACTCTTTCTGTAGAAGTTATAGGCCCAGCTCCAGGTACTGCGGAAGATTCCATCATTTTGAATAATCCGGCTGACTCACAGGCTTCAAAAATCAATGAAGCCGCTCTTCGTCGATTATGTTCTATCCACGGAATTCCTTTTGAAGACATATATGTTCTGTTAAGGTAAGATAGGCCTCACTTGTCCCCAGCTGGATATACCACATGCAATAAGTTCATGTGCTGGGTAGGATGTGTGCCACCTTTCAACTCTTTTATCTGTGAAGTGCTCAAGTATATGGGAATCGCTCCCACTCAGTCGCTCCCCAACAACTACGCTTTTATCCACGATACATTCCTTCTCTTCATGAATGTCCAATTTCGTCTGCCAACTATCAAGGACATCCGGAACACTTATAACTTCAAAAGATGAACTGAGGGTCCTTCGTACGTCTTCCTTGAGCCCATGCCCAAATGTCAAGTCTTAATGGGCACATGGAACAAACTCTCCTTGTTCAAACAAGAATGGTTCTATGTACGATGTCCTCCCGACTTCGCAAGAAACTGGATGGAAAGACATAAGTACTATTCCTGCCTTTGCCCTTAATTCAAGAACTCAATCACATCTTTTTTTCTTAGTCGTATGAATTCTTTTAACCTTTTCAGGTGCTCACTCCCGGCCCGAAGGTGTTAGATATTCCAGGGCATTTGCGGCTATCTGTGCTACTCCGATGGAGGATAGAGAGTTCAAACTCCTCGTCACTAACGAACTACTCTCGCTATTTGGGCTATTAGAATATGGTCGCAATCTCCTAGGAAGTAGAGCGATCGCGATGGTTATCACTGAGAAATGGAGAGTACTAATTGACCCCGTGGTGCCTCCTGTTGAGGGAATCCAAGAAGAGACCAAAGAAGGGGAGATAAAGGAAATAAAAGATATAGGCCTGGGACAAGCGCTGCGTTGCACACAAGCCAATCGCTACCTCCCCCGAAAAAGGGGAAAAGCCTAGCATATAGGATTAAGAAAAAGAAAACTAGGGAGATCCCAAAATTTGTCATAACTCCTGTCGAAAAGGGTTCCTCTTCTCAACAAGTGGAGAGCGCGTTGAAGGGACTTTCTAACATCTCTATTCCGGACAATCTGTTGAATTATAACTTCACCACTCTTGGCGTTGAAGGGCTTAAGTCTCTAGCAAGAAGCGGTGAAGGCGATAATGTGAACATAAATGTGCATATTTTTAGCACTATATTTAATCTAATTAAATTAAACAAACGATCATATTGGGTATTTTCACATGTTTAAACTAAAAGTAAAATTATTTTCAAAACGTCACATATTCATCTTCATATAGGTGCAAAATGGTCATTTTTGTGCATATATTAATTTGTGAAAATTTACTTGAAATTTTCTATGTAGTTTTGTAGGAAATTTTAGTGAATTTTACAAGTGGCTTCATAAAGATGTGCATGCATAAGAGTGAATAAAAAGGAATGGAGATGGAAATAATTCAAAGTGATGATCATGGAGGACCTCACTTACCCACCTACCTCAATGTACACTTAGGAGCTAATGCACATGCTAAAAAGTCATTAAATCTTCATGCACACTTAATGGATGATTATATGATGCTAATGATTATTTGGACACCATACTTCCTAAGGGGGTAATTTGGGTATTCCCTAGAAAAGTGAATTAGGGTTTTAAACTTGTAAAAATACCTCTTATGCTTCATGTAACTCTCTTCCTCTTAGTTAGTTTTTAGCTTAGAAATAAAAGAAAGCTTCTATTTTCTTTTCATGGCTACTTAGCCATTTCTTTCATGTAATTTTTTTTGCAACTTTAATGCATTGCTCTTTTCTTTTCTTGTTTAATTCCTTTCATGCAAGTAATGTAGTTTGATTTTAATGCAAGTAGACTAGTTTTATTACTTGTTCATTTAGCTCTTTTTCCTCTTCTTTTTGTTTCGTGTTGCTTTCTATTTGTGTTGATATGATAACACAAATGAGAGGCTAATCCCTTCAATTTAGGGGTAATGTAGCTCTCTTGAATTATGTAGATGCAACATAATTCTTCATTTATGTCTCTTTTGTGCTTAATGGAAAGTTAGATGTTTGTGTGATTTTGTGTTTAATATTGAGTTTGATAGCTTATGTTGTTGAAAACAAATAGGTTATGCTTAGTCATATGAATCACTAATTACCCCTTAATCTATATATGATCATGGTAACGGTAATGGATTTAGAATCAAAATTTGATGGTTTATGTTTCTAATTTAAAGTTAATAAGCCATGCTTAAAATATATTCTACTTTTAATTTCATGTCATTTTCATTAAAGTTAGTAAGTCGGTTAGAGGGTGCATAATGTTTGATGGTTTAAGTATGTTAATTAGTAACACAATTAGGCCATGTTTATAATAAATGCATCAAATAAGCTCACAAACGACCAAAAAGAGATCATAAATTTATTATGTTGATTTATGTGATCATGAGAGGGGATTTGCCTCTAGATTGCTCCTTAATCTTATATTTTTATTCGTCTTAGTTTTAGTCTGTTTTTACATTTTTTAGTTAGTTAACAGTCCCTCGACTTTGGGTTTAATTTGATTGAATAGGATTTCAAAATCTAAACAATTCATTGAGGATCGACACGTACTCGCATACGTGCTACAATAGTACACCGTGCGCTTGCGGTTATTTTTATTTCAAAATTCGTTCGGCTATTGTCTAACTCGATAGACTTTTAGCCGTCTGAACAAGTATTTTGGCGCCGTTGCCGGAGAATAGTTTTGATTTTGATTTTCTATTTGTCGAATTAGTTTTGTTTGATTTTATTGTGTATTTGTTTTGTGCATTCATTTGCATTTTATTTATAAAAAAATTGTGTGTTTGTGTGTGATTTTTGTGACATTTTGTTTGTGTGCATGTTGTTCTAGTTTTCTATTTTGCATTTGCATTGCATATTCTACTGAAAAAACAAACACTATTTCATTAAAAAAAATTATTCTCTGCATTTGTTTTTACATCATTTTTACATTTGCATTTCAATTTGCTTTTACATTTTACATTTGTTACACAATTTCCACTTGCCAAATACAACATTGCTCTGCATTGCTAAATTGCTTCTCTATTGCTCCACTATAGTCCTACCCCTCCACCTTTGTATTGTACATATCTCACCACTTATATCTCCATCAAGCCTTCATTGTACAACCACTTACTTGAAACCAAACCCCTATACAAACTGACCACAACCTGTCAACTTGCTAGATCATCATCAACAATTGCCTGACCAAAACCCAAACAGTGCAACATATACATTGCTTTCTGCATTTCAACACATCACCGCTGCACATCAAACAAACTTCTCCCCACAACTACAAACCACCTTGTGTTGCGGCTTTTCTACTGATTAAAAAAGCACAAATTTTAATTAATTCCGCAAGCGCACAGGCGTGTAGTATGCAGGTCGAACACAGGGAATTGTGTTTTAAAATATTTGAAATCCCTATTTAAATCTTAAGCGTGTTGAACAAATTCGTTGGTGGATCTTGAACAGGAAATAAAAACAATAATATACTCCAAATTGATTTCGAATCTAATCAAAATTGTAATTAAAATATAAAATTGTAGAAATCAGAGAAGAAAATAAAAGTGCTTAAAAGAAAATAATAGAGCAAACAACTGAAATAAAATGAACTGAATTTATTAACTAACTGGAAAGAGTGCAGAAAATAACTAAGAACAAGAATAAATAAATTGCTAAATCTAATTAACAATCCTACGTGTTTTGTTCGAAAATAAAAACATGCTGAATTTAAAATTAAACTTAAAGAAGAGTGATGGGGTAAGAGATGATTTTCCACCTACATTGCTCTCCCTATTTAAAGACTTCAGCCTCCAAAAATAATCCTACTATTTAGGTCCATGTGCTTGATATTTGGAGAATAATAAGGCCACCTCACTTTGAATTGGTCTTTGCTTTGTTATTTGGTTAATAAGTGGCCTTGCTTTGAGAGATTTTTAGGATAAACTTTGAAAGTGTATTTTCAATATTTTCAATTGATTTCTTTCATGAATTGTACACATGTTGGTGACGTGAGATGCATTTCTTCATGAACGATATGTACTTTCTCTTGGAATATTCAGTACTCAAAATGTTGCACTCTTTTTTTGCGTGTCATTTGAACCATTGGACGGCACAACCAATTAATTTCAACGTTGCACTTCGGAATCTATAATCTGCAAAACCACAACAAATACCTGTATAATACCGCTTTATTAAAATAAAAATATATGAAAAAAAGGATTAAAATGCAAAAAATACGTTCATCAAATACCCCCACACTTGAACTTTATTCATCCTCGAATAAACGAGAAAATAAAAACTAACTAAATCCTTTTCCGTAGGAAACACGATTGCATTGAGCGTATGCGATAAGCCGTTAAACCTCTAGGTGTGAGGGTTTTCAGCAGATACTACCCACAAAATCCAAATGCAGTATGTGATGATTCTAATGTACTACATGAATGCAAAATTTTAAACAAATGGAGACTCGATTTACTTCAGAATAGTTGCAACAAAATAATGTATATGAGTTTTAGTCAACTTCTTCAAATTTTGGGTTCCTCACTAATCACAAATTTCAATATAACTCAAGTTTTCATACATTAGATTCTAGTTTGGCCAGTTGTTTCGGTTGATAGCATAGTGCAGCCGTTAAATAAATTCTTCACTATAATCACAGTTTTTTTTTCTTCAAAATGGTATTTTTCATTTCCATTTGTATAGCAAGCCAAATCAATAAAGTCAAGAAGTGTTCGGGTTTCAAAGCTTAGTCTCTCTTTACTAATTTTTTTTACATACACTTAACTTTTGGACCAAGGTATACCACCCATGCACTGCCTCACGGGCTTACGTGAGAGTTGGGACAGAGCTTGTCGGATTGTGCAAACCGACGCTGACTATGTCAGAAAAGGTTGGTAATCCTTAGGTGATTATTTATTTAATTTCTTTATATACCTAACTCAGAATACTGAGGCCAGATATACCATCCATGCACTGCCTTGCGGGCTTACGTGAGAAGAGTACAGAGCGTGGCTAGTGCACACTTTCATAAGTGTGCACACCTATTGACTCTAGGTGTTTCTTATTAGATTTTTTTAAATTAACTAAAGAGAGTTATGCAAATCAACTTAGCACCACTTAACTTTTATGATTTGAAACGTCAACGCATGTACTTTAAATCTGCCAATTTTTTTAAATAAAGACTACAGTTTAGAAAGGATTTCATAACCATCACCTACGAATCCCTCTATATACTAACCTCACTATTATCGCTTGTAATTCAACTTTTCATTATTTTTTACATTTAAAATTAGTGATTCACAAAAAATTTCAAAAATTGACTTCAACTATTTACTTACTTTGTCTTAACTAACTAAAAATAAATCAAAGTCTTAAAAAAATGGAAAATGAGATGAAGCTTGAAAAATGAAAAAAAATTGAAAATAAATAATGAGATGATTTTTTTTAAATGATGCCACACTATGAAATATGAACAAACAGTATGAGATATGCATCCCCCCACACTAGAATGAGACAGTGTCCCAATTATCGAATAGAATGCAAATGAAAAATAAAATAAAAAATATACAACCTGATATGTACAAGATAGTGAGTGGCTTATGTCGAGTAGCTAGGTTCATGGAGATCCACGAACTCGTCGTCCTCGTGTTGTTCAAACTCTAGAAATGGCTTCAAGCGTTGTCTATTGACCTTTGAAATGGAACTGTCCCTAGGATTTTCAATTTCAACTGCACCACAAGGGTATACTGTTTTCACAATATATGGACCTGTCCAACGGGATCTCAATTTTCTCGGAAATAAATGAAGTCTGGAATTATATAAGAGAACTTTCTGACCTACTTCTAATGTCTTACGAAGTATGGATTTATCATGATAAAATTTAGCTTTCTCTTTATAAATTTTTGCATTTTCATATGCTTTATTTCTTAGTTTTCTAATTCTGACAATTGTAATTTACAATGCGATCCGGCTTTTTCTATGTCAAAATTAAGGTATTTGATTGCCCAAAGTGCACGGTGCTCGAGCTCAACGGGTAAATGACATGCTTTTCCAAAGACTAATCGGTATGGTGACATTCCTAGATTGGTTTTATAAGCTGTGCGAAATGCCCAAAGGGCGTCTATCAATTTAGACGACTAATCTTTTCTGTTGGAGTTAACCGTCTTTTCAAGAATTTGTTTAATTTGCCTATAGAAAATCTCGACTTGACCTTTGGTCTGTGGATGATATGGAGTAGACAGTTTATGAGTGATAGAGTATTTCTTAAGAAGAGATTCAAAAGCACGATTACAAAAATGAGAACCGTTATCACTTATAATGGCTCGAGGTGTGCCAAAACGGGAAAATAAGTTTTCTTTCAAAAATTTGACAACAACTTTATTGTCATTCATTCTGGTGGGAATGGCCTCAACCCATTTAGACACGTAATCTACTGCAAGTAAGATGTAGAGATTTCCAAAAGAATTAGGAAAAGGACCCATGAAATCGATGCCCCAAACATCAAAAATTTCGATGACAAGGATTTGGTTTAAGGGCATCATATTACGTTTGGAAATACGACCTGTTTATTGACATCTAGCGCATTTGGAGCAAAATTCGTGGGCACCACGAAAAAGAGAAGGCCAATAAAAACCGCACTGTAATACCTTGGTAGTAGTTTTCTTTGCTCCAAAATGTCCTCCACATGCTTGATTATGTGAAAAAGAGAGGATGCTATGGAATTCATGTTCGGGGACACATCTACGTATGATTTGATCGGTGCAATATTTAAAGAGATAAGGATCGTCCCAGTAAAAGTTTCGAACATTGAAGAGAAATTTGTTTATCTTGTTTTGACCAATGGGAAGGTGTTTCATTTGTGACAATATAATTTACGATGTCCGCGTACCATGGTGCACTGGAGAAGGAAAGAATTTGTTCATCGGGAAAATGATCGTTGATTTGAGAGATATCGTAGTTTTCATGAATAATACAAGAAAGATGATCAGCCACAACATTTTCAGAACCCTTTTTATCTCGTATTTGTAGGTCAAACTCTTGAAGAAGGAGAATCCAATGGATTAAGCGGGGTTTGGTATCCTTTTTCGTGAGTAAATACCGCAAGGCGGCATGATCGGTGTAAACTATGACCTTAAAACCTACGAGATATGATCTAAACTTATCGAAGGCAAAGATAACTGCTAAAAACTCGTTTTCTGTGGTTGAGTAATTCAACTGAGCTTCGTTAAGAGTTTGGTTAGCATAATAGATGACTCGAGGAAGTTTATCGATTCGTTGACCCAAGATGGCCCCAATGGCATAATCAGAAGCGTCACACATTAATTCGATATGCAAAGTCCAATTTTGAAGTTGGATGATAGGTGCAGTGGTCAAGATCGATTTGAGGGTTTCAAAAGACGTTTTACATTCATTGGAAAATTCAAATTTAATGTCTTTAGCTAGAAGATTCGAAAGAGGTTTTGAAATTTTTGAAAAATCTTTAATGAACCTCCTATAAAATCCTACATGGCTGAGAAATGAGCGAATGTCCTTTACGGACCTTGGAGGAGGAAGGCCAACAATAAGATCAACTTTAGATTTGTCAACTTCTAGGCCATTTTTAGAGACAACATGACCTAAGACTATTCCTTGCTTAACCATAAAATGACATTTTTCTCAATTAAGAACAAGAGATTTCTCCTTACATCGCTTTAAGACACGTTCTAAATGAAGGAGGCATTGATCAAAAGATGACCCATAGATTGAAAAATCGTCCACGAATATTTCTAAGAAATCCTCCACCATATCAGAAAATATACTCATCATACATCTCTGAAAGGTAGCGGGAGCATTACAAAGACCGAAGGGCATGCGACGATAAGCGAAAGTTCCGAAGGGACATGTGAACGTCGTTTTGTGTTGGTCCTCTAGTGCAATGAGAATTTGATTATAGCCGGAGTAACCATCAAGAAAACAATAATATTCATGATCGGCTAAGCGTTCAGGCATTTGGTCAATGAAAGGGAGGGGAAAATGATCTTTTCTTGTTGCTGCATTGAGTTTTCGATAGTCAATGCAAATGTGCCATTTTGTTTTGACTTTTGTCGGAACAGTTAATTATTCTCATTTTTGGTCACAGTGATTCCAGACTTCTTGGGAAAACTTGTACCGGACTTACCCAAGTACTATCAGAGATAGAGTAGATAATGTTATTGTCTAAACATTTGATAATTTCTACCTTTACCACTTCTCTCAAATTAGGGTTTAATCGCCTTTGAGCTTCGCGAGTGGGTTTAGCCTCGTCGACTAAATGTATTCAATGTTCAATGATTGATGGACTAATTCCCTTAATGTCAGCGATTACCTATCCTATTGCCTCTTTATTTTCTCTTAAAATTTTCAAAAGTTGTTCTTCTTGGTCCTTAATGAGATCGGATGCCAAGATTACAGGGAAATTTTCCGAAGAATCTAAGTATGCATACTTAAGATCGTTTGAAAGAGGTTTGAGGTCTAATTTAGGGCATACTTCTTTTGAGGCTTCAGTAGACATCAACTGATTGAATTCTAGTGAATTATGAGAAGAGCAGAGCATATCATTTAATTCATAAATGTATTCATCTTCATGGAAGTTGAAATTAAAATGATCTAGGCACATGTTAAGAGACTCCGTAGTATCACTAAAATCATTTTCTATAATTGTTTGGATCATGTCAACTTCTTCTGTTTCATGATCCCTTGGTTGTCTGTTAAGATTGAAAATATTTAGTTCAATGGTTAGGTGCCCAAAGGAAAGTTGGAGTTGACCATTCCTACAATTTATGATAGCATTTGATGTTGCTAAAAATGGATGACCGAATATCAAAGGAATCTGACCATTGGGATTTGAGACAGGTGCAGTCTCTAGGACTGTGAAATCGACTGAGAAATAGAATTGCTCGATTTGCAACTGTGCCCAATGATTTTTTGACAGATCGATCAGCTATTTGAATTGTGATGTTTGTAGGTTTTAATTCCCCTAGTCCAAGTTGACAGTACACAGTATAAGACAAAAGATTCGCACTTGCTCCAAGATCGAGTAAGGCATGACTAATGTGAGTGTTACCGATTTTACAACCGATTGTAGGACAACCGGGGTCCTTATACTTGATTGAGGAGGGATTTGAAAGAACAGAGCTCGTGTTTGCAGTTAGAAATGCAGTCTTAGGAACGTTAGTGGCACGTTTTTGAGTGCATAGCTCTTTCAGACATTTGGCATATTGAGGAATTTGCTCGATGGTATCAAGAAGTGGAATATTGATTCGAACTTGTTTAAAGATTTCAAGAATTTGGTAAAAATTAGTGGGCTTCTTCTTTTTGTTGAGTCTATGGGGAAATCGAGCAATGGGTTTATAGACTCATTCGGAAGTTTTTTCATTCGAAGAAGAAGGTGTTATATTAGAGGATGAAGATAAGGGAGCTAGAATGTTGGGGTTGCCAACATCAGAAGGTGAAGAGTGATCGGGATTGCCAACCTTGGATGAAGAATTAGAGTTGTTTGGATTGACAACAGTGGGTGTTGAGTGAGTTTCAGAATTTTGAACAAGGGAAGACTTAAGAAGGACGTCGGGGTTGTCGACATGGTTGTCCACCTTCTTTCTAGACCTTAATGTGGTGACAGCATTAACCCGATTTACATCTTCATCCTCACAAAGACTTACTTCTCGAGAGTTATACTTTGGATTCACTTCGGTTTGACTAGGAAATTTACCTTTCTCATTGATTTTCATGAGATCCTTCATCATTATCAACATTTGTTCATTTTGTTTAGTGATTTGCTCAATTCTTGCATCTTGGTTAGTGATTTGTTCATTTTGTTTAGAGAGTTGTTTTTCCAATCGAGCAATTTCTTGTGAAGGCTGAGAAGGTTGGGTTGATGGATTGAAATTAGGATGCCTGTATGGTTGATTCGAAGGTTTTGTTTGAGGAGTTGGTTTTGAATTTTGAGCATTAGATGTTGAGGCTCAATAATTCGGATTTGGTATCATCGGATACATATGCGATAGGTTAGCCACATTGTTAGGATTTGACCACGAAAAATTTGGATGATGCTTCCACTTAGGGTTGTATGTGGATGAATAAGGACTATTTTGAGTTATAGCATTGATTTGGTCTTGTGTGTAGTAATGAGATAGTCCTTCTCCTTCTTGAGGAATTTGGGCATCTATAGGAAGATGTGATGGGTCAATGGCATGTACTCCTCTGTTTGGAGTATGAATTGGAACACGAATTGTTTTCCATTGCATATCCTTTTACGAATACTCTTCTAAAAATTCCCAAGCTTCCTCGTCTATTTTTTCCATGAATTCTCCTCCGCACATTGATTCGAGTTGGGATCTTGTTTGATAGTTAAGTCCTTCATAAACGATTTGGCACAAAATGTGTTTATGGATTGCATGATGTGGGCAACTATATAACAATTGATTGAACCTTTCAAAATATTTTGAAAAAGTTTCTCCTTCATTCTGAGAGAATTGGTTGATTTCAGTTCGAATTTTTAAGGGTTTTGTGGAAGGGAATTTTTTTTTCAAAAATATAGTAACGAAATTGTCCCAACTTTTAATTGAATTTTTAGGAAGAGAATTAAGCCATCTTTTCGCGCTTTCTAGAAGCGCGAATGGAATAAGCCTTAGCTTGATGGATTCATTAGAAAGTTGTTGCATTTTAGTTGTAGAAGCGTATAATTCAAATTCACTAAGAAATTCATATGCATTTTCAGACCCAGTGAATTTTGGTACCCCTTGGATAAAAGAATGTTTTAGCTCAAAATTATTTCCTTCGGCGGGTGGAAATGAAATAACCAAAGGTTAAACGGTCCTAATTGGATAGCATCGGTTTCTAAGGGATAATAGTCGGTTCTCATGAAATTCATTATTTCCAACATGTGATTTAGGCGACGATTTTGATGAACTGTGATGTGAACGGTGATTGCTCGTATTTTTTTGGTTTGAAATTTCCGTTGATTTGTTTAATGAGATATTTTGGCTTTCTAAACGGTTAAAATTATTTCTTGCCCAAATGCTCATAAACAAATCAAGGTATAATTGTCAAAAGTGAATTTAAACAGTTTTCAGTTGGGTACCTATAGAGTAAAAAAAACTACTTACAGAGGGGTATGGCAGTCCGTCCGGTGCAACTGAGCAGTGCTAGTGATTCAAACTCCACTGTTTGTAATAGCTTGATCCCTACATCCTTGTTGTTGAATGGCTGAGATTTACGGAGTTGGAGCTATTTGATTTGTTTGATTGCTGATTACTTGATGCCTTTGACTTGATTCACGTGAATCTGAATATGCACACCATCGCATGAAATTAATGAAGTACATGCCAAAGCAAGGTCATGTGAAGAATGCAACGTAAGACACTAAATGATCATGAAAAAGAGAAACTAATTAAAGACAGAAACCAACAACATATGCGACTAATGTATGCGGAAAAGACTAAATGAACAGAAGTTAAATGGTTAATAGGAAAAAATGAACGATTAAGTGAAAAGAACAAATGTAAAATAAATGCAGAACTGAAGTGCATGTCTGATGATACGTGAATCAAGAAATGAATATGGTGAATGCTTTGATACGTGATTGACTGGCGGTAGAATCAAATGGATACGTGATAATAATGCAAGCTACTAGCAATAGAAACGTAATGGTTAGGAATAAATGCAGAACTAAGATGAATGCAATCGTGAAAATTGAACTTGCTATGTGAAAACAAATACCAGACTTGCAACATGAAACTGACTAAAATAGAAATGCGAAAACGAATGCAACGAAAAAAAAGGATTTTTTTTTCTTTTTTTTAAGTAAAACGCTATTTTGGTGAAAGGAACTGAAAAACGAAAAAAACGCTTTTTTTTAAAACTAATGCAAAAATAATAAATTAACAAGAATAAACTTAAAAAACGAAAAATCGAAAATTTCAAAATAGCAAATCCCTGGCAACGACGCCAAAAACTTGTTGCGGCTTTTCTACTGATTAGAAAAGCACAAATTTTAATTAATTCTGCAAGCCCACAGGCGTGTAGTATGTAGGTCGAACACAGGGAATTGTGTTTTAAAATATTTGAAATCCCTATTTAAATCTTAAGCGTGTTAAACAAATTCGATGGTGGATCTTGAACAGGAAATAAAAACAATAATATACTCCAAATTGATTTCGAATCTAATCAAAATTGCAATTAAAATATAAAATTGTAGAAATTAGAGCAGAAAATAAAAGCGCTTAAAAGAAAATAATAGAGCAAACAACTGAAATAAAATAAACTGAATTTATTAACGAACTGGAAAGAGTGCAGAAAATAAAAAAGAACAAGAATAAATAAATTGTTAAATCTAATTAACAATCCTACGTATTCTGTTCGAAAATAAAAACACTGCTGAATTTAAAATTAAACTTGAAGAAGAGTGATGGGGTAAGAGATGATTTTTCATCTGCATTGCTCTCCCTATTTAAAGACTTCAGCTTCCAAAAATAATCCTACTATTTAGGTCCATGTGCTTGATGTTTGGAGAATAATAAGGCCACATCACTTTGAATTGGTCTTTGCTTTGTTATTTGATTTAACAATTTTGAATTAGTCTTTACTTTGTTATTTGATTAACAAGTGGCCTTGCTTTGAGAGATTTTTATGCTAAACTTTGAAAGTGTATTTTCAATATTTGCAATTGATTTCTTGCATGAATAGTACACATGTTGGTGACGTGAGATGCATTTCTTCATGAACGATATGTACTTTCTCTTCGAATTATTCGATACTCAAAATGTTGCACTCTTTTTTTGCACGTACCATTGGACGGCACAGCCGATTAATTTCAACGTTGCACTTCAGAATTTATAATCTGCAAAACCACAACAAAATACCCGTATAATACCACTTTATTAAAATAAAAATATATGAAACAAACGGTTTAAAATGCAGAAAAATACGTCCATCACCTTGCTATCTGACATCTTTAGACTTCTGCAACATATAACCTGATCCTCTCACACTACCCCTTCACTGTGCCATACCATTCCAATTATACCACAAACATTCAACAGACTTGTACACAAGCCCTGCCACCTTCTACCATCAACAGTCAGTTCATTTGCCTTTCACTGTTACAATACCCTACAAACTACCCTACACACCTCTTCCACAACCACAGTTCAACTGACCAACTCATCTGCCTCACCACTGCACTAACCATACCACTTCATCCTACAAGCCATCAACCCTCTGACTGCTTCCCACTACATATACAACACTTCAGCAACCTCAAACCCAGACAATAATCGACAAACATCTTCACGTACACACTACCAAACCCTTGTGCTGTGATACAACCTTATTGTTATTTCTAAACACCTCCTATCGCAACCATCATCAAGCACGGTTGCTTCACCATACAACCATTTTTTTAAAAAAAACTTCACCATTTTTAAAAAAAAAACTGCAAAAACATATCACCACAGCTGCTTCCACCGACATACTTCCACCAATTCACTACTGACACTGCCGTGATAAACACTGTCCATTGCAAACCACACACAACAAACTACTTTCTTCTACCCATCACTACCTCTTCCAATCACTGATCAAATAACCATCCTCCTCAATTCCAATCACCATACAACCATAATTCAACCAACCTCCTTCATACCATCCCCACAACACATACTTAACTGTCTACACTACTTGAACAACTGCCATTTCAGTCATTCCATGCACCACTGACCATCTACTCATCATATCTTCTCTCAGCCATACAGTCACCACAAAACTACAACTTCATCCAATCACCAAACTTCAACCAAATACAATTCCATTCATCCACATTTTCCAAATACTCATCCACCTCGACCATCGTTGAACCTCTACCACAACTACCCCTCCCCCTGAAACATTATCAACGGCCAAACACACTATCACTGCCTGAACTTCCTCCAACCTGAAACTACTGCAAGTCTGCACTGTCACCATCCTCCTTCAACTACAGCATATCGACAATCACACTCCAACAACAAAAAACTTACTGCAACTGCCTCATTCGTCACTGCAATAGCTTCCATCGCAACCCAATCAACTGCTACCCAAATTCACGACTTCGAACACCACAACATCCTCAATCACGACAACCCCAATGACCTTGCACCCAATCGTACAGTCGCAAGTCGCCTCAAAATGCTTCATCCCTAATTGCATCCACGCCCGCTTCTGAAAATTGTGAACATCCACTCGAACTTATTCGCGAATTCTTAGCTTGGAGTTTGCATAAAGTAGAATTTGGGTTAAAGGAAGAAGTAGAACTGCGATTTTACTTTATTTCGAGTGAACGAGAAACTGGGTTTAATCGTGAAGTTTTTTTGTTTTTTTTTTTTAATTTCGGTAAAATAGGTTCAACTATTGGTTTGGGTATTGAGTTTTGTAATTGGGCCGGTTGAGTTGTGTTGTTAACTTTATTATTATTACTTTTTCTTTCTTTCTTTCTTTCCTATTTCTTTGTTCTTTCCTTTCTTCTTCAATTTCTTTGGTTAAAAAAAATTCTTTGTTTTCATTTGTTTATTGATTTAAAAACAATTGTATATGTCTTTGTCGTTTGTTTTGTTTATTTATTTTCATTTGCGTTGAGTTTCATTTGTTTTAGCTTTTTTTATCTGAAAAAATTTCCTTTTTCTTTCATGTGTCTTTGCTTTGGCTCGATCTTATAAAAAATACAAAAACTAGTATATATCTTGTTTTTCTTTTCAGGTTGTCTAAGCAGATAAATAAGGAGGAGCTGCTATAAAACTGCTCCGCTTGCTTGATTAAAAAAAAAACATTGCTGCTTTCATCTCTAGTTTTATTTGCTTCACATTGTTGATTGCTTGCATTTTATAAAAAAAACAAAAACAATTTTCATCATAGTTGCATTGTTAATACACGTTTAATTTTTGCTTTGCATTTCATCATAGATTTTGACTAACACTAATAGTTAGACATCGATAACACGTAATTGTATATTGACAATTTGTCTTCTTTAAACAATTTAATTTCTTAGTGTCTAGGCTACGGCAGAGTAATAACCATTTATAAATATTACGGTGATTCGTAAATATTATAGTGGTTGTTCCTTTGAAGGTACTAAAACATTCGGCCGCATTGCTACGGTGATTCGTGGTGCACCGATAAATCCTCCATGTTACCTGGTCGAGAAATATGTTGTTGAATTAAGACAATATGTGATTATACAATTTTGGGTTAGGATGGATAATTTGTAATTAAACCCTTGCATTCATTTAGTTGCATTAGTTCATTCATATTTTAAAAAAAATTCAAAATAAAAAACTAAAAAGATTATAAATATTTCTTTTCCTTTGAAATTTCAAAAATTCAAAAAAAAATAGAAAAACAAAAATCAATTTTTTTTAAAACCATTTCAAAAACAAAGAAAAATTTGAAAAACTAAACAAAATCAATTTCCCTTTTGAAAAATAGATTCTATTTGTCAATATTTTTCCTTTAAAAAAAACAAAAACAATCTTGAAAATGTCTGAATTTCCTTACTCACATGAATTTTATGATAGTTGTGAAAATGAATATAATCCATATAATTTCACTTCAAATTCTTATGGGTATTTCAACAACAACTATTGTTCATATGATTTGAGTTTTGAACCACAAAATTCTCAAAATGACGAACATCCATTGAATCTCGAAAATAACATTTCATCTCTACTTGAAATCTCTACACAATGAAATCAAATGATTTGTGTAATTCTTATTTGTGTGATAATTCAAGTCAATATTTTCAAAATAATCAAAATTTGAACTCACTTCAAAATTCAAATGACTTCGAGTATAGCCCATGCTAATTCAATTTTGAACTCCAAAATGAATTTCAAAATCAAAACGAAAATGTGATCCACTTTTCAAATAATTTTAGCAATGGTAATAATCTCGACTACGATATGAGTGAAATTTTTTGTTCTCAACAAATCCATACCGAAAATTCTCAAGTTAATAACTATAAATTTGACTTTATTGAACAAGTGGACGAAATTTATGATGATCACACGAAGTTGTTGATTCAAACATATATGAGACAATGTGATCAACAAAATCAAATCCCAATGTGTGACAAGTCAAGTGATAATCCACCTTTTACCCACATCGACAATTTTCAAATAACAACTTCTGAAATTGAAATTGAAAATCTTAACGAAGTTGTTGAAAATTTGGTAATTGACTTGGATTTAAATTCTTTTGAGGGTGAGAAACGTGATTTAAAATTTGATCTTCCTTTTTCTGATTTTGAAAATTTAAATACAACAACGTTGGATTTTGAACTTGACATATGCAATGAAGTTGTTAGTAATTCAACAAAGGAAGTCGAATTTAATGAAAATGAATTTTTAGGCTTTTCGAAGATAAGTTGTCTAGTTCTGAAGGAGAAGATTTAAATCACCATTTTAATTATGAAATCGATAATTTTGAAGAAGTTTTCAATGACAAATTTGAATTTCAAAATGGTGAAAATAAACTTGAATTTCAACCAATTGTTTTATCAACCTCGAAAATCGTCCAAAATAAAACAACTCATACGATTTTTAATAAAACAATATTTGTTTTTTCAAATCAACATTCAACTTTGAAATCTTTTATGGTTTGATTTTTCGAGCTTATGCTATGTCTCGCATACTTGACGAGACAAATGAGTCGATCTTTGGAAGACCGCTTCATTTACATTTTGATGATAAACTTTCTAAACTCTTGTAAATAATAATCTTTTTGTTTTCATGTAAATATAGGTCATTTTTTATTTTTGTTTTATTTTTCTCCTTTCACTAGGGTTGACTGAGGGGACACAGTCAAAATCAAGTGTGGGGGGAGACTCGTCTTCTTTTTGTTTTTTTTTCATGATTAATTTTTCATTTTTCCTCCAAAACTTGGAAAAAAATATAAAAAAAAATTCAATTTTTTTTTTAGCATTTTGATTTATAAGATAAATATATGGTTTTGGTTTACTAAATTGAAATTTTTGAAAATTTATTTGTCTTAACAAAAATAAAAATGAAGTTTGATAAGAAATAACAATGGTTTAACTAGTATATAGGAAGATCCATATGTGTTAATTATGAAATACATCCTATTTAAAAAACTTTTTTAAAAAAGTGGTGAATTTAAAGTAAAGGATATAATATATTTTTTGTCTTCTAAGTTAAAGGGTGCTAAGATGATTTTGTGAAACTCTCTATCTAAAAAAACAAAAAAAAACAAAAAAAAAATACAAAATAATATTTCTTGTATATATGTATATTTTTAATAAACACCTAGAGTCATGTGTTCACACTCGTGTGTTCACTCGTCATACTCTGTACCCTTCTTACGTAAGCTCGAAAGCAGTGCACGATCGACATATCTATCCTTAGTTTATCTAAGTCAGGTGTGTGTATATAAAAATTATTTTACTAATAACGCCTACAGTCAATAAGTGTTCACACTTGTGTGTTCACTCACCACGCTCTGTATTCTCCTTACATCAGTCCGCAAGGTAGTGCATGTGTAATATATCTTGCCTCAGTTTTCTGAGTTAGGCATATGTAAATATTGTTAATATAAATAAATCTTTCAAATAAAAATTAGAGAGAGTAAGCAATTGAAATCAAAGCACTGTTTTAACTTGTTTGATTTGACTTGTTATTGAAAAGAAAAGAAAATACCACTTTGATAAACTTTGATAATCAACTAAGGATCAATTTCATAGTTACACTGTATAATCGACCGAAACAACCAGTTAAACTATTGCCCATTTGTTATGATAACTTCGTTTTTATTGGAAATTTTGACGAGTAAATGACTTAAATTTCAAGATAATGACCAAAACCTATATTTAACTTGTTTTTTTCGATTTAAAAGTAAAACCTTCATTTGTATATATTTTCAAAAACTTGCATTCATGTCTTTGTAAATAAACCTTGCATTTTGTAAATATTTTCATATCGCATTCTGATTTTGTGGGTAGTATCTGTTAAGAAATCCAATACGGTTTCGATGACAATAACTATACAATGGAAATCAAATATACATATATATAATTATATATACAAGTACTTGCTAGAACAACATCACTAGAAAGACAAGAACGAGGCTTAAAGGGCACTACAAGAGACTATAAGTCGATAGGAACAAGGAAGTAAAAGAAAGGATGCACAAAAACTGACATGCACCATATCTAACATCTGGGTGCACAAGCTAGACGACTGAAATAGTTCTCTGGAACAACAAACAGGCTAAACCAGACGTCTAGTAATAGCACTCAAACGTCTGATCCTCTATTATGTTTAAAAAAAATAGTATCAGACGTCTGAAACAAATACCAGACGTCTGAAACAAATACCAGACGTCTGAATTCAAACTTTAACTTCAGAAATGAACTGCAACTGCTACATGTGAATGGACATCTCCACTTCTCTTCGCCACAACTCTTCACCATCAACAGAAGCAACCTTAGAGGATTCTTTAATGGATTTAACTACACAAGATACTTATTTACAACTATATATAGTATCAAGAATCAAGAGACAATCAATTAACTTCACTTACTTATGCTTTCTAATTACTCTATCCTATATTCTTGATCTCTGCACTCTAGCAATCTTTACTTGTATTCACTCTTCCATATACTCGGTTCTTCATAGACAATATTTCTTAGAAATATATTGGAAGCAATTGTACTGATTAGTCAACATCCGTGTTATATTAGAACACATATTTTGACAAGAACAACTCATTGTAACCAAGCCTATTCCTCCGGGCGAAGCGAGGGTTTTTGATAGTCGAATTCCGAAGGAGAGTTTCGAGACTGAACGTAGGACGGGAGGTCCGAACCAGTATAAAATTCTGGTATGCTTATTCTATATTTACTTAGATTAATATTATTTTAGTTGCATCATATATTTTGTCACATATACTTGTATATACAGTACACGATCCACCCCGTAGACTTTCAATTGGTATCAGAGCAAGGTTTGATCAAAGTATAGTAATACATATTTGAATCACTTTAATATGGCAAGTATTTTTCAAGAAGGCCAATCCACAGCACGTTCTCCACTTTTTAATGGTTCTAATTATGCATATTGGTCAACACGTATGAGAATTTTTATGGAAGCTAATGGATTAGAAATTTGGTCAGCCACTTAAAATAAATATGAAGCACCTGACACTGCTATGAACACTTGGAATGATGCACAAAAAACCGCAGCTTCTAATAATGCCAATGCTATGAATGTTTTATTTTATTTATTAGATAAGAATGAATTTTCATGTGTCATGTTATGTAACACTACGTATGATACTTGGCATACCTTACAAGTTACACATGAAGGCACGAACAAAGTTAAGCAAACTAAAATTTCAATTTCACAAAATTAATTTTCATCATTTAAAATGAAACAAAATGAATCTATAGTAGACATGTACTCTAGATTCCAAATTATTCAACATGATTTAATGGCATTAGGAGTTAAATTCACAAATTTTGATTTAGTATCTAGAATATTCAATTCTTTAATTCTAGAGTGGGAAAGAAAAGTATTAGCTATCGAAGAAGCTAATGACCTCTCAGCACTCTTAGTTGAAGAATTGATACATAATTTAATGTCCTATGAAGATAATCTAAAAGCAAGAAAAGAACAAAATTCAAAGAAGAAAAACATAACACTTCCAGCAACAAATGAAGACTCCGACTTAGACGAAGAATAAATCGTATTTATTGCTAAAAAGTACAACATTTTAAGAAGCTTAGGAAAATGACTAGATTTCAGAAAGAAGGAAAATCAAGCTCAATAAATCAAACGTCAATCACATGCTATGATCAATTTGGACATATGAAGAAACATTGTCCCAAGCTCAACTATGATAAAAAGAAGAGCAAATTTGAAAAATTCAAAAAGAGGAAAGCTTCCTAAGTAACATAGGATGACTTGGATTCTTCATCATCGTCAGATAGTGACAGCGATAGTGATGGAGAACAAGCTAATGTATGTTTTGTGGCACAAAATGATGAGGCATGTCCCTAACTTAGCTATGATGAATATTAGAGCTTAGCATGGAATTAGATGATAAATTTGGACAAATTAAAAAATTGAATAAAGAACACATAGCCAAAATAAATCATTTAGAACTTGAAATAGGAATTTTAGAATATGAAAAAATTATTTTAGAGGAGGAACTAAAATTATCCCAAGAAAAAAATAAAAAAGTTTAGTTGAATATGAGACTATTTCTATTGATTTTGGAAAAGTTAAACTAGAAAAGGATAACTTGTTAAAAGAAAATACCAACTTGAAAAGTAATATAGAAACATTGAAAATTAAAATTTTTGAATTAAAATAAAATTTAGATAAAATTACAAATAATGTTTCAAAATTTAATAAAGGAAAACAAGATTTGGAAAATCTTATCAAAACTTCAAAACTTTCAGGTAATAGAAATGGAATAGGATTTGTAAATATTCCTAAACAAAAAGGGAATAATATTAAGAAATATAGTTTTATTTATCAAAAGACTAAAAGATCACCTAAGTCTAATATGAATACCAAAAACATAAAAATTTGGATTCCTAAGGCAAATAATAATTTGATTACACAAAAACATATTAATAATTTTCTATATAATGTAGTCTATAATAAAAATTATGTTCATAAAGGTACCAAACCTTCTTGGGTGTGGTTACCTGCTCCTCCTAACATTTAGGACCCTAAAAAATTATATGGGTACCAACTCATTTTTATCTTGTAGGTACCCAAAATAAAAAATAAGGAGAAATGGATACTTGACGGTGGTTGCTCCAAGCATATGACCGAAAATGCAAAAATGCTATCAAATATAACATACATCGATGGTGGAATGGTAACTTTTGGAGATAACTCAAAAGAATATGTCATTTGCATCGAAGAAGTCATAAACTCTAGTATTTCTAACTCTCCTATCATTACAAATGTTTTGTTAGTAGAAAATTCAAAACACAACCTACTTAGCATTAGTCAATTATGCGATAAAGGTTTCCAAATTAATTTCGAAAAAGATAGTTGTAATATTTTCGACAATAACAAACAACTTATCTTTGAGGGTTTTAGAAACAAAAATATTTATGTCTTAAATATAAATATAAATCGAAATTCAATCTTATGCTTAACCGCCAAACATGACGATCCATGGTCGTGGCATAAATAATTCTGTCATATTAACATTAAATATATTAATAAATTAGCAAAATATGAGCTAGTTAGAGGTTTACCTAAAACAAATTATAAAGTAGAAAATTTATGTGACGCTTGTCAAATCGGTAAACTTAGGGAAAGATCTTTTAAATGTAAAAATAATATTTCTACAAAATAACTGTTAGAATTATTACATTTAGATTTATTTGATCCAATTCAAGTACGATCTATATATCACAACAAATATGTTTTATTAATAGTTGATGATTTTTCAAGATGTACATGGACCTTATTTTTAAAACATAAAAGTGACACTTTTGGTATGTTTAAATTTTTGCTAAAATAATTAAAACTCAAATGGATTTGAAATTTAAGAATATTCAAAGTGATCATGGTGGAGAATTTGAAAATGATCTTTTTACTAATTTTTGTAATAAAAAGGGCATAAGTCATAATTTCTCTTTTCCCTGCACACCACAACAAAATGGTGTAGTAGAATGAAAAAATCATACGTTACGAGAATGTGCACAAATTCTATTAAATAGTGGTGATTTACCAAAATATTTTTGGGCTGAAGCTATTGCTACGGCTTGTTATGTTTTGAATCAAGTAACCATAAGACCTATGACTAAACATACTTGCTTCAAAATGTTTTTTGGAAGAAAATTATCATACTTAAAATTTTCGGATCAAATGTTTTATATTAAATACAAAAGATAATTTAGAAAAATTCGATCCGAAGGCTGATGAAGGAATCTTTGTTGGATATTCAGATCGTAGCAAGGCATATATAATTTTTAGTAAACGTACTAACACAACTGAAGAAAGTTTACATGTTTTATTTAATGAAAATTTCCTTAACAATTATACTAATGATGATGAAGAAATTATTCCTATAAAAAATACAACAAATTTATCTAATAATGAGACAAATGCACAAAATAATACTCTAGTGTCACCCCCTAGAATTCTAAAAGATCATCTAAAAGATAATATCATTGGGGATCTTAATTCCAGAGTAACTAGAAATCAACTTAACCAAATAAGTCATATTGCATTTGTGTTAAATTTTGAACCAAAGAATTATAAAGAAGCTTCAAACGATGATTTTTGGATAATAGCCATGCAAGAAGAATTAAATCAATTTGAACATAATAATGTTTGGGAGTTAGTACCAAGAGCAGAAAATCAATCAGTTATTGGAATAAAATGGGTATTTAAAAACCAAGCAGATGAAACGGAAATATAGTTAGAAATAAAGCATGTTTAGTCGCTCAAGGTTATAATCAAGAAGAAGGTAACGACTATGACGAAACTTTTGCTCCAGTAGCAAGACTCGAAGCCATACGTACATTACTTGCTTTTGCAAGTCACCACAATTTTAAATTATTTCAAATGGATATCAAAAGTGCTTTTTTAAATGGTTTTATTAAAGAAAACGTATATGTTGAACAACCTCCATTATTTTTTCACGAAAAATATCCCGATCATGTTTTTAAATTGCAGAAAGCCCTATATAGTTTAAAGCAAGCCCCCCGTGCCTGGTATGAATGTCTTAAGAATCATTTAATTGCATCTGATTTTCAAATAGGTAAAATAGATATGACTTTGTTTATTAAACGAGCAAATAATGACATCTTAGTTGTATAAATTTACGTAGACGATATTATTTTTGGTTCAACTAATGAAAATCTTTGTACTCAATTTTCAAATATTATGAAAAGTGAATTTGAAATGCCTCACATGGGTGAATTAAATTTCTTTCTAGGTTTACAAATAAAACAACCTGAAAATAGTATTTTTATTCATCAAGAAAAATATTGTAATGATTTATTATGTCGTTTTGGAATGGATAAAACTTCGAGCAAACCAACACAAATGAGTACTAGTGTTCACTTAGAAAAGGATGCTAATGGAAGAGATTTTGATGAGAAATTATATCATAGTACGATTGGCTTCTTGCTATATTTAACGGCTAGTCGACCCGACATTACGATGAGCATATGTCTTTGTGTCCGATTTCAAGAAAAACCAAAAGAGTCTCACCAAAGAGCTGTTAAACATATCTTACGATATTTATCTAGTACTAGAGATTACGGTTTGTTTTACCCTAAGGGATCATCGTTTGAACTTGTTTCATATAGCGACGCAGATTTCGGTGGATGTAAAACAGATCGTAAGAGTACTAGCGGAACGTATCATTTTATCGGACAATCGTTGGTTTCATGGTTTAGCAAAAAGCAAAACTGTGTCTCTTTATCCACTTGTGAAGCCGAATATATTTCAGCGGCCTTATCATGTGCACAAGTGATATACATGCAACAAACGCTTAAGGATTTTGGAAAATTTATCGATAAATCACCAATATATTGCGATAGTACAAGTGCAATAAATTTATCAAAAATCCCTGTAAATCACTCACGTACTAAACACATGGATATGCGACATTACTTTTTATGCTACAATATAGAAAAAGGAATTATTACATTAGAATACGTAAATATTGAGAATCAAATAGCAGATATTTTCACAAAATCACTAAATGAACAAACGTTTGTTAAACAATGACACGATTTAGGTATATATTCTCTTAGTGATCTTATCAGTTAATTCAAAATTTCATTCATTCTATTTTTTGATTAAAAGTTTATAATCCACAAACAAAATCATTTAACACTAACCAACAATTTCTTTAGAATGTTTGTTTTCTGAAAATAACTACTTATAACATTTTACAACATTATAAATAACTCCTCTTTTTACAAACAAAATAAAGATTTTATAGTGGTTCTTTTAAAACAGACAAAAGCAAAAAATGTCTTTCGACAACTCTCACCTATCTTTTTCAACACCAACCTCGGACAGCTCAGCGGATACCCCTCATCGAGTTCCTACTCCTACACCAGGTCAAGAGCCGACCTATAAGTGGTCCTCCACCACACGGGATTCACTCACGACAAAAAACGGTCCAAAGGATCTCTATTTGTCTCTCCTAACACCAAGAAGAAAATCAATGATATACATCATTACCAAAAGCAACAAATGGATTTACAAAGAGAATTATACTTCGAATAAAAAGTCACTGCGAGACGATTGAGTTTTCTAGAGCAAGTAGCAATGAAAGTTTGCAATTCACGAAAAAAAGATGTACATGAACCACTTTTGATTCCTTGCAATCCTCTGGATCCTTCTGCCTCTTATCGTATACCTTGGGATCCTCCACCTATACAATTCTCTGGTTCCCCAAGAACCAACGAACGTGGAAATAGTTGGTCTCCACTCAAGCCATGGAAGGATAGCAAATCTGAAGATCACAATGTTCCATCTGCATCTAAACAAAAAAATTTATTTTCATTCTATTTTCATCTAATTATATTTGCATTTGTTTTCAAAAATAATAATATTATGTTTTAATGAAATCGATCCCTCGAAAATCAAGCAAAACCATCCAAAATCAGACTATTTTTAGACATATTGGAGATTTCAAACTTCTGGTCAATACCATCAGACATCTGACACCCTTGTCTCACACTATTTTTTTAGTCCTGGGCATATATCAGATGTTTGATATAAGCAACCAGACATTTGAAAATTATCTCAACCTTCTTAACATAAAATTCAGGCCAATTTTAGACGTCTGACATTATATCGAGGTGTTTGACAAAACTCTCTACCATCAAAATTTACAATTCTACCTATTCCAGACAACTGCCAATAACACCCAGACGTCTGAAAATGTTTACTATCTTCAAACTAGGGTAAAATCAGACGTCTGATTCACTTTCCAGACGTCTGAAATTTAATCGACACCTATTCGTGACCTTTAAACGACTGTTTTTCCAAAATTTCCAATTAACATTTCATTCGTTTCCTCTTTCAAATCTGAAACTTAATTCTCCAAATCACTATCCCCTTAATTTTGCTCGATTTCATGGCGCCCAAAACTAAAATACCTAAAGTTTCTAAGAGAAAGTCAGAACAAGCTACATCCTCCAACCCACAAGTATGCTCCGATGATCAAATTGAGAAGTGGATGAATCGAGTACCTCATTCTATTAAAAGATATGAAGATATCAGAAGAAAAAGCTGCATACAGGTCCCTTCCATAATTTGTTTAAATTCCCTATGCATGATTTGGATGAGATGTGTGAAAATGCTGGGTTACAAAAGATGATTTCCTCCAATTCGAATAATGTCCAAATCGATCAGCTTGCAATATTCCTTTTCTACACTAATCTAGATAGCATTGCCGTATGGAATACCAATAACGATGATAATTGGCTTTGGCCGAGTGTTTACGGCAACACTTTTCGACTTACTTCAGGAATTATAGGCCGTACTCTAGATTGTTCCGACTTCGGAGAAGATTTGAATGACATCCCGGATATGCGCCTCAAACCAAGAAATAATATTATCCATCAAATTTAGGAAGATGAAATGCCACGATTTGCTTCAAAATACTAACGACCTAATGCAAGGCTACTCACTAGGATGATTATCAGCATAATCATTCTTCGACTTGGCAGCCATGAGCAAATAACAGAATTGGAGCACAAAGTTCTATATGCTATCTTTAGTGGTACGAGGGTAAATTGGACGAGATTTATATTTGACGAGCTTAAACATTATTGGGCTTGATCACGTCCATCAATCATTTACCTTACCTACATCATGCGACTTCTGCAAGCCCACAACTTTCCATATTTATCGACTTTTGAGGAGATTGCACCAAGTACGCCTCCAAAAAATTCTTCTCTCTTATGCACTTACCATAAAATCCTATGGATTTTTTTTCATTTGAAGAATGGGCCCAATGTCGTCAACAAGCTGGACAAGCTAGGACTCAACCCCAACAACAACCATCATAAGAAGAAGAACAACATCTTGAACACACTCCTCCTCCTCCTGCACCTTTTGACTATCCAGGCCAAGACGACATTTTGGAGACTCGCACTGAAACTAATCCAAATAAAAGCACTCGAGATTTAACTCTTCAAAATCAACTTATCTTATCAAGAAATAAAAAATTATTGCCTAACCGTGTCAATTGCTTCGAAATAACATTTGCATCTTGCCTAGCCACAGTTGAAACATCGCTTTCAACAACATTATCAACTCTAAATAAGGTTCTCCAATGAGTCTGTGGCCCTACACCACCTTCGAAAGATTGGCCAACTCCAACGCCTTCTCCTCCTCCTTCAAAACATTCAAAACTTTTTGAAGAGGAAAAAGAACCTCTTGAACATACTCCAAAATCTCCTAGAATACAAGCTAGTTCTCCCAAGAATAAAGATGAAGGAGATAATCAAGCCAAAGCTTCCCCCACAAATCCTTAGATATTTTTATAGGTTCCATCTTTTGTATTGTAATGGAATCAAAAATCTGCGCATGTAATCACTATGTTTAATGGTTATAAAAATGCTTTTTGGCTTGTTAATTATGCGTAATTAGTTACCTTTCATCTATTCATGATTATTGATTATATCATACATATTCTTGTATTAATGCTTTTT
Organism: Allium cepa; assembly: GCA_030765085.1. Classification (NCBI taxonomy): domain Eukaryota; kingdom Viridiplantae; phylum Streptophyta; class Magnoliopsida; order Asparagales; family Amaryllidaceae; genus Allium; species Allium cepa. Next base: position 547,324,720 of record CM060942.1, read on the forward strand.
GATAATGCCAAAGGGGGAGAAATAATGGTAAGCACATATTCAAGGGGAGATTTATAAAATTATATCTAAGTACATTGTATAATTGTCATCATCAAAAAGGGGGGAAATGTTAGGAAATTCAATCTATGGTTTCGATGACAATAACTATACAATGGAAATTGAATATACGTATATATTTATATATATAGGTACTTGCTAGAACAATATCACTAGAAAGACAAGAATGAGGCTCAAAGGACACTATAAGAGACTACAAGTCGATAGGAACAAAGAAGCAAAAGAAAGGATGCACAAAAACTGACATGCACCATATCAAACGTTTGGGTGCATACGCCAGACGTTTAAAATAGTTCTCTAGAACAACAAACAGGCTAAACTAGACGTCTGGTAATAGCACTCAAACGTCTGATCCTCTACTATATTCAAAAAATATATAGTATCAGATGTCTGAAACAAATATTAGACATTTGAATTCAAACTCGAACTTCAGAAATGAACTACAACTGCCACATGTGAATGGACATCTCTGCTTCTCTTTGCCACAACTCTTCACCATCAACAGAAGCAACCTTAGAGGATTCTTTAATGAATGTAACTACTCAAGATACCTATCTACAACTATATATATCATTAAGAATCAAGAGGCAATCAACAAACTTCGCTTACTTATGCTTTCTAATTCTATACACTATCCTATATTCTTAATCTCAGCACTCTAGCAATCTTTACTTGTATTCACTCTTCCATATACTCAATTTTTCATAGACAATATTCCTTAGAAATATATTGGAAGCAATTGTCCTAATTAGTCAACATATATGTTATATTAGAACACACATTTGACAAGAACAACTCATTGTAACCAAGCCTATTCCTCCGAACGAAGCGAAAGTTTTTGATAATCGAATTTCAAAGGGGAGCTTCGGGACTGGATGTAGGATGGGAGATCCGAACTAGTATAAAATTCTGGTGTGCTTATTCTATATTTTCTTAGATTAATATTATTTTAGTTGCATCATATTTTTTTACATATACTTGCATATACACTACACGATCCACCCCGTAGACTTTCAATATCCATTGAAACCCCTCACAAGACAACACTCGTCCTACTAGGGACACGTAGAGGTTTAACGGCTTGTTGCATACGCTCAATGCAATCGTGCTCCTTACAAAAATGGATTTATCTGAGTTTTAGTTTATTCGAGGACGAATAAAAAGATAAGTGCGGAGGTATTTGATGTGCACATAAATGTGCATATTTTACCACCATATTTAATCTAATCAAATCAAATAAACGATCATATTGGGTATTTTCACTTGTTTAAACCAAAATTCAAATTATTTTCAAAATATCACATATTCATCTTCATATAGGGCCAAAATGGTCATTTTATGCATTTATTAATTTGTGAAAATTTACTTGGAATTTTCTGTTGAGTCACAGGTTCTATGAAGTTTTTGATTTCTGACAAAGAAATAAAGGCGATCGACAAAACAAAGACATCATGGCTATAAAGAGGCACAAAAGAGCTACATATGGTACTCTGGATTATAGGTTGATTATTTGATATTGTAATAGTGATAAACTTGTTAAAATCTATCTTCAAATAATCATGCACCTCAATATAATCGATATATATACGTTTGAATAGCATTACACATTCATTGAGCAATTTGACAGGGACCGGTCGACCGGTATTAAATCAGGCGGTCGGCCGTTTCTGTGTAAAATGCACAATGAACGTGCACACATGCACATAACGACTATATATTTGAAATCCTGTCTACTGGCCATTTTTTGACCTGTCGACCGTTTTTAAACAGAGAGCAACCTTTTCCAAAAGACACTTCTTTCTCCAATGGTTGCATCTCTTACCTTTCATCATAGATCATATCTATTAATGGCTACTGTTCACAAAGAGTTACAACCATTTTTCTCTATATAAACTCATCTAAATCTTTGATTCAAGAGAAATGAATACATATTTTCTTACTCTAATTTCTGATCTTACTTTCTAAATACTCCTGCATTCTAAAAGCTCTCAATTATTTTAATTGCTTATTGAATCATTGAAATTATTTCATATCTTTTGATTCAATAAGTAATATACTTCCCTTAATCTTCACAAAACATCATTCACATATTTTGAGGATAAGATTATAGGAAGTTTGTACTACAAGTGACAAAACTGTGTTAGCAAGAACACATACCGTCAACAAAATTCATCTTTGTTGAAGTCCTCGGTGTTGTAAGAGAAGTCCTCGGTGTTGTAAGAGGCAAGTGTTGAAGTCCTCAGTGTATTAGAGGCGTGAAATCCCATTCGTTTGTTCGGGTGTTGTAAACCTGTTCCTCCGGGTGAAGCGAGGTAGTTAATAGTGAAAATCCAGATAGAAGTCTAGGACTGGACATAGGACGGTGCTCCGAACCAGTATAAAAATCTCTAGTGTGATTTTTCTTTTTTATTTACTTTGCTACTAGCATCTGTTTTCGCATTTATATTATATTCCATATTACACGATCCATGTGTACTATATTAGTACGTGCACTCGTACACATACTTTTCATTTGGTATCAGAGAACGACCATCATATAACCGTAACACAGTTATTTGATATATTCTTGTAATATGGCAAATAACGCAAGTACTAGCACTCAAAACACCACTTACATGGAAGGTCAATCGACACAAAGACCTCCATTTTTCAATGGTCTTAACTATAGTTATTGGGCAACACGTATGTCATTCTTTATGCAATCAAATAGTTATGATGCTTGGAATGCAACTCAAAAAGAAATAGTGAATCCAACAACTGATTATTCAGAATGGACTGCGGCTGAGAAAACGACAGCAGCCGTAAATGCAAGAGCAATAAATATGTTGTTTTGTGCATTAGACCAAAATGAATATAACCGTGTTAGTATCTGCACTACTGCATATCAAATTTGGCAAACGCTAAAAATCACTCATGAAGGTACTAACAAGGTTAAACAAGCCAAAATAGCCATGCTGAAAAGTCAATTTTAAAATTTCAAAATGAAACCAAATGAGACAATCAATGATATGTATTCACGGTTTCAAACTATCCACGATGCACTTATTGGCTTAGGACAAAAGTATTCTGATTTTGATGTTGTTTCAACAGTCCTACATTCTCTGACTAGTGAATGGGAAGGAAAAGTATTAGCAATTGAAGAAGCTAATGACCTTTCTGTCATGAAGCCAAATGAATTGATAGGAAATCTAATGTCCTACGAAGCTAACTTGCAGACTAGAAAGGAACAAAAAGAAGAAAAGAAAAACATGGCATTCCATGCTGAAAAAGACGAAAATGAATCAGAGTCTGAAGACGAAGATCTGGCATTCATAGCAAAAGGTTTCAAAAAATTCCTAAAACAGCGAAAAGCCAGTCGTTATAACAGAAAGAAATCTGGATCAAATAAACTAACATCATCCTCTATAGAATGCTTCAACTGTCACAAAAAGGGGCACATGCACAAGGATTGTCCGGAGCAAAAGAAGAAGTCAGAAAATGACAAATTAAGATATAAGAAGGACAAATCAAAGAAACGAGCATTCTCGGTAACATGGGATGATATAGACTCATCAGAAAGTGATAGCGATACGGAAGATGAACAAGCAAATGTATGTTTCATGGCAACAGAAGATGAGGTACAAATTCCTACATTCAATTAAATGCTTGATATTAATGCTGAATTGATAGTCAAATATAAAGACATAAAACGACAGCTAAAAAAAACCAAAGCAGATTTGAGTAGAGCAGAATTTGAACGAGATATGTTAAAAGACGAGAAGAAAATATTAGAAGAAGAACTTGAAAAATTTCAAGAATCATCATCTAATGTTGACTCTCAACTAGTTCTTTTAAGTCAAGAAATTGAAACTTAAAAAGAGAAAAATGATGCTCTCACTACTAAAAATCATGTGCTTGAGGCAAAAGTCAAAATTCTGGACCTAGAAAAGGCTAGTTTACAAACTAAGTTAGATAACATTACTCAAAATGTTTCTAACTTTAACAAAGGTCGAGAAAATTTGACAAAAATCATTGAAAGTTCACAATCTATTTCGGATAAACAAGGTTTGGGATATAAGAAACAAGAAACCAAGAAACATCTTGGAAATAAAAGGAAGAAGAAAGTACAAAAAAATGAAGCTAAGAAAAATCTTAGTTTATTATATTCCAAACCAAAACCAGTTGTGAAATTTCAAAAGAAAAATGTCAAGACTATCAAAATATGGGTTCCTAAAACAAATAACAATTTGATTAGGAAAAAATATATTCAAAATTTCATGAATACTGTACATCTTAATATTAATTATGTATATAAAGGGAATACCAGACCCGTATGGGTTTGGACTCCTAAGACCTAACTCTTAGGACCCCATAAAAAGTGGGTACCATGGACTTAATTTTATTTTTTGCAGGTCCCACTTAAGAAAAGAGGAGACAGCATCTGACTCATCTTAGATTCTGTTTTCTATCTCTATATTTTGGTTTAGTACTTTAAAACATCATTCGACACTTGTACTAAACAGTGTCGTTACTTTTATTCGTATGATATTATGGTGTGTATGATACTCTGGTATGTTTAGATATGTTTTTTTTTTTGCTATGCATGGATATTCTGGTTGATATACTCCTATATTATTCCTTTATCTATAATTCCTTTTTGTCGATGACAAAGGGGGAGAAAGTGCTAACAATTATTTGCAGGAATATATATATATATATATATATATATATATATATAAAGAATACAAACAAAATCTCAGGGGGAGATCACATATTCAGGGGGAGATTCAGAACTTCAGATATATGTTGTCATCAATCAAAAAGGGGGAGAATGTTGAATCACAGGTTCTATGAAGTTTTTGATTTCTGACAAAGAAATAAAGGCGATCGACAAAACAAAGACATCATGGCTATAAAGAGGCACAAAAGAGCTACATATGGTACTCTAGATTATAGGTTGATTATTTGATATTGTAATAGTGATAAACTTGTTAAAATCTATCCTCAAATAATCATGCACCTCAATATAATCGATATATATACGTTTGAATAGCATTACACATTCATTGAGCAATTCTACAGGGACCGGTCGACCGGTATTAAATCAGGCGGTCGGCCGTTTCTGTGTAAAATGCACAATGAACGTGCACACATGCACATAACGACTATATATTTGAAATCCTGTCTACTGGCCATTTTTTGACCTGTCGACCGTTTTTAAACAGAGAGCAACCTTTTCCAAAAGACACTTCTTTCTCCAATGGTTGCATCTCTTACCTTTCATCATTGATCATATCTATTAATGGCTACTGTTCACAAAGAGTTACAACCATTTTTCTCTATATAAACTCATCTAAATCATTGATTCAAGAGATATGAATACATATTTTCTTACTCTAATTTCTGATCTTACTTTCTAAATACTCCTACATTCTAAAAGCTCTCAATTATTTTAATTGCTTATTGAATCATTGAAATTATTTCATATCTTTTGATTCAATAAGTAATATACTTCCCTTAATCTTCACAAAACATCATTCACATATTTTGAGGATAAGATTATAGGAAGTTTGTACTACAAGTGACAAAACTGTGTTAGCAAGAACACATACCGTCAACAAAATTCATCTTTGTTGAAGTCCTCGGTGTTGTAAGGGGCAAGTGTTGAAGTCCTCGGTGTTGTAAGAGGCAAGTGTTGAAGTCCTCAGTGTATTAGAGGCGTGAAATCCCGTTCGTTTGCTCGGGTGTTGTAAACCTGTTCCTCCGGGTGAAGCAAGGTAGTTAATAGTGAAAATCCGAATAGAAGTCTGGGACTGGACGTAGGACGGTGCTCCGAACCAGTATAAAAATCTCTGGTGTGATTTTTCTTTTTTATTTACTTTGCTACTATCATCTATTTTCGCATTTATATTATATTCCATATTACACGATCCGTGTGTACTATATTAGTACGTGCACTCGTACACATTTTTTTCATTTTCTGTGTTATTTTGTAGGAAATTTTAGTGAATTTTACAAGTGGTTTCGTGAAGACGTGCATGCACAAGAGTGAATACAAAGGAATGAAGATGGAAATAATTCAAAGTGATGATCATGGAGGACCCCACTTATCCACCTACCTTAATGTACACTTAGGATCTAATGCACATGCTAAAAGGTCATTAAATCTTCATGCACACTTAATGGATGATTATATAATGCTAATGATTACTTAGCCGCCACACTTCCTAAGGAGTTATTTTGGGCATTCCCAAAAAAAGTGAATTAGGGTTTTAAACTTGTTTTAATACCCCTTATGCTTCATGTAACCCTCTTCCTCTTAGTTAGTTTTTTGCTTAGAAATAAAAGAAAGCTTCTATTTTATTTTCATGGTTACTTAGCCATTTCTTTCATGTAATTTTTGTTTTTTGCAACTTTTATACATTGCTCTTTTCTTTTCTTGTTTACTTCCTTTCATGAAAGTAGTGTAGTTTGATTTTAATGCAAGTAGACTAGTTTTATTTCTTGTTCATTTAGCTCTTTTTTCCTCTTCTTTTTGTTTCATATTGCTTTCTACTTGTGTTGACATGATAACACAAATGAGAGGTTAATCCCTTCAATTAGGGATAATGAAGATCTCTTGAATCATGTAGATGCAACATAATTTTTCATTTATGTCTCTTATGTCCTTAATGGAAAGTTAAATATTTGTGTGATTTTGTGTTTAATATTGAGTTTGATAGCTTATATTGTTCAAAACAAACATGCTATGCTTAGTTATATAAATCACTAATTACCTCTTCATCTACATATGATCAAGGTAATGGAAGTGGATTTAGAATCAAAATTTGATGGATTATGTTTCTAATTCAATAGTTAATAAGTCATTCTTAAAATAGATTCTACTTTTAATTTCATGTCATCTTCATTAAAGTTAGTAAGCGGGTTAGAGGGTGCATTAAAGTTTGATGGTTCAAGTGTGTTAATTAATAACACAATTAGGCTATGCTTTTGATAAACGCATCAACTAAATTCACAAATGACCAAAAAGAGATCATAAATTTATTGTGTTGATTTATTTGATCATGAGAGGGGATTTGCCCCTAAATTGCTCTTTAATTTCGTATTTTATTTTCCTTAGTTTTAGTTTGTTTTTACTTTTTTTAGTTAGTTAACAATCTCTCGACTTTGGTTTAATTTGATTGAATAAAATTTCAAAATCTAAACAATTCCCTATGGATTGACCTGTACGCTCATACGTGCCACAATCGTACACCGTGCACTTACGGCTATTTTTATTTCAAAGTTCGTTCAGTTATATTCTAACTCAATAGACTTTTAGCCGTCCGAACAGGCAAGCAGCCTTCCAACCAAGGAGAAAGAAGGCCTATCAGTAAAGCAAACATTACCGGTTCGTCGGGGGCATACACTAGGACACACACAAGCACTTGCACCCCACCATTCACTTGCACTCTCTTGACATAACAACTACTAATTTTTTCTCATTTGGTTCTTTTATAGGTGCAATGTCTTATTCGCACACTTTCGATCATCTCCATGGCTCTTCCATCTTCCATCGTTCGAGTCAGGATTCTGAGTCCAGAAGACGCCGAGACAAAGATGTAGGACGGGAAAAGGAATATCATTCCCGAGAATCATCTTCATCATCCAGAAGGAAGCCCCAAGCACACGCTTCGCGTTAGAGCGGCCCAACTAACCCTCCTGCACGTAGTGGAGATAAGACCGTGCATCGAGGCTCTTAATATGACGCTCCTCATGACTAACATTCTAGATCATCAAGCACCAGGCAGTCCCATGAACATCGTAAACAAATGCTGGTCACATCTGAATAAATTCCCTCATTTCCTGCCCACGCAGTCCCATGAGCATCATAAACAAACGCTGGTCACATCTGAACAAATTCCCCCAGTTCCTGCCTATGATCCGACTACAGCAGAGAAACTAGCTGAGTTTAATGCTACGTTTCCAAAGTTTTGTTTTGATAGGCTCAAATTCCTCCCTTCTATACATACTATCCCTGGAACTACCAAAAGGAGCTCACCAGTGTGTGTGAATGATGTGTATATACAACATGAAGCGTTCATTCATTTAGTCGAAAAAGTCTCTGAGGTTTATATTGAACATCAACATGAGATTGATCGCCTTAAGCTGGAGGCCATCCACGATAAGGACATCATCAGGCACCAAGATACTGAGATGCTCGCATTTAAATATGAACTTGAAAAGGTGAAGAAGAATGCAAAGGAGATGGCTGAGGCACTTAGTCGCCTGGAGGCTTCTCATAAAAGCGAACTGGATGATGCACTCCACCGCAGCGGCACTTGGCTTGGAAAAGGACTCCTTACAAAAGAAGAAAGACATTTTAGCCCGCCGCGTAGAGGAGTTAGAAAAAAATATTATCCAAGAAGAGGAAGGAGAAAGTCGAGGTGCAAGATGAGTCACAAAGGTATTGTGAGGAAATTTTCGAAACAAGAAACCTAAAAACGAAACTTGACGAGGGATTCTCCCAAATCAAAGCCTTGAAATAAGCCGCTCGCGAAGAGGGCAAGAAAGCAGTGCTTGTAGAAGCCGACTTCCGAATTGAGGCAGCGAATGAGTCCGGTAGGGAGGAAATAAAGTGCTTATTTGATCCACTCATCGTCGAGTTCAATGCATAGGTCCTCATTCACCACGGCTTGATTTTTCTAGGCGAGGGTTATCTCGAGTCGCTTGTCGAAGATTAGGAGATCATCACAAGGATCAAGAAAGAGGAGCTAGGAGTGGCATAGCTTGATAAGGGGGTACTTGTGCAGAAAGTGCTCTAAGGAAATGAGCCATCTGACTTAGCTGCCGCAAAACTCCAATTTGGCAAGACCCCTGCACCGATCCAAGAGAAAGAAGAAGTTGTAGGGTCTCTCAGATCCAAACCCAAGTGTCCTCCTCCTCATACATATCTAGCTGGAACATCATCTTCTCATCCTACGGGGGAGCATGTTGGTTATGATCAAGATAAACCCAGACTTGGCCCACATATGCTATCTCCTATCATCAAAGGGAATACTCCAAAGACTACCGAGAGAAAATCAGATGCTGGTACTACATTGAGTCTCTTTTAATCTGAAAAGTTACTGCTCTCAACGAACAACGGCCATAATCTGACATTTGTTTTTTACGAAACCTTATAGGTCATCTTGGTCCTGGGTCAACTCCTACGAGCGACATTGCTACGGAGCTGGAAGGAAAAGATGCAGAGGCTCCGACTGCCGCAAATGTCCCAGGGCCCGATGCTCAGGTGATTAGGGCACTTGATGAGGATAAATCTAAAGTCCCGTCACTTACAAAGGAACATGATGATGTTATAGTTACAGGCGCTTCTGAGCACACTACTGAGTTCAGCTTTAAGGAGCGGATTGAAAAGGAGGAGAAATCAAGCTTGAAGTTAAGGGTGAGCCCGATGTGGTGGAGCTTGATGATCCTCTTTGTAGGCCTTTACAATTCATCCCTTCCTTGGGGTCCACTCCCATTGTGGTTCCTCCTCCCTCCTCGAGTACTTCTGCTCAAGGCAGCAATGGGTCTCGAAAAAGACGTTAGATCGAATTGACCCCTGAAAAGTCGAAGAAGGAGAGGAAGTCAAAGAAATAGTCGGGGTCTTGTAATATCTTGCTTAGTCGAAATAAGTTAGACTTGCATTATTGTTTTTCCCTTTTTTCCTTTTCTTTTTGGTAGCACATAAACGGGCATGGGCCTCGAACCTTCAAATGGGTTGTAAAGAATTTTTGGAATTGTAAATAAAATTTTGTTCCTTTTCCAATCATTGAGTGAATTATTGTTTCAATAGAAGAGTATCGTTTTCTGTTCCAAGCGCTTTTGATAGTTTTTCCAAGTTTCGTTGATGATTTATTATTTAAATCTTGGAGCTCCTCCGCAGGCTCCATTGGAAGTCACCAGCGATACTAAGCTGGAATCGTACTCAACAGTCATATTCCATCGCTAATAGTTTGAGCATCTTCCGTCGATCTTAGACCGAAGTTCATGGGAAAGTGAACGGTTGAAAGTTCTCTTGTCTATCTGCCGGTTTGGATACTTAGAATTTTTTAGTCTACCTCATGGACTTAGAAATTTTTCTCATATCATTTATAATTTAGTCCGCAATCAGGGACTTAGAGACTTTTGTTGAGCCATTTATACTATAGTCCACGCTCTGGGGACCTAGAGTACTCTAAACCATACTCTGGGGACTTAGAGATTTTTTTCAAGTCGTTTATACTCTAATCCGCGCTCCGGGGACTCAAAGTACTCAAATCCACACTCCGTTAACTTAGAGGTTTTTTCGAGACGTTTATACTCTAGTCCGTGCTTTGGACACTCAAAGTACTCTAATCCACACTCCGAGGACTTAGAGATTTTTTTAAGTCATTTATACTTTAGTCCACGCTATGGGGACTCAAAGTACTCTAATCCGCACTCCGAGGACAAAGATTTTATTCAAATCATTTATACTCTAGTCCGCACTCCAGGGACTTAGAGTACTCTAATCTGCACTCTGGTAACTTAAAGATTTTTTCAAGTGGTTTATACTCTAGTCCACGCTTCAGGGACTCAGAGTACTCTAATCCGTACTCCAGGGACTTAAAGATTTTCTCAAGTCGTTTTATACTCTAGTCATGCTCCGGGAACTCGGAGTGCTCTAATCCACACTCCGGGGACTTAAAGATTTTTTCATTGCGAAAATTGCCATTTCGATTCACTCATGGTAATCACCAGTCACTCATGGAAATCACCGGTCGACCAAACTCACCAAGAAGTCCCCTTTGCTTATTTTCATCGGGGGTTGGTATAAATTGTTGATTTTTAGTTCTATGTATGTATTCATACACCACAGACGCCAGTATTAATCAATTCCAACACTTAATCATCATTATATGAAATAAAAGTAGTCCACAGAAAAGTACCTTCAAGCTTTTATTCATCAAAAAAAAAGGGCAGAATAAATTGTCTTATTACATATCAAAAACAAAATCAAACACAAAGCAAATACAGAAAGCAAATACTAATGGAATATGAAAGAAACAATTTAGGTGAAATAGCGACCTAAATGTTCACTATTCAACGCTTTGGAAAGCGTTACACCATCAATAGTCGCTAGCTTGAAAGTTCCTTCTCCAAGCCTCTTTTCGATGATGTATGGCCCTTCCCATATAGGGTTCATGTGCGATGGGATTGGAAAGGTTCGCATTAGGACAAGGTTGCCAACATCAAAGGTTCTTAGTCAGACTTTTATATTATAGTATCAGGCGACTAGGTGTCGATGTTGCAACCACTCTTAAGTCGGCCTGTGATGTCCCGGAAATTTGGGCAATATTTATTTAATAATTTCATTAATAATTTATTTTAAAATGTGAAATACTGATTTAATAATCCAATTCAAACATAATTTTCTTTTGAATATTTATAATAATGATTAAGTTTGAGAATCTTATTGTTTTAAAATGTTGAAAATATTTAAATGATAAAATTTCCTTTCTAAGCTGATTTAAAAATATTTATTTATAATGTATATATGTGTATACATTGTAAATAGGAGTTTTGATTTTAAATTTTAATTTTAAATTTAATAAAGGATCTTTTCAAATTTATAATATATATAGATGTATAATTTATGGATTGATTTATATTAAATTGAAAATAGTATTGAACTTTTCATAAGTCAATTATAAATCTATCTTGTATTTTTAGAAAGTAATTATAGTAAATACTTTGTTATATATATATAGTTAAGAATTGTATTTTTATAATAAAGTTTATTTTGTTTTGAAATAAGTTTAGTTTATTTATATTAGAATATGTTAATTTGAAACTCTTGAATAAAATAAATAAAACTTTGTTCTTTTCTTTTAAAAAGTTTCTCTTTTGAAAATTTGTTTTAAATAATTTTAAAAAAATATTCAAGCAAATATTTAAATATGTAAGAATAATGCATTTGCAATTATTTAAAGACAAAATATATATAAACATATAAAACATCTTAAATTTAAATTAGATTGGTTTTATCTTTGATTAAAAACATTTGAAAACAAAGAAGTTTATTTTATATTAAAATCTTACATGTGTTTAACATTCATGTTTTTAAGTAGACACTTGTAATTTATTTTCATAGCTAATTAACAAGTGGCAATACAAATGAATATTTGAATTTATTAGTTTAGATAAAACTTAACATATCTTTTGTTTTCAAACATCCTTATCTTCTATACTAAATGAAAATTCAGATCTGAGAAAACTAAAATCATCTTCACTCTAAAAATTACACAACCTAAACTCAATCTATGTTCTGCCATCAAACTCAATCTGCAATTAAAAGCTTTAAACCCTGAGAAAGGAAACTACATCTACATCTTCTGTAACCTGCAAATCAAATCTTCAAATTGTGAAATCAATTCTGCAAACAAAGTTCTACAACCTGTAATAATCAATGCAAGCAAGATGAAATGGGAAGCATGCAGACCAAATCAACATCTAATGCAGTTTCAAAAGGCCTGCAAGCAACATGTTATAATCTATTAACTAGAAGCAAGCACAGATTCAATCATGCAAGAAGAATTCAGGCTGCAGGGATGAATTCATCTGGATTGCTCTCTGTCTGTTTCCATTTTTAAAGGTGAGTAAATTTCTGTTTTAAAAACAGTTTCTTTCTTTTTAAAATTAAGTTAATAAGGTTTCAGAAAATCAAGTTAAATTCAAAATGTTTTTCAATTAAGAAAAATCAAACATTGGTAAATTAAAAAGATAATAACTGCACTGTTTTTCTTTTGTAAGCAACATCACTATTTATAGATAGTATCAAATTTATCTATGCATAAGTATTGATAGAATTGAGTACGTTTTGACTGTTGTAGATGGATGTTCTGTGATACTTTATAGATTATGCAGATAGATGTTGTGTAAATTGTTTTACAGTCATGCTTCTGTTATTACTTGGATTTGAATTCAAATCCACTTCTTTATGACTGAATCATGGTTAGAGAATATTGTGTAAACATAGTGTGTGTTCAGTATAGTTTAGGTTTGAAAAATTTTAGTTTAGAACAAAAAAAGAACCCTGTTACATCTGAAAACAGTAACTGCAGACAAAAGTTTTCAATGTAAAAAGTTTTCCAAACATCTTTAAAGTTATTAAAACAAGTTAAAGCTTAAATGCATGTTTAAAAACATGTATAATAAAACATGCATCAGGTTTTAAATCAACTGAGGTGTAGTATTTTAGATTTGTGCAGTAAATTTTGGGATTTTGGGGTATCTGACTATTTTGTAAATTTGGAACTTGGGTTTCTGCTTGGAGTTTGTATGTTGACTGGAGACAGTGGGGGAGATAAGGGAAGATGGTCAGAGATTAAAGGTGATGACTGTGGGTTTTCTTCAGGTTTGAATTCATGGTTTTATGTAGCAGAGATTTTGTAAGTCTCTGATCTTTGTGGTGATTCGAGTAGCATGAGATTTTGGGGTTTGGCAGTAGGTGTATAGGTGGAGCATTGGATGGAGATGGAGGTCGTGGAATGGCCGGAGTAGGATGAAGTGAGAGTTGACAGGTTTGGTCTCTAGTGAGAATTTGGCTGGTGCAGGGTTTAAGTGACTCGGAGTTGAACCCGTGCAGTTGGTGTTATAACCCGAAGTAAGTAGAGATTTAACTCGAAGTAAATGGATGGTGTCTCGGGTTTAGTTGTGCAGGTGATAAATCTGTGCAGTGTTGTTTTTTTAAAAAATCTGGGAAACTCAAAATGTTTAAAAAGAAATGATTTGAATTAAATGTGGGTTTGAATTAAACTCAGGTAAGCTTTTGAATTCAAAATGATGAATTTAAATTTAGGTAAGATTTAAATTTAAATCTGGAAAAAAAAACAGTAAAATTTAATTTCCAGGTTTGAATCCAATTTTTTTTTTAAAAAAACAGTTTTGTTCTTTTAAAAATTTAAAAGTGGATTCAATATTCAAAACAAGATTTAAATTTAGGTTTGAATTGGAATTAAGTTTAAATTCAAATCTGGAAACAGTGTAAGTATAGTATCAGGTTTTAAATCCAGATTTTAATTAATGCAGTTTGTTTCTTTTTAAATTTTTTAAAGGAATTCAATGTTTAAAATTAAGATTCAAATTCAGGTGTGAATTTGAATTAGATTCAGGAATACTTTTGAATTCAAAATGAATGAAACATTTAAATATTAAGCAAGATTTGAATTTGATTTTGAAATCAAATTTAGGAATGATTTCAGTTTTGCTTTAAAACAATTTGAATTCAAATCAGTTTTGAGAAGTTTTAAATATTGAATAGAAATGTTTTTAAGTAGAATTTAAACATGAATCTGATTTCCAATTAAGGTTTAAATTTAAAAGAATTCTTTCTTTTAAGTATTGAAATAAAATTATGATAAGTTTAACTTTAAATTGAAAGTTAAAATAATCTATTTATTTGCAAATGTTTGATTATTTAAATTTGGAAATGTTTATATAGTTAAACATTTTTAAATCCTAAATTTAAAATGAAGATTGAATTAGATTTTAGAAATGTATTATTTTAATACATTTTGAATATTAATTAAGTTATAAATAAGTAAATGAATTATTTTGAAAGTAATTAAGGATTTACTTATTTATTTGATTTTTAAATAATAACTTGAATTAATTTATAATTAAAGATGATTAATGAATAATTAATTTATAATTATTCTTAAGTAAGGAATTAATGAAATGTAGTTAATTATCTAAGAATAATTAATTGATAATTAATTAATGTAATTAATTTTGATGGATTAATTAGATTAATTAATTTAAGATAATCAATTGTAATTTGATAAGTATAATTACTTTACCAAAAGTAATTAAGGGATTAATTAATTATTGTAATTAATTCCGATAATGTGCTTTGTTAAATTAATTAATTTAGTTTAATTAATTTAAGAATAATTTGATAATTTAATGATAGTAATTACTTAATGTAATTTATGGAGCAGGATTACTTAGAGAAGTAATAATTACTGGAATGTAATTAAGGAAAGATGTTTTATTTTAAGAAAGTAATTTGGATAATTACTTTTGTAATTAATCAAGGATTAATTAATAAAGATAATTAATTATTGGATAATTAATTTATCAATGAGTAATTAAGAGTAGTTAATTACTGGATTTAAATATTAATCAAGATGATTAATAATTGTATTTTAATTTTAGTTTAATTACTAAATGTAATTAATTTTTAATTGAGTAATTAATTTAAATATTAATTAGAGATCATTAGTTATTATAATTAATGATGTGATTAAGAATTTGTTAATTAAGTAATAATTAATTAAGTGATTAATTAATTGTAATTAATTAAGGGTAAATGTAATTAATTATAGTTAATTAATTAATTAAGTAATTAAATGTTAATTACTTATGATTAGGGTTAATTAATTTTATAAAATTAATTAACGACTAATTACTTATTGTAATTAGTGAATGGTTAATCAAAAGTGTTTAATCAAGTTAAATACTTAATGAATGATTATTTAACTAGGTTGATTAATCAATGGGTATTAGGCAGGATTTATAGATGGGTAATTAATTTAATTTATTTTAAATTAATTTAAGATAGAAGTAATTAATTTAATTCATTTTAAATTAATTATAAATGATAGATAATATATCATTGCTTATGGATGTTATTGATATACCTTTGGATGGTTGTGATCTCAGAAATGAGATGAGTAGTATCTATAGGATATGGATGCTTAGTTATAGTATGATGGATTATTTGGTTGTGATGATTGTTGTTGTGATGTTTGACTGTTGTGATGATTATCTGTTGTGATAATATTATGGGTTATCTGTTATGATGAGAATATGTAGTTTATCTATCTGTGTGAAATAGATAAAAGAAAATGAGTTAATTGTTTAAAACCCTTAAGTATAACTTGGACATTAAAATGGCGTTTGGTTTCGGTGAGACCGGGATCGGGTTTCCGTATTTGGATATCTGAAAACCACATCGATTCCAATTAAACGTTAGGTCGTTAATCCTAGTGGAGCAAGTGAAGACTCGAGGTGTAAGGGCTATACGTCAGTATAACTCTGTGGGTGATTCCGTAATGAGTTTGACGGAATAGTACTTATAGATTCGAGATGGTGGATTAGAGTGCAAGGTTATTATCGTTAACTCTGAGGGTGATTCCAATACGAGTGTAACGAGATAATGCCTTCGGTTTCGTTCGAACCCGGAACGAACTTGTATGGATTGAATGCTTTCAGAACATCGTCAGGTGGACGATGAGCATTCTAAGATAGATGTGTTCTTTAAAGGTAATCGCAGCCTCAAGCCTCATAACCGGGAATGGCTAAAACAGGGGAGGTGCAGCAAGGCTTCGTGGGTCGCACCCACTTGAGAGTAAGATTTACCCCTGTCTAGAGGTCCCTTTATATTTCGGCTGTGTGGATGGTTTTTGAGCTCCAACCGTCGGGGTTGTCTTATTCGGAACTGTTCAGTAAGGAACGGGTCCGGCCTTGTGTTGCAGGGGAGTTAGGGTGGCTCCTCGGTACGGTGATCTAGGCCACGTACTGTGACGGACGGTACCCCAGTAGCCCTGCCATTGATGGAAACCCATTTTCCCTACGAGACCCTACGGTTTTGTTTGTATTACCCACTTTTGTGGCTAGTAGCTGGAATTTAATAGATGTAACAATTTCGGCTATTTCATATTTATTTGAAAACCCTAGACACTATTATAATATCACTGGATTTCCTATCAAATGTTTTGGTTAGCGTAAGGTAAAAACTTTTCCATGTTTATGTGTGGGAAGTCTTACGTGATACATTTTGTTTTCAAAGGATTTTCTAAAAGTTAAGCAACTTTTAACTGTTTACTCACACCAGACCCCTGTCTGACTCGAGTGTTTATTTTCTGTTTTATTAAACTCTTGGGTACTCATATTATGTATGAGTAGTCAAGTGATTCAGGATTGCTTTGACGAGTTATGGAGGAGAAAATGGAGCAGGAGGCTTCTGCGTTGTAGTTATCTATTTTCCGCTGTGTTGGTATCTCTGAGTCGTCTCTCTGAGTTGTTTCTTGTACTGTTTAGAGTTGTATAACTAGACAGGTGTTTATAACTGTCTAGTATGTGTTGTATTGGCTGTAAAACTCTGATGTATATGATACTATGTAAACTAATTATGTGATATATTATATTTTATTCGTTCCGCTGTGAGTTCTCTAATGTTGTTTGTGTTCTTCTTTCTCTTTCTTTTCTTCTTCTATCCCTTTCTTTCTTATTAGCGATGCAATTTCCTGGAGTTTGGAAGTTGGGTCATTACAACGTGGTATCAGAGCAGTAGGTTGAGTGAATACCTAGGCTCTGTAGTGGTGTCTTTCTTGAGAGAGCGTACTTGTAATTTTATATATAAATATATTTAATTCTACCTACCTGTTGGGTTACCTGTTCAGGTTTTCCAATATAAGTAATAAAGGTAGATAGGGTAGTGGTGTGTGTAACACAACTACCAATGGGTGAAGTTCCGAGTGTTTGAGCTTGGAAGTGATCTGCTAGGGCAGTGTTGGGCATCTTGAGTAGTTTGGCAGATTGATGTGAAGGATTTTTCTGATCTCTGAAGGAGAATCTTTTCAAGATTTGGAGTGTATCTTTGGATTTTTAAGCTTGATTTCACTCGTGTGTGTGGATTTTTCTTGAGTATGGATCAATTTGGAGTACTGAAGCCAGTATTGGTATTTTGGCAACCTTAAAAAGGAGTTCTGTCAGTATTTGAGTTTGAGACTCAGTTTGGCAGAGTGTTTTGTGCTTGGACTGAAGTCGAGTTTCCTAAGGGATATCTGTCTTCTGAAGGCTCTTTTGTGGAAGTGGCTAGTGTAGCTTTGAGGTTCGATGAGATTTTGAGTAAGGAAGTTTTTGGCAGCAGTAGCAGCAGTGAGTGGCCTGTCTCTTCGATGGTTCTAAAGTCTCTGTGATTCTTTTGTCTGTAAGCCGGGCAGATGGTGAAGCTTGTCCATTTCTTCTGAAAGCTCAGCTGGGTGTGATGTTTGTGGTTGAAGGTGGACCACTAGTTTCCTTTTGATTTGAAGGCTTTGGCTGTTCTGATTGTTGAAGAGAGAACAATCTGAACTGAGTGGAATCGCAAAAGTGACTTGCGATGATCCGGAAGTTTTCTGAGTAATCTGTGTTTGGATTGAGGCATCTCTAGAAGATGTTTGAGTTATCGAAGTGGTTTGGTATTTTCTGGATGTCTTCGAAGGAGTTAAGTTTTGCATCCGCATCAGGAGTTTGAGTTCTGTTTCGACTTGGATTTTTGGAGATTTTATGAAATTTGATGAACAATGTTTTCAGGATAAGTTGATCAAGTTTGTATCTGTGTTCATCAACAGCATTCTCAAATCAGAGTTGCGTAGTGGAAGCATGGTGGCAGCTATTCCAGAATAGGAACACCCGATTTCATTGGGGATTTGTGTTTTGTCTTGGATCAGAGGATTTCTACAGGAAATTCACTTTAATCTGGAGACTTGGATGTCTTGTGCATCTGTTTTGTTTTCCCGAATAAGTGTTGTTTGTCTGAAGTCTTCTGGTATTTGTAGTAGAGTTTGTGTGATGCATTGGATTGATCTAGAGATTGAAGGCAACCCAGGATCGACAGAAAAGATTTGTGGATAAGAGATTGGACCTTTCTGTTTTTTTCTCAAAGGTTAAGTGATTGATCTACAGGATTGGATTGCCAGTTTGGACAACTGGGATTCGATGAGTTTCACGTATCTCGGAGGGAATACGTGTATGATCTATCTCTGGTTGTGGAACCAGCAGTTTTAGAGTTTTGGTTGTTGAGTCAGACTCGTTTGTAGTCTGATATCTTTTCTTGTGTTGTAGATATAGTTGTATAGGAGTTTTGGAACTTCTTAGTATTGATTGTTTGGATTCTCTAGAACGAGTATTCCGGTATATATATACTTGGGGAAACTCGATAGAATTTTTATCCAGAATTTGTCTGGATAATTAGATTTGTTTGATTGGTTGAATTGGTTGTTTTGATTGTTAGCATATGTTTGATGTATGCTTGTGTTTTAAATAAAATCTTTAATGAGATTATTAAATTACCTTTGCTTTTAAATTTCGGGGACGAAATTCTTTTAAGGGGGGAGGAATGTGATGTCCCGGAAATTTGGGCAATATTTATTTAATAATTTCATTAATAATTTATTTTAAATTATGAAATACTGATTTAATAATCCAATTCAAACATAATTTTCTTTTGAATATTTATAATAATGATTAAGTTTGAAAATCTTATTGTTTTAAAATGTTGAAAATATTTAAATGATAAAATTTCCTTTCTAAGCTGATTTAAAAATATTTATTTATAATGTATATATGTGTATACATTGTAAATAGGAGTTTTGATTTTAAATTTTAATTTTAAATTTAATAAAGGATCTTTTCAAATTTATAATATATATAGGTGTATAATTTATGGATTGATTTATATTAAATTGAAAATAGTATTGAACTTTTCATAAGTCAATTATAAATCTATCTTGTATTTTTAGAAAGTAATTATAGTAAATACTTTGTTATATATATATATATAGTTAAGAATTGTATTTTTATAATAAAGTTTATTTTGTTTTGAAATAAGTTTAGTTTATTTATATTAGAATATGTTAATTTGAAACTCTTGAATAAAATAAATACAACTTTGTTCTTTTCTTTTAAAAAGTTTCTCTTTTGAAAATTTGTTTTAAATAATTTTAAAAAAATATTCAAGCAAATATTTAAATATGTAAGAATAATGCATTTGCAATTATTTAAAGACTAAATATATATAAACATATAAAACATCTTAAATTTAAATTAGATTGGTTTTATCTTTAATTAAAAACATTTGAAAACAAAGAAGTTTATTTTATATTAAAATCTTACATGTGTTTAACATTCATGTTTTTAAGTAGACACTTGTAATTTATTTTCATAGCTAATTAACAAGTGGCAATACAAATGAATATTTGAATTTATTAGTTTAGATAAAACTTAACATATCTTTTGTTTTCAAACATCCTTATCTTCTATACTAAATGAAAATTCAGATCTGAGAAAACTAAAATCATCTTCACTCTAAAAATTACACAACCTAAACTCAATCTATGTTCTGCCATCAAACTCAATCTGCAATTAAAAGCTTTAAACCCTGAGAAAGGAAACTACATCTACATCTTCTGTAACCTGCAAATCAAATCTTCAAATTGTGAAATCAATTCTGCAAACAAAGTTCTGCAACCTGTAATAATCAATGCAAGCAAGTTGAAATGGGAAGCATGCAGACCAAATCAACATCTAATGCAGTTTCAAAAGGCCTGCAAGCAACATGTTATAATCTATTAACTAGAAGCAAGCACAGATTCAATCATGCAAGAAGAATTCAGGCTGCAGGGATGAATTCATCTGGATTGCTCTCTGTCTGTTTCCATTTTTAAAGGTGAGTAAATTTCTGTTTTAAAAACGGTTTCTTTCTTTTTAAAATTAAGTTAATAAGGTTTCAGAAAATCAAGTTAAATTCAAAATGTTTTTCAATTAAGAAAAATCAAACAGTGGTAAATTAAAAAGATAATAACTGCACTGTTTTTCTTTTGTAAGCAACATCACTATTTATAGATAGTATCAAATTTATCTATGCATAAGTATTGATAGAATTGAGTATGTTTTGACTGTTGTAGATGGATGTTCTGTGATACTTTATAGATTATGCAGATAGATGTTGTGTAAATTGTTTTACAGTCATGCTTCTGTTATTACTTGGATTTGAATTCAAATCCACTTCTTTATGACTGAATCATGGTTAGAGAATTTTTTGTAAACATAGTGTGTGTTCAATATAGTTTAGGTTTGAAAAATTTTAGTTTAGAAAAAAAAAAAGAGAACCCTGTTACATCTGAAAACAGTAACTGCAGACAAAAGTTTTCAATGTAAAAAGTTTTCCAAACATCTTTAAAGTTATTAAAACAAGTTAAAGCTTAAATGCATGTTTAAAAACATGTATAATAAAACATGCATCAGGTTTTAAATCAACTGAGGTGTAGTATTTTAGATTTGTGCAGTAAATTTTGGGATTTTGGGGTATCTGACTATTTTGTAAATTTGGAACTTGGGTTTCTGCCTGGAGTTTGTATGTTGACTGGAGACAGTGGGGGAGATAAGGGAAGATGGTCAGAGATTAAAGGTGATGACTGTGGGTTTTCTTCAGGTTTGAATTCATGGTTTTATGTAGCAGAGATTTTGTAAGTCTCTGATCTTTGTGGTGATTCGAGTAGCATGAGATTTTGGGGTTTGGCAGTGGGTGTATAGGTGGAGCATTGGATGGAGATGGAGGTCGTGGAATGGCCGGAGTAGGATGAAGTGAGAGTTGACAGGTTTGGTCTCTGGTGAGAATTTGGCTGGTGCAGGGTTTGAGTGACTCGGAGTTGAACCCGTGCAGTTGGTGTTATAACCCGAAGTAAGTAGAGATTTAACTCGAAGTAAATGGATGGTGTCTCGGGTTTAGTTGTGCAGGTGATAAATCTGTGCAGTATTGTTTTTTTTTTAAAATCTGGGAAACTCAAAATGTTTAAAAAGAAATGATTTGAATTAAATGTGGGTTTGAATTAAACTCAGGTAAGCTTTT
Source organism: Allium cepa (assembly GCA_030765085.1). Lineage (NCBI taxonomy): Eukaryota > Viridiplantae > Streptophyta > Magnoliopsida > Asparagales > Amaryllidaceae > Allium > Allium cepa. The sequence continues at coordinate 547,346,417 of CM060942.1, forward strand.
GAATTCAAAATGATGAATTTAAATTTAGGTAAGATTTAAATTTAAATCTGGAAAAAAAACAGTAAAATTTAATTTCCAGGTTTGAATCCAATTTTTTTTTTTTTTTAAAAAAAAAGTTTTGTTCTTTTAAAAATTTAAAAGTGGATTCAATATTCAAAACAAGATTCAAATTTAGGTTTGAATTGGAATTAAGTTTAAATTCAAATCTGGAAACAGTGCAAGTATAGTATCAGGTTTTAAATCCAGATTTTAATTAATGCAGTTTGTTTCTTTTTAAATTTTTTAAAGGAATTCAATGTTTAAAATTAAGATTCAAATTCAGGTGTGAATTTGAATTAGATTCAAGAATAGTTTTGAATTCAAAATAAATGAAACATTTAAATATTAAGCAAGATTTGAATTTGATTTTGAAATCAAGTTTAGGAATGATTTCAGTTTTGCTTTAAAACAATCTGAATTCAAATCAGTTTTGAGAAGTTTTAAATATTGAATAGAAATGTTTTTAAGTAGAATTTAAACATGAATCTGATTTCCAATTAAGGTTTAAATTTAATAGAATTCTTTCTTCTAAGTATTGAAATAAAATTATGATAAGTTTAACTTTAAATTGAAAGTTAAAATAATCTATTTATTTGCAAATGTTTGATTATTTAAATTTGGAAATGTTTATATAGTTAAACATTTTTAAATCCTAAATTTAAAATGAAGATTGAATTAGATTTTAGAAATGTATTATTTTAATACATTTTGAATATTAATTAAGTTATAAATAAGTAAATGAATTATTTTGAAAGTAATTAAGGATTTACTTATTTATTTGATTTTTAAATAATAACTTGAATTAATTTATAATTAAAGATGATTAATGAATAATTAATTTATAATTATTCTTAAGTAAGGAATTAATGAAATGTAGTTAATAATCTAAGAATAATTAATTGATAATTAATTAATGTAATTAATTTTGATGGATTAATTAGATTAATTAATTTAAGATAATCAATTGTAATTTGATAAGTATAATTACTTTACCAAAAGTAATTAAGGGATTAATTAATTATTGTAATTAATTCCGATAATGTGCTTTGTTAAATTAATTAATTTAGTTTAATTAATTTAAGAATAATTTGATAATTTAATGATAGTAATTACTTAATGTAATTTATGGAGCAGGATTACTTAGAGAAGTAATAATTACTGGAATGTAATTAAGGAAAGATGTTTTATTTTAAGAAAGTAATTTGGATAATTACTTTTGTAATTAATCAAGGATTAATTAATAAAGATAATTAATTATTGGATAATTAATTTATCAATGAGTAATTAAGAGTAGTTAATTATGGATTTAAATATTAATCAAGATGATTAATAATTGTATTTTAATTTTAGTTTAATTACTAAATGTAATTAATTTTTAATTGAGTAATTAATTTAAATATTAATTAGAGATCATTAGTTATTATAATTAATGATGTGATTAAGAATTTGTTAATTAAGTAATAATTAATTAATTAAGTGATTAATTAATTGTAATTAATTAAGGGTAAATGTAATTAATTATAGTTAATTAATAAATTAAGTAATTAAATGTTAGTTACTTATGATTAGGGTTAATTAATTTTATAAAATTAATTAACGACTAATTACTTATTGTAATTAGTGAATGGTTAATCAAAAGTGTTTAATCAAGTTAAATACTTAATGAATGATTATTTAACTAGGTTGATTAATCAATGGGTATTAGGCAGGATTTATAGATGGGTAATTAATTTAATTTATTTTAAATTAATTTAAGATAGAAGTAATTAATTTAATTCATTTTAAATTAATTATAAATGATAGATAATATATCATTGCTTATGGATGTTATTGATATACCTTTGGATGGTTGTGATCTCAAAAATGAGATGAGTAGTATCTATAGGATATGGATGCTTAGTTATAGTATGATGGATTATTTGGTTGTGATGATTGTTGTTGTGATGTTTGACTGTTGTGATGATTATCTGTTGTGATAATATTATGGGTTATCTGTTATGATGAGAATATGTAGTTTATCTATCTGTGTGAAATAGATAAAAGAAAATGAGTTAATTGTTTAAAACCCTTAAGTATAACTTGGACATTAAAATGGCGTTTGGTTTCGGTGAGACCGGGATCGGGTTTCCGTATTTGGATATCCGAAAACCACATCGATTCCAATTAAACGTTAGGTCGTTAATCCTAGTGGAGCAAGTGAAGACTCGAGGTGTAAGGGCTATACGTCAGTATAACTCTGTGGGTGATTCCGTAATGAGTTTGACGGAATAGTACTTATAGATTTGAGATGGTGGATTAGAGTGCAAGGGTTATTGTCGTTAACTCTGAGGGTGATTCCAATACGAGTGTAACGAGATAATGCCTTCGGTTTCGTTCGAACCCGGAACGAACTTGTATGGATTGAATGCTTTCAGAACATCGTCAGGTGGACGATGAGCATTCTAAGATAGATGTGTTCTTTAAAGGTAATCGCAGCCTCAAGCCTCATCAATCGGGAATGGCTAATACAGGGGAGGTGCAGCAAGGCTTCGTGTGTCGCACCCACTTGAGAGTAAGATTTACCCCTGTCTAGAGGTCCCTTTATATTTCGGCTGTGTGGATGGTTTTTGAGCTCCAACCGTTGGGGTTGTCTTATTCGGAACTGTTCAGTAAGGAACGGGTCCGGCCTTGTGTTGCAGGGGAGTTAGGGTGGCTCCTCGGTACGGTGATCTAGGCCACGTACTGTGACGGGCGGTACCCCAGTAGCCCTGCCATTGATGGAAACCCATTTTCCCTACGAGACCCTACGGTTTTGTTTGTATTACCCACTTTTGTGGCTAGTAGCTGGAATTTAATAGATGTAACAATTTCGGCTATTTCATATTTATTTGAAAACCCTAGACACTATTATAATATCACTGGATTTCCTATCAAATGTTTTGGTTAGCGTAAGGTAAAAACTTTTCCATGTTTATGTGTGGGAAGTCTTACGTGATACATTTTGTTTTCAAAGGATTTTCTAAAAGTTAAGCAACTTTTAACTGTTTACTCACACCAGACCCCTGTCTGACCCGAGTGTTTATTTTCTGTTTTATTAAACTCTTGGGTACTCATATTATGTATGAGTAGTCAAGTGATTCAGGATTGCTTTGACGAGTTATGGAGGAGCAAATGGAGCAGGAGGATTCTGCGTTGTAGTTATCTATTTTCCGCTGTGTTGGTATCTCTGAGTCGTCTCTCTGAGTTGTTTCTTGTACTGTTTAGAGTTGTATAACTAGACAGGTGTTTATAACTGTCTAGTATGTGTTGTATTGGCTGTAAAACTCTGATGTATATGATACTATGTAAAGTAATTATGTGATATATTATATTTTATTCGTTCCGCTGTGAGTTCTCTGATGTTGTTTGTGTTCTTCTTTCTCTTTCTTTTCTTCTTCTATCCCTTTCTTTCTTATTAGCGATGCAATTTCCTGGAGTTTGGAAGTTGGGTCGTTACAACGCCTCCTCACGCTTCTCGTCAATATGGTGCAACAACTCCAATAAGAGATCTTGATTTGTTCTGGGAACGTAGTAAGTCACCCGATGGGAAGTGATTTAGAATTCCATAGGAATGACTGCTTCAACTTCGTAAGCTAGGGCGAATGGAGTGTGTCCAGTCGCAGACTTATGAGTGGTCTTGTAGGCCAGGGCGCCGTAGAAAGTTCGTTCAACCACTTTCCTTTAGCCTTTTCTAAATACTTTTTCAAGATGGACTTTATAATCTTATTTATAGATTTAACATGCCAGTTCGCTTGAGGGTGAGCGACTGCTGCAAATCTTTTCTCAATACGATACCTTCAACAGAACTCCTTGAACTTAGCACTATCAAATTGAGTTCCGTTATCAATTACGATAGTTCGTGGAAGACCGAAATGGCATATAATGTTTCAAACAACTACATTAATGACTTTCATGGTTGTGTTAATGGCTCTGCTTCAGCCCACTTGGTGAAGTAGTCAACCACGAAAATTGCATATCACGCACCACCTTTGGAAATCGGCAGTGAGGCGATAAAATTAATTCCCCATACCGCAAAAAGCCATGGACAAACCATTTGCGTGATTTCTATCGGCGACGCTCTAAGGACTTTTGCATATATCCGACATTTGTCTCATTGTCTCACATGATCTGCGAGATCCCTATTCACAGTCGGCCAGTATTACCCATAACGGAGTATCTTTTTAACTAACATTTATCACATTCTCCTTCATGGACTTCTTTCAAGACCCACTTTATCTCGTCATAGGCGATACACCTGAGTAAAGGAATAGAGAGTCCCTTTTGATACATAACTCTGTCTCGCATAATATACCGTGAAGCCTTGTGAAGGACTTACTGCATTTCGTTCCTTTTCTCAGGCAAGGTTCCATGCAACATGTGTTCTTTAAATAGGGACATCCATGATTCCTTTTCAGGTTCCGTGTTTGGTACTTGATCAACTTCCATCACTTTTATGCTTGGGACATATAGGGTTTTGACCGGAACCAAACCCATTTGTTGTGCATCACCAGTGCCTGTGAACTTTGCCAACGAGTCGGCTTCCCCATTCGGCTCATGTGGGATATACGAAATGTCATAGTATTTGATGCTCGCCAACAACTCCTCAACTCAAGTAAGGTATGGGGCAAGCCATTATCCCTTCGCTTGGTAGTCCCTATTAACTTGGTACACCACCAGCTGCGAGTCGCAAAAGATTTCGATCAGTTTCACCCTGAGCTCTTTAGCCAGCTTCAGTCTAGTAATCAATGCCTCGTATTCGGCTTCATTATTTGTAGCAGGGAAATTATGCTTCAAAGTATAGCAAATTGATCGGTTCTCAGAGGTCATAAGAATGACACTAACTCTAGAACGATGATCATTGGATGCTCCATCGGTATATAGTTTCCATCATATAGTAGGAACTACATCGCTCCCACTTGGCTCATCCTACATGGTCAATTCTGTTGTAAAATCCGCCGATGCTTGTCCCTGAATAGCTCTTCGAGGCAGATAGGTGATGTCGAACTGGCTAAGCTCTATGTTATATTTAATCAACATTCTCGATGTTTCGGGCCCCTGGAGGACTTGTTGCAAAGGCTGGTCGGGTAGATGTTATTGTATGTACTTGGAAGTACGTGCAAAGTTTGCGTGACGTGATCACTAAGCAGCACGTCAACTTCTCTATCTTCGGATAATTTCTTTCCGCCCCCATTAATCATTTACTAACGTAATACACTGGTCTTTGGACCGGTTCTCCTAACGAATCAAAGCGTCACTTATGGCATGTGGCAATACAGTTAGGTAAATATACAGCTCCTTATGATCTATAGGCTTCGAAAAAATAGAGGGTCTCTCCAGACGACTCACCAAAGCTCGAAACGTGCCTTCGTAGTCTTGTGTCCATTCAAAATTCCTCTTCCTTTCCGTATCAAATCAAAGAAGGGAATGCACTTATCGGTTGCCCTAGATATAAACCGACTCAAAGCAGCGACCTTTCCGTTTAGGCTCTGTACTTACTTAATAGTTCTGGGGTTTGCATATCCCGAATGGCTTGAATCTTCTCTGCATTTCAACGGGTTGATTTTCATGTTATAAAACCGAAGTATATCGAACATCTCCGCGAAGTCTCGAATGTGGTCATTTGATTGTCATGACTTCACGAGCATATCCTCCACATAGACTTCCATCATCCTGCCGATCAGATCCTTAAACATTCGATTAACCAAACGCTGATAGGTTGCTCCTGCATTCTTTAACCCGAACAGCATTACAACATAATAGTATAACAAAACATCTATGACAAAACTGGTGTGTACCTGATTCGGGATGTGTATTGGGATTTGGTTGTACCCTAAGTATGCATCCATAAATGATAATAATTTATGTCCAATGGTCGAGTCAACCAGCTGATCGATTCTAGGCAAAGGAAAACTATCCTTGGGGCATGCCTTGTTCAGGTCCGAATAGTCAACATACATTCTCCATTTCACATTTGCCTTCTTTACCAGTACATGGTTAGATATGCATTCGAGATAGAGGGCGTCGCGAATAAACCCTTTGGCTTTAAGTTTATCCACCTCCTCTTTGAGAGCAACGGACCTCTCCGGGTCCATGCCTCGTCTTTTTTGTTTTACAGGGACATACTTCAGATCAATATTCTGTGTGTGGCTTGCGATGGCAGGTGAGATCCCACACATGTCAGAATGAGTCCAAGTGAATACATCAAGATTCTCTTAGGAAAATCAGCAAGTTCCCTCATCATTGAAGGCTGAGTAGGGATCCGATCTTCAACACTCATGATGAATCGTCGTGGCTGACTGTGATATCATTCGCCAATTCAATTGGAGCTTCCTTAGCCTCCTTGGGTTCCTCTTCATCATCCCTCGAATCTATTTCCCCATAGAACCGACTGTGGTGCCCAAGCCAAGGATTTGGCGATATTTGTCGGTCTTCAGTAACCTAGATGTGGACAGACTTGTCCACACCCTTTCCCTTGTCTTTTCACTGAGCTTCTCTTAACTCAGCCAGTTAACAGGCACGACCAGTTTCCTGATCAGCATGCACAACACCCACTCCAGTATCCATCAGAAATTTGAACGTCAAACACCATAGGGCAAGAGCTGCCTGAAATTCGACCAAGGTCGGACGGCCTAGAAAGACAATGTACGGTGAATCAACATCTGAGACAATGAACTGTAGGATCCGCACCCTCCTACGTTCACCTTCTCCCAACTCAACCGGTAGCTCGACATGACCAGTCGCCTTAGTGGCCACACGTTGAAACCATGTATACGAGCTTTAGATGGCTTCAAATCCTTAGCCTCCATCTTAGTTTGATCATAAGCTTTCTTAAAGATGATGTTCACAGAACTTCCACAATCATTCAAAATTATTCTCACCAGAGCGGGGCCAATCATGGCAGAGATAACTATTGATCAATAGTAGGGGCCTCCACTCTATCAGCATCTCTACTTCTGAACACTATATCGTCCACCATTGTACGCTGCTGCTTTGTTGGAGTTCCATCCTTCATGTTCGAACAACATTCAAAGTCCACATGTCTCATCGAACAAGCATAACACTCCATCTCCTACCAACTTCTGTCCGCAGGGTGCGGTCCACCAACTTTCGTATGTATTACCAACCTTCCATCGGTCTGAGCGAGCTCCTTAGGCTGGCACAAAGCTTGTCCTCAATTGGGATAAGACGTTCCTTGTCCTCCATCCTGTGGATTCTTGGCAAATTACTACAACCTTTTTCGGCAAATCAATTTCTCAATGGCATCATGGAGGTGCCTACACTCATCAGTGTTATGCCCGTAGGACTCGTGAAACCGATAGTATTTTTCGATTTACTTTTATTCCTCGGTCGACTCCTTTAGGTGCAACTTCCTATACTGGATAGTGTAATAGGTAGACAGATAAATATTTTCTAGAGAGGCATTCAAGGGTGTGTAGTTGTTATAAGTAGGAATTCGTGGCTTTCACTTCCTGAACTCCCTCTTTCGATCAGAATTTCCTTCTACGCCCCTTTTTGTTGACCTAGCTTGTTTTGAACGATGACCTAAACCTTTCCATATATCTCACCAGCTTGCTTTATTGTAATGTTATTTTGTACCACTTCCCTACTTGATCCTGTAGCAGTGCTCCTTCTGGATAATCTGGTCTCCTCCTTTCTCATTAACTGGTTTGCCTTTGAGTAGAAACACTCTAGCATGGTCGACAACTTTCCAGCTAGCCAATCACCAAACTCGGATTCGGGGTCAACCCCCTTGTCACAGCCTTCAGTATAGCATGGTCAATTGGATTACTAACCTTAGTAGCAGCAACATAAAATCTCTACTGGTAATCCTTTAGTGATTCCCCCGAAGCCAAGATTACACAGGATAGTGACATCATGTCTTTGGGGCGAGCAACATGAATCCGGATTGCTCCACGAATCTCGTAGCCAGCTCGTCAAATCTCAAAATTGATCGTGGGGGTAACCTTGTGAACCACATTGTAGCAATCCCAGACAAAGTTACAAGGAAGCATCTACACTTGGTTGCATCATTCACCCTGGCCGAGTCCATCAACCATTCGTACCTCATGACGTGTTTCCGGGGATCAGTCTACCCTTCGTAAGCGGGCATTATGGGCATGTTGAACCTTCTTGGATATTCACCCTGTAAAATGTTGTCGGTGAACGGAGTATGACTCCTAGAGACTCCCTAATCATCATTAGTAAAGCCCTGGTTCTCCCTTATCAATTATCTGACCATTGTGGACAAGTCCGGAGTCTGGATAGGAGGTCCCCAGTAAAGCTCCATCCTGTGTAAATGTTATGGCCAGTGTCTCTGGGGAATCTCATGCCTTCTTGGCCTATTGTCTTCCAGATGCATATCCTGAGGATTCACTTCATTATCATTCACGGAAGGAAATTTATCGGAATGTGCTCCAGTGCCTAAATTCCCTGTTCTAGTGCGAGCATGACCCTCCAGGTGCAGTCGAGGAGCCATCCTCATGGTTTAGGGATCGGTGCCGACCCCTAGGGAGGAGTTGGCACTGACCCGATTTTTTTCCTGTGGTGGTCTTCCCCATGTTGCTTCATCGGTCCAGCTCTTGTCGTTTCAATTCTACGGTGCCTTCTCCTGTGGTGCTCATCGGATGAGGTTGAGCTATCTGATGCCGATTACGAAGCGAGACCTCCTTCAGTGCTTTGGCGTTGTTGTTGAGCAATCTGGTTCATCGGTTTGGCATTAGCCTGGATTTGCTTATTTAGCTGCCTGTGGCTCTCCATCAACTCCCTTATCAAGTCATTAAATTTAGCTCTAGTAATGGAATCAGTAGGGTTCTGGGCTGCAGCAGGCTCCACATTCGTATTAGCAAGCTGGCTGCTCGGAACCCCTTGTTGGACACTAGTAGTTTCGTTGGCATCAACATTATGGGAAGTAGATCTGGTGTGCCTTACCATCTTGAATTCCTTTGCTTAGATCTTGAACAATCTAAATAATATCGACAAGCTTCTGAAAGTGAACTTGGATCTCCTTTGGCAATTTCCTCAATCCAGTAGCAACAAAGGCAATCCTGATAACCTAAGAATCGGTTTCTAAGTGAAAGCACCAAAATGTTTGCAACCAAATTGGTCGTAAACACCCAATAATAGATTTAAGTAGTGAAATAAATGAAGAAATTAAATGAAAAATTATTAATAACATTAAATATTCAAGAAAAGATAGTAGAAAGTAGAAACAACAAAATTTATAGTTGTTTGGCATTGATTACCTATGTCCACTCTGAATGCTTTCTTTATTGCTTTATCACTCAACCGATTACAATTAAAATCCAAACGAAATAGCTTTAGAATAAGTTAGGAAAAAAGAAACTAATTATAAATATAGCCGAGTTTTCACTTGGTTGTTGAAAAGAGGATCCCAAAATTGGCCCCCCGCCCGGGTATTTATAGATGGAGGTAGCCTTCAATCAGATTGACATCTCAGAGCTTGGACCCCCTGAACTCTTAAGCCTAGAGTGAGGAAGGCTTAGTTCAACATACTGTATCAATCATACCGACCTGAGTCATATCATCATGATATGCCAATCCTGTCAGAGTATGCCCTCCTCATAACATACCTTGCCGACCATCCAAGCATGCGGACCCAAGCTACCATAAATACCATGTCGACTCGATAGTCTTCATACTCTATGCTGACCCAAAGGTCCCCGTTCCTATGCTGACCCGATAGCCTCTGCTCCTTTGCCGACCCAAAAGTATTCACTCCTATGCCGACCCAAATCACCATAAATACCATGCCGACCCGGTCCACCATAAGTTCCATGCCGACCCAATCCACTCTACGAACTGTGTCGAACTGGTGTATCCTACTTGTTATGCCGATCTGATGGAGGCAGCACAATCCTCGACCTATCAATCATCTATGATGACCCCTATCCTACCAAGCTAACCTACATAATTCTGACATCCTGTATCATCCAGTCGTCGACCTTATCTGCCCTGGGTTAGATATGGCTACTCGAAAATCACACTCTGGCCACATAGATGTCATCTCTTGGCCATCTTCCCCATACATAGTCAATTCTGATCTCTGTAATTACCATTGTGTAGCCGGACCAAGGTACCGGGTAACATTCATTATCCATAGCATTAACTTTAGCATTTTCTACCTCAACATCTTTCTAGCGCAGATATCTCTCTGCTTTGTGTACACTCCATAAGATCCATCAGTGGACCCCTTTCTAAAGCAACTTTAAAGTCAGTTTTATTCGCAACTCCAAGTACTGTCCCAATCAGAACTATCGACATGTCCAACTTATGAACCACAGCGGCTGCTGCGTTAAATTTACTCAAATAACTCCTTATGGACTCTTCGACCCTTTCCTCCATGCTTGAAAATGTCATCACATTCTTTGGTCGAGAAACTTGAACTGTAAACCGTCTCAAGTATCTATCTACCAATTCGGCCATTTGTGTTTATAAACCCACTCTTTAACCGCTTGAACCACATCACAGCTAACTGCATTAAGTATATTGAGAAGCATCATCCCATTACTGCTTCAGAAGCACCCTACACATCCATTTGTCAAATGTATCTCATCAGATGTATGGTTGAATATGTCCTCCAATTGTATAGTTCCAGCATCAGTAGCTTGAAATCGAGTGGATTCCTTACATATTAGATGTTGGGAGTGAATGGATTTTTGTTCAAATCCTAAAAACCCTAGTCTAGGGGTCCATCACTCACTATTCTCTAGATCATGTCAATTATTCGGCCATCATCGTCTAAAGGAAGTCTCTAATCCATAGCTTTGTTCTGCCTCCCATTCCTATGATAAGGTTCTGGTGCTAATTATTGTTGTCATGCATCTCCATTCTGATATCCATTTCTGTCTCTCACATCGTACGCTCCTAACATTTCATTTCATCCTAATCCCAAACAAATAGCGCTCCCTATGAATTCATAACAATGTTACAACACGTTGGAAATTTATGTGAAATTTAACAAGTATTAAATAGAGATTTAAAAAGGAGATTTAATAAGAAAATTAGATTAAACAAAAACAAGGACTTAAAATAAAATTTTCAACAATATCCGATTTGGGCTATGAAATTTGAACCATTGCGTTCATAACAATTTTTAAGATGATTTTCGTATATAACACTTCGTAATCCAAGTTGGTATGAAGGAGTTATGGGAGTTAGAATGAAATTTAAAAATAAAAATATAAATTTAAAATTTACAAATCATTGGGTCGACCCAGGAGGATTCCACGTCAACCATTAGTAGTTGACCCAGTGCTACAAGTGGACGACCCGTAATGAATAAACTAGAGCGTTAATTGCTCCATAATGACGTTTTTTGTAACATCCTCTACTTGGAGGCCCAAAACTTACATCTACGGATGTTGCAGTCATCCATAGTTATTAATCCTCAACAACCAAATGCAGTAATGTTAGATACATTGGTATAACAAAAACATATGGATAGGAAAAAAATTAAAACCATTAAACAAATTTTTCATTCCATTTCAATAATATTTCAAATTCATTAAATGATCCCAAATTCGAGACCCATGTTTAGAGAAAATATAATTATTACAAACTATGCCAAGAGCGACATATGAAGATGCCCCCTTGGATGATCAGTATATATATATATATATATAGGAAATTAAAAAACTTTGCTTTTACATCAAAACACATCGGAATGAAATAGAAAAGAAAACTTTATTAGCTACCTTGCCTTCTGCACATCTCCGGAAGCTTATTCATCTAAAGGAGAACCTGAAAACGTCAACTCTCAAACTACTCAAAATTAATTGAGCAGTTGAGATTTTACGGGGAAAACATAAACTTCAAGTCAGAGATAAAGCCTGGTATGAATAATAACCTACCATATCGAACCATTTAGATATCTAATAAGACCATGCAACTTAGCGGAATGAGTTTTACCCTCACTAGTATCTTACCTAAAAATTTATAATAACCATATACTGTGCTCCTGCATCCATAATGGTTAAAAAGGTTGCAACTTAAAATATATCATGATGATATGCAAATATCTTATATTTCCCATCCCATTTATTTGACTATCTATCTCAGTTATAGTTTCTAGCGTCACCATTAACCTATCAGTTTTTATGGGCTGACTAATAACATGTTTAAAGCTTATGGACTATTTGTCTGGTTCCATAGTTTTCATGGGATCATTAAGAACCTATTGGCCCCTGCCAATAACTTCAGTATTTCATGGGTTCTCTAAAACCTATTGGTATCTCCAGTAACTTCTCTTATATAATAGTTTTATGGTTGACTATGAACCTATTGACTTTGATCAATAACTTTATCCGAATATAGTTTTCATGGGATCACTATGAACACCCCTGCCACTAACTCTTTCCAAACATAGTTTTCATGGGTTTACTATGAATCTGTCTAATATGACAACTTCTTTGATCAGTCTTTGGGAATTCTAAGTTCTGGTCTACCTGACCTCCTAGATGCAATTCTACTCATACAGGAGTTAACTCAATTTATATTCACTACTGGGTCAACCTAACTGCGTATTATACTCTTCCTCCCCAAAATACAGTAATAGGTCCATTATATAGTGAATATATTTATAGAAGAAGCATACACAATAACATAACAATGCCAACAATTATGGTTAATATCCGTGAAATCCTTTCCACATGAAATTTGGTTAATCTCTTTAACCCGTCATTTTTATCAAGGCAAGCTTCTTCATAAACTCCAAATTTAAAAGCCGCTTAAAAGCTCTTTATATTGCCATGAGTTTTTCCCCTTAAGAAATAGATTGGGTTCTTTATTTTGAAAACTAAGGCTTTCGAAACCTTAGACCTTTACTTTCAAAACCAGTAGAATATATCTATTGAAAGCATTCAAATCTTCTTTTCAAAATATTTAACATATGCTTTACGAAACACTAAAAATATCTCTTTCGAAAGCATCAAAACCTTTCTTTCAAAAACATCAAAACATTCCTTTCGAAAGTATTAAAGCATATCTTTCCAACTTATAGAAGCATAGCTTTGAAATCATTTGAAAGTACCTCTTTCAAAACCATTGGGTTCAATCTTAAACATAATTTTTGGGTCAAAGTGAACATAAGCGAAAGTACCCCTTTCAAAACCATTAACATTCAAGTAAAAGAGTTTAGGGAAAAAGGATGGTTTCGAAACCATCCTTTTGAAAACTTTAATCATTTAGTAAAACAATTGGAAGGATAGCTTCGGAACACCTTTCGAAGCCATTGCCTTTCAAACCTTTAGTATAAGCGGCTACTAGAGCCTTTTCGAAAGCATAGGGAAGCAGCTTGTTATATTTATAAAACAAAATCTTGCCTTTCAAACTCATTGAAAACTTCAGCTTATTCGAAAGGTATGTAGATGGTAGCAAAGTTTCGACTAGGTCCAAACTACATATTCGGAAGTTCCCTTTTTAAAACATAAAACACGACAACTCATTCAAAAGCAACCCTTTTAAAATGACAAGGCAGCAGCCCTTCGAACTATATAAAAGTAATTCACCCCTTTCGAAAGCATCAATTGAAAAGTAGGCAAGTGGCATTCCTTTTGAAAGCAAAACAAAGACCTTCAAAAGCTATTTAAAATGGCCTCGACCCTTTTGAAAGCATGATTTCTACTCTATACCTTCCGCCTTTCTCCAATCTACTACGTACCAAAGCATTGATACCATGTGTATTGGTTTCGACTTGGTTAGTGGTGAAGGTATAAAGTCGAAAGTTTGCTTTTGGAAGTGGAGAAACAATAAATCTGTACAAAACGGTTTTGTTGCGTTTTTAAATAAATCTTTTTCAAATAACTTACAGATTTGTAAAAATATAATTGGTTGTCATAATCTTTACCAAAATCTTTTCTAAAGATTGTCAAATTTATCAAGCATTAATTAAAAATTATTACAAAGTTGCCCTTCCCTTCACCAAAATAATTAAGACATTTAAGTCCTTCAACTTAATTAATTTAATGTCCATAGTAAATTACTTAGGAAAAATTCTCAAAAATCATCAATTTTTTATTATGTTATCTAATATACATAAATTTCGGACCAAAAATTCTTTATATAACGGCTGAAGTAAATTTAAAACCCAATTAATTATGCCATCCTTCAAATATTCATAATAAATTATCCATAGCTTGGACAGTTATGAAAATTTAAATTTATCTCCAAAATAATGTTTTACATAATATATTAAATCCCCATGGCATTCGAAACCCAATATAAATACGATTTTAGCCTTGAAATTGAATAAAACATTTATCAAACATACTTGTTTGAACCAAACATATCATGTAATCCAAGCATATCATCAATAAAATAATCATAAAAGTTTTAAACTGAAATCAAATGCTCTTTAAAAATGAAAATGAGATGGTTTTGATTATTATTCACCTTGCTTTGGATAAGGAACTTGAGATTTAATCTTGTGTAATTCTCCTTGATTGATTCCTTAGCTTTTACTGTATTTTTAGTTCTCTATCCCTTAGGTTACGGCTGACTTGATCTCCTTGGTTTATGTTTTAGAATTACAAACTTGTGAAATGAAAATGGAAATAGTGTTTTAGAGGTTAAGGGTTATGATAGACGGTTGTTCCCCATAACACCCTTGCCTTATTCTCTTATTAGTTATCTTATAAAACCATTTCCATAAACTCATTCTTTTAAATTTTTATTTAGTAAAGCACGGCCTCTAATAAATTTTCAAATCTCAATCCCCTTATCACTCAAATATTTACATCATTCTATTTAATTTATCTAATTAAATATCCTGAATAATTTTAAATAAAATTAGGGGTGTTACATGTTCGAATGGCCTAGATTCATTGATTAGTAGAGAAGGATCAGATGAATGGTCAAGACGGCTGAGGTTAATCTAATAGCCCTAAACCTAACATTAACTTAATAAATAAGATGCTAATGGAACCCTAATTCTCTAAAGAAAACTTACTATAATGACACTCTACCAAATTTTATATTATAAACCCTAATTCTTCTCAAAACCCTAATTTTCTTAAATACAAATTAAAACCCAAATCAAAACTAAGGAGCAAGGCAAGAAATGAGGAGAAGATTAAGGAGAGCAATCGATTAGAGGCCAAATTCTCAAGATTTAGAGCATAAGCTAGAGATAAGTGGCCACAAATTTAGTAATTTGATTAGTGTAATTAAATTAATCTATTTTAATTGATCTAGGATGTTAAAACCTAAATTTGATATGCTAAACCAAAATTGAATATGCCAGAGCCCTAGGATTGAGCTTTTAACTATAAACACTAGTTTGATCCCAAAAGCACAAGAAATCCATTTACGGTAATTTTAAATTTAATTAGTTAGGTAAATACTTGTTTAATGCTAAAATTGAAACCCAAAATCACAAACCCTAGGATTGATTAGAATTGAAAAATTAATTAACTAGAAATTAGAGATTAAATGGAATTAATTAACTATTGAAATTAACAAAATTAATTGTAAAACAATAGACGATTAAAAATAGGTCAATACCTTAATTTTTATTGGTCGACGGTCGATCTAGATGCCCTAATGGTTGACTGGTAGCGGTTGACATGTAGTTAGTCTTGGTTGAACGTTCGATTATAAAATGTGCAGATTGAACCTCTATGCAAGTCCTAGATTTAAGTAAAAATTTATTTAATTCATTATAAAAATTATATAAATAGAAAATGATTGTTTGAGCCTATTTTTAAGCCAAGTGGATAGACTACAGATGGTAGGGCCGTAAATCCCCTATTAAGAGAATTGCAGGACCATAAATACCAACCAAAGGACTATAGTCATCACGAATTGGGTAATAGTTGAATACCCAAATGAGTGAAAAGAGTTGACTAAGGCAATGTATCTCATAGACAAACTGGGAGTATTCCATCGTAGTAGTGTGTAGCACTAACAAAAATAGTGGGTGAGTGAGCCCGATCCTAACGAGAGTTCTTGTATGCACGGAACTTTTTCGACGTGGTATAGGTGGAAGCCTGCATAAGATGGCAAGTGTCTACTATAAAGGACGTTAGGCACTACAATCGAGAGGTGGATAGTGGGTGTATACGATGAGTCACTTTGCAAGTTTATATTTCGGGGTTCTTCGCTCATGCGTAGTATTGATAGATATTTTTGGATAGTTCAAAGGACATTGGCCAATCGCTAATGCAAGGTTCGAATGGTAGTTTCACCCATTTTGTTAGATAAAACTTCTTAGGTATTGGATCTTAGGAATTAGCAGACACTTGTTACATACCGTACGTCACTTAGAGTAGTTTTGAAGTTAACTGCACTTAATCATTAGTTATTAAACTTGTTCTCATTCACCAGACTTCATGTCTGACCCATTCTCTTTCCTTCTTTTCCCACACCAGGTGGAAAGGGAATTTGGTGGTTTGCTCGCTTTGGATACTTGGAAAGAGTCATACATTTCTTAGAGTCTGCTTTACTGCATCTTCCCTTCAGGTATCACTTTATCATATCAGTACGATTATTTTCTTATATGAGACTATGAGGGATATTCTTCCATGTACTCTGCTTTGGAAAACCTACTGATATTTTTCTGAGACTATATTTTGGGATTTTTTTGAGATGGTCATTTTATATGATATTTATATGTTTTATTATTTCTACTGCGAGTTTTGAAAGTTTACTTATCATTAGATTATATCTGTCTTTATATTCTTTGAATTGTTAGAGGTTAAAACCCCAAGGTCCATATTTCTCAATGCAATAGTTTTTGAGGGCATGTGGAGGGGTGCGGGTTATCATGATTGGTACTACAGCATAGGTTCAATGTTCCTTAGAATTAGGACCATACCAAGAGTCGTATTTTGAAAAATTTTTGAAAAAATGGGTTTCTAAAGTGGATGTCAAAATAGTTTTCCAAAAATGTTTTCAAAAATGGTCTTTTTTTAAATTATATATATATAAGTAATTATTTTTCAAAGAGCTTTTTCAAAGATTTTATAGAAGCTGTAATCTCTCATTTTTGTGCTTATGCTATCTTTGATTTGTATCTATATTATCTCTTCTATTCATGTATAAACTATCTATAAAAAGTTGCTAATAGACTCTTGAAATTCACAGATAGAAGATGACTGATTCTGTAGGTCTAGGTTTTGACGATGCGGCTGAAATCCCGAGCATGAACATTCCCATATGGTTCCACCGATACCTTCAAGCTAGGGGACACACCAAGCTCAACCCCATAAGAGGACCAGTGGAGGAAGCAATAAGTGTAGTTCCTTCCCACCCATCTATTACTCCAGACTTTTCTAAGCTATGCAAAGATTTTCTATTCTTAAAGGCAAGCCGTATTTGGGAGCGAAGTCTTATGTGGATTCGAGAGCATGGATCTGCGCTTGTGAGAGGATATTTGGTCAAATGAGCTTGACTGACGTTATTAGGAGACAGTTAGCTACCTAGTAGTTACAGGGAGAGGCTTTGAATTGGTGGGATGTTATTGAGTCGGAGACCGATGGAGATGATACTTCTTAGGATGAGTTCCATAGTAGGTTTGAGATTAAGTTCCTTCCTATGGCAAAGGAAGGTATTCAGTTTGAAAAGTTTATCCATCTCCAGCAGGGAGATATGTCTGTTAAGAAGTATGTGAACTAGTTTAATGAGCTAGCTAAGTTCAGTGTGGAGTTGATTAATTTTAATACCCCGGTTATTGATTTTGATGATAACAACCTTAAGTCTCATGAGAATGAAGATCAAGATATAAAGATCTCAAGACTATAGTATTGTACATAGAGTCAAAGAATATTGTTAAAGTCCCAGGTAGCAATCTTTGGTCTTTATTTCTCATTTTCTTATCCGTTATTTTTAAAATAAAATATATTTTTTTAAATATTTTATTAAAAAAATTTCAAAGGTTAAAATGTTTATAAACAATTTTAAATTATTTTACAAAGTATCAAAACATTTAACAAAGCATAAGATTTTCAAAATATTTTAAAACAAAAGAATTTTCAACTTTTAAAAGGATATGTCAACATATCCATATATAGTACGTCGCATACATGCTGCAAATTTGATGTTCAAATTTTGAAATGGAGTGTTTATTTGTCGTAACTCTTCATGAATGGACATGTCTGTTCATTATCTATTTATAGGGTTTCAAATGAGATTTTTAACAAGTAATTTCTTATTTCTTCTCTCCTCTTACTGTACCAAAATTTCTAGCAAAAAATTTATTCAAATCTCTTAAAATTCAATTAGAATCAATTTAATCTTCATTGTATTGATTCTCTGTTATTTACTGTTTGGTTTCAGTCATATTTCTCTATCAAATCAAAGATCAAAGTGTTGTATAAGAGGCCATAGGATCCGTTGTATTCGAATGTCAAGAAATTGTCTCCGGAAAAACAATAAAACTCTATTTGCATTTGTTTAGGTGTGACTATATCCCGTTCAAATCAACCGGGTGAGCTTGGTCGCTCGAAAATTTGAGTGGGTGTGCTTGTGGCCCATCCAAATGAAGTAGGTATACCTTGAGCCCGGAAAATCAGGGGGTGTGTCTTGTAGCCTCGGAATCGAGATTGTAATTAGATTTTCCTTCTGCCCATTTAAAGATTGGCATTTGAAAAGAAATATGTACAAAAATTATATGAGACTGGATGTAGGATAAATCCAAACCAGCATAAAATCTCTAGTGTCATCTCTCTAAATCTCTACTTTATTTTACTGCTTTTATTCTATCTAATTTTGCATCTGTGATTGATTGTGATAAATTTTTGTGTTGAAACTATGTGATTTAACATTAGAAAGAAATTTAAAAATATTTACAAAAGTTAGGAAACACTACTTACCCCCTCTAGTGTTTATTTAGCCTTAAGATCCCTAATCCGACAACCCATACTTGGTATCGGGGCATTAGGTTTTCAAAAACTCATGATTTGATTTTTGAAAGTTTAATGGCTAGCAACACTGTTAGTACATTTCTTAACACTTTTGTATAAGGAAAATCTACTGCCAGACCCAACTTTTTAAAAACAGTAATTACACTTATTGGTCATGTAGGATGAAGATCTATTTACAACCTAATGTTTTACATATTTGGAATGTTTCATAAAATGAGTCACTGAACCACAAACTAATTTTGCATAACAGACTGCTGACCAAAAGGCATTTGCACAAAATAATTCTAAAACCATGAGTATTCTATTTTTTTACTAGATCAAAATGAATTTAAAAGATTATCTATTTTTAAGTCTGTATATGAAATTTGAAGAACATTGCAAATTACACATGTCGGAATTAGTAAAGTGAAATTTAACAAAATTTCCATGCTAACTAATCAGTTTTAATTATCTAAAATAAATCCAAATACTGCATTCAATAGTTGCCCTAGGTAAAAAAACTTTTTTGAAAAGGACCAAGTTAGAAAAATCCTCAACTCAATCTCTTTAGAGTGTGGATCAAAAGACACTTGCAATGGAAGAGGCTAATGATATTAGTACTTTAAAAATTGAAGGGCTAATAGAAAATTTAATGTCGTATGAAGCATAATTGTAGGGTAGAAGAGAAAGCTTGGAAACAGAAAAAAATCCATCGCCTTTAATGCAATAAAGACGATTAGGATTCTGACGATGACAATGATGAACAAATAGCCTTCATGACAAGAAAATTCAAAAAAATTCTAAAATATAGAAAGATGTACAACTTTCAAAAACCTAAAAAAAGACCCATGAAACTAGAACTGCAACTAGATGCTTCAACTGTGACGAACCCGGTCATTTTCAGAGAGACTGCCCACATTCGAGTAAATCAAAGATCTCACCAGTAATTGATTCATCCAGAAAAAGAAAAATCGATTATGCAGCAATTTTGGATGATTCAGACACTTCCTCTAGGGATAATGAACCGGATACTAAAATGTAAATATGTGTTTCATGACAAAAACAGACTAGTCAGAACTGATCAAAAAAAAACAGCAAAAAGGTACCTTTTATTTAATAATTTTTATTTTATATTTTTTTGGTTGATTTTGGTTTTTATGAATAAAATATAGATTAATAATAATATTGGATAAATATAAGTATATAAGAGTATATATATAGGATTATATTACTTTAGTTTTATTTTTGAAAATTCTGAGACAAATGTCGACATACCAACATGCCATATATAGACATACGTGCTAGAAAACTGAAATTTGAAATTAAAATTCAAAATTCAAATTTTCATCTCTTTTGCACTTACCCCCATGTTTTGAAAAGGCATCTTTTGGCTAGAGAACAGGACTCTTCACTGTCTATTAATTAAATCTATCTTTATCCATTCATTCATTCATTTGTTTCAAATTTCAAATATCTCTTTATTATCTATATCTCCTTAAAATCTCAAAAATGGCTTCCTCTAGTCAAAATCCTTAAACCATTATGCTCTTTAACAAAACTAAAAGCTTTTTCTTCAATGAGAAAGATGACATTGAAGCATATATGGAGTATACTGCTTCCGGAAAAGTTTCTTCCGAAAGATATTCTAAATTTGAAGATTTTTCCTCTTATGGTTTACATGACTTTTGTTTTGATAAGGAAGTTCTTGTTTTAATTGAATCTTCTTAAAATGTTTTGTTTGTTATCCAGATTTGGTAAAAATATTTTGTACGAATTTAAACGAAAATTTTTATCAAGGAGAAGACGGTCAAGTTTGGAGTAGTGTTAATGGTACTTAATTCGTTTTAAATTGTGAATTTTTAGGTCATATTCTTGGTTGCTAATCTAGTGCAATTGATCTCTCCACCTTTAAAATTAATGAACAAAATCGTGAAGTTTTTCACGACATTTTTGAAAGTGATGAACGAATTGAATTTGAACACAAAAATATTCGACCAAAATCGAGACTTATGAATCTCATTTTACAAAAAAGTATCACTTTGAGGACGGATAGTTACAACAACCATACTCAAAAAGTTTTTAAAGCTCTTTTTGCTATTTATGGTCATTACAACATCAATTGGACATAAGTCATTTTAGAGTACTTTGTTCAAAAGTAACATTTCTATACTAGAGAACACACTCTACCATAATGTGTATCTTATTAGAATTTCATACATTCTAGTGTTAATTTAAGAGGAGAAAATCTATTCCTCGAAAAGTTTTCAATAAAACCAATATCTCTCTTATGCACATTCTAGCATTTTTCGAACCATATAAGACACTTCCCGAAAAGAAACATAAATTGGCATGGAAAGAAGAATAAGAGATCCATCAAGAAGAAGAAGAAGAAAAAGGCAATGGAACGGAAGTGGAAGAAGAGGAGGAGAAGAAGGAATAAGTGAACATATCTTTAGAAAGTTTTGACAAACCATCCCACCCCTCGAACAAAGAGATCCTAAAAAACCAAGAAAAGCTTCTTGAAACTAAAAGAAACTTAAGAGGTCATTTAGTAAAAAGTTCACCTCTCTTTCCTACAAAGTGGACAAATACTTGGAAAGATCATTCATAAACTTGGAGATTCATCATCATCATGTACATCCTTCTAAGCAGTTTGTTTCCTTATGATATCCAACTTTGTATAATGTGTTTTTAGGTTAAGTTCATGTTATTTTATGTATTTTCGCTTATTAATAGTTGAGCACCATATATCCTTCAATTCTAAGTAATGAAATACATTTCTTACTATCTTATATTGCTTATTAATCTCTGGAATTTATAAATATATAATGGTATAAGATAGAAACAAAAATTATAAGCAATACATTAATTTTCAAAATTTAGGTATGTATGTCGACGTACATACTATTGATATGTCGACATATAAGGACAAAATAGTAAAAAATTTAAAATTCAAAATCAAATAACTGCCACCTATTCAAATCATTCCAAATGACTTTGTACTCCTATATAAGCCTGTTACTTCTAGAAAACTAACTCATTATTTTATACTCTCTTTTCATTTTTAAACATCTATCTACAAAATTATCTTCTCCACATAAGAAATTATGTGAACTCTTGAATGAATTCTCAAATCTTTTAGAGGTATTCTCTCTTTTTTCTTGAAAAATCAAAGGCATTTGGAGTTAAGCCAGTTGCAGATGATCAAGGAGCAAGAAAAGAATTTCGATGCTTTTTGATGGATGATTCCTTTCTTAATCAAAGATGAACTAACCAACAACCCAGAGTGCACTGTTGACAAGAATAATGAGGACTGGGATACCATCAAAGAAGATCCAATCTTTGGGTCAGTCGGTTGGGTTGAATTCCACAAAATTTCTAGTTATTAGGTTTTGATTTAATATGTAAATACACAAACACTCTTAGGATTTGGTTTAATTGGTTTGTTGTGGATTTGATTGGTTAAATTGATTTGTACATACGAATTGAGTTCGTTTAAGTATAGTTTAAATTTGATAAAAAAAATTACTTAATAAGCTTTTTTAACGTATTATTATGTTTAAATAATGAATTTCAATCATATAACCATTATATATCATCATCAAAATCATATCATTTTAGCTTAGTTATTGATTATGAATTTATAATCTCTAAGTATTTAGAATAGGGGAGTTTTTTTTACATGTTTTCTATTGATCACAAAGAGGGAGAAAAAAATAAAATATACATATGCATATATTCAGGAGGAGTTATCTAATTCAAATGGAGATATATCATATTTTATATATGGTATATTAATGGTTTTCATCATCAAAAGGAGGGAGATTGTTAATACCTAAGTTATTGATTTTGATGATAACAACCATAATAATAATAATACATTCATATAAAATATGGATACCAATGTTTTGCCAAGTTATATAGTATATAGTGTAGGATATTATACAGGTGTTGAATCAAAGACTGTATGGTATAAAGACCCAAAGAAAGGACATGAAGAAAATTGAGTATAAAGATCAAGATATGAAGAACTCAAGACTATAATACAGTATATAGAGTCATAGAATGTCGTTAAAGTCCCTAGCAGCAATCTTTGATATCTATTTCTCATTTTCTTTGTCTTTATTTTTAAAGCAAAATATATTTTAAAAATATATTTAAAAGTATTTTATAAAAGTTTTCCAAAGGTCAAAATGTTTATAAATTGTTTTTAAATTATTTTACAAAGTATCAAAATATTTTAGAAAGCATAATATTTTCAAAACATTTTAAAACAAAAGAATTTTCAATTTTCGAAAGGATATGTCAACAAATATATATATAGTATATCAACATACATGCCGCAAATTTAGATTTCAAATTTTGAAATGAAGTGTCCATTCATCGTAACTCCACGTGAATGGACATGTCTATTTATTCTCTATATATAGGGGGCTTCAAACTTTTAACAACTAATTACTTGTTTCTTCTCTCCTCCTACTCTGCCAAAATTTCTAGTGAAAATTTTATTCAAACCTCTTCAGATACAACCAAAACTATTTCAATCTTCATTATATTGATTCTCTATTATTTACTCTTTAAATTTAATCATTTCTCACTTTCAAATCAAAGATCAAAGTGTTGTCCAAGAGGCTATAGGATCGTCGTATTCGAAGTTCAAGAAATTATCTTTGGAAAAACCATCAAACCCTATTTGCATTTGTTTGGATGTGATTGTAGCCAATTCAAATCAATTAGGTGTGCTTGGTAGCCCCGAGATATGAGTGGGTAAGCTTGTAGCCTTTCCAAATCAAATGGGTGTAACTTGATCTCGAAAAATCAAGTGGGTGTGTCTCATAGCCTTGGAATCAAGATTATAATTAGGTTTTCCTTCTACTAGTTTAAAAATTGGCATTTGGAAAAAAAATTGTACAAGCAATTATATGGGACTGAATGTTGGAGAAATCCGAACCAGTATAAAATTTTCCTAGTGTTATCTCTCTAACTCCCTACTTTACTTTATTGCTTTTATTTTATCCATGTTTGCATTTGTGATTTATTGTTCATATAATTCTATGTTGGAAATCTGTTATTTAACATTAAACTTGGAGAAAATTTCAAAAGATTTGCAAAAGTTAGAACCCCCCCCCTCTAGTGCTTATTTACCCTTAAGATCTATAATTCCGCAACCCAGAATTAATACACCACATAAAAAGGCTCTTAAATTTTTTAAAGGACTGAACCGACCTCTCCAAGATTTGGTTGTGAGTCACATTCCGATGGGTGTTACCTATGAGGGGTTAGTGGAGATAGCTTTATTTACTACCATGTCTAAGAAGGAGGAGAAAGAGGAGGCTCCAAAGGCTGGAAAGAAAGGGTATTAAGAGAATAAGAAGGAGGAAGGATTTGTACTAATGGGGAAGATTTAGAAGGAGAAGTGCAACAAATGCGACAAACTGGGGCATTTTGCTAATAAGTGTAGGATTGATTACTCAAAGATGAAGTGTTATAATTGTGAGTGAGCTTGCAAAGCACCATTGAAAGCTCCTACTAAGACTTTTACTTAGGTGGTTTTGGCTTATGCACCAGAGGCGGTCCATAAATTGAGTGCATTGCCAGCGATAGACAAGGGTAAGAAGGTGGTGATCGAAGATGTGTTGCCTCTTTTCCGGTTTATCTTTCGCATTTTATTTGATACCGAGGCTTCACATTCTTTCATTTCTAATATATTTATCGATGATTGACACTTATACACTGGTATAGTCACAGACCCCATAGTCATGTCAAACCTCACATAAGGACCAACGTATTTGTCTATGTTATGTAGGGGGTTTGAAGTTGTTTATCTTAGGGGTCGAGTTTGATTGTGATGCCTTTGTACTGGGATTTTTTGGGTTTGGGGTGATACTAGGCAAAGGTTGGATTATGCATGGAGCTATTATAGACTATGATTGGAGGATTGTTAAGTTGAGCACGTGTAGTAGGCATAGCTTAGAGGTTTACTGCGATCACCGAGGATCTATTATGTTGAGCTATATTCATTAGATCTATCACATAATGAGCTTAGTATAGTACCTGTAGTAAGAGATTTCCCCGATGTTTTTGTGGAGGCTACCTGTCTTCTACCCTAGAGAGATCGGGTTTAGGATTTATCTAGTAGAGAATACAAGATATGTTTCCTTATAATTAAGTCATATGGCTTCAAAGGAAAGGCACAAGTTGAAAAAGCAGGTTATTGAGTTATTGGAGAAAGGCTTTATTCGAAGGAGTATTTCCGAGTGGGGAGCACCAGCAGTCTTCGCCACCAAGGCGGATGGTTCTCTCAGACTCTGGGTTATTATAAGGAGCTAAATAAACTAACAAAGAAGAATCATTATCCATTGCCCTTCATAGACCATCTCTTTGATTAGTTAGTTGGAGCTAGAATATTTTCATAGCTTGACTTGGCTATCGGATTCCATCAGTTGGGTATAGCCAAGGACAGTATTCAAAAGACAGCATTCCGTACACTTGCTGGATTGTATGAGTGATTAGTCATGCCGTTCGAACTAACCATGATCTGATGAGCCGAGTATCCAAGAGGTTGCTTAACAAATTCGTCATGGTATTTGTGGAAAATATTCTTGTACACTCGAGGAGTAAGGAGGAGCATGCATTGCAATTAGGAGAAGTGCTCAGTACACTCCGTGCGTAGAAGTTGAAGGCGAAGTTTTCTAAGTGCTAATTTTAAAGAGAGGAAGTATGCTTTTTAGGACACATCGTTTCAAAAAGTGGGTTAGTAGTTAACCCTATTAAAGTGGCAGCAATCTATGATTGGCATGTTCCCAAAAATGCCACGTAGGTGAGAAGTTTCCTTGGTTTGGAAAGCTACTGTCATAAGTTCATTAAGGACTTTGCAAAGATCTCTCCCCTACTGACCTGTCTTACCTATAAGAATTTAGTTCTCTTGTGGGATGCGAAGTATGAAGATGTTTTTATCAAGTTGAAAGAGGCATTGACTAGTGTGGAAATTTTGGTGCTGCCCAATGGGACAAAGCCATTCATAATTTTTATCGACGTCGGTAGGATGGGTTTAGGGACAATGTTGATGCAAGAAGGTAGGGTAGTGAGTTATGCGAGTAGGTAGCTGAAGACCCATGAGAGGAATTATCCTACATATGATCTTGAGTTAGCAGCCATTGTCTTGTTCTCAAGTCATGGAGGCATTATCTTTTAGGAGGGCGATTTTAGATATATACGGATCGCAAGTCCTTAAAGTATTTGTTCTCCCAAAATGACTTGAACTTGAGGCAGCAGAGGTGGATAGAGTTCTTGAGGTCCTATGATTTTGATATCTCTTATACCCCAAGTAAGGGTAATGCATTAGAAAATGCTCTAAGTTGACAACGAGCAGTGTTGAGTCCCTTGTTATTAGAGTGGAGTTATTTGGAGAATATATCTACCCTTAATTTTTGACCATCATCAATATTACCCCAGGACTACTAATAGCTTTAGATGTGCAGCCTACCTTGATGGAGTGTATGAAATCTAGGTAGAAGGAGGATGAGGGGCTAGTTAATATTTTTAGAGGATTGGTAAAGAGGAGTCATCGAGTCAGTTAAGGCATTATGCCATTGACTCGAGAGGATGGTTATGGAGAGATGATAGGTTTTGTGTTCGTTATAGTACATATTTGATTGGTGTGGTACTAGCAGAGTCTCACCTCGTTTTAGGATGACCATTCATCCCAGTGGAGACAAGATGTATCGCGACATGAAGCAATTTTTCTAGCCCGGTATGAAGAAGAAGAAGTAGAGTATGTAGCTAGATGTATGACTTGCTAGAGGGAAAAGGAAGAGCAGAAGAAGCTAGGAGGATTGTTGAAACTATTGGATATACCTCAGTGGAAGTAGGAGAGTATCTCCATGGATTTTATAGATGGTCTACCTAGGAGTAGGCGAGGTAATGAGAGAATTTTGTTCATAGTCGATCGATTGACCAAGTGTGCTCATTTCATACTAGTGAGGAGTACTACGACGGTGACGGCGTTTGCAGCTCTATATGTGAGAGATATCGTTCGGCTACATGGAGTTCCTATTAGCATATTTAGTGACCGAGATCTACTTTTCATTAGTGAGTTCTGGAGGAGTCTATAGGAGGCTTTGGGGACTGAGTTAAGTTTGAGTATTTCATATCATCCATAGACCAATTGACAGACGGAGAGAGTGAATCAGATTTCGGATTACTTGCTGCGGATGTGCATTGTAGACTTTGGATGTTTTTGGAAGGATCATTTGCCATTAGTGGAGTTCACCTACAACAACGTTTATCAAGCAAGCATTAGGATGACACCTTCGAGCCGCTGTATGGTAGACCCTGTAGATCACTGTTGTGTTGGTGGGATACGACAGATAGTGTTATTCTTGGACCAGAGATTGTGAGGGAGACATTAGAGAAGGTGGAATTGATCCGTAGGAGGATGAAGACCGCTTAGGATAGACAAAAATCTTACACTAATAGAAGACATATGGAGTTGGAGTTTGCAATGGGAGACATGGTATTCGTGAAAGTTCCACCCCTTAGGCATGTGATGAGATTTGGTACATTCGGGAAGCTAGCAACGAGATTTATAGGACCTTTCTTGATAGCGCTAAAGTAGAAAGTTGGCATATAGAGTAGAGCTTTCAGAGTAGTTGGTGGGGGTACACGACATTTTCCACGTGTCGCACTTGTGGAAGAGCTTGCATGATACATTTACCATGACCGAGCCAAGTCAGTTAGAGGAGGTCATGGTTGAGCGAGAGCCACTTGTTTGTCGTGCAACCAATCATATTTTGGAGCATGGTACAAAGCGACTCTGCAAGAAGGAGATTAAACCTATCAAAGTCCAATGGGGAGACAATCCAGCAGAGAGTACATGGGAGCCCAAGGAGAAAATCCACGCTACCACCAACGGCTCTTTTTTGGTACGTTCCTAATTTAATCCTCATAAGTGTATAATTCTTATGTATATGACTTAGGTGGTATACCGAGTAGGTAGAGACCATTGGATATTAAGAATGGTTGTAAACATGTCGATACGACATTTAATGGATGATGGATGCCAATATATGAACATGGACTATTGTTTGCATTGTGCTCAATGACACGTTAGGACAATATGTCCTTTAGGTACACACATATACTTATATCCAATTGCATGTTGTTTATTGATTCTTGTATGCTAATGGATGTTGTGCATATGGATGTTGCATATGAATTGTATGGTTGTGCATACATATAGAACTATAAGTATATCCACTTAGGATGTTACATACATGTGGATGCACGACATTAGCATTTTTTCATAACAGGAGATCGACTGAATCAGTAGATTGCCAACTTTTGTATTAGTGTAGGTTCACGTGCATTTCACGTCACGTATAAGTATATGTCGCATTAGAAATTTTTCAAGGACAATGATTTCTCATGGATATTTGTTGAGTAGATATTGTAGTTATTTGTTATTGTACGTATGAGTTATATTTTTCTATCCTTAGAAATTTCATGGATGAAATCCTTTTAAGGGGAAGAATGTAACACCTTGGAAATTTACATGAAATTTAATGAGAATTAAATAAATATTTAAAAAGAAAATTTAAAAAGAAAATAAAATTAAAATAAAATAAGGACTTAAAGGCATATTTTTATAAACATCCAAACTGGACTACAAAACTTGCACCATTGCATTCTTAACGATTTTTAGGATGATTTTCATAGGTAACACATAGTAATCTTAGTATGAAGGAGCTACGTGAGTTAGAATGAAATTAGAAAATAAAAATAAAAATTACAAAGCATTGGGTCGATCCAAGGGGATTCCACGTCAACCACTAGCGGTTGACCCAGACATAAGAGCGCTCGACCTATGATGAATAAAATTGAGCGCTAATCTCTCCTCGACGACATGTTTGAATGGCCTGGATTCATTGCTTAGTGGAGAAAGATTAGATGAGTGGTCTACATGATGACTGAGGTTAATGTAGTGGCCCTAAACTAACACCAACTCTATAAATAAGGTGTCAGTGGAGCCCTAATTCTTTAATGAAAACTTACAGTAATGACACTCTGCCAAATTTTCTACTATAAACCATAATTTTCTTAAAATCCAAATTGAAACCCAAATCAAAAAAGGAGTAAGGCAAGCAATCAGGAGGAGACTAAGAAGAGCTATCGATTAGAGGCTAAATTCTCAAGATCTAGAGCTTAGACGAGAGGTGAATGAGCAAAAAATTAGTAATTTGATTAGCGTAATTAAATTTAACTTATTTTATTTGATCTAGGATGTTAGAATCTAAATTTGATATTTTAAATCCAAATTGAATATGCTAGAACCCTAGAGTTAAGCTTTTAACTTAATTTGAGATTCTATAAACACTAATTTGATCCCTAAAACCCTATAAATCAATTTACTATAATTGAAAAATTAATTATTTAGTTAAAAATATTTTCAATATCAAAATTGCAACCCTAAATCACAAACCCTGAATTGATTAAAATTAGAAAATTAATTAACTAAAAATTAGAGATTAATTAAAATTAATTGACTATTGAAATTAGAGAAATTAATTATAAAACAATCGATGATTAAAAATAGGTCAAAACCCCAATTTTTATTCATCGATGGTCGGCCTAAGTGCCCTAACAATCGACCGATAGCAGTCGACCGGTGGTAAGTCGATCGACCGTTCGATTGTAAAATGCACTGTTTAAACCTCGTCTTGGGGCCCAAGTTTAAATAAAAATTTATATAATTTAGTATAAAAATTACAATAATATAAATTGATTGTTTGAACCTATTTCTAAGCGGAGTAGATAGACTAGAGATAGTAGGGCCATAAATCCCCTATCAAGAGAATTATAGAACCGTAAACCCCCTACTAAAGGACTACATGTCATTACGGTTTGGGTAATAGTTAAGTACCCAATTGAGAGAAAAGAGTTCACTAAGGCAATGTATTTTGCATACACTCAGGGGGTATTCCATCGTGCTAGTGCGCAACACTTACGGAGATAATAGGTAAGTGAACCCAATCCTAATAGAAGTTCTTGTATGTGGTACTTGCGCTTACAGGTGGAGGTGGCGTAGGATACTAATTGGCTACTATAAAAGACGTTTGACACTATGACCGAGAGGTGGGCAGTGGGTGCATACGATGAGTCACTTTGCGAGTTTGCATTTCAGGGTTCTCCTCTCGCCCGTAGTAAATATTGTTATTCTTGGATAGTTCAAAGGTCATTGGTCGATCATTAGTGTGAGGATCGAACTATAGTTTGACCCATTTTGTTAGATAAGAATTTTTAGGTGTTAGACCTTAGGAATTCATAGACAATTGTTAATCGCCTTGCATCACTTAGAATAGTTTTGAAGTTAATTTCACTTATCATTACTTATTAAACTTATTCTCATTCATCAGACTTTATGTCTAACCCATTCCTTTTCCATCTTTTTCCTACCACGGGTGGACAGGGCAATAGGTGATTAGCCCATTTCGGATGCTTGGAGAGAGTCATGCTTTTCTTCGAATTTGCTTTACTAAAGTACAGTTATTTTGTTGTATCAGATTATGAGGGATATTTTGCAATATGCTTTGCTTTGGATCATGTACTGATATTCTTCTGAGACTTTTTTTTTGGGACTTTTCTGAGATTGTTATTTTCTATGATATTTATATGTTCTATTATTTCTGATGCGAGTTTTGAAAGTTTAGTTATCGTTAGATTATATCTATCTTTGTAGTCTTTGAATGGTTAAAGGTTAAAACCCCAACGATTCGTATTTCTCGATATGATAGCTTTTGGGGCATGTCGAGAGGTACAGGTTATCAAAGGTCTTGACCTAATCTCGGGTCGGTACCGATCTAATTTGTTCATGGGGGCTCTGTTCCAACTTGCTCCGCTCCATCTCTAGATGCTCCAGCATTGGTTCCTTGCCTTTGGTTCTGAATTCAAGCTGCTCCAAGTATTTTTTTTATTGATCCATTCTTTTGAAAAATACATCTAGCATTTTTTGTTGTCAGGCCATCATCCCATTTGCATATCTTTCATCATCATTTCCATTTCCTATCTGGTCACATAGACTGATGGATTGGAACTTAATGAAACCTCCTGGCTACCCCCGGGTTTTGGTTGACTTTGTCCTATAATTGCTCTGGTAGAAGGTCTCTTCATCTCTAAAACACCCCAAAAGCAAGTAGATTCAGATATAACTAGCAATAGATGAAGAAAAGGAAGAAAAACAAGCAATTTAATGCTTCGATAAATCCTCCGCCTACGTTCACTTTGATTTTATTATTTTATGTTTTCTCTCCAGAATACAAGGATTACAACTCAAATACGATCATAATTTAGTAGATCTCGGATTTAAGGTGGTTTGGTGAAGAAGAAGAAGAAGGAAAAGATTTCCAAGTGCCAAAATTCTTTTTCTGGATGAAGGTAGCTTCCTATTTATAACCAAATCGCTGCATAGATCTCGCCATTCAGGTTTCAAAACATTCAAACTCCAAGATCTGAATATCCGGCACGAAGAATAGGTCATCCCGTATCTGTCTTGAATCGAAGAATCATATCGGCATCGATATGAAATCATTTCGGCACTAATATGAATTCAGGCATCTTACGTCCATTTTTCTTTGTCCTTAAGTTTTTCTCCTTCGTGTATTGCCAATCCAACTTTCAAAATCATGTCGTTGCCAACTAAGTCATATCGGTAGATTCCTGATTTGGTACTTCAGAATCTCATCAAACCTCTTGTTCTCCCTCGTACCATCATTCTTGATGGTCTCTAAGTCTTTGGATCCATTCTTTCCAAACTCTATCCAGCATGAAGAATAGGTCGTCCCATATATGTCTCAAAATAGAAAATCATATCGGTGCCAACATGATACCTTGTCAGTGCCATCATGAATTCAGGCATCTTAAGTCCAACTTTCTTCGTCCTTACGTTTTTTTCCCTTCGTGCATTACCAATCCAAATCTCAAAATCATGCATTACCAACTAAGTCACATCAGTAGACACCAGATTCAGTACTTCAGAATCTCATCGAACTTCTCATTCTCCCTCATACCATCATTCTTGATAGTCCCCAAGTCTATGGATCCATTCTTTCATCATTTTGAAATCCATTTTATTTGTTCGAGTTTGTTCTAAAACTGTGGAAAATTTGACCGTAACAGCATTCATCTTTAGCCTGCATATTTTCAAGACACGGTGCCTTTTCCTTCCTCAATTCAAAACATCAAGGCTCACCCTAAGAGCACACCGCCCGACTCAAGTACAAATTGTCACAGCATTGCTCTTTCAGACAACAGTGGACAAGGATGCATTAGATAGCTGCCCGACGTGCGAGGCACCACTCTACAGTCAACCAGTCCGGATGACGTCCTAATAACTTGATAGGTCTCCCTAAGTCAAGGCAAAGATCCTAATGGTGACAAGCGGGTGACAACAAAGAAGGCTTCTCGACATGCAATAGACCCCCAGCCTATTAAGTTGTCTGGCTAACAGTCCACTCCCCAACAAAATTCCCTACTCGCTCCCTTCATCGACCACCCATTCCTTCTAAGATTTCCTCGCCTTATGTAACATCCCCTATCTTGAGGTCCGAAGCTAAGCGCTACGGATGCTATAGTCATCCATAATGTTAACTTTCGGTGACAAAATACGGTAATGTTAACGACATCCATAATATCAGAAGCACACGGATATGAAATAAAATCATCACATATTTAAAAAAATCTGATTACGTTTTAAAGCAATATTTCAGATTCATTACATAATCCCATAATCGATTACCCGATTTTGATCAAATATAATTAATATAAATATGCCAAGAGCGACATATGAAGATCCCCCCTTGGATGATCAGAATACTTAATAGACACATAAGTCTTAATACATCACAGCGGAAATAAAACTAAATAGCTTTTATAAAGCTAGCTTTGCCTCCTGCACATCTTTGGAAGCTTTATTCGTCCAACCTAGTAAAACTGAAAAGACCCTAACTCTCAATATACTTAAATTAATTTTGAGCATCCTAGAGTTCAAGGGGAAAACATAAATTTCGAATCATACATAAAGCCTGATGTGAATAATACAATTACATCTCAGTTAACTAATTTTAAGTGAGACTACACCACTTAGCGGAATGAGTTTCCCCTTAATAGTATCCCTTTAAAAACATATCTTTTTGCAAACCAAAATCCTACAACCAAACTGGTTAATCAAACTAATTATATTAACAATAGCATATCATATATGCTCAAAAACAGGTAATAAATGGACCATCTATCCGAATAATATAGTTTTGTTTGGCTAACTACTAACCATTGGCTGACTCGGGCCTACCAGACAAAATAAATAATCTAACGTCTATTTGACGAACTTCTGGACGGTCTCTCCTTAACTTACTTCTCCCTGGGTCCCTTAATCCTAATAGTTTTGCGGGCTCACCAATAACCTGTCCTCCTTCTCTATGTGTGTATGTATTCCATTCTATGTGTAACGATCATTTAAGTATTACTTGTGACTAAGCCCTACACACTGGAATTTTGGACTAAATTAGCCAAGGTCTATAGCTAATGTATAGGGCGCAACCCAACACCGGTATTCTAATATCCGAGTCATTTATTTAGGGTTAACTACCCATCAAATTTTTCTTGAAAATCTTTCAAATTGATTTAACCCTTTAAATCATACTTAACAAGGAAAAATATACTTTGCTTTACTCAAAGCTATTTTCCATGTTATATATACTGTACTCAAAACAATGTTGATGAAAACATTCAAAACCTTTGTTTAAACCTTTAAACAATCTCTTTCGAAACCATTGAAAGTACCCCTTTCAAAACCATTGAAAGTATCATTTTGACAAAAGTAAACTACTTTACTTTATAACCATAGGCCAAAGGCCAAAACATACCTTTCGAAACCATTTACAATACACCTTTCAAAAACATTGAAAGTATCCTTTCGAAAGCATTATAAAACCTTAGACGTCCTCTTTTCAAAAAACTTTAAACTTGCCTTTCGAAAGCAGTTGGAAACCTTCCATTTAAAACACTTTAAGTACCTTTCGATACCATTAGAGAACTCCCCTTCAAAACCTTTGTTTAAATACGCATCAAAGTTCTTTACTCAAAATAAACCTTTCGAAAGCATTGGGTTCAAGTAAAATCTTGTGGAACATAGTTTTGAAACCATTAAAACTGTTTCCTTCATAACCATTGGGTTTAGCCTTGAAAATATCAAAAGGGCCTTAAAATAACTTAGTCGAAAGCAACTCTTTCGAAAGCAAATTTCCTAAGTAAAAGAAAGTGGAAGGTTTCGACACCAACCCTTTCGAAAGCATTGGAGAAGTGGTTCAAGGTTTAAAGTGAAAGAACCCTTTTGAAGGCATTGCTTCAAAAGGTAGAATGTGGCAGCAGGGATTTTGACCCCTTTAAAATCATTCTAAGCTTAAAACAAAGGTGGTAACCTTTTTCAGAATCTCTTTTCTTCTGAAACACCTGACTAAGGTGAAAGATGTCTCGTTAGAAAGCATTCTTTATGAAAGCAAAGCAAGTAGCATTTACTTTTGAAAGCAAAATAAGGTCTCGACCCCTTTGAAAGCCCTGTGTTGACTCTATACCTTTCGCCTATCTCCAATCCACTACATACCAAGTCCTTGATAACCTTTGTATTGGTTTCGACTAAGGTGGAGGCAGAAGTATATGGTCGAAAGGTGGCTGCCGAAAGCGGCGAAAGAGCAAAAACCTTATAAAATCGATTATTAACTTTAAAAAGCAATTTCTTTTCAGTAAAACTGCTTTGTTTGTCAACATATGATTGGTTGCTAATACTTTTCAAAATATTTTCTAAAAATGTAGCCAAATTTCAGAGATTAATAATTTAAAACATTTACAAGTTGCCCATTCTACTTTTATAAACATGTAAAACATTTTTAAGTCTCATACCTTAAATAATTTTATATACTTATCAAAATTCTTAGGAAAAGTCACCAAAAATTCCCATAAATTAATTCTAATATGCTTTCCAACATATATAAATTTTAACCCAAAACCAATATAGAATAATTGTAATTAATTTTAAACCCATTTAACTATTTTCTTCACTAGAAAATTTATAATAAATTCACATTAATTCGGAAAATTATGAAATGTGAAACCCAACCCTAAAATAATATTTCCGACCTTATGTCAAAATCGCAAGGCATTTGGATGTTATTTGATTGGTTTTTCAAGTTAAGCCTTACATAAAATCTATATAAAATAGCATAAATCATCAACAAACATATATCTCTATTTAAACAATCAAAACATGGCAAATCAATTACAACATAATTTTGGATCTCAACCATAATAGAATATTAAAATATGAGATGTGACCTATTATTCACCTTTAGCTTATGATTAAGAAGTTTGAGATTTACTTCTTGAATGAATTTGATTAAGCTTTTTTCTCTTGATTCTTGCTTATCTTATCTTACTTCTTCTAATGGTGGTCGGCCTCTCCTTGGTTTAGTTTTAGTTGTGAACATGTAAAATGAGAGTGGTATGAGGGTTTAAGGTATAAGAATATCACTTATTCCTATTTTGCCATTATTTAATTTCCCTTACTATTTCATTTTAATTCCATTATGGTTCATTGTTTAACTAGGCACAGCTACCCATTACTATTCAAATCTCAATTCTCTTAATCATTTACATTATTTCAATTAATTTAGCTAATTAAATGTCATAAATAATGTGATCAAAATTAGGGTCATTACAGACTCCCCTCCTTAAAGAATTTCATCCTTGAAATTATGATAAGGTACTCATCAAAATTAATCATAAAGGTAAAACATATGATGAAACAAGTCAGGATAAGCATATCTAATCCTGCTCTCAGTTTCCCAAGTATAGTCTCTTTCGTCATCGCTCCACTGGACTTTAACTAATCTGGCTGTCTTGGTCCTTAGTCTTTCCTCATCTCTTGTGACTATACGAACTGGCTTTCTAACTATAGTCAAATTCGGTTCCACTACTAAGTCATCTAGCACAGTCGGTGCAATAATAGAATTTAGATCTCGAATACACTTCATTAGATGAGAAATATGAAAAACATCATGGACTCCTGCTAAACCATTTAGTAATTCTATTCTATATATAAGTTTCTCGATCCTTTCTACAATTGGGAATGGTCCAACGAATCTTAGTGCCAACTTTACCGATTTCCCAAATCGAAATACACCTTTCATCGGTGATACCTTGACAAAAACATGATCTCCAACTGAGAATTCTAAGTCCATCCATCTCCTATCAGCATAGCTCTTCTGCCTGGATTGAGCTTCCTTCATTCTAGCCCAAACTAACTCAATCTTTTCTGCAGCTTGTTTTACCAAATCCGAACAAAGGACTAACATATCCCTTGTCTCTAACCAACGAAAAAGAGATTTGCATGGCCTCCCATATAAGGCTTCGAATGATGTCATCCCTATGCTGGTCTGATAACTGTTGTTATAAGAAAACTCGACTAAGCATAGATAGTCTTCATATGATCCTCCAAAATTGAGCATAGAAGCTCTTAACAAATTTTCTAAGATTTCGTTAACTCTTTTCATTTTCTCATCTGTCTACAGATGGTAAGCGGTACTCATCTTGAGCTTGGTATCTAAAATCTCTGGTAGACTCTTCTAGAACTTGCTAGTGAATAACGAATATATATCACTTACTATACAACTAGAAATTCCATGCAGTCTAACTATATTCTTCATAAATAACTTAGCTAAAACAGGTGTCGTTCTAGTTGACTTAACAGGAATGAATTAGGCACTCTTGGTCAATATGTCCACTATGACCCATACACTTTCATTTTCTCTATTTGACCTTGAGAGCCCGTCTATAAAATCCGTTGAGATAGTATCCCATTTCTACACTGGAATATCTAAAGGTTGAAGTAACCCACTTTGTTTCTGATATTCTGCTTTTACCTATTGACAGTTCAAACACTGCTTCGCCCATAAGCCGGCATCTCTCCTCATAACTTCCTAGAAGAAAATCCTATTCGTGTCTTGATATGTCTTAGTTCCCCCTGGATGAGTCATAAACTTGGATCGATGACATTCCACAAGAACTACTTTTCTTAAGTCCTCAACATTCGAAACACACAACCGTCCCTTCTTTCTCAACCATCCTATAACTTCCCCTATCTAGAGGCCCAAAGCTAAGCACTATAGATGCTGCAGTCGCTTATAGCATTAACTTCC
The DNA here is from genome assembly GCA_030765085.1 of Allium cepa. Taxonomy (NCBI): domain Eukaryota; kingdom Viridiplantae; phylum Streptophyta; class Magnoliopsida; order Asparagales; family Amaryllidaceae; genus Allium; species Allium cepa. The sequence goes on from CM060942.1 coordinate 547,383,576, forward strand.
GATGACCAAATACAGTAATGTTAATGGTATCCATGGTATCAGAAGCACATGAATATGTAACGGAATCACAGATTTCACAAAAATCAACTTTTCTGATTAGATTTCACAAAACATGTTTCATATTCCATTACATTGTCCCATAATCATTTCCCAGGTAAAGATCAAGTATATTTATTACAAAATACACCAAGAGCGACATATGAAGATGCTCCTTTGGATGAACAGAGTACTATATAGACATAAGTGTCTTAAATACAACATAGCGCAGTCAAATCAAATCAAATAAAATAGCAACTCCTAAATAGCTATCCGTAAGCCATCTGCTCATCTCTGGAAGCTTTATTCACCAACCTATTAGAAAACTGTATACCTCATCCCCTAGCCTACTCAAATCAATCTTGAGCACCCGAAAGTTTAAGGGAAAAACATAAATTTTGAGTCAAACATAAAGCCTGGTGTGAATAATACTATGCATCTCGATTATCGGATATTAAGTGAGACCACGCCGCTTAGCGAAATGGGTTTCCCCTCACTAATATCCTTTTAAAACGTTTCTTTTGCATATCATAATCTTGCAACCAAAACTAGTTAAAACTGTAAAGCAATATCATGTAAACTTACATGTCAGGTAACAAATGGACTATCTGTCCGAACATTATAGTTTTGTTTGGCTAACTACTAACCTTTGGCTTACTCGGGCCTACCAGACAATATAAACAAAATAATCTAATACCTATTAGATTCTCCTCTTCTGGACGCTCTGTCACTAACTTATCCATTAGATGCTCCTTTTATGGATGGTCTGTCCCTAACTTATCTGTTAGATACTTCTTTTCTGGATGGTTTGTCCCTAACTTATCTTCTCCCGCCTGATCCTAATGGTTTTGCTAGCTCAATAATAACCTGTCTGTATACAAACAAATATTTCATTCTCTGTGTAATCATATTTTAGTCTTATCTACGACAAAGCCCTACACACTGGAATTTTGGACTAAATTAGCTGGGGCTAAAAGCTAATTTATAGGGCGCTACCCTATATCAGTCGCATCTGGTATTCTAAATTAGTCATTTTACTTAGGGTAATCATCCCAAAATTTCTCTTGAAAATCTTTTCATCTCAAATTGACTTAAAACCTTTAGACCAAACTTAAACAAGGAAAATATATAGAAAATATGTACTCTATGCTTTACTCAAAATAACCTTGTCATGTTATATATACTTTACTCAAATCTTTGTTGATGAAAATATTTAAACCTTTGAAAGTACCCTTTTCGAATCCATTAAAAGTACTTCTTTCGAAACCAAGTAAACCCCTTTCTTTCACATAGCCCGAAAGGACAAAACATTCTTTTCGAAACCATTCATATAAACCTTTAGAAACAATTGAAAAACCTTTACTTTGGAAGGTATAAAACCTTAGACATTCTTCTTTAAAACCTTTAAACACTGCCTTTCGAAACAGGTGAAAACCTTTCCTTTTAGACCTTTCAAAACCATTAGAGAACCATCCCTTAGAAACCTTTCGAAAGCACCAATACCTTTGTAAACAACAAACCTTTCGAAAACATTTGGATTCAATTTAAAACATATGGAAACACCTTTCAAAACCATTTAAAATTAATTCCTTCGAAACCTTTGGGTTCTACCTTCAACGGAGTAAAAGGTCATAAAACATTTATGTCGAAAGCACTCATTCCAAAGCGTTTCCTATGCAAAGAAGTGATGGTGTTGAAACCAACCTTCCAAAAGCATTGCAGAAGCGGTAATCTTTAAAACAAAATATACCTTCCGAAACCATTGACTTCGAAAGGTAGAAAAGCGGCAGCTAGGGATTTCAACCCCTTTGGAAGCAATTACTTAAAACAAAAGGCATAACCCATTCAAAATCATTCCTTTAAAACACTTGACTTAGTTGAAAGCCAACCAAGTCGAAAGCATATCCTTCGAAAGCAAAGCAGGCGCATTTTCAATTTAAAACATAGTCATGCTTGAACCCCATCAGAATCAATGGTTTCGACCTAGTACCATTCGCCTTAGTCCAATTCACTCTGTACCAAGTTATTGATACTATGTGCACCGATTTCAATGGCTATGGAGGCGGCGCTGCTTGGTCGGAATCCCTGTGCCGAAAGTGGCGGAACATGCTAAAAGCATGTTAAAACTGATTTTATCTTTGAAAAGCAATTCTATTCAAGTAACATGCCTTGTTTGTCAAAATATTAATGGTTGCAAATTTTCTTTTCTAAAGGTGTTGCCAAAATTTCATAATTAAATAATTTACAAAATACCCCTTCTCCTTTTATAAATATATAAAACATTTAAGTCTCATACCTTAAATAATTTTATATATCTATTAAAATGCTTAGGAAAATTCGAAAAAAAATTCCAAAAAATCATTTTTAACATGTTAGGAACATATATGAATTTCAGACCCAAAGCCTAAATTATTTAACCACAAATAATTTCACACCCAAATAATCATTTTCCTTACTAGAAAATTAATATAAAATCCATATTGATTCAGAAAATTATGAAAATTGAAACCCATCTCTAAATTATCTTTTTTGATCCGAATCTAAATTCATAAGGTGTACGGATGTCTTTAAATAGGATTTTCACATTAATACATATCATAAAACCTATATGAATAAGCATAAATCATCAATAAGCATATATAAATATTTAACAATTCAAAAACATGGCATAATCATGCAAAATAATTTGGATTCATCCTAAAACTGAAAACAATTAGAAAAATGAGATATAATCATTATTCACCTTAGCTTTGAGATTATGGAGTTTGAAATTTGAATGGATTAAGTTGACTAATCTTCTTCCTTTAGCTCTTTCTTTATTTTCCTCTTGCTTAATGGTGTTCGGCCTTCTGCACTTTGATTTTTGATTTAGTAATGAACGTGTATTCCTAAGGGTATAGGGTATAAGAATGCTCTTTTCCCAACTTTGCCCTTACCTATTGCCCATGTCTATTTTAATTCATGTTAACTCATTTTAATTTATCCATTAACATGGCACGACTACCCTTTAATCACAAATCTCAACCCTCTAATCATAATATTATTTTATTTAATTTTATTAATTAAATGTCCTAAATAATTTTCCTAAAAATATGAAGTGTTACAATCTCTCCTCCATAAAGAATTTTGTCCTTGAAATTACGATAAGGTACACAACACATCAATTAAAAAGGTAATATGTATCATCTAATAGATCAGGATACTTCTTCTCATCTTTCGTGACTATCCGAACTGGCTTTCTAACTATTGTCAAGTCTGGCTATACTACTAAGTCATCTAACACAAACGGTATTATAGTAGACTCTGGCTCTCTAACACACTTCCTTGGATAAGAAACATGAAACATATCGTGGAATCATGCCAAACAATTTGGTAACTCTACTCTATATGCGAGTTTCCTGATCCTCTCTATAGTAGGAAATGGTCCTACAAGTCTCAGTGCCAACTTCCTTGATTTCTCGAATCTAATCACACCCTTCATCGGTGATACCTTAATAAAAAAATAATCACTGACATTGAACTCCACTTCATATCCTGGTACATCTTAGTTTCTTCCGGATGAATAGTGAACTTCAAATGATGGCATTCCTCTAAAATTTCTTTCCTAATGCATCCCATGTTCGGGATACATAATCTACCTTTCTTTCTCAACCATCCATTCTGGTCAAGACTAAAATCCGTTAAGTCATCGCTCTCTGTTCCTTCCTTTAACTTCCTAATCCATTCAACTAACACTAGATCCTCCATCTGTTTAGAAGCAATCTTTTGGATCATAACTAGTCGAACTTCTAAACAAAATAACACATCAGATCCTCCACTCGGTCCAACCTTAAATCTCCACTGTATTCTATAAGTCGACAACGCTTCCAAATCTTTCCATTTTGCATTCGTTGACAACACTACATTCTGATGATTTTTGCTAAGCGCATTAGTAACCTTATTACCTTTCCCTGGTGTGTGCTCAATACCAAAATCATAAGCGGGTAAAAAAATCTAACCACCTCTACTGTCTCATATTCGGCTCCTTCTGAGAGAACAAGTATTTCAACGAATTATAGTCCGTACATAGCTCAAATCTCTCACCCAAAAGGTAATGTCTCCGCACCTTCAATGCAAATATCACTACAATTAACTCCAAATCATGTGGTCTAAGCTTTTGAGAAGCATAGGCAACCACTTTACCTCTCTATAACACAGCTCTTAATCTAGTTCCACACGCATTTGTATAAACTACCAAGTCCTGATTCCCCTCTGGAACAACTGATACAAGTGCATGGGCCAATAAGTGTTTCAAGCTCTGGAATGCTTCCTCACATTTATGGGTCCGAACAAACTCCACATCCTTTCACGTTAGCTTGGTCATCGGTGCTACTATCTACGAAAAATCCATAATGTATCTCCGATAATATCTAGCCAATCTAAGGAAACTCTTTATCTCAGTCATTATCTTAGGTCACTTTCAATATTCATCGCTTCAATCTTATCTGGATCGACTGAAAATCCCTTCTCTGAAATCACGTGACCAAGAATCTTAACCTCTTTCTTTCAAAAATGACATTTCGAAAACTTTTCCTTTAGCTGATGTTCCCTCAATGTCTCAAGCACCACTCTAAGATGAACTTCATGCTCCCTTTCATCCTTAGAGTACACCAAAATATCATCTATTAAAACCAATTTGAACCTATCCAAGTGCTCTCGGAAAACTCGTTTCATCAAATCTACAAAGAATGTCGGTTCATTAGTTAGTCCGAAAGACATCATTAACTATTCGTACGATCCATATCTGGTCCTAAACGCCGTCAAAGGAATACTGTCCTCTACTACTTCAAGCTGATGGAAACCTGTTGCTAAGTCCAATGGAGAAAATACCTTGGCACCACTCAACTGATCGAACAAATCATCAATTCTAGGCAACGGATATCGATTCTTTATTGTCTTCTCATTCAACTTACGATAATCGATGCATAACCTTAATGATCCGTCCGACTTCTTAGCAAATACTATGGCTGCTCCCCAAGGTGAACTACCAGGTCTAATAAAAATTTTGCTTTTCGAATCTACCAACTGCACCTTCAGCTCCCTCATCTCTGCAGGTATCATCCTGCTTAGCGCCCTACTCACTAGTTCTACTCCAGGCACCAAATCTATTCGAAACTCAATGGCTCATTTCGGTGGCAGTCCTACTATAGGCTCAAAAACATCCATGAATTCTCTAACCATGAAAACACAATTCAACTCATCTTCCAACTCCACAACACCCAACAAAGCATTCACCTCACAAATAGGGTTTTCCATGGTATATACAATGTGGTCACTACTGTCAGGGTGTCTAAATGATGTTTTCTTATCATGGAAAAATATCCTAGCATCATACTTACTTAACCAATCCATACATAAAATAATTCCGAACCCTACAAAGTCAAATACATACAAACTGCAAACAAAGGTATGACCTAACAAATCAAACTCTAGGTGGTCACACTTCATCCCAAGTGTCGCATACCCTCCTATCAGATTAGCAACCCTTAAGTAAGTAACTAAGTATGAGGGTTCTAGGTTAAGCTTATCTACCAAACGATGATATATAAAAGATTGCGATGCACCACTATCAAACAGAACGCCAACAAACATACTATGAATCTGAAGCGTGCCTCCTAACACTGCCTTCCCTTTCTCCTGCACTATTGGTCCTTATGTATACCTTGCCTTTCCCATTATTTGCTCGCTCTTTGCACTAGTTCCTATAATGACCAATCTGATCGCAGTAGAAGCATCTAATATTCTCCTTCCTGATCATTTCCTTCATCTTTTCAATACGAAAATCATTAGGAAAATGTCCCTTCTTGTCACACTTGAAGCAAACAACCTCAGACTTTCCCTTCATTGATGCTCCACCTTTCTGAGAAACCTTTTTATAAAAGAACTTCCTTTTTTACTCTGCCCTACCTAGAGCTCCTTTACCTTATTCTTCTCTAGGGAAGCAATCATCTTCTCGTGTCTTAAAGACATCTCAACTATGACATCATAAGGATCCCTAATATGAGGCAATGTTGCCCTTGCCTGCTCAGGCTTCAACCTCCTTATGAACTTCTCATTCTTTTTCAACACGATATCCATAGTAGCATATCCACACCTTGACAATTCCTCGAACCTTCAAGCATATTTCAACATAGACATCTCCCCCACTCCAACTCTACAAACTTTCTGAGTAAAGTAGACTGTGCCATCACAGACATGAACCCATCTGGAACCTTCTTCTAAACTCAGCTCATATCATCTCCTCTTCATTAACTCCAGTCGTCTCAATATTCCACTAAAATAACGCTGGTCCCTGAAGCTGTCTCGAAGCAAGTCTTCTCTTCTCCTCATCATTAAGCCCCGTGTCTGTAAAGATTTTCTCACAATGCAACAACCAGTTCTCCACCTCAATAGCATCTTCAGTTCTAATAAATGGCTTCCCTTCAAGCCTACCATAATATCTGCTCAACATAGCATAATTGTTGACCACCGGAGCTTCCTGAACCCCTACTTCAGCATTTCCTCTAACCACTTTAGCTGCAATATCCGCTTGCATCTTGTTCATGAAAAACAAATACATAGCTTCCATATCCACTTATGGAACTCCAACACTAACATTCCCGGCTTGTGCCTAACCTTGGTTCCTTCTCGTATTCGGTTTGGCATTTTCATTTGTGGTGGTGATTCCTCTAAGATTCACTCTTCCACTTCTAGCATCCATATCTGTATTCAAGCCTCGTGAGATATAGAAGAATAGCCTAAGAGAGATAGAAAACTAGAGATATAGCATATACTTATATATAGCAAATACAACAATGTTGCTATAACATTATTTCATACCCCAATCTTATCTCTAATTCCTTAGGATTATGTTTTTAAAAATCATTTTTAGTTAAAGTTTTTTCATGAACCTATGCTCTGATACCAAGTTGTAACATCCCCTATCTGGAGGCCTGAAGCTAAGCGCTACAGATGTTGTAGTCATCCATAGTATTAACTTTCGGTGACCAAATACAGTAATTTTAATGGTATCCATAATATCGAAAGCACATGAATATGAAACAAAATCACTTCACAAAAACAACTTTTTTGATTATGTTTCACGATTTCATATTCCATTACATAATCCCTTAATCGTTTCCCAAGTAAATATCAAATATATTTATTATAAAATACGCCAAGCGACATAAGAAGATGTCCTCTTGGATGACCAGAGTACTATATAGACATAATTATCTTAAATACAACATAGCAGAATCAACTAACATAAAACAACAACTCCTAAATAGATATCCATCAGCCACCTGCTTGTCTTCAGAAGCTTTATTCACTAACCTATCAAAAAAATGTAAACCTCAACCCTCGGCCTGCTCAAATAAATTTTGAGCACCTGAGAGTTTAAGTGGAAAAACATAAACTTTGAGTCAGACATAAGGCTTGGTGTAAATAATACTATACATCTTGGTTATCTAATATTAAGTGAGACCACGCCACTTAGCGGAATGGGTTTTTCCTCACTAATATCCTTTTTAAAACATATATTTTGCAAATCATAATCTGCAACCAAAACAGGTTAAATCTGTAAAGCAATATCATGTAAACTTACATGTTGGGTAATAAATGGACTATCTATCTGAACACTATTTTTTGTTTGGCTAACTACTAATCTTTGGCCGACTCGGGCCTACCAGACAATATAAACAAAATAATCTAACACCTATTAGACTCTCCTCTTTTGGATGGTCTATCCCTAACTTATTTGTTAGATACTCCTTTTCTGGAACATCTATCCCTAACTTATCTGTTAGATACTTCTTTTCTAGACGGTTTGTCCCTAATATATCTTCTACTAGGGTCGCTTGATCCTAATGGTTTTGTGGGCTCACCAATAACCTATCTGTATACAAACATATATTCCCTTTTGTATGTAATCATAATTTAGTCATACCTATGACAAAGCCCTACAATTTGGAATTTTGGACGAAATAAGCTGGGGTTAATAGAAAATGTATAGGGCGCAACCCTATACCAGTCTCATCTGATATACTAATATCTAAGTCATTTTAATTATGGTAATCTACCCAAAATTTTCCTTGAAAACCTTTTCATCTCAAATTGATTTAAAACCTTTAAACCAAAATTAAAAAAGGAAAATATATATGCTATGCTTTACTCAAAATCACCTTGCTATGTTATATATACTTTACTCAAATCTTTGTTGATGAAAACATTTAAATCTTTGTAAGTACCCCTTTCGAATCCATTAAAAGTACCCCTTTCGAAACTAGGTAAACCTCTTTCTTTCACTAAGGCCAAAATGCCAAAACATTCCTTCTGAAACCATTCATATAAACCTTTCAAAAAAAATTGAAAAACATTTCGTTCGAAAGCTATAAAACCTTAGACATTCTTCTTCAAAAAAAATTAAACATTTCCTTTCGAAACAGTTGGAAAACCATTCCTTTCAGACCGTTCAAAATTATTAGGGAACTACCCCTTAGAAACTTTTCTTTAAAACCTTTCGAGAGCATCAATACTTTTGTAAACAACAAACCTTTCGAAAACATTTGGGTTCAATTTAAAACATATGGAAATACCTTTCGTAACCATTTAAAATTAATTCCTTTGAAACCTTTGGATTCTACCTTCAATGGAGTAAAAGGATCATAAAACATTTAAGTTGAAAGCACTCTTTCGAAAGCATTTCCTAAGCAAAGAAGTGATGGTGTCGAAATCAACCTTCCAAAATCATTGGAGAAGTGGCTAAGTTTTAAAGTATACCTTCCGAAACCATTGACTTCGAAAGGTAGAAGAACGACATCTAGGGGTTTCGACCCCTTCGGACGCAATTACATTCCTTTAAAACATTTGACTTAGCCGAAAGCTAACCGGGTCGAAATAATATCCTTTGAAAGCAAAGCAGGGACATTTTCAGTTTAAAAAAAAGTCATACTTCGACCCCATCGGAACTTATGGTCTCGACCCAGTACCTTTCACCTCAGTCCAATTCACTCTGTACCAAGTTATTGATACTATGTGCACTAGTTTCGATGGCAATGGAGGCGGCAGTACTTGGTCAGAACCCCTGTGTTGAAATTGGTGAAACATGCTAAAAGCATTTAAAAATTAATTTTAACTTTGAAAAGCAATTCTTTTCAACTAACCTATCTTGTTTGCCAAAATATTATTGGTTGTGAATCTTCTTTTCTAAAAGTGCAACCAAAATTTCAGAATTAAATAATTTACAAAATATCCCCTTCTCCTTTTATAAATAAATAAAATATTTAAGTTATATACCTTAAATAGTTTTATATATCTATTAAAATGCTTAGAAAAATTCTACAAAAATTCCAAAAAAATCATTTTTAATATGTTTTCTAATATATATTAATTTCAGACCCAAAGCTTATCTTATTTAGCCGTAAATAGTTTTATACCCAAATAATCATTCTTCTTACTAAAACATTAATAAAAATCCACATTAATTCAAAAAATTAAGAAAATTGAAACCCATCTCTGAATTATCATTTTTGATCTACATCTATATTTGCAAGGCATTTGGATGTCATTAAATAGGGTTTTCACATTAAACATATCATAAAACCTATATAAATAAGCATAAATCATCAACAAGCATATATAAATATTTAATCAATAAAAAACAGAGCATAATCATGCAAAATACTTCGGATTCATATTAAAAGCAAAAACAATTAGAAAAATGAGATGTTATCATTATTCACCTTAGCTTTGAGATTATGGAGTTTAAGATTTCAATGGATTAAGTTGATTAATCTTCTTCCTTTAGCTCTTTATTTATCTTCCTCTTTCTTAATGGTGGTCGGCATTCTATACTTTTACTTTTGATTTAGTAATGAATGTGTATTCCCAAGGTTTAGGGTATAAGACGAAAAGATAGTGCAGATCGTGTTATATGGAATTATATTATACTAGTGCGGAAATAAACTAAGTTATTATTGCAATGTGAATAAGTAAAATAAAACAAGTACACCAGGAATTTTTATACTGGTTCTAACTTCCCGTTCTACGTCCAGTCCCAGACTCCTTCTAGAATTTCAACTACAACAACCCTCACTTAACCCTAAAGAACATGTTTACACTGCCTGAGCAACCGAACAAGACTTCACCTGCCTAAGCAACCAAATAGGACTTCAACTGTCGAGCAACCGAACAAGACTTCTTTACAAATAACAAATGTATCTGACTGTATTGTGTTCCTAAATAACACTGATAAGTCAAATAAGTACAATCTTCCTATAATCTTCTCCTTTATGACATATAGTATGATGTGCTTTGAGAATTGTGGAAGATAAAGTAATTAATGATCAAAGTATGCAAGCAATTTGAGTGCAATTTGAAAGCTTGAGAATAGATGAGAATTCAAGAATGCTAAAAGTAAATTCGGTGAATAGTTTGTTGAATTCTGTAATCCATTTATAGTATGTAAAGAGTTGCAACTATAGATGAAAAGTTATATTGAAAAAGAACATATGCAACTATTGATTTTAAAAATGTTTCTCTTGGTAAAGAGAAGTGTCTTTCCAAGAAAATAGCAGTTGGAAATATTCAGACGTCTGAATTAAAAAATTAGACTTCTGAATTAGATTCAAACGCAAACAACAAGCTTTTAGGCAAAATTTGACTATATTTAGACATCTGAAAATTGTCATTTAGAGTCTGAATATTGTAAAACAATAGTCCGATTTCAGCATTCAGACGTCTGAATGAATGGTTTCAGACGTCTGAGTTTAGACTTTTGTGCATGTGTGTGAATATATATATCGTTTTAGGAGAGATTTTAACAAATTTCTAATTAAAGTACAGACTCTAGACACACAATACTCAGCTTTAAACATCTGAAAAGGAATCTACAACAAATCTCCTGCAAAGATGGTTAGTATATACATAATATTTTATATAGGTTGTCATAATCAAAATCGAGATTCCAACATTCTCACCCTTTTTGATAATGACAACTATATAATCAATAATGAATATTTAAAGTATTGTTACTCCCCTGTCAATATGCGCAATTTTATATTTCTTTCCCTTTGTCATCGACAAAAAGAAAGAGCATAGATAAGAATAGATAGTTCATCTCATTAAAGCAATTAGATTTTAATACATGAAGAGATAATAGTTCAGAAATTTCTCATACAACAGGTCAAGTAAAGTTAAAACATAAGCAAATCAAACATAAGCAAATCAAACATAAGATAAAAACAAATAGACAAAGATAATTAAAATTGGCTTGAAAGAGACGGATCATTATGATTAGAACTCGAGATTAAGGAAGACCACTGAAATGGGGAAGGATTGTAAGCTTGAGTAGATGAAGAACCGGAATAAGAAATTCGATCCTATATTTTGTTGAGAAAGCCTTTGATAGAGTTGAGTTTTCTATCCGTCTTCTTCTCAAGTGCCTTTATGTCCCGATGAATTTTTGCTCGATTTCGGAAGAGAGTGATGATGGCTTGCCTTGAAGAAGTTTTCGGGCTAATTTCTTGAATGGTGTCATCGTCCTCCTCTTCTTCATGTTGAGTATGAGAAGAAGAAGCAATAGTAGTGTCTCGAGGTTGAAGAACACCTTGTTGAACATTTTACGACCATTGATGGAAGGAAATAATTTGTTGAGGAGGAGGCCGGGGTGGAAGACCCGTCAATCTAAAGTTTTAGCGCCTAACTCACTAATAGTTGTAAAATTGGAGTCGAGCATTGGTACACCGACATTAAGGAGTATGCACATAATATAAGCACCATAATGAATGGTTCAATATTTTCTCTGCATGGTGATGTCTTGCAACTCATCCAAAATAATTTTTTCCCAATTCACTTGTTGCTTGGAATAGATAGAGTAAAGGAATTGGAAGTTCTCCTTCTACATTTTTCATAACTCCATATCCTTGGTTGTAAAGAACGAATAAGTACTCAGTGAATGAGCCTAGCTTGTGGCCTTAAGAAGGCAGATTTTAAGTTGCCCAAATTTATAAGTTGATCGGTCAAAAACTAAGGTGAAACTTCGTCTCGATGATCCATGTCAACTTCAATTTCATTAATATCAGTTCCTTGATAAGGACAATTTAAAATATGACCTAGTCTTTATAAAGGTAAGAAAATTCTTATACTACAAACTATCGACCAAACACAATCTTGTCGGTTTTGGGGATTATGATGATCCAAATTTAAATTTGCAAGAAAAAGTTTAATCATAAAATGATTAATCTTAACATTCTTAAGAGTATACCTAATCAAGCTATCGAAGTGGAATTGTTCTGCTAACTCTCTAACACGATATGCTACAAAATCCGAAAATTTCATGAATGCTCCTTCGAAGATGTTGGAATTCTTCATAGAATTAAATCTAGAAACAACAACATCGTTCCAAAGCCATTTCCTAGTTTGATCTTTGGATGGTACGGAGGTTGATTCTCTGGTTCTTTTTGATCTTGGTGCCATTTGAGAGTTAGAGGAAAGGTAAAGGCTTTGAGAGAGATGAAAAATGGGGGCTAGGGTTCTGAAGTAATTGAGAAGGAAGTGAAAAAGGCAATATATAGTGGGTGAAAACGCATGGGTAAAAGTGGAAAGAAAATAAAGAAGCAAGGTAAAAAAAATTGCTCAGAAAAATTCAGCCATCTGAATTATTTAATTCAGACGTCTGAATTGGGTTGAGATACAACCCGCAAGAAAATAGTTCAAATTTGGCCTTATTCAGACGTTTGTATTATTTGGTTCAGACGTCTGAATCTGGGGCAAAAATTTTTGTAACTTGAATGTTCAAACGTCTGTTTCGAATGAAACAGCCATCTGAATTGTTGCTTAGAGGCACATATTGGCTTTATTGAAAACAGAAAGCGATATATATTAATAATTATAAACGATGCAAGTTTGTTGAATAAACAGAATGAAATAACAAATTAACAATAGCGTATAAACAACACAATATAATTAAAGAGATTTTGAAGAAGAAGTTGGAGTATGATAAGGCTCTTCTTCAATTTTAGTGTTCTCTTCAAATGGTCGAAGTGGAGACCATCTATTGCCATGTTCCCAAGAATTTTGTGATGTCGGTGTTTGTTGTGGTGATGGTTCCCAAAGGTTGCGACGATTTGGAGAACGAATGGTAGACAGTTGATGAACTGTGTCTTTTGATGAAGAACCACAAAATTTTAACGCAACTTGTTCCAGAAAGCTAAGTCATTTGGCATTTACATTTTGTTTATAGTATAATTCACGTTGTAATTCTAATGTTTCTTTCTGATAGTGATGAATATCATCTATTTTCTCTTTTGTGGATGGTGATCCGAAAAAGAGAGACCATCTTGTTCTTTTAGTTAGTGGAGTATATCCAGTATGAGTTGAGGGTGGGACAATCGGAACCAGTTCATAAATTGGTGTAGGAGTTGGTAGATTTACCGATGCCGAAGAAGGAGAAGTATAAGAAAGCTCAGATGATTCAGAGTTGTATTGAGATGACATGTTGAAATAGTAAAAAAAAATTAAAAAAAACTTGAATGAATTCTGGTGCAAGGAATTAAGAATTATAGAAAATATATAGTTAGAAGCTAGATAAAAATAGAGAAACTCGTTTCAAATTTTTATTTTTAACCTTGTCCCAAAATTTTGTAAGCAATTTAATGAATAATGGCGTCCACCCTGGTTAGGCGATTTCTTTTCGCCTTCTCCCTTTCGTGAATCCACCTAGTCGGTCTGCCTTGCTTCTTTCCGCCCTCTCTTTTCTTCGCATGTCCTATTCTCCTTCCTCTTCCCACCCGACGCTCCTCCTTTCTCCTTCTACGACCAGGTCTGGACGCAAGTTTAGCATGATGTCAGCTGCTGTCGTTTCCCTTCTATCGGATGTTGAGTTTCCCCATCTTGATAGCAATCGCCACTCTCCTGATGCTTGGCCTTCCATGAGTGCTTCGGTCCAACTCGCGGTACCTTCCTGTGTGCCTGCAATCTCTGTTCCAACTCCGCCTGATGAAATTATGGGTAAGCGGGTGTATAAAAATTATGATATGGGTAAGATTGGTACTAATGCTGTGAATAGAGTGGGTGGAGCAAGTGGATTGTCTGCTTCTACTGTGGGTTTGACCTTCGCTGAAGATCCTGAACATTGCTCTTCAACTGTTTGCTTAATTGCCTCTGAGAATTTTGTCACATTAATCAGCGAAAATATTGTAGTTGCCTCTAAGACAGTTGTCTGTCCTGCACTGCCCCTCGCTGAGGATGCTCCTGGTCCTATTGCTCCTTTGCCTGCTTGCCCCAAATCTTGGTCATCGCTTTTCAATTATCTGTCGTGAAATGCCGGTGAATACGAACCAGTTGAATTTGAAATTGTCGAAGTGAATGGAGTCAGGATTCCTCCTCTTATGGTGTTGCATGCTGGTATTGACTTTTGGTCAGAGCATTTGGTTGGGTTTTTTTTGGATCCAAATCATTGCCTTCATGATCCGGTGTCGGATTTGCGTAGGGCTTGGAAGCTGCGTGGAAAATTGCAATCGATTCCATGTATTACATAAAGTTTTCATCTGCTGATGATCGTCGTTATGTTCTTGGTGCGGAGCCTTCCTTTTTTGCTGGTAGGCCCTTTATTATTACTCTTTGGACTCCCACTGTGGAAAGTGCTCGTGAGCAGGTGTTATCCATCCTCGTTCGGGTGTACTTTTCGCATATCCCCTCTGCTCTTCAACCTTTGCTGGGGTTGAATTGGTTAGCCTGCAATGTTGGTAAATTGAAATGCTTTGACACCAATACGGTTGCCCGTGATAAATTGATGTATGCTAAGGCTCTTATTGAGATATCTCCTTTTAAGCCTCTCCCTGTTACTATCCCTGTTCAGCTTGCTGTTGGGCATGTTGCGGAGGTCCGTGTTCGCTATGGTTGGGTTCCAGACATTTGCTCTTCCTGCCACTCTTTTGGACATCTGGCAATCTCTTGCCAGCTCCCCAAATCAGCCGCTGCTCCTCCGAAGATTCCTCTACCTCGTCCCCCGCTCCAGAAATGGATTCCTAAGGTTCCTTCCTCCATCCCTCGGTCCCCCCAACCTGAGGTTTTTGTGTCGGATCTGGGTCCGCCTCCCTCTGTGGATAGGCCTGCCTCTCCTTCTGTTGATGTGGTACCTACTGTTGCCCTTGACATTCCGTTAGCTGTCCCCGATTCTTCCCGGTTGCATATTGTTTGGGTTGAGTCTGAGAGGTGTTGGGTTGATCACACATCTGATGTGAGATTTAACCCGGTGGATAATTCATATTTCAGATTTGTATCCGATGATCTGTTGGACCTTAGATGCCTTTATTACAAGCAGTCTGGTGATTATTTAGTTCTTGATATGAATGGTGAGTATGCGAGTAGGAATTCAGTCATGCTTGATGATTCTTCTTGGGATCGCTCGTTCATTTACTCTTCTGATGCTCTGGGTTATGATCCTAGTCTTGCTATTGTTTTCAGGCCTTTTGCTGGTTTTTGTGGGAATGTCCCGGTGGTCACTGCAGATGTTGGTGATTCTTCCTCTACGGAGGAGGAATAGTATAGGTTATATATTTAGTTACTGTCACAAGTCTGTCACATACCTATGCTGTATTTTTTTCTTTTCTTTAGTAGTTTAGGTGCCTTTGCCTTTCTCCTGTACCTCAACTTTATTACTTGCGTAATAAAAGTGGACGGCCCACTATAAAACCGGCTTGCCTTGCAAAAAATAATAGAGAAGCTTTGGATGGTTAGGAGAATAATTTCCATAGGAAAAAATAGGAAGAAAATGAAAGGTAAATAAGAATTGAAAAACAAACTAATTTTTCAAAAAAAGATAAAGAGTGAAGTGTTAGAGCAGACGACTACCGAGTATGAGATCCTGAGTTTGAGTGCTATAAAACACCCTTTTTTATTTTTATTTTATTTAAAAGATGCTATGAATTAAAAGTATAAAAACCATATATTTTAAAAGTATGTGAACTTATAAATTTTTTAAAGAGACGATTCCAAGTTCTCGTCTTAAATTGATGAAAGTATTTTCATTTAACGGTTTTGAAAAGATATCTGCCAATTGTTTGTCAGAGGACACAAATTCTAGATTTATTAATTTCAATATTATCACGAAGAAAATGATGAAGAATGTCAATATGTTTTGTTTGTGAGTGATTAATAGGGTTTTTAGATAAATTTATAGCACTAGAATTATCACAGTAAATAGTTGATTTGGATAAATTAAAACCAAAATCTTATAGTGTTTGTTGCATATAGATAACTTGAGCACATGCCAAAGCTGCATAAATATATTCTGCTTCATATGTCGATAATGAAACACAGTTTTGTTTTTACTAAACCAAGATACAAGAGATCGTCCAATGAAGTGACAAGTCCCACTTGTACTTTTTCTATCTGTCCGGCTTCCTCCAAAATCAGCGTCACCATAGGACACTAATTCAAAAGGACATTCTTTTGGATAGAATAGTCCAAAGTTCCTGGTTTTATTAAGATACTGTAGTATGCATTTTACTGCTCGTAAATGCGATATTTGGGATCTTCTTGAAATCATGCACACAAGCAAACACTCATCATTATGTCAGGTCTACTAGCTGTTAAATATAGTAACGATCCAATCATACTTCGATATAATTTTTGGTCAATACTTTTGCCACTTTCATCTTTATCCAGATGTATAATTGTACTCATAGGAGTTGGTTTGGTAGAAGTATTTTCCATACCAAAGCGTTTAATTAGATTGTTACAATATTTTTCTTGATTTATAAAAATACCATTTTCTAATTTTTTTTATTTGTAAGCCAAGAAAATAATTTAATTCACCAATATGTGACATTTCAAATTCTTTGTCGTTATTTTAGAAAATTCTTGACATAGTTTTTCATTTGTAGATCCAAAAATAATATCATCAACATATATTTGAACAATTAAAATATCTTGCTTGTTTCTTTTAATAAAAAGAGTTTGATCAACCTTACCAATTTCGAAACCAGAATCTGTTAAATATCTTTTAAGACGATCGTACCAAGCACGGGGTACTTGTTTCAAACCGTATAAGGCCTTTTTAAGTTTATAGACATGGTCAGAAAATTGTTCGTGTACAAATAAAGGAGGTTGTTCAACATAAACTTTTTCTTTTATAAAACCATTTAAAAAGGCACTTTTAACATCCATTTTATATAATTTAAAGTTATGAAAACATGCATAAGCTAGTAAGATTCGTATTGCTTCTAGTCTAGCAACTGGGGCAAATGTTTCTTCATAGTCAATTCCGTCTTCTTGATTATATCCTTGTGCAACTAATCTAGCTTTATTCCTATTAATATTTCCTTGATCATCTACTTTATATTTGAAGACCCACTTTGTATCAATAACTCATTGATCACTAGGCCTTGGAACTAAATCCCAGACGTCATTTATTTCGAATTGGTTTAGCTCTTCTTGCATAGCGATTAACCAATTTTCATCGGTGGATGTTTCTTAACATTTTTAGGTTCAATATGAGAAAGAAAAGCTACATGACCCATTTTATTTAATTGATTTCTTGTTCTAACAGATGAATTGATTTCTCCAATGATATTAACAGAAGGATGATCCCTAATATTTTAGGTGGAGACCTTAATTCATTATTATTGTAAACCATGTCTTCATTATTTTCAAGATTTGAAATTTCTGTATTTGTGATATTATCAGGGAATTCTTCATCATCTCTTATACTTGGTATTTGATTACAATTTTCGTCGAAGGATACATGAAGTGTTTCTTTGATGATATTGGTTCTTTTATTATAAACACGATAAGCTTTGCTTCGATCTGAATATCCTGTAAAGATTCCTTCATCGGATTTTGAATAGATGTTACCAAGCTGATCTTTTGTGTTTAAAATGAAACAGTTTGAACCGAAAACTTTAAAATAAGAAATATTTGGTTTTCGATCATTAAGAAGTTCATAAGGAGTATGCTTAGTTAGTGGTCGAGTAGAAACACGATTCAAAACATAATAGGCTGTTGCAACTACTTCGGCTCAAAAATGTTTTGGTAACGTACTTCCATTTAATAAAGTCCTTGCACATTCTTGTAAGGTTCTATTTTTCGTTCTACAACTCCATTTTGTTGTGGAGTTCTAGGAAACGAAAAATTATGGAATATTCCCTTCTTCTTACAAAAATGTTCAAAGGCTTCGTTTTCGAATTCACCTCCATGATCACTCCTTATGTTTTTGAATTTCAATCCTTTAAAATTTTGAATCTTTTGACAACAGTTTTGAAATTATCAAAAGTATCACTATTATTTTTCATAAAAATAGTCCAAGTATACCTAGAAAAATCATCAACAATTACAAACACAAATATACCGTGATTAACGGATTGTACTTATGTTGGTCCAAATAAATTCATATGTAGTAATTCAAGTGGTTGTAAAGTTGAAATAACTTTTTTATATTTAAAAGATGACTTAGTTAATTTTCCTAATTGACATGCATCACAAATATGATCAATTTTAAAATTCATTTTTGGTAGACCTTTTACTAAATTATTTTTAGATAGCTTATTATAGCTTTGAAGTTAATGTGACAGAATCGTTTGTGCCATAACGAAGGATCATTTTCTTTGGCTATTAAACACATATCTGAATTATGATTTATTTCCATATTCAGAAAGTAGATATTTTTGTCTCTATTTCCTGCGAAGTTAAGATTTTGATTTTGATAAAAAATACCGCATTTGTTTTCAGAAAAAGTGATTTGGTATCCTTTGTCACACAATTGTCTGATACTAAGTAAATTATGTTTTAAATTTTTGACTAGTAAAACATTTGAAATAAGAGGTAAATTTGAAATACCGTTGTTGCTCACATCGCCTTTGCCGATGATATAGCCTTTTGAGTTATCTCCAAATGTGATGGAGCCTCCATCTGAGTAAGTAATATTTGATAGCATATCTTTGTCTCCTGTCATATGTTTTGAGCAATCACTGTCGAATATCCATTTTCCTCTTTTCTTAAGTGGGACCTACAAAAAATATGAGATAACATTGGCACCCACTTTTTTTAATAGGGTCCTAAGAGTTAAGTCTTAGGAAACCAAATACAAGAGGGTTCGGTATCCCATTTGAAAATATAATCTTTATTTTTATGAACAGTTTCTAAAAAGGTGTTAATATACTTCTTCCTAATCAAACTGTTGTTTGTTTTAGGAAGCCAAACTCTTATGTTTTTCGAGTTAGTATTCCTTTTTGACTGACTTTCAGTAGGATTAATATTTCTCCTATTTTTCTTTTTAGGTGGAGCTTTTGTTTTCTTAACGTACCCTAATCCTTTCCTACTTGAAACATATTGAGAGCTATCAATAATTTCAGATAGAGTTTCTCTTCCTTTATTAAAGTTTGAAACATTTTTGGTGATGCTATCTAACTTAGTTTTGAGACTAGTATTATCTAATTCTATCAATTTTACTCTTGTCTTTAATTCGTGATTTTCAAAAACAAGAGTGTCATTCTTTTTTTTTAGTTTCAATTTCTTGACTCAAAAGAGTGAGTTGAGACTTAATATTAGAGTATGATTCTTGTAATTTTTCAAGTTCTTCCTCTAGTATTTCTTCTCATCTTTAAGCATATCTCTTTCGAATTCTGTTTTCTTCTGATGTTCATGAGTCTTCTTATATTTTCTTTTGAGTTTTTTTAGAGTGTCAACTAGTTTTGAATTTATTTCTATCATATTATCAAAGGAAAAATTACTAACCTCGTTTTTGGTAGCCATGAAACAAACATTAGCTTGCTCGTTTTCACTGTCACTGTTGCTATCTGATGAAGTGGTATCTGAATCATCCTATGTAACAGAAAATGCTTTCTTTTTCTTATCTTTTCTTCCCATGTTGAAGTATTTCTTTAGTTCTGGACATTCTTTCTGCATGTGACCTTTCTTATGACAATTAAAACACTCTAGAACTGAAGATGATGGTTTGCTTAGAAAGTTCCTATTTTCTTTGTTTCTGCTGTTTTTCCGGAATTTCAAGAACTTTTTGAAATTTTTGGCAATAAATGCTAGATCTTCTTCATCTGAATCTACATCCTTTTCTTCTTCAGCATGGAAAGCTATGTTCTTTTTGTCTTGTGCTTGCACTCGTTTTGCCTGCAAATTCACATCATAGGACATTAGATTTCCTATTAACTCTTCAGGCTTTATGGTAGAGAGGTCATTAGCTTCTTCAATAGCTAAGACTTTTCTTTTCCATTCGTTCGTTAAAGAGTTTAAGATTTTTGATACAATATCAAAACCACTGTACTTTTCTCCTAATCCTAATAGTGAATGATAGATATCTTGAAATCTGGAGTACATATCATTGATGGATTCATCTTGTTTCATTCTAAAATTTTGAAACTGATTTTTGAGCATGGATATTTTTCTTTGTTTGACTTTGTTAGTTCCTTCATGAGTGATTTTATGTGTTCTCTATATTTCATAAGTAGTTTGACACATGCTAATACGATTAAATTCATTTCTATCTAGTGCACAAAATAACATGTTCATAGCTTTAGCATTGGCAGTAGCATCTAATTTTTGTGTGTTTGTCCATGTGGAGTATTCTTCTGTAAGAAGAGTGTATTCATTTTGTGTGATATTCCATGATTCAAAACTATTTGATTGCTTATAGATTCTTATACGAGTAGCCCAATAATTGTAGTTTAAACCATTGAAAAATGGAGGTCGTGCAGTGGATTGACCTTCTATAAAAAATGGTGTTTGTGATAATAGTACTAGTGCTAGTGTTATTATCCATATTAGCAATTAATCAAATAACTATGTTACGGTTAGATGAAACCTTGTTCCGGTACCAAATGAAAAGACAATGCGGATCATGCTATATGGAATTATATTATACTAGTGCGGAAATAAACTAAGTTACTATTGCAATGTGAATAAGTAAAATAAAAAAAGCACACCAGGAATTTTTATACTGGTTCAAACTTCTCATTCTACGTCCAGTCCCAGACTCCTTCTGGAATTTCAACTACAACAACCCTCACTTAACCCGGAGAAACAAGTTTACACTGCCTGAGCAACCAAATAGGACTTTACCCGCCTAAGCAACCGAATAGGACTTCATCTGCCTGAGCAACCGAACAGGACTTCTTTACAAATAACAAATGTATTTGATTGTAATGTGTTCTTAAATAACACTGATAAGTCAATTAAGTACAATCTTCCTTTAATCTTCTCCTTTATGATATATAGTGTGATATGCTTTGAGAATTGTGGAAGACAAAGTGATTAATGATCAAAGTATGTAAGCAAGTTGAGTGCAATTTGAAAACTTGAGAATAGATGAGAATTCAAGAATGCTAAAAGTAAATTCGTTGAATTGTTTGTTGAATTCTGTAATCTATTTATAGTATATAAAGAGTTGCAACTATAGATGAAAAGTTATAATGAAAATGAACAGATGCAACAATTGATTTTAAAAACGTTTCTCTTGGTGAAAAGAAATGTCATTTCAAGAAAATAGCAGTTGGAAATATTCAGACGTTTGAATTAAAAAATTCAGACTTTTGAATTAGATTTAAACGCAAAAAGCAAGCTTTTAGGCAAAATTTAACTATATTCAGACGTTTGAAAATTGTCAATCAGACGTCTGAATATTGTAAAACAATATTCGGGTTTCAGCATTCAGATGTCTGAATGAATGGTTTCAGACGTCTGAGTTTAGACTTTTTTGCATGTATGTGCATATGTGTGCATATATTTATATATATATATATATATATATATATTTCAGGAGAGATTTTAACAAATTTCTAATTAAAGTACAGACTCTAGACACACAATACTCAGCTTTAAACATCTGAAAAGGAATCTGCAATAAATCTCCTGCAAAGATGGTTAGTATATACATAATATTTTACATAGGTTGTCATAACCAAAATCGAGATTCCAATATAATAATTCTCTTTTCCAACTTTTCCCTTGCCTATTGCCCTTGTCTATTTTAAATCATGTTAGCTCATTTTAATTTATTCATTAACAAGGCACGACTACCCCTTTTAGTCACAAATCTCAATCCCCTAACCATCACATTATTTTATTTAACTTAACTAATTAAATGTCCTAAATAATGTTACTAAAAATATGGGGTGTTACACATCCCTTCTTATCGAGACTAAAATCCTTTAGATCATCGATCTCAGTTCTAACCTCAAGCCTTCTAATCCTCTCGGCTAACACTGGATCCTCTTTCTACTTAGAAGCAACATTGTCGATCATCATAGGGCAAACTTCTAAACAAGACAACATAACAGTATCCTTACTGGATCTAACTTTATATCTCCATTGTATCATGCATGTAGTCAATGCTTCTAAATCTTTCCACTCAGCTATCATTGCCAATACTGCATTCTGATGTTTTTTTGCTAAGTGCATATGCCACCTTATTGCCTTTTCCTGGTGTGTACTCATTACCAAAGTTATAAGCGGCAAAAAAATCTAACCACCTCTGCTGTCTCATATTCAATTCCTTTTGACAGAATAAATACCTTAGAGAGTTATGATCTGTATACAAATCGAATCTTTCTCCCAACATGTAATATCTCCACACCTTTGGCGCTAAAATTACTGCAGCTCACACCAAATCATGCATTGGATATCTAACCTTTTTCAGTCTAAGCTATCAAGATGCATATGCAATCACCTTACCTCTTTGAATCAAAATAGCTCCTAACCATATTCCATATGTATTTGTATAACATACTAAATCCTGATTCCCTTCTAAAACAACTTACACAGGTATATTAATCAATAAGTGTTTCAACTTCTAGAATGCCTCCTCACACTTATCTGTCCAAATGAACTTCACATCCTTTCGCGTTAGCTTGGTCATCCGAAACACAATGGCTCATTTCGGCGGCAATCACACCATAGGTTCAAAGACATCTACGAATTATCTAATAATGAAGAACTCGATTCAAATCGTCTTCTACCTCCACAACATCCAACAAAGCATTAACCTGAAAACTAGAGTTTTCTATGGAGTATATGATTCGATCAGTAAAATTAGTCTAAGTGATATTTTCCTATCGTGGAAAAATATCCTAAGATCTTATTTACTTAACCAATCCATACCCAAAATAATTTTGAACCCTATGAAATCAAACACATGCAAACTGCAAACAAAGGTATGACATAACAATTCAAACTTTAGGTGGTCGCACCCCATCCCAAGTGTCACATACCCTCCCATTAGATTTGCAACCCTTAAGGAAATAACTAGGTATGAGGGTTCTAGGTTAAGCTTATCTACCAAACTATGAAATACAATAGAATGCAATACACCGATATCAAATAGAACTCTAACTAATACACCATAAATTAAAAGCGTACCTCCCAACACAACTTTTCCCCTCTCCTCTATTGTTGGTCTCAAGGTAGCTAGTTCCAATGCAAACATTTTTCCTTTCCCATCTTTGGCTGGCTCCTTACACTAGTTCTTATAGTGCCCAATCTGATCACAATTGAAACACCTCACCCCTTTCTTTTCAACGGCTTTCTTCCCATTTCCTGTCCGGCATTCATGGGCATTGTGTCTTTCTTATCACACTTGTAATAGACAACCTATACCTTTCCTTTCTTAGTAGCTCCACCTCTCTTAGCTCCTTTCTTATGGAATTTTTTTTGACTCTGACCTCCTTGACCTTCCTTTGCTTTATTTCGTACAAGAAAAGCAAGCATCTCTTCACGCCTTAAGGCCATCTGAACAACAGCATCACATGGATTTCTATTGTGCGATAACATGGCCTTAGCAAGCTCAGGTTTCAACCTCCAAATGAACTTTTTATTCCTCTTAATAACCACATCAACCGTAGCATAGCCATATCTCGCTAGCTTCTCAAACCTTGTTGCATACTTAAGTACAGTCACATCCCCCTACTCCAACTCAACAAACTTCCCGAGCAGAGTAGACTTAGCAATTTCTGATATAAACCTTTCTTCAAACCTCTTCTTAAACTCCTCATTGACTCCAATAGTAACACCGTTCCACCAACATAGTGCTGCTTCTTGTAGCAATCTAGAAGCGAGTCTCCTTTTTTGCTCAAATCTTCTCACAATGAAGTAACCAAATATCCACTTCAATTTAATCTATGGTACGAATAAACAGTTTTCCTCCCAGTCGAGCATAATCTCAACTCAAAATAGCATAGTTGTTCACCATCGAAACTTCTTGATTTTCTCCTCCAGCATTTCCTTCAACTACACCAGTAGCAACTCCCATTTACACCATGTTTGCACAGAACTGATACATTGACCCATGTCAACTTACGGGACTCCAGCTCCCACATTTGCAGCCTGTGCCTGTTAGCACCAGAATTAGTCGCTAACACCCTTAAGAGAGATTGTGTAGAGAGATTAATGAAGAAAGTAAATTTAAACAGAGGACAGTACGTAAATTTAAATGCATAAGGAATGAACACCAGATTTATAGTGGTTCGGCGTAATTGCCTACGTCCACTTTGACGTAGATCTTTATTGCTTTTCTCGATAATCGATTACAGATACAATCCGTATCCAATCACTTAAATACAATTACTAAGAAAAAAAGATTAAGTCTTGAATAAGTCTTGAATGCGGTAGAGTCTCCTTGGTGTTCTCGAAAAAAGATCCCTTTCACCGTGCCCCTACCTCTCTATTTATAGACGAAGATGGGTTGGACATCCCTGGTGGGCCAGGTAGCTAAGTAGCTTAGCCCAAAAAGAATGATCTTCGTGTTCCGATCCATAGATGCCAAACCGCAAAATGCCGAACAAGGCATGAATGCCGAACGATATCCTCATGTCGAACGAAGTGATGCCGAACACCCAGATTGCTGAACGAAGTATTTGTGCTGAACGACACTGGAAGCCGACCCAGTGTGTTGCGCCGAACGACTCTGGATGCCGAACAATCCCGAAAGCCAAATGAGATTTATGCCGAACGAAGTGATGTAACGAACAAGGTTTGGATGCCGAGCAATATGAAATTCCGAATGACTCTACCATGCCGAACGTCCATAGATGTCGAACGATATACAATACCGAACGTCTCTTAATGCCGAACGCTCACGCATGCCGAACGTCCCATAGATGTCGAACGATATACAATATCGAACGTCTCTTAATGCCGAACGCTCACGCATGCTGAACTTCCCATAGATGCGGACCAAACTTGAATGCCAAACGAATCATATGTGCCGGACGACTCTGGAAGCCGAGTGCTTTCTAATGTCGAACGCTCCTAAATTCCGAGCGATCCTGAATGCCGAGCGTTCTCTAATGCTGAACGATCTGGATGTCGAACAACTCATGAATGCCGAACAGTATGATAATGTCGAGTACTTAGTTTCCTGGTCAAATCTTTAGGTAACACTTGCCCCCCAAAGTGCATCACGTGGTCAAACGTGGTGCGCTTTGGATCACGTGTCCATTGTGCTTTGCTTCGAGATGTGGTTAAGTTTCCTCGATGGTGACTTCCCTTGATTACCAGGTGAGGCGATGTGTGCCGAACGCCATGCTAATGCTGAACATTACAGCCGAAGCCGAATGCTCCATGTATGCCGAACGGCTTTGAATGTCGATGCTGAACGATGTCGCTTTGACCGGTTCTACCGGTCATTGTCTCTTCGACTTCCCCTCTTCTCCTATAAAGGTCGGCATTTTCCTTCTTCTTCTCTTTTCACATTTTACCTCCGTTATTTCCAAGAACTCACAACTTACCTCCCTGGAATCCATCATGCCTTCCCTAAGTTAAGTTCTAACAACCTTCAATCCTAAACTCACAAATCCCTGAGCTCTCTCCGTACTCTTCTGTAAGAAGCTTTCGATCACCCTCTCAAATTAGGAGACATTAGATATTACTCGAATTTGCGAATCTTTCATAGATCGTAGAAAGTGGGGGCGTGTGAATATGGGTGATGAATTGAAGCTCGGTCGTGTTCTATGGATGGAACTTAGTATGCTCTTAGGTGGTTTCGAGGTGGATGGGTCGGAGAAGAGAAAGGTGGAAGGTGCATTGTAGCGGCTCGGCATGATCTTTCAATGCCGAGCGGTCCTATGGTAGCATGAGAATGGTGTTAGAGATCAGGCCTGTTGGTGTAGGTTGATACGGCTATGGTTCGGCATGAACTCCCTATGCCAAACGAAATTGAAGATGAAAATTTGAAAGGAAGCGGGGAAAGGATAGGAAGCCAGTCGATATTTTGGCGGAACAACGCTTAGCCGAATGGCACGAATGTCGACCGATACTTAGGCCGAACGATATTTCGGTCGAACGATACTTAGGCCGATCGATAGTTTGGCCAAACGACACTTAGGCCGATCAACATTTAGGCCGAACGATACTTAGGCCTAATGATAGTTTGGCCAAATGACACTTAGGCCAATCAACATTTAGGCCGAACGATACTTAGGCCGAATGATAGTTTGGTCGAACGATACTTAGGCCGATCAACATTTACTTTGCCTAATCTTATGACAAAAACAAGGACAAGGACCTAAGCAAACTAGTATATCAAACTAATCTGGACTGATAACTTCCTAGTTTCAGTAATCACAAGCCTGAACCTAAATTGACAAAAACGGATAATTTCCTTTAACATATAGCGCCAATGTTTGAGTCCGAAATTGAAAATACCATAGGGCAGGCTTTTGTAGACGGCCAGTGATAACGGTCTTCGAAGGCGACAATTCGAAGCTCAACTTTATACCATTAACTCCGTGACTTTCAATTTCTCAGCACTTATAATTATCATGCTAGTCCACACACCACACAGGGGGAATACTTGTGTTGTTAAGTCTAACGTCGATTGTTTTTCAAGTATAGTTCAAACAGATACTCTACTAGATTCAATTTCTATCAAAGATGTCTAGGAAATCTAGCTCTGCCACAATCTCAGATAGACCTGGGCCATCTTCTAAACAAGGAATCGCAGATACTTCAAATCCATCGACTTCTCATGCTCATAACTTAGCTCCCGATACCCTAGAGGCATCAATTTTCTTAGACAACCCGGTCGATTCACCGGCTTCGAAAATTAATGAAAGTGCACTCCGTCGGATATGCTCTGTCCACGGAATCCCCTTTGACAACGTATTAGTTCCATCGGGGCACGATCGTCCACACTTGCCTCCAGTTGGATACACAGCTTGTAATAAGTTTATATGTTTGGTCGGCAGTGTGCCACCGTTCAACTCGTTTCTCTGGGACGTGCTGCAATACATCGACATTGCCCCGTCACAACTGCACCCGAACGGTCACGCCTTCATCTACGATACCTACATCCTCTTCATGAATGTCTTCTCTAGGCCTCCAACCCCGGGTGACATCAGATAAATATATGATCAAGAAGCGGAGAGATAGCCCCTCTTTTATGTTTCTTGAGCCGCACCACAAATGCCAGATCTTGACTAAGGCATTGTAGCAAGTTTGCTATGTACAAACAGGAATGGTTTTATATGTGTTGCCCTCCTGGTTTCGCGAGAAGATGGGTGGAAGGAAGTAAATCTTTTCTTTGGATCGATATTCATGCTTAGTCAAAGCCGTGCTTTTCTAATTCTTTTTTCCATCCTTTTAGGTATTAATCCACGTCCTTACGGCCGTGGATATTCTGAAGCCGTTGAAGCTATTAGAGCCCTTCCGCCGAAAAACGGGACATCCGTACCCTAATTTTGAATGAGTCACTTACAAGGTTCGAGCTGTTGACAGAAGGCCGTCGGATAAGCCTTCCTCGGGGCGTTACCATACCCAGACCCGCCTCTAGCAAAGGGAAAAAACAAGCTGAGTCTTTAGCACATAACGCTCTTGGCGCACTAGAAGAAGGAGAGCAAGGAAACCGAAACACCCAAAGCACAAGATGAGAATGTTAGCCCTACTCAGGACTCGATGGTCGAAGTTCACGACATCGAAACGTCATCCTTCCCTTCAAAGAGGAAAAAGAAACTGACGTACAAGATAAGGAGGGAAAAAGTTGGTGCAACCTCTAAAGTTACTCTTATTCCAACAGAGAAAGAGGCTTCCTCACAACATTTAGAAAGTTCTTTAAAGGGCCTCTCGAACTTCTTGATACCTGACGATCTACTTAATTATGATTTCGACGATCCGGAGGCACTTAAACTTCACTCGCTCATCAGGGCCGATGCAGGCGTTCAAGCCCAAACTCAGGGAGAAAAAACTCCCATTAGTAAAGAAACTGGTCTGTCAGAGGGAAATATTAGGACACACACAAACACATGCACTTCACCTTGCACTTAAATTTCCATCGTCACACTACACTTTGTTAATTCATTGTTTTTTAAATTCTGTGCAGGTGGCATGAGGCGTACACACGGAATCGATCATCTCCATGGGTCATCTATCTTCCATCACTCTGGATGGGACTCTGGTTTCGGAAGACGTCAGCATAGAGACGGTGATGGCGATAGGGATTACCATTCTCGGGACTTATCATCCCGAAAGAAAACATATTACCAGTCCAAGTACCACCAACATCCCTCTTCTCACTCAGAACAAAGCAAAGATAAGCATGGCCATAAGGGATCGCAATCTGATGTCCCCTAAGATCAACACTCCTATTCCTCTTCCACACGACAGTCTCGGGATCCTCATAGGAGAGCTGAACTTTCAAAGCCGTCTCCTTCTGTGCCCGCAACAGATCCAACAGTATCGGAGAGACTGGCCAAGCTTAAAGTTAAATTTCCAAATATCTTCTTTGATGGTCTGAAGTTCCTTCCGGCAATCCACCATATACCTGGAGATGTTAAGCAGAGCGTTATCGCCTGTACCAACGACGTCTATGTTCAGCATGACGCGTTCGTTCATCTTGTTGAGAAAGTGTCGGAAGTCTCCATAGAACGCCAACATGAGGCTGATCGCCTGAAGCTTGAGGCTATTCATGACAAAGACATTATCAAAGCTCGGGACGAAGAGATTGCATCTTACAAATCTCAACTTGAGGCCGCCTAGCAGAGCGCCAATGATACCACCGAAGACGTTACTCATTTGGAATCAACTCACAAAAAAGAAATCGATGAGGAGGTACAATGCTGTGGGCCTTTAGCTTTGGAGGAAGACTCGGTGCAAAAAGAAAGTGATGCATTATGTCTTCGAGTTAAAGAACTTGAGGAGCGACTGTGCAAAGAGCAAGAAGAGAAGATTGCTGCCCAAGAAGAGTCACAACGGTATTGTGACAAGGTCGTTGCAACATGACTCCTAAAGGCGAAACTTGAGGGCGAGCTTTATAAAGTTGAGACGCTGAAAGATGAAGCCCGCGAAGAGGGCAAGAAGATAGCATCTGTGGAAATCGACTCCTGTCTTAAGGCGGCCAAGGAAGAAGGTAGAGAAGAAGTCAAAAGCATGTTCGACCCGCTTATTGCCGAATTCAATGTCCGCGTTCTCATGCACTGGGACTTAACTTTTCTGGGCGAGGGCTATCTCGAATCTTTAGCCGAAGCGTGGGAGACCTTAGTAGAGATCAAGAAGGCCAAACACGGTATCAAGGAGGTTGATGAGGGGGCTTTGATAAAAGAATTCCTTAAGGGAAATGAGCCTTCGGACCTGTCAGCGGCCAAAGCCCTTTATTGCAAAGGCTCCCCCTCAATGAAAGGGAAAGAAGTTATCACCGGTCCATCCGGGATTAAGTCTCCAGCTTGTGTGCCTACTCAGCCAGTCGGTCGGCCGATACTCGATCCTTTTGAACAGCACATCGGCTATAACCTGGAGGACTCCGGCCTTGGCGTTCATGTTTTGTCCCCTATTCCAGAGGGTGAGACCCCCTTGACGGCTGAGAGCCAGCCGGAACCTGGTAGGCGACTCTTTTGCTTTAACATTCCAAGAGTTTTCGCTTTTCACCAGAAGCTATCGCATTCTAGTACTTTCTTTTCATGATTTTTTGCAAGCCGTTCTGATCTTGAGCACACTCCCAGGAGCGATGTCGCCAAGTGGGGGAAAAGATGAGTGAAGCCACACACGCAGGAGAGGCTCCTAGTCCAGATGCTCAGGTGATTGAAGCACTTGATGAGGACAAATCTAAGACTTCCTCTCCCATCATGGGAGTTATGAAGTAGAAATTGCATGCATCTCTAAGCACATATCCGAACTGAGCATGAAGGAGTAGCTTGAGAAAGAGAAGGAAAAGACGGTCAAGATCAAGGTCGAACCTCAAGCTGTGGACCTGGACGATCCTTTGAACAAGCCATTGAAGGTCATTCTCCCAGGTGGGTCTAAATCCATGGATGTTCCTCGTACTTCTTCAGATGTCACTCCTCCGTCAAAGAAAACTATCAAGGGTACA
Organism: Allium cepa; assembly: GCA_030765085.1. Lineage (NCBI taxonomy): Eukaryota > Viridiplantae > Streptophyta > Magnoliopsida > Asparagales > Amaryllidaceae > Allium > Allium cepa. The sequence continues at coordinate 547,413,937 of CM060942.1, forward strand.
CGTACCGGGGGGGAGTCATCGGGCAAAAAGTTGAAGAAGTCAAAGAAGTAGTCTTCGCTCTCGTTCAACAAGAGCTAGTTTAGATTATGTAATTATTTTTGTTTTCGTAGTTCATGTAAATAAAATTATTTGTGATGAATAAAACTTAGTTCTTCTCCCTCTCAGAGGACTGTTGTTGTTTGGTTTTTTGGTATAACCGTGGTCAAAATCCGAGCTACCGTGAGTTACGTGAACTTCTCGATTCATCTTCAAACAAGTTGACAACTTCTTGGCATTGAACATTCTTTATTCCATGCTCTGGGGACTTAGAATATTTTCCAAACCGTACGCCAAGGGCTCGATGACTTCAAGTCATTTATATCCAGTCCGCCCTCAAGGGACTTGGACATTTTAAATCGTTTATACTCTGGTCCGCACTCCGAGGACTCAGAGTAATCCAGTCCGCACTCAAGGGACTTGGAGATTTTGAGTCGTTTATTCTCGAGTCCGCACTCTGTGGACTTAGAGTACTCCAGTCCGCACTCCGGGGACTTGGAGATTTTGAGTCGTTTATACTCGAGTCCGCACTCTGGGGACTTAGATTACTCCAGTCCGCACTCCGTGGACTTGGAGATTTTGAGTCATTTATACTCGAGTCCGCACTCTAGGGACTTAGAGTACTCCAGTCTGCACTATGGGGACTTGGAGATTTTGAGTCGTTTATACTCGAGTCCGCGCTCTGGGGACTTAGAGTACTCCAGTCCACACTCCGGGGACTTGGAGATTTTGAGTCGTTTATACTCGAGTCCGCACTCTGGAGACTTAGAGTACTCCAGTCCGCACTCTAAGGACTTGGAGATTTTGAGTCGTTGATTCGAATCCGCACTCTGGGCACTTAGAGTACTCCAGTCCACACTCCGAGGACTTGGAGATTTTGATTCGTTTATATTCGTTCGTACGTTAGACAGAGTAATGTATCTTTTAGTCATTTCTTACAGTGTTATCATACACAGAAACATCGACAATTCATGGGAAATAGAAATGGCTTCAAGCCTTTATTAATGCAAATAAGTTAAATTGTCTTTTTTCATGCCGTAAACTAGGAATAAAAACTTGCTGGAAATAAATGCAACTAAAATATGATAGTAATGAACTAAGTGTAATAGTGCCGCAAATGTTCACTATTCCATGCTCGAGGAAGTGTCGCACCATCAACGGTCGCTAGCTTGAAAGTTCCTTCTCCAAGCTTTCGTTCAATGACGTATGGACCTTCCCATGCGGGGCTCATGTGTGACGGAACTGGGAAAACTCGTTTCAAAACGAGATCACCCACTCCAAAGATTCTCAGTCGGACTTTTTCATTATAATATCGAGCAACTCGGTGCCTGTACACGGCCGCTCTTAAATTAGCTTCTTCGTGTTTTTCATCAATGAAGTCCAATGATTCCAGCAAGAGATCTTGGTTTGACTCAGGGTCGTAATAAGTTACCCGATGTGATGGGACTTCAACTTCCACGGGTATGACAGCTTCCGTGCCATATGCTAATGCGAATGGAGTGTGGCCAGTCGCGGACTTATGGGTGGTTCTGTAAGCCCAAAGTGGTGTTGGAAGCTCTTCCACCCAATTGCCTCTAGCCTTTTCCAAACGTTTTTTCAATATGGATTTGATTATCTTGTTTATGGCCTCCACTTTTCCATTAGCTTTTGGATGAGCAGCTGCTGCAAACTTTTTCTCAATACCATATTTTTGGCAAAATTCCTTGAACTCTTTGCTTTCAAACCGAGTTCCATTGTCTGCAACGATAGTTCGTGGTAGGCCATAGCGGCATATAATATTTCGTACAACGAAATTAATGACTTTCTTGGTGGTGACAGTGGCCAAAGGCTCTGCTTCTGCCCACTTGGTAAAATAATCGATCGCAACAATCGCTTATTTTGCACCACCTTTGGATAGGGGTAAAGAACCGACTATATCGATCCCCCACGTTGCAAATGGCCAAGGACTAACCATTTGTGTAAGTTCCGTCGACGGAGCTCTTGGGATTTTCGCATACTTCTGACATTTGTCACGTCTTCTCACGTTGTATGCGGCATCCCAATTTACAGTTGGCCAATAATATCCATAGCGGAGGATTTTCTTTGCTAACGTTTGCCCTCCGGTATGATCACCACATTCACCTTCATGGACTTCTTTCATGACTCGTTTTATCTCATCGTGGGCAATGCACCGGAGTGAGGGGGTCGAGAATCCCCTCCGATACATTACCCCACCTTGCATCACATAACACGACGCTTTATGAACGACTTGTCGTCTTTCGCTTCTACTCTCGGGTACGACCCCATGTAACAAGTACTACTTGAATGGGGTCATCCATGATTCCTTCTCAATTTCTGTTTCTAACACGAAATCTACCTCCATCATATTTATGCTCGGAGCATGTAAGGTTTCGACGAAAAACAATCTCATCTATTGTGCATCACCAGTGCTTGCGAATTTTGCCAATTAATCAGCTGCTCTGTTTTGCTCACGCGGAACATGTGAAATATCATAATATTTGAGATTCGCTAGCAGCTCCTGAACTCGAACCAAATATGGGGCAAGTGTCTGCCCCCTTGCTTGGTGGTCTCCCCGCACTTGGTACACCACCAGTTGTGAGTCACTAAAAATTTCAACCGATCTTACTCCCAGTTCTTTGATGAGTCTTAAGCCGGCAATCAACGTTTCATACTTGGCTTCGTTATTCGTTGCTATGAATTCGAGCTTCAAAGCGCAGCAAACTGATCGGTTCTCAGGAGTTACAAGAACTATGCCAACTCCCGAACAATGGTCGTTAGATGCCCCATCGGTGTACACCTTCCATCGAACGGGAGGTATGACATTGTGGTCGCTTGATTCGTCTGACACAGTAAATTCAGCAATGAAGTCAGCTAGTGCCTGTCCTTGTATGGCCTTTCGTGCCAGGTAAGTAATATCGAACTGACTCAGCTCAATATTCCATTTTAGCATTCTTCCAGAAGTTTTCGGTCGTTGGAGTACCTGACGCAAGGGTTGATCAGTGTAAACACTGATTGGGTGTGCCTGAAAATATGGGCGAAGCTTGCGTGATGCAATCACCAAGCAATAAGCTAATTTCTCGATCTTAGGATAGTTTCTTTCTGCCCCCGTCAGACGTTTACTAACGTATTGAACTCGGTCCTCTTCACGAACCAAAGCTATACTGATAGCATTTTGGGATACTTCCAAGTACACATACAACATTTCATGGTCTATTGGTTTCGATAGCACCGGGGGGCTCTCCAAATGCCTTACGAGAGCTCAAAATGCTTCCTCGCGGTCGGATGTCCATTCAAAATTCCTTTTTCCCTTCTTTATCACATCAAAGAAAGGAATACACTTGTCTTTAGCTCTGGATATGAATCGGCTCAGCACTGCCACCTTTCCGTTCAAGCTTTGTACTTGCTTCATAATTTTGGGCACTTGTATGTCCCGAATAGCTTGAATCTTTTCCAGGTTAGCTTCAATTCCACGTGCATTCACAATGAAACCTAAGAACTTTCCTGATGCCACGCCAAAAGAGCACTTCAAGGGGTTGATCTTCATACCGTAATGTCCGAGTATACCAAACATTTCTGCTAAGTCTCGGATGTGGTAGTTTGACTGCCGTGACTTCACGAGCATGTCATCCACATAGACTTCCATCGTCTTACCGATCTGGTCCTTAAACATTCGATTCACCAAATGCAGATAAGTTGCTTCTACGTTTTTCAATCCAAAGGGCATTACTACATAGCAATATAACCCCATATTTGTGAAAAAACTGGTGTGCTCTTGGTATGGAATGTGCATCGGGATCTGATTGTATCCTGAGTACGCATCCATAAATGACAATAATTCATGTCCGGCGGTAGAGTCGACAAGCTCGTCGATTCTAGGTAAAGGGAAATTATCCTTCGGGCATGCTTTATTCAGATCGAAGTAATCAACACAAGTTCTCCACTTTCCATTTGCTTTCTTCACTAGCACTGGATTAGATACCCATTCAGGGTAGAGGGCGTCGTGGACGAACCCATTGGCTTTGAGTTTGTCCACCTCCTCTTTGAGAGCCGTGGACCTCTCGGGGTCCATACCTCTCCTTTTCTGTTTTACGGGAACGTATTTTGGGTCTATGTTCAACATATGACTCGCAATTGTTGGAGAAATCCCGCACATATCAGAGCGTGTCCAAGTGAAAACATTCAGATTCGCTCGGAGGAAATCAGTAAGATCCTCGGGCACTGAAGGGTCGAGTTGCGATCAAATATTAAGAACTCATGATGGGTCATTCCGGCTAACTGGGATGTCGATCGTCAGCTCAGCCGGTGCTGCATTTGTTTCCCTGGGTTCTCCATCATTGTCTCTCGGATCCATGTCTCTAAGGATCCGAGAATGCTGTCCGAGCTAGGGCTCAGGCACTACTTGTCAATCATCGGTCTTTAGGATGCGGACAGAACTGTCTGCAACCTTTCCCTTCTCTCTCCGCTGAGCTTCTCTCAGTTCCGCCACATAACATGCGCGACTGGTCGCCTGATCGCCATGTACAACATCGACTCCTTTGTCTGTCGAAAATTTTAATGTCAAACACCATGGGGCCAAAGCAGCCCTAGATTCTACCAAGGCTGGACGACCAAAAAAGTCATTGTATGGAGGTCAAAATCCATTACTATGAATGGTAGGACTCGCACTCTCCTACGCTCACCTTCCCCCAGTTCAACTGGTAGCTCTATATACCCCATCGCATCGGTTGCAGCACCGTTAAAGTCGTGGATACGGGCTTTACATGGTTTCAAATCTTTCGTTTCCAACTTCATTTGGTCGTAAGCCTTCTTGAAGATGATGTTGACAGAGCTTCCACAATCAATCAAGATTCTTTTCACATAAGCTGGCCCGATTGTTGTAGATATAACCATCGGGTCGATAGTAGGAGCCTCTACCTTGTCCGTGTCTCGAATCATAAACCCCATATCATCAGTAATCATGTGTTGTTGTTTTGCGGGGGTTCCATCTTCCACATTTGAACAACATTCATAATCTGCATGCCTCAAGGAGGTAGCATATCGTTCCATCTCCTACCAATTCTTGTCTGCAGGATGAGGTCCTCCGACAATAGTGTTTATGATCAACCTACCCACAGTCCGAGCAGGTTGTTCTGGTTGGCGTGTAGCCGGCTCGCGTCCGGGGTCTGATGTTCCTTTCCTTCCATCTTGCAGGTTTTTGACAAATTCCTGCAATTTTTTCTGTCTAATCAACTTCTCTATGGCGTCATGGAGGTGTCTACACTCCTCAGTATTATGCCCATGGGTCTCATGGAAGCAACAGTATTTCCCTGTCCGTTTCTGTTCTTCAGTGAACTCCTTTGGGTGCGGCTTTCTGTATTCAAAGGTGTCACAGGTAGATAGATAAATGTTTTCAAGAGAAGTATTCGACGGGGTGTATTCATTGTAGGTCGGAATCCTTGACTTCCATTTCCCTGCTTCTCTTTTCTTTCCAGGATTCCCACCTTCGGATCCTTTGGGCTGCCCAGGCATGTTATGGACGTTGACTTGAATCTTTCTCGAACTATCGCCGGACTGCTTCACGGCGATGTTACTTTTCACAATCTCCTGAACAGGCCCTGGTGCCTTATCTCGTCTCATCCACCAAGCCTCCTCCCTCCGTATGAACTAATGAGCTTTGGAATAGAATCATTCTAATGTAGCTGGGGGCTTTCCTGCCAACCAATCTCCAAACTCCGAGTCTGGATCTATGCCCCGCATTACCGCCATCAAAATTGCGTGGTCATTAGGATTGCTAACTTTAGTGGCGACAACATGAAACCTCTGTAAGTATGCTTTCAAAGACTCTCCCAAAGCCTGGATTACGCTTGATATTGACATTACGTCCTTTGGACGGGTAGCATGTATCCTGAATTGTTCAACAAACTTCATCGCTAACTCGTCGAAGCTGGATATAGATTGCGGAGGAAGCCGAGTAAACCACATAATGGCGATTTCGGACAGAGTGATTGGGAAACACCTACACTTAGTTGCGTCATTTGCCCTTGCCGAATCCATTATCCATTCATACCTCATCACGTGTTGCCTAGGGTCAGTCTTTCCTTCGTAGGCTGGGATAGTCGGCATATTGAATTTCTTGGGTACTCAGCCTGTAGGATAACATCTGTGAAGTTAGTATGACTCATGGACACTCCCTAATCTTCGTTGGTCAGGCCTTGGTTCTCTCTCATCAACTTCCTGACCATGGCTGATAAATCTGGAGTTTGAATGGAAGGTGGAAGGTTGGTTTCCACTCCACGGGACCGTGCAGGTCGATGTCCCACCTGCTGACGTTCGGTCAAACATGCGTCCTGAAGACCAGCTTGATTTTGGTCTTGATGAGTCGGGCGTCTGGTCTCTTCACGTGCCTGATCCCTGGCGGATCGATCAGTGGCACCTACTTGTGTAGCCTCTGTCTTGCGGCGTATACGCCTAGGAGGTTCGTCAGCAGAGGTCGAACTATCAGATGAAGAATAAGGAGCGGGGCTACTTCCAGCATTCTGATGCTGCTGCTGGACAAGCTGAGTCATGGGATTAGTGTTGGCTTGGATGTGCTCAGCAAGTTGCCTTCTACTTTCCCTGAGTTCTCTTATCAAGTCGTTGAACTCTGTTCGGAAAATGACCTCCGCTTGGTTCTGGGTGGAGGTTCCTGCACCATGAATTGCTGGTTGGTTACTAGGTCCTATCTGTTGTACACTAGCAGTTTCATTGACATCTGCATTGTGAGAGGTTGATCTAGTTCGTGGTCTTTCCATGGTAGAGTTGTTAGTTGTAACTCTGAGTAGAACCAACAGATGTTTTGCGAATGATTTGGATCTCCTTCGGGGGATTTTTCAATCCAGTAGCTACAAAGTAGATCCTATCGTCCTGAGAATTCGATTCTCAATGAAAGCACCAAAATGTTAGCACCGAAATTGGTCACTAACACCCTTAAGAGAGATTATGCAGAGAGATGAATGAAGAAAGTAAAGTTAAACAGAGGACAGTATGTAAATTTAAATGCAGAAGGAATGAACACCAGATTTATAGTGGTTCGGCGTAATTGCCTACGTCCACTTTGAGGTAGATCTTTATTGCTTTTCTCGATAATTGATTATAGATACAATCCGTAAACCAATCACTTAAATACAATTGCTAAGCAAAAAATATTAAGTCTTGAATGAGTCTTGAATGTGGCAGAGTCTCCTCGGTGTTCTCGAAAAAAGGTCCCTTTCACTGTGCCACTGCCTCTCTATTTATAGACGAAGATGGGTTGGACTTCCCTGGTGGGCTAGGTAGCTAAGTAGCTTGGCCCAAAAAGAGTGATCTCTGTGTGCCGATCCATAGATGCCGAAAGGCAAAATGCCGAACAAGGCATGAATGTCGAACGATATTCTCATGCCGAACAAAGTGAAGCCGAACACCCTGATTGCCGAACGAAGTATTTGTTGCGCCGAACGACTCTAGATGCCGAACGATCACGAATGCCGAACGAGATTTATGCTGAACGAAGTGATGTGCCGAACAAGGTTTGGATGCCGAGCAGTATGGAATGCCGAATGACTCTGTAATGTCGAACGTCCATAGATGCCGAACGATATACAATACCGAACGTCTCTTAATGTCGAACGCTCACGCATGCCGAACGTCCCATAGATGTCGAACGATATACAATACCGAACGTCTCTTAATGCCGAATGCTCACGCATGCCTAATATTCCATAGATGCCGACCGAACTTGAATGCTAAACGAATCATATGTGTCGGACGACTCTGGAAGCCGAGCGCTTTCTAATGCCGAACGCTCCTGAATGCCGAGCGATCCTGAATGCCGAGCGTTCTCTAATGCCGAACGATCTGGATGCCGAACGACTCATAAATGTCGAACAGTATACTAATGCCGAGTACGTAGTTGCCTGGTCAAATCTCCAGGTAACAGTGCCTGACCTTGATTTCTCCTCGTATTTAGTCTGGCATTTCCACTAGTTGTGGTGCCTCCTCCACCAAGGTTAACTCTTCCACCTCTAACCTCAATATTTGCATTCCATTCTTCGTAAAATACAGAAGAATAGCCTAATAGAGATGGGAGAATAGAGATAAAGCATATACTTATATATAGCAAATACAAGTACGTTACTATAGCGTTATCCCATACCCCGATCTTTTCTCTAATTCCCTAGGATTATGTTTTCAAAATCATTCTAAGTTTAAAGTTTTTCATAAACCTATACTCTGATACCAAGTTGTAACATCCCCTATCTTGAGGTCCGAAGCTAAGCGCTACAGATGCTGCAATCATCTATAGTATTAACTTCCGGTGGCAAAATATAGTAATGTTAATGGTATCCACAATATCAGAAGCACATGAATATGAAATAAAATCATCACAGATTAAAACAACTTTTCTAATTACATTTCAAAGCAATATTTCATAATCAATTTACATAATCCCATAATCGATTCCTAGGTTTTGGTCAAATATAATTATTACAAAATACGCCAAGAGTGACATATGAAGATGCCCCCTTGGATAATCAAAGTACTAAATAGACACATAAGTCTTAATACATCACAACGGAAATAAAAAACTAAATAGCTCATATATAGATTGCTTTGCCTCCTACACATCTTCAAAAGCTTTATTTGTCCAACTTACTCAACCTGAAAAGACCCTAACTCTCAATCTACTAAAATTAATTTTGAACACTCGAGAGTTTAAGGGAAAAACATAAACTTCGAGTGTAACGACATAGAATTTTGGATATTTGAAATTGAAATATTTCATTGATTTTAAATATTTAAAAGTTAATTTTTAACTTCAATTTCAAATATAATGATTTATTGGATAATTTAATGATGAAAATTACTTAAATAATTGAATCTTGAGTTTTAAGCTTGATAAAGATAATTTCAGAGCTTAATTAATATTTTATGAATAAGAATGAAGGTAAGTAAATATTTAAATTGGATTTAAAAGCGATTTACTCAGTTTTAACAATATCTCATTTAAATTAACGAGTAAAAATAGCCTTCCGGTGCACAGTCTCGGATTTTAACGAAATTGATTCCATTGGATTCGTAATGGTGTACTATTATAGGATTTCAAATTTCATGCCGTTTAGAGTTATCGTTTGATCGTATGGGATAGAAAGGCGTTGAAATTAATATCAAAAATTCAATATAATAATTGGGTCCAAAAAGCTATCTTCTCCAAACGATCGAATTAGGACTCGAAACCTTTTCCATTACGTTTGGAATAGGGGTATAAAATTATGAACACTTAGCAGCATGCCTCAATAGGGGTTTGAGATTTTGAGTTGTGTAAATTAAGATATTTTGGGATTTAAATTAACATATTATCTAGTCAAATATTCACATCAACTACTTTTCTTTCCCATCAAGCCATTGTAGCCATCCTCCTACATGCCAACATCATTTCCCTTCTTTATTTTTAAATGCACACAACTGTATAGTAGAAGGTAGAAGAATAAATAAAATCCAAACTTCAAAAATTCATTTCTCCTCAATACTTGATAAAAAAATCCAAAACAAGTTTTAAAAATCAGGTTTCAACATTCTCTTCGATTTGATATGCTCATTGTATGGTGCGGCAAAGGTTGGGTGGAGTCGACAGTGAAGTCAAACTATCACATGAACTAGGGCTTGTTGTTTCTCGAGATTGAGGGGGGGTATTTTGTGCATCGAAGATCGCGGTCATGTGGAGCTCGTTAAGGCGCACCTACGTGTAGTTTTTGGTGTCGTACGGTGCTATAGTGTTGGTCGTGAAAATTGAGGGTTGCTGCATTCATGATGGGGGGTCGCGTTTCGATGGGAAGATTTGGGCGTGGCGAGTTGGTGGTGGTTGAGATGAGGAGGAGGAGGGCGATGCGTTGGTGGTTTCATTGGGTCAAATGCTGGCTTGGTTGATTCGTGCACGTGTACGGTGGTGTCGTGCAAATGGGTTTCGGCGAATGGGAAAAACAGAGGAGAGGGGGAAGGGAAAGCGCTATTCAAAGCGGGCCTAGTTTTGTATTGATGGGTATGAGTTTTCTTTTGAAAATAAAAATATTCTATGTAAAATTTATGGTTAAAATAAAATCGTTAGATTGTAAATTCCGTATCTCATTCGTTTTAGATCTAAATCCAATGCGGTCAATCGCATTGGGTTCATATAAGCGAGATTTGGCTATGGAATAATTTTGGTTGAAATTTAAGCTTACAGAATTCCTAGATAAATTCAAACAAGTTCGAATTTATTTGGAACTAGAACGCGAAAGCGACAGAAATTATATGTGAGTAAATCTCACTCATTTGGATTACTACATATAAATTTTAAATGGCTAAAATTAAATTTTGGATGATTGGTTGAATTGAAAAATTATTAATAGTAGATATATTAGCAGTTGGATTAATTGTTCCCGCCTATACCCTATGCACCCCGCATAATAGCGGATGATCCTATATAACGCGATATCCTGCCTCGAAGCGGGATAGGTTTATTTATGTTGTACTAACATCTATGGATGTCGGAAAACAAGTTGGAGGGATCCAACTGGATTCCTCAAAAATATTGAATTTAATTTCATATATAGTGATATATGATATGTTTGAGAAATCTATCACAAATTATTGTGTGATTGAATTTATTGGATGTTATGGTAATAATGGCCTAGATTTTGGTATTTTAAAATACCATTAATATATATATATATATTGAATTTGAAAAGAAATTACAAAGAGATTTTGGAAGTGAAGTATTTATATGGAAATTTGGATTAACTAAAGAAATTTATTTGAATAATATAAATGGTTTGACTTTGTACTTGACTATTCCGTGATATTTAAAATGGGAATTTTGGAATAATGTAAACAAAGGATTTTAAATATAATTCTTAAATGGTACTTGTTTATATACTAAAGGTTTTAAAAATCGAGATTTTAAATAGGTTGGGAGAACAAAAAAGGATTTGGAAATAGATATAAAATTGGTTATATTGGTAAGATTGCTAGATTATGGAATGGAAGAAAAATCGAGATTTGATTGGTTTTGAAATATAGTATGGGTTATTTAAGGAATTAATTTTTAAATGGAATTTAAATTAAAAATCAATGTGATTTGAAACCGTTGTAAACCGAAAATGAGACTATGGAATTTATAAACAATGTTTATAAGTAAAGTGAAATGATTTTCATTTGATAAATGAAAGATATAAATTCATGGTAAGAATTTATAGTGAGATGGGTAAATTGGTTTAAAAAGAAATGATAGATTTTACTTTTTGAAATGTAAAGAAGAGATTTATGAAATTAGGAACGTAAATCGATTAGTGATAAATCGAGAGAGATTTTAAAATGTTATATTGGTTATGTTGGAATTGGAAAAAATATACTTTATCGAGAAGTTGAGTTTGATTTAAAAGGAGGACTTTTAATTGTTAAACTAGGTAATTTAAATATGTTTTAGCATAAAAATATTTTGGAAAGTTAGTTCTTTAAATATTTTTAAATTGTTAAATGAATTATAAGTTTTACAGACAAGTCTTGTAAATCAATAGAATTTTATTAATAAATCAGAATTTATTATTGTTCCAAAGTTATGTAATTATCTAAATTGTTTAAAATTATATTTAATTATAAAATAAGTTTTTAGAAAGCAATGGTATACTTTCATGGCGAAATCGGAGGCAGAGATTGCCTGCAGTTAAGTTTGGAATTCTCTAGGATAGAGACGTAATCATTGAGCTGTGAATCCATGGTTGATACCACGTGGTGCTTTCCATATTTATTTTAAAAGGTTTTTTCAAATATTTTGAAGGGAATGGTTTGTGAATATACCTATTTTGGCGAAATAATATATACTTTTGAATAAAGAGATTTAATTAAGGAACCCCGAAACTTATAGAATTCATTATAAACGAGTTAAGGAATTTACAACATAAATTGTGAAGGGTTTTGAGAAAAGAGAAACAAATGGACTTTCCTAAGTGTTGGGAAGTAAGGGTTTAGAAAAATAATATTTTTAAATATTTTTCTAAGTGTTGAAATAAGAGATGGTTTGAATTATCCTGGTATGGATATCAGTATTTGAGTTGTCTCAAATATTGAAAATTGAGAATGGATTTGAATATATATCTTATAAAGATATTTCGAAAATAGATTTTGGAAAAAAAATATAATATGGGCCGAGTGACTGCTTATGGATTTTGTATTGGAAGTTAAATAACCAACTATCAAGTATTCGACCAATTTCGTTAATTGTTTCAAAGAGACTGGGATCACTATTAATTATCCGAAAACCATTTCGATCCTATTTGAGCGTTACAAATGGATTCCGTGAAGACGGTGAAAACGATGATTCGGTTTGTCCAGAACCAGGATAACTTGTATGGACGAATGCTATCAATACATTGTCATTGGAGGATAATGAGAATTCTAAGTGAAAATTCCTTAAAAAGGTAATCGTAGCCTCAAGCCTCATCAAACCGAATGACTGAAAATCAAGGGAGATGCAGCAAGGCTAAGTGGGTCATACCCAGTTAAGGTATGTTATCGCCTTCCTAGATACCCTCGAATATATTATAAACTATGGATACGGTGGTGCATGGAAAAGAGCTCTCGATAAGGGTGCGAACACCTAGGGTGATAACATATTCAGTGCTATCCAGGTTAGGGAAAGGCCGGTCTTGTGTTGTAGGGATCCCGGCAAGGTCCTCGGTACATTTTTTCTTGACGTGTACCGTGATAGGTGGTATCCCAGTACCTAGTTATTGTATGGAATCCATTCTCCAATAAGCGCCGTACGGTTTTGATTGTGCCCAACTATGCTGAAACGTGAGATGTAAGCATTTCAGCTATTTTATATCTTACTTTCTATAGACATTATAATGGTATCATATGATTTTGATATCAAATGTTTTGGTTATCGTAGGATAAAAACCTGTCGCGTTTATGTGTGATGCGGTCTTACAAGATACCTTTGTTTTTCAAAGGATTTTGGTAACTTTAATAATTCAAATTGAGCGTGTTTTCTCACGCTGGTTTACCAAATTAACTAGGGTGTTATTTTATTATAATGCTCGAGTCAGACCGAGTATTCCAGATTTAGGTTAGGATGCTGTGGAGCTCAGGAGACGAGCTGGATGATAGAGACGTATTGCACGTACTTGATTATATTCCGCTGTATATTGTAGGCTATATATTCAGCACTAGCGATGACAAGTTATTATAACTGTCTAGTATTGAGTTATTAATTTATTGTACTCTGATGATGTAATGTATAAGTAACAGTTATAGTTCTTTTTGTATAAAGACATGTTATTATCTATTATATATTTTTCCACAGCAGTTGTGAGATTCTATGTTGTTATTTCTATTTTCTTCTACCTCTTTCTTCTTTTCCTCTAACAATCTGGTATTTCCGGCACTCGATTGCTTGACATGCTATACAGTGAACGTATTGATGTCGATTTTCGAATGTCGAAAATCCACGTTCGTTACACTTGGCATCAGAGTTGAAGGTTAAGCGAGAACATTGGCTTTGATGGGGTAGCTCATTAGAGATAGGATCAGTAGCACCCTAGAATGAGTTTGAGTGTACTAATAGATATGAGCGCGTATTTGTTAGTGAATATAAAAATGTTTTATATTGTGTTGATTGATCTATTGAGTGGTTGTGGATTCTTGTCAATACGAGTAATTAATGTAATTGATAGGGATCTCTAAATACTTGAATAGAACAATTCAACATGGTATTATTTTAGAATGGGGTAAATGAAATAATTTTACCCTTATTATTTTCACATATAAAGGAATAATTTTCATAAATTATGATAGTTATATATGGTATGATTGGTTTTTAGGATATGATAATTTTAAACCATTATCATTTGTTGTTGTGGTGCTGGAATAAAAGTTGATATTTTAGTCAAAAGTTAAGAAATAATTTCATATAAAGAAATGTGATTTATAATTTGAAAAGAAATGAAATTCTTGAGGTATATTTAAATATGATTTGTTAAAAGGGTTTAAAGGCTAGGAATTTAGGAATTTGATTCTCGTTGGTTTTGAAATGTTTTTCAAAGTCTTGGAAAATAATAGTGATATTATTTGGAGAATAATTTTGAATTGAAATATTTAAAAAAAATGGTTTTTAAAGGAAGAAAAGCACTGAACTCACTTCGGTCGCTGGAAAATAATTTCAGTGATGACTACAGCATCGTCGACGTTCATTTCCGAGTTTCCAAGGGAGGGATTGCTACCAATTGGAATTTGTTTGGTAAAACTGAATTGATTTTGAAATTCAAAGAAACGATGTGATATACCAAGGGATTTTGGGTATATATGATTTCAAAAATGATTTTTGAAATACTTAGAACGAAATGTTTAACTCTAGGATTTTGATTTAAAATGTTTTATGGAATATGAGTATGTTTGATAACTTATAAAAATTTGAAATTTATTTTGGAATAGAATTTAAATTAAACTAAGTTAAATAAGAGTGAACTTTGAAAATTTAGCCTAAGTAGGTTGGATGGACAAATTATTGAAAATAGAATTTATTAAGATTTGAAATAAATTAGTGGATGAACTAATTAATTTAATTAGTAAGTTAAATGGAATCGAAATTGAATTTGAATAGAAATGGATATAAACTTAAGTAGTGAAGTAGTAATACCATAAGAAGTCTGTATAAAATGTTTATTGTAGACTTAAGAAAATTTAATGGTGGAATTCTTAAGTGAAATTGGTATTTAAGGGATATACCAAGTAACTAAGTGAATGTGAATTAGAAGTGTGAATGATAATTGGGAATAAGTGAATATATATGAAATGAATGTGAATAAGAGAAATTGGGATAGCTAAGAATCATTAATAAGTAAGTAAGTTGTACGTATATTATTTATTCGCATGATGGTTTGATCCATATTCGAGCATAGAATTTTGAGATAATTTATATCGAATCGAGTTAGGATTTTCATTTGATTTTCGACGGCGAACACTGGATGTGGATTTTTGATTGTTTCTGGGATTCTCTATCATAGTATACGGCTATGCAAGGAGAATGACGGTTTCTAATCAAGGAACCAGATCTGAGTCTGCAATAGAGAGTCGTGTGAATGATACTAGTTTGGAAGTAAAATTGTTGGATCGAGTGAGCAGTCAGAGCTGATATTGTGTACGGAAGATATACGTACTTCGTACAGGCTTAAGTAAAGCAAATATTGTCATTTTTAAAAAATATTTAATAAATGATTTTGAATTTTATGATTGGATATCATTGGTAAATAGGATGCATATTTAAAATCAAGAAAAAATTGGATTGCCCAATGTTACCCAGTGGCTTGACCGGGTAACCAAAGACTTAATGAAGAGGCCTCGGTCGGCATCTAGCACCGTTTGGCATCCGGGCTTCTTTCGGCATCTATCCCCATTCGGCACGACCAGGACGTTCGGCATCTATCCTCGTTCGGCATTGATGGCCGTTCGGCACAGCATGTTCGTTCGACATTCCACACTGCTCGGCATCCAGACCTCGTTCGGCATTGAGGGCCGTTCGGCACAGCATTGTCGTTCGACATTCCAGCCTCAATCGGCATTCCAGCCTTGTTTAGCACAAAGCCCCGTTCGGCATGGCAGAGTCGTTCGGCATTCAATCTCGACCGGCATGAAGCTCGTTCGGCATTCGTATGTCATTCGGCATTAGCATATCATTCGGCATACAATGTCACGTTCGGCATTCCAGCCTCGTTCGGCATTCATGCCTCGTTCAGCATTCCAGCCTCGTTTGGCATTCATGCCACGATCGACATTCCAGCCTCGTTCGGCATTCCAGCCTTGTTCGACATCTCCCCTCGACCGGCATCGGTTCTCGTTCGGCTTGCACTCTTCACTCAACACATCGCCTCGTTCGGCATAAAGGAAGTGTTCGACATTTGCCGATCGGCATTAGTGGTTCGGCACACAGAATCACTCACGTTGGGCCGAGATATCTAGCTACTAGGCCCATCAGGGAAGTCCAACCCATTTTTGTCTATAAATAGAGAGGCAGTGGCATAGTGAAAGGGACCTTTTTTCGAGAACACCGGGGAGACTCTGCCGCATTCAAGACTCATTCAAGACTTATCTTCTTTGCTTAACAATTGTAATCAAGTAGTTGGTGCACGGATTATGTCTGTAACCAGTTGATAAGTAAAGCAATAAAGATTAACCTCGAAGTGGATGTAGGCAATTACGCCGAACCACTATAAATCTGGTGTTCTTATTTTCTGCATTTGGTTTAGCATTCTATTCACCGTTTACATTTGCTTTCTTCATTAATCTCTCTATATAATCTTTCTTAAGGGTGTTAGTGACCAATTCTGGTGCTAACATTTTAGTGCTTTCATTGAGAGTCGAATTCTCAGGTCGATAGGATCTACTTTGTAGCTACTGGATTGAAAAATCCTCCGAAAGAGATCCGACTATTCATAGGACGCCCGTTGAATCTATTCAGAGTTCCAACCGACAACTCTACTATGAGAAGACCACGCACCCGATCAGCCTCTCACAACGCAGACGTTCACGAGGCAGCTAGTGTGCAACAAGTTCGACCTAGCAACCAACAAGAGATTCAAGGCGTAGGACCCTCCACACAAAATCAAACGGAAGTCATTACCCAAACAGAGTTTAACGATTTAATGAGAGAACTCAGGGAAAGTAGAAGACAACTTGCTGAGAAGATTCAAGCCAACACTAATCTCATGACTTAGCTTACCCAGCAGCAGCATCAAAATGTTGGAGATAGCCCTTCTCCTTAGTCTTCATCTGATAGCTCGACCTTAGCTGATGAACCTCCTAGGCGTAGATGCCGTAAGACTGAAGCTGCACAGGCAAGTGCCACTGATCGATCCACCAGGGATCAGGCATGTGAGGAGACTGGATGCCCGGGTCACCAAGGTCCTAATGAAGCTGGCCTTCAAGATGTGCATTTGGCCGATCGCCAGCAGAGGAGACACCAACCCGAGCGGTCCCGTGGAACGGAACCCAACCTTCCACCCTCCATACAATCTCCGGACTTATCGGCTATGGTCAGGCAGTTAATGAGAGAGAATCAAGGCTTGACCTATGAAGATAGGAGACTGTCCAAGAGTCACACTCCCTTCACCGATACTATTCTACAGGCTGAGTATCCCAGGAAGTTCAGTATGCCGACTATCCCAGCCTATGAAGGGAAGACTGACCCTAGGCAACATGTGATGAGGTACGAATGGATGATGGATTCTGCAAGGGAAAATGATGCGACCAAGTGTAGGTGCTTCCCAATCACTTTGTACGGAATCGCCACCATGTGTTTTACTTGACTTGCTCCACGGTCTATATCCAGCATCGACGAGTTGGCAATGAAGTTTGTTGAACAATTCAGGATACATGCTACTCGTCCAAAGGACGTGATGTCCTTATCAAGAATGATCCAGGTTCCAGGAGAGACTTTGAAAGTATACTTGCAGAGGTTTCATGTTGCTGCCACTGAAGTTAGCAACCCTAACGACCACGCAATCTTGATGGCGGTAATGCGAGGTGTAGATCCAGACTCGGAGTTTGGAGATTGGTTGGCGGGAATGCCCCCAACTACGTTGGAGCGATTCTATTCCAAGGCTCACCAGTTCATAAGGAGGTAGGAAGCTCGATGGATAAGATGAGATAAGGCACCAGGGCCTGTTCAGGAGACTGTGAAAAGTAACATCGCCGTGAAGCAATCCGACGATAGTTCAGGAAAAGTTCAAGTCAACTTCCAGAACAAGCCTGAGAAATCGAAAGGATCCGGAGGTGGAAATCTCGAAAAGAAAAAAGAGACAGGGAGATGGAAGTCGAGGATTCCGACCTACAATGAATAAGCCCCCCTTAATATGTCCCTTGAAAACATTTACCTATCTATCTGTAACACTTTCAATACAGAAAGCCGTGCCCAAAGGAGTACACTGAGGAACAGAAACAGACGGGGAAGTACTGTCACTTCCATGAGACCCACGGGCACAATACTGAGGAGTGTAGACACCTCGATGACGCCATGGAAAGGTTAATCAGGCATAAAAAGCTGCAGGAGTTTGTTAAGAACCCACCAGAGGGTAGGCAAGGAACGTCAGACCTTGGATGCGGGCCGGCTCCACGCCACCTATAGAAACCTGCCCGGACCGTGGAAAGGTTGATCATAAACACTATAGTCAGAGGATCTCATCCTATAGACAAGAATTGCTAGGAGATGGAACGATATGCTACCTCCTTGAGGCATGCGAATTATGAATGTTATTCGAATGTGGAAGATGGAACCCATGCAAAACAACAATGCATGATGACAGACGATATAGTGTTTAGGAGTCGAGATGCAGACAAGGTGGAGGCTCCTACTATCGACCCGATGGTCATATCTGCAACAATCAGGCCCACTTACGTCAAAAGGATTTTGATTGATTATGGAAGCTCTTTCAACATCATCTTCAAGAAGGCTTATGACCAAATGAAGATGGAGACAAAATATTTAAAACCATGCAAAGCCCGTATCCACGACTTTAATGGTGCCGCAACCGACGCGACGGGGTATATTGAGTTACCAGTTAAACTGGGAGAAGGTGAGCGTAGGAAAGTGCTAATCCTACCGTTCATAGTAATGGATGTTGACTCTCTATACAATGTATTTCTGGATCGTCCGGCCCTGGCGGAGTTTAGGGCCGCTTTGGCCCCATGGTGTTTGGCATTAAAATTTCCGATAGACTAAGGATTCGACGTGGTACATGGCGATCAGGCGACCGATCGTGCATGGTATGTGGCAGAGATGAGAGAAGCTCAGCAGAGAGAAAAGGAGAAGGTTGCGGACAGCTCCGTCTGCATCCTAAGTACTGATAATTGACAAGTAGTGCCCGAGCCCTGGCTCGGGCAACATTCTCAGATCCTAAGAGACATAGATCCAAGAGATGATGATGGGTATCCCAGGGAAACGAATGCAGCACCGGCTGAGCTGACGATCGACATTCCAGTCAACTGGAATGACCCATCACGAGTTCTTAAGATTGGATCACAACTCGACCCTTTAGTGGCCGAGGATCTTACTGATTTCCTCTGAGCGAATCTGGATGTTTTCGCTTGGACACATTCTGATATGTGCGGGATTTCTCCCACTATTGCGAGTCATATGTTGAACATAGACCCAAAATAAGTTCCTGTGAAACAGAAAAGGAGAGGCATGGACCCGGAGAGGTCCGCTGCTCTCAAAGAGGAGGTGGACAAACTCAAAGCCAATGGGTCAGTCCGCGACGCCCTCTACCCCGAATAGGTATCTAACCCTGTGCTGGTAAGAAAAGTGAATGGGAAGTGGAGAACTTATGTTGATTACTCTGATCTGAATAAAGCATGCCCGAAGGATAGTTTCCCTTTACCTAGAATCAACCAACTCATCGACTCTACCGCCGGACATGAATTATTGTCATTTATGGATGCGTATTCGGGATACAATTAGATCCCGATGCACATTCCAGACCAAGAACACACTATTTTTGTCATAGATGTTGGGCTATATTGCTATGTAGTAATGGCTTTTGGATTGAAAAACGCGGGAGCAACTTATCAACGTCTGGTGAATCGAATGTTTAAAGACCGGATTGGCAGAACGATGGAAGTCTATGTGGATGACATGCTCGTGATGTCACGGCAGTAAAACGACCACATTCGAGACTTAGCAGAGATGTTTGATATACTCAGGCATTACGGGATGAAGATCAACCCTTTAAAGTGTTCTTTTGGCGTTGCATCAGAGAAGTTCTTGGGTTTCATTGTGAATGCACGTGGAATTGAAGCTAACCCGGAAAAGATTCAGGCTATTCGGGACATACAAGTGCTCAGAACTATAAAGCAAGTACAAAGCTTGAACGGAAAGGTGGCCGCGCTGAGTCGATTCATATCCAGAGCTATGGATAAGTGCATTCCTTTCTTTGATGTGATAAAGAAAGGAAAGAGGAATTTACGTCTGACTACGAGGAAGCATTCCGAGCTCTGGTTTGACATCTAGAAAGTCCCCCGGTGCTATCAAAACCAATTGACCATGAAATGCTGTATATATACCTAGCAGTATCCCAGCATGCTATCAGTATGGCTTTGGTTCGCGAGGAGGACCGAGTTCACAAGCCAGTATATTATGTCAGTAAACATTTGACGAGGGCAGAAAGAAATTATCCCAGGATTAAGAAGCTAGCTTATTGCTTGGTGATTGCATCAAGCAAGCTTCGCCCATACTTCCAAGCACACTCGATCAGTGTTTACACCGATCAACCCTTGCGATAGGTGCTCCAACGACCAGAAACATCTGGAAGGATGTTAAAATGGAATATCGAGTTGAGTCAGTTCGATATTATCTACCTGCCATGAAGGGCCATACAGGGGCAAGCGCTAACAGATTTCATTGCTGAATTCACCATGACAAACGAATCAAACGGCCACAATGTCATACCTCCCGTTCGATGGAAGATGTACACCGATGGGGCATCTAACGGCCATTGTTCTGGGGCTGGCATAGTTCTTGTAACTCCTGAGAACCGATCAGTTTGCTATGCTTTGAAGCTTGAATTCATAGCAACGAATAACGAAGCCGAGTATGAAGCATTGATTGCTGGCTTAAGACTTATCAAAGAGCTGGGAGTAAGATCAGTTGAAATCTTCTACGACTCGCAACTGGTGGTGTACCATGTGCGGGGAGACTATCAAGCAAATGGGCAGAGACTTGACCATATTTGGTCCGGGTTGAAGAGCTGCTAGCGAATCTCGAGTATTATGATATTTCACATGTCCCACGTGAGCTAAACAGAGCAGCCGATTCATGGGAAAAATTTGCAAGCACTGGTGATGCACAGCAAATGAGATTGTTTCCACTTGAAACCTTGCATGTTTCGAGCATAAATATGACGGAGGTAGATTTCATGTTAGAAACAGAAATCAAGAAGGAATCATGGATGACCCCATTCAAGCAGTACTTGTTACATGGGATCGTTCTCGAAAGAAGGAGCGAAAGACGACAAGTCATTTGTAAGGCTTTGCGTTATGTAATGCAAGATGGGGTAATGTATCGGAGGGGATTCTCGACCCCCTTACTCTGGTGCATTGCCCATGATGAGATAAAACGAGTCCTGAAGAAAGTCCATTAAGGTGAATGCGGCGACCATACCGGAGGGCAGACGCTAGCAAAGAAAATCCTCCGCTATGGATACTATTGGCCGACTGTAAATCGGGATGTCATAGACTAGGTGAGAAGATGTGACAAATGTCAGAAATATGAGAAAATCCTGAGAGCTCCGCCGACGGAACTCACACAAATGGTAGTCCCTGACCATTTGCAATGTGGGGGATCTACATAGTCGGTTCCTTACCCCTATCCAAAGGTGGTGCAAAATACGCGATAGTTGCGGTCGATTACTTTACCAAGTGGGCAGAAGCAGAGCCTTTGGTCACTATCACCACCAAAAAGGTCATTAATTTCATTGTACAAAATATTATATGCGGTTTTGGCCTTCCATGAACCATGATTACAGACAACGGAACTCAATTCGAAAGAAAAGAGTTCAAGGAATTTTGCCAAAAATATGGTATTGAGAAAAAGTTTACAGCAGTTGCTCACTCGAAAGCCAATGGACAAGTGGAAGCCATAAATAAAATAATCAAATCCATATTGAAAAAACATTTGGAAAAGCCTAGAGGCAAGTGGGTGGACGAGCTTCCAACAACGCTTTAGGCTTGCAGAACCACCCATAAGTCCGCGACTGGCCACACTCCATTCGCATTGGCATATGGCATGGAAGTTGCCATACCCATAGAACTTGAAGTTCCATCACATCAGGTAAATTATTATGACCACGAGCCAAATCAAGATCTTTTGCTGGAATCATTGGACTTCATTGATGAAAAGCGTGAAGAAGCTAATTTAAGAGCGGTCGCATACAGGCACCGAGTCGCTCGATATTATAATATAAAAGTCCGACTGAGAATCTTTGGTGTGGATGATCTCGTTTTGACACGAGTTTTCCCGGTTCATCACATATGAGCCCCGCATGGGAAGGTCCATACGTCATTGAACGGAAGCTTGGAGAAGGAACTTTCAAGGTAGCCACCGTTGATGGTGCGACACTCCCCCGAGCATGGAATAGCGAGCATTTGCGGCATTATTACACTTAGTTCATTTCTTTCATATTTTAGTTGCATTTATTTCCAGCAAGTTTTTATTCCTAGTTTACGGCATGTAATAAGACAATTTAGCTTGTTTGCATTAATAAAGGCTTGAAGCCATTTTCTCCATGAATTGTCGATGTATCTGTGTATGATAACGCTGTGAAGAATAACTAAGAGATACATTATTCTGTCTGACATACGAACGCACACGAGCACTTAAAATCACCAAGTCCCCGGAGTGCGGACTGGAGTACTTTGAGTCCACAGAGTGCGGACCAGAGTATAAACGACATAAGATCTCCAAGTCCTCGGAGTGCGGACTGGAGTACTCTGAGTCCCCAGAGTGCGGACCAGAGTATAAACGACTCAAAATCTCCGAGTCCTCGGAGTGCGGACTGGAGTAATCTAAGTCCCCGGAGTGCGGACCAGAGTATAAACGACTTAAAATCTCCAAGTCCCCGGAGTGCGGACTGGAGTACTCTGAGTCTCTGGAGTGCGGACCAGAGTATAAACGACTTGAAATCTCCAAGTCCCAAGAGTGCAGACTGGAGTACTCTAAGTCCCCAAAGTACGAATCGGAGTACAAACGACTCAAAATCTCCAAGTCCCCGGAGTGCGGACTGGAGTACTCTTAGTCCCCGGAGTGCGGACCAGAGTATAAACGACTCAAAATCTCCAAGTCCCCGGAGTGCGGACTGGAGTACTCTAAGTCCCCAAGTGCGGATCGGAGTATAAACGACTCAAAATCTCCAAGTCCCCGGAGTGCGGACTGGAGTACTCTAAGTCCCCAGAGTGTGGACTAGAGTGTAAACGACTTAAATCTCTAAGTCCCCTGAATGCGGACTGGAATACTCTAAGTCTCCAGAGCGTGGACTAGAGAATAAACGATTTAAATATCCAAGTCCCCTGAGGGCGGACTGGATACAAATGACTTGAAGTCATCGAACCTTGGCGTGCGGACTGAAAAATATCCTAAGTACCCGAAGCGTGGAATATAGAATGTGCAATGCCAAAAAATTATCAACTTATTTAAAGATGAATCGAGAAGTTTATGTAACTCGTAATAGCTTGGGTTTTGACCATGATTATACAAAAAACCAAACAACAGAAGTCTTCTGAAAGGCAAAGGAACTAAGTTTTATTCATCAAAAATACGTTTCTACTACAACTCCTCCAAAATTCGGAGTTAAAAGTTTATTTACATGGTCTACGGAAATAAATAAAAATAATTACATAATCTAAACTAACTCTCGTTGAATGAGAGCAAGGGCTACTTCTTCGACTTCTTCGACTTTTTTCCAGACGATTCCTCTCCCATGCGTTTTCCCTTAATAATTTTCTTTGATGGGGAGGTGACAACTGAAGAAGTACGGGGAACTTCCATGGGTCTGGACCCGCCAGGAAGGATGACCTTCAACGGCTTATTCAGAGGATCATCCAGGTCCACAGCTTCAGGCTCCACTTTGACCTCGACCGTCTTTTTCTTCTCCTTCTCAAGCTGCTCCTTCGTGCTTAGTTTAGATGTGTGTTCAGATGCGCCTGTAATTTCGATTTCATAACTCCCATCGATGGGAGGGGAAGTCTCGGACTTATCCTCATCAAGCGCTCCGATCACCTAAGCATCTGGACTGGGAGCCTCCCCTGCGTGAGTAGCCTCACTTGCCTTTTCCTTCAGCTCCTTGGTGACATCGCTCCTCGGAGTGGGATCGGGATCAGAACGGCCTGCACAAAATCATGAAAAACAAGCATTAGAATACGATAGCTCCTGGTGAAAAATGACGACTTTTGGAATGTTAAAGTGAAGAGTTATCTACCAGGTTCCGACTGGCTCTCAACGGTCCAAGGGGTCTTACCCTCTGGAATAGGAGACAGAATATGAACGCCGAGGCCGGAGTCCTCCAGGTCATAACCGATGTATTGCTCAAAGGGATCAAGTATCGGCCGATCGGCCGGCTGAGTGGGCGCATGAGCTAGAGACTCGATCTCGGATGGACTAGCAACAACCTCTTTCCCTTTCGTTGAGGGGGAGCCTTTGTAGTAAAGAGCTTATGCCATAGACAGGTCCGAAGGCTCATTTCTCTTAAGAAATTCTTTTATCAAAGCTCCTTCATCAACCTCCTCGGTACCAAGCTCGACCTTCCTGATTTCTACTAAGGTCTTCCACGCCTTAGCTAAAGATTCAAGGTAATCCTCACCCAAAAAAGTTAAGTCTCGGTGCATGAGACGCGGACATTGAATTCTGCGATTAGTGGGTCGAATATGCTTTTAACCTCCTCCCTACCTGCTTCTTTAGCCGCCTCAAGGCGGGAGTCGACATCCGCAGATGCTATTTTCTTTCCCTCTTCACGGGATTCATTCTTTAACATCTCAACCTTAGAAAGTTCATCATCAAGCTTCGTCTTCAAAAGTCGTGTGGCAATGATCTCGTCACAATATCATTGCGACTCTTCTTGGGTAGCGGTCTTCTCCTCCTTTTCTTTGCGGAGTTGCTCCTCCAGCTCCTTAACACGAAGGGAAAAGGCGTCCCTCTCCTTCTGCACTAAGTCTTTCTCCAAAGCTAGGGACCCACAGTGTTGGACCGCCTCGTCGATTTCTTTTTTATGGGTTGACTCCAGATGTGTAACGGCCTCGGCAGTATCTTTAGCGCTCTGCTGGGCGGCTTTAAGTTGAGACTTATAAGAAGCAAGCTTTTCGTCCTGAGCTTTAATAATATCTTTATCATGAATAGCCTCAAGCTTCAAGTGATCCATCTCATGTTGACGCTCTATGGAAACTTCTGAAACTTTCTCGGCTAAGTGCACGAACGCATCATGCTGTACATAGACATCATTGGTACATGAGATGGCACTTTGCTTGACATGCCTTGGAATATGGTGGATCGTCGGAAGAAATTTTAAGCCATCAAAGCATATCTTCGAAAATGTGGCTTTAAGTTCAGCAAGTCTTTCAGCAACCGTTGGATCATTTACGGAAGTAAGAGGAGTCCACTTGGAGACCGCAGGCGTTTTGTGGGGATCTCGAGATTGCTTAGTACTTGATGAACCAGAGTGTTGATCCCGATGTGCCTCAGGCTGAGACCCCTTATATCCAGATTTCTCTTTGCCATGCTCTGGTTAAGAAGGAGGATCGCGAGGATATGATGGTTGGTTATAAGTTGTCCTTCGGTGTGATGACCCTCGGCGATGGTAGTCTCTATCCCGGCGCTTGCCGGAGCCCGAATCCCGGCCAGATTGGTAGAAAATCTATGACCCGCGAAGGCGATCAAGTCCATGCATGCACCCCATGTTACCTACACAAAGTTTAAATAACGATGAGTTTGCAAAGAATAGAGTGACAACGGAAATTTAAGTGCAAGATGAAGTGTATGTGTTTGTGTGTGTCCTAGTGTTTCCTCCCGATGGACCAGTTTCTTTACTAATAGGATTTTTTTCTCCCTGGTTTTGGGCTTGAACGCTTGTATCGCCTCTCGCGGGCGAATGAAGCTTAAGGGCCTCTGGATTGTCGAAGTCGTAGTTGAGTAGATCATCAGGTATGAAAAGGTTCGATAGGCCTTTTAGAGAACTTTCTAAATGATGTAAGGAAGCTTCTTTCTCCACTGGAACAAGAGTAACTTTAGAAGTTCCACCGACTGTTTTCTTCCTCGGCCTGTATGTTAGTTTCTTCTTCCCCTTCGAAGGGGAAGGCGACGTATCGATGTCGTGAACTTCGACTATTGAATCCCGAGTGGGACTAATGTTCTCATCTTGTACCTTAAGCGTTTCAGTTTCCTTAATTTCCCCCTCTTCTAGTGTGTCAGGGGCGTTACATGCTGACGACTCAGCTTGTTTTCTCCCTTTGCCAGAAGCATGCTTGGGTATGGTAACACCCAGAGGGAGGCTTATCCGGCGACCTTCTGCCAACAGCCCGAATTTTGTAAGCGACTCATTTGAAATGAGAGTTCTGATGTCCCGGTCTTCAGTAGGAATGGCTCGAATAGCTTCGACGGCTTTAGAATATCCGGGGTCCTCGGGATGCGGATTAATACCTGAAAAGATGGAAGAGAGTTAGATAAGGCATGGCTTCGACTAAACATGAGTATCGATCAAGGAAAAAGACTTACTTCCTTCCACCCATCTCCTTGCAAAGCTAGGTGGGCGGTGCACATAAAACCATTCCTGTTTATACAGGGCAAACTTGCTCCATGCCACAGTTAAGATTTGACATTTGCTGTGCGGCTCGAGAAACATGAAAGATGGGCTATCCCTTCATCTCTTGATGCAATATATGTATCGAATATTGCCCAGAGTCGGAAGCCTAGAGAGGACACTCATGAAGAGAATACTAGTGTCGTAGATGAATGCGTGGCTATTCGGATGCAGTTGCGACGGAGCAATGTCGATATACTGTAATAAGTCTCGAAGAAATGAGTTGAACGGTGGCACGCTGCCAACCCAGCACATGAATTTGTTGCAAGCTGTGTATCCGACTGGGGGCAAGTGCGGGCGATCATGCCCCGATGGAACTAACACATCGTCAAAGGGGATTCCATGGACAGAGCATATCCGACGGAGCTGCTTTCATTAATCTTTGAAGCCCGAGAATTGATTGGGTCGTCTAGCAAAATCGCTGCCTCCAAATTGTCAGGAGCCAAGTCGACAGATGTAGTCGCAGGGTTCGGTAAGTTTTGAGCGGGGGTAGTTGACGGATGAGAAGTATCTACAACTTCTTGTCGAGAGGATGGCCCAGGTCTATCTGAGATCATAACAGAGCTAGATTTCCTAGACATCTCTAATGAGGATTGAATCTAACAGAGCACTTGTTTGAACTATACTTGAAAAATAATCGACGTTAGACATAACAACATAAATATCCCCTCGTGTGGTGTGTGAACTAGTGCGATCATTCAAATGTAAGTGCCAAGCAGTAAAAAGACACTACATTGAGGAAATAAGTTTGAGCTTTGGATTGTCATCTTCGAAGACCATCATTGCTGACCGTCTACGAAGGCTTGTCGTGAGACCGTTTATATTTTGAACTCGACATCATCACTGCATTTGAAAGGTTATTAACTATTAAGCAAGTTAAGTCCAAGTTTTCGGTTGTTTAAAACACAGAAGTTTTCGGTCCAGATTGTTCGATATGCTTTGTTGTTTAAGTCCGTCCTTGTTCACTAACATATGTTCAGGCATGGGATGTGCTAGGTCAACTGTGCATTAGGTTCGACTAGCGTCGTTGTTGTGCACAACTCCTCTATCACCCACCATTGTCGTTTGGCATGCGGCAAGGCGTGCCGAACCACAATCATGTCGAGCCGCATCGCTCGACATTCCATACTTCCATCTGTCTTCTCCACCGTTCGGCATAAAGGAGTCATGCCGAACCACAACATGCCGAGCTGCATCGCTCGGCATTCCATACTTCCATCTGTCTTCTCCACTGTTCGGCATGCGGCGAATCATGCCAAACCAAAGTTACGCCGAGCCGCAATGCTCGGCATTCCGTCCTTAATAACAATTTTATCCTTTTCCTCCATCCCTACCGAACGACATGGTCGAGTCGTTCGGCAAGTCGGCATTCCGGCCAATTCTTGCTCCTCCTTTATTTTTCCCTCCAACCTCGTTCGGCAGGAGGGAATCATGCCGAACCACAGCAGTACATCTTCAACTAACTCCCTCCTTCGCATACCTCTGACCTCTCCTTCTTTCCTCCACACCGCCTAGCCTTAGAACATATCCTAATCACGATTCGATTCCCTCATCTGCGCGATACCTATTGGCCACGGTTCTACAAAAATTCATGAACTTGAACCACGTGCTAAATTTTTTAGTCAGGGGAAAGCATTTAAAGAGAGGGGTCAATGCCTAGTAAATGGCTCAAAACTTGGGGGAATTCTGGAGTAAGTAGCGCGGTTTTAATTAGTTTCGATTGATTTGGGAAAGGAGTGAGGCAATGCACGATGTTTGAGGAGGGAAGCATAGTTAATTCTTTAGAGTTTGTTAAAAAGCAAGGTTCGTGAGTACAGGATAGCGGAGGTAAAAGTGAAAAAGAGAAGAAGAAGTGAAGTGTCGGGAAGAAAGGAAGTCAAAGGGACAATGACCGGTAGAATCGGTCAAAGCGCATCCGTCACTCGGCATCAGCTATATCATTCAGCATTTGAATGTCGTTCGGCATCGGTATGTCGTTCGACATACACTGACTCACTCGGCATTCAAGAGAAAGTACCATCAAGGAAACAAAACCAAGGCTTGAAGCAAAACATGGAGGACTCGTGACTCAAAGCGCATCATGTTCATCCACATAATACACTTTAGGGGGCAAGTGTTACCTAGTGGCTTGACCGGGTAACCAAAGACTTGATGAAGAGGCCTCGGTCGGCATCCAGCACCGTTCGACATCTGGGCTTCATTCGGTACCTATCCTCATTCGACACAACCAGGCCATTCGGCATCTATCCTCGTTTGGCATTGAGGGCCCTTCGGTACAGCATGGTCGTTCGGCATTCCACACTGCTTGGCATCTAGACCTCGTTCGGAATTGAGGGCCGTTCGGCATTCCAGCCTCAATCGGCATCCCAGCCTTATTCGGCACAAAGCCCCGTTCGGCATGGCATAGTCGTTCGGCATTCAATCTTGACCGGCATGAAGCTCGTTCGGCATTCGTATGTCATTCGGCATTAGCATGTCGTTCGGCATACAATGCCCCATTCGGCATTCCAGCCTTGTTCGGCATTCATACTTCGTTCGGCATTCCAGCCTCGTTCGGCATTCATGCCACGATCGGCATTCCAGTCTCGTTCGGCATCTTCCCTCGACCGGCATCAGTTCTCGTTCGGCTTGCACTCTTCACTCAACACATCGCCTCGTTTGGCGTAAAGGAAGCGTTCGGCATTTTCCGATCGACATTAGTTGTTCAGCACGCAAAAGCCACTCACTTTGGGCCGAGATATCTAGCTACTAGGCCCATCAGGGAAGTCCAACCCATTTTCCTCTATAAATAGAAAGGCAGGGACACAGTGAAAGGGATCTTTTTTTGAGAACACTGAGGAGATTCTACCGTATTCAAGAATGATTCAAGACTTATCTTCTTTGCTTAACAATTGTAATCAAGTAGTTAGTGTACGGATTGTATCTGTAACCAGTTGATAAGTAAAGCAATAAAGATTAACCTCAAAGTGGACGTAGGCAATTATGCCGAACTACTATAAATCTGATGTTCTTATTTTCTGCATTTAGTTTAGCATTCTGTTCACCGTTTACATTTACTTTCTTCATTAATCTCTCTACATAACCTTTCTTAAAGGTGTTAGTGACCAATTCTGGTGCTAACACCCAACAAAAAGGTACATATTTAAATTGCTGTTTGATTTGAAGGTTTTATGATTGAGCCACTTGGCTTTTTGTATGGGTTGAGTCAGTAGAGGCGATTTATAGTTGTTCGGATCTAGCCACGTACAGGAAGCGCTGGTGAAATTTTTCGAAAATTTAACGAGTTAGAAATTTTGAAGGAAATTTTTAATAACCAAAATTTGATTTTGGATTATAACTTGAAATGGTTAAGTAAATAATATTTTTTGGAATCTATGGATGAATTTGAAAAGGTCATAATGTGGTTTCAATAAATTAATTTTGGAAAGTTGTTTAAACTGATTGGGTTTGAGAAAGATAATATGTTTTGGACCATTCTTCCAACCTTGGTATTTTCATGGATGAAATTCTTTTAAGGGAGGAGGAATATAGAATTTTGGATATTTGAAATTGGAACATTTCATTGATCTTAAATATTTAAAAGTTAATTTTAAACTTGAACTTCAAATATTATGATTTATTGGATAATTTAATAATTGGAAATTACTTAAATAATTGAATCTTGAGTTTTAAGCTTGATAAAAGTAATTTCATAGCTTAGTTAATTTTTTATGAATAAGAATGAAGGTAAGTAAATTTTTAAATTGAATTTAAAAGCGATTTACTCAGCTTTAAAAATATCTCATTTAAATTAACGAGTAAAAATAGCCTTCCGGGGCACAGTCTCGGATTTTGACAAAATCGTTTCCATTGGATCCGTAATGGTGTGTAAATTATGAATTATGAACGCCTAGCGACACGCCACCATATGGGTTCTAGATTTTGAGTCGTGTAAATCGAGATATTTTGGAATTTAAATTAATATATTGTTTAGTCAAATATTCACATCAGCTACTTTTCTTTCCCATCAAGCCACTATAGCCAGCCTCCTACACGCCAACATCACTTCCCTCCTTTATTTCTAAATGCACACAACTGTACTATAAAAGCCAGAAGAAAAAATAAAATCAAAACTTCAAAAATTCCCTTCTCTTCAAATACTTGAAAAAAATCCAAAACAGGTTTTAAAAATCAAGTTTCAACATTCTCTTCGATTTGGTATGCTCATTGTATGGCGCGGAAAAGTTTGGGTGGAGTCAACAGTGAAGTCGAATTGTCACATGAACTAGGGTTTTCGTTTCTCGAGATTGATGGGGGTATTTCATGCATTGGAGATTGTAGTCGTGTGGAGCTCGTCGAGGCGCACCTACGGGTGGTTTTTGGTGCCGTGCGGTGCTATAGTGGTGGTGGCAAAGGGTTGCTGCATTCATGATGGGGGGTCACGTTTTGATGGAAAGGTTTGGGCATGACGAGGTGGTGGTGGTCGAGATGAGGAGGAGGTGGGCGATGCGTTGGTGGCTTCGTTGGGTTGAATGGTGGCTTGGTTGATTCGTGCACGTGTACGGTGGTGTCGTGTGAATGGGTTTCAGGCGAATGGGAAAAATAGAGGAGAGGGGGAAGGGAAAGAACTGTTCAAAGTGGGTCGGGCTTTGTATTGATGGGTATGGGTTTTCTTTTGAAAATAAAATTAGTTTATATAAAATTTATTGTTAAAATAAAATCATTAGATTGTAAATTCCGTATCTCATCCGTTTTGATCTGAATCCAACTTGGTCAGTCGCGTTGAGTTCGTATTAACGAGATATTGGCTATGGAATCCGTTTGGTTGAATTTGGAGCTTGCAGAATTCCTAGATAAATTCCAACGCGTTCGAATTTATTCGAAACTAGAACGCGAAAGCGATAGAAAATAAACGTGAGTAAATCTCACTCATTTGTGTTAGTGCAAAAAAAATTTAAATGATTAAAATTAAATTTTGGATGATTGGTTGAATTGATAAATTATTATTAGTTGAATGTGATATTATATATATTAGTAGTTGGATTGATTATTCCCGTCTATTGGAGTGGATGAGACACTATGCACCCTGCATAATAATGGATAACCCCATATATCCCGATATCCTGCATCGAAGCGGGATTGGTATTTTTATGTTGTACTAACATTTGTGGATGCTGGAAAGAAGGTTGGAGGGATCCAACTGGATTCCTCAAAAATGTTGAATTTAATTTCCTATATAGTGACATATGATATGTTTGAGAAATTTATGATAGATTATTGTGTGATTGAATTTATTGGATGCTATGGTGATACTGGCCTAGATTTTAGTATTTTAAAATACCATATATATATATATTGAATTTGAAAAGAAATTAAAAAGGGGTTTTGGAAGTGAAATATTTATATTGAAATTTGGATTAATTAAAGAAATTTGTTCGGATAAAATAAATGGTTTGACTTTGTACTTGACTATTCCGTGATATTTAAAATGGGAATTTTGGAATAAAGTAAATAATTTTTTTAAATATAATTCTTAGGTGGTACTTGTTATATGTAAAAGGTTTTAAAAATTGAGATTTTAAATAGTGTAGGATCGATTTCACCCTAGAGAGGGGGTGAATAGGGTGATACTATAAATTATAGTAATTTATTGCGAAAGCTTATAAATAATTCAACACAAATCACAGGAGAATAATAGCAGCACAGATATCGCAGAATATAAATAACAGAAACAGAACAACACAGAATTTACCCAGCTTCGGCAAAACCCTGCCTACGTGCTGCCCCCAAGGTTTCTACTAGAAATTAGTTAGTCAGACGCTTACACACGTAAACTCGCAACACCCGCTATCGACTAAACCTAACTCTACGCTCAAAACTCTGCCACAACTCAGCCACTGAGTTGCGAATTCTAAAACTACGCCAGGTAGTTTGTCCCCTAGTCACACGACTAGAATTTTCAACGGTTTAAAAACTAAATTACAAATTAAAAGCACTTTAAATTAAAACAACCCCAAAATAAAAAGCCCTTTAATAAAAAGTAAAGCTCTTAAGAAAATAAGGAAAAAGGCCGGCCCCTTTTATATTTTGACCGATTCTCTTTGCTTTGTTCCTTTATGAAAATGGCCGCCGTTCCTCTTTTTGCAGAAATTAGGGTTATCAGTAATTCGAAGCTCACGACTGTAAATGCTCGATTGAATTATTGATTCAGCGTTCCTTTTCTGTCAATCGATGGTTTCCCTTTTTGCTTCGACCGCTTCGAATTTTATCGAATTCGAAAAGCTTCGGTATGTAATTTCTGCTCTTTTTGCTTTTCTGTTTGTATGCTTGAATTCGATAATCAATTGCCAGTGATGATTCTGGGTTATATATGCGTTCGATCTCCTTTATTTGCGTTTGTATAAATATATTTGAATTTGTCAATTTTATTTGATCGGCCGATTGATGTTACTTGGATGATTGAGATTTCACTGACTTATTCAAATTCGTATTTTTTGATACTGCTTCCCACGGCTTTGATGTTTAACTCGGTCAATTATCTTGGCCACAACGATTTCGAATTTGACTTGTTCATACTTTGATTTCGGTCATTTTTTGTTTCGTGAATTTCTGATGGACTTCGACTTGATTTTGTTCACTGACCTGTACATGTTGTTGCTTGATTATGGTCTCTGACTTTGTAAAGTGCTTGCTGTACTTGGATATTTGCAGTTTTGTTTTTCTGGTCTTGGATTTGTGGTATTTGCATTTGTATCACTTGATAGCATCAAGCCTGATCTACTGTTGTCATTTCTTGTCAGGTTCATCTTTGTAGCACTGACTTGATTTGAAACTGCTACAGCTCATTCACTTGACAATTAAACTTGATATGTTTATTCGAGTTTCCTGCATCATTATCTGGTTTGAAACTAATTTTCTCTGTGTCTTCATTTGTACACATATATGTATGTGATGTCTCGGTTGCTCATAGTAGTCTACAGGCTTCTCTTGTATACTTCACTTGATCTATACATTCGAGTCTGCACTGTGCTCATTTCAGTTGTTGCAGTTCCACTACTTTAGTTGACATTGTGTACATGCTACACTGTGTTGAATGACAGCTTGACCATATGCATATTGCAACTTGTACATGCTTCGATTTGAACTTGCATTGTTTATTCAAGCTGCTACAGTTTGTAATTTAACCCAAAACTTCTTCATGTACCTGTTGTCTACATGCACTTGGTTTCAATATGCACACTGTACTGGTTTGCATTAATTTGTGTACACTTGATGCCTTGATTTTCATTTTGCTTCACTTGAAATTGCTCTGTCAGGTTGCATATGTGTGAGTTGTTCGGTGCACTGTTGTTTGCTACCATGTTCGCTGTGTCACTTACTTGGTGCATTTGTTTGCACTGTGCATTCATGTGTATTGGGTATTGTTTTTGGTTTTCCTTGATCATATTGACTAACTGCTATTGCACTTGCAGTGTACCATGCTGATTCATATTGTACTCTCTGTTTTGAGTCACTTCCATACTTGGTCATACTGTCTACCTGAGTTTGCTTTGGTTTTATGTTATAGTTGTAGTCTGGTTGTTGCTTGATAAAGAGGCTGAACCTGTTAATCGAGCTTGCATACTTCATGTTGCCTTGACTTTGGTTGTTGCATTGAGTTGAGTCATGATTGCAGTGACTTGACCTTTGCATTTTATTTTTCAAAATTTCACTTGAGTTAAATCTAGCTTATAGATCAGATTTGACCTTGTGCTGAAAGTTGTGACTTTATTTGTGTTGCATTGAGTTGAACCCGGCTTTTCATTTGGGTTTGACCTGTGCTTACCTGTCCCTGTAAATCAATCAAGTGTATATTTCGATGTGCACGACCTTGTGGCATATACAGTGATACACTGTGTATGTCACAAGCTGTTCGTGTATGATGAATTCAAATTTAAATGATGATGAACAACCCAAATAACTGAGGCAAATAATATTTTCAAAATCCATATTTTATTTTGTATTGCAAAAAAAATTCTTTTTCAATTTTACTGCGTTAGTGAATATTTTTGCAGATTGCTCAGATGCTGGATTCTAACTGGAATGAAGTTGAAGATAAACTACGAGTGTGAGTGTTATGTAGCAAGGAATTTATGTAAATTGAATTGTGATGTAATTGAATTTGTATCAAAGTTGTATAGTGTATAGTGAGAGCTTGAATTTGTACTATTCAAAATTGTAATAAATATTTGTTTGAATAAAATTTCTGTTTGAATTCAAATTTTGTGTCATTTAATTTTATTCAGCAAATATTTATTTAACCTGTGAAAAAGTAGAATAGTACATTAACAAATACATTTAAACGAATATATATATATATATGTTTATTATCATCAAACAAAAATCATATAATCGCATATTCAACAATCTCCCCCTTTTGATGATAACAAACATATATTTAAGATTTTGAATATGTTAAATGTATTTGACCATAGATATATCCTAATTGCTCCCCCTATTTAAATACTTCCTCTCTACACAAAGCTCCCCCTACTTATATGCATACAAATAAAAATATGCAAATGAGCCTAGATGCAAATAGAAAAATTATTTGACCTTTGCTTGATTTTATTTGACAAAATCTTAACTTTTCTCTCCTCCGCTTGTTATCAGCAAAAGAGTAATAGTGTTAGAGAAAATAGAGATAAAGTGATCGATATTAATCCAACATTAAAACTCAATTGATTATAAATATTAAATTTCAAAAAAAATCAAACAAAAATCATAAATATTTTGTTAGGCGCATATTCCACTTTTAGAATGATGGGAATGATGTCATCATATAAAACCATACAGTTGTGTCTATGTGTGGTATATTTATATCAGGAATTTGAATATCTACTAACCATTCATAACCGTTAGGACTTTTAAATGAGATTAGTAGTATTCCAATTTTATTTTATTTTTAAAAAAAATGAATTCAAGTATCTTCTAACCACGCATAACTGTGAGGACTTTTAAATGGGATTAGAATCAACTTGTTTATTTAAAAATCAACTTTTGATATGCGTTCCATACATGCATAACCGTGAGGACTATTAAATGAGCAGGGAAGCAAATAACAAATTCCAAGTAATTCACCCATGCATAACTGTGAGGACTTTTAAATGAGAATGAATACATTGGTATTTATTTATTATTATTATTTACTATAAAAAAATTTATTATTATTATTTTTAAAAAAATGTAAAAATGAAAAACGAACTATTCCTGTTTAAAGTACCACATATCGACAAACTATATAGAATTTTGATGAGTGATGGTCGTTAGAAATATGATAGAGATAAAGATGGTCATGGAATTTTTACCAACAAAATGTTTTACAACTCTTGTTTAAATTTCTAAAGAAATTTACTAATTATACCGTCTCGAGTCATAATATATGATAAATATCAATACTCATCACTTTTTCAATCACTATTTATCTTTTCGACAATTAGTAGGGAGCAAAAAAAAAGTTAAATATTCATCAGATTAAATTTCTAAAACACCTAAGCTGAGACGTAGTTTACAAAAACTATTTTCTGGTAGGGGTTTTGTAAAAATGTCTGCCAATTGTGAATCAGTTGACATAAAATTTATGCAGATAATTTCTTTGGAAATATGATATCTAATAAAATGATGCCTAACATCTATATGTTTTGTTTGTGAGTGGTGTACAGGATTATTTATGAGATCAATTGCGCTTTTTCTATCACACGTTAGTGGTACATGTTTAAAATTTAGACCATAGTCTTGCAAAGTCTGTATCATCCATAAGATTTGAGCAGAGCAACCGCTTAGAGCAATATACTCTGCCTCTATGGTGGATAATGCAATACAATTTTGTTTTCTACTTGACCATGCAACTAATGAATGTCCTAACATAAAACATGCTCCACTAGTACTTTTTCTATCAACTAAATTTCCAGCATAATCAGCATCTGAAAAACCTTTTAATTCAAAGTTATCGTTTGTTGGATACCAAAGACCAAACCGTGGGGTGTGCCACAAATATCTTATAATTCTTTTGAAAGCTTTTAGGTGAGATTCTTTTGGGTTAGATTGAAAATGTGCACACAAGCAGACAGAAAACATGATATCAGGTCTAGAAGCAGTAAGATAAAGGAGTGATCCAATCATACCTCTATATTGCTTTTGATCAACTGCCTTACCTTTTTCATCACTGTCAAGTTTAATTGTTGTGCTCATGGGGGTTCTTGCTGGTTTAACATCTTTTAACCTAAATTTGTTGATAAGTTCCTTAATATATTTTGTTTGAGAAATGAATGTACCTTTATCGCTTTGTTTGACTTGAAATCCTAAAAAGAATTTCAATTCTCCAACCAAGCTCATTTCGAACTTTTCCTGCTTAACTTTTTCAAATTTCTCATACAACAAATTGTTAGTAGCACCATAAATAATGTCATCAACATATATTTGAACAATTAAAATATCGTTGTTTTCATGCAACAAAAATAGTGTGGTGTCTACACAACCCTTTTTGAACCCATTTTCAAGAAGATAAGTACTGAGGCATTCATACCAATCTCTAGGAGCTTGTTTTAATCCATATAATGCCTTTTTAAGCTTATATACATGGTTAGGATATTCACGACTTTCAAAACCTTCTGGTTGTTCAACAAATACATCTTCTTTCAAAATTCCATTAAGAAATGCACTTTTAATATCCATTTGTCTTAATATAAATCCTTTGTAGCAAGCAAAAGCTAGCAATATCCTGATTGATTCTAGTCTAGCTACCGGTGCAAAAGTTTCATCAAAGTTGACTCCTTCAATTTAATTATATCCTTTAGCGACTAGTCTAGCTTTATTTTTAATTACATTTCCAGATTCATCATATTTATTTTTGAATATCCATTTTGTTCCTACGACTGGATAGTCCTTAGATCTAGGTGCTAAACTCCAAACATCATTTCGCTCAAATCGATTTAGCTCTTTTTGCATAGCCATAAACCAATTTTCATCATTAAGAGCTGTATCTATGTCTTTGGGTTCTATTTATGGAATAAGTCCACTATATAGACATAGATCACACAAGTTTCTAAAAGAGGAACGAGTTTGAACACCTATGATAGGATTTCATATTATCAATTCTGGAGGGTGATCTGCTTTGAATTTCAACTTTTCTGGATCAGGATTCCTTCGGATATCTTTTGTTGTTGCAGTTTCTTTTGGTTTTTCATTCTCATCTTTTTCATTCTCCTCTTCAACATTGCTTTTGACCATTTTCTGTTCATTAATGCCTTCATCCAACTTCACATTGATTGACTCCAAGATTGTTTTATTCCTTTTTTTGTAGACTCTATAAGCTTTACTTCTGGACAAGTATCCCATGAATATGCCTTCATCAGCTTTTGCTTCAAATTTTCCCAATCGATCACTTGTATTGAGAATATAGCACGGACACCCAAATACTTTGAAGTAGTCAATGTTTGGTTTATTTTTGAACCATAGCTCATAGGGTATTTTGTTAAGAGTCGGTCTAATCATAACTCTATTCATTACATAACAAGCTGTATTTACTACTTCTGCCCAGAAATGCAAAGGTAGCTTATACTCATTTATCATAGGCCTAGCCAACTCTTGCAATGTTCGATTTTTTCTTTCAACTACTGCATTTTGTTGTGGAGTACGTGGTGTAGAAAATTCTTGTTTAAAACCGTTTTCATCACAAAAGTTTTCAAATTCATAATTTTCAAATTCCCCACCATGATCACTTCTCAACGAAATAATAAAGACTCCTTTTTCATTTTGTACTAATTTTGTGAATTTTGTGAAGTATGAAAAAGTTTTTGATTTTTTAGCCAAGAAATATACCCATGTATAACTTGAATAATCATCAACTAACACAAAGCAATATTTCTTACCTCCTAAGCTAGCAATGTCGTTAGGTCCGAACAGATCCATATGAACTAGTTCAAGAACTCTAGAAGTGCTTACAATGATTTTGGCATGAAATGATGATTTTTTAATTTTTTCCAAGGTACATGCTTTACAAATGTTTTCTGTTTCAAACTCATGTGATGGCAACCCTCTTACCAAATTTTTCTTTTTTAATTTGTTTAAAAGTTCATGCTAGCATGCCCTAAATGTCTATGCCATAAATTTACTTCTATATCCTTAGCTACCAAACATTTAGAGAGGGTGAGATCATCAAAAGATAGAGAATATATATTACCTTTCCTCTTTCCTGAGAATACGATTTCTTTTGATGATTTGTTAATAATTTTGCACAAGTCAGAATCAAAAATAACATTCATACCTTTATCACATAGCTGGCTGATTGATATCAAATTGTGGTGCAGATTTTCAACATATAGTATGTCATTCAAGGTAAATGTATTGTTACCTACTTTACCTTTACCGACTATTTTACACTTGTCATTGTTGCCCATTGTGACTCTGCCACCTTTGTATTTTTCTAGGCTAAGGAACTTTGATATATCGCCTGTCATGTGCCTGGAACAGCCAGAATCCAAGTAGCATTGCTGTTGTTCCTTAGCCTGCCAGCATACCTACACGAGAAGAGAGTTTAGTGACCTATTTGTTTTTATAGGTCCATGGTTGTTAGTGGCAAAATTCTTAGAGAAGTAATTTTGTGGAGACCCAAAACTATTTATAATAGTTTCCTTTGGCACCCAAATTTGTTTAACTTTGAGAGATTTAACATTTGTGCCTTTTGGAACCCAAATTGGTATAGTCTTCATATGCTTGGGTTTATACCAACAACTATTTTGATTGTGTCCAAATTTCCTACAAATCGTGCACAATGAATCGACTTGATTTATTTTATTTCCATTATTTTGAAATTTGT
The DNA here is from genome assembly GCA_030765085.1 of Allium cepa. Lineage (NCBI taxonomy): Eukaryota > Viridiplantae > Streptophyta > Magnoliopsida > Asparagales > Amaryllidaceae > Allium > Allium cepa. The sequence continues at coordinate 547,453,171 of CM060942.1, forward strand.
TATATCCAAGTCCTTGCCTAAATGTATTAATAATTTGTTTCCCTAATAGCATATCCTTTTGAAAATTTATCTAAAGTCGTTGATAGATGTAGAACTTGGGTTTTGAGAGATTCATTTTCCTTTAATAGCTATGTGCACCTTTTAATAGAATTTTCTCTTCTTGTGTTTTCACTTTCTTTCAAAAACAAGATTTCGTTTTCAAGTGATTTAATTTTGTTTTCTGATTTTTTAATCTCTTCTTCAAATGTAGGACACTTATCACACTTAAGGATTCTGCTTTGATAGGTTTTAACTAATTGGTCAAGTTGTTTATTTAAATCAACCAAAGTATCCTTTTGTGATTCAAGATTGGCATACTTTTCCCTAAGTCGTTCGAAACAGCCATTTACTTCGTGAAAATATATAAGTAATTCTGAATGTGAAAGTTTTGATACCTCACTTGGCTCGTCGTCATGACTGTCAGTAACTTCACCATGGTGACATAGGTTTTCTTTTTCACTCTCACTCTCGGTGTTATCACTTTCATCTTCGTCAATTTCATCCCAAGTAGCAGCAAAACTTTTCTTCTTTCCTTGGTTTGATCGATTTTGAGGAAAATTTGGCTTGATATGACCTGGTTTATTACATTTGTGGCAGATGATTTCTTGTTTTTCTGAAATGTCTAGTACTTTGTTTATTCTGCTCTTAACTTGATTACTTTTGGTCGGATTGCCATATTTGCGATTCCACTTTTTGAATCTCTTTATTAATAGTGTTAATCCAGCCTCACCATCCCCATCATCATCATCTTCATTTTCAATTGTTCCTTTGAAAGCAATTGATTTCTTTCGAGTATCGCCTCCTTCATGCTCTTCCTTGAATTTTATTTCTAGCTCATAAGCGGTGAGATTTCCAATGAGTTCTTCGACTTTCATTTGTTTCAAATCTTTTGATTCTTGAATGGCGGTCACTTTGGCTTCAAAACTCCGTGGAAGGACTCTGAGGATTTTTCGGACTATCTCCAACTCAGTGTATGATTTTCCAAGAGCTTTTGATTTGTATACGATATTGGAAAGTCATCCATACATCTCTTTGACATTCTCTTTCTTCGCCATTGTGAAGTTCCCGTATTCGCTGCTTAGCATGGCAAGGCGAGATTCTTTGACTTGAGATCTTCCTTCGTGCGTCACTTCTAGTGTGTGCCATATTTCCTGCGCAGTGAGACAATGTGAGACACGATTAAATTCAAATTGATCCAATGAATAGATAATAGAATTCATAGCTTTAGCATTTGCATTTTGTAATTTATTTTCTAGCTCTGTCCATTGATCCATCGGTTTACCTATTTCCTGATTGTCTACAATTATAGTTGGTGCTCTATAACCTGTCTCAATAATGTTCCAAGCATCAATGGTTTTCAGAAATGTTTTCATTCTATTTTTCCAGTATGCATATTCACCATTGAACATTGGTTGTCTAACTATGGATTGACCCTCAGCAAAAGCATTATTAAAAGAAGCCATTTTAAAAAGTTCAAATTTTTAAAACAAAAACTGATTTTTTGAAAAAACGAATTTTTAAAACAAAAGTTGACTTCTATTCCTAGCTTTGATACCACTTGTAGGATCGATTTCACCCTAGAGGGGGGGGTGAATAGGGTGATACTATAAATTACAGTAATTTATTGCGGAAGCTTATAAATAATTCAACACAAATCACAGCAGAATAATAGCAGCACAGATATCGCATAATATAAATAACAGAAACAGAACAACACAGAATTTACCCAGCTTCGGCAAAACCCTGCCTACGTGCTGCCCCCAAGGTTTCTACTAGAAATTAGTTAGTCAGACGCTTACACATGTAAACTCGCAACACCCGCTATCGACCAAAACCTAACTCTACGCTCAAAACCCTGCCACAACTCAGCCACTGAGTTGCGAATTCTCAAACTACGCACGTAGTTTGTCCCCTAGTCACATGACTAGAATTTTCAACGGTTTAAAAACTAAATTACAAATTAAAAGCACTTTAAATTAAAACAACCCCAAAATAAAAAGCCCTTTAATAAAAAGTAAAGCTCTTAAGAAAATAAGGAAAAAGGCCGACCCCTTTTATATTTTGACCGATTCTCTTTGCTTTGTTCCTTTATGAAAATGGCCGTCGTTCCTCTTTTTGCAGAAATTAGGGTTATCAGAAATTCGAAGCTCACGACTATAAATGCCCGATTGAATTATTGATTCGGCGTTCCTTTTCTGTCAATCGATGGTTTCCCTTTTTTGCTTCGACCGCTTCGAATTTTATCGAATTCGAAAAGCTTCGGTATGTAATTTCTGCTCTTTTTGCTTTTCTGTTTGTATGCTTGAATTCGATAATCAATTGCCAGTGATGATTCTGGGTTATATATGCGTTCGATCTCCTTTATTTGCGTTTGTATAAATATATTTGAATTTGTCAATTTTATTTGATCGGCCGATTGATGTTACTTGGATGATTGAGATTTCACTGACTTATTCAAATTCGTATTTTTTGATACTGCTTCCCACGGCTTTGATGTTTAACTCGGTCAATTATCTTGGCCACCACGATTTCGAATTTGACTTGTTCATACTTTGATTTCGGTCATTTTTTGTTTCGTGAATTTCTGATGGACTTCGACTTCGACTTGATTTTGTTCACTGACCTGTACATGTTGTTGCTTGATTATGGTCTCTGATTTTGTAAAGTGCTTGCTGTACTTGGATATTTGCAGTTTTGTTTTTTTGGTCTTGGATTTGTGGTATTTGCATTTGTATCACTTGATAGCATCAAGCCTGATCTACTGTTGTCATTTCTTGTCAGGTTCACTTTGGTTGACATTGTGTACATGCTACACTGTGTTGAATGACAGCTTGACCATATGCATATTGCAACTTATACATGCTTCGATTTGAACTTGCATTGTTTATTCAAGTTGCTGCAGTTTGTAATTTAACCCAAAACTTCTTCATGTACCTGTTGTCTACATGCACTTGGTTTCAATATGCACACTGTACTGGTTTGCATTAATTTGTGTACACTTGATGCCTTGATTTTCATTTTGCTTCACTTGAAATTGCTCTGTCAGGTTGCATATATGTGAGTTGTTCGGTGCACTGTTGTTTGCTACCATGTTCGCTGTGTCACTTACTTCGTGCATTTGTTTGCACTGTGCATTCGTGTGTATTGGGTATTGTTTTTGGTTTTCCTTGATCATATTGACTAACTGCCGTTGCACTTGCAGTGTACCATGCTGATTCATATTGTACTCTCTGTTTTGAGTCACTTCCATACTTGGTCGTACTATCCACCTGAGTTTGCTTTGGTTTCATTTTATAGTTGTAGTCTGGTTGTTGCTTGATAAAGAGGCCGAACCTGTTAGTCGAGCTTGCATACTTCATGTTGCCTTGACTTTGGTTGTTGCATTGAGTTGAGTCATGATTGCAGTGACTTGACCTTTGCATTTTATTTTTCGAAATTTCATTTGAGTTGAATCTAGATTGTAGCTCGGATTTGACCTTGTGCTGAAAGTTGTGACTTTATTTGTGTTGCATTTGAGTTGAACCCGGCTTTTCATTTGGGTTTGACCTATGCTCACCTATCCTTGTAAATCAATCGAGTGTATATTTCGATGTGCACGGCCTTATGGCATATACAGTGATACACTGTGTATGTCACAAGCTATTCGTGTATGATGAATTCAAATTTAAATGATGACGAACAACACAAATAACCGAGGCAAATAATATTTTCAAAATCCATATTTTATTTTATATTGCAAAAATATTTCTTTTTCAATTTTACTGCATTAGTGAATATTTTTGCAGATTGCTCAGATGTTGAATTCTAACTGGAATGAAGTTGAAGATAAACTACGAGTGTGAGTGTTATGTAGCGAGGAATTTATGTAAATTGAGTTGTGATGTAATTGAATTTGTATCAAAGTTGTATAGCGTATAGTGAGAGCTTGAATTTGTACTATTCAAAATTGTAACAAATATTTGTTTGAATAAAATTTCTGTTTGAATTCAAATTTTGTGTCAATTAATTTTATTCAGCAAATATTTATTTAACCTGTGAAAAAATAGAATAGTACATTAACAAATACATTTAAATGAATATATATATATATATGTTTATTATCATCAAACAAAAATCATATAATCTCATATTCAACAAATAGGTTGGGAGAATAAAAGGGGATTTGGAAATAGATATGAAATTGGTCATACTGGATCTTAGATAAGATTGCTAAATTATGGAATAGAAGAAAAATCGAGAATTGATTGGTTTTGGAATATAGTTTGGGTTATTTAGGGAATTTTTTTATAAATGGAATTTAATTTAGAAATCGATGTGATGTGAAACCGTTTGTCACAGCCCATTTTTCTGTACCCTTTAAATCGATAATAAATCACACATGTCCAACTCAAATTGCACGAAAATACGGAACATGAAGGGTAATAAAGAAAATAAGACAGAACAGAATCTCACACAAATGGAATAACATATAATATTGAACAAATATCTTTACAGTGGAAAAATTATAAATACATATATCAGAGTCTATCCTAAGTTCAGTTTGGATTATAAACATTTGTCCTTATAATTGCTGACAAACATTAACTAAAACAAACTAAGTACAAAGGATAATAGAATATGTCCATATGTAGATGAATATCTCCAGCTCTCCTCTGAAAACTCCAACCGTCTTCGACAAAACCTGAAACTACTCAGATCTGACCCAAGTATTGAAAATACCCAGATCAGGCTTGATAAACCAGTGTGAGAAAAACCCAATAATAAATGACAGTGTCATATATCAGCCTTTGAATAAAATCCTTTGAAAAGAAAGAGTATCTCATAAGACCACGCGCACACATAAATACGAACGGGTTATTACCTTATGATAACTAAAACACTTTTATATCAAAACATTTAAGATTATTTTTAATGACATCTCTTTGAAAACATTTGCAAATAAACTCATTAATCTTAGCCGAAATTGTTACCATTATTAAATTCCAACATACTAGGCTTTACAAACAAAATTGTAGGTTCTTATTGGAGAATGGATTTACATACAAATGACCAGGTGAAAGATCTACCTTCTGAATGGGTACACCTCTAGATGGATGTCCCGAGGCACAGAACATCTGTCCTCTACCAACACAAGACCGGCCTACCTCTTTAACTAGATAGTACCAAATATGTCATCCTCTGGTCGTTAATGACCTTTAACCAAGCCCTCATTTCCATACACCACATTAATTTACATCCTGAATGTCATAGCGAGAAGAAATATATCTAGAAGGGGATGATCATACCATGCTTGGGAATGACCCACTTAGCCTTGCCGCATCTAATCCTGTTTCAGACATTTCCGGTTTGATGAGGCTTGAGGTAACGATTAACTTTTCCCATAGCACATAGCACATATCACATCTTTGAATGCCACGTTGTTATTTCCGTTAACTACTAATTGCCTTCCACATAAATACAACCCTTGAGCTCGTACATCTCAAGGAGGGTGTTAAGCTAAAAGAAGTTGTCTTCTCCGCCACCACTGATGTACGTTTGTAAAAACCAATGTACGTAATATTTAGAAATGCAATGTCAGACAAATGTCTATACAAGTTTTCTAGGAACAGGAAAACCGAAGACACTCTCTTACTACCACTAGTAGCGAGTGGTCCTTGCAATCCGAAAAATCTCCATCACGAGGAGATCACTGCTATAAATAACTCTATAATAGGAGCTACCCAGAGCATGTTCAACAAGCAGTCTTCAAGCTATGAAGATCGACAGTCTTCAATAATCATCATCTTTAACATGTCTTCGTGTTCAAACGTATACATTGGTTCAAAGTGGGTTTTGGGTAGGAATCACCCAAACCCGACTCCAGTTCCTTTGAAATCCAATTATCGATAAAAAGTGAATATGAGTATATAGGATTTATTAAGTCTCTTTTTACTTTAATTCTTTTTGACTGATTTCAAAATCTCTTTATTTTGACTTAGAAAAATTCTAAGAAATTCATTCTTTTGCTTTGGATAATATCTTAAATTTCCTCACTTAACTCTCGATCCAAATTCCCTAACTTTTAGGCGGGTCAAAAACAATGTTATTTAAGACATCATTTACGATAAAACCTAAAATCAATCTTAGCAAACATTTTTTGTAAATAGGATCATAGAAATCATTTATTTTGAAGATTGCTTAAATTTTGGATAATATCAATCTTCTTTCATTTTGGAAACTCAATACGATCTTTTTATTTAAGAGCATCTAGGCTTTTCTTTCAATCTGTTCCACCCCTCGCCTAAAAAAAGAAAACATAGGCCAGGTAAGTTTAAGGCATTGGTTGCTCCATCCTTAACCTTAGTCAAACACCTTGTTTTATCTTCCCAGATCTCACACGCGGGACAAATGTACTAGTCGTTTTCGCATACTCAATTATCAACTTTACTTTGGAATTTCCTATAAAGATTTCAAATTATCTTTCAAGCAATTATCTTCCCTTTTAAAAACATTTACAATTGATTCTGATAAAAATTGTTATATTTAAACTCATATTCCAAAAGTTATAGAATTCGCAGCATAAAAGTGTTGCCGAAAGTGCTATATAAGCTTATTTGATTTAAACAACTTTTAAACATTCGATAATTCAAATTTTTCAATCCAAATCTCCTTTAAATCATTTAAATAGATTTATCAAATTTATTCCGTATTTTTTCATAATTAAAAATGTTCATTTAAACAAATTTCATGTCATGGTCACTTAACCGCACTAGCACGATTTTTCTAGAAAATTATTTTGGATTTAATTCAAAATCTACTTATCGAAATTTTGATTTCTTTCTTCCATTATAAGATATGGATATAATAGTTCGGAATTTGCTTATCTCGAATAATTTCGAGCTATATTCCACTCTACACATTCGTTTGAACTTGTCGGAGTGAAATCGCAAACTACCGTTGCGCGACGCACCTAGTTTTAACTTATTTTTCAATATTTGAAATAATTTATTCAAATTGAATTCTATTACTTATAAAATCATTATAAATCATTTTAAATCAATATTTCCACTTTTTAAAGTATTTAAAATGAATTTTCGCTATTTTTATATTATAATATTGTTATATTCCCATTATTTTAATATTAAATTTTAAATTCCAATTTCAATTCAATTTTAATTCTAACTTCAAATTAGACACATTAAAACTTAGATTTCAAATTTAATTTCAATTTAAACTTTAATTCAACCTTAATCTCAACTTCAATTTTCAAAATTGATTTCAATTTTAATTTCACCATTCATCTCAATTCCAATTTCAATTTAACTATCCTTTTCAAACTCATTTCACTTCATATTTCAAATTATCTTTTGTTTTAACTTTAATTTCACTTCTAATTGAAAAGAGACTTATTTTTCCAAAATATCTCAGATCACTAAAATATGGTCTTATTAACAAAGGGATTATTAATCAAAATGAATATAATCGAGTTAACATTTGCCACTAACATAATTATGGTCCATACATAAGCTAACATGATAAATAATCACAACCATAAACATTTGCTACTTATTCAAACATAACACAAACATAACCAAACATCCATAGCAACATTTTAAAGGGTGTATACTTGCATGTAATAAGATAATTATTATAACAAAATCAAAATATGATCTTTTAAAAGCGATGAAAATTTTCTCACCTCTAAGGAAAAAGTTTTACTTCCTACCAATATTCATTTAATTCAAGGCTTCACTAAACAACCACCTAAATATTCTTCCAACTTTTCCAAGTGCTCGACCACCACCCCACATTCCTTCTTGCTCTTGGCCATAGCCTTCCCCTTCCATATTGCTCATGTCCTCCCCCTATCAACTTCCAAACTCACGGCCTAAGGCCATTTTTAAGAAAAGAAGAAGAAGAAGTGAATTAAGAAGATGTTAGAGAGTAACAAGTGGATTAGTGCTTAAGAACTCCACTATTTTTAACCCTCCTACCTCTCTTAAGGAGAGAAGCCATTAAAATAGCTTAAAGGAAGAAGAAAAAGAGAATGATTTGTGTGAAAAAATGAGAAGAATAGATGGGTATTTATAGGAAAAGTAAGAAGTGGTAAATTACAAAACTAACCCTTTACAAAATTACTAAAATATCCTAATTTTATCTTACTTTTTCAACACTTAGCATCACATTATCACATCATTACTTTATGTCTTAATCCCTCAATATTTAAGTAAAGAAAAGTAAAGATTTGGTTGGATTTGATTGACATGTTTTATCCTTTTGTATTTATTTTTGCTAATTGTTTTCTAAACTGTTTAGTAAAAGTAAACTTGATTAGTGAATTAAATAATACTTATAGTATTTGGATATATGTTCATATATAAGAAAATAAAGGTGCAAAAACATTGGAATAATTTTTAAACGACGGAACGTTGATTTTCAACAAAATATTTTACGGTCATATTTTGACGTTTTAGTTAAACTATTCATTTATGTAAACCAAATTTAAAATGAACTTTTTTACTACTTTAAATAATTTAAAAAATATCTCTTTATATTTTAAAATCATATTTAATTAATATCAAAACTCTAATTTTACAGTGTATGTAAAACTGACAAAATGCGACAAACTTTGGTTATTTTTGTAAAACGATTATTAACATACTTTTAAATCTTTTAATATACTTTTATTATCTTTATTAGGTGTTTTTAATAAGATTTTACTTTTCAGATAAATATTTAAATCCATTTATTTAAGCCTTTATTTATTTTTAACAAAACTTAACTCTTGTTGGTTTGTTCTAAAATCCAAATTTATACTTTTTAATTTATTAACTATAAGAATAGATAATTATTTATTATATATAACATATTTATTTAAGTTTTAAATTCCTTTTAAATTAAAAATGATGAAATCTCTCATTTTCGAAGTAGCGAAATTACGGGTCGTTACACCGTCGTAAACTGGAAAGGAGGCTGTGGAATTTATAAGCAATGTTTATAAAAGTGAAATGATTTTCATTTGATAAATGGAAGGTATAAATTCACGGTAAGAATTTATAATGGGATTGGTAAATCAGTTTAAAAAGAAATGATAGAATTTTACATTTGGAAATGTAAAGAAGGGATTTACGAAATTGGAAACGTAAATCGATTGGTGATAAATCCAGAGAGATTTTAAAATTTTATATTAGTTATGTTGGAATTGAAATATTTTATCGAGAAGTTGATTTTGTTTTGAAAAGAGGGTTTTTAATTGTTAAACTAGGTAATTTAAATATGTTTTAGCATAAAAATATTTCAGGAATTTAGTTATTTAAATATTTTTAAATTGTCAAATGAATTATAAGTTTTATAGACAAGTCTTGTAAATAGATAGTATTTTATTAATAAATCATAATTTATTATTGTTCCAAAGTTATGTAATTATTTAAATTGTTTAAAAGTATATCTAATTATTAAATAAGTTTTTAGAAAGTAATGTATATTTTCACGGTGAAATCGGAGGTAGAGATTGCCTGCACTTAAGTTTGGATTTCTCTAGGATAGAGATGTAATCATTGAGCTTTGAATCCATGATTGATACCGTGTGATGTTTTCCATATTTACTTTAAAAGGTTTTTCAAATATTTTTGAAGGGAATGGTTTGTGAATATACTTATTTTGGTGAGATAAGTATATACTTTTGAATAAAGAGATTTAATTAAGGAATGCCAGAACTTATAGAATTCGTTATAAACAAGTTAAGGAAATTATAATATAAATTGTGAAGGGTTTTGAAAAAAGAGAAATAAATCGAACTTTCCTAAGTGTTGGGAAGTAAGAGGTTTAGAAAAATAATATTTTTAAATATTTTTCTAAGTGTTGAAATAAGAGATGGTTTGAAATATCCTAATATGGATATAAGCATTTGAGTTGTCTTAAATATTGAAAATTGGGAAGGGATTTGAATATATATCTTATGAAGATATTTTGAAAATAGATTTTGAAAAAAATTATATGGGCCTAGTGACTGCTTATGAATGTTATATTGACAGTTAAATAACCAACTATCAAGTATTTGGTCAATTTCGTTGATCGTTTCGAAGAGTCCGGGATTGGATTTAATTATCCGAAAACCACTTCGATCCAATTTGAGCGTTACGAATGGATACCATGAAGATGGTGAAGACGGTGATATGGTTTATCTAGGCCCTGGACAACTTGTATGGAGGAATGCTATCAGTGCATTGTCACTGGAGAACAATGAGAATTCTAAGTGAAAATTCCTTAAAAAGGTAATCGTAGCCTCAAGCTTCATCAACCGGAATGACTGAAAATAAGGGGAGATGCAGCAAGGCTAAGTGGTCATACCCAATTAGGGTATGTTATCAACTTTCTAGATACCCTCGGATATATTATTAATTATGGATACAGTGGTGCATGGAAAAGAGCTCTCGATAAGGGTGGAAACACCCGGGGTGATAAGGTGCTATCTAGGTCAGGGATGGGGCCGGTCTTGTGTTGTAGGGGATCCCGGCGAGGTCCTCGGTATATTTTTCTAGACATGTACCGTGATAAGTGGTACCCCAGTGTCTAGTCATTGTATGGAATCCATTCTCCAATAAGCGTCGTACAGTTTTGATTGTTCCCAACTATGCTGAAACGTGAGATGCAAACATTTCAGCTATTTTCTATCTTACTTTCAATAGACACTATAATAGCATCAGATGATTTTGATATCAAATGTTTTGGTTATTGTAAGGTAAAAACCCATCGTGTTTACGTATAACGCGGTCTTACGAGATACCTTTGTTTTTCAAAGGATTTTGATAATTTTAATAATTCAAATTAAGTGTGTTTTCTCCCGCTGGTTTTCCAGGCTGACTCGGGTGTTATTTTATTATAATGCTCGGGTCAGACTAAGTATCATAGATTCAGGTTAGGACGCTATGGAGCTCAGGAGACGAGCTGGATATTGTAGGCTGTATATTCAGCACTAGTGAGGACAATTATTATAACTGTCCACTATTGAGTTATTGATTTGTTGTACTCTGATGATGTAATGTATAAGGAACAGTTATAGTTCTTTTTGTATATAGACATGTTATCATCTATTATATATTGTTTCCGCTGCGGTTGTGAGATTCGGTGTTGTTATTTCTGTTTTCTTCTACCTCTTTCTTCTTTTCCTATAACGATCTGGTATTTCCAGCACTCAATTGCTCGGCATGCTATACAGTGGATGTATTGATATCGATTTTTGAAGGTCGAAAATCCACGTTCGTAACATCGAGTCAAACATAAAGCCTGGTGTGAATAATACTATTAACGGTTAACTGATATTAAGTGAGATCACGCCACTTAGCAGAATGGGTTTCCCCTCACTAATATCCCTTTAATAACATATCTTTTTGCAAACCAAAATCCTGCAATCAAACTGGTTAATCAAACCGATTATATCAATAATAGCAATATCATATATGTTCAAAAATAGGTAATAAACGGACTATCTGTCCGAATAATATAGTTTTGTTTGGATAACTGCTAACCATTAGCTAACTCGGACCTATTAGACAAAATAAATAATCTAATCTCTGTTAGACAAAGTTTTGGACGGTCTGCCCTTAACTTACTTCTCCCATGGTCTCCCGATCCTAATGGTTTTGCAAGCTCACCAATAACAGGTCCTCCTTCTCTATGTGTGTGTATTCCTTTCCGAGTGTAACCATCATTTTACCTGTGACTAAGCCCTACACACTAGAATTTTGTACTAAATTAGCTGGGGGCTATAGCTAATGTATAGGGCACGACCCTGCACTAGTCCCATCTGGTATTCTAATAGTCGAGTCATTTATTTAGGGTTAATTACCCATCAAACTTTCCTTGAAACCTTTCAAATTGATTTAACCCTTTAAATCATACTTAAACAAGGAAAATATACTTGCTTTACACAAAGCTATTTTCCATGTTATATATACTTTACTAAAAACAATGTTGATGAAAACATTTGAACCTTTGTTTAAACCTTTAACAATCTCTTTCGAAATATTTGAAAGTACCCCTTTCGAAACCATTGAAAGTACCACTTTCGATACAAGTAAACTATTTTACTGTATAACCTTGGGCCAAAAGGCCAATACACACCTTTCGAAACCATTTACAATAGACCTTTCGAAAACATTGAAAGGAAAGGTTTATATAATCTTAGACATCCTCTTTTCAAAACACTTTAAACATGCCTTTCGAAAGCAATTGAAAACCTTCCACTTAAAACACTTTAAGTACTTTTTGAAACCATTGGGGAACCTCCCCTTTGAAACCTTCGTTTAAACCTTTCGAAAGCATCAAGTTCTTTACTCAAAATAAACCTTTCGAAAGCATTAGGTTCAAGTAAAAACTTGTGGAACATAGTTTGGAAACCATTAAAATTATTCCTTTCGAAACCATTGGGTTTAGCCTTCAAAATATCAAAAGGGTCTTAAAAGAACTAATTCGAAAACAAATCTTTCGAAAGCAATTTCCTAAGTAAAAGAAAGTGGAAGGATTGGACATCAACCCTTTCGAAAGCATTAGGGAAGTGGCTCAACGTTTAAAGCTAAAGAACCCTTTCGAAGGCATTGCTTTGAAATGTAGAATGTGACAGCAGGGGCTTCGAGCCCTTCGAAAGTATTTTCTTAAAACAAAGACGACAATCTCCTTTGAAAGCACTTTTCTTTTAAAACATTTGACAAGTCAAAAGCTATCTCATTTGAAAGCATTCTTTACGAAAGCAAAGCAAGCGGCATTTTCTTTTGAAAGCAAAACAAGGTCTCGACCCCTTTAAATGCCCTGTTTTGACTCTATATCTTTCGCTATCTCCAATCCACTACGTACAATGTCCTTGATACCATGATGTGTTGGTTTCGACTAAGGTGGAGGCGAAAGTATATGGTCGAAAGGTGGTTGACGAAAGTGGCGAAATAGCGAAAACCTTATATAACCGATTTTTAACTTTAAAAAGCAATTTCTTTTCAACTGGTTTGTCAACATATGATTGGCTGCCAATACTTTTTCAAAATATTTTTTAAAAAATGCTGCCAAATTTCAGAGATTAATAATTTAAAATATTTACAAATTGCCCCTTCTCCTTTTATAAACATATAGAACATTTAAGTCTCATACCTTAAATAATTTTATATACTTATTAAAATTCTTAGGAACATTCATCAAAAATTCCCATAAATTAATTCTAATATGTTTTCCAACATATATAAATTTCTGACCCAAAACCAATATAAAATAACCGTAATTAATTTTAAACCTAACCATTTTCTTCACTATAAAATTCATAATAAATGCACATTAATTCAGAAAATTATGAAACTTGAAATCCAACCCTAAAATAATATTTCTGACCTTATATCAAAATCGCAAGGTATTTGGATGTCATTTGATTTGTTTTTCAAGTTAAACCTTATCATAAAATCTATATGAAATAACATAAATCATCAACAAACATATATCTTTATTTAAATAATCAAAACATGGCAAATCATTTGCAAAATAATTTCGGATCTCAACCATAACCAAAAATAAAAATATGAGATGTAACATATTATTCACCTTTAGCTTGTGATTAAGGAGTTTGAGATTTGCTTCTTGAATGAATTTGATTAAGCTTTTTCCTCTTGATTTTTGCTTATCTTCTCTTACTTCTTCTAATGGTGGCCACCTCTAATTGGTTCAGTTTTATTTTGTGAACGTGTAAAATGAGAGTGGTATGAGGGTTTAGGGTATAGGAAGATGACTTCTTCCTATTTTGCCCTTATCTAATTTCCCTTACTATTTCATTTTAATTCCATTTTAGTTCATTGTTTAACTAGGCACGACTACCCGTTACCATTCAAATCTCAATTCCCTTAATCATTTATATTATTTCATTTAATTTAACTAATTAAATGTTCTAAATAATGCTAAACAAAATTAGGATCATTACACTTTGGCTCAACAGGCTCCGATCACCGACGCCCACCTGTCCCTGCAAAAGGAAGCTTCCTCTGCGTCGTTGCTATACAAAGTTTGACAAACAACATGCTCATCTGAAAAAAGTATAATAATCACTACATGTCCTTTGCGGTCATCAGAGCACTTCTGCAGCAATCACTCTCAGAACCCACGTCATCTGCTCATGCACGAAGTATACTCAAGGTATGATCCGCCAGCTGACATCAACTCAACCATACAGTCCAGCTGGCCTCATGGTTGACACTCACACCAACCGCACAACCACATCAACGGCTCAGAGCCATTTCTAGGTCTCAACCACGCAATCTCAACCACTCGGCACAATTTTCAATGACTGTAAATACATAAAGATATTTATCTTCACAAGAGTTGAATAACATAGTATTAAAGCATTGTATTTTTTTATTATTGTCTCTTATAATCATATATTGTAAGAGAAACAAAGTAGTAAAAAATTCCTCGTAATGGACGTAAATAAGCTTCACAGAATCACTTTAAATTGTGTGTCCTTTAACATTTTTCGCATTTAACTTCCTTATTTTACATTTTTTTTAAAACAAGGTGCTAGCAACTAACCCTTCTTGATATCACCTCATGACCATAAGGCTCAATTTTTAGTCAAGAACCATAACCAGGGGCCGATTCGGCATGATAAATAGGAATCTAATATATTTTGAAATTTGTCTAAACTTGGGAACAGTTTTTACATTAAACAAATTTTTTTTTTTTCCTTTCATATATTTTCATTGCTCTTTCTCCTTTTATTTTCACATCTACGGAGAAAGGGCGAAAGCAATAAGTGCCAAAATTGTTCTTGAATCAAATATCCCAAACCTATGCAAAAAAGGAATTAAATTTCACTCGCTCAACACTTGTTTTTATGGCGATTAGCGATGCGCTTCGCCAAACATTCACAAACAACCTCGAAAAATACCAAAACCCATATCGCCACTATCAGAAACCGTTGTTCTTCTTTCTTGCATCAATTCTAGCATTATCCATATCGGTTCCTGTTTTTGTGAGTTTATCGATTGTTTTTCCTGGAGAATCGGGACTACGGCCGCTCTGCAAAGATCAGAGAATAAATGCGCTGCCTTTATTGAGTAACGGGAGTTCGGACGAGAATGGGACGATCGGCGAATCTTATCGCGGAGCTTTTTATTTGACCGAACAGGAAGTTGTGGATTATTACTGGATGGTTATTTTCGTTCCCTCGATTATTCTGTTCTTAATGTCGTCGGTTTATCTGTTTTCTGGTAAGCATTGATTGCTCTGAGGTTGTTAAATATATTAAGGAGTTTATGTTTGATGCGGCCTATGCATTAAATGGGATTTCTTGCCATGTAGTATTAAACTTTTTACTGATTGAGCGTGCATATTATTATGGTAAACAATTGTAGATGAGCAGGATAATCTGCATAACTTTGACAGAGGCAGTCACATAGATTCTTTATTGTTCAGTTCATATGGTAACGAGGGAAGAGTTTTCAAGTTACATTGAACAATTTATAGAATCTTACACCCTCTGTGATCTTATAGGATATATTCTGTATGGTTTACTAATATATTTCCAGCAAAATCCATACCAGAAGCAAATCATAATTTGAGTGTCTACATACATACGTATGTAGACAAATGTATACACACACACACATACATATGTATACATGCACATATACACATATTTGTAATAACATAGCTTGCATCTTGATTTAGTCCATTAAATTGATGAAATCATGATTGTTAATGATGTTGACATTGCAAAAAATAAAATAAAATGGTGGAGATTGACAATTTAATCATCGTCAGCCATGACCTTTGATTATAGAAGTTGAAAGAATTTGATTGAGGTGCAAATGAATGCTAGAATTATAGGATTCATATTGAAATATTTGTTGTCTTACCAAAGTTAAATGTAAAGTTTCTTGCGGTACTCGAGGCATAGGGATACCAAACTTTCTTGAGGTTCCCAACGCGCCACAACAAACGACGTGCATCATTTTTTAAGTACCGTGCATATTTATAAAGAAATTATATATTATACATCATAACTAATTAGACAAGACTGATATAATTTGTATTTTTTACTAAAAGGTATCCAACAATTTCTTTTTATCATTTTACAAAGCTATTATTAAATATAATGCTATGAACATGTAATTTTTAGTACACAAGTCATTCTAAAAGCCAAATTATGAAATAATAAAAGGTACTACTTATAACCTACAAATGAGAACATGTTCGATTTATATCCACGTAATTGGATCTATATTTGTCTAATTTGCTTAACCAAATATGATGTGCTACCTTCTTGTAGAAAGTGAATACTTCATATTATTTATTTATCATATCTTGTTAACAATACCTCTATATTTATCAAAAATAAAAATCACTTCAAGTAATGTTTATATAAACAACACAAAGTATATGGCTTTTAATTTCTTTTGAAAATATAACGTATCTTTATTATTCAATTATATTACATTATTGGGGGTGTGGTCATTTGTTTAGATATTAATTTTCAAGTTAATCTTTATAACTATTGTTTAGAAGCTAAATTTCATCTTATAACAGTTTAACTAATTTATCTTAGGTGATAAGTGATGACCTGATATGATACTTCATTATTTTTTTCTCTGTGTGTTGTTATTTTGGCAATTTTATTTTGTTTTTTTAATAGTTATTTAGTATTCTGATTATATTGTATTGTCTATAATTTAACTATCATGTCAATTTCCAGATATATATGCATTTAAATGAAAGATCTTTATCATATTTTCATATGAATCAATATATAATATATTTGCGTATCAATATTGATTTATTCATATCAATATATAATATATTTGCGTATCAATATTGATTTATTCATACCCCCATCAATGTTTATTGCAAAATAAAACAATAAAGTGCATAGACTTGTTTTAAGAATAATAAGTCAAAAATAAGTTTTTTTCATATTAATTGCTACATGTGATTGCCTTTATGAGAAGGAAATTTGGTAAAGAAATTATGTATTTTTGGATAGTGAAAAAAGAATTAAAAAAAATCAAGAATTTAAATATTTGACAAAATAATCGGAAAAATATATTTGAACACAAAGTGGCTATGCAAAATTTGACACAAGGGATCTCACCTATTAGATATCCCTTTGATTTTCACCTTCCATGTAAAAACAAAATGATCAAACGGTCATGGTTTTTATGTCAAATTGTGTATTTAATTGTGTCCCAATAGACGGTCCTCCCCAATTTTATTTTATTTCTCTGTTGTGCGCCATCTGTGTTGTTTGGTGTGTATCATCTCGTAGGTGCGAAAACATATTCACCACACCGTGTCATGTGCCAGGACATACATTTATAACAATGGTAAATTCACTTCAAATCCATCAGAACTCCAATTGAATGCCTTTCCTTAAAATGGCAAGAGAAAATACCGAGATGTAACTTTAGTAAGACATTTGCATTACTTTTGTGAAATTGTTAATGGCTTGGTTCATGTATGCAAAAATGTTGTAAAAGCATGTCCCTTGGTGTATGGTATGGCCTGCGACAACACCTTTTTCTCTTATCAAAACATATAGGAAAAGATGCACAATATAGCACATGACATATGGTGTAAACATTGCCATTTTTATATTTTTGACTATTTCCCCCATAAATTCTTTAGGTTTGTTCATTTTTTATTTTTAATCTAAAAAGCGTAAATATTAGATTCATTATGTAATTATGTTTTATATATTTGGCAACATGTTGTATTTGCAATCATTTTATATTATCGTCTAATAAGCGTAAATAATTGTTCTAATACGTACAAGTGTTTTAGAGTACAAAAAGGAAAAAGGTATTTATGTAAATTTGACAACGACGAGTACAAGTGAATTCTATACTATAGTTCCCTCTAATAATAATAATAATAAACAATGATCAAACATGTGGAGATTGCTTCCAAATATCTAGTTTAATGAACCTTTTATTATTGTTATTCTTGTTGTTAACTTGATTTTGTACTTTAATACACACACATGTGTGTGTGATGATATTTTTGAAAATTTAACTGAATTTTTTTTACCTAGTATCTTTTGTTTAAAACAGATTATTAGTTGCCTTTTAGCTTTATGTTGCTATCACGTGATGTTTAGCAAAAATATCATTTGACGATCCTTATATGAATGAATGTGCAGTATTTCAAAAAATGCGTGATCTTTGTTGCCTTGAGCAATATTTTATTTTTGCCAACTTTGTGTGAAATCTCGTTCGAAATCTTATTTTGTACTTGGACAAGGTGAAATCTTGGACGAGATTACATCCAAAATCTCGTTCAAAATTGTACGTTTTCCTTTTATATAACTTTATATCTACATTTTATATATGTTAAAAATGTATTTTAATAGTATTTTTTGCTTTTTAGACGGATGAGTTATAGCAACTGACTTAATTTTTTAATTCTCAAATAAAAGAAGTCTTCACCAAATTAGTTGCCTAACTCACACTTTCCTTAATAATTAATATACTTTTTCTAGTCCTACAACTCTCTTTCCATGCAAACTAAACATGCTATATTATTATTATTAATTATTGATATTATTATTTGGATAACAATAATTAAAATATAATTAAACGCTATACGTAAGTTACTTCGAGACTTTTTAGAGATATACTTTAAGATTCGAGATGTCAATCTAATATATACACACGATATACGTTTGTCTCATCTGAGATCTCATGCGATTATAGATACCGTGTCTCAAAATCTAATAAGTGAAATTCGAGATTTGAAACCTTGGCCCTATGCGCTAAGGTTTCGGAGAGTTTTTGCTCCTTTTTGTGCCATGTGCCATGGATAATTATGCGTATGAATTTGGATGATAATCATTCAAAATTAACAAGGTAAAATTTATTTATTCAAATGGTTCCCCAATTTTTTTTGTTTACGGCACCGATTATGTACTTTAATAACCCTTAGAAAGTGTAAATGGATTAACTGAGATATACAATTATGCAGTAACAATACAATTATGCAGTAGAAAAAGCAAGCAAAAATATAGGTACAAAAATGTATTACTAGTTACTTTCCTTGCTATTTACAAAAATAGGTGTGAAGTTAAAATTATTCTGAGCATATATATTATGCTATTTTAAATTGTATTACTAGTTACTTTCCTTGCTAATGGTACGTTGAGAAAATAACCTTGATATTTATATTATTTTTAAGCACATATAACAACACACTAATGAAAACATGTTAGACTATTAATCTCTAGTGGTAAATTCAACAAGAGGGCTAATTGTATTTTTGATGTGTATGTGTTATTTTTATTATTATTTATTTTTGCATTTGTTTCCACAAAACTATCTTATGCGGGACAAAACCAAAAGTTGAATAATTTTGATTATATTTCGTTGTTTTAAAAAACCTGCTTCGATACTCGTCTCGAGGAATGTCTCGAGAAAATGAGAGATAAAACGTCTTGAAGATTTTCCCGAAAGGCCTTTTGCTTCTAAGGTTTACGCCTTAACTACTTGAGGCAAAAGAAGTATACAAAGTATACGCTTTGCACATCTCAAACTGTTGAGGCATGCGACCCAAGAATTTTTTTACCCCTATGTGTAAATATTGACACAAAAAAAGTTATTAAACTTAAATTACTCAATAAAAAACAATTTTTTTAAGAAAATGAAAGTTAGCATTTTTTTTTACTTTTCAATTTCAACATCGACATAATTAAGTAAGATTGTTTTTGAAAAAAACGATTGGGAGCTATGTAATGAATTTTCTTATTGCTATTTAAAGAAATTTTTTGAATAGACGTCATTAAATCTCCGAATAAATTTGCGGATTGATTTGAATTGGCAGAAGGTAAAATAAATAAAATAATAAGTTACATTATTTCCTACTGTTTGGAACCGAGATCGATTCTACTGGAATCGATCAAAGAACATTTTGAAACTCTAGAAAAAATTGAAGATAAATGGAAGTGGAAGAAAAAAATACATACCATTGGTTGAATAGCGAATACGAATTCTTTAGAATATCGAATCATATATGTATGTATATTATCAAGTACTTAAATTTGTTTTATACTTTTATGAATGAATAATAAAGAATCATTAGGACTGAACTCTTTAAAGTTAAATGTTTATATTGTGTATATTTACAATTTTTGATTAATTATTAACTTCTATGTATTAATCAAAAATTAATACTAACAAAGCAATAATAAGTTACCCCTCCACGTTTTGAGGCTTACGCCTCGCGCCACAAGCAAAATAACACATTGTGTACCCTTTTCGTGTTTTAAAATTTTGCTATATTTAAGACTTTCTTTTTCTAACAAATCAATTCAAAAAGAAATTTACATGGAAAATGTTCAAATTAGAAACATAATTTCTGAAAATGAAATGGTTTTACCTGATGTAGCCAGAAGGATATTAATTTTCATCATTAAAAACACTCGTTAGGGTATTTTGGGATGATTATGTAGCATAAGTAAAATAATAGTTAAAGGTATGATCTTACAAACTACATACAAGCGTAGTACCTTTTCAATTAAAATTTAAAACTAATTCTTAAAATATAGGTGGTGCTTTAGAAAAAAAATTGGTATAGATTATTTGAGTTGCTTTTTTAAAAATACGATTAAAAAAGCTTTGCATCCATTTCGAATTTGACATGTATGCGGTATGCTATGCATATGCAATGCAAATAGCATTTCTTAATGGTTGAATGTGCATCCATATTTTTCTTCTTTTACTTAACAACATATGCCAAAATTAGACGACAAAATCAAGTTGGTTGTTTAAGCTACTGTGTATCTTCTTATTCCCAAGACAAACTCGATTGTGGAAAATAGGTACAAGGAAAAACTAAAAAAAAAGGCTGAATGACAACAAGTTTCTTTTTAGGCCGAATGACAAACTTTGAAAAAAACAAGGTCGAAAGATAATGCTAAATATAGCTACAGTATAAAACTGAATATAATGCTAGTTATTACTTGCATTTTGTATGGTGTAAAAACTTAATATAATGCTAGTTATAAGTTGTCAACATAATATTTTTTCAAAGTTTGTCCTTCAGTCCAAAAATGAAACTTAGTGTCCTTTAAGCTAATTTTTTTTTTCAATGTTTGTTCGTTAACCTAATTCCTTCAACTCAATGTGTCTATTGCATAAGCTGATAGTTTCATGTTATTTCTATCAGAACCATTGTTTGGAAGTTTAAAATTTGGTACGCCAAGTAACTAAAGTTGATTTAATAGTTTCATTTAATGTCGTCATACAGAATGTGAATCCATGTTAGGAAGACTAAAGCAATTCAACAAGGTTTACTTTAATGAGCCACATCCACAATCAGAGATGTATTATATTAGACATGATCGTTTTTTTCATTTGGACCAAGTCAATTCTTGTTACTTAGAAATCCTATGTGTCTATTTGAGATGAAATCTCTTTATTTTATGTCTAGTGATCATCGGTATCATAGTATTTGTACTCAAGGTATTACATGCATTTTTAAAGAGTATTATTTCTATATATTCCCTGCTGTAGTGAAAATGGTACTATGGTCAAAAGTAGTTAAGAAGTTGATATTCTAGTCAAGTCGTCTACTCTAAATTTGGTTGAACGATTGAAATGGAAAGATTTTAATTATTAATTGTAGATTTTCACATTAGAGACAAAGGTAAAGATACGGCCGTACATTTTCTGGAAATAATATACTTATTTTCGGTATCAGAATTTTATCGTAGATATATCAAATATTGCACCTTGGCTGACATTTGAGATCCTTAGTATAGTTTTTCAATGAAATGAAAATAAAGGTCATGGCATGCAAATACAAAAATTGAATGAAGATGAAAATGTTGAAGCTTGTAATGGAGAGAAAAAAATTAGTAAAAAAGCATGTTAATTTTAGATTTCATTTTCAGCAATTTGGACATAGTGGAGATTTTATGATTTGTTGGATTGAAATCTAACAAGTATTTGGCATTATGAAAGCAGAATTTGTAGTGCGGATTCTAACATTTGAAATACTAATATATTGATAGCACTTTTACCCAAGTTAAGAATTTCTATAGCTTGCTAACCTAATGGTTAAAAACTTAATATTGATTCAATTTCATCCAACATTTGTGAAATTCCACATGTTTTTCTCTAACAGTGCGACGAACTTTATTCGAGCATCGTCGCTCCTTTTGTTGTAATTGTTTTATAGAGCTATATGATTTCAAAATAACTATGTTGTTTTGTGCCTTTTCTCCTATTATGGTTCTATTATTGTTGTTGTTGTGAAAGTGGTATAATTTTATTGATAAAGAAAAACCTTTACAAGCTTGACCCAAGTCGGGCCCAAAAACAAATAAAAAATATATATACTAATCAAGTAAAGTAAGGGCGGTTAATACAGGCTCATAATGTGGACATGCCATACTCAAATCCGGCAAGTACTAACCATTAGTTATTTAGTTGTAACTATCAACTCACTCTTATTTCTTAGCTAAATAAAATAGTGAGTCGACAGTTACAATCAGATAACTAATTGTTAGAACTTGCTGGATTTGAGTACGGTATATGTCCAAATTACGTAAACTAGATTGATAAATAAGTGCACATTTGCTAAAACATCAAACTTTACTATATGATTTCAAAATTTACATGGTTTCTACATTTCTTCCTAAGTTAGCTTGAGTAGGGTTACACGCATATGTAGTGTTGAATTTAGTGTCATCGTGCTTTTTTCCTTTGACATGTATCGTACTGTAGAACTGTATATATATCAGTATAGTAATAAATGTATAAGTTATGCCTGATTACGTAGTCTGACACATTATACTGTAACTAAACTTATGTACAATTAAGTTGTGATTCTTTTATAGGAATGATGGTTGCTTATTCTGCTTCAGCAAGGCATCCCTGTCTAAAAGTTGTTGAAAACAACTATTGCACATCAAGAAGAGGTATGTCCTCATTTCCCTCCTTTTTTATAGTCATGGATTTGAACAATGAAAATACCTAACATCCTACTCTACCTAACTGGCTAATAGCATGGCTTTACAATAGCGTGTAATATTAAGGTAACTTTCAGTCAAAAAACAGAGCTTTCAAAGATGTCATATAAATGTATATCACACCCACGGATGCTAATGGAATATACTGAAGTAGAAAAAAGGAGCTAGTTAACTGCTAGCATATGTTATTTTTTGAGGGGTGTCAGTTACAGATGGTGGTCCAGAAACCAACTTTATACACCCGCATACAGTGACAGAACACCCTATGAGTTTTCTTCAAATGCATTAATCGGCTAAGTCGAATAGATAGTTACGTACTAATTCAGATTCTTGCGCATAGTACCTAGTGTATATGTGAGGTTTGAGGTTTCTCTTGTTATTTCAGGGATCACAGTTGCCATCCTAGTTAAGGTGCGTTGTTCAAATTATATAAGTTAGCCATATGTGTTCTGAGTCTTTAGATTAGAAATGCTTTTTCGATGTTATGCTTCTATATAGTGAATGCTATAACCAACCATTTTTGAATGGTATGTACCCAAAGAAGCATTTTTTGCATTAGCATTTTTTGATGCGTACAACTCCAATTCTTTTACTTGCTTTTATAAGTATTTAAAACCCAATGTATTACTCAATTCGGTTGTAAATGGATACATACACTCATAATGGTAATTGAACATCCTCCTATTTCTTTGTTAAGTCTGGGCATCTCCCGCTTGAAATTTCTTCGTCTAAATATTCTTGTGCTGCTT
Source organism: Allium cepa (assembly GCA_030765085.1). Lineage (NCBI taxonomy): Eukaryota > Viridiplantae > Streptophyta > Magnoliopsida > Asparagales > Amaryllidaceae > Allium > Allium cepa. The sequence continues at coordinate 547,476,928 of CM060942.1, forward strand.
TACTGGATTTGCGAGGTGCATTAATCCTCTTATTTCTTTGCTTTATCGGCCCCATTAATGTGTGTAAGCGTTCTATAACACACAAATTCTTAAATGACTTGGCCATCAAAACTAGAGTAATCATAGATGTAATTTTTTTATATGTGAAGCTTTTGACAATGAGGGGAAGGCAACAAATGACAAGTGGAACAATGTCTGTAACTTATTTCAAAATATGAAGTGGATACATTTGTTTTTACATGTTAACAAAACTTAAGCAGTCGCAGACTGAATGGAAATACATCCACAACATATTAAAAAAATTGCTTTGAATAAACACTAGATTTTTCTGACTAAAGAAGTCCCATTACCCAGAATAATTTTTTTATTAGATATGGTAAAAATAATCTGTTTAAAAAAACACTAATATAAGTAAATAAGTACCATTCTTGATATTTCTACATTTACTCGGGTTTGGGACTTGCTTGCAACTCACATGCATAGAATTTGGGCAAAATAACATCGTATTAAACACTTGACAGTAAATTACAAACAAAGTGCCATTAAGCAGCAATGTATAGGATAATAGCCTGTCAGCCATGTAACAATTTACAAAATGACAAATTAAACTCCATTTCAAGGAAATTCATCTTTCCAATGTTATGTTAAAATTTCGATATCTTTTTACAACATGGTTCTTATTCTGTGCATTGGTATTGGAAATTGTTTGCTTTGATTTGAGAAGACACCAATGACATGTTTATCCACTGGGATACTCTTGTACATGGTATATTGGACCTGACAGTTCAAGAATATAAAAATATGAAGAGACTTGGAAAATGTGCCCATTAATCTCTTTGGTTATATATATTGATAATAAAAAGTGCAGTGAAAATTTCAGAAAATTTGGACGTGTTCCTTTGGTGACATGTTATATATACATATAGGAAGGACTTGCAAGGTTTTTGATATCACGGAGACCATTTATGTAACAATGCCCAGTTAACAAAAGTTTCTATTACACTAACAAATATAACCGAAGTCTACTAGATTGAAGCACCATTAAATGTGTAGGACTTCTTGATGACCATTCCAACAAAAATAGGAAACCGATAGATGGGTATTGCGAACGATTTTTTACTGCATATTTTACAAGAAAGTGAAACGTGAGTATTCTTTGAAGTGAATTTAATGCTCCCCTAAATATATTCATAAGCTCATTTTTTTCGAATAACCAAAAGGTTACATAATGGAAGTGCCAGTGTTTACCTTTTATAACATTGGATGAGAATGAATTTTCTGCTTTATTAATGATTTTGAGGCCAAACCCATGAAATAATGATGGTTGGGAAAACAAAATAAACCACAGCCAGACCGTAGATATTATCAGTTGAATTGGACAAAAGCATCAGATAGTTGTGATTGACTATAACTGTTTACGATAGTATACCTATTTTATGAATTTTCCCCCTTGAATTAAATGCATGTATCCAAGCTATGCCTTTCCTTTCTTCCATTTTTTTTATGAAGGTGAAATCTCATATTGAATTCAAGGATTTTGGTTGATTGCGCTCAATTTTATGTTAGAAAATAATAATAATAATTGAATATTTGATGATCGTGGCCGATTATAGTTGGGTCGAGAATGGCATATTTGAGTTGCGCCCTATTTTTGTTAAAAAAGAAAACACTAAACAAAATTAAGGGAACTTTTTGTCAAACATTATTTTTAAGTTTCTAAACAGACAACCATCCCTTCTAAAAAACCTGTTATAAAATAATCTCTATTTTTTGTCTCAGCCAGACTGCAAATACTTGCAGTTTCTAAAACCGTAAATATTTGCAGTTAACTGCAAGTTGCAGTGTATACTGCAAAATTTATATTTACAGTTTTATATATTAAAAAAAAACATTTGTTCATACAAACCTGTGATTAAGTACAGATTTGACTTTTGAAAAAAAAAAAATGAAAAAACAATATTGATTGAAAATAACTTCAGGGTGTAATTCAAAACATGTTTTTGAGAAAGAGTTTTTTGTGTATCAAACTTAAAAATAAGGGATGAATACAAATTTTCACTAAAATCAACTCCCTGGCATTTCCTCCTTATTTTACCATATCGTTTCAACCTTTGTCTTAAAAAATCCAAAATCAATAAAATAATAATATGATTATTTCTTCCTTAGTGGTACCCAGTATTACCACTCAGCGCAACTGCATGGCGATAAGAGCTACAGCTCAGGGTGTGTATGTGTGTGGTTACTAGAGTTTGCCACTCCAGGCTCCTGCATGGTACCATAGAATGTGGAATGTATCAGGGCAATACAGTAAATTACTAATGTTTGAGGGTAAACTCACCGAAATGTTGAGTTGAAATAGAATTTGCCCATTAATTTGTTCTTACAGCTTTCTCCCTTAACCATGAATGGATCATAAAGGAATTTACATGCTATACTTTGCCTATTTTATATAAATGGTATAGCCCCATATGAATTTGAAGATAGTCCAAGAATTTATAATTGGAAAAGTGACTTTTAAACAAATATTGGATTCTAGTACAGGAGATAAGAACAATCACTTAATAGTTTAACTCAGTTATCTGATTCTATATTTCAGGGGGGGTTCGATGTTTATCCATCCTCAACCTAATCTTCGCCCTAATATTCAGTCTCATGGCAATATTTCTCGGCTCAAGCCTCCTCACTTCAGGCAGCACCTGTTCAGTTCCACTTTTCTGGTGCTACGAAATCACGTCATGGAGTCTAGTAACCTTATATGCCTTCACAGCGATCATATTAAGAAGAAAAGCTTCCACAATCAATGGTGAAAATGAATCTGATGGAGATGTTCTAGGGTTAGAAATGTCTGAGTCTGTAGTTGAAGTGACTCCTGAAATGGAGAGGAGAGTGAACGAAGGGTTTAAGCTGTGGATGGGATCTTCTCTTCTTTCAGAGTCTGACGATGAAGAGGATAATAGTGGTTATGTAGAGGAAGGACATCCTATGCTTAGACAGAGTAATAGTAGAGGGCGATGAGGTTGTTTTTCCTCTGTTTTTTTTTTCTCCGTAATATATGAATGTACATATTAACTGACTAGGAAAGCCTTTGTGTCCCCTTCAGGTTTTTCTTGTTTATCTTGCCTTTACAGTTGGAGGCGTCCTTGGAGTTTTGTAATGGATAAGTAAAGATAGATAGAAGAAAGTAAGTTTGTTGACATGATATATAGAAGTGGAAATTAGATTGTAAGGCTTCTCATTTTAGAGTAAAATTAGTTTTAAGGAAAATTTACTTAAAAATGATAAATTCATTTATCTTTGCAAGCTATATAGGAAAACGATAAGTTAATTTATCATTATTTATGTATAACTGAAAATGACTTCATTTATTTTTTCTCTCTTTATAAATTGCTGATACGGGTTTTTAGGCTAAAGGAAAAAGCTAGAGAAAAATTTAGTTTCAGGGACAAGAAGTTTGCTTTTTAGTCTGAATGACACTTTTTAGTGTAAATCATAGAATGATAGTTGTAATTATCATTTTCAGTTTACACCAAAAAATGTCCTTCAGACTAAAAAACAAACCTGTTGTTCCTGAGACTAAATTTTTTTGCAACTTCTTCCTTGTGTTTATTTATCTGTTGCTTTTAAAACGAATATTTTTAAAACTATCGTCCTTATAACTTATTACTTTGCACAAATAAGCCATCTAAGTGAAAATTCCCATATATAGAATGTAGTATACAAGGAAATAAGGTTTGAAATGAGGTTGAAAGTGAGATTACTATAGGTTTAAATATGTTTTATTTATCTTTAAGAAAATAGGTGCTTTCCATGTTGGTTTTATTTCCAAGACCATTTATGTTTAGTTGTATGTATAATGAATGTTTTCCCAGTTAGTGTTCCTTGTGGAAATATATCCTTTGAATATTTACGGCACGAATGTATGATATTTCAAATATTTATAGCAGGAAATTATCGCCAAGGACAAAATTTCTCAACGTTTTAGCCTTAAGGACAGACCTTTAGTATTTTAGCATGAAAAATAACTTTCTTTATGTATCACTTTTTAAGTATCAGTTTGTAGTTATCGGTAGCAGTTTTTAGGTATCAGGTTTTAGTTCGATAACAGTTTTAAAAGAATGTTTGTTTTTATGAATAATTTTGAAAAAATATTTGTTCTTATGATTACTTTTTAGAAGAATGTTTGTCTTGTAGTTAAAATATTAAAGTCGTGTCCTTGAGACTAAAAATATACAAATTTTTATCGTTTAAATCAATTCCTCCTATGTGTACTTTGCCATTTTTTTTGAAAATTTGAGCAATGGTATTGATTTATTTGATGTTCATGGAACATTCAAAAACTTAATTATAATGATTTATTTTTATTTTTATTTTGAAATATTCAAAATAATATTATTTTCATCAATGGCTTTTACGAGTGAATTGTGGGATTATTCGTTTTTTAAGAAGGATATAAGCTAACACATTTCTTATGTTACATCCAACTTTTCTAGCATGAAAACAATAAATTATTATCTAATAGTTGTTTATCATTTGAAACTTTTAAATAGATAAAAAAATTGTCAGTCAACTCGAACATGCTCGAGCTCGTTTCAGAAGTGGGTACAGAAACAAGTTCACTAAAAAAATTAAATAGTGCTCTTGTATGTAAGAAAACCTAATGACGTGCAAAAGGTACATAAACAGCATTTTACTAGACACACTTATAGAGACGCAGTTTGTAGCAATCTAAAATATGAACAAAGGAAGATTGATGTATAATATAATAGAACATAAATTTTTATAGGAATGACAGTCAAAGTTGGTGTTTTGAAGGTATTTAAGATGACTGCGGAAATTGATTTGCGGAAGCTTTGCTAGGGGTGCAATCCGGTTGGCGACCGACGAGATGTGGGAACTGAAAGTGGGTTGAAACACTATAAGAAACAACGGTAATTTCCGATGGCTTTTAACCATCAATGGCCATCGAAAACCATCGGTAGCCGTCGGAAAGAAGGTATGGTCTTTTCGACGACTTTTCAATGGATTCGTTGATTTATTTTTGAGGCTTTCGACGATATTTCCGACGGCTTTCGATGATCCGTCGTGTACATGTGGCAGAATACGGTTTATTCAAATTGGTGTTGCAAGCCATTGAAATGTCTGGAAGGTAATCCATCGGAAGTCGCTGATTAGCTTGTACCACAGAGCTGTTGGTTGCCACCGAAAGCCGTCGGAAATTTAAAAGTATTTTATTTAAGCGATCTTTCAACCCCAAACAATGCATATATACATATAAATACATATATACGTATACGTACACACACACACACACACACACACATATATATATACATATATACGTATACATACATACATATAACACACACACGTGTCAGCGCGCGTGCGCACACACACACATATCGCAGCTCAATTTTACTCATATAAATCATATATATCAAAACATAAATCACATATATAACATCAATAATAAAGAAACATCAACATTTACAACAAACCAAACTCAGGCAACCCACAATATACTCAAACATCTGAAAATACATACCAAGATAATCAAACACATCCAACATCTCAAAACAACTCAAATCAATCCCATGCATCTAACATCTCAAAATGTACAAACATACCAAATCTGCCTCACCCAATCTAATAGTATATATATAACTTTCAAACACCATAGCAACAAAGTCAAACTACCACACCTATCTCAATATGTGCAATGTTCCAACACAAATAGAAAAAAATCATACCTTTCAATCCCGACCATCGCTTTGGATCCCGCGGACGAGGGAAATGTGCCAACTTGGCCAACTGTACAGCCCAACGCCTATCACGTTTCTTCAGCTCAACAATCATAGCTCTCAACTCTTAAATCTCTGCGTTGTCGTGGGCTTTTTTATAGTCACTTTGTCTGTATCTAACCTGTAGCATTATTTAACAAAGCGTATGATTTTCATAACGTGATTAATAAAATCAGTATGTTATACGTTATTTATAAATATATTACACATAAACAATACCTATAGATTCTCAAAAGATAACGCCTATTTTACGTGGCGGCTCCATAATTGCATCAAAGAACCGGTCCTCCTCGTCAACAGTCGGCACTTTCCGTCCCGATCCCTTAAGCACTTTCTCTCGTTCTCAAATGAATTTTTCCTAAGATTCCAAATAAAATTAATTATTTATAACTTATTATTTAAAGTGATCGTTGATAACTTATAATTTAAAATATGCCTATCATGGCCTGTTGTGATTTCGAGTCATGTCATGTGTATGTTATTATGCCATCTTCATTTACATGCTCGAAGGCAGAGTACGAGCAAATACGTCCATGTAGGAAACAGGTTGACCACGCTCTCTTTCCTGAAATAATTATTATGTATTTTTGTTATATAAATATAATATTATATAATATAAAAATATAATATTATATAATATAAAAACTATTTATAATCACAAATAATAAATTTGCCAGCTCTTGACAGTAATGATGGAATGATTTTGAACTTCCATGGTGTGTGGCTGGATTTTTATTTCTATCTGCAGAGTTCCTCTACGACTTTGTCTATAAATTTAAAATGAACATTATATTTGGTATTTGTAAATTGATATAATTATTATACTAATTCTATTAAATTTTTAATAGGAGACTAGTAAACTTACATTCGCACTACTAGGAAATGTTATTATTCCGATAGAGCCTAATGACGGCTTCCGACGGTACTTTTCCGACGGTTTCCAATGGGCCGTCGGCGGTCGTCGTAAGCCACCGGAAATACGCGAATACTGTTTCAGCTCGAAGCCTTTCGTCCTCATTTCCTACTCAATTTCTTCCTCCATTAATCTCCAAATCTCCCCTTCAAGCTTCTAATTAGCAATTTCAAGCTTTCGGATCCTCCCCGGTTGCGTAATCAACGTCTGTTGCTCTCTAAATCAGGTATAATCTCTTATTTTCGTCTAAAATCTAATTTTTACTTTAAATCTAGATTTGAATAAGTTGATAGATTAGAACAAATTAATGATTGCAATTGTTTCCAATAACGTAATAATGGTTATAACATTCCATGATATACTTATTTCATATGTTATGGTAAAACTGTAAATAGCATGTATAATTTGTGATTGTGTGTGTAAATGTAAATCATTGTATATGTGTTGTTTCTACCATTGTATTGCATTAATTGGAATAAGACATGAGTCGTATAATATCTTGACTTGTGCAACAATAATGAATGCACAAGGCTAAAAGAAATTTGACTGTATTGGAAAATGACAGCAATACTGAAGCAGCCTTATTCGATGAAATACGCGGAATAAATGTGGTAAATTAATTTTTTTGAGATGTATAAAATTAGTAATATATATTCTTTTTTATAAAATAATTTCTTTTTACGTCCCTTAGAGAGTTTTTGGCCCCGTCCAATGGGTGTTGTACGTGATCGTTATATAAATAGTCGTTTTTGTAAACGACTATTTATATTCATATGGTATAATGCTAGTTGGATTTGTCTCTGCATTTGACAAGTTATAAACACAGTAAACAATTACCTTTCACACATTATTTCATTTCAAACGATTCACAAAATTGCGCCGTTACTTTTCTTTTTTGTTTTCTGCGTACACGCATTTGTGTACAATGCAGGAAATAAAAGGGAAATGCTGTCGAAATTTTGTTGAATTGTTTAAAACGAAATAATATACGAAATGTAAGTGTTTACTGTATTTGTAATGGAAAGTAAGATGATTGACCAGGAAAAAAAGATAACCATAAATTAACACTTCTATATTGTATTCTTAATTGGGGTAAAATTGACGCGTATAAGTTTTTGTATCGATACGTTGAAAAATAAAATGTGAATTCGTAATATGATCAATATTTATTTTTAAATTTATGACATTTTTTCAAATAGAAAAAAATGATCGATTATTTTGTTGATCGGAGTAGATGGATGTATCAAAGAAGAGGGTTGAGAGACTCAAGAAAAGAAGACTTTTATAACGGTATAAACGTATTTGTTGAATTTGCTTTAAGTAATAACGGAAACGATGCAGAAATTCGTTGTCCGTGTAGTAGATGAAGACATTTGAAGTATTTGTTATCCGATATTGTGAAAGTCCATTTGTGCAAAAACAGTTTCGTGCAAGTGTATTATGTTTGGGATCGTCATGGAGAAGTTATAGCTAATACTTCTACAGAGTCTGAATTAGACATTGCTGGTAATGTAATTGTTATGACGAACTATATAGCAAATATGGTCGATGATGAAGAACGATCAATGTTCCATACGGTCGAAGTTGACGATGATGATGAAAATGTTGAAGAACCAAATATTGAAGCAAAAAAACTTATGATTTACTAGATGCTGCTAAGAAACCTCTTTGGGATGGTTGTAAAAGCGACACCCAACTATCAGTAACCGTAGAGTACATTACGATGAAGTCAAAATACAACATCACCGAAGGTGGATTTACCGCCATTGTACAAGCTGCAAAAAATATACTGTCCGATAATTTAATGTGTGAAAATCACTATGAAGTTAAAAACTTATGGCGGCTTTTGGTTTATCTTATCAGAAAATAGATACATGTTTAAATGTGTGCATGTTGTTTTAGAAAGAAGACATAAATTTTAGAAATTGTAAAATATGTAACCAGGAAAGATACAAACCAAGACAAAAAAGGAAAGAAAGTTTCATACAAGCGTATGCGTTACTTACCCATCACTCCTAGGCTTCAAAAATTATACGCATCTTCTGTAACTGCATCTCATATGAGATTACATAGTGTGAGAATGGAGGATGAGGGTACGTTGACACATCTAGCCGATGGAGAAGCATGAAAGTATTTCGATAAAACTTATCCGAATTTTGCAGCGGAGAGTCGTAATGTTAGACTTGAATCATGTACGGATGGTTTTTTTTTTTACCATTTTCTCAATTTGGTGCTAAATATTCATCTTGGCCCATTATCATCACACCTTATAATTTACCTTCGTGAATGTGTTTGCAATGTTTCTTAGTGTTGTCGTTCCTTGCCCCGACGATCCGCACAAGGAATCGATGTTTATTTACAACCTTTGATTGAGGAGTTAATAACACTGTGGAATAAAGGAGTAAAAATATACGACGTTTCAAAGAATTTTTTTTTCATATGCTTCTTTATTGTGAACTATAAGTGATTTTCCTGCCTATGCAATACTTTCAAGATGGAGTACATCCGGTCATCTAATATGTCCATATTGCATGAAAGAAACACGAACGTTCTCTTTACCAAATGGTAAGAAAATTTCATGGTTTGACTGTCATCGATGATTTCTTCATGTCAATCATCCCTTTAGAGGAGACCAATCTAAATCAGGTATACTTTGCACTTTATATCATTTAACTATAAATATATTTCACCAAATATATTTCATCATCATGTTATTGTTCTCTTTTAAAATGATGTGTCTATGACATGTATATATCACGTCGTCTAGAAGGAGAAGTTCTTTCCACTCTTCAGGAGGCGATGGCAGCGGTCCATCGCAACCGCCATAGCGACATGTCCTGACTCTAGTACCTAAAGCCGAGGGGTAAGTATTAAACTTTTTCCAGCATCTTAAATATTTTGTGTACGATATACTAATCTGTATCATTAACACAGGGGGTTTGAGCTACAGCCATCAGCTGTAGTTCTATCGGTTTCGAGGGAGGCGTACAAGAGTAGAATGTCAGATTGTTGGCCGAAGTGGATAACATCCCTTCCCACATCCTTCAGTGTATTTGTCAGAATTTCATTGTATGTATATTCTTCTGTTTCAATTCTTAATTTGTTTTTTTTTCACTTATTTACTGTTCATCTTTTATTGTATAATTTTTGGTTACTTGTTTATCATGAAACACAGGTTGCCGTGGACATACAGTCAGATGACCTGCAACTAATATGACATTACGAGATGCAGAAGATGAGGAAGAACTATATGGATTACATGTCGACAGTGAAACATCAAGGATAGAAGCAAAACTAGATGGGGACGAGTGTATGGGAAGGGTGGCTGAAACACTAGGATAGTGACGATGCAATGGTAAGTGCACTAAACTTTTGTTAGTTATTTGATTGATACGTAAATATCAAAAAACATTTGGCCGGTAAATTGTGTATTAAATTTAAATGTACAGGTAGAGTCAGAAAGAAACTCTACAAATAGAAACAAAAATCCCGTCACTAATTGAGGAGGGTCGAAGTCGTTTCAACACTATCGCCAGGAGTTGGTAAATTTAATAAATGCAAATTATAAATAGCTACTATGCTATATAATTTCGAATATACAATAACAACATATAATAATCAATTTCACGAAGCTGAGGTGCAGGGTTCTGTGTCGTATATTTATGTGTTTACCTGTACGCATGCCGTTGAGCATATAAATCCAGACGAGACTGCTTCATATACATGACACGACGATAAATCTAGCAAGAGCCATGTAAGCATATTAGTTTATGTAATATTATTAATTTTTTTAATTGTTAAATTATAACGAAATAAGATATCTGATATTAATTTTAACTAAATTTTTATTTGTTCATATAGGCAAAGTTTATGGAACAATGCCAGAAACTCCTAGAGGATACTGGTCGAGAGCAGCTAACGACGGATGAGGAAGACTTTATTTTTGAGGCAGTCATGGATCCACCATCACAGAATAAGATCTACGGCTTTGGCATTCAAATGGTAATGAATAATATATTTAGATATAACAATTTAATAGTATTTTAATTTTTGATGCATCGCTTTAGTTTCAATCATAAGTTTATAGATATAACAACTAACATATTATGTTATAACTTTGATGGTAAGATTATAGACTAAATTAAATAAGTGTTGCAGGCTAGTAGACAGAGGCGAGCCAGCTAACCGACCAGAGCTGATAATGATCTAGCAGAGATTGAAGAGTTGATAGATAGGGTGGCGCAACGGGAAGACATAACTGTCGCCAGACCATCGAGATGACACAGTTGCTAGATCAACGTATTGCTGAGTACATGCATTAATATGGTGGCCTCTTTCCATCTTCTACTGGTTCGAAAGGTTCTGGAGCTGATTGACCGGATTGATAGGTATGTTTTATTTTGTGCCATTTTTTTGTAAGTTTGGATGATGCATTGAGTTGGTGGATTTGAATTTGAACTATTATGTATATTGTTTGATGATACACTTGGTGGTAGTGATTCTGACATTTGGGAGTTGATTGTTAGGGTTTGATAAAGCATTGATGTGTATATTGTACAATTAGATGTATGAGAATTATAGTAGTGAAGTTTGGTTTGATTTTATATGATTTGGGTTGGATTTTATATGAGTTTGTTTTGATTTATGATTTTTTTTATATTTGGTTATCTTTCTATGGTTTGATTTCATGTTGGATATCTGAGTTGGATATATTGAGTTGGTTGAAAGATATTGTATTTATGAATTGTGGATGAAAGGCCAAATTACATCTGAAATGCAAAAAAAAATTTATAGGTTTTCCAACGGCCTGTAGGTCAAATTTTACTGACACGTTCCGATGGGTACCGATGACTAAATTCTGATGACTTTAGACGGCTCCATACGGCTTTAGGTAACAAACATAACCGTCCACGTTTCTTCCGACGGCCGTCGGAAGCCGTTGGGTAACCGTCGAAAATACAATCGACGACTGCTGTTGGGAGGCGCCGGAAAATATATTCATTGACAACTTAATTTGCGACGGCATTTTTCGACGGCTTCCAACGGCTTCCGACGGTCGCCAACGATTAGGAGCCGTCAGAAAATGCTCTGTTCTTGTTGTGGCTTTGTCGCTTTCCGAGAAAGCAATCCAAGCTTGCCACTCACTTCCACTCATCTCGTCAGGCCCTTTGTACCCCTCTTTTGATGGTCGACATCATATCGAGGTAGTTTTTCGTATTTCTTAATCCAATATTTTCTACAGAGGAGAAGGTCAGGTTCCTGTAACTCTACCGCCACCTGCATGTTGGAAAAAAAATAAGTTACTCATTTATACATAGTCAACAAATTACAAAGTGGTTATATATAAAATAAAATATAGATTTATACTTTCAATGAAATCCTATCAAATACACTCTAAGATGTGGGGTGGGTTATTATCCCACATAGGCCAGCACACAGTCATTCTATACCTATGAGCGGCCTTGAAAACGTCCAAAACAACTTCTAAGCCTCCAGCTCAAAACCCATATATTAAATATGATATAAAACTTTAATAAATCATGAATAATATATCATAAACAAAATATTTATGATGTTGCAATAAATTTGATACTTACCAACTCGCTTTAACTGTTAATGTTACTATGGGACGCTTTGCCTACTGTGATGGGCTGTCGCCATTGCCTTCCACCTCGGTCCTTCTTTGACCAGAAGGGGGAACTTGACGATCATGAAGATCTCTAACATTAAAAAATAATACCTTCAAAGAAATTCCATTTTATTAAGCAAGAACATATCATTTAATTATGGAAAAACATATGATTTTTTTAAGAAAAATATAACATTAATAATCACACAAATTATCTTCTATCAAAATAACATTAATAATCATTCTTTGTCGTTTTCTAATTCAAACTCGGTCTTGTATTCTGTATTGTTTTCCTCGTCTCAAATGCTTCTACCAAAACATTTAATTCATCGTTTAGATGCCACAGTGTGTTTGCTACATGGTAATCTTTATCGTCTAACCATATTTTCATACATTTTCCAAACAAGTCAGCCATGTTGTCTAAAAATAGATAATATTCATTTAGACTTATCTTATGCAATTCCTTCATCATTACACAGAACAATTTCAAACGATAAGTTCACATAGTCACTGAAATAATGAGAGAAAAAGAATGAAGCATTTCTTCGATATATGATTTGCAAATCGAAACTTCAACTCGTGCTTTTTGTTTAACTTTTTTCTTCAGATGGTTTAAGTACCTATTAAAAAATTATTTCAAATCAAACTTTACTTACGTAATTGAACTGATATTTAACATACTTAATACTATTATCTTTCAGATACATACGTTCATCCATATTGCAAGGACCTTGATGACGTGCTTTAGATAGAGGATGAATAGATAAATGCTCCATTACATTAAAGAAACCTAGAGAAAATATTTTCTTTAGTTTGAAGAGCAGTATAGGGATATCTTCTTCAATTTTACATAGATGTTCAACTTTTAACGTAGTCGAACAAAGCTCTTTATAATACAAATTAATTTCCATTATAACTGTCCAAACTTTTATGGCTAACAGTTCTTTCAATATGACGGGTAACCAATTTTCCATCATTACGTGACAATATGACTTTTCGTACCACTTAGTTTATTATTTTTAAAGTCGACACATCTACGAATATTAGAAGGAATCCCATCAAGAAATCATAATCCTACCACTCATTTTAACACAGGTTTTATTTGGTTATGATCAAACTCATGGCATGCTTTAAGGTTTTTTAGTGTCGTTTGGCTTGATATGAAGCTCGTATGCTTACATAATTCTTCTATATTATGTTTTGATTTTAGTTCATTATTAGTCTTCTCCTCAACATTCAAAATTTTATTAATCCCATCATCAAACATGTTTTTCTCATTGTGCATCACGTCAATATCATAATAAAATAAGGGATATTTCCAATAAGGTAAATCCCAAAATATATTTTTCTTGCACCAATTAAGAATCGTCGATTTACCTGAAATTTCAGTTTGTACTTGAATTTCATGTATCTTTGGAACAAAAATCCGGTCACTTATCGAGAAGGGTCAAAGTCGTTTCAACAGTATCGCTAGGAGTTGGCAAATTTAATAAAAATACGAATTGTAAATAGTTATTGTGCTATATAATTTTGAATATACAATAACACTATATAATAATCAATTTCAGGAAGCTGAGGCGCATGGTACTATGTCGTATATATGTGTGCTTATCCATACGCATGTCGTCGAGCATGTAAATCTGGAGAGGACTGCTTCATATACATGGAATGAGGATAAATCTAGCAAGAGCCATGTAAGCATATTTTAGTTTATGTACAATTAGTTATTGTTTTAATTGTTAAATTATAATGAAATAAGATATCATGATATTAATTTGCATTTATATTTTCATGCAGGTAAAGTTTGTGGAATAATGCAAGAAACTCCTAGACGATACTGGTCGAGAGCAGCTCATGATGGATGAGGAGAATATTATTTTTAAGGCAGTCATGGATCCACCGTCATGGAACACGCACGATGGTTTTGACAATCAAGATGTAATGAATAATATATTAAGATATAACAATTTAATCATCTTTTAATTTTTGGTGCATGTTTCAGTCATAAGTTTATACATATAACAATTAACATATTATGTTGTAACTTTGATGGTAAGAATATATACTAAATTAAATAAATGTTGCAGGCTAGCAAACAGAGGGGAGCTAACAAACCGACCAGAGCTGATATGGATCTAGTAGAGATCGAAGAGTTGAGAGTTAAGGTTGCGAAACTGGAAGATCAGAACCATCGCTAGACCGTCGAGATGACATAGTTGTTGGATCAACATATTGCTGAGTACATGCAGCAATATGGTGGCCGCTTTCCATATTCTACTAGTTTGGGAGGTTCTGGAGCTACTTGACAGGATTGATAAGTACGTCATTTTTTGTGTGTCATTGTTTTATAAATTTGGATGATACATTGAGTTGGTGGATTTGGATTTGAACTGTTATGTATCTTGTTTAATGATACACTTGGTGGTAGTGATTCTGACATTTGAAAGTTGATCGTGAGGGGTTGGTGAAGCATTGATGTATATATTGTACAATTAGATGTATGAGAATTATGGTAGTGAAGTTTGGTTGATTTTATATGATTTGGGTTGGATTTTATATGAATTGGTTTTGATTTACGTTTTTTTGATATTTGGTTATCTTTCTATGGTTTGGTTTCATGTTGGATATCGGAGTTGGATATATTGAGTTGGTTGAAAGATATTGTATTTATGAATTGTGGATGGAAGATCAAATTGCAGCTGAAATGCAGATTTTTTTTTGCAGGTTTCCCAACGGCTTTCAATGGCCTATAGATCAAATTTTACCGACACGTTCCAACGGCTACCCGAGGGCTAAATTCTGACGACTTCCGACGGCTTTCGGTAACAAACGTAACCATCCACATGTCTTCCGACGACCATCGAAAGCCGTCAGAAATACAGTCGATGGCTGTTGTTGGAGCCAGCGAAAAATTTATTTACCGACGGCTTAATTGCGGCGGCATTTTCCGACGGTTTCTAACGGTCGCCGATGGTGGAAGCCTTCAGAAAATGCTCCGTTTCTTGTAGTGTCTTTGTCGCTTTCCGAGAAAGAAATCCAAGCTTTACACTCGCTTCCACTCATCTAGTCAGGCCATTTTTACCCCTCTTTTGATGGTCGACATTGTATCGGGGTAGTTTTTCGCATTTCTTCATCCAATAATTTCTATAGAAGAGAAGATCATGTTCCTGTAACTCTACCGTCACCAGCTCGTTGAAAAAAAATAAGTCACACATTTGTACATAGTCAACAAATTACAAAGTGGTTATATATGAAATGAAATATGAATTTATACTTTGGATGAAATCGTACCAGATAGACTCTAAGATGTGGGGTGGATTATTATCTCACATAGGCTAGCACATGGTCATTCTACACCTATAAGCGGCCTTGGAGACATCCAAAACAACTTCTGAGGCCTCTAGCTCAAAACCCATGTATTAAATATAATATAAAACTTTAATAAATCTTGAATAATATATCATACACAAAATATTTTTGATGTTGCAATAAATTTTATACTTGCCAACTCGCTTTAACTGTTAATGTTACTATGAGATGCTCTGCCTACTGTGATGGGCCATCAGCATCGCCTTCCACCTCGGTCCCTCTTTGACTAGAAGGGGAGAACTTGATGATCGTGAAGATCTCTAACATTAAAACATAATACCTTCAAACATTCCATTTTATTAAGCGAGAACATATCATTTAATTATGGAAAAACATATCATTTTTTTAAGAAAAATATAACACTAATAATCACACAAATTATCTTCTATCAAAATGTACATTAATAATCATTCTTTTTCGTATACTAATTCCAACTCACTCTTGTATTATATATTGTTTTCCTCATCTCAAATGCTTCTACCAAGACATTTGATTAATTGCTAGATGTCCAAAATCTATATGATCGTCGATTATTATTATTTCATTATTTTTCTCAAGATCTGTGCGATAAGCTTGATCATTTAGAGTATTATTTCTGTCAAATGTAAATCTTGCATTTTTTTAACACCATCGACCAATCTACTTTATCTTTTCTTAAAGATGGATACAGAGCATAATAAATTTGTAGTACTTATTTGGTTAGTACAAAAGGAACATACTTATGGTAATGTAGGTATGTTTTATTTCAATAAGATTATGATCTTTGTGCACACTGATTCCAGAACATGGAACATTGTTGAACCAATTGCATCTAAATAAAAAACTTTCTCTACAGGTTGTTTAAAATATGTCAATTCCAAAATCCAAGTTAACATGCAGTAAAAATCATTTATATGATTATATAAATCACCACCTTTGTCAAATACACTAGTATTATTAATTAATTTTTCAGCACCATATTCTTTGATGTTGAATTTAAACCCATTAATGAAGAGTATTGGATATCTCTTGATATTTCTTTTTGGTCCCAACGCAAGATATTTCAATCCTTCTTTGACTACACAATTCATGGACCGTAACGTAGTTTGAAAACTTATCACCAAATTCTTTACTGAGATCGCCTCATGAATGTTGTGATTTGTAAATACTATATATATATATATAATATTGCATTATTATCTATACTTATAATTAAAATAAATAAGAATTTGAAAATACATATATCCATAATTATTATTTAATGAAGCTAACATATGGTGCAACTTCAACACAACTAAGAAGTATATGTGTGTGCGCTACATAGTAATCTCTATCGTCTAACCATAGTTTCCATACATTTTCCAAACAGGTCGGCCATGTTGTCTAAAAATAGGTAAGATTCATTTAGAAAAATCTTGTTCAACTTCTTCATCATTACACAGAATAATTTCAAATGATAAGTTCACATGGTCACTGAAATAATGAGAGAGAAAATGAAGATTTTCTTCAATATATGATTTGCAAATCGAACCTTCAACTCGTGTTTTTTGTCTAACTTTTTTCTTCAGATGATTTAAGTACATATTAAAATATTATTTCAAATTAAACTTCAATTACGTAATTAAACTGACATTTAACATGCTTAATATTATTATCTTTCAAATACATATGTTCGTCCATATTGCACAGGATCTTGAAGGCGTGAGGATGAAAAGGTAAACGCTCCATTACATCAAAGAAACCTAGAGAAAATATTTTCTTCAGTTTGAAGAGCAGTATAGGGATATCTTCTTCAAGTTCATATATGTTCACTTTTAACATGGTCGAACAAAGCTCTTTATAATACAAACTAATTTCCGTTATAACCATCCAAACTTTTATGGTTACCAATTCTTTCAAAATGACGGTAACCAATTTTCCATCATTACCTGGAAATCATGAATTTTCCTCCCACTTAGTTTATTATTTTTAAAGTTGACACATCTACGAATATTAGAAGGAATCCCATCAGAAAATCTTAATCCTTCCACCCATTTTAACAGAAGTTTTATTTGGTTATTATCCAACTCATGGCATGCTTTAAGGTTTTTAGTGTCGTTTGGCTTGATATAAAGCTCATAATTCTTACATAATTCTTTTATATTATGTTTTGATTTCAATTCATTATTAATCTTAACCTCAACATTCAAAATTGTATTAAACACATCATCAAACATGTTTTTCTCATTGTGCATCACGTCAATATCATGATAAAATAAGGGATATTTCCAATAAGGTAAATCTCAAAATATTCTTTGCTTGCACCAATTAAGAATCGTCGATTTACCTGAAATTTCAATTTGTACTTCAATTTCATGTATCTTTTGATATTCTTTTACAAGATCATATATCTCTGCACTTGACCAAATCGTTGGTGGTTGTCTAGTCTTTGCTTTATTAGTTATAAAAAAATTATTTCTTTTAAAAGTATGATTAACATTGAGAAAACACCAATGATAATCAAACCATGAAATTTTCTTTCCATGAGATTTAGACAATGCCTGTGTTTCTTCCATGTAATAAAAACAAGCTAGACATACTCCAACCTAAAAGCATTTCATACATAGAAAAATCACTAATAGTCCATCAAAAGAAGCGATATACAAAAAATCTTTTTTCCTAAATCGTATATTTCAACTCGTTTATGCCATAGTGTTTTCATCTTCAATAAATGGTCCTAAATAATCATCGATTCCTTGCATCGGATTTTCAAAGCTGGGAACGATAATAGTAAGAAACATATGAAGTTTTCGTTTGCATATATAGAGATAAATCATAAGGTGTAACGATAATAATTCAAGAAGAATATTTAGAACTAAATTGAGGGAGTGGTGAAAATCCTTTCGTACACAAACCAAGTCTAACATTATAGCTCTTTGCTGTAAAAGCGAGATAAGTCTTATGTAACAATCCGTAAATTTTGATGTTTCAATTGAGAATATTTAATTTATTTAAATATTAAAATTCGATTCAAATTCAATAAATAATAAGAAAATCAATTTTTAGTAAAATGACACAATTTTGATTTACATATTTTTAAACCGATTTATAGGATTTTTCCATAATTTTTAATTTGAAAAACATTTAAATTTTTGTTTGACGTATTTTATGGAAAACAGAATTTTCGAAATTTCACAATGTAAGATAACCGGTATATTTTATTGTTATTTTGTGATTGTATTGCATTTCTACGTGCGATCGTATTTTTGTTTTGTCATTCATGTTTTATACGCAAACGAAATGTTGTGTATCGAAGTGCCAAAAATTGTAAAATAAACGACCTTTGCCCTTGTACTTTTCTATCATTTCTTTTCCCTCTTATCATTTTCCTTTTCCTCTTATTTTATTTTACTGTAAAAAAATCAATGATCTTCCTCTAAATTCAAAATCAAATAATTTATTAAAAAAGTACAACTTTGGATCTGTTGTGTTCATGGGGATGAGATCTTCAAATCTACATGAGTTAGTCATGTGAGATGGTGTTTGGCCATGATTGACGTGGAGTAGTGGAGCTAAGTTTGTGATTCATGCCGATGGAGGCGGAGTTAGGTGACTTGAAGCATGTGGTTGTGTTTGTCGTGAGGAGGAGCTTTGGTGGTCATGAAATGGTATAGCTTAATTGTTGTTTAGGGGTCGTGTCCTTTGTGGTCGAGGGAAGTCGAGCTCCAAGTCGCATTTTCATATAGTGATCGAGCGAGGGATTGAGGGGTCGAGGAAGAAGCTAGGGCGAAGAGGAGTTTATCGGAGCGATCAGTTTGTCGAATAGTGGAGCAAGGAGAGAGAATGAAGGAGAGAGATGCTCATTTTTGTGCATGCACATCATGTACAGGGAGGTGATTAAGGATACGGGGAAGAACGAGTTAGAGCTGGTAATTTAAATTAATTAACTCGTTAAGTAAATTAATTGTTTTAATTAATTTCAAAATCTTATAAAATCAATAACTTTCTTATACGAGGTCCAATTGAGACGCGGTCATTTGCATTATACTCGAAAGGGTGATATATACGTATTGGAATTAGGTTCATCGAGTTTGAAGCAAGTGGAATTTAAGATAAAATCGAAAGCCGTTCGATTTTAGATCAAACCGTAACGGATAAGCGTCCATTGGAGTGCCGGTGAGTTATCTCACCCTTGGATGAATATTATATGATATATAGTATATATAAGTTATTATTTAGTTTGAATGATTAGTTGATTTGGTTTGGTTAAATTCTGCTTTGAAAAGCGAATGTCATATAAAACAAAATACAAGAAATTTTGTAAATAAATCTAAATTCCTCACCATTGATAATTTTAATTCCATTTATATACTTACATTATATTCAATGTCAAAACTTGGTAGTTTTCCATATTTGATATGGCATTCAAATATTTTAAAAATTGAACATTTTTAGTGATAAAGGTAGTAATAGCAATGGTTAGATGCTATGGTAGCAATTTGCATCATTATAGTATTTTGAAAATACTATTATTTGTTGTTTTGATTTGAATATAGTTTTGATTTGGAGAATGATTTTAAATAGGATTTTTGGAATTTTCTATGACTAATTTATTTAAAAATAAATTTTGCACTTTTCTATTTTTTTCCACTTTTTGGAAATGTTTTATAAGTATCAAGAAGTACTTATTTTTATAGAAAAGTTATTATAATAATGAATGTTTATTTCAATGAAAAATAAATGAGAATATACCTTTCATAATAAAGTGATTTTATTTTTAAAAGAAAATAAAAATACTTTGGAATAAATATTTGTGAAACATTTTATGTAAAATATTGTTTAAAAGAGAGACTTATACATGGTATTTTATAAATAAAAGAAAGATTTATAAATGGTATTTTATAAATAAATGTATCATCCCTTATTTAGAAACCAAAAGTTGAGCGCTACAGATGCTGTAGTCATTTATAGTATTAACTTCTAACGACAAAATGTGGTAATGTTAATGGTGTCCCTAATTCAGAAGCATTTGAATATGAAAAAAGCACAGATTTCAAAAAACAACATTTAGCTAATTAAATTTCAAAACAATATCATATCCTAGTTACATAATCCCTTAACCGTTTCCTATGTACTGATCAAATATAATTTACAATAATACGCCATGAGCAACATATGACGATGCCCCTTTGGCTGATCAGAGAAATGTAGTCATAACTGGCTTAATATACACAAGGGAATCAATACAGATAAAAATGAACTCCTAAAGTAGCTATCCGATATCCACCTGCTCGTCTCTGGAAACTTTATTCGCCAAAAACTCAAAACCTAAAAACCTCAGCCCTCGGCCTAATTATATCAATTTTGAGCATCCGAGAGTTTAAGGAGAAACAAAAACTTCAAGCTAGACATAAAGCCTGGTGCGAATAATACTATTCATCTCTGTTATTTTATGTAAGTGAGACCACTCTGCTTAGCAAAACTGGTTTCCCCTAACTGACATTTCCTTTTCAAAACATATCTTTTGCAATTCTTTTCCTACAACCAAAACTGGCCAAAATATCTGTAATGCATAATTAAATATATATATATATATATCAATTAATACATGAACTATATATTCAAACACATAAATTTTGGTTGGCAGACTTTTAACCTTTGGCTGACTCAGGCCTACCAGACAATATTAAAATTTATCTAACATCTATTAGACACTCCTCTTCTTTTGAATGATCTATCCTTAACTATCCATTAAATACTTCTCTTCTGGATGGTTAGTCCTTGACTTATCATCTTCTAGGGTTACCTGATCCTAATGATTTTGCACGCTCGGCACTAACCTATCTGTGTACGCAAGTATAGTCCTTTCTGTGTGTATCCATAATTTTAGTCTTACCTATGACAAAGTCATACACACTAGAATTTTGGACTAAATTAGCTATGGCTAACAGCGAATGTATAGGGCATGACTCTATACCAGTCCCATCTGGTATCTAATATCTTAGTCATTTTTCTTAGGGATATCTTCCCAAAATTTTCCTTGAAAAACTTCAAGATGATTTAAGACCTTTAATCAAACTTAAACAAGGAAAATATATAATCTCTATGCTTTACTCAAAATTACCTTGCCTTATTATATAAACATTTAACTTTTGAAAGTCCCCCTTTCAAATTTATTGAAAGTAACCCTTTCGAAACCTTTGAAAGTGCCCCTTTCAAAACAAAGTAAAACCCTTTCTTTTATCTTGGTCGAAAGGTCAAAACCTTACTTTTGAAACCAATCTCATAACCCTTTCGAAACCTCTGAAAAACCTTCCTTTTGGAAGCATTAAAACCTTAGACATCTTTCTTTTAAAATCTTTAAACATTTCCTTTCAAAACCCTTGGAAAAAATTTCCTTTCAAAACCTTTTGAAACCATCAGAAAAACTACACCTTTCGACTCCTTCGAAACCTTTGGGAAACCACCCCTTCGAAACCTCTTTTAAAATCTTTCGAAAGCATTAAATCTAGACCTTTCGAAAGTACTTGGATTCAACTTAAAACATGAGGAAACCTTTCAAAATCATTCAAAATTTACTCCTTCGAAACCCTTTGAAAAATGTTTCGGTCGAAACCTTTTGGATTATGCCTTCATGTAGAGCAAAAGGACCATAAACCCATTAAAGTTGAAAGCACTTCCTTTTGAAATCATCCAAATCATATCTTTCAAAATCAATTTGGGTTATACTTCAATTGGACAAAAAGGTCGTTAAAACCATTTAAGTTGAAAGCCCTTCTTTCGAAAACATTTCCTAAGTAAAGAAGTGATCGTGTCGAAACTAGGCCTTCGAAAGCATTAGAGAAATGGGTAGATTTTTAAAACAAAACAACCTATTTGAAACTTACTGGGTCGAAAGGTAAAAAGGCAAAAGCTACGTGTTTTGACTTAGTCGAAAGCAATTGTTTAAATACAAAGATGCAACCCAATCGGAAAAAAATTCTTTCAAACCATTTGACATGGGCGAAACCCAACCAGGTCAAAAGCATCATAGTCGAAAGCAAGCATGCATATTTCTTTTTAAGAACTAAAGCAAAGCTTCAACCCTTTCAAAACTCTATGATTTCGACCCTATGGATTTCTCCCACATCCAATTCATTACATATTGGTTGCCCGATACCATATGCATTGGTTTCGACTGGGTCGGAGGCGATAGTATGGAGGTGGAACCTGGTGCCGAAGGAGACGCAACAGTGAAAAACCTACTTATTTCTACTTTTAAACTATTTCTTTTGTACCTAACCTGCTTGTTTGTCTAAATTTGATTGGCTGCCAAATTACTTTTACAAAAGTGCTGCCCTTTTCTAGAAGTAAAACATTCAAATTGTTTGCATAAAGCCCCTTTCTCCTTTTTGAAATAAATAAAACATTTTAGTCCCATACTTTAAATAATTTTATATAGCCATCAAAACACTTAGAAAATATCTTGAAAAATTCCAAAAAATCTCCTTTAATATGTTTTCTAACATATAAAAATTTCAGACCCTAACCATTTATTATTTACCCAAAAATAATTAATAACCCAAAATAACATTTTCTTTACTAGAAAATTCATAATAAATCCTCGTAAATTCCAAAAATTCTAATAATTGAAACCCGTCTCCAAAATATTGTTTCTGATCTTCATAAAAATTCGCAAGGCATAAATATTACATTTTATAGGGTTTTTACCTTAAATATATCATAAAATCAATATGAACATATATAAACCATCAATATATATATATATATATATATATATATATATATATATATATATATCATTCCATCATTCAAAAACATGGAAAAACATTGCAAATTAATTCGAAATCATCTTAAAACCGAAAATAGTCAAAATAAAGATGTAAACATTATTCACCTTAGCTTGTGATTAAAGAGACTGAGGTATGAATAGATTTGATTTGCTTAGTTTCTTCCTAGCTTTCTTATATATTTTCCCCACTTTTTCCTTGTTATTGGTGACTGGCCTTGGTTTATATAAATTTGAAAATGAAATGAACGTATGTAATTTATAAGGCCATGGGCAATAGATTTAGGAATGGTGTCTTTTCCATTTTACCCCTTCCCTAATTCATTTTAAACTCCTTTTTAGTTCATTGTTGTATGGCACAGCTACCCCTTCAATTAAGTCAAGTCTCAATCCCTTAATCAACACAATATTTTATTTAATTTATCTAATTAAATATCCTAAATAATATTATAAAAAAATATGGGGTGTCGCAGACTCCCCTTCTTAAATAATTTCGTCCTCCAAATTATGATAAGGTACACAACAAATCAAATAAGAAGGTAAAACATACCATCAAAAAAATCAGGATAAGTATCTCTATTCTTGCTCTCAACCTCCTAAGCACAGTCCTTATCATCGTCACCCCACTGGACCTTGACTAATATGACTTCTTTGTTCTAAGCCTTTTCTCATCCCCGAAAACTATACCAACTGATTTTCTAACTATGGTCAAGTTCGGTTCTACCACCGAATCATCTAGCACAGTCGGTGCAATAGCAGTCCTCGGATCTCTAACACACTTTCTAACATGAGAAATACGAAAAAGATCGTGGATGCCTACCAAACAACTCGGTAGCTCAACTCTATATGCGAGTTTCCCGATCCTCTCAGTAATAGGAAATGGTCCAACGAATCGCGGTGCTAACTTTCTCAATCTTCCAAATCGGATCACAACCTTCATCGGTGACATCTTAATAAAAGCCTGATATCCAACTGAGAACTCTAAGTCTTTCTCTTATCTGCATAACTCTTATGCCTAGACTGAGCTTCCTTCATCCTAGCTCGAATGACTTTAATTTTTTTAGCGGCTTCTTTAACTAGATCTTGACCAAGAACCAATCTATTCTTGGTCTCTAATCAAAAAATAGAAGATTAGCATGGCATTCCATACAAAGCTTCAAATGGTGCCATCCCAATACTTGTCTGATAACTGTTGTTATACAAAACTCGACTAGATGCAGATGGTCTTCCCGCGATACCCCGTAATCTGGAACACAAGCTCTTAAAAAACCTTCCAAAATTTTGTCAACTCTTTATGTTTTCTCATTTGTCTACGAATGGTAAGCGGTACTCATCTTAATCTTGATTTAACTTCCTGCAAACTCTTCCAGAACTCGCTAGTGAATGCGGAATCTCTATCACTAATTATGCTATTAAGAAGTCCTTGCAGTCTAACCATATTCTTCATAAACAATCACGCTAGAACGGGTTCTTCCCTGGTTGCTTAATTGGAATGAAATTAGCACTCTTGGTCAATCTGTCCACTATGACCCATTTTCTTCCATTTCCTCTGTTCGACCATAGTAACCCGTTAATGAAGTCCATAGATATAGAATCCCACTTCTATACTGAAATATCTAATGGCTGAAGCAAACCACTTGGCTTCTGGTGTTTAGCCTTTTCCTGTTGGCAATTCAAGCATCGCTTTACACATAAGCCAATATCTCGCTTCATACAATTCCAGAAGAAACTTCTTTTCATATACTGATACATCTTAGTTCCTCCTAGATGAATAGAGAACTTCAAACGATGGCATTCTTCCAAGATTTCTTTCCTTATATTTCCTACACTCGGAACACATAATCTTTGTTTCTTTATCAACCATCCATTCTGGTGAAGACTGACTAGTAGTCCTTCAAATCATCGCTCCTCGTTCCTTCCCTTAACTTCCTGATACGTTTAGCTAGTGCTAGATCCTTCATCTATTTAGAAGCAATCCTTTCGATCAACACTAGTCAAACTTCCAAACAAGAGAACACTGCAGTTTCTCCACTAGATCCCGTCTCGGATCTCCACTGCACTCTGCAATCTTCTAATGTTTCCAAATCTTTCCACTCAAAAATCATCGCCAATATTGCATTCCGATGTTTCCTATTAAGTGTGTATGCAACCTTGTTGTCTTTCCTTGGTGTGCACTCAATCCCAAAATCATAAGCGACTATAAACTATAACCATCTTTATTGTCTCATGTTCAGCTCCTTTTGAGTTAACAAGTGCTTCAGTGATTATGATATGTATATTACTCAAACATTTCTCCCAAAAGGTAATGTATCCACACCTTCAAACCAAAAACTACCATAGCTAGTTCCAAATCACGCGTCGAATATCTGACTTCATGTGGTCTAAGCTATCTAGAAGCATAGACAATCACTTTACCTCTTTGCATTAGCATAACCCCTAATCATGTTCCATATGCATATGTATAAACAACCAAATTCTTATTCCCCTCTGGAACAACCAACACAGGTGCATGAGTCAATAAGTGTTTCAAACTCTAGAATGCTTCCTCACACTTATCGATCCACACAAACTTCACATCCTTTCTCGTTAGCATGGCCGGCGGTGCTGCTATCTGTGAGAAATCCTTAATAAACCTCCGGTAATAACTAGCCAATCGAAGGAAACTCTTTATCTCGGTTACTGTCTTAGGTTTCTTCTAACTATTCATTGCCTTAGTCTTAGTCGGATCTACTGACCATCCTTCTCTAAGACTACATGACATAGAAATTTCACTTTCTTCTTTCAGAAGTGACACTTCAAAAACTTCGCCTTCGGCTGATGCTGCCTCAACGTCTCAAGCACCACTATAAGATGAAATTCATGCTCACTTTCATCCTTAGAGTATATCAAGATATCATTTATGAAAACAAACACGAACATGTCCAATTGCTCTTTGAAAACACGGTCCATCAAATCCACAAAGAAAGCTGACACACTCATCGGTCCGAACGGCATAACTAACCATTCATATGACCCATATCTGGTCCTAAATGTTACTATCCTCTGCTACTCTAAGCTGATGGAAACCTATTGCCAAATCTTACTGAGAAAATACCTTGGCTCACTCAACTGGTCGAATACATCATAAATCTTGGACCATGGATATCGATTCTTTACCGTCCTCTCACTTAACTTACGATAATCAATACATAGCTTGAACGATCCGTCTGGCTTCTTAGCAAACACTACTGCTGCAACCCAAGGTGAACTACAAGGCCTAATAAAGCTCTTGCCTTCCAAATCCACCAACTGCACCTTCAACTCTCTTATCCTTAAAGGGCTCATCCTGCTCGGCAGTCTACTCTGTGGTTTTGCTCTCGTAAGCAAATCTATCCAAAATTCAATGTCTCATTTCAGTGGCAGTCCTACTATAGGCTCATAAACATTCGCAAATTCCCTAACCATGAAAACTCGACTCAACCCAATAAAGCAAACACCTAACCGCCACAACCTTCTACAGTATAAACAATCAAATTGCTACAATTAGGGTGTCTAAGAGATATCTTCTTATCTTGATAAAATATTCTAACATCGTACTCACTTAACCAATCCATCCCAAGGATAATTTCGAACCCCACAAGATCAAATGCATGCAAACTGCAAACAAAAGTATGACCCAGCAGGTCAAATTATAACTAGTCACATCACAACCATAGAGTTGCTTACCCTCCTATTGGTTTCGCAACCTGTAAGGAAGTAACTAAATATATGCGATCAAGGTTTACCTTATCTATCAAACAAATATAAAAGAATGCGATGCACCGGTATCAAATAGAATGCTAATAGAATGTAACACCCCATATTTTTATAACATTATTTAGGATATTTAGTTAGTTAAATTAAATTAAATAATATAAAGATTAATAGATTGAGTTTTGATTTAACTAAGGGTAGCCGTGCCATGTTGAATGAAAATCATGATGAGATAACATGAATAAATATGTTAGGAAATAAGAAATGGCAAGAAGGGAAATTGGAGAGACATTACCCTAAACCCTAGGAAATGAAAACACACGTTCATTTCATTTCTCAAACTAAAATACCTCAAGGTCGGCCACCTTTTTTAATCTTAAGTGAAGATAAATCTAGGATTTCAAGAGAAAGAAGTTAATCAACTTATTCAACATCAAATCTCATAACTTTTAATCTCAAAGCTAAGGTGAATGACTACTACATCCCACTTTTCTTATAGTTTTCGATTTTAAGTTAGATCCAAAATGATTTTGCATGTTTATGCCATGTTTTGGATGATTAAAATTATATATACTTGTTGATATATACTTGTTAGATCCAGCGTGAGGAAGCGTTTCAGCGCTTGAAACCCTTATTGACCCATGCATTAGTGTGAGTGGTTCTGGAAGGGAATCAAGATTTGGTTGTATATACTAGTGCATGTGGAATTGGATTAGGAGTTGTGTTAATGCAAAGAGGTAAAGTAATTGCTTGTGCTTCTAGACAGTTCCGATCGCATGAAATTAGATATCTAAGGCATGACTTGGAATTAGCTGTAGTAATATTTACTTTGAAGGTGTGGAGGCATTATCTTTTGGGGGAGCGATTTCAGCTTTATACGGATCATAAGTCATTAAAGTACAACAAAGATGGTTAGAGTTTATTACTTCTTATGATTTTGGAATTGAGCACACACCCAGAAAAGGAAACAAGGCAGCATTTGCATTTAGCAGGAAACATCAAAATGCAATATTGGCAATTATTTTCGAGTGGAAAGACTTGGAATCATTATCAGCTTATAGAGTGTAGTATAGGTCCAGGTCGGGTTGTAGTGCAAGAAGTGCTGTATTGTCTTGTTTAGAAATTTGACGGTAAATGATTGAGAAGATAGCTTCTAAACAGGAGGAGGATCTTTTTTGGCTTAACGTATCAAAAAGTTAAGGGAAGGAATGGAGAGAGATGACTTAAGGGATTTCAATCTTGATTAGAACGGATGGTTGAAGAAGAAAGGAAGGTTATGTGTTTCGAATGTAGGAAGCATAAGAAAGGAAGTTCTGGAGAAATGCATCGTTCAAAATTCACTATCCATCCAGGAGGAACGAAGATCTATGAGGATATGAAAAGAAGTTTCTTCTAGGAAGGTATGAAACGGGACATTAGTTTATGTCTAAAGCAGTGCTTGAATTTCCAACAGGCAAAAGGCTGTGCACCAAAAGCCACGTGGATTGCTTCAACCATTGGAAGTTCTGTTATGGAAGTGGTAATCTGTCTCTATGGATTTTATTAATGGGTTTCCAAGGTCTAATAGAGGAAATGAAAGCATATGGGTCATAATAATAGATTGATCAAGAGTGCCCATTTCATTCTAGTAAAGTAAAATAGGAAGGCACCTATTTTAGCGAAGTTATTTATGAAGAACGTGGTTAGATTGCATGAGATTCCTCGTAATGTCGTTAGTGATAGAGATTCTATGTTTAATAATTAGTTCTGGAAGAGTCTACAAGAAACTTTAGGAACCAAGCTCAACATGAGTACCACTTACCATCCACCGACTAATGGGAAGACATAAATAGTTAATAAACTCTTGGAGGATTTGTTAAGAGACTGTGTATTGAATTTCAGGGGATCATAGGAAGACTATATTCATACTTAAGTTCTTTTATTGCAATATTTATCAGACTAGTATTGGGATGGCACCGTTTGAAGCTTTGTATGGATGACTATGCAAATCTCCCGTATGTTGGTTGGAGATTGGGGACAGATTAGTTCTTGGCCTGGATTTAGTGAAAGAAGCAGTAGAGAAGATTGAGTTGACCCAAGCTAGTATGAAGGAAACTCAGACGAGGCAGAAAAGTTATGCAGATAAAAGAAGGAAAGACTTGGAATTCTCTATTGGAGATTATCTATTTATCAAGGTTTCATCGATGAAGGGTGTAAATAGATTCGAAAAATCAGGAAAGTTAGCATTGTTTTACCTTTTGTATTATTGAGAGGATAAGGAAACTCGCTTATAAAGTGGAGTTGCCGAGTAGTTTGGCTGCCGTCCATGATGTATTCCAGGTTTCTCATCTTAGAAAGTGTATTAGAGACCCAGAGGCTACTATAGCACCTACAATATTAGAGGATTTAGTAGTAGAGACGGACTTGACTATAGTTAGAAAGCCGATTAGGATAGTCGCTAGAGATGAAAAGAGGCTAAGGAACAGGACTGTTAGACTAGTGAATGTCCAGCGGAGTGAGATGATAGACTATACTTGGGATACCGCGAGCCGGACTAGAGACTCATATCCTGATTTGTTTGATGGTATGTTTTACCTTTTTGATTGATTGTGTACCTTATCGTAATTTTAAGGACGAATTTCTTTAAGAAGAGGAGTCTATAACGCCATATGTCTTTATAATATTATTTAGGATATTTAGTTAGTTAAATTAAATAAAATAAATATAAAGATTAATAAAATGAGGTCTGATTTAACTAAGGGTAGTCGTGCCATGTTAAATGTAAATCAAAATGAGATAACATGTATAAATATGTTAGGAAGTAAGGAAGGGCAAGATGGGAAATTGGAGAGACATATACCCTAAACCCTTAGGAAATGAAAACACATGTTCATTTCATTTCATTTCTCTCAAACTAAAATACCTCAATGCCATCCACCATTTTTAATCTCAAGGGAGGATGAAGCTAGGATTTCAAGAGAAAGAAGTTAATCAATTTATTCAACATTAAATCTCACATCTTTTAATCTCAAAGCTAAGGTGAATGATTACTACATCCCACTTTTCTTATAGTTTTCGGTTTTAAGTTAGATCCAAAATGATTTTTCATGTTTATGCCATGTTTTGGATGATTAAAAGTTTATATATATGCTTGTTGATGATATCTACATGTTTAGATTAGCATTTATGATATGTTTGATATGAAAATCCTATTAATGACACCTAAATGCCTTGAAAATTTAAATATAGATCAAAAATGATACTTAGAGATATGTTTCAATTTTTATAATTTTTCGAATTAATATGTATTTTATATTAATTTTCTAGAGAAGAAAATGATTTATTGGGTTATAAATTATTTACGTCATAATAAATAATTATTTGGGTCTCAAAATTTTTATATGTTATAAAACATATTAGAACAGATGTTTTGGAATTTTTTTTCATATTTTTTCTAAGTGTTTTATTGAATATATAAAATTATTTAAGGTATGTGACTTAAATGTTTTATATATTTTATTAAGGAGAAGTGGCATTTTATAAAATAAAATCATTCTTTATTTCGGAAATTATCGTCAACACTTTTCTGAAGGCGGAAAATAGGCACAAGGACAAATTTGAAAAAAATTTAGACCGAAGGACAATAAGTTTCATTTTTGGGCTGAAGGGCAAACTTTGAAGAAAAAAATTAAGCTGAAGGATAGTCCTAATTATAGTTAGCATTTCGTAAAGTGAAAAACTGAATATAATACTAGTTATAACCGGAATTTTGTATAGTGTAAAAACTAAATATAATGCTGTTTATAACTAGCATTGTTCTTCAGTTTATTTTTTCTCTACGAAGTTTATCCGTCAGCCCAAACTTGAAAATTGTTGTCCTTCAGTCTATTTTTTTCTTCAAAGTTTGTCCTTCTCGCTAATTCCCTCTATCTGCAAAGTATTTAGTAACCAATGAGAATTTGACAAACAAAAGCAGGTTAGTTGAAAAGTTTTCTCTTTTAAGTTAAAAAAATAATAATACGATTTTATCGTGTTTTGCCACTTTTGGCACAAGGGATTCCGGCCTACACCTTTTGCCATCATTTGTTTCGTAACCAATGCACATCGTATTAAGATACTTGGTACGTAGCGCATTGGAAAAAGGTGAAATGGTACTTGGTCGAAACCTTAGGTTCTGCAGGTGTTGGAGTATGTTTGTTTTATAAACCAAAGGTGACACCTGCTTTTCTTTCGAAATAGATTGGTTTTGACCCAGACGCTTTCGAATGGGTCAAGTGTTTCAAAGTTAAGGTTTTTACTTGGTTTCTTTCTCTTGTTTTAACTAAAGCTTTCGAAGGGGTCAAAATGCATAGTTGTCGCCTTTCTACCTTTCGAAGTCAATGGTTTCGAAAGGTAAACTTGTCTTTAAAATCAACCACTTCTCCCATGGTTTCAACATCATCACTTCTTTACTTAGTAAAAAGGTTTCTAAGAAAGGTTTTGACTTAGATGTTTTTTCCCTTTTTATTCTAATTCAAGTATAACCCAAGGATTTTGAAAGAGATGGCTTATATGGTTTCGAAAGGTGTTTTCCATATATTTTAAATTAAACCCAATATGCTTTTGAAAGGTTTGAGGTTCTAAAGTTTTTATGCTTTCAAATGGTGTTTTAAAATAGTTTCGAAGGGATGGTTCCACAAAGGGTTTTGAAGGAGTCGAAATATTCTATTATCTGATAGTTTCGAAAGGGTTGAAATGTAAGGTTTTTCCAATTTTTTCTAAGGCAATACTTTAAAGTGTTTTAAGATAGCATGTCTAAGGTTTTGTTGCTTTAGAAAGAAAGGATTTCAAAGGTTTCGAAAGGGTTGGAAGTATGGTTTCGGAAGGAAAAGCTTTGGCCTTTCGGCCTGGATAAATAAAAGGGTTTTACTTGGTTTTGAAAGAGATGCTTTCAAAGAGTTAGAAAGGGGTGCTTTCAAAGAGTTAGAAAGGGGTGCATTCAATGGAATCGATAGGGGTACTTTCAAATGTTTAAATGTTTTCATCAACTAAGGTTTGAGTAAAGTGTGTGTATGTGTATAAATCATTTTGAAAAGGTTTTCAAGGAAATTATGGAAAGAAATCCCTAAGTGAAAATGACTCGGATATTAGAATACCCGATAAGACTGGTACAGGGTCGCGCCCTATACAATAGCTATTGGCCCTAGCTAATTCTTGTCCAAAATTCAAGTGTGTAGGGCTTGGTCACTGGTAAGACTAAAATTATGATCACACACCAAAATGAATATATGTCTATAAACCTATAGGTTATTGGTGAACCCGAACAGGTAGACCTGGAAGACGATTAAATTAGGGATAGACCATTCAGAAGAGAAGATTTAAAAGATAGTTAAGGATAGGCCATCCAAAAGAGGAGTGTTTAATAGATGTTAGATTAATTTCGTTTATATTTTCTGGTAGGTCCGAGTCAGCCAAAGGTTAAAAGTTGGCCAAACAAAACTTATAGGTTGAACAGATAATTCATTTATTACCTGATTTTATGTATGTTTACATAATGATGCTTTAAAGTATCTAACCCGTTTTGGTTGTAGGAAATGATTTGCAAAAGATGTGTTTTAAAGGGATGTTATTGAGGGGAAACCCATTCCGCTAAGCAGGGTGATATCACTTAACATATTTAACTGGGATGTATAGTATTATTCACACCACGCTTTACGCACGTCTCAAAGTTTATGTTTTCCCCTTAAGCTCTCGGGTGCTCAAAAATTGACTTGAGTAGGCTGACCGGTTAAGGTCTTTTCAGGTTTCAGTAGGATGACAAATAAGGCTACCAGAGGCAAGCAAGAGGCTAACGAATAGCTATTTAGGAGTTGAAGTTCTATGTTTTGTTGTTATTTCCACTGTATTTGTATTAAGTCTATTATGGTTATATGACTCTGGTCATCCAAGGTGGTATCTTCGTATACCTCTCTAGGCGTATTTTGTAATAAATATATTTTATCTATGCCTAGGAACGTATTGGGATTATGTTGGAGGAATACGGAATATCTATTTTGAAATTTATTGAAGAATTTTTTTTAAAATCTGTGATTTGTTTCATATTCAAGTGCCTCCGATATTACAGATACCAGTATTTAGTCGTCGGAAGCTAATACTGTAGATGACTGCAGCGTCTATAGCATTGAGTTTTGGGCCTCTAGATAGGGGATGTTACACAGAAATACCAATGATCTGAAGTGTACCTCCCAAAATCGTCTTTCCTTTCTCTTGAGCTATCGGCTTCGAAGCAGCATGTTCCAATGCATAAACGTTGCCCTTTCCGTCCTTAGTAGGCTCCTTGCACTGGTTATTATAGTAGCCAACCTGATCGTAGTTGAAGCACCTGATATTTCTCTTCCTGATCACTTCCTTAGCCTTTCCAGAACGACACTCATTGGCAAAATGCCCCCTTTTTATCGCACTTAAAACAGACAATCTCAGACTTTCCTCTCTTGGTTGCTCCACCTTCTGAGCACCTTTCTTATGGAAAAACTTCCACTTCTGGCCCTGCCTAACCTGGATCTCCTTCCCCTTAGCTTTTTTCTAACAAGAAATCATCTCTTCGTGTCTTAAAGCCATCTCCACAACCACATCACAGGGATCTCTAATATGCGGTAAATTAGCTCTGGCCAACTCAGGCTTCAATCTCCTAATAAACTTATCATTCCTCTTCATCACTGTATCCATGGAAGCATACCCATACTTGGCTAACTCCTCGAATATTCTGGCATACTCTGATAACAGTCATCTTCCCCTATTCTAGCTCAGCAAACTTCCTAATTAAGACAGACTGCGCCATAACTGACATGAACCTCTCCCCTGAATCCTCCTCTTGAATTCTGCCTATGTCATTGTCTCCTCATCTACTGACACAATCACACTGTTCCACCAGAACAAAACAGCTCCCTGAATCTGTCTAGATGCCAACCTCCTCTTCTGCTCATCATTGAGCCTCAAGTCTACAACGATTCTCTCACAATGCAACAACCAATTTTCCACCTCAATAGCATCCCCAGTTCCAATAAAAGGCTTCCCTCTGAGCTAAGTGTAATATCCACTCAACTTAACATAATCATTAGCAACTGGAGCTTCCTGAACTCCTCCTCCCATAACTCCAGTAGCATCTCCCGCCTGCACTATATTCATGAAAAAATGATACATAGCTTCCACTCCAACTTGTGAGACTCCAGCATCTACATTCTCTGCTTGTGCCTGACCTTGGTTTCTCCTGACATTAGGTCTGGCATTCCCTTCATTGCTTCCCCTTTCTCGATTAACTCTTCCTCTTCTACCATCCATATTTGTATTCAAACCTCAAGAGATACAAAAAGATAAACTAAGCAAAGATAGGAGACTAGAGATAAAGCATATACTTATATATACAAATACAAGTACGTTATCATAGCATTATACCATACGCAAATCTAACTCTAAAACTTTAGGATTATGTTTCAAAAATCATTTTTATTTAAATTTTTTCATAAACCTATGCTCTGATATCAAGTTGTAGCTCCCATATCTAAAAGCCAAAAGCTAAGTGCTATAGATGCTATAGTCATCTATAGTATTAACTTCTAGTGACAAAATATGGTAATGCTAATGGTATCTCTAATATCAGAAGCACTTGAATATGAATAAAATCACAGATTCAAAAAAGAACAACATTTAGCTGACTACATTTCAAAACAATATCATATCCAATTACATAATACCTTAACTGTTTCCCAAGTACTAATCAAATATAATTTACAATAATACGCCAAGTGTGACATATGACGATGCCCCCTTAGTTGACCAGAGAAATATAGTCATAACTGACTTAATATACACAACGAAATCAAAACACATAAAATCGAAACTCCTAAATTAGCTATGTGACAGTTACCTGCTCGTCTCTGGAAACTTATCCATCAAAAAATCAAAACCAAAAAACCTCAACCTTCAGCCTACTCAAATAAATTTTGAACACCCGAGAGTTGGGAAAATAAAAACTTCGAGTCAAACATAAAGCCTGGTGTGAATCATACTGCTCATCTCTGTTATTTTATGTTAAGTGAGACTACGCCGCTTAGCGGAACGAGTTTCCCTTCACTAACATTTCCTTTTCAAAACATATCTTTTGCAATTCTTTTCTTACAACCACAACTGATTATCTGCAACGCATCATTATGTAAACATACATAAATATCAGGTAATAAATGAACTATCTGTTCAAACACATAAGTTTTGTCTGGCTAACTTTTAACCTTTGGCCAAATCGGCTTAACGGACAATATCAAAATTCATCTAACATCTATTAGACACTCCTCTTCTTTTGGACGATCTGTCCTTAACTATCCGTTAAATACTTCTCTTTTGGACGGTCTGTCCTTAGCTTCTCATCATCCAGGGGCATATGATCCTAATGGTTTTGCGGGGTCACAAAGAACCTATCTGTATACAAAAATATATTCTTTTCTATGTGTTTTCATTATTTTAGTCTTACCTATGACAAAGCCCTGCACATTTTAATTTTGGACTAAATTAACTAGGGCTAATAGCTAATGTATAGGGCGCGACCCTAAACCAGTGCTATTAACCCAAAAAATGGCTCCACATCCTGGTTTGAGTGTGAAAGCACCAGCCTTATTTTTAAAAAGCAATAATACAGATAACAAATATAGAAAAAGATTAATAAAAGAAAATACACAGAGGATTTTTATAGTGGTTCGGCTGTTAATAAAGCCTACGTCCACTTTATAGTTTTATTATGGCTAATTACTATTACAAGTAGTGTTTGATTACAAAGCTTTTGATTATCCTTAACTATATTGAATCCCCAAAACTTGAATGCGTAGTAGAATCATAGTGAATCCCTTTGTAGATTGTTGTGAGGGAGATAGAGATTGAAGAAAGTTTCCAAGAGAGCTTCAACAACCAGTCCGGAGAAGATCTAGTTTATGTTGCAGGCATGATGGCATTTATAGAGTTTAGAGAGATTCTAGGCCTGACCACTTAGTCAACTGCTCGCAAATGGGTAAAGAACGACCTAGGGGATAGCTCGTGATTCAAGCTAAAAATATGGATTGCTAGCGATCCATGGTCTATGGATCGCTAGTGACCCATTGATTATGGCTCATATGCGAGCTATTTGCTTAGCTCCCCTTCATTACTTCAGTGTGCTAGTTCTCTTAGTCTTCTCTAGCTAGTATGGATCGCTAGCGATCCATACACTTAGCATATTTTTATACGTATTTTTTCATTCTTTAATTCCTTTATTCCATGGCATCGTAGCATTTTGCATGGATCGGTAGCGATCCATAGGGTGTGGATCGCTGGCGATCCATAAGGTGTGGATCGTTTATGGATCGCCAACAATCCAAACACTTAGGCTAGTTCTGGAGTTTGAAATGTGGGATGCTTCCAGGACCTTGTTTTGTTGTCTGCATTGTCTCGTTGCATGGTATTACATTTTGATGACAATTTACTATCTGGATACACTTATCAACTGACTAGACTGAATTGACACTAGTTTTTTGGTTTAGTTGAATTTGTTCGTTGCTTTAGTAATATGACTTGGCTCTTGTTAAATCCTTGCCATAGCCTCTTGGTTAAGTTCTGAGCCATTTTGATGTCATAGGATTGTTCTGTTTTTTGGTTAAAAACCCGGATAACATTTGCCCCCCCAGAGTATGTCTTCTTTAAAAACAAGGCATGCTCTAAAAGTTATCGCTTTCAATATCTATTCGTCGAATTCCAAGTGAACGCATTGGACTTTTACAAATGTGTGGCAGGTTATGCTATTAATCACCTAGCTTCGGTCTCGACTGCTATTTCTTATCGTTACGGGTCAAATTTTTTTCTCATAGCCTCCTGGTATGCTTCAAAACGATGGATGGATGTCAGAGCACAAACTTAAGAAAAATCTACTCCAAACCTTATAGGTCGCTTGCGATCCATGTATGATGGATCGCTAGAGACCTGACCTCTTGATAAAAATAGCCTACGAAAAGATGGGTCCTTAGAGATCCATTATGGATCGTAGGCGACCCAATGACTTA
The DNA here is from genome assembly GCA_030765085.1 of Allium cepa. Lineage (NCBI taxonomy): Eukaryota > Viridiplantae > Streptophyta > Magnoliopsida > Asparagales > Amaryllidaceae > Allium > Allium cepa. The sequence goes on from CM060942.1 coordinate 547,514,153, forward strand.
GTAATTTTTTTGCTCTGTTCTTTTATTGCTGCCTATATATGCTTACGCGAGCCGAGCTAATAATTCATTTGACCTGAGCCAGCTTATTCCTTCACGCGATCTAGTCTTTGTGTAACACCCCATATTTTATAACATTATTTAGAATATTTAACTAGGTAAATAAATTAAAATGATATGGAGATTAATGGACTGAGATTTTTTTTTAACTAAGGGTATCTGTGTCATGTTAATGTGCAAACTAAAATGAAATAACCTAAGCTGATGTGTTAGGATATAAGAAGGGCAATATGGGAAATTAGGTGAAGCTTATACCCTAAACCCTTTTGGAATAAAACCAACGTTCATTCTTATTTTATCAAACTATAAAACTAAGGTCGACCACCATTTTCATTCTTAAGAAGAAGATTAAAGCTAGGATCCAAGAGAAGAGAAATAATCAACTAAATCAACATCAAATCTCACATCTATAATCTCAAAGCTAAGGTGAATAATTACTACATCCCAATTTCCTTTAGTTTTTTGGTTTAAAGATTAGACTCGAAATGATTTTGCAAGTATACGCTATGTTTTGATGATTAAAGTTATATATATGTTGTTGATGGATTATATATGTTCATGTTAGTTTTATGATATGTTTGACATGAAAACAATATTTAAGGACATCTAAATGCCTTTAAAATTTAAATACATGACAGAAATGATATTTTAGAGATGGATTTCAATTTTTATAATTTTCTGAATTGGCATGGATTTTATATTAATTTTCTAGTGAAGGAAATTATTTATTGGGTTATAAATTATTTTTGGCCAAAATAATAATTATTTGGGGTTGAAATTTTTATATGTTAGTGAACGTATTAAAATAGATTTTTTGGGATTTTTCCAAATTTTTCCTAAGTGTTTTGATGAATATATTAAATTATTTAAAGTACGAAACTTAAATGTTTTATATATTTAATTAAGGAGAAGGGCATTTTGTAAAATAAAATGATTATTTAACTTTAAAAATAATGGCAGCATATTTTTGAAAAGAAACTGTTAATCAATGAAAATTTGGCAAACAAAGGCAGGTTAATTGAAATGATTTCCTTTTTAAGTTAAGAACAAAGAAATCACATTTTTACATGTTTCAGCCTTTGTGGCAATAAACCTTTTGACCCAGACCTTCCGACAAGGTCGAGAGGTTCAGAGCTTTCGACAAGGTCAAACCAATGCATATGGTGTCAAGCTACTTGGTACGTAATGAATTGGACAGACTCGAAGGGTTCTAAGTCGAAAGGCTGATGGCCAAAGAGGTTAGGGTATGTTTGTTTTATAAACCAAAAGCTTTCGCCTGCTTTACTTTTGAATAAGAGCTTTCGACTTGGTTTCTTTCGACCAGGTGAATTTTTAAAGTAAAGGTTTTAAACCTTTCGACATAGTTGAAAGGTTACTGCTGTTTTAGCACTTTTTTATTTAGAAACCTTTCGAACAGTCGAAGGGTTACTGCCGCTTTATAAATGTTTTGTTTTGAACCTTTTGAAAAAGATGAAGGATTTACTTATTTTAAAAACCAACTGCTTCTCCATGCTTTCGAAGGGAAGCTTTCGACTTAGGTGATTTATCCTTGTTTTATAAATTGAAGTATAACCAAACTTTCAAAGCAGAGCTTTGGGCAAAGTCGAAAGGTTGCTTCCAATGATTTCGAAAGGTTTTAAAGGAAGGTTTCCACTTGTTTAAATTGAATCCTGAATGATTTTGAAAGGTTTGTTTAAGTAAATGATTTCGAAAGGTTTTAGTTGAATGACTTAAAAAGGTTTAAGTGAACTATTTCGAAAGGATTATATTGAATGAATTCGAAAGATTTATATAGAATGGTTTTAAATGGTTTAAATCCAATGATTTTGAAAGGTTTTTTGAATGATTTCAAAAGGTTTGTTTTGAATGCTTTCGAAAGGTTTAGTTCAATGGATTCGCAAGGTTTAAATGGAATGTTTTCCAATTTTTTTGAAGGCCATGTTTTAAAGTGGTTTTAAAGAAGGACGTCTAAAGTTTTATAGCTTTCAAAAGGTTTGCTTTTCAATGGTTTCGAAAGGTTTGGAGAATAGTTTCGAAGGTTTGATGTTTGATTTTGAAAGAGATGATTTCAAAAGTTTAGAAAGAGGTTCTTTCAAATGGTTAAATGTTTTCATCAACCAAATTTTGAGTAAAGGATATATATATATATATATATATATATATATATATATATGACATGGTGATATGATTTTGAGTAAAGTATAAATATTATATGCTTTTCTTTATTTAAGTTTGATTCAAAGGTTTTGAGTCATTTTGAAAATGTTTTAAGGAAAATTATGGGAAAGGATCATTAAGTGATAATGAATCAGATAGTAGAAATCCAGATGAGACTAGTATGGGGTCCTCCCTATACATTGACTAATAACCCCAGCTAATTGTTGTCTAAAATTCCAGTATGTAGTGCTTTGTCATAGGTAGACTAAAATTATGATTACAAACTGTTGCCTCCTACATGCCTCCTACAGGTAGACTAAAACCATATACTTTCCTACCACACTTGAATTCCAAAGAGACATTAATTCATGATTGGCACATCTTCTAATTCCAATGTGTAGGAGCCACCTACTCATCGAATTCCAAGTAAATTTTTGTTTTGCTTCATATTCAAGTGCTTTTGATATTTTTGATACCATTAATATAGCCGTATTTATTCGCGGAAGCTATTACTATAGATAACTATAACATCTATAGCGCTTAGTTTTGGGCCTCTAGATAGGGGATGTAACATGTGTGACCAATTCCAAGCATTCAACAGCTTCCCAGTGTTTCGATCCCTCAATCTTTGGCAGTTCCATCCTTCCATCATGGTCCTTTCTTGTGCCATCTTTTCTGGAGCATCGCAACTGGCTTTGATCCAAACCCTTGTCTGAAATCCTAGCTCGCCACCATCTTCAGTCGTCGTCGATCCATTCTTTAGCTTGCCACCGGTCCATTCATAGTTTGTTGATTTTAAGTCTTTGATCACTCTCGCGCTCTAAATTTCAGCCTAAGGTGGTTTTGCTAATTGGTTTGCTAATTACGATGTTCGTTTAATGATCTAATGACGAGTTTGCATTTACGATGTTAGTCGTGAAAAGTTTGAGTTAATTGTGGTTTAATGGAGGAAGAAAGTAAATCGAGTCTTAAGTTCCTTCTAAAACGCTATTCTGGCCTTGGCCCGGTGCTTGACACGTTTTGCTGTCTTCGCCCATTAATCTAGAACTGACTTATGCTAAGTTTCATTGCTACGCTGTATGACACATTGCGAATTGGTCCTAACTTTTCTAGAGGATCTGGACTTTTCTTACTTGCTTCTTGCATACTCGGTGTCCCTGCAACGAGAAGAATCTCCCGCATCGCTTTGGAGAAGAGATCTGTTACAGGTAAGTGTAGAGGAAGTAAAATCAAAAACAAAAACAAAGCGATGTGGGAGGTCCTTTTCTTCTTCTACTGCGAGCAAACTATCTATACGGGATAGAGCGTTTGTAGTGTTTCGGGCATCGAGTTTATCCCATATAGACAACACATTGCACTTGCCCTAATTCATGCTTGAAATCTGATGTGCCAATCATGAATTAATGTCGCTTCGAAATTCAAGTGGGGTAGGAGAAACTATTAGTTTGGGATAGAATTATCTGACCATTTTGGACGCAAGTCCTGTTGTTTAGAATGAAGCAGCTATCTTTGCATCGTAAGTCAGGCGAAGGAAGCCTATCACTCTCAAAAGCCAAGTCATCATCTGTCACCCTTCCTCCTTCCACTGTAAGCTCAATATGGCCGGTTGGTCCCAGTTAGTCTGGTTTTGGACCGAACACCTCCTAATTTCAGAGTTCTACTCAACCTGCCAGAGAGCTTCTTTGTTAGTTACCGCTAAAGTCCTTCACAACATCTGCGAGCAACACGGTAAAACAGTGAAGGATGTATGTTTGTCGGAGAAGAACGAGTTCGCTCACATGAATCCTCTGGGGTATATTTCTTTCCATCGATACATGTATTTGAATGGACCCGTACCTCCCTTTAATGACTTTCTGCGTGATACTCATTCGAACTTAGGCATCACCCCATTCTAGCTCCACCCTAATGGTTATGCCATATTGACTTGTCTATATGTTCTTTTCATGTGGACGTTCAATTGTGCTACGAACTTTGATGAGTTGTAGAACTTTCTATCATTTAAAAGGAGAGACGACTGCCCTCCTTGATAGTAATTGAAGCCTGAAGGAGCTAAAAAACTGTCTTACGCCTGCAAAGCAACTTGTCACAATCCAAGATGCCATATTCCTTTGTTAGATGCCCCGAGGGTTTCATTCATCTATGGACACTGGGGGTAAGTTCCTTTTCCCATCCATTGAGCTCTGATGCATTGCAATGGAGTTTCTAACTAGCCATATGCCTCTTGCAGTTATTCCAAGGCCAAATAGAGATGTGGCTCTCGATGAAGTTTTCCAGACTCTAAAGGCTATTAATGCCGAGGAAAGATGCATTAAAGTTATGTTAACAGATGAAAACTTGCATCCGTATAGATTACTATATACAGGTAGATCCATCGTTCAAGTTAAAGTACCTTCTCCTACTCGATCCAAGGTTCGCACACGATCTACTTCTTCTTCTCACAGCTCCGAAGAAGGCTCTTCTCCATAAAGAGAGGGCTTGTTTGGAGAATCAGCCGAAAAGAACAGCAAAGGAGGGGATGTTACTGCGATTGGACTCAATGGCTCGGTCAAAATGCCTTTAATCCAAAAAGAAGGATACATGGAGTTCAAGCAGAGAGAAGGCAAAGCCACATTAGATTTAGAAAAGGAGGAGGGGGAACTCAAGAGTAGTATCAATGAGTCAACTTCTAGTGACTACTTCTGGTCAAAATCCATTAATAGGGACTTGGAGTCTTGCGATGAGACTCTAGGAATGAGTCTCGTTCTTTCGAGTTCACCTCTTCCTGATACAAGTGATAAAGACAAAGCCTCGAAGACCGTAGGGCATCGAGATTCTCCAAGTAAGGACGTCGGAGCATGGTTTGGGGATTTGAGTGACGTTTGTGTTGACTTTGATGCAGTTATACAAGAAGATTTTAAATTTGATGAGGTACCTCCCCGCTCAAGCAATATTGCGCTAGGAGTTAGCCCAATTCCGTCTATGATGGTTGAAGTTAGTCCGATTCCACCTACAATGGCCATCTGTTCCTGTTCGTGATGACGTTTTAGGCCTACCTTAGAAACACACTACATGTCTTGATAGCACTTCCATTCATTCCTTAGTTTTCTATGTGTGTTTATTTTATGCTTCTTAAACCTTTTATGTATGCTTCATGCCAGGTATGATGAGAAGATGAGGCTTCTATGACGACTTTGAAGAATTCATTGACTCATAGTGGTATTCCAAGCGTGCCTCGGACCTTCACAAACCTTGAAAAATGGAGGAAGAATATAGAAGGAGAAAATAGCAGAAGCCGAAGCCCACCGCCAAGGTGAAAGATAGCGAGGCCGATCATATATAGGCGGGTACCAAAAAAGGAGAACTTTTGAGGAAAGGGAGGAATCATCAAAAATGTTTAAGTTTAAACATCATCCCCAAATTGTAGAACTTGCTTCAACAAATTCTTCAACGGGCTAAGAAATTTCCTTTACTTCTGCTCCGATTCCGCCTTCAACTCATATCTCTCATCTTCTATCATTACTGTTGCCCCCAATGCTTCTTGCTCCTATCAAAGACCTGCCTATATCCTTCCTTTTGGCCCTCCTAAACTTGAGGCAGTGCTCCGTGAATGGTTCTTGAAAGGAGTCGAGTTTGACTGCGATGTACCCTGTTCGTAAAGATTCATATATGCCGCACCATCAGGCCATTTAGAGCAACTTGGAATAGGTCAAAGGATGGGAGAAACTTTGTAAACTATTGGCTGATACAAATCATAATAATTATTAGGAGATACTCTCTTTTGATTCAAAGAAGGACGACTTTGAGAGGGCATTGGCAGATCGTGACGCCAAGATTAAGAAGTTGGAGGAGGAGAAGGAAGCGGCTCTTCACAAAAGTAAGAAAAAAGCAGCCTGATGAAGGAAATGAGGGAAGCGCACGTGAGAGTCAAGATCGTCTACATGGAAGGAATCAAGAAAAATCACGTAGAAGAGGCTAAGTTAGAAGGAGAAGTGGCTGCTTACAAAGCCATCATTGAGGCTCAGTGGAAAACCATCGTTGGTAATGAACTTATTATTGAGGGGCATAATAAGACTATTCTGACCAGGCTGAGACAATTGGCAAGTTACAAGCTCAGGTCACGCGACTCGGTGTCGATAAACCTACTTTTGAAGTTGAGAAGGCTGTTGTGAGAGTAGATTTCGTAGAGCTTTAGAGCACTTATGAAAGAAAGATGGAGAATCTAGACGCGACCATTTTTAATTTTTATGTCAACTCCCCATTACTCCAGGGGAGTTGTAGCTATTTTGGTCTAAAGTTCCCATGCACTCTCGCTTTGGTTTGGGAAGAAATCATGTATCGTTTTACCGATAGCGGCTACGTATATACCGAGCGGGAGTTGTAGGATGCCTATTTCAACGACCAATCATAGAAGGCATTGCTCGAGGGTTGGGTAATTTTTCGAGTTGAAAGAGAGGAGAAGGCCACCGATGCTGCCTTGGCAGCTGCCACTGAAGCGCTCACCAAGCCTTTTATTTCCGGCACGAGCGAATCATCAGAGCAGCACCACGACCTGCTAGCAAGCTTAGGGATTGAAACTCTTCCTCGGGTAGTGGAACCATGAAAAGAGGGCGTAGGTGGTGAGTGTGAAGTCGATATTCTCGACCATTCCTCTAGCACAGGTAATGTTCTTGCTTCTTTCAAGTTTAGGAGCTTCCAAAACACACCGCAAGAGCAAGAAGAATTTAATGCTTTCACTTTTGATCTTATAGGTCCACTCACCTTTGTTGTTAATGTGCCAGCTTCCTCAGCTCCCGGACCCGCTACTATTTCTACAACCACTATGGTCATCTCTGTTCCTATTCCTATTTTTATGTCCATATTTGGCTCACAGTCGGGGCCAGAGTCCAAAAAGATAACCACGCTTCATGGCCTGGATGACCCTTCTATGTCTTCAGAAGGAGACGTAATAGAGGCAGACACTAAGGAGCATGAAGTTCAAACAAAGCAGCCTCACAAGATTCAACACGAACCGGTCGCTATCAAAGAGGAGAAGTTCGAAGCAATCAAAGTCTCAAAGTGCTCCCGCATGTCAAAAAACACAAATCAAAGGGAGAGTCTTCCGGGACGACTATAGAGGAAGTGGTGGTCATTAGCACTGAGGTGTTCGTTGACATTACTGGCAACTACACCACTCCTGAGACAAAGCAGAAGCTGCCAACAAAGGCTGGAAAAGGGAGCGGTGGAAGGAAGCATTGAAAAGTTTGCGTGAAGACTGATTTGTTTTTGTTTCCTTTTGAGTCATTTTGTTCAAGTGCAAAGTCTGCTGGTGTCTTTGCTGTGGAGTCTGTATTTTCTTTTTGTTGGACGGTGTTGTTGGGTACGACCCCCACGTTTTGACCCTATGCAAAGAAAATTGTAAAAAATATACTGTTATTTTTGAATATACTCTTATTTGTCTATTTATACATGTTTTATGTACTTATGCTTGTTTTGTTTTATACTTATCTATTTTTGTGAAAACTACCACAATCCTTCGTTTAAAGTAACAAAATTTAAAATTAATAGAACTTAAATGTTCTTGTTTAAAAATTCTTTGTTTGAAGTGAAAAAACTTCTAAACTTATTATTTTCACGTGTTTTTATTCAAGTATTGGTGTATGCCCCCCAGTTCACTGGGCTATTTACTTCAAACAACTTTCAAATGATAGGTAACTTAGGGTTTAGGTAATCCTCATAATATACTAGAAATTTGGCTAACTAAAAACTTGATTTTCCTTTTTTGGAAAGTTTACAACTTAAGCATGTAATCCGAGTTTCTTGTGATATTCTGGTGAGTATGCAATATGTTCGTGTTTGAGAAGTGCACATTGCATGGATTAGCCGAGGGCCGTTTTAATCATTAAGTGTCCTTGGTTGAAACTTTTCAATTGGTTTGAAGCATTCCAATTTTGTTGGAGTTGTGCTTATTATTCCTGATTTTAGGAGCATTTGGCGCTAGTTATGAGATGCGTAGTTTTCGGTGCTCCTCGGGGTTGCATATCTTCAGGCGAAGCGAGGTGCATATGTTTTAGTGCTTCCAGACGCTGCCTGTCTATGGATAGCGTGAGGAGTTTAAGTTTTATGGGCTAGTGCACGATTTTTTATGCTTCCTCAGTGTTGCCTGTCTTCGGCCAATGGGAGAAGATATTATTTTGGAATTAAGTGTATGGCTTATGAGGTGCATGGCTTTTGGTTTTCGTTGGTGTTGCCAATCTTCTGGTAATGTGAAGAGCTATTATATTGATATATAGTGCACGGCTTATGAGGTGTGCTGTTTTTGGTATTCTTAGGTGTTTCCTATCTTTGAGGAATGTGAGGAGTTATTATTTTGGAATACAGTGCACGACTTATGAGGTTGGTGGCTTTTGGTATTCCTCGGTATTGCCTATCTTCGAGAAATGTGAGGCGCATATGTTTTGAAAGTTAGTGCATGGCTTATGAAATGCGTGACTTTTTGTGCTCCTCGATGTTGCCTATCTTCATGTAACGTGAGGCATATATGTTTTAACCTTTCTGATGTTGTCGAAGAAAGCGTCGGTTTTTAGTAGACCAAGATCGGGTTCCACCAATCTAATGGTTTGAGTCAATTTGCTTGGCTGTTATTATAAACACGGTTTTGTTGATTTAAGAAGCAAACTTTATTAAGGAAACCAGGGCAGTTTTTGCTTATGTACAATGTCCCCTGCATCCCGAGATGGATTATTTTATGAAAAGTAAAAGGTACATAAGGCAGCTTTTAGACAAAGTAACGGCGGTGCGATTTGTTATTCCATGCCTTGGGAACTAGAGTTTCATCGACAGTTGTTGGTTTGAAAGTCCCGTCTCTTAGCTTTTGATTAATGACATATAGTCCCTCCTAGTTTGGTCTGAAGTCCCCAGGAATGGGGTAAACTCGCTTGAGCACAAGATCTCCCACTTTGAAGGTTTGATCGTGAATTTTGGAGATGAAGTATCGTGTGACCCTTTTTTACTGTGTGGCGGTTCTCAAATCTTCTTCTTCTCTTTTTCATCAACCATATCGAGCGATTCGAGTAGGAGTTGCTCGTCTTGTTTTTGATAGAAATTTTGCCTCTGGTGTGAGGGGATTTCTAATTCAATAGGAATCATCGATTCTGAACCATACGCTACGTCGAACGGAATGTGGCCGGTTACCGCTTCATAGGTCCTATAGTGAGAGTGGAAGTTCATCAACCTATTTTCATTTTGCTTTTGCTAGTCGTAATAGTGGACTTGATGATCTTGTTTATTGCTTCCACTTGCCCATTTTCTTGTGAATTAGCCATTATGGAAAAGCTCTTTTCAATTCGGAAGTTCTTGCGTAAATGTTTGAACTCGGCACTTTCGAATTTGGTTCCATTGTCAATGTTGATTTTTCGCGGCACACCATACCTGCAAATGATATTTTAGTAACAAAGTTAATGACTTTCTTTGTGGTTATGGTGGCCAGTGGTTCCATTTCGGCCCATTTTGTGAATATTCTATGACAACTATAGTATTTCGCCCCTCCTTTTGCTATTGGCTGCACGCCAAGTAAGTCGATTCCCCATATTGCAAATGGCTATGGACTGACCATCTGGACCGACCATCTGTGTTAGCTCTGTTGAAGGAGTTCTCTTAAATTTTTATTAAATCTTTGGCAACGATCTTTTCTTCTGGCGTTGTCTGCAGCGTCACAATTTATTGTTGGCCATAAGTATCCTTAGTAAAGGACTTTCTTCGCAAGGGTCTGCCCCGTAGTGTGTTCTTCGCAATCTCCTTCATGCACCTCCTTCAGGATTTGTCATGCTTCATCATTGGTCAGACACCTAAGAAAGAGAGTTGGGAATCCCTTTTGATAGAGTATGTAATCCTGTATTATGAACCATGCCTCTCGAAGGAGTTTCTTCCATTTATTCCGATCAGTTGGAAGGGTTCCTACAAGTGGATAGTCCTTTATCAGCGTCATCCATGTTTCCGGTTTGACAGTGATTTCATGGAACTAGTCGAAGTCCATCTCATTTATGCTCGGGGCGATTAAAGTTTCGATCAGGACGAGCCTCAATGATTGGGCCTCCCCAAAGCTTGCTAGTTTAACCAAATAGTCCACCTTGGTGTTTTGTTTCTGTGGAATATGGGCTATAGTGTAATGTTCGATGTCGTTTAGCAGTTCTTACGCTTTAGGTAGATACCGAGCAAGATTCTCTTCCCGAGCCTGGTATTCTTCTTTACTTGACAGATGACCAACTGGGAGTCGCTGTAGATGTGAATTGATTTTATCTTAAGTTCCTTCACTATCTTCTGTCCTGCAATAAGTGCCTCGTATTCCGCTCGTTATTCGTCATGGGGGAATTCCAAGCACAAGGCATAGAAAATGGCTCTCCCTTCGGGGTTTCGAGCACTACTCCTGCCCCTGAAAAGAGATTATTAGAAGCACCATCTATAAAGAGCTTCCATGGTGTCTCCACCTTTAGCAGTGCTTCTTCCTCGTCATCCTGTATGGTAAACTCGGCGCTGAAGTCTGCTAACGTTTTCCCGTTGGCGGCTTTTCTATGATGGTATGAGATATCATATTGACTTAGCTCTGTGTTCCATATGAGGAATCGCTCTGAAGTTTCGGGTCACTACAACACTTATTTCAAGGGCTGGTCAATTAATACTTCGATAAGATGTGCCTGAAAGTATGGTCGTAACTTTCAAGTTGCGGTCAAGAAGCAATATGCTAGATTTTCCAGCTTTGGATAATTCTTCTCGGCTCCAGTGAACCGCAAGTCACTGGATTTTCGCTTCTTCTCACACGAGAGCGGTGCTCAGTGCATGCGATAAGACTACCAAGTAAATGAATAGGATTTCTCCATCCACTGACGGATAATATTGGCGAAGCTTCCACGTGTCATAGTAGTTCTTAGAAAGCCGTTTGACAAGCTTCACTTAATTTGAATTTTTTCTTTCCCTTCTTCAGTGCATCGAAGAACAGTATGCACTTATCTGTAGCTTTTGAGATAAACCAGCTCAATGCTGCGTCTTTTCCATTCAAGCTTTGAAGTTCCTTCTTATTTTTTGGGGCTTGGACTTCTCATAGCACCATTATTTGTTCTGGATTCGCTTCGATGCCTCGGGCACTTATTATGAACCACAAGAATTTCCCAGAGGCTACTCCGAAGTGGAAGTTGACTGGGTTGAGCTTCATTCCATACTTCTGAAGTGTTTCAAACTTTTCAGTATGATTTTCTAGATGGTTAGTAGCTACTCGAGATTTGACCAATATGTAATCCATGTAAACTTTCATAGTCTTTCCGATTTGGCGTTTAAACATATTATTCCCTAGCCTTTGGTATGTTTCCCCGGTGTTTTATGACATTACTCTATAGCAGTACAGTCCTAAATTGGTGATGAAGTTGGTTTTCTCTTGATCTGCCTCATGCATCAGGATCTAGTGGTAGCCCAAGTATGCATCCATAAATGACAGCAATTCATGTCCCATCGTTCCACTCACAAGTTGATCGATTTTGGAGAGTGGGTGGGCAAGCTTTGTTTAAGTTTGAGAAATCAATACAAGTTTGCCATTTTCCATTAGACTTATTGACTAAGACTGGGTTTGATACCCATTCGGGGTAAGTTGCATCTCGGATGAAGCCGTTAGCCATTAGTTTATCTACCTCCTCTCTCAGTGCCTTGGACTGTTCAGGCCCCAGGATGTGCCTTTTCTGCTTCATTGGTGTGAAATTTAGGATCAATATTGAGCGTGTGGCAAACAATTTTGGGTGATACCTCACACATATTGGAATGTGTCCAAGCAAATAAGTCGAAGTTAGCGTCGAGGAATTTAGTTAGTTCTGAGCGCATTTTGTTTCCAAGGTGCGTTCCAATTTTTAGGACCCATGTTGGGTCGTCCATATTGACTGCGACAGAAACCATAAATTCGGCTGGTGCTTCCCGATCCTTCTCTGAACTCTTCTTTCTAGGGTCCAAAGCCTTATCGAATCTATTATGGTCCTCGAGAAAGGGGTGGCTTTGTAATTACTATGCAGTAGGCTTACAGACATGTAGAATTTTCCCCACATCCTTCCCTTTTCCCTTTCTTCTTGACTTATGCAGTTCTACGATATAGCATTCTCGGGTGGCACCTTGGTCTCCCTTCACAATTCCGAGTCTGTCGTCTGTAATTGTAAGGCACCACTATGCCAGTGCATTCTAAAGTTAGCTAGTGCGGTCCACCCCAAGAAGGCACAGTATTTTGGCATTTCATCCACGATCATACAAGTCTGAATGAAAGTGACCCTTCACTCACCCTCTCAAAGCTCCATAGATAGGTCAATTGTTCTCACCGGTTGTTTGGGCTCATGGGTAAACCATTGAATCTTTGTTTGGCATACGAATATGCTTTTCATGTCAATCTTCATCTATTTGAAAGTACATTTGAAGAGTATATTAAATGAACTGCCATTATCAACTAACACCCATCGGGATTCCTACCGTCAGCACCGTCAAATCAAGAGTTGGAGCTTCGATCCCTTCAGTGTCTCGATTTTGGAACACTATGTCGTCATTCAAAACCCTTTGCAGCTTGACCGAAGTTTCATCTTCTATTGCTAAACAAGAGACATTTGGAGCATGTTTCAATGAACTCGCATATCGCTCCATTTCTCTGGGGTATGGTCCCCTAGATATTATTCCAATAAGAAGCCTTTAATCGGTTTGTTTCGACCCTTCTTCACTAGTTCCAGCTGGATTCCTTCATTCACTTGGATGTTGAGGATCCGCAGATTGATCGTGGTTCCATGGCTGTCTTATGTACTATTGGAGTTTTTTGGATCAGCTCCTCAATGAGATTCTTTAGGTGGCGGCATTCGTTTGTATTTTGGCCGGTGTTTCATGGAAGCGGTAGGATTTCCCTGAGAGCTTTTGTTGCTCAGTTACCTCCTTTTTGTATGGCTTTATGTATTCTTCAGTCCCTTGAATCGCGAGAAAATGTTTTCCAGTGTGTTGTTCAAAGGAGTATAGCCTTTGGGCCAAAACCCTTTGAGCATTTATTGTTGCCATTACCATTCTTCTTATTGGAGTTTTGACTTTTTCTCTTTGAGTTTCTATCTTTCTCAGCGATTCCTTCAGTAGTCCGAAAAGTGTGCACATTTTGATTCATTGCTATATCACTTTGCCCAACATTCGTCAGTTGCACACATCAGACTTCCTCTCTAATTCCTGCGTTTTCTCAAACCTTAGGAACTGACTTCCTTTATGATTGAAATCCTTCCTGGTGGTAGGTTTCTTCATCTTAATCCACCTTTTGAATTCAGTTTTCGGGTGAATGGCTCGAACGAATGCCATGAAAATCATGTTTTGTTGGGGTTGCTTACTTCCGTCACTATGGTGTTAAACTTGTTTATGAAATATTTCAACGATTTTTTTGCGCCCTTAGGACAATTTGGATAGGGGCATGATGTCTTTTGCTTGCGCAGCATGGAGTCTGAACTGATTAAGGAACATTATCTCCAATTGATCAAAAGAGGGATAGATCTCAGTGGAAGCCTAGTGAACCACATTAACGCAACTCCTTCGAGAAATATATGACAACATTTTCATCGAACAACTTTAGAGGCATTATCTCCAACCATATACCAACTGTATTTGTACAAGTGAGGCTTTTTGTCTTTCGTCCCTTCATAGGATGGAATAGTTGGCATTGTGAATTTTTCTGGATATTTCCCATTCAAGATTTCAACGATGAAGGGAGTCCAACTTGGCACATATCCCCATTCATCATCTCTTCTATTTTTATTTTCATACATCAATCATTTGACCATATTTGCTAAGTATGCCTCTGTTGTCTGTTAATCCCAAGGACGACAATCAGTCACTACGCCAAGGGTTTGACTTTCCAAAAGGTCTTGATGAGCGGGTTGAAACTTAAGCTCTCCAGCCTTCAGGAGTATCACTCCTACAGGATCCCGTTGGCTTGCAGTTAGCCTAGTTGAAGCAGTTTGCATATTCCTAGCATTATCGCATGCATCGGCACTTTCTTCCAACTTTTCGTCTTGCTCTCCGTCCTCTGAGTCAGGGAGGTCCACGGCTGTGTCTTCGAACGGGGTCTCTGTGCCTTGATTTAAATTGAGAATAGGTTGCCCACATGGTAACGGGGTACTTGTCATTTCCATCTATGTTCAGCCCTGCCGTCACCCTATTTTGTTGCTGTTTTTCGTTTCTCCTATGCAGACCGAAAATGGAGGAATTCTGTTGGTCTATAACAGCTGCGGGTTCAGACAGAACCTTTGGAGCAGGATTTGACTGTAAAGTTAAAAGAGTGTTAATCTTGTCCATCATAGCCTTTTGGCTACTCTTCAGTTTGTAGTTGATCTCATCAACCATCTTATTCATCTCATCTCTGGCGACAACTTCATGCTGGCTGGAGGATGCTGGAGATTCCCTAACTTAGCACCATTTACTTCGATTTGTTGGGGATTAACATCTTCTCCAACTATTACTACCCCTATTGATATTCCAAAGGCAGTTCTTCTTCTTCCAGGAGCCATTGATTCCTAATGCTGGAATTTTCAAAAAAAGATTGGGATTTAACTTCTAGACCCATGGAGTCCAAAGAAGATATCTAGATCTAGATCCTGAGTTGGGGTATTTAGTGAAAGCACCAAAATGTTAACCCAAAAAATGGATCAACACCCTGGTTTAAGTGTTAAAGCACCAGTCTTGTTTTTATAGAGAAATAATACTGATAACAGATATAGAAAAAGATAGTAAAAGAAAGTAGACAAAAGATTTTTATCATAATCCGGCTGTTAATGAGGCATATGCCCACTTTATAGTTTTTTTATGGCTAGTTTTTTTATGGCTAGTTTTCTCATAACATTTTAGTGAAAGCACCAAAATGTTATGAGAAATAATACTGATAACAGATATAGAAAAAGATAGTAAAAGACCAGTCTTGTTGATTATCTTTAACTAGATTGAATCCCCAAAACTAGAATCCACTGGAGAATCATAGTGAATTGCTTTAGAGATTGTTGTAAGGGAAATAGAGATTGAAGAAAGTTTCCAATAGAGCTTCAGCCACCAGTCCAAAGAAGATTCAGTTTATATTGCAGGCATGAAGGTATTTATAGAGATTGGAGAGCTTCTAAGCCAGGCCACTTCGTCAACTGCTCGCAGGTGGGTACAGAACGACCTAGGGGGAATAGCTCACGATCCAAGCCAAAACCATGGAATGTTAGCAATCCATGGTCTATGGATCGCTAGCAATCCATAGATTATGGGTCATGTGTGAGCTATTTGCTTAGCTCCCCTTCATTGCTACAGTATGCTAGTTCGCTAAGTCTTCTCTATTTAGTATGGATCATGGGAGATCTATAGCATATGGATTGCTAGCAAACCATACACTTAGCATATTTTACTATGTATTTTGTCCTTCTTTGCTTTCTTTATTCGTTGGCATCTTGTATGGATCACTAGCGATCCAAAGGGTATGGATCGCTAGTGATCCAAACACTTAGGCTAGTTTTGGATTTTGAAATTTGAGATGCTTCCATGACCTTATTTTATTGTTGTTTGCATATTCTCGTTGCACATTATTCCATTTTGATGACAATTTACTAGTTGGATACACTTATCAGTTGACTGGAGTGAACTGATGCTAGCTCCTTGGTTCGGTTTAATTTGGCCATTGCTTTAGTAATATGACTTGGCTCTCATTAAATCCTGGCTTTAGCCTCCTTGGTTAAGTTCTGAGCCATTCTAATGTCATGGGATTGTTCTATTTTCTGGGGGGTCCTATTGGGTTAAAACCCCAGGTAATAAGTCCCATCTGTTATCGAATATCTGAATCATTTTTCTTAAGGGAATCTTCCCAAAAATTTCCTTAAAAACCTTTCAAAATGATTTAAAACCTTTAAATCTAAATCAAACAATTAAAAAGTATAATCTCTATACTTTACTCAAAATCACGTTGCCATGTTATATATATCTTACTCAAATCTAGTTGATGAAAAGAAAACATTTAGCTTTAGAAAATCCTCCTTTCAAATTTATTGAAATTACCCCTTTTGAAAACATTGAAAGTACCCCTTTTGAAAGCAAGTAAAACCCTTTCTTTTATATAGAACGAAAGGCCAAAACCTTACTTTTGAAACCAATTTAATAACCCTTCCAAAACCTCAAAAAAACCTCCTTTCAAAAGCTTTAAAACCTTAGACATCTATCTTTTATTATCTTTAAACATTGCCTTCGAAAGCCTAGGAAAACCTTTCCTTTCGAAACCATCAGAAAAACTATGCCTTTCGACTCCTTCAAAACCTTTGGGAAACCACATCTTCAAAATCACTTTTAAAACCTTTCGAAAGAAATAAACCTAAACCTTTATAAAGCACTTGGGTTCAACTTAAAACACGAGGAAATCTTGCGAAACCATTCAAAGTTTACTCCTTCGATACCCTTTGAAAAACGTTTCGGTCGAAACCATTTGGATATGCCTTCAAGTAAAGAAAAGGATCATAAACCCATTAAAGTCGAAAGCACTTCGTTTTGAAATCATTCAAATCATCTCTTTCGAAACCAATTTGGGTTATACTTCAATTGAACAAAAGGGTCATTAAAATCATTTAAGTCAAAAGCCCTTCTTTCAAAAACATTTTCTAAGTAGAAGAAGTGTTGGTGTCGAAACCATCCCTTCGAAAGTATTGGAGAAATGGGAAAAATTTTAAACAAAACAACCCCTTCGAAACCTACTAGGTCGAAAGGTAAAAAGGTGGCAGCTAGTTGCTTCAACTTATTTGAAAGCATTCGTTTAAAAACAAAGACACAAACCAATCGAAACCATTTCCTTTTAAACCATTTGTCCTAGTTGAAACCCAACCAAGTTGAAAGCAAGCAAGCGTATTTTTCTTTAAAACCAAAGAAAAGCTTCAACCAAATCGAAACCCCATGGTTCGACCCTATACCTTTCATCCACATCTAATTCATTACATACAAGTTGTGTGATACCTTATGTAATGGTTTCGGCTATGTCAGAGGTGATAGTATGGACGCGGAATTTGGTGCCGAAGGAGACAAAAATGTGAAAAACCTATTTATTTGTACTTTTAAACTATCTCTTTTATACCTAACTTGCCTTGTTTGTCTAAATCTGATTGGTTGCCAAATTACTTTTTCAAAAGTACTGCTATTTTCCAGAAATGGCAATTTCAAATTATTTGCAAAAAGCCCTTTCTTCGTTTCGAATATATAATCACACCTTAAATATTTTTTATATACCCATCAAAACACTTAAGAAAAATCTAGAAAAGCGCCAGAAAATCTCGTATAAAAATTTCATACCCTATCCATTTATTATTTAGCCAAAAATATTTAATAACCCAGAATGACATTTTCTTTACTAAAAAATTCATAATAAATAAACATGAATTCCAAAATTCTAAAAATTGAAATTCATCTTCAAAATATTATTTTTGATCTTCATAAAAATTTGCAAGGCATAAAGATATCAGTTAATATGGTTTTTACCTTAAAACATATCATAAAATCAATAAGAACAATCATCGACAAGTATATTTATAACCATTCCATCATTCAAAAACATGGCAAAACGTTGCAAATTAATTTGGAATCATCTAAAAATAAAAAATAATCAAAATAGAAATATAAAAATTATTCACCTTAGCTTTTGTAATTAAAGAGATTGAGATATGAATAGATTTGATTTGCTTAAGCTTCTTCCTAGCTTTCTTCTATCTTTTATTCTCTTTCCTTGTTAATGGTGGCTGATCTTGGTTTATAAAAATTTGAAAATGAAATAAACGTATGTAATTTACACTACCATGGGTAATAGATATAGGAATGGTCTCTTCTCCATTTTACCCCTCCTTCAATTCATTTAAAATCCCCTTTTAGTTCATTGTTAAATGGCACAGCTACCCCTTTAATGAAATCAAATCTCAATCCCCTAATCAACGCATTATTTTATTTTGATTTATCTAATTAAATATCCTTAATAGTAATATATAAAATATGAGGTGTTACAATAAAGAAAGTATCCATAAGGGATATTTTATAAAAAGGGGAAATGGTATCATTTTGATAAACTAGAATAATAAATCACGTTTGTGGACTATAAAATATGGAACGATCATTTCATGGAAGTGTATTTAGTTCTATCTTGAAAACTGAAAGTTTTTGATAAATAATTTTAAATATTTATAAAAGAAGTTTTATAAATAAAAATGAATTTATAAAAGGATTTTAAAAATATGAAACAAATGTTTAAAGGATTTTCTAATATTAAAGGAGTTTTATAAAAGAAATTTTATAAATAAATTTAAAGATGTATAAAAGGAGTTTTATTGTAACATTTGAAGACTTATGAAAATGAATTTTATAGAAAGGAAATGAGATTTGATTTCTATAAATGATCATTTTAAAATTATGGTGGTATGGAAAATTATTCTTTTCATACGTAACACCAAATTCCAAGGTAGTCAAACTCATTCTTATCCTGAGAATTAAGAATGTATGTCGAGGCAATGTTAGAACGCTAACTTGTTTAACTTTATTGTTAATCGAGGGACAGTACAAGTTTGAAATCAGTATGCGATAGGATGTATATTTGGTCTACATTCTATGTGATCCATTTACTTACACCGAAAGGAAAATGTTTTGGGTTTACTGTTACCAATTTTTTAAATGACATTTGTTTTGGTCTAGTTAAATAATTTGTTAAAAGAGGAAATTATTTTCTAAGTAGTGGAAATGTAATATTTTTTAATGTTAACCACCATTTACCAAGGCTATAGACATGCGGATTTAACCCAACGGACTCCACGATTATCAAGGCCAGTGGCTCAGAGTGATGATTGTAAGGTCAAAAAATCAAGTGAAAGCAATGATATGAAGTGATGATCAACCAAGATAGAGAGGTAGGCCTTGAAGAATATTCTAAGTACATATAAGTACCTTCCCCAGGCAGAATATCGGTGCCTATCCCTTCATCTAGTATCGGTACATGTCCTCAATTTTTGTTCCAGACCAGGTGAGACCAGTATAAATTGACAAGGAAGGCCCCACGAGGCTACGTCTCAAATTTCAGGTCGTTTGGAGTTTATATGTTCAAGTTACGGGAAACTACTTCACATAGAAAAGGGATTGGTACAAAAGGGATCATATAAAAAGGGATCGTATAAAGGGGTCGGCATATTTCAACCAAGCAAGTACAAATCAATGGAAAAAAATCAATAACTCAACCTCTACACACTCGAATGACATGAAACTTAGAGCTTAAACTAACTAAAACATATGGAACATCCCATTGGGATCGCATATCATTTGGAGCAAGTTGGAGGGATTGGCCCCTGTTCTTCCATAAAAATAGACTATAACCAACCTTTGCACCATATTGCAACAAGGATCGATTAATAGCTCGAGCTCTGCTAATCCGATTGGCATTAAGCTTGGAGGCTGTACATAATTTAACATGGAGAAGCTCCTTTAGTGATCGCATGTCATTTGGAGGAGTTTCAAGTGTTCAGCCCCTATCCCTCTAATGGAATCGGCTGAAATCAAAATATATGCAACATCACTTCATGGAAAATGCGATATCTCACAAACCATAAGTCGGAATAGCACAGAATTTGGAGGGCAAGTAGCTAACATCTTAGGGAAACCCCAAAGGGATCGCACCTCATTTGGACACCAAAATAGGGATTGGCACCGATCCTAATTGTGGGCTCTATGGGCTTAAAAATTCTTGGGCGCCTCGTCATGGTCTGGAGGTTCTTCTATTGAAGTTTCAGCCCGATCCTTGCACATTTTTCCATATAAAAAAGAAGGCATAGCATCAGAAAAAAGAGCTTCTTTCTACTTCTCTTTATCTTCAACCTGGGCTAAACTTTACAAATTTTATTCTTGGATTTGGAATTATAACTATAAATAAACTATAGTATAACAGAAAGGATTATTCAGGTGTAAACGTAGGTCAGAGTTAGCTAAACTACTATAAATCTTGTCACTTTTTACTCGCTTTATTTTTTAATTTGTTTGTTCTTTATATTATATTTTCTACATTGGATACTATCTGAAATCTATGATTGGATATTGGTGCTTTATATAACTGGGGGCTGGTGGCCAATTTTGACGCCATAGAGGGAGTCGGGAGAGTATAGCTTAGGTACTTGGATCTAGGAAGCATTAGCCAAACAATCAACATGGAGAGTGCTATCGAAAAGAACCTACCATAGAGGGAGTCAGGAGGCTTTCTTAGGATTTGGAGCTAATCAAGTATCTATCTACATCACGAGAGATGAAATGGAAACTATGGTGGATGCTATGCAGGAGAGGAAGCTAAAATGCCACAAGAGATGATGCAGAATTTACTCTAACAGATTGGACAAGCTGTAGCACAGAATAAAGGGAATATAGCGCCAGGAGCTAATGACAACTTTAGTCAAGGAGTTAAAGCAACGGGAATCGTTGGAAATGAGAACTGGAAATATTAAAATGGAGTCAATGGACAAAGGAATGGAACAGATAGCCATGGGATATCCATGATCGACACCAATCTCTAAAGGCTTGGGACATGCTTCCGGGTCTGGTTGATCATGATGCTGGAGGACCTATGATCAATCCCATGGAGCTTTGTGTGAATCCAAACTTGGATGCTCGTCTGGAGGAATACATTCCATAATTACCTTGTAGACTCGAGGGGTAGCTTGGACATGATGATAGGAGACTACAACTGGAAGATAATGACTGTTTTGCAAAGACAATTAGGCGAGCTTTGCATGGAGGATTGGTGAACTGGGATTTTTAGGATGTAAATAGAAGTCCATTCACTCCTAATATCAAGAATGCTAGGAATCCACTAGAATTCAAATTATCAACACTGGAGTTTAACATGGAATGTCGGATCCGATTATGCATATGATGAGGTATATACGTCAGATGGAAGTACTGGGGACATCCAAAGAAGTCTTGGCATGATGCTTCCCATTGTACTTAATAGATGTAGCTGTGCTATGGTTCAAACAATTAGAAAGCGTTTCTATTAGCACATGGAATGAATTGGTCGAAAGATTTATAAAGTAGTTTCGAGTTCACATTACGAGACCCAAGAATGTGATGACATTCATATTAGCAAAGAAGTAGGCAGGAGAACCACTCAAGAATTTCTTAGCTAGGTTCAATGCGGCAGTTGTTCTGGTGGGTGGACCCGATCCATCGACAGTTTTAATGGGAGAATGTGATGAGTTGCAAATCATTCAGATTTTAAAATATCATTGATAGGGATCCACTGATGGATCTCAAGGAATTCTACCACGAATTAGAAATGTTTCTATGACAAGAAGATGCCAAAGCTGATAGAGAGACAACGAAAATTAATACGATACAGGGTGGAGAACTTCCCAATGAATGCTTAAGAAAGGAAAAGGGCAAATAGAATATGGACAATAGCTTTGATGGATCTAAATAGTAGAGGGGAGAACCCAAAATCTCTTTGTACTCAGAATTGAATGAAACCCTAAAATGGATATATCTCGATACTCAAGGACGCCTTCCATATCAAAGGCTGACAAAGAGGAAACCATTCGAACATGAACAGACATCAGGAAAGCGCTGACTATTCCATGAGATGGATGGGCATAATAAAAATGACTGCAGTAATTTAAAGGATATCATTGAGGAACAGATGAAGAATGGTCGGTTACAACAATACATAAAAACTCGGGCTGCGGCGGTGGAACAGGAGCCACCACTGTCCACCTCGAATGAAAATGGCACTGGATCAATGCATCATCATCAACTTGTCATCAGTTGACTAGGATGGCATGGAATAAGTAACAAAATCCATAGTAGGACGGCTAAGTCACTTACGCATGTACGGGACGAAGACGGTCCCTAGGCATGCTCCGAGATGATGATAAACTATAGTGCTAGGCTTACGAAATTTGTTTTTTTCCGCTGCTTATTTGCTTCAAACTCTTGTTTTTCTATTTGAACTCTAATTTATTGGTTGTACATACTCTTATTTTATATTTTGGCAAATGGACTTAGGAATGCTTAAATTGGATTCAACATAATAGATAGCACGGGTTGCGGTTGTGGTCCTATCCGGAGAGACGAGATAACAATCACAAGGTACAGGTCTTTTCGTTGGGCAAACATGAAAAAACAGACTCATGCATCATGGATTAAGTCCTCAATTAGGTATCGAGGCCATAGAATAAAACCCAAAAGGTCGTTAGATACAAACTATGCTTGGTATGGGGTAGGTCGCTTCACTCGTACGCGATGGATCGACCTACTTAGGTCATCGAGTATGGATTATGCTCAGCAAGGATCTGGATAGATCAAGGTCATCAAGTATGGACTATGCTAGGTAAGGGGTGGGTCACTTCACCCGACATGATGGATTGGCCTACTTAGGTCATCGAGTATGGATTGTGCTCAGTAAGGATCTAGTGAGATCAAAGATTTTGATTAGGATAACAACCTGGAGAGGTCATGGATTTGGGTATTGGTTTCGGATAGCAATGGATATTTCTTTGGATGGATGCGAATTTGGATAGAATGATCTGGAGAAACCATGGATTCGGATTAGATTCTGGATTGGAAACTACAATTATCAATTGATTATAGATTTCAGATTTTTGATTTATGGCAATTCAAAACATGTCTTCCTACCGCAAGGCATGTTTTTTGGGGGGGGGGGGGGGACAAAGTGTTAACCCACCTTTTGCCAAGGCAGTAGACAGGTGGAATTAACCCAACAGACTACATGATTATCAAGGCCAGTATCCCAAAGAGATGATTGTGAGGTCCAAAAGTCAAGGGCAGGCAATGGTATGAAGCGACAATCGATCGAGACCGAGAGGTTGACTCTGCAGAATATTCTAAGTATGGATTAGTACCTCCGAGGCTACATTTCAAATTTCAAGTCATTTGGAGTTTTTTATGCTTAAGTTAGAGGAAAATTACTTCACCTAAATAAGAGAGCATATAAAAAGGATCACTATAAAAAGGTTCATATAAAAAGGGATTGGTTTAAAGGGGTTATTATATTTCAGCCAAGCAAGTACAACTTAATGGAAATCAATCGATATCTCAAGATATACACATCCATTTGACATGAAACTTGAAGAGAATCTAACCGCAACATGTGGAACACCCTATAGGGATCGCACATCATTTGGAGCAAGTTGGAGAGATCGGCACCTATCCCTCCATATGATCGATTATTATAAGCCTTCGCACCATATTGCAACAAAGATCAATCAATAAATTGAGTTCTACTAATCCAATTAGCATGAAACTTGCAGGCTATGTGTAATATAACATGGAGAAGCTACCCTAGGGATAACATGTCATTTGGAGGAGTTTGGATGGATCGACCCTTATCTCTCTAAAGTGATCAGATGAAATCAGAATATATGCACACGAGTTCATAGAAACGCGATGTCTCACAAACCATATGTGTTAATGGCATTAATTGTAGGGCAAGTAGCTAACATCATGGGAAACCCCAGAGGGGTCGAAGCCCATTTGGACTCCAAAATAGAAATTGGCACTGATCCCTATTATGGGCCCTAATGGGCCTGAAAGAACTTAGATGGCCTCGTCATGGCCTGGAGGTTCTTCTATCCAAATTTCAACCCAATCCATGCATCTCTTCCCATGTAAATACAGCAAGCATGGCATCCAAAAAAGAAGCTTCTTTCCACTTCTCTTTATCTTCAACCTAGGATAAACTTTTCCAATTTTATTCTTGGATTTTGGATTGTAACTATAAACAAACCACAGTATAAGAAAAAGATTATTCTAGAGTGTACGTAGGCCAAAGTTAGCCGAACCACCATAAATCTTGTCTCTTTTTACTTGCTTTTATTTTTAATTTGTTTGTTCTTCATATTATATTCTCTATATTAGGTACTATCTGAGATCTGTGATTGGATATTGGTGCTTTCATACAACTAGGTATTGGTGGCCAATTTTGATGCCAACAGTGAATATATGGAAGAAGAAAAAATCTAAGTATTGAAAGTGAAATGGTTTGTGATTATACTCATACGGTTGAGATAAGTATGTCGGTAATTTTCAAGTATTGAAAAGAGTGGAGAGGGTTAAGAATATATCTTTTGTAGAAGGTATTTTATTATGAATATTTGAAAGGAGACTTTAAATTATGAAAGAATTAATGAAAGAGGCTTAGTGGTTGCATATGTGATTAAAAATGCATGGTTTTCATATGAAAACTAAATCTCCGATTTAATCGTTTATTTATTTGATAGTGAAATAATCAACTATCAAATGTTGGCTAGTTTTGAAAACTGTCATTTTCGGTTCGGAGAGATCGAGATTAGGTGTATTATCCGAAAACCACTTCGAACCAACATAAGTGTTCGAATTGGAAGACATCTTGAAAATGGTGGAATCAAAGACAGAGTTCTATGAAATACAATGGCTACATGCTACTAATCTTGAGGAAGTAGTAGAAGTAGTGTCTTTTGTTTCTTCATATCCTAAACAACATTTATGGATGAATGCTGGCATTACATTATTGCCTAGAGGGCAGTGTTAGCATCGCATGTGGGATTCTTTAAAAAGGTTGAATGTAGCCTTGAGCCTCAACCCGGTAATGACTAAAATAGGGGATATATGATAAGGGTTATGTAGCTCGCTACCATTTGTGTATGCTAGTGACCCATTGATCTGGATCGATATTGACCATTTGTTATGCTAGTGACTTGGTACAGTTGTTGGCCAACAACCGGAATAATGGCATATTCGGTACTATCCAGTAAGAGATAGGTGGAAAGGGGTCCATATGAGACCCTCGGTGCATTTTCCTAGAGGTGTATTGTGGCAGACGGTGCCTTAACAGCCTTGTCAATATATGGAATTCATTCTTTAATACACGCCTTTACGGACTTAGTTATATACCTAGTATGCTCGAATATAATTAATGTAACTATTTCGGCTATAACTAAATATTTATTTTAAACCCTAGACATTATTATAATGTCATAATAGGTTATCGTAAGGTAAGACCCATCCTTGTTTATGTGTGGCATAGTCTTATAAGATACCTTTATTTTGAAAGGTTTTGTGGTTAAAATCCATTCGATTTGTGTTTCTCATGTTGCTTTACCAAACTGATCCGGATGTTATTTTCTTATAATGCTCGAGTCAGCCCGAGCATATTTCTAGATATAGCTATGAATACTTTGAAGCTTTAGGAGATGAGTTGGATGCCTCCAATGTGTATTCTTGTATATTTTATTTCCGCTACATTTATAATTTGTATTCATCAGCATTTGTGAGGACATGTTCGTATAACTATCTAGGCTGATGATAGGTTAGTTTACTCTGATTGATATTATAGTTTTTCTTTTGTAACGATATATTGTATATTATGTATTACTCATCACCATGTGAGATTCTGTTTTTTCTTTTTTTTTCCTTTCACCCCAACTATCTGCCTTTTAGACACTTGGATGCTTGACATATGGATGCAGTGAATGTACTAGTTTCGAATATTGAGGGTCGAAAAGGCGGGTCGTTACATCTAATCAAAATGTTTCCATGCTTCTCCATCCGTCGAGTGTGCTAAGGGACCTTCTTCTTGTGTTCGCACACTGTTGCATTGCATATGAGGTGCGGTTATAGAAGACACATATAACTTTTGATGTCTTGGAGTGATGTATAAGTATTGCCTTCTCTTATATGGAACGTCCTTTCCTATTATTTTTCTTGGTTCATATTTTTCCTCATTACACATACTACACTTCATGAGATTGATGTCTTCTTTCCAAAACAACATGCAACCATTTAAACGTGTATCTACCTTTTGGTATGGCGAACTGAAAGCAAATGTAAGTTTTTCACTTCATAATTATTTTCACACACTAAATTATGGGGTGGCATATGTCGTTTTACAGCTTGTACAACAACTGTAAATCCAGCTTATGTGAAGTTGAATTTAGATTTCATAGCAATGTATTCTACAGTTACTAATATTAGGTGCCTCTTTTACAGCCATCTTAAAGGGGTTTCTTAGCAGCATCCAATAAATCAAAGATTTTCTTTGCTCCAATATTTGATTCTTCTTCGACATTTACATCGTCATCAACTTTAACAATAGAAAATATTGATCAAGCTGCATCTTCAACTATATCTTCTATGAGATTTGCCATAACATTGTCATTACCGCCACCTCCTCCTCCAACACTAAAGGCTCAGGTGTAACAAGTTCTCCATGACGATCCTAGACAAAATAATTCGACATGAAACCATATTGACATAAATGGACTTTAACTATATCTGATTTCAAATGCTTCAAATTTTTGTAGTTCCTATATGAGTAACGAATTTCTTTGCCATTTCATTGTTACTTAAAGCGAATTCAATAAATAAGTTCACATCATTGTAAAAATGTTCCTTTATTAAGCCTCTCATTCCCTTTTATTGATTCATCCTGCTCCTCTGATCAATAAAATAATCGATCATTTTTCCTATTTTAAATTAATGAAGAAATTAAAAAAAATTATTCATCATTTTATGGATTAACATTTAATTTTTCAATTTATTTATACATTTTACTATTTTATTAATTATATAATATGCTTACACTTATTGGTTATATTTTAATGTTTTATTAAATATATAATATATTATTCTTTTAACTTTTTAAAATCTTATATATTTTCAATTTTAACAAATTATGATATAATATTATATTTTAACTTTATTATTTTCTAATTTAATGGTCAGTCATCCTACTTCCCATTACAAATACGGTAATAATTACATTGCGTAAATCATTTCTTTTAAATAATTCAACAAAATTTCGACAGCACTTCCTTGTTCCCTATATCATACACAAATGCATGTATACAAGGAACAAAAAGGAAGTGTCGTCAAAGTTTTGTGAACCGTTTAAAATGAAATGATTTACAAAATATTATTACTTTAACTTGCCTAGTACAGAGACAAATTCGATAAATATTGTATTAGATGAATATTGTTGTCCATTTTTGTAATAAAAACTAATATCTATGTAACGATCATGTACAATACTCGTTAGACGGAGCTAAAAACTCTATAAAGGATTTAAAAAATAAAGTACATTTCACACTAGTTTGTTTATATTAGCATTAACACTAATTCATTATTTAAAATTCTTAACCACTAAAAACTAATAAAAAATTAAGTTTTTAAACAAATTTTAGCTAATACTAATTCAATTTATTACATGGTAATAAAAACTTAAATTTATACACTAATTTGTTTATATATATTATGATGTACATGTAAACTAAATTTATATGTAACTTACGTATATATAAACTAATAAAGGGATTATATAACTAAATTGTTTTTATGGGAATTTTAGATAAAATATAAACTAATTAATACTAAATTATTTTACGCTAATATGTACATACACTAATCAACCCAAATTAGTCCTAATTATACATTGACTATCGGATTTAAACACTACCGTATCTATTTAACATTTCCCAATCAACCAATATACACAATTATCACCAATCAATAGACTATTATAAACAAATATATGCACAAATTAACTTTAATTTTGTCATAATTTCGATCAATTATTTTAGGTGAACAATATACCTGATTTTTGATGAATTGAAGGCGTAAATGGTTGGGGATTGCAAATTGACGAAGAATTTGAAGGATTGTGGGCTTAAGACAGCTAGGGACGGATTTGATTTGTTTTAAGGTTAAGGTTTTTTAATTAAGGGTTTAAAAAAGGGGAAATTAGGAAAGGTTTCGACTGTTGTTGTATACACGACTTACCGATGGTTTTTAATGGCCGTCGGCTATAAATTCGATGGCTTTTAATGGCCGTTAAATGTAATAATTTATCTTTTCTCCCTATTTAAAATAAATTTAGTTTATTATCAAAATTTATTTTGCTATAAAAAGTTAAAAATTTATAATAAAGCAATTTTATTTCTAGCTATTAAAAAGGTAGTTTTTATTTGTTATTCAATAATCATTTAACGATTTGATAATTAACTGTGAATTTTAAATGTTATTGACATAACATTTTAGGGTATTTTAGGTCAAGGAAAAAGTTGTAGAAAAATTTAGTTTTAGGATAACAAGTTTGCCTTTTAGGTTGAAGGACACTTTTTAGTGTAAATCACAGAATGATAGTTGTAACTATCATTTTCAATTTACACTAGAAAGTGTCCTTCAGACTAAAAAACAAACTTGCTGTCTCTGAGACTAAATTTTTTCGCAACTTCTTCCCTATGCCTATTTTCCTCTAACAAATTCATATAAAATAAAATATTTAATAAAAAGTTAAATTTGTTAAATCTTGTGTCCATCCAAGGTATTTTGGGCATATGGTAGAAAGTATAACAGATTTATGGTTTTAAACTTGATTGTTCAAATTTATGGTCGTTCATCGACATTTAGACTTAAACCTTTCGTTTGAAGGTTAAACGATCTTCAAACGAGATGAAATTCAAACCATATATACTATATTATGTATTTAGACAATCCGTATGTTGAAATTAAAAAACAAACAGAAAAGATTTAGACTTTAAACTTGTTATTTCCAAAGAAGTTGTCCTTAGAATATATATCAAGTGTTATACATGTCCCTGGAAAATGATATACGACCTAAATTACGTCTCGTTTGAAGATCATTTGGCCTTCAAACGAAAGTTTATTAGTTTAAATTTCGACGAGCGGTTATAAGTTCGAGAATCAAGATTGGCACCGTAAATTTATTTACTTTTTTATCATATTTTGGGTGTAGGTCTAAAACACCTTTGATCGACATAAGATTCAAAAAAATACTATTCTGCCAAATATTTTCTTTTACATGAATTTATAGTGTTAAATACATTTAAAAATTCACAAATACTTGTAAAATGGTTAAAAAAATATATTTAAATTCATTAAATAGTTACGTATCATAAATTTCACCAACGTTGCATAACGGACGGACTGAAAGTTGCAAAGATTGATCATTTGAGTTTGTAGTTCAATAAAGTTATATACGAATTACAAAACAAAAGATTATCGAAAATGTTAACAAATTTACTACAAAACATCAAAAAATTGCAAAATCGAATTAAAATATCTCCTTTAGTTTTTATGAATTAAATTATTATATGTAAACAAATTTTAAAATTTTACAAAATAATAAGTTAAAATAATGTGATGGATTAAATTAATTAAAATTGGTTATAACAACCCGCTTTTCCATACATTTTAAGTTGATAATAAACCACACATGTCCAACCCAAATTGATCGAAAAGGCGGACTGTTAAGGGTAAAAAGAAAATAAAGATAGGATATAATCTTACATGAATGGAATAACATATATTATTTTAATGTATAATCTTTATAGCAGAAATTTTAAGTACATACATCAGAGTCTATCCTAAGCTCAGTCTGGACAGCTATAAATACATGTCCTTGCAAATGCTGAAAAATTAAGACCATATGTTGATGAAGATCTCCAACTCTCATTTGAAAACTCCAAGCATCCTCAACTAATCCTAAAACGACTCGGATCTGACCCAAGTATTAAAAATATCTGAATCTGTGTGAAAAACCAGCGTGAGAAATGAAAATCATAAATATATATGATAGTTCCATAAATCACTTCGATTCCAAATAAAACTTTGAAGAGAAGAGTATCTCATAAAATCACACCGCACATAAACACGGACGAGATTTTACCTTACGATAACTAAAACATTTTTATCAAATCGTTTGATATTATTTCTAATGACATTGGTTTCAAAATAGTTTTCAAACAAATATATATAATCTTACCTGAAATTGTTACACTTATTAAATTTCCAGCATAATAGGTTTACAATTAAACACATAAAGGCCCGTACGGGAGAATGAATACCATGCAATGACAAGGTAAGGGACTACGTTCCGATAGTACATCTCTAGAGGGATGCACTAGAGGCTCCAACCTTTACCAACACAGTTTCGGCCTACCTTTACCATGAACAGTACCAAATATGATGTTACCCCTGTCGTTCCTAACCTATCCAAGACGTCTCATAACATGCACAACAAACTCGATATATAGAGGGTGATTGAGAAAGGTGATGATTACATCCTAATGGGAGCGACCCACTTAGCCTTACCGCATCTACCCTATTTTTCCATTACCATTATGTGAGGCTTAAGGTAATGTTATACTGGTCATAGAATAGATCCTGCTTTAAACGCCACATTTCTATTTCCAACAACACATTATTACTTTCCATAAAAGTACAACCTCTGCAATGACCCAGAATTTCAGTCATTTAGAAATTCGTACATTTAATTGATTTTAAATATTCAGAAGTTAATTTTATAAGCTAATTAACTTATACTTCGAATATAGTGATTTAATTGGATAATTAAATTGTTAATTTAATATTTGAAATTGCTTAAATAATTGAAAATTGAATTTAATTTGAATGAAAATGATTTATAAAGTAGAATTAAGTTATATTTGAATTAGAATGATGCTATGGAACTTTTAAATTGATTTAAAAGTTAATATGTAGAAATTGAATATTTTAATATTTAATTGACGTGTAAAAATAGCCCTTTTTCAAACACTCTCGGATTTAAATGAACCTAGTTTCATTGGATTTGCAATGTTATATTATTGTAAGATTTTAAATTTCGTGTCAATTGGATTTACGGTTTGTCCGGGGCAAGCTAAAACGCTTAGAAATTCGTCTAAGTGAATTTTAAATTTAAATAATTCAATTCGAAAAACTATCTTTCAAATATGATCGAATTAGCTCTCGATATATATTTCATTGTGTTCGGAATAGGGGTAAAACATTATAGATGCTAGGCGGCATGCTTCGCTTGGAGTTCGAAATTTTTTCGGATGAATAGTGTTTTGAAATTTTCTATTAAAGGACGTTATTTTTTATCATTTGCAACAAAATCCTAGCTAGGGTTTTAGTAGCTGCCAGTTTCTCTCCAATGGCCTAAAATAGCCGATCTTCTTCCCTCGTTTTCTCCAAATTCGTAAACAATTACGAAAAACTCTCAACTACAAAGTGAAGAACTTGTCGAGATCTTTCAATCCATACGTTGATGATCGTGTGATGTCGGTTGACGTGGCGGCAAATGTTGTTCAAACTCTAGCATTCATTCGAGTTTTTTGAGCGATAGAGATGACCGAGCGTGATCGGTCTCTGGATGATGATGGAGCTCGTCGTGGTGGTTCGAACGGTGGGTGTTGATTGTCATATAGATCGACGAAGATGAAGTATAATTAGATGAAAAGATGGCGGTCGATGGGTTCTTTAACCATGTTGGTTTTCACGATAGAAGAAGAAAGGTCGATGGCCACGATCTCATCAAAAGAAATGTACGTGAAGGACTGATTATGAGGGTTTAAAACAAAATAAAATGTGTAAATTAATTTATTTTAATTCGTACAATCTTTATAATGCCATAACTTCTTCACACGAGATCCATTTTTGACGAAACAAGTTGCGTTGGGTTTGTACTAACGAGCATTACATTTTATAGCTAGTTTGGATTTGATTGGATCTAGTGTAAATTTTGGGTAAAATTAAACGATTGTTTAATTTTATTCGGAATAAAACACTACAACTGCTATTGGAATCAAAGTGGGTACAACTCACTCTTTCTGACTCACTGATATTTTTATATAAGTGAAACATAATTTTATTAATGATGATTGTTTGGATGATATATTATCTATATATTTTTTGGTATTTGGATATATTTCTTCCTATTGGAGCAGATGAGACCCTATACGTTCATGTGTATGAGCGGATGACCCCTTTGTACGTGCGTCTACCTCGAAGCGGACATTATACATATATTTCTAATATGAATATTTGTTGCAGGTGAAAGGTTGGGATCCAACTGGATTCCTCATCAGTATTGGTTTGTTTACTAATATTGTGATATATTCTGTTATCATATTATATATGATGTTTTGGATGCCGTGATTGATGTATATAGTGTTGTTGTAGCATTGGGCCTATTTTTAGTAATTTAAAAATATTAGAGTGATGATTCCGAATTTAAAAGGATTTTGAAAATAGATGTTTTATTAATTTTGGAATGGTTAAAGGAATGGATTTATTTTGAATAAATAAAAAGTTATAATTTTTATGGCATAACTTTTTATGATTTTTGTGAAATATACTTAAGTATGATTTTTGGAGTTATGTAAGTATTAATAACGATTTGTAAATTATTGAAAGAATAAGTTTATTTAAATCAAGATTTTTAAATTATTATATAGGGTATATATAAGATTTATAAAATGGATATTTTATAAATCAAAATGATGGGATTATAAAGGAATTCTGTAAGCGTTATAATGAGGTTGCAAATGGATTTTATAAGTAAATAAGATGTATAGACTTATGAATTTGTAAAGTATAAAATGAATGAATTTTTGAATAAATGATTTATAAGTAATTTACTTATAAATGATTTTTTGATATGTAAATGAAATATATATGTAATTGGTAAATAAAGGGATTTTATAAGTTGAAGTTTATATAAAATATAATTGTGATTTATAAACATTGTTTTATAAATCCAAAATCAATTTAATTTGATAAATTAATTATTATAGTTTATTAAAGGTATTTCATCCACGATTTTGGACAGTGGATAATCCTTTAATAAATACGTAGAAGTTGTGAGAAATGCTGATTACGAATCTTAAGGCTAGGATAAACACTAGAGGGGGAAGGGGTAAATAGTGTTTTAAGGAATTATTAAATCTTTTTGAGTTTTTGTTAATTTGAACACAAGTGAATGCAATATTCAAACACAGATATGATCACAGAATCAAACACAGATGCAGAAATAAAGTACAAGTAGTAAAGGAAAGAACATACCGGATTTTATACTGGTTCGGAGTAACCCTACATCCAGTCCCGCACACAAGTACGGATTTCCTTTCAAAAGCTATTGTACAATTACACCCTCGATTTCAAGACCATGAGTTACACCCTCCAGATTCACAATCCTCTGGGTGGAGATACTTGATTTCCCGAGCAACAAGTTCATCCAATTGATTTCCAAGGCTACAATCACACCTTTTCTCGCTTGATTGATTTTCAAGGCCACAGTCACACATTTCTCGTTTAGTTGATTACAAAGAAGCCTATAACTCTGAATAGCACTGAGGATCTTATTGAGATAGTGATAGAGAATCAACCCTGAGATAACCTAGTTAGATTCAATGTTGATTTCGACAGAGTAATGGTGGGAATATGTATACAGAAATATGGAAGAAGAAGAGAAATGAAAACCAAAAAATATGATTGAAAATTCATTGAAAACATCCCCTATTTATAGAAGAACAACAGCCATGTCCATTCGTGAAGAGATATGACGAATAAACACTTCTTTTGAAATTTAAAATATGATATTAACTGACGCTATGTCGACATCCCAAAGGAAATTATGGTGTTTTGTTTTTCTTTGAAAATAACTTTTATCTTATATTAAAACTATTTTAAACTTTTCCAAAATATACTTAACTATAGTTAAAATACATAAAAAAATATAGGAAATAATATTTTGGTATATATAAAATTTTACTATAATTTTACATTTAAATCTAAGTATAAATATTGAAAGTTAAATATATTATTATAAAAAGATAGTTTAAGAACTAAGGATAACTTGATTTTGAAATTAAAGATTATTTTGAGGCTAAAAGTATTTAAATCAGGATAGATATTTTTGATTCTTTTAAAAGAAAGGTTTTGAAAACATTTTGAAAATAAGATATAATTTTGTAAAATCATTTTGAATAAAAGTTAGCAGATACAAAACAATGTTCCACTAGATTTTTCGTAGGTTCCATCCTACTTAGGGTTCCATCCCTTTAGCGGGCTTGAGGTGGGTTCCATTCCACGATAAATTGGATTTTAAGATGCCAGTGCTTTTGTAGGAGTTTTAACAAAAATCCCTTATTAAAATTACTTATTCTTGAAATCTTGAACTCTTGATATTCTTGATATTCTTGATATTCGTGAGTCTTCATTCTTGATATCTTGAATCTCTACACTGTATAGTCTTCATGCATGGTTAAAACTTGCATATACATATATTTCTAAACTATAATGTTAGTATTTATATTTTATAATCCTATTCTAAGGTTGTTGTCATCAAAACCATCATCTCACGGACTAACAATCTCCCCTTTTTTGATGATGACAACCTTTGTTCATAAAATATTACTTTATCCTAATAACTCCTCCTTAATCTATGCCTAACTATCCTATTTTATATTTCTCCCCCTTTGTCATCAACATAAACTAACTCAAAACTATATAATCTCCAAAATATATAACTCCAAACTATATAACTCCCCCACATTCTTGGACTATAGTACCTGCATTAGTAAACTATACAAATGGAGTATGTAATAGATAGATTAAGAGATAATTATACTGATAGACATGATAATTAATTAAAGATCAATTAAATATTAATGCATATTTATACATGTTTTTCACACTAAATATCAATCCACATAAATTCAAATCAAATCAAATCGAACAATTCAAATCAAACAAACCAAAACAAATCAAACATTACGAGGAACTTCCACCCATCCTTCTTCTCCAAATATAGGGTCTACTTTAATGGCATCCCCTTTTTCATTATCATTAGCGAGAGAGACTGGAGGATGTGCTTCGTTTTCATCCTTGTATAGGGAGTAAATCATCCACCATATTGCATCGAAATGCCTTTCTTGCTCTTTAATCATTTGCATTGACTCAATTCTAAGTGTCGCTGGTTTTACGTAGAATGAATGAAAGAATATTCTTGAAAGAATTAAGAGTCTCTTCAAGATTTTCTGACAGAGTATGAATTGGATTGGCCATATTCGAGTTTGTGAGAAGAATGAGAGAAAAGTGGATAAAAAATAATATTCAGTGATGAATTCTAGAAGAAATAGGTATTTATAGGTGTAGAAATTCGTTTGAAATGAATAGATATAAGGTAGTTATTCAAATTTCAAATTCAAAATGAAACGTCATTTCTGACCAGTACATGTTAACATGGTCATATGCGGGATGTCGACATGGTGTAGTGAATTTTGATGGCTTATTTTGATTTTGTGAATAATTGTGTATACATATATATATTTATATAACATACTAACATTTATTCTGGAGATAAGATAAGCTAGATAACAGACAAAATTGTCTGTCGCGAGTTCATCAGAGGACCGGGATTGATCGCACGTGTGCCAATCGAATAATCATCATTGATACTTTAAGTATGATCGCACGACCTCTGATGGTCGGAGGAGGTAGGACGTGGCGTTATGGTGATCAGTATTTTGTTCCAGTTTGGGTTCATTGTCAAAGTTGCGATTTCGTCGATGATTTGCAATTCTGGGTGTTTGTTTGGTTTAGGGACTCACCGTGGATGTGTCGATGACCAGAAATTCAACTGGAGGCGGCCGGAGGGGTTGTGCATGTGCATATAGTTGGAGTTGTGTCAGGAGGCAGCAGTTTGGGGAAGAAAAGGGAAACTCGAAGCAACCCTCGGGAAGCAGGGGTTC
Organism: Allium cepa; assembly: GCA_030765085.1. NCBI lineage: Eukaryota > Viridiplantae > Streptophyta > Magnoliopsida > Asparagales > Amaryllidaceae > Allium > Allium cepa. The sequence goes on from CM060942.1 coordinate 547,549,930, forward strand.
GAACTCGAGTATTGGCCCAAAGTGATTTTGGGGTTATATGGGTTTTGTACTTTAGACAAAAATTGAGAAAAAAATATAAGCACATGGGTAGGTTTTGTTAATAACTCGAAGCAGGTGGTAAAATGTTTCGGAGGAGACTTGAAGTAGTCTCCCGGGTGACGCACAAAAACAGTTTTTCTTTATATTAAAATTCAAACTTTTAAATAGATTTTTAAACTCATGCTTTTAAATGATAATTTTGATTTGATTTTAAAATAAATTAAAGTTTTTAAGTAAGGCATTTATTAAAGTAATTAAATTTAATATAATTTTGTCACACTATTTTAGAAAATTATTTATATTAGTTAAATAAATGTAAACGAGAATGATAGTTAAGAAAAAATGCTATGTATACTAATTTTAATCTCTTAAGTAAATTTTATGTAATAAGGATGATTTATTTAACCTAGTTTATAAGGTAATCAAAATGATTAACAAAGGTAAGAAGGTCTATCTTTTAAATTTAATTAATAATTAATGATTTACGTAAGTGATAAATGATTTACTTAAAGAATATACTATTTAGATTAATTACTTAATATTTAAAGATTAATTAAGTAAATAATTATGGTTAATCAAATTGTAATTAATTAAGATAATTAATAAAGGAATAATTAGTTAATGAAAATAATTAAGACTTAATTAATTAACAATTAAGGATTAATTAATTAAGGATTAATTAATTAAGGATTAATTAATTAAGGAATAATTAATTAATGAAGATGATTAAGATTTAATTAATTTTAATTAAGGATAACTAATCATTGATTAAAGATAATTAATGAAATTAATTATGTGATTAATTAATTTAAATCACACGATTGATTCATCTTAGCTGTAGATGATTGATAACTATCGTATGCTGTGTACTGATTGATATCTCTTATTGTAATGGTGATGCTATGTGATATGAATTGCTTTGTGCTGAGCTGTGATTCTGTGTTGAATATATTTCTATGTGAATATGAAAACCCCTTTGGCCCGTAAAACGGCTTTTGAATTTCGATGCGACGGGGAGTCAGATTCCAGTTGGTTATCCAAAACCCACATCTAATTTGTGAATCTTTGTGAATGACATATCCACATGTTTTTAAATTGAGGCTCACTATTCAGTTTAGCCAAGAGAGGACCTTTGTGTCATATAACCCATTCCGAATAGTGATACGACGAAATGGATAGCATTTAAAGACGGTGGTGAAGACCAGGTGTCTTCGAGAATGATAGGATAAACTGTCAAATGACTCTGCACTGAGTTGCTCCGGTATAGAGATCTCGATATGTGATGGGGAGTCCGATCGGGATTGTGGATGCCCGGATTGCAGGGGCTTCTTCGGAAGTGCCTTCGGTTCTGTTCGAACGCGGACCAGACTTGTATAGATTATATGTCTGACATTACATTTTAAGATATAAAGCAGATTTCTTTCAAATACATTTCTGTTGGTGGCGGAGAATATATTCTCTTAGCTTAACACCCTTCTCTGAGACGTACGAGCTCAAAGATTATATAGTTGAAGGTTATCAGTAATATACTCCCAATCTGGTAATGTGGCATGCTGAGTGCTGCTGATCATTTGTTGACCAAAGCATGGCTTTTGTGAAAAGCATAGCTACGTGGACGAGACTTCGTCGAACCTCACAACCCGGTAATGGTCGAAACAGGAAGGATGCATCAAGGTTATTGGGGTAGCGCACCTTAAGGTATGTGCATTTCCTTCTGGATAGAAGTGGTATCATGGTATATAGCCCAGATACTTAACTTATGTTGATATCGCAAATATATTACTTTCTGATTGTTGTTGTTGGGGCACCGGATAAAGGTCGGTTACAACCGGGAGATGGCATACTCGTGTCAGCAGTTACCTAGTTACCGAGGTAACCCGGCCTTGTGTTGGCAGAGATCCAGTTAGGTTCTCGGGATGTCCCTCTAGAGGCGTACCCATGTGGCCCAGGAAGTTCCTTAGCCTGACCATTTGTTGGAAATCCAATTACCAATACGAACCCAGTGCGATTTTAGTTGTAAAACCTACCATCTAATATGGTAGCTATAGTAGGCATACTATAATGGTACGTATGCTCGCCAAGATTAACATTATACTTTCGAAAATGTTTTCTACACTATGCACTAATAATAATATCAAAGAGTTTTCTTGTATAAAGCATATTTGACTATCATAAGGAGAAATCTCCCCCAAGTGTGCGATTGCATTGTGTGTGAGCCAGGAGGCCTTATGGTAGTTTCATTTTCCAAAAGCATGAACGGTTTTCTTTCAAAAATTCGTTTTTCTCATTAAAAAATAACAGTTGTTTTTTTGTTTACTCATACCAGTCCCATGACTGACCTGGAGTTTATTGTTTTCTTTCAAAACTCTGGGTGCCCATAATTTCCACACGGGCAGCCTAGTAGCAGGTTTTTCGTGTTTTGGTGCCGTCTTGGAATATTGAAGTCTTTTGGTTTGGAGGCTATCAGTTTTTGAAGGCTTTTGACTTGGAGATCTTTTGAAAGCTTTTGGATCTCAAGGTGCTTAGTTTTGGAAGTTCGCTATTTCTTTGAAGACTTTCTTGAAGTGTGATATTTTGTTGTTCCGCTATGAAGTTCTATTTTGAAGTTGTGTTTATATGTATAAAAATACTCTGATGTTGGTGATGATGTTGTAATGGATATTGGGATGATGTTGTATCTGTGGTGTTGATTTATGGCAATTCATTTTGCTTTCTGCTGTTTATATTCATCTAATGTTGTTATAAGCTCCATCCAACTGGAATTCGACGTTCGAATCTCCGACAGTCGAATACAAGTGAGGTATTTAATGTCGATTTTTGAACGCTGAATTTCGGGTCATGACAGTGGTATTCCTGTATTTCTTTATTTTGTACTGAATTGTTGTTTAAATGTTAGAATTTGTGAGGATGATTATTATAACTATCCAGGCTGATGGTTGTGATTAGTTATTGTGCTCTGATGGATGTATGTATATTGCAATTTCTCTTTTGTAAAGTTCATTAATATTATATTACATGTTGTTCCGCTACATATGTGAAATTCTGTGATTGTTTTAGTTTCCTTTTCTCTTCTTCTTCTCTACTCTTCTTTTTTCTTATTTCTTTCCCATTATTCTCCGTATTTTCCGTTCAATTTGGATTGGACATGTGTGATTTATTGTCAGCTTGAATTGTGTGGATTTGTGGGTCGTTATAGCTGGTATCAGAGCTTAGGTTGTGCGAATACCTAGACTTTGGTTGGGTACTCCTTATAGATAGGGTTAGTAATGCCCTAGATTGAGTTTGAGTGTATTATATGTTTGAGAGCATATTTGTTAGTGGTATAAATATGTTTTATATTGTGTTAATTTACCTGTTGAGTGGCTTATAAATTCTAGTCAATAAGTAGCCATGTTATCTATAAGGGTTTCTAAACGCTTAAACAAGACAAACCGACATGACATTATTTTAATAGTAGGTAAATGAAATAATTTTACCTAAATTATATTTCATACATATAGGAATGATTTTTCAGAAATTATTATAGTTATATATGATGTGTTTGATTGTTAGCAAATGGTAACATTTAATTATCATCATTTGTTGTTTGTGTTCTAGTAAAAGTTGTTATTATTATAATATAAATAAAGAAAAAAAATTAAGAAATGGTTTTATATAACCTAAGTGAAATTATATAAGTACAAATATATAAACGGATTTATAAATAAAACAGAATTTAAAAGATAAGCAGTAAACTCACTTCAGTCGTTAGAAAACAATTCGAATGATTTAGCAGCATCGGTATTCATTTTAGGGTTTCTAAGTGATGAATTACTACCTTAATAATTTACTATTGGATTTTTGTTTTGATAAATATATGAAAATAAGTTTTTGAACATTTAGTTTGAAAATAGTATTAAGTTTACAATTTATGAATTTGAACAAGAAAGTAAAACCAAATTTTAAAATGGTTGAACATTTTGGTTAAGCGAACAGGAAGAAATTCAAAATTGAATTATGAAATCATAAATTAACTTAAGTAAAGTTAAATAAATTGAGTTAGTGAAATGAAGTTTAACTTAATAAAGGTTAAATTAAATTGAATTGGATTTGACACGAATTAGATAAATTAATGAAACAAATACATTGTTAAGTCGTAAACTGATTATATAATCTTGAATTGTAAATATAGTATGTGAACAAACATAAGTAAAAAAAGTTTCATGTACTTTTAAGTAAATAAGTTTGTATAACCTATTCAATATTAAGCTAAAACAAAAAAAATAAAAATATGTTGAATGTGAATGTTAAGAAAAGAAATTTTGAATTTTAATCATAAAATGAAATCTAACTTAAGTTAAATAAAATGATTTTGAAATGAAAATGAACTTAAATTATAAAATATAATTCAATTGAGTTGTAAAATAAATTAAATATGGTTTAGAATTTTGTTTGATAGAATTGAATACGAACTTAAGTGTTGAAATAATAATGAAATGAAAAGTATTGTAGAAAATGTTCATAAAATTAAGTAAATAATTTTATGGAATGGTTGTTAAGTGTTATTAGCATTAAAGAAGATATACTAGGTAAATCGAATGTGGAATCAAATGTCGTTAAACATAAATTTAATTTAAAGTAAATATAAATAAGTGAATGTTAATAAATTGAATGTAAGTGAAATGAATATGGAAAAATGAAAGTAAATAAATGAATGTGAATAAAGCAATATGAATAATGATTATGAATAAATGAATGTAAATAAAAGCATTGGGAAAAAAATGGGATATAATAAGAAACCAATTCAAACAAATTAGTAAGTTGTACGTATATTATTTTATTTGTAGAACTGTTGAACCAGATTTGAATATACAATTTCGAGGTGATTTACACCGATCCGAGTTAGGACTCTTCACTTGATCTCTTGATGGCGAACACTGGATATGGATTTTTGATTGATTCTGATATTCTCTATCATAGTATATGACTATGCAAGGATCATGATGGTTTCTAATTAAGGAACCGGATCTGATCCAACACTAGAGTGGTCGTGTGAATGATACTAGTTCGAAAGTGAAATAGTGTGACCGGGCGAGCAATCAGGTAATTTTGCATACAGATGATATATGTACATCGTACGAGCTTTAATAAATTAAATGTTAACACTGAAAAATGAAAACTGATATGATTATGAACTAATTGGATGAATATTAATTATTTCATGGTTTCTCTGGTTACCTTTGTTACATTTGGATATAGTTATTGTATTAGTACACGTTATATATTGATACTACTTTCTATATACTTGTTGTCATTTGTTGTTGAGTGATCAGTAGGTGCAGATAGCGTATGCTCCGCATTTGGAGCTCTTTTTTTCATTCTATTAATTGTATATGCTTGATAATACTAATAAAAGATACACATCTCAGATTGCAAATTGTACTTTTATAATTTTTTTCCTATGGGATGTGTGACGACCCGGAATTTTCGAGCATTTATAATCGGAATATTTAATTGATTTTAAATATTTAAGATAATAATTTTAACTTGAATTACGAATATCATAATTTATTTGACAATTAAATTGTTGAATTAAATAATGGAAATTGGATAAAATATGAAATCTGTAATTTTAAGCCTGTTTAAAATAATTTGAAGGCTTATAAAATTTATATTGATAATACTAAGGATAATAGAAGTGTTAAAATTGAATTTAATGCTGATTTGTTCAGTTTTAAAAATATATCGTTTAAATTGAATTTAAAAATAGCCTTCTGAGGCGCAGTCTCGGAATTCGACGAAACCAGTTCCATTGAGTCCGTAATATTGAATTATTATCGGATTTCAAATTTCGTGTTAATCGGAGTTGTTGTGTGAGCGTACGATAAGTGAACGCGTTGAAAATTAAATAAAACTTTATTTAAATCAAATCAGGTTAAATCAGTAGCCACCCTAAAATCTGATTTCCGTCGACCTAGTTGTCTCCCCTTCTCGTTTCAAGCACGCTACCCTCGTCTTCTCTCAGAAGCTAATGCCTTTATTTCAAAAACCGAGCCTCTTCTTCTCTTTGAATATTCAATCGGTGATGAAAAAAAAAAATATAAATCATGGCCGAACGAATCTCTCATTCTTCCTTCAGTTATTCGAATCGATGCCCTAAAAAAAAGCAGGGGGGCGACTGCTCCCTACTTTATGAATCGCGCCCCTATAATCTCGAAATCGATCGGCTCATGAAATGAAAAGGGGAAAGGGGACAACATCGCGACTCGAAGCCGCGATTGTTTCCGAGGCCGTGCGATTCTGCATGGTTGAGACGTGAGCTCGCTCGCTGCAAATTTGGTCGCAATGCTTGCAAGGTCGGTGAGGCGTTTGTTCCTAGAAATTGGCACTGTTGAGTAGTGCGCGAGTGCTTTGGGAATCGTACTCGAGGAGGAGCGAGTGTCGGGGTATGGGTCTGTAGCTCGTCGCGATGATGGGATTGATGGTAGCAGTTTGGTTTGGGTTTGTAGAGCTAGTGAGGTATTGTTTTAAAATTCATATATATTTATTAACTGTAAGCAGAAAAAAAAATTAAAATTTATTTACAGTAAGGTAATTTGCTGTTGTACTTGTAGAGAAAAAAAAAGAATTTATTAAGGAGATTTTATAGTGATAACTTATTAAATTATTTTAGTCATTAAGGATTGTTTAAAAGGAGAATTTAGTTTAAGAAGAAGAAAAAATCAAGTTACTAGTTAAGACCAAATTGTTAATTTAAAATTAATTTATTTAAATGGTAACAAATTGTTGATTAGTTAAGTAAATTTATCAAGAAGGGGAGTTGGTAAGATTAAATAATTGGTTTAAAACCAAATGATTAGTTAAATTAGTTGTTAAATGGAAAATTGATTTTTAGATTAACTCGAATATTGATAAACCATATCAATGTTTATTTAAGGTCAAAAATCGAGAAACCCAGCCAATGTTGAAGTGGAGTGCAAATAAAATCGAAGGTGAGTTAATCTCACTTAGTTGAAATTTAAATTTAAATGATTAAATTTAAATAATTGATTGTATGGTTGGATTGATTGATGTGATAGAGTATAGTATAATTTGATTTTGGCATATTATGTAATGCTAACGTCTGTGGATGCAGGGAAAACAGGTTGGAGGGATCCAACTGGATCCCTCAACATTTATTTAAATTATTTAAACTACCCTGTTATGATGATTCGATATTTTATGATGGATTATGTTGAAATATTGAATGCTATGGTTTGATTGGATAATTGGGTATAATTAATTTCCAGAAAAATATATAACTTGGATGTTGGAAAGAAAAGAAAAGAAATGAATTTGTAAGTAAAATAAATATGGAAATTTGAATAAATTTAAGAATGAAATAAAAATAAAATAAAGTGACATAAGAATTCTAATTAATAAATCTTGAATATAGAAAGGAGATTTTTGAATTAATAGAAAGTTAATGAATTGTAAACTCCAATACTAATATCTAAAGAACAGAACATTTATTTTAACTTTAAGATTTTAAATTTTGAAAGGAACAAAGAAGAAAATGGAAAAAAACCTGAAATTTGTATATTTCAGTCAAAGGATTTAAAATCAAACAGCAAATAATAATAATAAAAATAAAGTCTATAATTAATGAATTTTAAAATGAACCGAGCAAGTAAAGAGATTTATTTCAAATAAAATGAATTGGAATCAATTTGGGAAATTGATTTAAGTGCTTGAAGCTGAAATTGTCTCTGGATGGCCAAGTACACATTTTTTTTAAAAAGTAAATTTGTAAATAGAAATTAAATGTTTTTAAAGTTGTTGTTAAAGAAAGCAAGTTTTGTAAAATTTATTATTTCTAATATTTAATTTCTAAAGCAAGTATTTCCTTTTAATATAATATAGCATTAATTATTTAAAAGTGACTTAGTATTGGTTTTAAAAGTAAAAATCTAGTTTTATATTATATAAAGTAACCTTATTTTCTCAAATTCATATAGTATGTATTTTTAACAAATTATTTAAGTAATTTTATCCTAAATGTTTTAAAGTATATATTTCAAAGTAAAGTGTTTTAAATTATTTTAAAAATCTATTTTGTGCTTGGTGACTTCAGAGAAGATAGAAAATATTTGGAAAGTTTATTCTGAAAAGAAAGATGGTTTTGAAACTGTTTTCAGAAGGTTGAAAATAGAAATATATCTTGTGAAGATATTTTGAAGGTAATAAATAATTGGAAATTTTTTTATTGGTTGATGGTTGTTTGTGACTATTAATTGATAGTTAAATCACCGACTATCAATATTGGACAAATGCATTGATCGTTTCGAAGAGACCGGGATCGAGATTTATTTCTCGAAAACCACTTCGATCCGGTTTGTACGTTTCGTGTAAATGGTTTTGGATTCGAAGATGGAGCAGTGAAGTGCAAGGGCTAGTCGCTACTAATCCTGAGGATATTTCCAAAATGGATGTAGTAGGAATAGTGCCTTCGGTTCCGTTCGAACCCAAGACGGACTTGTATGGATGAATGCTTGTGAAACATCGTCAGGTGGACGATGGGAATTCTAAGGGATATTGTTCTAAAAAGGTAATGCTTAGCCTCAAGCCTCATCAAATGTGAATGACTGAAAATCAGGGGTTATGCAGCAAGGCTAGGTGGATAGCACCCAAGTAGGGTGAGGTCATTCCAGTCTAGATGTCCCTTTTTATTTCGGCTTAGTGGGCGGTTGCTGATCCCAACCGCGGAGTGATCTCACTCGGGATTATCCAGTAAGGGGTAGTCCCGGCCTTGTGTTGCAGGGGAGCGGGCGTACTCCTCGGTACGGTGATCTAGGCCCCGTACTGTGACAGGTGGTACCCCAGTGCCTAGTCATTAGTTGGAAATCCATTCTCCCTATGAGCATTGTACGAGTTTTGTTTGTATTACCCACTCTGTGGCTAGTAGCTGAAATTTAATGAATGTAACAATTTCGGTTATTTTATAAGTATTTGTATATAGACCCTATTATAATATCAGAAGATTTCTATAAAAATTGTTTAGCTACCGTAAGGTAAAAACCCGACATGTTTATTTGTGGCGTGGTCTTACGAGATGCTTTTGTTTTCAAAGGATTTTTGAAACTTTAATAATCAATTGGGTGTGATTTTCTCACGATGGTATTCCAGACTGACTCGGGTCTTATTTAACTATAATGCTCGGGTCAGACCGAGTATTATAGAATACATGATATGATGTTGTGGAGCTCAGGAGACGAGCAGGATGGCGATACGTACTCCCGTATTTGTATATATATTCCGCTGTGTTGAATTGTTGTGTATCTTGAGTTGTTGTGTACCCATTTGTATGATATCGATGTTGAGCCGTGATTGATGTATTCTGGTGATGTAATATATAAACAGAGATATTTGATTTGAGTAAAGATCATTTATTATCTATTATATTTTACTCCGCTGCGATGGTCAGATTCTGATGTTGATTTTGTTTTCTCTTCATCTACCTCTTCTTCTTAAACCCAAATGGTTCATATTTCTGTACAACTTGAGTTGATTTTTTGGTAGAATAGTGTTGACTCAAGGGGCACGGATTTGCGGGCTGTTACAGTTGGTATCAGAGCTTAGGTTGGAGATAACCTTGGCTCTAGTGGGAATTACTCATAAAATAGAGTCTATAGTACTCTAGAATAAGTTTGAGCGTATTAATAAATATGAGCGCGTATTTGTTAGTGAATATAAATTGTTTTAATATTGTGTTGATTGATTTATTGAGTGGTATATGAACCTTCGTCGACACAGTCTGCGCAACTGAATCGAAGGGGTTTCTAAACATTTGAATAGAGAAATCGACATGGTGTTGTTTTAAATATGGGTGAATGAAATAATTTTACCCAAAAATATATTTTGGTATAAATAATAGTTTTTGTAAACTATTTTAGTTGACATATGATTGCATGGATGTTCGAAATGATAATATTTAAGTATTATCATTGTTAAGCAAAAATTTAACTAGAAATTGAAATATAACCAAAGTTTGAGGGAATAATTCATTATAAAATGAAATTTGTAAATATGAATTATAAATGTAATTTATGAATTGAAATATGATCAGATGAGGATTTGTATGAGAATAAGCTGTGCAAATGAATATAGTTAAAATTTATTTAAACAGGCTTTGGAAATTTAAAATCCTGGAGACTTGGGAAGTGTTTATTGAAGTGTTTTAAAGATAAATAATAGCCTTATTATTTTGGAGTTTATTTCTGAAAGGAAATTTGTTTTAAAATGGATTTTTGAAAGTGATATAGCATTGAATTCACTTCAGTAGCTGGAAAATAACTTCGGTGATGACTGCAGCATCATCGATGTTCATTTTCGAGTTTCTAAGTGATGGAGTGCTGCCAAATTGATTTGTTCAGAAAAACGAGTTGTTTTTGAAAATTTCAAGGGAAATTTGTTGGGAATAAAACCAGGATTGGTTTGACTTTTGAGAAATGTGATTTGAAATGTTGGAGATTTCAAAATGATTTGAAACCAAAAGCCGTGTGTTTAAAAATCCTGATGGGATAGGTTGTAAGCTTATAAATTGAGATGATTTTTAAATCGGGAAGGAATATAAGCTTTGAATAATGGAATTTAAATTTAAAAGGATAAAATGAGGTTTACTTGGATTGGAAAATAAAATTTAACTGGATTGAAAATTAATTTAAATAGGCTGGAATAATATCCAGTTGTATTCGAATTAAGTTGAAATCGAATTGAGTTAATGAAAACTGAGTTAAAATAAAATTGAATTGGAATGAGAATTCAATTGAATTATTGAATGAAATTAGATTCTTACCCGAATAAATGGAAAATAAGTTGGATAAGGATTGGGTTGAAATAAATAAATCAGAATAACTTATAAAAGAATTAAAAATCCATGGAAATAAAATATGCTTGGGCTATAAATAAATAGAAGGCTTGAGTTAAAAATAAAAGATGAATATATTCAAGCTTATGATGAATGGAATTGTATAAAACAATATGTTGTGACTTATAAAATTTAAAATGGAATACAAAGCCCAAATTTAATATTTTGATGAATTGGAAAATGAAAAGAAAATCCAAACTTGAATTATAAAGCATATTGAACTTAAGGAAATAAAATGAAGTGATATTTGGAATAAAAAATTCAAGTGTTGGATTATAAATAAGGGAAGAACAAATTAGATGATAAATTAGTTAATGAAATTAAATTGTGAGTTTATGATAAAGTTGGAAATAAACTCAAGTTATAAATAAAAATTGATTCAAATTGTTGATGAAGTGAAAATGAATTGAGAATGAAAATGCATTGTGAGTTCATAAAAGTGAATGGTGAATTGAAAATGGCTAGTGGATTCAGAACTTGAGCTATAAATTAAAATTTAGCTTGAAGTGTTAACAAATTAAATATCATTGGAAAGGTGCCGAATAAAAAATGAAATTGGATTAAAGTGGTAATGGTTTATAGTGTAAATAAAATCCAAATAAGTGAAGATAAATTGGAAAATAGCCAGGTAATAAATTGAATGAGTTGAATCTGGGAAGTTAAATTCTAAAATAACCAATCAAATGAAATTGCAAATTTAAAATGAGATTTAATTAAGAGAGAGAATTAAGTTGAAAAGAAAAGAGGAAAAAAATTTACTTGTAAAATGAAAACGAGCTTAAGTATAAAATGAAGTAAATTGACTTAAGCTAAACAAAAGGAAGAGTTGAATTGAATTCAACTTAAAATTTAGTTTAATAATTGTGGATTGGATTTAAATCGAGTGAAAATAAATTTTTAATCGAAATAGAATTTGGTGAGTTACAGATAATATTAAATGGAATGAAATTCTTAAATAAATAATTGTAAACCATTTAAATTGTCAAGGAATTGAAATAATTTGGAGTCTATAAGAAAAATTGAAATGGTTATTGAATGAAATAGCTTAGTTTGTCTTTGAACTAAATAAAACAGTTTGGAATGTAAATGAATGGATTGTGTATGAAATTTAAATGAAATGTGTCGAGTTAAATAAATGGCTGTGAATGAATTAAAATAAAAGGGAAATTTAAGTGGCAATCAAGATGAACCTAGGTTGTAAATGGTTTTAAATGAACTAGTTGGATAATAAAATGAGATGCAAAGTGAATGGTATTCAAATTTAAAATGCAAGGAAAATGAGAATATATAGAGTGTGAATAAATTTGAAAATGCAATAGAATTAAGTATAAATCGAGTTGAAATCCATTTACATTGGTTATAAAACATAAATATTTGTTTGTTCACATAGATTTTGTCAAATTTGTATAGAATAAATATCATTGGATGTAAATGGAGGTGATTAAAATTCTATGAATTAATAGGAGTGAAATAAATTGATCTTGAGAGCAATGGAATTAAATGTGAGTTCAGTTTGCTTAGGAATAAATTAAAAGTAAGCTATTGTGTTTTAAACCAATCAAATTTAATGAAGATGTATACGAGTGGATTGAAAACCATTCGAATTGAATGAAAATGGTTATAAAAGAATTAAAACAGTTGAATTGGCATGGAAACTATATAAATTGCTTATGGAAAAATATTTGGTGTGAATTTATTACATGTTTAACTATTGTAAATAAGTAAAATGCAGTTAAACTTCATTTATATCGTACTTACATGTTTAAATTGAGTAAGTACAGGTACCTGGAAGCCATGTGGCTGGATTTGGTTGTGCTATTTGCTAAAAATAATAAACTGCTTGCTTGAAATGCTAAATAAGGTACGCCTACGCAATAAAAATAGGAAATATGAACTATTTTTGGTTTTTCCGACCATGTGGGTCGATGTATATATATTTATCTCTTTTGTCAAATTGCAAAAGCTCCTCCGTACAAAGGGGACTCTGCCAAAAAAATTTCAGAAATTTTGGGAGTTAGAAAATTTTGGAAAATTTTGTTAACGACAAAAAAATTTCAAATTGGAAATTGAAATAAGTTAGTAAATGAAACTAATTAAATAAGGACATGAATTAGTTATAAATGAAAAAATAAAATTTAACATTTGGGGTTGATAATAAATTGAATTCGTACGAAAATGAAAGAATTAATTTGAATAGGAATGGATATGAACTAATGTGGGAAGATGAAAATAAATATAAGGAGCATTTAAAATGCTTAAACTAAACTTTAGAGAGAATGGTGAAGTCTTAAATGGAAATTGATACTACCAATGTAATTTAAGTCAATATTGGAATAAATAGATATCGGCATTTTGTGAGAAAGTGGATAAATGTTTTAGGATATTGTGATTGGATATTGGTACTAAACAGGATATACAGGTAAGAAAAAGGGAAAAGAGAATTGGATTGATTTCAAAGATAAAAATTTGAAATGCTCGACAAAAAGGTATGTATTTAAATTTGGTATGAAATTTGATTGGGATTTGTATTGAGCCACTTGGCCTTTTGTTTTCTTTTTGGATTTTAGAGGCCGTAGAGCCATTTTGTAGTTGTACCGAGCTAGCCGCGCAAAGGAGACGCTGGCAAAAAATTTCGGGAATTTAGGGTGTTAGAGAAATTTTGAGAAAATTTTGATAATTCAAATTTGGTTTTAAGTTAAAAATTTGAATTGATAAGTAAGTAATTTTGTTTGAGGCTTATGGGTAAGTTGGAAGGGTTAGGAAGAGGGTTACTGAGTCTTTTGATAAAAAGATTTGTTTGGTAAGTTGTTAAAAACTATTTGGGTTGAGGGAATAGTTAACGGGATATAGATCATTCTTCCTAACTAGTAATTTCGGGGACGAAATTCTTTTAAGGGGGAAGGAATGTGACGACCCGGAATTTTCGAGCATTTATAATCGGAATATTTAATTGATTTTAAATATTCAAGATAATAATTTTAACTTGAATTACGAATATCATAATTTATTTGACAATTAAATTGTTGAATTAAATAATGGAAATGGGATAAAATATGAAATCTGTAATTTTAAGTCTGTTTAAAATAATTTGAAGGCTTATAAAATTTATATTGATAATACTGAGGATAATAGAAGTGTTAAAATTGAATTTAATGCTGATTTGTTCGGTTTTAAAAATATATTATTTAAATTAAATTTAAAAATAGCCTTCTGAGGCGCAGTCTCGGAATTCGACGAAACCAGTTCCATTGAGTCCGTAATACTGAATTATTATCGGATTTCAAATTTCGTGTTAATCGGAGTTGTTGTGTGAGCGTACGATAAGTGAACGCGTTGAAAATTAAATAAAACTTTATTTAAATCAAATCAGGTTAAATCAGTAGCCACCCTAAAATCTGATTTCCGTCGACCTAGTTGTCTCCCCTTCTCGTTTCAAGCACGCTACCCTCGTCTCCTCTCAGAAGCTAATGCCTTTATTTTAAAAACCGAGCCTCTTCTTCTCTTTGAACAATCAATCAGTGATTGAAAAATATATATATATATATATATATATATAAATCATGGCCGAATGAATCTCTCATTCTTCCTTCAGTTATTCGAATCGATGCCCTAAAAAAAAGCAGGGGGGCGACTGCTCCCTAATTTATGAATCGCGCCCCTATAATCTCGAAATCGATCGGCTCATGAAATGAAAAGGGGAAAGGGGACAACATCGCGACTCGAAGCCGCGATTGTTTCCGAGGTCGTGCGATTCTGCTTGGTTGTGATGTGAGCTCGCTCGCTGCAAATTTGGTCGCGATGCTTGCAAGGTCGGTGTTCCTAGAAATTGGCACTGTTGAGTAGTGCGCGAGTGCTTTGGGAATCGTACTCGAGGAGGAGCGATAGTGTCGGGGTATGGGTTTGTAGCTCGTCGCGATGATGGGAGCATGTTGGAGTTGCGGCGGCTGCTGGGATTGATGGTAGCAGTTCGGTTTGGGTTTGTAGAGCTAGTGAGGTATTGATTTAAAATTCATATATATTTATTAACTGTAAACAGAAAAAAAAAATTAAAATTTATTTACAGTAAGGTAATTTACTGTTGTAATTGCAGAGAAAAAAAAAGAATGTATTAAGGAGATTTTATAGTGATAACTTATTAAATTATTTTAGTCATTAAGGATTGTTTAAAAGGAGAATTTAGTTTAAGAAGAAAAAAAATCAAGTTACTAGTTAAGACCAAATTGTTAATTTAAAATTAATTTTTTAAATGGTAATAAATTGTTGATTAGTTAAGTAAATTTATCAAGAAGGGGAGTTGGTAAGATTAAATAATTGGTTTAAAACCAAATGATTAGTTAAATTAGTTGTTAAATGGAAAATTGATTTTTAGATTAACTCGAATATTGATAAACCATATCAATGTTTATTTAAGGTCAAAAATCGAGAAACCCAGCCAATGTTGAAGTGGAGTGCAAATAAAATCGAAGGTGAGTTAATCTCACTCAGTTGAAATTTAAATTTAAATGATTAAATTTAAATAATTGATTGTATGGTTGGATTGATTGATGTGATAGAGTATAGTATAATTTGATTTTGGCATATTATGTAATGCTAACGTCTGTGGATGCAGGGAAAACAGGTTGGAGGGATCCAACTGGATCCCTCAACATTTATTTAAATTATTTAAACTACCCTGTTATGATGATTTGATATTTTGTGATGGATTATGTTGAAATATTGAATGCTATGGTTTGATTGGATAATTGGGTATAATGAATTTCCAGAAAAATATATAACTTAGATGTTGGAAAGAAAAGAAAAGAAGTGAATTTGTAAGTAAAATAAATATGGAGATTTGAATAAATTTAAGAATGAAATAAAAATTAAAAAAAGTGACATAAGAATTCTAATTAATAAATCTTGAATATAGAAAGGAGATTTTTGAATTAATAGAAAGTTAATGAATTGTAAACTCTAATACTAATATCTAAAGAACTTATTTTAAATTTAAGATTTTAAATTTTGAAAGGAACAAAGAAGAAAATGGAAAAAAACCTAAAATTTATATATTTCAGTCAAAGGATTTAAAATCAAACAGCAAATAATAAAAATAAAAATAAAGTCCATAATTAATGAATTTTAAAATGAACCGAGCAAGTAAAGAGATTTATTTCAAATAAAATGAATTGGAATCAATTTGGGAAATTGATTTAAGTGCTTGAAGCTGAAATTGTCTTTGGATGGCCAAGTACACTTTTTTTTTAAAAGTGAATTTGTAAATAGAAATTAAATGTTTTTAAAGTTGTTGTTAAAGAAAGCAAGTTTTGTAAAATTTATTATTTCTAATATTTAATTTCTAAAGCAAGTATTTCCTTTTAATATAATATAGCATTAATTATTTAAAAGTGACTTAGTATTGGTTTTAAAAGTAAAAATCTAGTTTTATATTTTTATAAAGTAACCTTATTTTCTCAAATTCATATAGTATGTATTTTTAACAAATTATTTAAGTAATTTTATCCTAAATGTTTTAAAGTATATATTTCAAAGTAAAGTGTTTTAAATTATTTTAAAAATCTATTTTGTGTTTGGTGATTTCAGAGAAGATAGAAAATATTTGGAAAGTTTATTCTGAAAAGAAAGATGGTTTTGAAACTGTTTTCAGAAGGTTGAAAATAGAAATATATCTTGTGAAGATATTTTGAAGGTAATAAATAATTGGAAATTTTTTTATTGGTTGATGGTTGTTTGTGAATATTAATTGATAGTTAAATCACCGACTATCAATATTGGACAAATGCGTTGATCGTTTCGAAGAGACCGGGATCGAGATTTATTTCTCGAAAACCACTTCAATCCAGTTTGTACGTTTCGTGTAAACGGTTTTGGATTCGAAGATGGAGCAGTGAAGTGCAAGGGCTAGTCGCTACTAATCCTGAGGATATTTCCAAAATGGATATAGTAGGAATAGTGCCTTCGGTTCCGTTCGAACCCGGGACAGACTTGTATGGATGAATGCTTGCGAAACATCGTCAGGTGGACGATGGGAATTCTAAGGGATATTGTTCTAAAAAGGTAACGCTTAGCCTCAAGCCTCATAAAATGGGAATGACTGAAAATCAGGGGTTATGCAGCAAGGCTAGGTGGGTAGCACCCAAGCAGGGTGAGGTCATTCCAGTCTAGACGTCCCTTTTTATTTGGGCTTAGTGGGCGGTTGCTGGTCCCAACCGCGGAGTGATCTCACTCGGGATTATGCAGTAAGGGGTAGTCCCGACCTTGTGTTGCAGGGGAGCGGGCGTACTCCTCGGTACGGTGATCTAGGCCCCGTACTGTGACAGGTGGTACCCCAGTGCCTAGTCATTAGTTGGAAATCCATTCTCCCTACGAGTTTTGTTTGTATTACCCACTCTTTGGCTAGTAGCTGAAATTTAATGAATGTAACAATTTCGGCTATTTTATAAGTATTTGTATATAGACCCTATTATAATATAAGAAGATTTCTATAAAAATTGTTTTAGCTATCGTAAGGTAAAAACCCGACATGTTTATTTGTGGCGTGGTCTTACGAGATGCTTTTGTTTTCAAAGGATTTTTGAAACTTTAATAATCAATTTGGTGTGATTTTCTCACGCTGGTATTCCAGACTGACTCGGGTGTTATTTAACTATAATGCTCGGGTCAGACCGAGTATTATAGAATACAGGATATGATGTTGTGGAGCTCAGGAGACGAGCAGGATGGCGATACGTACTCCCGTATTTGTGTATGTATGTATGTGTGTGTGTGTATATATATATATATATATATTCCGCTGTGTTGAGTTGTTGTGTATCTTGAGTTGTTGTGTACCCATTTGTATGATATCGATGTTGAGCCGTGATTGATGTATTCTGGTGATGTAATATATAAACAGAGATATTTGATTTGAGTAAAGATCATTTATTATCTATTATATTTTACTCCGCTGCGATGGTCAGATTCTGATGTTGATTTTGTTTTCTCTTCTTCTACCTCTTCTTCTTAAACCCAAATGGTTCGTATTTCTATACAACTTGAGTTGATTTTTTTGTAGAATAGTGTTGACTCAAGGGGTACGGATTTGCGGGCTGTTGCAGGATGTCTCATCCTGGAAGGTGAGTTATCTATTTGTGATTATATATATACTGTAAAAAAATTCGATCGAACCGTGCAAAGGAGGCGCAGGCCAAACTTTCCATATATTTAAGGCGTTAGAAATTTTTAAGAATTTTGGAAGAAAAAATTCTTACTAAAAATTTGAATTTCGAGTTATAATATGGAGTGAATGAATAGATGTATTAGAGAATCTTTGAATGAATTTTAATGACTTAGAAAATTTATAATCTATATCAACTAATTGGTTTTAAAAATTTAATGGGTTGGGGTATTATTTTTACCTTGGAAATTTCGGGGAAGAAATTCTTTTAAGGGGAGAATATAACGACCCAGAATTTCAGTCATTTAAATTTGGGGCATTTGACTAATTTTAAATATTAAAAATTTAATTTTATAAGTTAAATAACTTATATTTCAGATATAGCGATTTATTTGATATTTAAATTGTTAAATGTAATTTTTTGAATTGTCTAAATAATTGAATCTTGAATTTAATGTGAACAAAAATGATTTCGAAGGTTGATTTAAATTCTATTTGAATTATAAGGAAAATAGTAAACTTTTTTAATTGGATTTAAAAGTGATTAAACTGATTTTGGAAATAACTCGTTTTAATTAACGTGTAAAAATAGATTTTTGGGCCACTGTCTTGGATTTTGACGAAACCAGTTTCATTGGATCTGTAGTAGTGAATTATTATATGCCGTCAAATTTCGCGGTGATTGGACGCATCATTTGGTTAGTTCGATATGCGTATAAATTAATTAAATAAATTTAATTAATATAATTTTATTTTGAAATTTAACTTCTATATATCATGAAATTGGCTTCCGATATATATTCCATTATGTTCGGAACAGGGGTATAATATACAGAACGCCAAGGGGCACACTTCATTTGGAGTCCGAAATTTTAAAGTGTGAATAATGCTTGAAAAAATTTGTTACAAAAGAACATTGAATTTTCATTTGAAAACCCTAAATTTTTAGCCACCATACTCCTTCCCCAAACCCGAACCCCATCCAACGTCCCTAATTCGATCTGACCACCTGAGGTCATATTGACATTCGAGTTCAACTAATAAAACATCGGCAAGGTCGAGATGAGCTTAATCAATGGTGGGATTATCAAATCGAGGCTCGACGCAACGACTAGGGGATGTGTTCGCGTTTATTGCGGCGTCATGCATGGCAAGGTAGGGGAAGCGGCGGCAGGGAGCAGTGGTGCATGGTGCGCGAGCATTGGTAGAGGTGGCGGTGAGTTGGGTGGTTCACGATCTATCAATAGATTAGAAAAAAGGAATATGCTTCCTGGAAATCGAGCATGAACAAGGAAGAAGAGGGAAGGTTTAGTTTAGAATTTTAATTAAGTTAATTTTAAAATTAACTATCGTTTGTTAATTCAAAACTTGTCCATACAAGGTCAGTTTTGAGCACGACAAGTTGCGTTGCCATTGTACCAACAAGTTATACGATACGGATTTGGATTAGATGGATTTTAAGCTAGTATAAATTTTGGGTAAAATTGAACGACCATTCACTAACAACCCGTAATAACTAATTCGTTAATTAACTAAATAATAAAATAACTTTATGAAATTATCAAAATTGAGTCACAGGAATTGTACCATTGTGTCCGAGGTAATTTTCTGGTCAGTTTTCATATATAGAATGTTAGAAACCGAGCTAATATGACCATACGATATATATATTATCGATTCCTTATACAAGTGTTTTGGGTTATCGTAATGAAACTTTACACAACTTTCATTTTGATCCAAATAAAGTGCATTTTGAAGAATACTTTCTTAAGATTTGTATGACACTTGTTTCCATTTTAAGTATATGAAGATATTTTCTAAGTGTTGAAAATGAAATGATTTATGAATATACTTATATCATTAATATAAGCATTGTAAATGTCTTCCAAATAATGAAAGATTGATATGGTTTTGAAAATATATCTTTTTAAAGATAATTTGAGGTAAATATTTGAAAATTGATTTAATTAAAGATTAATTAAAAGGGGCTAGTGACTGCTTATGTGCTGGATTTATTGTCACTTTGATAGTTAAATAACTGACTATCAATTTTGGCCTCTTTATCGTTATTGATCCGAAGAGACTGGGATTGATTTATTCGAAAACCAGTTAAGATCAACGTATATGCATTCGAATGTAGAGGTTTTAGAAGACAATGATATTTGGTATTTTCTAATAAAGGACTGTTTGTTGATCATTTGGGACTAAACTCCTATAGTAGCAATGTTCTCTTCGTTATGAAATACCCAATGCAAGGACTAATCGCTACTGATCCTAGGGGTGATTCCCAAAATAGGATGTGGTATGAGAAGTGCCTTCAGTTTGTCCTATTCCTAGACAACTTATATGGAAGAATGTCTGACATTGCTTTTTAAAATTACGCTGAT
Source organism: Allium cepa (assembly GCA_030765085.1). NCBI lineage: Eukaryota > Viridiplantae > Streptophyta > Magnoliopsida > Asparagales > Amaryllidaceae > Allium > Allium cepa. The sequence continues at coordinate 547,570,394 of CM060942.1, forward strand.
TGATCTCTATAAATGTATCATCTGTTTGGTGGCGGAGAAAGCAACTTCTCTTGGCTTAACACACTTTCCTTAGAAGTATGAGCTCGGGAGTTATATGTTTGTAGAAACCAGTTGAATGATTATGGAATGGCAACGTGGCATTCAAAGAGGAAAGACGATGTGCTATATGAAAGGGTAATCTTTAACTCAGGCCTTATGCTTGAGAATGACCGAAACAGGGTAGATGTAGTAAGGCTATGTGATTCATAACTATTAGTATATGATCATCCCCTTCTCGATATATTTATTTCCTCTATGACATTCAGGTTTTAAATTATTGTGGTGTATTTGAAGAGGTCCCTCGGGTAGATCGGTAACGACCAAGAATGACAAATTTGGTACTATTTAGAAAGAGGCAGGCCAGTCTTTGTTCGTAGAGGTGTAGATGTCCCATAACCTTAGTACATTCCTCTAGAGATGTACTGCCGGAAGGTAGTCACTTCACTTGGTCATTTGTTGAAAATCCATTCTCCAGTACGTGCCTACCATTTTATTTATAGAGCCTAGTATACTAGAATTTAATAATGCTAACAATTCCAACTATGATTAATATTATTTATATACTAAGAGCTAATATAATATAACATAATTTGATATGAAATGTTTTGGTTATCATATGATAAAACTCTTTTGCGTTTATATGCGGCATGGTCTAAGGAGCTTCCTTTGTTTTGAAAGGTTTTTATAACTTTAAAATTCAATTGAGATGTGTTTTCTCACACTGGTTTACCAGACTGATCTGGACATTCTTCCCTTTCAATTCTTGGGTCAGACCAAGCATATCTACAGATTAAGATGTGGATGCTTTGGAGCTTCAACAGGCGAGCTAGAGGTCTTCAGGACGTATTCCCGTATTTGTTTATTTTCCACTGCGTTATTGTTTAAATATCAGCATTTGTGAGGATAGATTATTATAACTGTCCAAGTTGATGATTGTGATTGTACTCTGACGGATGTATGTATATTACAGTTTCTCTTTTTTAAAGTTCAATAATGCTATATTATATGTTGTTCCGCTGCGTATGTGAGATTCTGTGATTGTTTTAGTTACTTTTTCTTTTCTTCTCCTCTTCTTCTTTCTTCTTTCTTTGCCATAAATATCTATCTTTTCCGTTCAATTTGGGTTGGACATGTGTGGTTTATTGTCAATTTGAATTGTGTGATGGGCTGATTATAAACCTATTTCTGACTTCAGCCTACTAGACGTAATAAATACTCTAACTTACTATTAGAGGAAGATAGACAGTCTATCTGTAACTTACTGCTTTTAGGGTCAACTGATCCTAATGGTTTTGCAGGCTCATCATTCTACTCTGTGTATTCCTTTATGTGTGTAGCCTTCCTTTAGTCTTACCAACGACACTACCTTACACACTGGAACTTTTAACTTATTTTAGCTAGGGGCTACTAGCTAAAATGTAGGGCGCGACCCCACACCAGTCCTATTTGGTTTTCCGGTCTCTAAGTCATTCTTTTAATAAAATTCTAGGCTTACAACCCTATCCATATTTCCTTGAAAATAAAATCTTTGTAAATGATTTAATCCTTGAAATCATTCATAAAATAAGGAAAACATTGGTCCTTTACTTAAAATACTTATTCCATGATATATGCTTTACAAAACATTGCTGATGAAAAAGCGAAATCATCGAGGTTTTCGACCCTCTCAAAACTTAGGCTACAAGGCAAAAACTATGTAATACCTTTGCAATTATAAACTCGGCAACGTCATTACTATTAAAGATTTTTGCCCATTCTAAATCATATCAAAGTCTTTTATTTGAAAATATATGGAGATGGTGTCAAAGTCATATCTTCATAGGTCATAGTGTTAACATATAAAAATTGAACTTCGACGACTCTCAAAACGTTAGCATCGATGCCTCATCGAGGGTATAAAATTTGGATTATAAGTTAAGTTCGATGGTTATAAAAACATGGGTTAGGCTCGAAGGCAAGTTAAATGCGGTAGTGACAAGGTTCGATAATAATGTTAAAAGCGGTATAAAGTAAACTTGACGACAAGTTAAAAGCAGCATAGGCTCAATGACCATTTAAAGTGTTAGGCTCGATGACCATGTAAAGCGTTAGGCGCAATGACCATCGGGTAGATGAGGAAAAAGACTCGAAGTAATATATCTGACATGCATTCTTTTTAGTATAAAACGCGACATCATGCACATTGACATATGACCCGATCGATGACCACCTCTTCGTCTTTGTTATTGTAGCCTGAATGAGGTTCCAACCTAATTCGCTTCATGCCAAACTTATTAACATCATGTGTATTGGTTTGTTCTGCATTGAAGATAATGCAATGTTGTGAGATGTGGCTCGATATGACCGATGTTGACATGGTGGAATGGTAATTAACTTGAAAACTGCAATATCTCTATAAAAATTGTTTCCTTTTTACCAAACCTCTATAATTTGTCAAAATCTTATCAGTTCAACAAATCTTTAAAATTTTAATTATCATAAAACTGCCACCCCTAAAGATTTGAAGTTTTAAAACATTTTGCAAATTAACCCTCGTTTAAATTTCTTAATAAAATAATTAAGCTCTTATTGCTTAAATGATTTATTTATCATATCAAAACACTTATGAAAAATCCCCAAAAAATCAAAATAACTCAAATTAATCATACCCTTCAACATATTAAAATTTCAAGGCCAACAACTTTATTTAATTATTTCAAATAATTAAACCCAAAATCCACCAATTTCTCCACTTAGAAAATTCATATAAAATCTATCCTTGGTTGGAAAATTATGAAATTAAAAACTTATTTCTAAAATGATATTTCTAACATCGTATCAAATTATCAAGTAATTTGACAAGCACCATTGTCTCATTGGTTAAGTGCTTCAACTCTGGTGCGAGAGGTCACAAGTTCAAAACCTGCGTAGCATGATTCGAACATATATTGACATGTGATATGTGATTTATTGTATATAAAGTACCATTTCAAAAAAATAAAGTTATTTAGATATCATGTGATAGGTTTTCTAACTCAAACATATCACTGATTTCTTAATTAAATTGTAGAAAATCATCAATAATCATATAATCATTCAAACTACCAAAACATTGCATAATACTTGCAAAAGAAATGGATTTACACTTAAAACCAAGGAAATCAAAAATGTGAGGTGTGTATTCATTATTCGTCTTGATTTGGATAAGAAAGATGTGATTTGGTGTAGACTTGTTTTCTTTTATCTTTGATTCCTTAATTTATTAGTTTCCTTCTTATTTTCCCTTTGCTATGGCCAGCCTCACTCTAGGTTTTGATTTGTATGCATATAAATGAATGAATGAAATAAAAATAGAAGAGTTTAAGGGGGTAGGAATGAAGGCTACTCTCATTTTTCCCTTATCATTTTCATCCTTCTTATCCTAATCTTTTGCTTTTCTAATTAGTTTATTAACTAAGGCATAGCCCAAACTTAATTATCAAATCTTAGTCTTTTTATCCCTTTACATTATTTTATTTATCTAATTAAAATATTCTAAATAACGTTAGTCAAAATAAGGGTCGTTACACTATTGTTACTGTGGATTTGTAAAATGAATTTGAATAAGAAATTTTGATATCGCAAACGTAGGTTCATTGTAACTGTTGTAAGATGAAACTTAAAATTACTATGGAAATTTAAGAATGAACATGATTAGCAAAATAATTAAAACAACTAAAACAGTGATAATCCTAATTAAATAGCGATGATTAGTTGACTACTCTTACTGCAGTGGTCGACAGCAAGCGATGGACCACTGCAATATATAGCAGTTGATCGGCTAACATATTCCAAGTGTCGTATGAACCTCGACCTAAGGCGTAGGTTATAAATAAAAAATAGTTGAGTATGTGTGAGTCTCAATATACACACGTATACACACAGAGAGATATACACAAACGCGCGCACACGCGCACACACACACACACACATATATATATGGGAATGTTTGTATAAGTAGGGAAATTAGTTCAATGTGAGGGGATAATAGGACATTACGGGACTGGTTAAATATTATTTATCCAGTAAGGGTCGATATTTGATCATGGAGATGAGTGATTATATCACATATTGCACTCATAGGAGGTTCTACGGTGCACGCATAACACTGATTATGATGTCCGATGAAGTGTGTGGGCCGGCACAACTAGAGTTCCTTGGTATTCACGGATGACGCGAGTTGTTTTGTTATTATTGAATTTTGGGGCATGTAATAAAAGACATTATATTATCATTAAGAGGTGGACATGAATGCAATGATGAGACACTTCGACAACTCGACATTGTGGGCTCCCTCTAAGTGCGTAACTAGGGTATGATAGTCATAGTATTGGGAACTTAGTCACATGGTGGAAATTATAGGGAAACCTATGTTGGAATAGTTACACGTAGTTGTAATGTGGGAAATGGTAAGGTAATCCTCTGTGGAATAGTTCTAGTAGCTAATAGCAGATCATTAGTTGTATAGAGGTTCGATCCATAGTGCTACCCTATGTGTGAGCATGCACAAGTAGTTAGTGTAGGTTTGTATTGATAAAAACCCCTTAGATAAAGAAAACAAGTAACTCATGAACACTTGCAGAACATTTTAGGTCACATAGAGTTTTATTAGAGTCAACTGCATGTGACTAACATATACTAATAGTGTACTCATTCACCACACTTTTATCCGACAAAATATTCTCCCTTCTTTTTTCCCCCACAAGAGGATAAGGTAGCACGTGATAGGCCCAACGTTAGTATTTGGAGAGGCAGGCTTGGCATCAAAGTTGCTTCTTATTTATTATTAATCTCTATGTACCATTTATCGTAATTATTATTTTATCAAACTATTTTAGGTACTTTTGTTTTATGGATTCAACTACGCAATGTTTTGAGACTGTGGATTGGATATTTTTGAGAAGACTATTTTCTAGTATTATACTTTATTACCTTCTTCCATGAGATCTAAATGAGATCATATCTTTATATTCTTGGTCTTTGTAATGTTTTAAAAACCCTGACGGCTCGTATTTCTTAACACCGACTCGAGTCTGAAATTCACTCTAGGATTTGGATCGGTGTGTCAGAAGGTGTTGGTTGTCATAGTTGGTATCATAACTTAGAATTGAAATTTCTTAGTGATTAGTGGCATAGTGAGAGAACATCATGAAAATGTTTTTTGAAAAAAAAAAGGGTTTTTGAAATGTTTTTCAAAAGGTTATCAAAACAGTTTCCAAGCCATGCATACATACATACATATATATGTATGTATGTATGTATGTATGTATGTATGTATGAATGTATGTATATATGTACGTACGTACGTATGTATGTATATGTGTATGTATGTATATGTATATGTATAGATAAAAGCTTTTCAAATGTTTCATATAAGTGTAAAGAGTATAACTCTTTCCCTTATTCTTGCCAATACTATCTATACAAAAGTTGCTAATAAATTCCTAAATCACAGATAGAAGATGAGCACCCCATTAGTTCAGTCTCAGGCATGCGGTTGAGATTCGGGGGCATGAACGTCTCGATTTGGTTCTGCCAGTATCTTCAAGCAAGGGGACAAGCCAAGCATAACCCTAATAAAGGACCCACGAAGCAAGCACTAGGTGCAGTTCCTGCCCACCCACATGTCATCGGTTTTGCTAAGTTATGTAAGTACTTTATGAGCCCTGGAGGAAAGTTGTATGTGGGTACTGAGTCATATGTTGATTTAATGACATGGATTTGTACTTCTGAGATAGTTTTCGGATTGATGGGTCTTGCGGATGGGCGTGAGGAGACAACTTGATATTGTCATTTACAAGGAGAGGACCTGAATTATTGGGAGGTGGTAGTCGCAGAGACTAATGAAGGAGAGATCATATAGGAAGAGTTTAGGAGACATTTTGAGACAAAGTTTCTTTCTAGAGCATAGGAGGGAGTACGGTTGGATAAGTTTATTCATTTACATCAGGCAAAGATGTCGATGAAGAGTATGTGAATGAGTACATTGATTTGGCAAGATTTGGAATGGAGCTGATCAATACCCCTCACAAGATGGCTCTGAAGTTTGCAAAGGGGTTGAATCAACCTCTATAAGGTTTGCTATTATTTTACATTCCCATCAATGTGACTTTTGAGGGTTTGTTGAAGATGGCCTTGTTGAATGCCATCTCTAAGGAGGAAGTGAAGGAAGAACCTAAAAAGTCTGAAGGGAAGGCTCCGCGGTAGAACAAACCCAAGGGAGAAATGAGACCCAAGTAAAGATAAAGAAGAAGGATATGCAGTGTAGGAGATGTGATAAGAAGGGGCACTTTACTGAGGAATGCAAAGCGAACAGTTCGAAGATTAAATGTTACAATTGCAATCAGTATGGATACATGAGGCAAGAGTGTCCAGCACCGTAGAAGACCTCTACCATAGTTCCCAGCTTGATTGCGCCTCCAATAGCAGATAAGGGGAAGAATGTCATGGTTAAAGGTGTGTTAACTATGTATGGTTTAGCCATTTGTACATTATTTAATACTGGAGCATCATACTCATTTACTTCCATTGGACTTGTAGATGAGTTATACTTGGACACTAGCATGGTTACATACCCTATTGTTATATCAAACCCTATTGGAGAATCAACATATTTGTATATGATATATAGGAGTTTGAAATTGTTTATTCTGGGGGTCGAGTTCGACTGCGATGCTTTTATCTTGGGATTTTTTTGGGTTCGGGTTAATTTTAGGCATTGGATTGGATACGATGTAAGGGCGATTCTAGATTGTGATAGGAAGGTTGTTAGGTTGGATACTTGTAGTAGGTATAGTCTAGAGGTTTATTTTGATCCCAAATGTTCACTTAGGTTGAGTTACGTATATTCATTAAATGTAATGACCCACTTTTTCATACAATTTAAGTTAATAATTAATCACACATGTCCAATCCAAATTGAACAAGAAAGCGGATAATAAAGGAAAAGAAGAAGAAAGAAGACAAGAAAAAACTAAACAACACAGAATCTCACAGCGGAATGAATAATCTACAATATATAATCAACCTTTACATAACAAAAACGGGTAACATATGTTTATGTAGACATCAATCAGAGTGCACTAACCTATTTCAACCCAGACAGTTACAAAAATTTGTCCTCACAATTGCTGATAAATATAACAATGAATGCAACAGACAAATAAATATGTCGTGAATACGTCTCTGGGGCTCCAAATCATCTCCTGAAGCTTCAAATATCTATGGAAACCTGGAAATATGCTCAGTCTGACCCGAGCATTATAGAAAAACAACGACCGGGTCGGTCTAGTAAAACCATCCTGAGAAATACAATCAAATGGATTCTTAAAGTTTAAATAACTTTTTGAAAACATAGGTATCTCGTAAGACCATGCCGCACATAAATACTGACTGGTTTTTACCTTACGATAACCAAAACCTTTATATCATAAAATCTAGTGATATTATAATAAGGTCTAGAGGTCAAAGTAAAATATGAAAAATGTTGAACTGCTTGCATCTCACATTTCAACATAGTTGGGCACAATCAAAACCGTATGGCGCTTATAGGAGAATGGATTTCATAATTTGACAAGGCACCAAGGTACCACCTATCACGGTAAATGTCTAGAAAATGTACTGAGGACCTCGTCTGGATCCCCTGCAAACACAAGATCGGCCTACCCTTGAGTGGATAGTACTGAATATGTCGTCACCCTGGTTGCTTTGCAACCCTTTTTATTTGAGATCTCATGCACAACAGTCCAAAAGTATGCACACGTATTTAGAAAGGTGATGACACACCCTAATGGAAGCGACCCACTTAGCCTTGCTGCATCTCCTCTAATTTTAGTCATTCTCGGTCGATGAGGCTTGAGGTTACGCTTACCTTTTGAATAGCAATCCCACTTGGAATGCTAACACTGCCTTCCAAACAGTAATCCAGTGCCGACATTTATCCATACAAGTTGTCCGGGGTAAAGACAAACTGAAGGCACTACTTCCACAATATCCATTTTGGAACTCAAGACTAGTAGCAAGAAGCCCTAGCACTTTAATGCTCCATCTTCAATTCCATATTCTTCAAGATGCCTTCAGTTCGAAACGCTTGTGTTGGATCGAAGTGGTTTTTGGATAACATATCTGATCTCGGTCTCTTTGTAACAACTTTCGATAACTTCTAGTAAACTCAACCCCGGTTCTTTAGGAAATAAAATGACAAGGATAAGAACAAAGTTTATCTCCTAACCGTTAGTGGAAAATTTCCTTATCATTGTCCTAGAAGAATAAAACAAGATTTACACGCACGGTACAACATGACCGTGCCACATAACTCACGTGTCTCTCCTAGCTATTTCCAAAGTTAGCTTTGGGTCTAAATTTGATAGTCGGTTATTTAACTATTGTTATCCCACATTTTGGTCAAAACTGGAATATCAACAAATTGGCAAGGGATGATGGATATTGGGATTGGAGATCGATTGAAAGCAAGGCGGCGATCGATGTCGTCAAAATTTGGTTGAGCTCCGATCGGGACGAAATTGATTGAAGAAGATGATAAGGACTAGGAAAGGCTATGTTTTAAATTTCAGATTAATCGGAGTTCGTATGAAGGAAATATGATAGATTAAAGGTAGGAAGGACGTGCTGTTCGAACCCATCGGCACGCATGGATGGTTCGAATCGATCAGGGGTCACGTTCGTATCGACACGTTTCGTATCGATACCACTTCGAATCGTTACACTTCGTATCGATCGGCATGGTTTCGACTTGGTTACTTCGTATCGATCGGAAAAAAAGATTAGGTGGACTTCGACTCGATGATGGCAGAGGTCTCCTTCGTATCCAGAGATGTATAAGGGATGGTTCGTATCGATGCGCTTCACATCGACCGGGAAAATATTAATTCGAATCGATACAGGTCGTATCGATCAGAAGGAAGTGTGGAGGATCTTCAAATCCATGTGCTTTATATCGATCAGGATGGGTGCAGATGGCTCATTTGGACTCCAATCTCTTTCTTATCCATCAGGTGAGATCTTCGTTCGAATTCATTAGGTGAGGCCTCGTTCGCATCCATCCTTCACGACCACTTCGTATCGATGTCCCCATACTCGTTTCGAGTCGACCATATCACGTGGGATCGATTCGAAACGAACTCCTGGGACCGATGCGAAGAGAGACACGAGTTAATGGATACGAGCATGACCGTTGAAAAGTTATGGATAAGGACGAAGCGTGGAAAATGGATACGAACGCGTCTTCAGGGAGGGAAGCATTCAACACGGCGACAAAGGTGGATCGACCCAGAGAAATAGCGCCACATCATCGATACGCACACGCTTTGGATGGATTCGAAGCATGGATTCGAAGCATGGGTTCGTAGCATGGATTCGAAGGCGACAGGCAGAACATACGGAGCTTTGATCTCGAATCGATCATATCTTCCAAACCATTGATCCAAATGCAATGAAATTTTTACAGGAGCTTACATACATGTTGAAGAATGTTCTCACCAAATTTCATCTCAATTGGATGCATCCTTGATCGATTTGAACCTTACTTCGAATCGATCCCAATATAGGCCCAATCTCCAGATTTCGGCCGTATGGGCCCCCCTCACGTGCTAGAAGCGGTCTACCGGATTTTTAGGAGAAATACCAGCCTCCTACGCTTTTAAATAGAGCCCCTGGTCATTCAGAAAAGGGGTCTGAGAATTGAGAGAGAACAAGCACGCCCGGACGGTGCCAGAACCATTCCATATCATCATTTCTACCATTGATTTCGAATTTGGACTTTGTAACTGTTGTAATCACTTGTAACCAGCAAGGATAATTAATAAAAAGGATAAAACTTTGGAGTGGACGTAGGCCGGAGATAGTCGAACCACTATAAAACTTGTGTCACTGCTCGTTATTTTGGATTTGCTGCTTATTATTCACTGAGATCTGTTATTTGTGTTTGAATATTGTTGATTTGTATTCATACACTGGTGCTTTCACGGTAACTGGGGTTTGTGACCAATTTTGGCACAAACACTTTGGTGCACTGAGAAAGACTAGCACCTGCTACATCGGATTTGAAAGTCGGATTTGAAGATTTTAAAGAGTTTGAATTCAAGGACTATGACTAGGCAAAATAGTAGAAGGCAAAGGGCTGAGAGAAGCCAACGGGAAGGAAGTCAACAAGCATCCTCTGGAGCTGGGGAAGGACAGGCTTCAATCTACATAACTCGGGATGAAATGGAAGCTATGACGAATTCTTTACAGGAGAGACTGTTGAAGAGCCAACAGGAAATGATGCAGACCTTCTTTGAGCAAATAAGAGCTGCATGGATGCAGAACTTAGGAACTGCTATAGCCGCTGTGGATGCAGGACAGGGGACTAGGGTCGTGGAACCCAATGGAGGACGAGATACGGAGCCAGAAGGCAATCATCAAGGGCTTGGGGGCAGGCCCACGGGATCCAACACAGGAGGACCTTTGGAAGGAGTTCAACAAGCTAGAGCTAACGTTGCTGCTAGTGAACCACACGAGGAATATGTACCAGAGTTCCCTCGGGGGCATGGGGGGCAACCCCCAACAGACAATACCGGATTAGTAGAAATCATCAGAAGAACTGTGCGAGGTGGTTTGACCAACGGAGACTTGGAAGGAGTGAATATGAGTCCGTTTGCTCGGGAAATAAGGATGGCTCAGAATCCACCTAAGTTTAAGTTACCTAGCATGGAGGTATATGATGGTAAGGCAGACCCAACTGATCACTTGATGAGGTACACCAGACACATGGAGGTGCTGGGAGCATCGGAGGAACTGATGGCCCGATGCTTCCCTTTGTATCTGATGGACTTAGCTGCAATGTGGTTTAGGCAGCTGGGAGAAGGGTCTATCGGGACTTGGAAGGAATTGGTAGAAAAGTTTTTGGGACAATTTCGGGTTCACGTCAAGAGGCCGAAGAATATGATGACATTAACATCGGTGAAGCAAAGGATGGATGAATCGCTTAGAGCTTTTCTAACTCGATTCAGTGCGGCAGTCGCTTCGGTGGATCGACCTGATCCATCGATGGTTTTAATGGCAGCAGTATCAAGAGTCAGGGAGGACTCGGATTTTAAGGTGTCTCTGATACGAGATCCCCCACAGGATCTCGACAAATTCTTTCACGAGGCAGAAAGGTTCCTTCGGCAGGAAGATGCGAGTACGGATTTAAAGGTGAAAAGGGTTAATGCAACTCAGGATGTAGGACTGCCCAGCAAAGGTTCGGATAAAGACAGAGGAAAAAGGAAGTTGGACGATGATTCTGGAAATGCTAGGAAGCGATGGAAGGATCCAAAGTTTTCCACATACATAGGATTGAACGAGACGCTAGAGCGGATATACCTGGATACTCGGAATCGCCTTCCCTTCCGGAGGCCGGCTAGGAGAGAACCATCAGAACAGGAGAGGACATCGGGAAGGCACTGCCTCTTCCATGATTTAGATGGACATGATACCAACAGCTGCAGGCACTTAAAGGATATAATAGAGGAGCATGTAAGAAATGGACAGTTACGGCAATATATCGGAACTCGAAATGCAACGGTAGAGCAGGAGCAACCACCGACTACCCCACACCATGATGATGTGAGGCCCAGGGATGATGGTCGATTGATCATCCGCTGATCAGGATAATATGAAATAAGTAGTGAACTACTGGCAAGCAATCTAGTCATTTACACATGTACGGGGACGGAGATAGCCCCTAGGCATGCTCTGAATGATGATAAACTGCGATGTTGTGGTTTGTGAAATTTATCTTTTGCTTTTTGATTGGACACTGCTTTTCTTTTTGGATTTGGTTTTGGAGTTTGGATTGAACTCTTGGTTTTGCTTTCTTTTTGATTTGGTTTTTCCTTTGGACGATTGTTTTCGGTTTTGGATGCTGGTTTGGATTTCTGACTCTTTGGTTTTGATTTGGATTTTGGGATTTGGATTCTGGATTGGATTTTGATTGGATTTTTATCTGGTTTTTGATAAATGGTCGTCGGGTATGGATTACGCCTGGAAAGGGGTGAGTCACTTTGCCCAAATGTGGTAAATTGACTCATTCAGGTCGTCGAGTATGGACCATGCTCGGCAAGGGTCCGGAGTGACCAGGATTCGGTCTAGGACTTAGGCTCCATATTATCCATTATTGTTTCAGGTCGTTGAGTATGGACTATGCTCAACAAGGGTCCGGAGAGACCAGGATTCTGCTTAGGACTTAAGCCACGGCATTGCTCAACATCCAGGGACATTGGACCACGGTCGTCAGGTGTGGATTACGCTTGGCAAGAACCCGGAGAGGTTATGGATTCGGATATCGACCTGGAGAGGTCCTGGATCTGGTTATTGGCTATTGGATAAGGATGGATTAGGACTCGGCTGCCGAGTTTGGATGGATATGGAATTGGCTAAGGCTTTGGTTATGGGATTTGGAATTGGGCATCGACTCGAAGCAGTCAAGGATGGCATACTCTGGCGATATGGCTATGGACTTTGGATATTGGAATCAGAACTATTCAAAACACGCCTTCTTATCAAAAGGCATGTTTTGGGGGGCAAAGTGTTATCCCACTTTTTGGTCAAAACTGGAATATCAAAAAATTGGCAAGGGATGATGTATATTGGGATTGGAGATCGATTGAAAGCAAGGCGGCGATCGATGTCGTCAAAATTTGGTTGAACTCCGATCGGGACGAAATTGATTGGAGAAGATGATAAGGACTAGGAAAGGCTATGTTTCAAATTTCAGGTTAATCGGAGTTCGTATGAAGGAAATATGATCGATTCACGGTAGGAAGGACGTGCTGTTCAAACCCATCGGCACGCATGGATGGTTCGAATCGATCAGGGGTCACGTTCGTATCGATACGGTTCGTATCGATACCACTTCGAATCGATACACTTCGTATCGATCGGCATGGTTTCGACTTGGTTACTTCGTATCAATCGGAAGAAAAGGTTAGGTGGATTTCGACTCGATGATGGCAGAGGTCTCCTTCGTATCCAGAGATATATAAGGGATGGTTCGTATCGATGCGCTTCACATCGATCGGGAAAATATTAATTCGAATCGATACAGGTCGTATCGATCAGAAGGAAGTGTGGAGGATCTTCGAATCCATGTGCTTTATATCGATCAGGATGGGTGCAGATGGCTCATTTGGACTCCAGTCTCTTTCGTATCCATCAGGTGAGAGCTTCGTTCAAATCCATCAGGTGAGGCCTCGTTCGCATCCATCCATCACGACCACTTCATATCGATGTCCCCATACTCGTTTCGAGTCGACCATATCACATGGGATCGATTCGAAGCGAACTCCTGGGACCGATGCAAAGAGAGACACGAGTTAACGGATACGAGCATGACCGTTGTAAAGTTATGGATAAGGACGAAGCGTGGAAAATGGATACGAACGCGTCTTCGGGGAGGGAAGCATTCAACACGGCGACAAAGGTGGATCGACCCAGAGAAATAGTGCCACGTCATCGATACGCACGTGCTTTGGATGGATTCGAAGCATGGGTTCGTAGCATGGATTCGAAGGCGACATGCAGAACATACGGAGCTTTGATCTCGAATCGATCATATCTTCCAAACCGTTGATCCAAATGCAATGAAATTTTTACAGGAGCTTACATACATGTTGAAGAATGTTCTTACCAAATTTCATCTCAATTGGATGCATCCTTGATCGATTCGAACCTTACTTCGAATCGATCCCAATGTGGGCCCAATCTCCAGATTTCGGCCGTATGGGCCCCCCTCACGTGCTAGAAGCGGTCTACCGGATTTTTAGGAGAAATATCAGCCTCCTATGCTTATAAATAGAGTCCCCGGTCGTTCAGAAAAGGGGTCGGAGAATTGAGAGAGAACAAGCACGCCCGGACGCTGCCAGAACCATTCCATATCATCATTTCTACCATTGATTTCGAATTTGGACTTTGTAACTGCTGTAATCACTTGTAACCAGCAAGGATAATTAATAAAAAGGATAAAACTTTGGAGCGGACGTAGGCCGGAGATAGCCGAGCCACTATAAATCTTGTGTCACTGCTCGTTATTTTGGATTTGCTGCTTATTATTCACTGAGATCTGTTATTTGTGTTTGAATATTGTTGATTTGTATTCATACACTGGTGCTTTCACGGTAACTGGGGTTTGTGACCAATTTTGGCACAAACAACTATCACATTAACAAACGTTCCAAACAAAGATTATATTTCCCATTTGAAATCACTAAGCCTCCCTAAAATAAATCCTTTAAATAAACTAAATTCACATTTCAGATACATGGAAATCACTTTCATATACTTATCTCAACGAAATAAGTATATTCACAAACCACTATATTTTCGGTACTTAGAAAATATAACCATATACTTATCTCATCGGTATAAGTATATTTAACCATTTCATTTTCAAACCTGGAAAGTATATTCACCAAACATTTAGAATGAGTTTCTATTTTGAAATCATATTTTAAATTATCAAATCCAAATGTCACTTAAAATAGGGAAACCTAAAACACCAATCCCTTTATAAAACATTCCTAATAAATACCAAACCCTGTCTATAAAACTTCTCCTTCTCAGATCCTTAAAACTCATTTATAAATTCTTTTATAAATATCCAAAGCCATATAATACTCTTTATATGTTTAATCCAAATATTTAATAGACCCTTTAAGTTAATAAGGTCCTCTTGGTAAACCATAAGTTATTTGAAGTAGCTTTAAATAACAAATTTCTATTTAAACATCCTTCTATTTCATTTTAATCAAATCTTATTTAAAATAATACTTTAGAATCTGTTAATAACGGAATAAATTAATTTCAAACACTATTATTGTATTAATAAGTTAACTTTAAAACAATATTAATATAATAGTTAATTATTAATTTTGAACGTTATTAAGACAATAATTAATTAACCTTAAACTAATATTAATATGAAAATAAATTATCCTTTAAATACAATTAAATAACTTATATCAATAAAAAACTTTAATTAAAAATTAAAGTATTGTTAAATCATTTTAAATAAGTAATTAAATTAAAATTAAAAACATTTTTAAAATAATAACTAATTATCTTTAAAATAGTCATTAAACGTTCATAAACAACATTATAGAAATAACCTTCAAGAATCGTAATAATAAAATAATTAACTTTAATGGTTATTAAACAATTATAAATAGAAGATGTTTTATGGCAATGTTTTTCTTTGTTTTGAAGAAATACTTAAATATGTTGCGGAAGGAAAGATATAAAAGATGTTTTCAAGGCAAAAGCATGACTGCCTTACATTTTTGGATGCTTCGTTGAGGGATATTGCATATAGTTTGAAAATGAGCAATCTATACTTCCCAGCTTGATGCCTAGAAGTAATTTCCTCTTTCTTTTTTTGTTTTCTTGGTCTTTTTTGTTTGTTTTTTTTTGCCTGCTCTTTCCCTCCTTGTTTCTTTCTTTTTATTTTCTTTTTTGTAACATTGTAACATAGGCAATCGGCCTATCTCCTGTTCCTTAATTGTTTTTATTACGTTGTCATAATAAAAAGTGGATGGTCCACTTTAAAAGCCAGTTGCACTTGCCAAAACAACAATTATAAATTATCTTTAAAATATTATTATTAATTTATTACTTTTTAAAATCTATTGGTAAATAAAAATAATTAAATAAAAATAATTGTAACAACCCTATTTTGAAAGCTGTAATATTAAATTAATTTAATTAGAATAGATGTGTTTGAATTCGAATTTGATAATTATTATTTTGGAATCAAATTATTATTTAATTAATCAATTTAATAAAGGATGTTGTTACAATAAAAAGTGAGGTTAATAAATTCTTTTTTTATAGTATATTAAAGTTCAAATATAATGTTAATATAAAATATTTTTAAAGCGTAAATAATTTTTTACATTTGATATGGATGAAAAGAAGTTTTATCTGATATTTAATGAAATCAATAAATCGATGAAAATGAATGATTTTGAATTTGAATGTTATATATTATTGAATGTATAAAACTTAATATATCAGTTTGAACTGAAAATATATTTGTAAACAAATGTTAGAGATATTTATATATGTAAATAGTAAAATGATTTCTAAGTAATCGTCGGAAAATTAAATATATTTCATAGTTTACGACGGATGATTGGACAAAAATATATAAGCATTGAATTAAATTATCCTATTATTGAAATATAAATTTTAGAATAAAATGTAAATAATTTTCAACAGTTTCAATTGGATCAGAATAGATTTACAAATTTATAAGTGGTTATTTAAAAGAAAAGTGAAGTTTAAAGATAATGGAATAAAAAAAATAACAAATGAACTCATTACTCAAAGCACTAAAGCCCGACCCATGACAAAGAACATGTGATGACCCACCCTTCACGACCCTCGAAAATCGACATGAATACGCCCACTGTATAACATGCCGAACGATCAAGTGTCGGAAAGACAGATTGCTGCGAAAAAAAAGAAGGTAGAAGAAACAAGGAACTAAAGCAATAACAGAATCTCACAGCGGCACGGAATAACATATAATAGTAATAGTTCTTTACAAAATCGAAAAGTGTAATATACATACCACACATTAGAGTACACAAATCAATAATTACCAGCCTGGGTAGTTATAACAACCTGCCCTTACAATTTGCAGTAAATTTCAAACAAAACATTGTAGTAGAAATAAACAAGTACGGGTAATATGTCTTCGCCATCCAGCTTGTCTCTTGAGCTCCATAGCATCCTAACCTGAAATACTCGGTCTGACCCGAATATTATACAAATTACACCCGAGTCAGTCTGAATAATCAGCGTGAGAAATCACACACAAATTGATTTATTAAACTTCCAAAATCCTTTAAAAATCAAAGTATCTCATAAAACCACGACACAAATAAACATGTTGGGTTTTTGCCTTACGATAACCAAAACATTTCATATCGAATCCTCAGATATTATAATAGTGTCTAAGTACAAATACTTAAATCAAATAGCTGAAATTGTTACATTCATTAATTTCTAGCAATACTAGGCTCTACAATCAAAATTGCAAAGGCACGTAGGGAGAATGGATTCTAACTTAATGAATAGGCATCGGGGTACTACCTGTCACATTACTTGTCTAGAAACACCGTACTGAGGACCACTCCGGGATCCCTACAACACAAGGCCGGACTACCCCTTAAACTGGTAGCCCGAATATGCTATCACCCCGGGTGCTTCCACCCTTTTCGTGCTCCTTCACGCGTAGTGGTATATCCGAGGTTATCTAGAAAGGTGATTGACATACCCTACTTGGGTGCGACCCACTTAGCCTTGCTGCATCCCCCATGATTTTGGTCATTACTAGTTGATGAGGCTAGAGGCTATGGTTACCTTTTTAGGAAATTCACTTAGAATTCTCATTGTCCCTCAATGACAATGTTCTGAAAGCATTCACCCATACAAGTCCGTTCCCGATTCGAACGGAACCAAAAGCACTATTCCTACTACATCCATTTTGGAAACACCCTCAGGATTAGTAGAGATTAGCCCTTGCACTTCACTGCTCCATCTTCGACTCTATGCTCTTTCCTTCATCCCGAAACGTACTCATCGGATCAAACTGGTTTTCGGATCACAAATCTGATCCCGGTCTCTTCGAAAACAATGTCCGACATCACCCAGTAAACTCAACCACGGTTCTTTAGGAAATACACAGACAAAGATAAGATCAGAGATCACCTCCTAACTGTTAGGGAATGGATTTCCTTATCAACATCCTAGAAGAACGAAACAAGTTTACATTGTACCATATAAATCTCGTACTTCTTCCAGATTTTATCAAAGTTATATTTGGGTCCATATTTGATAGTCGGTTATTTAACTATTGAGTAAACAATTAATTCAACCAAAAAGTTCATTTTCACTGAAAACATAAATCTCTTTTTAATTTAAAATTTAAATAATTAAATCTCTTTATTCAAAACTATACATACTTGTCTTATCAATTTTAGTAAATATTTAAAACTATCTTTCAAAAATATTTGAAAACCTTTTTTTTAATAAAGGTGGAAAGTACCATTGCGGTATAAAACCATGGTCACAGCTCAATGGTTACATCTTTATTCCAAAGAAATTCAAGTCTTAGCTGTAGGCACTCACTGCCTCTGATTACGCCACATGAGTATACCATTACTTTTCGAAAACTTTGTTTTCAAAAAATTATCTCAAAATAATGCTTGTAAATTCTAAACTAAATTTCAAATTAAATCTAGACAATTATACCTAAATAAAAGTTATTACAAAAAACCATATTGAAAATTGATAATTATCCTTTTAAAAACCAAATGCTGACCATTTGTATAGTAATAATAATAAATCTTTCAAAATCATTATAAGGTTATGGATAAGTAATTAAATATGTCTCAACAATTTAAAATAATTGAACAACTAATTTTCCAAAATATTTTAACACTTTTACAAATTATCAAATTAATAAATTAAAAATCCTCCTTTTAAAACAAGCCCACGTTCTCGATTTTAAAATCTTTATATTTTTAAACAAATAGCGTTCACAAAATTATTATTTAAAAATCCTTTATTCCAAAATCATATTCACAAATTCCGGGTTGGCTAAGTACCCATTTCCAAAAACCATTTATTTTATCCAATTGGTTAACCAAAAATTTCTTTGAATTTTTTTTTCTTCAAAACCCGTTTTAGTTTTCTTTTTCAATTTAAGCATATATTACTAGTATTTAAAATACCAAAATCTAGGTCAAAAACATGTTGCAGCATCCAACCATCCAAATCGCACAATAACCTGCCATAGATTATTTCAACGAAACATACATCACTATATATGCAATTGAATTCAACATTTCGAGGAATCCCGTTGGATCCCTCCAACATGTTTCCCTACATCCACAGATGGTGGCACAATATAAAAAAACCAATTCCACTTCGAGGTGGAATATCGTGGTATATAGGGTCATCCACTATTAGCGGGGCGCATAGGGTCTCATCCACTATATAAATGCAGGAATATCAATCAGTCCGATATATATATAATATCACATCCAATTGATAAAAATGCATCAAATTAACTAGTCAATCGTTTATAAATTTTAATTATTTAAAATTAAAGCCAGCAGTCCACAATTGAGTGAGATTAACTCACCTTGAGTTTTAAATCGCCAAGCGTTCCAATTTTAAATTAAATCGAGCACTTTCTATTTAACCTAAAATTTTAACCAGCTCCAACACCTCTAGGTCTGCACTCAACGTAGATCTTGTCATTGTGATTTCGATGCCTCTTGTTTCGTCCGATTCTGACCTCGTATGCAAAAGATATGAATTTCTAAAGTTTGTGTGTGTATATATATATATGTATATGTATATATATATTTACAACAACTTCCTTTTTTTAACTAACCTGGCCGTTAGGTCTGCAATCTCGAATCAAGGCCACAAATTGCTCCTTCTTTCTCGTTCACATTTCCAAGTTAGAAAACCCACCCTTTTTTGCTTTGGCCGATCGGGCACTAGCCGCACCCCTTATCGGGCCAAATACGATCGAAAATGATTACGAGAATCGATCACAACCTGTCGAATTACAGAGCTCAACGAGCTCTTTGATTTTGCATTTACGTGATTTTGAAATTAATCGATGGAGTTGGAGAAATATCGAAATGAAGTTTAAAGATTTTCGGCCATTGGTTGTTTAAGTCGTGGTTGTGAATTTGATTGTAGGGTTTCATTGTGCTTGATGTGTGTATGTGTGTGTGTGTGTGTGTACGTATAACGGATTATTATAATATTATTTCCAATTTTAACATTCTTTTTCAAATGAACTCCAAACAAAATGTGCCGTCTGACTTTTATAATGTTCTACCCATATTTCGAACACAATGGAACATGTTCCGAGGGCTAATTCAGTCGTATGTGGAAAATAGCTTTTTAAATTGAATTAAAATAATAAAATTTTGATGTTTATTCCAACGACAGTAAATCCAACGCTACTAAATTTGAAATCCAATAACATATATTATTACAGATCCAATGGAACTGGTTTCGTGGAATTCCGAGACTATGCCTCAGAAGGCTATTTTAACTCGTCGATTAAATCAAGCGATTTTCAAAATCGTTAAAATCATTTAAAATTTCAATTTTTAAAACTTACTGACTCAATTATAATTTAAATATAATTTATATTCATATTAAAAGTCATTCCGATTCATGTTAAATCAAAATTCGATTCTTTTCCCTATTATCATATATATATTAAATTCCATTATTAAACTAATATATAAATTTCGATTTTAACTTATCGATTTTTGATTCCATCCAAAAGTCCAATATAACAATTCAAATCCAAATAGACTTTAAATAGATTTTAGAAATCATTTTCATATCCATTCATTTTAGATTCACATATTATCCCAATTTTAAATTAATATTTATCCACATCCAATTAAATCGTTATATTTGAAATTATAAACTATTTCACTAATTCAACCTAATCCTCCAAATTCACAACCAATTAATAATCCAAATTCAACATATAAAATAAACTAAATGTTCAAAAACTAATTACCAAAATTCTGGATCGATACATTCCTCCCCCTTATAAAAATTTCGTCCCCGAAATTGCTAAGGTAGAAAAAATTGCTCCCAAACCCATTAATTTACCAAAACCTCACTTAGTTAAAGTCCTACATTCACTTCTCAAAACCCTTTAGTTTAATCCAAAACAATTTGTTTCTATTTCTAACTCAAAAACTTTGATTTCTAACACCGCTCCAAAAATCAACTTTTCTAGTAAACCAAATTTTCCAAAATTTTAAAAAAAATTCTAACACCTCAAATTTTCGAAAAAATTGACACCATCTCCTTTGTACGAAGAGCCTTTTATAATATCACAAAAGAGAAAAATATATATACATCGACCCACACGGTAGGAAACAAAATATACATCAATATGTCATTATTTCTTTATTTTATTGTGTAGATGTACCTCATATTAGCGTTTTTAAGTGAGCAGCTTATTTATATGAATTTACACAATCATAATCTATCCAATAGCTCCATGTACCAATACTTACTCAAAATAAGCACATAAGTAACAAAACATGAAGTTTCTACAACATTTCATTACTTTAACTAGCTAAGATATAAACTTCATAAACCAAACCTGCCAATCATATGTTCACAAGCAATTTAAGGTTCCAATACTAATTTAAATTTCCTTTCTATAAACCATATATCATTTTATTAAATTCGAAATGATTTACAACCAAATATATTGTACTCAATTTACATTTACAGCAGTCAAACTCATACCCATTCCGAACTGACTTATATATGCTTTACTTACATAAATTCACCTTTATCAAATTTCAAACTGATTTATAATCAATCTATTCGCATTCCATTCACTATTCACTTTCACTATATGCAAGCCCGTTTTATTAACTTCAATTTCTTCTCTTTTTAATTGACCTTATTGATGCCCATTCAAGTTATTCACCACTTTGATTGCTTTTTTTCATTAACACATTCTAATCCATGTTAATTTCATTCATAAATCTATTTCATAAATAATCACTTAAGTTAAATTTCCATTGCAACCAAATTCTAATTCCTTTTAAATTGACCCGTTTAATTTATTCACTTCCATTTTGTTCACATAGTGCTATTCACTTCATTTGATAGTGAACGACATTTCATTTTAAGCTAATATATTATAACCCATTTCACAAAATAATTTCTAATGTTTATTATAAGCATTCCATATCACTGCTTAAGTTATATTCAGTATTAAAATTTAATTTCATACCCAAATTATACACCACGGTCATATTTCAATTCATATTTAACTCATTTCTTATTATCAATTTCTTAACTATTTTAATTTGGTTATCCTTTTTCACTTTCCCAGTTTGATAAGTTATATACCTTATTTATTCACAATTCCATGACTTTCCACTTAAGTCTTATTTACATTTAATATTCATAACCTATAGTTATATAATCACTTCACCATTCATATTATATTTTACTCTACTCAATTTCAATTTACCTTCCATTTAAAATCAAATTTTCAGAATTCAATTTCCTGATTTTTATTTCAAAATCATTTTGAAATCATAGATATACATATATCACTTTGGTATATCAAACCATACCCTTGAAATCTCAAAACCACTTGGTGTTTCTCACAATCAATTCCCTTTGAAACTTATAGAACAAAACTTGTTTATCAAAAAAGTCTAAACGATTAATCATACCCAACCACCATGGTAGCAATCCATCACTTGGATACTCGAAAATGAATACTGATGATGTGGCCATCATCACCAGGATTATTTTCCAGCGACTGAAGTGAGTTCATTGCTTTCTTACTTTCAAAATTTTATTTTAAAACAATTTCTATTCAAAAATATTTCCAAAATAAACTCCACTATTCCCTTCAAACACTTTAAAAAAACATTACGTAATTTCCAAGATTTAAAAATCCCAACACTTAGTTCCAAACACCCTTTAACCCATTCCCTAAAATTTCAAGGATTTAAATTCTGGTCTAAATCAAATTCTAGTTGTACTCATTTGTATAAACCATATTTATAAATTTCTATTTGGTTGTATATATATGACCATCTCAAATTTTATCATCTTATTTGATTATAATGTCAACAACCAAACTTCCAAATATATATATATAATAATTTCATAAAATTATTTCTTTTATATCAAAATTCATTCACCCACTTTAGAACAATACTATGTCAGTTTACCTTGTTTAAGAGTTTAGAAACCCCTATCGATATGGTTGTACTTCTCGTACCGACCAAAATTCATAAACACTCAACCAATAAGTCAACACAATATAAAAACATTTTGTATTCACTGACAATTACGCGCTCATAGCTATTAATACACTCAAACTCATTCTAGAGTGCTACTGACTTTATCTCTAATGAGTAATTTTCTTCACTAAGGCCTAGGTATAACGCCAACCTAAGCTCTGATACCACAATGTGACGACCCGCCCTTCACGATCCTCGAAAATTGACCTGAATACGCCCATTGTATAACATGTTGAATGATCGAGTGTCGAAAAGACATATTGTTGAGGGAAAAGAAAGAAGGTAGAAGAAAGAAGGAACTAAAACAATAATAGAATCTCACAGCGGCACATAATAACATATAATAGTAACAGTTCTTTACACAAATCAGAAACTCTAATATACAAACCATATATTAGAGTACGTAAATCAATAATTACCAGCCTGGCCAGTTATAATAACCCACCCTCATAATTTGCTGGCGATTTCAAACAAAATACTACGGCGGAAATAAACAAGTACGGGTAATACATCTTCGCCATCCAGCTCGTCTCCTGAGCTCCATAGCATCCTAACCTGAAATACTAGGCTTGACCAAAGCGTTATAATAAAATTACACCCGAGTCATTCTGAAAAACCAGCGTTAGAAATCACACTCAAATTGATTTATTAAAGTTTCAAAATCATTTAAAAATCAAAGTATCTCATAGGACTACGACACAAATAAACATGCCGGGTTTTTGCCTTATGATAACCAAAACATTTCATATCAAATCCTCTGATATTATAATAGTTTCTAAGTAAAAATACTTAAATCAAATAGCTGAAATTTTTACATTCATTAAATTCTAGTAATACTAGGCTCTACAATCAAAAACGTAAGGGTACGTATGGAGAATGGATTCCAACTGATTGACTAGGCACTGGGTACCACCTGTCACGGTACCTGTCTAGAAACACCGTACCGAGGACCACTCCGGGATCCCCCACAACACAAGACCGGGCTACCTCTTAAACTAGATAGCCCGAATATGCTATCGACCTATGTGTTCCCACCCTTTTCCGAGGTCCTTCCACGCGTAATGGAAATATCCAAGGTTATCTAGAAAGGTGATAGACGTACCCTACTTAGGTGTGACCCACTTAGCCTTGCTGCATCCCCCCTGATTTTCAGTCATCCCGGTTGATGAGGCTAGAGGCTACGATTACCTTTTAAGGAAATTCACTTAGAATGCTCATTGTCCCCCAGTGACAATGTTCTGAAAGCATGCACCCATAAAAGTCTATTCCCGGTCCGAACGGAACCGAAGGCACTATTCCTACTACATCCAATTTGGAATCACCCTTAGGATTAGTAGCGATTATCCCTTGTACTTCACTGGTGCATCTTCGACTCCAAGCTCTTTTCTTCATGATGAAAACTTACTCGTTGGATCGAAGTGGTTCTCAGATCACAAGTCTGATCCGATCTCTTCGAAAACAACGTTCGATATTACCTGGTAAACTCAACCACGGTTCTCTAGGAAATACACAGACGAAGATAAGATCAGAGATCACCTCCTAACCATTAGGGGACGGATTTCCTTATCAATGTTCTGGAAGAACGAAACGAGTTTACATGTACAATATAGCTCGAGCGGTAACTAACTATATAAATCTCGTACCTCTTCCAAATTTTTTCAAAGTTATATTTGGGTCCAGATTTGATAGTCGGTTATTTAACTATCGAATAAACAATCAATTCAATCAAAATTCCATTTTCACTGCAAACATTAAATCTCTTTTTAATTTAAAATTTAAATAATTAAATCTCTTTATTTGAAACTATACATACTTGTCTTATCAATTTTAGTAAATATTTAAAACTATCTTTCAAAAATATTTGAAAACGTTTATCAAAAAATAAAGGTGGAAAGTACCAACGCAGTATTAAACCATGGTCACAGTTCAACGTTTACGTCTCTATCCCAGAGAAATTCTAGTCTTAGCTGTAAGTACTCACTGCCTTTGATTATGCCACATGAGTACACCATTACTTTCCAAAAACTTTATTTATCTCAAAATAATGCTTGTAAGTTCTAAATTGAATTTCAAGTTAAATCTGGCAATTATATTTAAATAAAAGTTATTACACAAAACCATATTAAAAATTGATGATTATCTTTTTGAAAACAAAATGCTGACCATTTCTAAAATAATAATAATAAATCTTTCACAATCACTATAAGGTTGCCGATAAATAATTAAATATGTTTAAACAATTTAAATAATTAAACCACTAATTTTCCAAAATATTTTAACACTTTTACAAACTATCAAATTAATAAATTAAAAACCCTCTTTTTAAAACAAGCCCATATTCTCGAATTTTAAAACCTTTATATTTTTAAACAAATACCATTTACAAATTTGTTATTTAAGAATCCTTTATTTAATACTTTTATTCCATAATCCAATTCACAATGTTCCGGGTTGGCTAAGTACCCATTTCCATAAACCATTTATTTTATCCAATTAGTTAATCCAAAATTTATTTATAAAACATTTTTCTTCAAAACCCCTTTCAATTTTCTTTTCCAATTTAAACATATATTACTGGTATTTAAAATAACAGAATATAGGTCAAAAACCTGTCACAGCATCTAATCAATCTAAATCACACAATAACCTGCCATAGATTATTTTAACAAAACATATATCACTATATATGCAATTAAATTCCACATTTTAAGGAATCTCGTTAGATCCCTCCAACCTATTTCCCTACATCCATAGATGCTAGCACAACATAAAAATACCAATTCCACTTCGAGGTGGACTATCGCGGTATATATGGTCATCCCTATTATGCGGGGGGCATAAGGTCTCATCCTCTATATAAATACGAGAATATCAATCACTCCTATATATGTATATATATACTACTATATATAATATCACATCCAACTAATAAAAATGCATCAAATTAACTGGTCAATTGTTTATAAATTTTATCTATTTAAAATCAAAGCCAGCAGTCCACAGTTGAATGATATTGACTCACTTTGAGTTTTAAATCGCCTAACGTTCCAATTGTAAATTAAATCGAGCACGTTCGATTTAACCTAAATTTTTAGTGAGCTCCAACACCTCTAGATCTGCAGTGCAGCATAGATCTTGTCGCTTTGATTTTGGCACCCTTGTTTCGTCCGATTCCGATCTCGTATGCAAGAGATATGAATTTCTAAAGTTTGTGTATATATCTATATTTATAACAATATTTTTTTTAATTAACCTCGCCGTTAAATTTGCAATCTCGAATCAAGGTCGCACATCTCTCCTACTTCCTCGTTCACGTTTCCATGTAAGAAAACCCACCCTTCTTTGCTTTGACCGAACGAAACACCCCCCCCCCCCCGGGCCATCATCCACTTGAAGAAGATCAGGGCCAACCATCTCGAAGACCATCGCAGTGCGCGTCCATAGCCAGAGTGATGCCAAGCTCGGCACCCCCTTATCCCGAAATCAAGCACGATCGACGCCCCTTCTCGGCCAAATACGATCGAAAATGATCACGAGAATCGGTCACAACGGTCGAATTACAGAGCTCAACGAGCTCTTTGATTTTGCAGTTGGGTGATTTCAAAATTAATCGATGGATTTGGAGAAAAATCGATATGAAGTATAAAGATTTTCATCCATTGGTTGTCTAATGGCGGCTGCGAATTTGATTGTAGGGTTTCACCGTGCTTGATGTGTGTGTGTATACGTATAACGAATTATTGTAATATTATTTCCAATTGTAACGTGCTTTTTCAAACGAACTCAAAATGAAACATGCCGTCTGGTGTTTATAATGTTCTACCGATATTTCGAACATAATGAAACATGTTTCGAGGCCTAATTCAGTCGTATGTGGAAATAGCTTTTTGAATCGAATTAAAATATGAATTTTCGATATTTATTCCAATGTGTTCCAATTTCGAACAACCAAATGGTAACTCCAAACACTACGAAATTTAATCCAATAATAATATACTATTATGGATCCAATGGAACTTGTTTTGTTGAATTCCGAGAATGTGCCCTGAAAGGCTATTTTATCTCATCGATTAAATCGAGCAATTTTAAAATCGTCGAAATCATTTAAAATTTCAATTTTTAAAACTTGCTAACTCAATTACAATTCAAATAGAATTTATATTCATATTACAAATCATTCTGATTCATATTAAATCAAAATTCGATTATTTTCCCTATTATCATATATACTACATTACACTTTTAAACTAATATATAAATTCCAATTTTAACTTATCGACTTTTGATTCCATCCAAAAGTCCAATATAATAATTCAAATCCAAATAGACTTTAAATAAATTTTATGAATCATTTTCATATCCATTCATTTCAGATTCACATATTATCCCAATTTTAAATATTAAATTTATTTATCCACATCCAATTAAATTGTTATATAAGAAATTATAAACTATTTCACTAATTCTACCTAATCCTCTATATTCACAACCAATTGATAATCCAAATTCAACATTTAAAATAAATTAAATGTTCAAAAACCAACGACCAAAATTCCGGGTTGTTACAGAACAACACCTTGGTTTTTCCAAACCTACTTTACTCACTCCCACCATTCTTTATTTTCTTAAGCCCTAATTTAGAAATCGAGAAGGGAAAAAATGCATGCAAGCTTGGGAACGTCTGCAGGATTCACGGCGTCATCGCCTTCGGAGACGACTTCGATTTGGGGCACGCGGCCTGGGGGTAGCCACGGCATTAGTGGTAAATGTGACGTTAGTGGAAATAAGTGTGAGGAGATGGCCACATGTCTATGACGACCGGGAGTAGGAAGCATAGGTGCTTGTTCTAGGTGTGGATCTGGTGACGCACACGGTTGAAGGTGGAGCTACGATCGAGGCAGCGAGATGAACAAGACGGTATGAGTTTATTTGACGAGGCTTCTTTCGGGCAGCAATTGTTGAATGTCGAGTGATTGGCTTGTTCTTTGCTAAGTTGAATTATTTTTAACTCACACATCGATAATCGGATAATTATACCCTTTTTATATTCTTTCTGACTATGAATTTCATAAATCTTTGGTTGCGAATGAATGAAATGATTGAACTATAATTGCATGCTATGGTTTCAATTGGATAGTGTTTGAATTGGATGAATTGTGTGTTTGGAATGCTAAATTTAATTTAATTATTGATATGAAATAACATGTATATTGAAATGCAATAAATATGCAATTTATTTTGCAGTTAAATACAACATACTTGCATATTATTATATGATCGGAGTTTGTTGGAAAGCAACTCGGATTGATAAATAAATTCATGTTCTGAAATTACATTTTGTAAAGCGTTGTTGGTGCTAAAAGTTGCACTTTGATGGATTCATTACTTAAATTATTTAAATGTTCTTAAATGAATTCCAAAAATGAGATTTTATCCAATTTGATCCTTATGGGAAATTAGTTTATAATATATATAGTTAAATATATTATCTCCTTAACTTATTTCTTATCACAAAATTTCAAACTAAACTATTGAAGATAAGTAATATTTATTTATAAAAATCTTTTTAAAATTATTATATATCATTGTATAATTTTGGAAATGCTTTACAGGGAAAATATAAGATATGTTAATATTATTTTTTTGAAATGGTTATGAAAGTAACAAATTCAATTTTAAATAATTTTAGCTATAAAAGCTGCTTAAATGATTTTAGAAACAGTTTGAAAGCCTTTGGAAAACTATATCTTTATATATATACATATATATAAATAGATTTTTAAAAATAAAGTAAATTATCAATTATGAAAAATAAAGCTTTGTTTGAAAATAAATTTAACTAAGATTTTTAAGTTTGCAAGTAGTTTATGGTTTTAAAGTGTTTATGAAGTAATATTATATATGTATCTATATAGGTTTGAAATAAAGTGAATTATCAATTATTTATATATTGTTTTAGTTCAAAGACCTAACAAAGGAATTTTATTTTTAAGACTTGTAGCTTCGTAACTCTTTTCTTTTTATACATATGAGTTATTGGATTTTAAAAGGTGAGAGGTTTAAAAGTGAATTACAGATTAAATATCTTAGAAATCATTTTCTATATGACAAAATTATATTAATTACTTTCAACTATATATTATTGTTGGCTTTTATTGTATGTATCTTTTGGCTATTTTATGCAAGTACGAATCGGATTTCTGTTGAATTTCGTGATTTTCTATGAAACAAAGAATGAATTGTCGGGTGGTATGGGACACTTTGTACAATTCTTTCGGCTATTGTTGTAATTTGATAAATAGTGTTTAAAGTGGAAATTACCATCTTTTAGTAAATATTTATATTTACTATCTGATATGGAACAGTTGGTTAAATTTTTGTGATTACTGGAGTGACAGTAATTAAAGCTTAGAGTTGTATTATCTTAGGGTATTCGAATTTTAGACCAATAGATCCTTGGAAGATTATGACTGATTTTTCATTGACCTAAGAGTTGATTCATTTTTAAGTTTGGGTAGGCAGACCTATTTCTTGGGTTTACGTCTATTCGGGTATAACATAGCTGTCCTTTTTGTTGTTTAGACAAATGTTATATTACAGCCCTATATGTTTATTTCATAGTTGGACAATGTTCACTATTTATATTGGTTAGGTAAATTCATATGGTTTTGTCATAAACACGACTGCCTATTTCTTATCATTAGGGGACAGAGTTTTTACCTGATAGTCTATTTCTTTTGGTTAGACTATTGCGCTACGTGGCGGGGTTTATTTATTTTAGTTAGGCCCCATGTCGCATTGTACCATACTAATAGTTGACTGCCATTATTATTTCACTATTGATGGTTATTTCTTTAGAGATTTTTAGTATAGATATTCTGTATCCTTATGGCTCTAAGAAATCTTGAATTGATTATCATCATATTTGAGATAATAGTCTATTGAGACTTGATATATTTTATGAAATGGTGATTTACTAGATATGCTTGATTGGAGTATTTATTTTGGGCATATTTTATTTGTGACTTATTTGGTTATCGTTAAGTCAAAATTTTAAGATCTGCATTTATTTATTAATATGCTTTTTGAATTTTTGTAGGTTAGGCATATTTGAGATGACTTATTTTAGACTTAAGTCATTTACAGATTTATATAGTGAGTTTAATTAATATGCCTTATTATAATTGTTTGTTTGGCATATTTTATATGGCTTATTATTTTAAGTCATAAAGTTATAATATTAGTATCTCACCTATTATTTAGATATAGTCTGACATGTTTATTGTTTTAATAATCGGGTCAGGCCGAGACTTTATAGGTACAGGACCCATTGACCTTTGGATTTTGGGCTAGCATTGAAGTGGACTATTTTGATAGTTTTAGTCTATTGCATACTCGATATATTGACAGTTAGGAGTTTGTCATTTATATTGTACAGTAGTGGCTTTGTACCTGATACAAGATTTTGGATATGATGTATATATTTATGTGGGTCTAGTACTCATATTTTGTAGACTCGCATTTTACTTTGTATACGATGATGTATATTATTCCACTATGGTCTGTGACTCTGATTTTGATTAATTTATATTATATACTATTCTGAATATTTTTTGATCGGTGTGTTTTATTACTTTGTATTAATATTGTGCATGTCTATATTTCAGTTCAAATCCTCAAAAAGTTAAATAAGACGTGTTAGTGTTAGTATAAAGACATATTAACATTCGATCGCCCTAAACCAGCAGTATTCTTCAATTAGCAGATGACATTATTTATAATGTTCTTTGCTAAACTGGGCATAGCAGTGGGGTCGTTACCGCTTGGTATTAGAGATGGATTTAGAACATTATAGAATATATTTTGCACGGAGTGAAGATCTAAACCTAGATGACCTAGAGTGTTGTCCTTTGGATGTGAAATAGTTGGTAATTTAAATAACTATTAGGAATAGGAATATAATTGATTATTGGGAATAATCATTGGGACATATTTGAAAAATCTTTTGATAATACTATATAACTTAGAGTTGTGAAAATATTGGAATTCACTTCTGTAAAGAGTGAGATTTAATGGATATTATAAATAAGTAGATGAATTAGAATTAAATTGTTGTATCCTGATTTAATAGTAATCAGTGTGCACAAAGGAAGTTGGAAAATAGCTTTCCCCTGAAGGCGATTGTTTATTTGATTGAAATGTATGGTGTTTGCATCAATGGATGGTTGTTTGTTTTGAAAATTCTAAACAATTGTTGAATTAGTATTGTGTAGGAATTTTCAACTAAAAATTTATAACTTGCTCCATATTAATTATTAGACTTTATGGTATCTTCATTTGTGTGGTTATCACAAAGGAAATTGAAGAGTTTGTTTTATATAAAGTGAAATTGTAATTATTGGTGCAACCAAATAAATAGCAAGGTGCACGGTGGAATTAAAATTTATTAAGGATTATTTTATTTAAATTTTGAAATGGATAGAAAGAACTTTTATAAAACCAAATATTAAATTTGGTATTTGAAAATATACTTAATAAATGAAATAATAAATAATAAAAATTTATTGATTGATGGATACTTAGTTGCTGTAAATCTGCAAGTGATTGTGCAAAATTAATATTGAGTAGGAATCACTATTGAGAGATGTTTCCTCTTTATAATGATAATAAGAACTTGTGATGTCTTCAATTGTATAGTTACAGTAGGAAATATTGAAAATTTAAATTACATAAAATGAAATGTTAATTCATATGTGTGATTAATTAAATATTAAAATGAATTTAACTTTTGATGTTTATTTGAAGTATTTATGGATGAATGAGTGTTATGGAATTGTTATCAGTAAATTATTAATATTATAATTACAATAAGATTGATCAAAAGAATTTAATAAAAGCAAGCATCTATTTAAATTAAAATCTTTTTGATATTAGATATACATATATTTGGAATATGGTTATATTTATTATAAATAAGCAAATATTTTGTAACGCCCCGAAAATTTTCGACTTTCGAAAATTCAACATCGACACTCACTTTATCGACTGCCGAGAAATCGAAGGCCGGAAACACGGAATGTTATTGTTTTTAAAAAGAATTTAAGAAAAGAAAGAGGTAGAAGAAAAGAGAAAAACAGAAAAATAGAGAATTTGAAAATAGAAGAGAAGAAAGAATAGAGAAGAGATAGAAAATAGAACGGAACAGAAAACAACAGAACAACATCAGAATTTCACAATTCGCAGCGGAACAACATATAATAATAAATGAATAATCTTTAAACAAAGAACTGTATCAGTTATTACATTACATCACATTACATTACATCATATCATCAGAGTGTACAACAACAAATAGTGCAGCGGAAAAAGAAATACTATATAAACTAGTAATATGCCATGCCATCCAGCTTGCCTCCAGCAACTCCAGAATATCCAGAATATCCTGATAAACCTAACTCTTGACTGCCCGTGTGAAAATTGGTGGGCACCCAGAGTTTAGGAAGGAAAACAATAAACTCCGAGTCAGTCATGTGACTGGTGTGAGAACTCAAAACAGTTTATTTATCTTTAAAATCAAAATAGAGGAATATTTTTTTAAATTCAATTCGCAATGCTTTTAAAAATGAGACTACCATAAGGCCTCCCGCACACACACACATGCAAACGCAGAATCGGTGGAGATTTCTCCTTATGATAGCCAAAGATGCTTGATACGCATTTAAAAGAACATTTTATATCATTACTAGTGCATAGTGTAGAGAAAAATTCATTTCGAAAGTAGAATATAAATCTTAGCCAGCATAGACATTTCGAACTATGCCTACTATAGCTAACTATGTTCAATAGCAGGTTACCGCCACATTCCATAGCAGGTTATACAACTAAAACCGTACAAGTCACGTATTGTTTCTTTGGATTTCCAACGAATGATCAGGCCAAGGAACTTCCCATTGCCACATGAGAATGCCTCTGGATGGACATCCCCGAGAACCAAACCGGATCTCTACCAACACAAGGCCGGGTTACCCCTAACTGAGTAACAACTGACCGAATATGCCATCCCCCGGTCCTTTGGGACCTTTCACCGAGCGCTCGTAATCAATTCACACAATCATAACAAAGTGTTTTCAACATGAGTAAGTATCTGGGCTCCATACCATGATACCACCCTTTTCCAGAAGGAAATGGACACATCCTAAAGGGCGCTACCCCTCATAACCTTGCCGCATCTTTCCTGTTTTGACCATTCACGGGGTGTGAGGCTCGACGAAGTCACGTCCACAAAAACATACTTTATACAAAAGCCATGCTTTGGGTCAACAAATGATCAACACAATGATCACAAGGATAGACGATCAAATAAACGATCCTATCACAAAAAATCAACACAATGATCATTTACAGCATCACTCAGCATGTCACATTACCAAATTGGGAATATATCGCTGATAACTTCAACTATATAACCTCTGAGCTCGTACGTCTCAGAGAAGGGTGTTAAGCTAAAAGAATAAATTCTCCGCCACCAACAGAAATATATTTGAAAGAAATCGGCTTTATATCTCAAATTGTAATGTCAGGCATACAATCCATACAAGTCTGTTCCGGGATCGAACAAAATCGAAGGCACTTACAAAGAAGTCCTTGCAATCCGGATATCCACAATCCTGATCGGATTCACCATCACATGTGGAGAACTCTATACCGGAGCAACTCGGTGCAGAGTCAATCGACAGGTCATCCTATCGCTCTCGCAAATATCCGGTCTTCAACACCGATCTTCAAATGCAATTCACAACGACGTATCACATATTCGGAATGGGTTATACGACCCCATGGTCCTTTCCCGGTTAACCCGAATAGTGAGCGCTTATTCAAAAATAAGTGTGGCATTCAAATTCAAACAAATCACATCAAATACCCATTCAAAGGGAAATATTGATAGTCGGTTATTGAACTATCAATGGATATGCACACATCACCAGATTCCAAATAATTTTCCAAATTATTTATCTTCCAAAATATCTTTACAAGATATAAAATTTCAACACTTCAAAAATAAATCAATATTTATTTTTAACAAATTCCACTTTCTTTTATAAATTCCTTAGTGAATTTATATTCAGAAATATTCATGCATATACGATTTCAACTATCCATTTTCAATTTATCTTCAAAAGATAAATTCTAAATATTCACTTCATATTGGAAAACATTTCCATACTTATTTATTCATAAGTAATTCACAAATCTTTTTATTTCCAACCTTGGAAAATATTCAATATACTTAAATCGAATTAAGTATATATTTCATTCTTTAAGGAAATCATTCTCTTTAACATATTTATTTGGGCCAAAACGAATGTTGCGTAAAACATCGTTACGACAACCCAAAATCACTAGTATAGGGATTCGAATTTAAAATAGATATATAAATCCCAATACTATTCAAAGCATTTCCTTTCGGAAATCATTTACTATAACAACAGTGTTATAGTCCACTATTTCCTTTTATTTCTCGAAACATCTATTTCAACAATTAATGTTGAAATCTATGGTTTCGAATCTCAACACCTTTTTAAAACATCGTTAGATCGTTTTAATTCTATTTAAAACATTCACATTCAAACCATTTTCTTTAACGTGTTATTCACTATTCAAAAATGTGAATAAACTTCATTAAGAAATCTCATCCTTTTATTCGTTTTAATTCAAAGGATTATCCACTATTCAAAAATGTGAATATAACTCCTTTAATAGGTTCCAACAATTTTCTTATCAAAATAAGTCATTTGCGAATTTATAAAACATCGTTTATAAATTCCATTTCTATTTATTTATAAAAACTTCCTTTTTATAAATTCTTTTATTAACCTATTCCAGTTTATAACTCAAAGTTCATATTATAAGTTAAGTGCTTATAATCTATTTGTTTGCAAAAATCGTTCCTTTGAACTTCATAATTATAAATCTTATAACCTATAAGATTCAATTATTCACCCAAATCTATTCCTCAATTAACTTCACCAATTTATAAATCTTACTATTTATAAATTTTATTTATAACTTCACAGTTTATAATTCTATAAATTTCATTCATTTATGAAATTCATTTTCACTTCATTCAAACACTTATAAAAACTCGTTTTATAATGTCTATATTTCAATTTATAAATATCCATTTATAAATCACTTAATATAAATCAATTTATATTATTCTTTTAAAACATCTTTAATCTCCTTTATAATTTCACCATTCTCTTGATTTATAAAATAATTAAATTTTATAAATCCTATATTTAAACTTTTAATAATATATTCAAAAATCCAATTTAAACTATTTTATAAAATCATTAATCCATATTTCTCAAAAATCAACTTTAACCGTATTTCTCAAAAATTATAATTTTTATAACATTAAAAATTATAACGTTCATTTATTTATAATGGATCAATTCCAAAAATAAAGTATACTTTCAAAAATCACTTTAAAAATCATTTTAAAATCCCAAAATCTGGGTCCAATGATGCTACACACCAAATAGTCAATCACGACAACAACGATATCATATATCGTATATGATAATCCATCAAATATCAAAATATCTGAAATCAAATAAAAACTGTTGAGGAATCCAGTTGGATCCCTCCAACCTGTTTTCCTGCATCCAAAAACATTAGCACAATACCAATTTCGTTCCAGTACGAAATTATCGCGGTATATGTTTTTAATAAATATTATCCGCTTAATAACGGCGTAATAGGGTCTCATCCGCTAAAAAAATGCGGGGAATCAATAACTCCAATATATACATATGCCAATATATATATATATATATATATATTGCTATTATTTATAATACCAATTTCACTGTTTATGAAATATTCGCGGTATATGTTTTTAATAAATAACATCCGCTTAATAACGGCGTATAATGTCTATTTTAACAATCAATAGATAACAATCATCATTCAAACATGCATTCAAATATTTTAAATCTAACTATTTAAAATAAAATCGAAACTGATTCGATTGAGTGAGAAGTTCTCACCTTGGTTTTATTTCCGTTTCAGCTTTTATTTCGAATATAATTAAACACGCGTTTAATTATACCCGAAATTTTCGCTAGCTCCAAAATTTTCCAATCCAGCTCCATCGCGAAGAGCTCGTCAATACGATTCCAACGCAAAAAGATTCGAAATTTTTCGACCTCTTACGTACAAATTACAGCAGTTTAAAGTTTGAATGAGTTAAATAAAATTAACTTTTGCAATATAATATAAACTTTAAAATTTTCTAAATCAAATCATTGCCGTTCGTTTTGCAAATTGGAGATCTGGCCGCCCAAATTTGCTTCTCCTCCATCTCCCTTTTTCACGTACGCAAGTATTATACAGCCGAACCCAAATCGTCCCCGAACTCCTCCAAGCCGCGACCACCTCGACACGCTAGAGCACGATCAAGCTACACCATATGAAGCGCCTCCCCCCATGCTACCTTCGGCCCAAGAAGCTTGAAGCTCGGCCTACTCATATGCACGAAAAACGATAATGAACGCGCGGCCTTTGTGGTATGATTCCCATCAATTTACAGCTCCGATCTCGATCATAGCCGTTCAACTTGAAGCTCTCACTGCCGTCTACAATTTGCTAGTTGAAAGTTTCGTCTAATTGTTGATGGATTTGGAGTGATCGAGGGAGGAAGGTCGAGATGTTTCGGCTATTGATTGAATAACTGGCGGCCGGCCATTAGTTTTAGGGTTAGGGTTATAAAAATTTTATTTTCTTGTGCTTTTGTGGCCTATTTATAGAAAAATTTTCAATCACTATTCATCCGGGTTTTCTAAACTCCAATTTACGCGCCGAAACTAACGTTCCTAGGGTTTACCCCGCGTTTCGGACACAATGGAACAGGTTTCGGAAGCTAATTCGGACATCTGTGCAAGTTATGGCTACAAACGCTCAATTTAAATTAAACCGATTTAAATCGATTTCTAGGCGTTTTAATTTGTACCGGACAAACGGTAAATCCAATTGACTTGAAATTTGAAACCTTACAATAATATCACATCACGGATCCGATGAAACTGGTTTCGTCGAAATCCGAGACAGTTTGAAAAATGGCTATTTTAACTCGCCAAATTAATATTAAAAACGATTCGATGCGTTTCGAGCTGCCACGATCAAACGATAACTCCGATTGACACGAAAATTGAAATCCGGTAATAACTAAATATTACGGATCTAATGGAACTGGTTTCGTTCAATTCTGAGACTGTTCAAAAATTGGCTATTTTACAGTCGATTATTAAATATTAAAATATTCAATTTTCACAAATTAACTCTTAATTCGATTTTAAAAGTTCTAAAATATCATTCTAACTTCAACATGATAAAATAAAATTTTACAAATCATTTTCAATCATATTTAACTCAATTTTCAATTATTTCCATAATTTAACATATTAAATTATCGATTTAATTATCCAATTAAATCCAATAATTCAAAATAAAATTATTCGACTTATAAATTTCACTTATTTATATTTAAAATTAATTAAATATTCAAATTTAAATTAATAAAAATTCTGGGTCGTTACAATCTTCCCCACTTAAAAGAATTTCGTCCTCGAAATTACAAGTAAGAAAAGTTACAGAATCTATTAACCTTCCAAAATTCATAGTTAAACTTCTTACAATACTTTACTAAGTTTTCAAATCATACTTAGTTATCTTTTCAAAAACAATTACTATTGTTTAACTTTCAACTTCAAATCAAAGTTAAAGTTTTCAAAATTTTCCAAATTTCTCAAATTTTTCTAACGCCTTAAATTTTCGGAAAAATTCGCCATAGTCTCCTTTGCGCGGCTCGATCCGGAAAAAAAATGACAGTATATATATCACAAATATACATCTCATCAAGTAATGAGGCATCCCGCAGGGAAAAAGTATAAAAGTACGGTATGTAATCCGAGATATGTACCTTATATTTTATTAGGGAGCATATACGGCTAATATAGCGCGAAAGCGAGCTCCAAATGCGAAGCAAACGCGATCCGCACCTACTAATCACTCAACAAACAACATGAGAATCATGTATATAGAGAATAGTATCAATATACAACATATAGCAACATAATAACTACATATGTCAACATAGCAAATGAAGTAAAAGCAACAAATGCAATATCAACCAACTAACATCCAACTAACATCCATAACCAATAAATATTCATTCATATTCTTATTAATATTCAATGAATTGGGTTTTCAATTTAAATCACATTTGATTCATTAATAGTGGATGTTTTTATTAACATTCATTCTCAATTAGTTTATATTCACTAATTCATATTCAAGTTGGTTCACTTCCAAATCAATTTCAATTCTATTTAAGATTCACTTAACTTTCAATTGAATTCCAATTACTTTAGCTTTCAATTTCATTAACACTTAATGAATTATATACAATCAACTAACAACCATATAACAACCAATGTTTATTAATTACAACCAAATTCCTTTGCTTACAATTGGTTAAATTTAATTGATTTTCATTCAATTATTCAACTTTCTAATAACATTAGATTTTAATAAATTACACTTATATTCATTATTCCATATCAACTTAATTCACATTTAATTGATTAATATTCAATCCATTAATTCAATTCAATTACAAAAGTTGAATTTCATTTCATATAACTCAAGTTCATTTTTATTACAACTCATATTCATAAATATATTCATATAGTTTCACTTCTTATATATATAAGTTCATTTCACAGTTGTAAATCACTTTAATTATAATTCAATTCTTATAATTCTTTTGCTTATACAATTATTCTTCAATTTAGATTATTCAAACAACTAAATAATCAACTTATTTTCACTTTGATAATTCTGAAAAATTATTCCTTTATATATAAAATATAATCAAGGTAAAATTATTTCATTTACCCAATTTTAAAATCAATATTGTGCCGAATTGTTCTATTCAAGTGTTTAGAAACCCCTTCGGCATAGTCTTGCGGACCACGCTGACGAAAGTTCATATGCCACTCAATAAATCAATCATCACAATATAAAACAATTTTATATTCACTAACAAATACGCTCTCATAGCTACTATTACACTCAAACTCATTCTAGAGTACTACTGACTCTATCTCTAATGAGTAATACCCAACAGAACCATGGTTGTCGCTTAACCATATGCTCTGATACCAAATGTAACGCCCCGAAAATTTTCGACTTTCGAAAATTCAACATCGACACTCACTTTATCGACTGCCGAGAAATCGAAGGCCGGAAACACGGAATGTTATTGTTTTTAAAAAGAATTTAAGAAAAGAAAGAGGTAGAAGAAAAGAGAAAAACAGAAAAATAGAGAATTTGAAAATAGAAGAGAAGAAAGAATAGAGAAGAGATAGAAAATAGAACGGAACAGAAAACAACAGAACAACATCAGAATTTCACAATTCGCAGCGGAACAACATATAATAATAAATGAATAATCTTTAAACAAAGAACTGTATCAGTTATTACATTACATCACATTACATTACATCATATCATCAGAGTGTACAACAACAAATAGTGCAGCGGAAAAAGAAATACTATATAAACTAGTAATATGCCATGCCATCCAGCTTGCCTCCAGCAACTCCAGAATATCCAGAATATCCTGATAAACCTAACTCTTGACTGCCCGTGTGAAAATTGGTGGGCACCCAGAGTTTAGGAAGGAAAACAATAAACTCCGAGTCAGTCATGTGACTGGTGTGAGAACTCAAAACAGTTTATTTATCTTTAAAATCAAAATAGAGGAATATTTTTTTAAATTCAATTCGCAATGCTTTTAAAAATGAGACTACCATAAGGCCTCCCGCACACACACACATGCAAACGCAGAATCGGTGGAGATTTCTCCTTATGATAGCCAAAGATGCTTGATACGCATTTAAAAGAACATTTTATATCATTACTAGTGCATAGTGTAGAGAAAAATTCATTTCGAAAGTAGAATATAAATCTTAGCCAGCATAGACATTTCGAACTATGCCTACTATAGCTAACTATGTTCAATAGCAGGTTACCGCCACATTCCATAGCAGGTTATACAACTAAAACCGTACAAGTCACGTATTGTTTCTTTGGATTTCCAACGAATGATCAGGCCAAGGAACTTCCCATTGCCACATGAGAATGCCTCTGGATGGACATCCCCGAGAACCAAACCGGATCTCTACCAACACAAGGCCGGGTTACCCCTAACTGAGTAACAACTGACCGAATATGCCATCCCCCGGTCCTTTGGGACCTTTCACCGAGCGCTCGTAATCAATTCACACAATCATAACAAAGTGTTTTCAACATGAGTAAGTATCTGGGCTCCATACCATGATACCACCCTTTTCCAGAAGGAAATGGACACATCCTAAAGGGCGCTACCCCTCATAACCTTGCCGCATCTTTCCTGTTTTGACCATTCACGGGGTGTGAGGCTCGACGAAGTCACGTCCACAAAAACATACTTTATACAAAAGCCATGCTTTGGGTCAACAAATGATCAACACAATGATCACAAGGATAGACGATCAAATAAACGATCCTATCACAAAAAATCAACACAATGATCATTTACAGCATCACTCAGCATGTCACATTACCAAATTGGGAATATATCGCTGATAACTTCAACTATATAACCTCTGAGCTCGTATGTAGCGACCCGTAGATTTCATGGATTTAATTTGGTTAAATTAAGTTGTAATTAAATTTAGAAGAAAAATAAATAAAAAACCTACTTATAGTAATTCGAAGTTAATTCAAATGATTTTAAGTAGTGAAAAGAATTTTACCAGTATATGAGTTGAATATGAGGAATTTGAGGAAATTATTAAACTAATATAATGTAATAAACATTGTTAACAGTAAATGGAATATGATAATAAGAAAAATTGCAAGTTTGTATTTATGGGCGAAATAATATTGATAGGTAATAATTGTTGTAGAGAACAAATTACGAATGTTATAAATTGTATAATGGTAACAACTATTGTTCGTTACCAATGCATTTAATTTATAGCGATTAAATAAGAAATAACTGAAAATTTTGAAGGAAAAATCAATAGAAAGGTTAACTACATGCATAAGATGGAAAGTTGAATAGAATTCTAATAAATGATAATAATGGAAAATATATACAATCAATGTAGGTAATTTGAAATTACAAATGATTAAACGTTTCTTGTGATAATGAATAAATAACGAAAGGAGTAAGCATATTTATTTAGAGTATTAATTACTATTGGGTAGAGATTTAAGTAACAACGTTTAATGCAATGTAAGTAATGACATTTTAAGTCAATAATAAGGAATTGGGAATCATATCTATGAAATGATAACGAGAATACAAGATAATAAATGCCAATTAAGGGTAATAATTAAGAAACTTAATGAAATCCCAATTTTATACAAAATAATTTAAAGGTCAGGTTTGGTTATAATTTGAACATAAGTAAATTGAATTTGTAGTATGAAAATATATGCAGAAATTGATTTTTGTAATAAAGGATTTTGTATGTGACAAAAAGGTAACGGTAGTGTTTATGGTAGGTTGCCTATTCATTTATTTAGATTGTTAGTTGGAACTGGAAATAAGTTTGTAATAAATGTAAATAAATGATACATTTATGTAAC
Source organism: Allium cepa (assembly GCA_030765085.1). Taxonomy (NCBI): domain Eukaryota; kingdom Viridiplantae; phylum Streptophyta; class Magnoliopsida; order Asparagales; family Amaryllidaceae; genus Allium; species Allium cepa. The sequence continues at coordinate 547,612,030 of CM060942.1, forward strand.
CAATGTAAATTTTACTTATAATATAGCAAAAGGTGGATTTAAGAAGTGAAATTGTAGAATTTGAAGCTAATTAATAATAGACATAGTAAAGATGGCAATCCAATCAAATGCGTAGGAATCAGATTTATTGGAAGGTAACCTAATTTATAAATAAATGGTAAGTATTAAGATATAATTCTATATAAATTGAAACTGATTGTAGATTTAGTGTAGTAACGTTAAGGCTAACTAAATTTGCTTTATAGATGGAATTAAAATCAAGATGGATAGGTAACGAACTTAAAAATTTAATAAGTGAATTTATTTCAATCAGTGCAATAAAAGGATACGTAAATAAATGGTAAGATGAAATGGTAAATTTTTGATGTTAATAAAATGATTTTTTTTTTTTTTTTTTTTGAATTGAAATAAGTATTATAATGGGCAAATTTAGTTACTTTAAGGTGAAACGGAAATTTTAACACAATAGTTTGAATGCAATATTAAATTCATCTAATTTATAATAAAGATTCGTTAGATTTATTTAATAGAAATTTTGGGACATTTAATAGATAATTGCTGATGTTGAATGGAACAAAGGAATTGAATTTAACATGAATAGCATGAATATTAATAAAAGAATTATGTAATAATTGATTTGTTTTAGCATTTATGAATGAAATAGGAATTTAGGTTTAAGCAAGTGATGAATAAGATGTTGTGCAATCCAAATTAATATAGTAATTGTGAGTAATAAGAGCTTATTTGAGATTCTAATTTTTTTATATATGTTTTACAATTTCAATATAAATGGAAATAGTAGCAATACAAAGAAAGGCAGAATTTTTGAATATAGTAGTTAAGAAAAGGCAAACAAATCCTTCCATCTAAATCCAATTTAAAATAAAGCTTAATTATTGCAGTGGTTAGAATTAAATATTATGCTAGTCGAATACTAACTAATTCATTGAAATACCTATTCATGAAAAACAATTGAAAGGTTTTATTTGGTTATAATTGGTAGATTTGAAATAAACGTAAAGTTATATTAATTGACGTAATAATACGCAGTAAACTATAAGGTCATAGTCAAAGTTAAATTTAAGTAAATTCTTGGAATTTACAATATCTGAATTTACCGTAATTGAATTCAAACACTGAAATTTAAAATGAATTTAAGAATAATATTGTGAATCATGAACCAAAGTATGTGGCATCCCTATTTGGATAAAGAATGAGTATATAAAAGGTTAAAATCTAATATACGGGGTTTTGAGCATTTAATTTTATAATTCTTAAATATAGGAAAGTGCAGAAATTAATACTGCAAATTGATATACTTATAATTTTAATTCACATCCAAGCTTGTTAAATCATTTGAAATTGATTAAATTATATAAGTAATAAAATTTGGACAATTTTGGAATATAATATAAAATTTGGATTTTTGTAATTTATTTTGATTTATTTAATAAATATTAAAAAATAGCCATTTTTGTCACGGACTCGGATTTCGACGAAACCAGTTTCATCGGATCCGTAACGATGAATTATAATAATGTTTCAAGTTTCGTAGCGATCGGACTTGTCGTTTGATCGTACGGACTCGAAACGCCTTGAAATTTACGCATTTTGAAATCAATGTGAAATTTTTGTTTTTTTAGCATAACTTCTTCATACGATCGAATTTGGTCGCGAAACTTTTTCCATCGCGTTCAGAATATTTTAAAACACCTATTTTGATATATAGTTTTAACAAATCCGACTCCGGAGGCATAGCGGGCTTTTTGGACCATGGTTTGTCACGCACGTTCGCGTATCCAGTCTAGCTACCCTACCTCTAGCCTATCTATAAATATACATCTATAAACCCTAGCTCCTTTCTTTTTCATTTGCTGTACGTTCATTTCTTCACTCCTTTCTCTTCCCCAAATGTATACATCTCAGATCCAATTCCAGATCCATCCACAGTTCAAAATCAAAAGTCAAAACTCAAAAATTTCAGAAAATTCCAGAAAAAATATATGTTGAAGTATTCGATACGCGTAAATTACTGGTGAAATTCGTTTTTCAATTAGAGCTGTCGTTCATCCAGAATAAATTCAAACAGCCTCAAAATCGTTCATCATCGTCGCGCAAAACTTCGTCGGATCGGAAAACGGTTTCTGGGTTTTGGAGAGGGAACCGAGGGGATCGCATCTATGTATTTTGTTTCGAGTATCAACGGTTAGATTGGGCTGTAGAATTCAACTAAGGTTGGTGATAATTGGCGCGGCTGTGTTCGTGCGTTCTGTTCTAGAAGAAGGTGCGTGCGTGTAAATATTAAATGTGATTGAATATGTGTTCCATTTTGTATTTTTTTTTTTTTTTTTTTTTTATGTTTTCATTCGCAATTTTCGACATAACGTTCTCATACGAAATCCGTTTGACGCGAGATTTTTTTTGTTAGGATCGTATTAAAATTCCGGACTTGATGACGCTGGTTTGGACGAATTCTGAGATGGGCGAATTTTTGGGTTTAAATCGGGTTTGAATTCGATTTAAATTCAAAAGGTGAGTGTTTTGACCCACTCACAACTACTAGAAGCTTTTATATTCGTTAAATAAATTTTAGAAATGAATAGAAATTTAATTATGAGCTTTTGGTATGATATTTCATTTATATCTGTTGAATTGCATTTTATTGAATTTAACTATTAATTTAATTGATTTATTGCGTGTTAATTAGCTGTTAGAAATTATTGTTGCATATGAACTGCTAGTTAACAGTTATGTCAATTATCACTGAATATAAATTGTTAGATTAATAGTTGATAAAATTTAATTTGAATAAACTGCCAGTTATCACCTATAATATATGATCATATATATAATTGTTATTGATTGATATTGATCGATGTTGTGATTGGATGATGGATGTGTTGTTGAATGAATGTTTATTTGGATATCATTAAACTGCAAGTTAGTATGCATTTACATTTCATTCGGGATTGCGGTTTGAAATGATATACAACCGCAGTTTTATTTTTTTAATTGCGGATTGAAATGATAAATATCCATATCACTTGACCATAGGATAGAAAACTATATACAGGCACCGCGGTCTATATATAACTATTTTTAAAATGTGATTTCTATGGTTTGGATGGAATACGGTTTATAAAATCTTAAATTTTTATACTGAATAAATGTTTTCTTCCATATTTATATACATATGAAGTTGAAAATTTGAAATAAAAAGGTGTATAAATCTCTTTATTAAAATGGAAGAAAATTTAGAAAATGGAGTTTGATAATTTATATCCTATGTTTAAATGTTAAGTTGGAAATTTTAAGATATTTATAATTGGATTGTTCCCAAATAAATTAAAATGAATATTCTAGTATAACTTGAATTGAAAAATATATATAATTTATTACTAGAAATTGAAGTCTTATTAATTATGGATTCTATGTGAATATTCAAGAATAATTAATAGAACATTTGATTTGAAAGAATAAAATCCAACTTTAGTTGAAATATTTATACTCAAAATGGATATACGTATATATATGAATTTATTGAAATGGTTTTGGAACTTGAAGCGATATTAAATTTTGGTTTTAACTTTAAATAAAGAAATGTATTGTAAAGCCACGAGAAATATTTCTTTTCAAAGTAACATTTAAGTTAAACCACTTATTTTATATACTGTTGAATATCCAAACCATTTAGTTTTGAAAGTAATGGTTTTAAAAACTATGGATTTCGAAGTATTATGTTGAAAGTTAATATTCAAATATTTGGTTACAAGGAATTATAAATTTTAAAAGTGGTATAATTTTTGGAAAAGATTTATATTTGGGAAATGATATCATTGATTTGGGTTTTATAAAATAATATCAAAATGAATCTTTTGGGTTTTAAGGAAGAAATGATATCGGAATATTATGGTTTTGAAATGGATTATATTCTGGTTTTAAAGTATAAACTATTTTTAAATGACCGCGATGTTATAATAACGATGGGTTGGCAAAGAGACCGGGATCGGATATCTGACATACTCTCTGTCGATACCGAAAACCACTTTGACTAACCATGTACGCGGTGGAGATTCCAGAATGAAGTAGGTGGTGGCGACGTTTCCTGTAAGGTAAATACGTGGACCCAACTCCCGTGAGTTGGCATAAGGTGGCTAAAACAGGAGCGATTCTCAGGCCAATGAGGTCATTCCTCTGATCGGACGCTCCTCTTCGATATTATACTTTGACTTGGATTGATTCAGTGGCCACTTCTATATTTTGATTTTGGGGAGTTAGTCCGAGGTGGGCGGTAACTGCGGCTACGCGTTTCCACCAGCCTGGATAGCAATTGGTATATCTACCCTGGCATTGCCTAGTTGTGCCGTGTCACCTACCATATCGCGCCTTGTACGAGTTTGGTTTTCTCCCGTAGCCCGTGTGGTATCCTCTAGTGGCTTCCCGATCAGGAGGGGCTATGATATTGGACGGACTACTGGGACTATTACGTGTTAAGGTGGAAAATGTAAAGCCTTAACGCTATTTAAAAGTAAGTTTATTTTATAAGTAGACACTATTATAATAGCGCAATATACTACATAGTAAATAGTTTAACGGATCCTTAGGAGATGTAAATCCCGAACATCTCTTGAGTTACTGTACTCATATTTATATTCTGTTTATTTAACTCACATAAGATTTTCTAGTCTGACTCGAGTGTTTTTGTCTTTTCAAATTCGCTCGGGTCAGTCCGAGCGTTTCAGGATAGCAGATTTTAGCTTTGGAGGACGAAGACGAAGAATCAGTATTATTTTATATATAGTATTGCACCACACTCTTTCTATTCCGCTGCATTGCTTGTATTGGTATGTGTAACTCTGATTTTTATTGTAAAAGAAGAATCAAGCTTTTGTAAACTGTTTATGAACTGTATATTTGTTATTATATTTTATCCTTCCGCTGTGAGATTCTGTTTTTGTTTTTATTTCTTCTCTGTTTTTCTTATTTACCCCATAACAATCCGCCCTTGCGTATGCTTTGAATTGGCACGTGTGTCGGTTTAAAGTGTGCAAAAAGGCGGGATGTTACAGTTGGTATCAGAGCCAGGTTTAGCGATAAACCTTGGCTTTGTGGGGTTTGACTCTTTGTTAATAGGGTAGAAATATCCTATGGGAGTCGCTGAGTGTATATATATGAGAGAGCGTATTTGTTAGTGTTAATAAAAGATTTTGATATTGTGTTAATCTGTTCCGCTTTGTATTTATGAATTCTGGTTGATGCATGGGACGCTATGCCATCAATAGGGATTTCTAAACACTTAATAGGACAGACCGACATAATATCCGTTTTTAATATAGGTAAATGAAATAATTTTGCCTATTATATTTTCTATATATAAAAATAGTTTTATAAAGATATATATATATTTGGTTGCTATAGATTGGGTGTTAGAAAATAAAAATATCTATAATAACTGAAGCTAAGTTGAAATTATGATAAATCAAATTGGAGATTTTAGAACTTAAGTCCGGGATTTTTTTTCCAAATCTGTTTCAAAGGATTTATGAAAAAAAATGATTCGGTTTATAAGTATTTTCTTATAAAAATATTTCATATAATTTGGAAGAATTGTTTTAAAGAAGATTTTGGAAAAAAATTAAATTCTGTACTTTCCCCTCTGTCGCTGGAAAATAAATTTGGTGATGACGGCCGCATCATCAACTTTCATTTTCGAGTTTCGAAAGGGAAAGGCCACTGTAGTAAATTCTACTACAGATTTGTTTTGAATTTATTTGAAATTTTTAATTATTTAAAGATAATTAGAGATATAAAAGTTGCAAGACATTAATTACCTATTATTTTGAAATAAATTGAAATTTAACCCGGTATTTCATAAAAAAAATTTTTTTTTCCGTTAATTAATTGTTTAAAGGTTGTTAGTGAAATAAAAGTTAAGTAATAAACGAATTGAAACCTCTAATTGAAATAAAAGAATAACTGCAAAGCTATAAAGAGGAATTTGCATACATATGAGACAAAGGGGTAATATGAATAAACATTAAATGTAATAAAGAATGAAGATTAAACTTGTATAAGTTCAATTGCAATTTCCTTAACATAAATAACTTACCAAATATAAAAGTTGAAGTGTTAAATGAGAAACTGGAATTGAATATTTTACAAGTAGGAATTTAGGAAAAATGAAGTATTCAATAAATCACTGTTATAACAAGAATTTATTGGTATAAACTTAAGTGATAATTGAAATTTTACCCAAATTAAAGGTGAGTATTATTAATAGGTGATTTTGACTTAAGTAAATAAAATGAAATTCTTTAATAAATAAAGATTGATGTGTAGGGTTATAAACTTAAGTATGTTTTAAAATGCTACTAGTAATATAATAAAAAGTAGGTAATATAAATAAATGTCTGTAAACCATAGATAATGAATTAATAAGATCCTTTATTTATAAAAATGGAGGTTTTAAGGTTAATAATTTAAGTGTAAGTAGAGGGTTACTGTAATTAAATATAATAAAACGTAAACATTAAATAAAGGAATGAAATTAAGGGTAAGTTGAAATTGTAATTTATAAAACGAATATATATTTATTGAATCATTAATAAATAAAAAGGAATTGAGAAGAAACTTGTAAATTTTCACTTGCATTCTTAAACATACATAACTTACCATATAATAAAAGTTGCAATGTTAGTAAGAAAATGTAAAGGAGAAATCTTACAAGTGAAGAGTAAGGAAATGAAGATATTCAAAATATTTGTTGTTATTAATGAGAATTTATTTTATAGACTTAAGTAATAAAAAGGAAATACAAATATAATAAATTTTGAGATAATTGGAAAATAAAACTTGTAAGAAATAAAGAAATTCCTCCATAAATGAAGGAAAGAAAATCAAACCACTAAATTATGAAATAAATGTATAATAAGCTATTTGGTGTTGATTTGAATTGTTTGGTTGATGTATGGTTGTTGGGTAAGGAATTTTGGAGTTGTTGGAGGAACAATAATCTATCTCTATTCCATTTAAGACTGTTGAGTAAAGGATGCACTTGATAGTTATTTCTCACTCCGTAAAATTTCAGAATTTGAACCCGAACAACTAATGGTTGTTGATTGAATGATTGTTGTTTGTGGTGTGTGCTGTTTGTTAAAATGTATGGTTGTTGCATTTGATTTGGATATGAATGATTGAATCTGCCCAAACATTTCACTGTAATATAGATATTTAACTTTTAGATTATATAAGTGAATACAGGGGTTGGAAGCAACTGCTACTGCTTTTGGTTCCAAAATAATAAGCGTATTGCCCGACAAATAGGTACGTTTTCGGATTACGATTAAAGCGCTATTTTATATATTTTCCCGTGTTGGGATATTTTATTTTGGATATATATGTAATATATTTATATATTTGGATATTATATTTTCTCCAGAGTCCCTCCGTACAAAGGAGACTCTGCCAAAAATTTTCGTAAATTTTGGACTTAGAATTTTGTTAAAGATATTTTTCCAACTTTAATAATTTAAGTATTAAAAGACATAATGATTATAAAACAAGTGTAATTCATTAAAGGAAATTAATTTAGTAAATTATTGTTATAAGTTAATATTTGAAACTAGATATACTGTTTTATTCTTCTATCTCCCTTCCTTTTCCTTTTCGGGGACGAAAAGTTTTGAGTGGGGGAGAGTGTAGCGACCCGTAGATTTCATGGATTTAATTTGGTTAAATTAAGTTGTAATTAAATTTAGAAGAAAAATAAATAAAAAACCTACTTATAGTAATTCGAAGTTAATTCAAATGATTTTAAGTAGTGAAAAGAATTTTACCAGTATATGAGTTGAATATGAGGAATTTGAGGAAATTATTAAACTAATATAATGTAATAAACATTGTTAACAGTAAATGGAATATGATAATAAGAAAAATTGCAAGTTTGTATTTATGGGCGAAATAATATTGATAGGTAATAATTGTTGTAGAGAACAAATTACGAATGTTATAAATTGTATAATGGTAACAACTATTGTTCGTTACCAATGCATTTAATTTATAGCGATTAAATAAGAAATAACTGAAAATTTTGAAGGAAAAATCAATAGAAAGGTTAACTACATGCATAAGATGGAAAGTTGAATAGAATTCTAATAAATGATAATAATGGAAAATATATACAATCAATGTAGGTAATTTGAAATTACAAATGATTAAACGTTTCTTGTGATAATGAATAAATAACGAAAGGAGTAAGCATATTTATTTAGAGTATTAATTACTATTGGGTAGAGATTTAAGTAACAACGTTTAATGCAATGTAAGTAATGACATTTTAAGTCAATAATAAGGAATTGGGAATCATATCTATGAAATGATAACGAGAATACAAGATAATAAATGCCAATTAAGGGTAATAATTAAGAAACTTAATGAAATCCCAATTTTATACAAAATAATTTAAAGGTCAGGTTTGGTTATAATTTGAACATAAGTAAATTGAATTTGTAGTATGAAAATATATGCAGAAATTGATTTTTGTAATAAAGGATTTTGTATGTGACAAAAAGGTAACGGTAGTGTTTATGGTAGGTTGCCTATTCATTTATTTAGATTGTTAGTTGGAACTGGAAATAAGTTTGTAATAAATGTAAATAAATGATACATTTATGTAACCAATGTAAATTTTACTTATAATATAGCAAAAGGTGGATTTAAGAAGTGAAATTGTAGAATTTGAAGCTAATTAATAATAGACATAGTAAAGATGGCAATCCAATCAAATGCGTAGGAATCAGATTTATTGGAAGGTAACCTAATTTATAAATAAATGGTAAGTATTAAGATATAATTCTATATAAATTGAAACTGATTGTAGATTTAGTGTAGTAACGTTAAGGCTAACTAAATTTGCTTTATAGATGGAATTAAAATCAAGATGGATAGGTAACGAACTTAAAAATTTAATAAGTGAATTTATTTCAATCAGTGCAATAAAAGGATACGTAAATAAATGGTAAGATGAAATGGTAAATTTTTGATGTTAATAAAATGATTTTTTTTTTTTTTTTTTTTGAATTGAAATAAGTATTATAATGGGCAAATTTAGTTACTTTAAGGTGAAACGGAAATTTTAACACAATAGTTTGAATACAATATTAAATTCATCTAATTTATAATAAAGATTCGTTAGATTTATTTAATAGAAATTTTGGGACATTTAATAGATAATTGCTGATGTTGAATGGAACAAAGGAATTGAATTTAACATGAATAGCATGAATATTAATAAAAGAATTATGTAATAATTGATTTGTTTTAGCATTTATGAATGAAATAGGAATTTAGGTTTAAGCAAGTGATGAATAAGATGTTGTGCAATCCAAATTAATATAGTAATTGTGAGTAATAAGAGCTTATTTGAGATTCTAATTTTTTTATATATGTTTTACAATTTCAATATAAATGGAAATAGTAGCAATACAAAGAAAGGCAGAATTTTTGAATATAGTAGTTAAGAAAAGGCAAACAAATCCTTCCATCTAAATCCAATTTAAAATAAAGCTTAATTATTGCAGTGGTTAGAATTAAATATTATGCTAGTCGAATACTAACTAATTCATTGAAATACCTATTCATGAAAAACAATTGAAAGGTTTTATTTGGTTATAATTGGTAGATTTGAAATAAACGTAAAGTTATATTAATTGACGTAATAATACGCAGTAAACTATAAGGTCATAGTCAAAGTTAAATTTAAGTAAATTCTTGGAATTTACAATATCTGAATTTACCGTAATTGAATTCAAACACTGAAATTTAAAATGAATTTAAGAATAATATTGTGAATCATGAACCAAAGTATGTGGCATCCCTATTTGGATAAAGAATGAGTATATAAAAGGTTAAAATCTAATATACGGGGTTTTGAGCATTTAATTTTATAATTCTTAAATATAGGAAAGTGCAGAAATTAATACTGCAAATTGATATACTTATAATTTTAATTCACATCCAAGCTTGTTAAATCATTTGAAATTGATTAAATTATATAAGTAATAAAATTTGGACAATTTTGGAATATAATATAAAATTTGGATTTTTGTAATTTATTTTGATTTATTTAATAAATATTAAAAAATAGCCATTTTTGTCACGGACTCGGATTTCGACGAAACCAGTTTCATCGGATCCGTAACGATGAATTATAATAATGTTTCAAGTTTCGTAGCGATCGGACTTGTCGTTTGATCGTACGGACTCGAAACGCCTTGAAATTTACGCATTTTGAAATCAATGTGAAATTTTTGTTTTTTTAGCATAACTTCTTCATACGATCGAATTTGGTCGCGAAACTTTTTCCATCGCGTTCAGAATATTTTAAAACACCTATTTTGATATATAGTTTTAACAAATCCGACTCCGGAGGCATAGCGGGCTTTTTGGACCATGGTTTGTCACGCACGTTCGCGTATCCAGTCTAGCTACCCTACCTCTAGCCTATCTATAAATATACATCTATAAACCCTAGCTCCTTTCTTTTTCATTTGCTGTACGTTCATTTCTTCACTCCTTTCTCTTCCCCAAATGTATACATCTCAGATCCAATTCCAGATCCATCCACAGTTCAAAATCAAAAGTCAAAACTCAAAAATTTCAGAAAATTCCAGAAAAAATATATGTTGAAGTATTCGATACGCGTAAATTACTGGTGAAATTCGTTTTTCAATTAGAGCTGTCGTTCATCCAGAATAAATTCAAACAGCCTCAAAATCGTTCATCATCGTCGCGCAAAACTTCGTCGGATCGGAAAACGGTTTCTGGGTTTTGGAGAGGGAACCGAGGGGATCGCATCTATGTATTTTGTTTCGAGTATCAACGGTTAGATTGGGCTGTAGAATTCAACTAAGGTTGGTGATAATTGGCGCGGCTGTGTTCGTGCGTTCTGTTCTAGAAGAAGGTGCGTGCGTGTAAATATTAAATGTGATTGAATATGTGTTCCATTTTGTATTTTTTTTTTTTTTTTTTTTTTATGTTTTCATTCGCAATTTTCGACATAACGTTCTCATACGAAATCCGTTTGACGCGAGATTTTTTTTGTTAGGATCGTATTAAAATTCCGGACTTGATGACGCTGGTTTGGACGAATTCTGAGATGGGCGAATTTTTGGGTTTAAATCGGGTTTGAATTCGATTTAAATTCAAAAGGTGAGTGTTTTGACCCACTCACAACTACTAGAAGCTTTTATATTCGTTAAATAAATTTTAGAAATGAATAGAAATTTAATTATGAGCTTTTGGTATGATATTTCATTTATATCTGTTGAATTGCATTTTATTGAATTTAACTATTAATTTAATTGATTTATTGCGTGTTAATTAGCTGTTAGAAATTATTGTTGCATATGAACTGCTAGTTAACAGTTATGTCAATTATCACTGAATATAAATTGTTAGATTAATAGTTGATAAAATTTAATTTGAATAAACTGCCAGTTATCACCTATAATATATGATCATATATATAATTGTTATTGATTGATATTGATCGATGTTGTGATTGGATGATGGATGTGTTGTTGAATGAATGTTTATTTGGATATCATTAAACTGCAAGTTAGTATGCATTTACATTTCATTCGGGATTGCGGTTTGAAATGATATACAACCGCAGTTTTATTTTTTTAATTGCGGATTGAAATGATAAATATCCGTATCACTTGACCATAGGATAGAAAACTATATACAGGCACCGCGGTCTATATATAACTATTTTTAAAATGTGATTTCTATGGTTTGGATGGAATACGGTTTATAAAATCTTAAATTTTTATACTGAATAAATGTTTTCTTCCATATTTATATACATATGAAGTTGAAAATTTGAAATAAAAAGGTGTATAAATCTCTTTATTAAAATGGAAGAAAATTTAGAAAATGGAGTTTGATAATTTATATCCTATGTTTAAATGTTAAGTTGGAAATTTTAAGATATTTATAATTGGATTGTTCCCAAATAAATTAAAATGAATATTCTAGTATAACTTGAATTGAAAAATATATATAATTTATTACTAGAAATTGAAGTCTTATTAATTATGGATTCTATGTGAATATTCAAGAATAATTAATAGAACATTTGATTTGAAAGAATAAAATCCAACTTTAGTTGAAATATTTATACTCAAAATGGATATACGTATATATATGAATTTATTGAAATGGTTTTGGAACTTGAAGCGATATTAAATTTTGGTTTTAACTTTAAATAAAGAAATGTATTGTAAAGCCACGAGAAATATTTCTTTTCAAAGTAACATTTAAGTTAAACCACTTATTTTATATACTGTTGAATATCCAAACCATTTAGTTTTGAAAGTAATGGTTTTAAAAACTATGGATTTCGAAGTATTATGTTGAAAGTTAATATTCAAATATTTGGTTACAAGGAATTATAAATTTTAAAAGTGGTATAATTTTTGGAAAAGATTTATATTTGGGAAATGATATCATTGATTTGGGTTTTATAAAATAATATCAAAATGAATCTTTTGGGTTTTAAGGAAGAAATGATATCGGAATATTATGGTTTTGAAATGGATTATATTCTGGTTTTAAAGTATAAACTATTTTTAAATGACCGCGATGTTATAATAACGATGGGTTGGCAAAGAGACCGGGATCGGATATCTGACATACTCTCTGTCGATACCGAAAACCACTTTGACTAACCATGTACGCGGTGGAGATTCCAGAATGAAGTAGGTGGTGGCGACGTTTCCTGTAAGGTAAATACGTGGACCCAACTCCCGTGAGTTGGCATAAGGTGGCTAAAACAGGAGCGATTCTCAGGCCAATGAGGTCATTCCTCTGATCGGACGCTCCTCTTCGATATTATACTTTGACTTGGATTGATTCAGTGGCCACTTCTATATTTTGATTTTGGGGAGTTAGTCCGAGGTGGGCGGTAACTGCGGCTACGCGTTTCCACCAGCCTGGATAGCAATTGGTATATCTACCCTGGCATTGCCTAGTTGTGCCGTGTCACCTACCATATCGCGCCTTGTACGAGTTTGGTTTTCTCCCGTAGCCCGTGTGGTATCCTCTAGTGGCTTCCCGATCAGGAGGGGCTATGATATTGGACGGACTACTGGGACTATTACGTGTTAAGGTGGAAAATGTAAAGCCTTAACGCTATTTAAAAGTAAGTTTATTTTATAAGTAGACACTATTATAATAGCGCAATATACTACATAGTAAATAGTTTAACGGATCCTTAGGAGATGTAAATCCCGAACATCTCTTGAGTTACTGTACTCATATTTATATTCTGTTTATTTAACTCACATAAGATTTTCTAGTCTGACTCGAGTGTTTTTGTCTTTTCAAATTCGCTCGGGTCAGTCCGAGCGTTTCAGGATAGCAGATTTTAGCTTTGGAGGACGAAGACGAAGAATCAGTATTATTTTATATATAGTATTGCACCACACTCTTTCTATTCCGCTGCATTGCTTGTATTGGTATGTGTAACTCTGATTTTTATTGTAAAAGAAGAATCAAGCTTTTGTAAACTGTTTATGAACTGTATATTTGTTATTATATTTTATCCTTCCGCTGTGAGATTCTGTTTTTGTTTTTATTTCTTCTCTGTTTTTCTTATTTACCCCATAACAATCCGCCCTTGCGTATGCTTTGAATTGGCACGTGTGTCGGTTTAAAGTGTGCAAAAAGGCGGGATGTTACATCGTACGTCTCAGAGAAGGGTGTTAAGCTAAAAGAATAAATTCTCCGCCACCAACAGAAATATATTTGAAAGAAATCGGCTTTATATCTCAAATTGTAATGTCAGGCATACAATCCATACAAGTCTGTTCCGGGATCGAACAAAATCGAAGGCACTTACAAAGAAGTCCTTGCAATCCGGATATCCACAATCCTGATCGGATTCACCATCACATGTGGAGAACTCTATACCGGAGCAACTCGGTGCAGAGTCAATCGACAGGTCATCCTATCGCTCTCGCAAATATCCGGTCTTCAACACCGATCTTCAAATGCAATTCACAACGACGTATCACATATTCGGAATGGGTTATACGACCCCATGGTCCTTTCCCGGTTAACCCGAATAGTGAGCGCTTATTCAAAAATAAGTGTGGCATTCAAATTCAAACAAATCACATCAAATACCCATTCAAAGGGAAATATTGATAGTCGGTTATTGAACTATCAATGGATATGCACACATCACCAGATTCCAAATAATTTTCCAAATTATTTATCTTCCAAAATATCTTTACAAGATATAAAATTTCAACACTTCAAAAATAAATCAATATTTATTTTTAACAAATTCCACTTTCTTTTATAAATTCCTTAGTGAATTTATATTCAGAAATATTCATGCATATACGATTTCAACTATCCATTTTCAATTTATCTTCAAAAGATAAATTCTAAATATTCACTTCATATTGGAAAACATTTCCATACTTATTTATTCATAAGTAATTCACAAATCTTTTTATTTCCAACCTTGGAAAATATTCAATATACTTAAATCGAATTAAGTATATATTTCATTCTTTAAGGAAATCATTCTCTTTAACATATTTATTTGGGCCAAAACGAATGTTGCGTAAAACATCGTTACGACAACCCAAAATCACTAGTATAGGGATTCGAATTTAAAATAGATATATAAATCCCAATACTATTCAAAGCATTTCCTTTCGGAAATCATTTACTATAACAACAGTGTTATAGTCCACTATTTCCTTTTATTTCTCGAAACATCTATTTCAACAATTAATGTTGAAATCTATGGTTTCGAATCTCAACACCTTTTTAAAACATCGTTAGATCGTTTTAATTCTATTTAAAACATTCACATTCAAACCATTTTCTTTAACGTGTTATTCACTATTCAAAAATGTGAATAAACTTCATTAAGAAATCTCATCCTTTTATTCGTTTTAATTCAAAGGATTATCCACTATTCAAAAATGTGAATATAACTCCTTTAATAGGTTCCAACAATTTTCTTATCAAAATAAGTCATTTGCGAATTTATAAAACATCGTTTATAAATTCCATTTCTATTTATTTATAAAAACTTCCTTTTTATAAATTCTTTTATTAACCTATTCCAGTTTATAACTCAAAGTTCATATTATAAGTTAAGTGCTTATAATCTATTTGTTTGCAAAAATCGTTCCTTTGAACTTCATAATTATAAATCTTATAACCTATAAGATTCAATTATTCACCCAAATCTATTCCTCAATTAACTTCACCAATTTATAAATCTTACTATTTATAAATTTTATTTATAACTTCACAGTTTATAATTCTATAAATTTCATTCATTTATGAAATTCATTTTCACTTCATTCAAACACTTATAAAAACTCGTTTTATAATGTCTATATTTCAATTTATAAATATCCATTTATAAATCACTTAATATAAATCAATTTATATTATTCTTTTAAAACATCTTTAATCTCCTTTATAATTTCACCATTCTCTTGATTTATAAAATAATTAAATTTTATAAATCCTATATCTAAACTTTTAATAATATATTCAAAAATCCAATTTAAACTATTTTATAAAATCATTAATCCATATTTCTCAAAAATCAACTTTAACCGTATTTCTCAAAAATTATAATTTTTATAACATTAAAAATTATAACGTTCATTTATTTATAATGGATCAATTCCAAAAATAAAGTATACTTTCAAAAATCACTTTAAAAATCATTTTAAAATCCCAAAATCTGGGTCCAATGATGCTACACACCAAATAGTCAATCACGACAACAACGATATCATATATCGTATATGATAATCCATCAAATATCAAAATATCTGAAATCAAATAAAAACTGTTGAGGAATCCAGTTGGATCCCTCCAACCTGTTTTCCTGCATCCAAAAACATTAGCACAATACCAATTTCGTTCCAGTACGAAATTATCGCGGTATATGTTTTTAATAAATATTATCCGCTTAATAACGGCGTAATAGGGTCTCATCCGCTAAAAAAATGCGGGGAATCAATAACTCCAATATATACATATGCCAATATATATATATATTGCTATTATTTATAATACCAATTTCACTGTTTATGAAATATTCGCGGTATATGTTTTTAATAAATAACATCCGCTTAATAACGGCGTATAATGTCTATTTTAACAATCAATAGATAACAATCATCATTCAAACATGCATTCAAATATTTTAAATCTAACTATTTAAAATAAAATCGAAACTGATTCGATTGAGTGAGAAGTTCTCACCTTGGTTTTATTTCCGTTTCAGCTTTTATTTCGAATATAATTAAACACGCGTTTAATTATACCCAAAATTTTTGCTAGCTCCAAAATTTTCCAATCCAGCTCCATCGCGAAGAGCTCGTCAATACGATTCCAACGCAAAAAGATTCGAAATTTTTCGACCTCGTACGTACAAATACAGCAGTTTATAGTTTGAATGAGTTAAATAAAATTAACTTTTGCAATATAATATAAACTTTAAAAATTTCTAAATCAAATCATTGCCGTTCGTTTTGCAAATAGGAGATCCGGCCGCCCAAATTTGCTTCTCCTCCATCTCCCTTTTTCACGTACGCAAGTATTATACAGCCGAACCCAAATCGTCCCCGAACTCCTCCAAGCCGCGACCACCTCGACACGCTAGAGCACGATCAAGCTACACCATATGAAGCGCCTCCCCCCATGCTACCTTCGGCCCAAGAAGCTTGAAGCTCGGCCTACTCATATGCACGAAAAACGATAATGAACGCGCGGCCTTTGTGGCATGATTCCCATCAATTTACAGCTCCGATCTCGATCATAGCCGTTCAACTTGAAGCTCTCACTGCCGTCTACAATTTGCTAGTTGAAAGTTTCGTCTAATTGTTGATGGATTTGGAGTGATCGAGGGAGGAAGGTCGAGATGTTTCGGCCATTGATTGAATAACTGGCGGCCGGCCATTAGTTTTAGGGTTAGGGTTATAAAAATTTTATTTTCTTGTGATTTTGTGGCCTATTTATAGAAAAATTTTCAATCACTATTCATCCGGGTTTTCTAAACTCCAATTTACGCGCCGAAACTAACGTTCCTAGGGTTTACCCCGCGTTCCGGACACAATGGAACAGGTTTCGGAAGCTAATTCGGACATCTGTGCGAGTTATGGCTACAAACGCTCAATTTAAATTAAACCGATTTAAATCGATTTCTAGGCGTTTTAATTTGTACCGGACAAACGGTAAATCCAATTGACTTGGAATTTGAAACCTTACAATAATATCACATCACGGATCCGATGAAACCGGTTTCGTCGAAATCCGAGACAGTTTGAAAAATGGCTATTTTAACTCGCCAAATTAATATTAAAAACGATTCGATGCGTTTCGAGCTGCCACGATCAAACGATAACTCCGATTGACACGAAAATTGAAATCCGGTAATAACTAACTATTACGGATCCAATGGAGCTGGTTTCGTTCAATTCTGAGACTGTTCAAAAATTGGCTATTTTACAGTCGATTATTAAATATTAAAATATTCAATTTTCACAAATTAACTCTTAATTCGATTTTAAAAGTTCTAAAATATCATTCTAACTTCAACATGATAAAATAAAATTTTACAAATCATTTTCAATCATATTTAACTCAATTTTCAATTATTTCCATAATTTAACATATTAAATTATCGATTTAATTATCCAATTAAATCCAATAATTCAAAATAAAATTATTCGACTTATAAATTTCACTTATTTATATTTAAAATTAATTAAATATTCAAATTTAAATTAATAAAAATTCTGGGTCATTACATATTTGGAAAAGCCTAAAGTATTGAAAGAAATATGTATATCTTATACAAAATAATTTTTGTGTTGAATTGTCAGTTGAGCACTTTAAGAATTCAAATCGATGCACCTGATCAACATTATCGATATGAATGACCTAAATACTAGAACGAGACATTTGGATACAGTGTTTTGGGCAATAACATATTGTTAGAATAATATTTAGTAAGTATATATATTTTGTAAAGAAGATTTTTTTTTGAAATAAGTAAAATATTATATATATTAAAGTGGATTGTTTGGAAAGGTTGTTTTTAAGATAAAATAATATTTGATGGAAGTGCATGAATTATATTTTTGAAGGGAATGCCTTATGATATTTTGATAATAAAATAACTACGTAAACTGAGAGTAGATTTATACTTTAAATAAAGTGCAAAGTGATATGAAATATGTTATTGATTTTAATTATTTCTACGATTTTCTAGTTTAGTAAGAGGGAAATAAAACTAGATTTCAATTACGATTGTAATAAGTTACTGACTGTTAAGTACTTTGATTTGGTGGATAAATATTTTCTCAAGCATGACTTTGTAAAATAAATGAGATTTTGAAGTACTTTTTAAAGCTAGTCTAATTTCAAACGAATTGAAAAACATATGATTTAAGATACAAGATTTGTAAAATGAAATTAAACAATAATTTCGAGTTTTATAAAATTCAAAACAAAAAGTCATTGAGTAAAACTAAGGCAGAATACATGAATGCCTAGCACAATGTAATATAAATGTTGTAAATTTCCTTAAAGATGCATCTCATCTCTCTTACATGATGCAAATACATATTTGATATATAGCCGTAAAGCAACTTATGTTTTACAAGAGAAATATTTCTAGCAATAAAAAGGAGAACCAACCATCTTAAGTCCAGCATAGAAAAAAAATATTATTATGTTATAGTTAGAGAATAATTTAAATTAGAAGAATGTAATGAAGTAATGTAGAGTGCGAAGAAGAATCAATTTTCAGTTAACAATGCAATGTTATGTTTATAGGTAGAAAATGTAAATTAATTATCTGAACATGTTATTTATTTTATTTATAGCATATACCACATAAATTCCTAAGGAGGTGACCGGTTGAAGTTTGTGCTATTTAGATGAGCCCCTTAATAACCTAATATGTTTATTAGGAATAAAAGAAACAATAAAAATCTACAAGCTAACGCACGGTACAAAAAAATTAATGAATGTGTGGCAGTTCAGCTGTCTATAATAAATTTATATTGTTTATCTGCTAATTTTTCATATTTTCTTTTTAATAACACCAAAAAGTTTTCACAATATAGGCCATCCTCCAATGAGTCTGAAGTATAGATAATGATACTCTTAACAAATATAGAAATGATAATATGAAACAGCTATAATAGGATTATAATGATAAGCACTTAGCAGTCCATCTTCAACAGACCATCTTTTGAAGATTTGTTTGACAAAGGACAGTTTTGAATGGGTAATTATGCCCTGATGAGTTTTAGATTTGGTTTATTATTTCAGATCGCATTGCATACATGGTGTTGTTTTCACAAGGTAGGAGTTTTAAAGAACATTTTTAGTCAAATGTATGAAACTGAGTCTATATTGGAAATAGAAATGGCGAACAATTTGCAATGTTCTTTGCTAAACTGGACATAGTGGGGTCATTACATTATCACTAAGGCAGATGGTTCCTTGAGGCTTTGCGTCGATTATCGGGATCTGAGTAACCTGACAAAGAAGAATCGCTACCCATTGTCCCACATAGATGATCTCTTTGATCAGTTGGTTGGAGTGAAGGTGTTCTTTCATCTTGACTTGACTACTAGATTCCATCAGTTTCTCGTAGCCAAGAGTAGTGTTCAGAATCCTGCTTTCTGTACACCTAACGGATTTTATAAGTAGTTCGTCATGCCCTTTGGACTAACCAATGCGTCCACCTACTTTATTGATCTAATGAGTTGGTTTTTCGAGGGTTGCTTAATAAGTTTGTGGTGGTATTTATAGTTGACATATTCATCTATTCGAAAAGCTAGGAGGAGCACAAGTTGCATTTTAAAGATGTGCTCGATACACTTTGTGAGCATAAGTTGACGACAAAGTTTTCTAAATGTCACTTTTGGCGTAAGAAGGTACGTTTTTTGGGACATATTGTCTTGAAAAGTGAGCTGGCGGTCAATCTTAGTAAAGCAGTTGCAGTATAGGGTTGGCATATGCCAAAGAATGCCATAGAAGTGAGGAGCTTTCTTGGTTTGGTGGGCTATTATAGGAAGTTCATTAAGGAGTTCGCTAAATTCTGTGCCACTCTAACCTGACTTATCGAGAAGAATTTTGTTTTTCTCATTGGATACAAAGTGTGAAGATGCTTTTATTAAACCAAATGAGATGTTGACTAGTGCACCTATTCTAGTCTACCCGATGGTATGAAGGCATTCACTTTATATGCTGACTCTTTTGGTATGAATTTAGGTGCGACCTTGATGCAGAAAGGGAGAATAGTGGCTATGCTAGTTGATAGTTGAGAGTCCACGAGAGAAACTATCATGCATATGATCTTGAGTTGGCAGCCATCGTATAACTCACCACTCTCCCTTGTTGGGTACATATGGTGGATGAAGTCATGGAGGTATGGTGCATATATAGCTTAAACGACTCTCCTAATAAATAATGGCATGATCCTTCCATGAGCTCAAACCATATTTAGCATGGGTTTGAGCTGAAGTCATGGACTCACCACTCTCCATCCCATAACTATCACACCCTTCCTCGGGAGAGTGGCGTGCTTAAGTCATGGAGGCATTATCTATTAGGAGAGAGATTTGAACTATACACAAATCATAAGTCTCTGGAGTATTTATTCATCTAAAAGGATCTGAATTTAAGGTAGTAGAGGTGAAAGAGTTTTTAGCATATTATGATTTCATTATCTCATATTCTCCAGTCAATGGCAATATGGTGCCTGATGCCTTGTCTATGCTACATGTGGTATTAGGTCCTTTATTTTTAAAGTGGAAGAACTTATAATTTATTTCTACATTTGATTTTCGACCATCATCAGATATCACTTCGGATTGTTAATAGCTTTGGATTTGTAGCCCACACCTATGGACCATATTGGATTAAGTCAAAAGAAAAATAAGGTGGTAGTAGTTTGAGAATCTTGGTAGAGAGGAGCGGTCGACTCATTTGAGGCGTTATACCATTGATTCGAAGGGATGGTTATAGAGAGATGGTAGGTTATGTGTTTCTCTTAATATGGATTTGATTGGCATGGTACTAGCTGGATTTCATCGCTCTAGGATGACCCTTCATCCCAATGGAGATAAATGTACCATGATATGAAGAGAGTGTTTTTATTGGCCTAGTATGAAGAGACATGTGGCAGAGTATGTGGGTTGATGTATAACTAGCCAGAGGGTATAGGTGGAGTAGAAGAAGCTGGAAGGACTGTTGCAGCAGTTGGATAAACTACAGTAGAAGTGGGAGAGTATTATTTTCGATGGACTACATAAGAGTAGGAGAGGGAATGAGAACATTTGGACCATAGTCGATTGGCTTCCAAAATGCGCTCAATTTATTCCAATAATGAGTATGAGGGCTATAGCATCATTGGAGACACTATACATGAGATAGATCATTAAGTTACACAGAGTTCCTTCTAACACCATTAGAGACCAAGATCTGCTTTTTACTAGCGAGTTTTGGAGGAGTCTACAGGAGGCTTTGGGAACCGAGTTGAGCTTGAGTACCACTTATCACATATAGATAGATGGATGGATGAAGAGAGTGAATCAAGTGTTGGAGGACTTACTTCGGATGTGTTATTATATTTTTGAGGCTTTGGAAGCTGTGCAGTTAAAGTGCTTAGCAGTTCTATAATGGTGGAGGTGCAAAAATTTACAGCAGGGATAAAGCAGTGATATAGTAGAAAACAGCCGAGATGCAAAACCTTTATTAGATATAAAACCAAATACTGAAGGTTAAATAATTCTCTTTCTCACATCATTTGTTAGGAAAAAGAGATATCGTTTAATCTTATATATCTAAACCAAAAATAACATGATTTATGCAGTCTAGATTTGTTGACTTGAATATATTTCTAACTTAGATAGACCACTTGTGCCTTAAAATTGGGTCTTAACCTAACATTTTTTATTTGATTTAAAAAGATAATTAACCAAATCTACCATTTTATTAATATTGCTAAAGCAAGTGCTAAAAAGCCTTGATCTAGCGGGTGCAGTGGAAAATAGCGGGCTTAAAGAAGATTTACTATTGGGTTGTGCTAAATTGAAAAGGCGCAGCGGTCGAAGAGCACCACGTGCTATAATGGGGATTTTGTGAGGTTTTAGTGGTCTTTAACTACACAACTTGGAAGGATCACTTGCCACCAGTGGAGTTTACCTAATAACAACTATTATGCGAGTATTGGGATGACAGCATTTAAGGCATCATATGGGAGACCTTGTAGATCACCGTTATGTTGGTGGGACACTACATATATGATTATTTTTTGGACGGAATATGTAAGGAAGAGATTGGAAATGGTAGATTTGATCCATAGGAGGATGAAGATCGCTCAGGATAGGAGATGTATAGAGTTAGAGTTTGTAGTGGACGACATGCTTTTGTGAAGGTCTCGCCGCTTAGGCATGTTATGAGATTTGGTAGTTTGGGAAAGGTAGCATCGAGGTTGAAAGACCTTTTCCGATTACCAGTAGGGTTGAGAAGTTAGCTTCTAGAGTAAAGCTTCCTCAGAAATAGCACGAGTACATAACATTTTCCATATATCGCATTTGTAAAAGTGCTTACATGATACAACTGTCATAGTCAAGTTGAGTCATGTAGAGGAGGTGAAAGTAGAGAGGAAGTCACTTATTCGCCATGCACCCACTCATATTCTTGAGCATGGTGCAAAGCGACTCCGCAACAAGTTTATCAAGCTTGTTAAAGTTTAGTAGGAAGACGATATAGCGGAGAGGTCATGAGAGCCCAAGGAGAGGATCTGAGTTACCCACGCACAACTCTTTTCTATTCCATTTTGATAATTAAGTCTAGGTCGCCTGTGATTTTAGGTTCTAGCTTGGTATACCCATAGGTAAAGGCAAATAAATATTAGGAACGGTTGTGAATATGTCATTAGGACATGTTTTGGATGATGGATGCTAGCGGATGTATTAATTGAATGGTGTTTTACACGTTAGGCAATATATGTTCTCGAGTTAGTACACATACTTGCACCATCACTTGTTATTTTATTGAGTTATATACATATGGTTGTAGATTGAATAGTCGCACATACATGTAGAATTGGAAGTTTATTTACCTAGGATGTTGCATATATTTGGATACATGGCATATGCTTTTGCATTTCAAGATGTCAACTAGATCAAGAATTCGCCTAATCTTTGCATTAGTATAGGTTCATATGCATTCCACGCTTGCATGTACATCTCGTACTGGAAATTTTACAAAGGATAATGGTTGCCAATGGATGCTTGATGAATAGATGGTTGTAGTTATGGATTTTTGCATATATAAGTTACATTCTTCCACCTTTGGAAATTTCGAGGATGAAATCCTTTTAGAGAAAAGAATGTAACATCCAAAAAATTTAAGCAAAAAAATTAATAAAATAAGTAAATTTAAATGTAATAAGGGTAAAAATGAAATTTTTGCAAACTTTCAATTTTGGCTATGAAATTTGCGCCATTGTGTTATTAGCAAATTTCTGGACGATCTCATATATAACTTTTTGAAATAGGAACTAGTATGATGAAGTTATAAACATATTAAATTTTGAAATTTAAATTAATTAATTAAGAAAATAGGGAAAGAAAATATAAAAAAAATAGAGCTCCACTGGTTGGCAACAATATTAGGACCAGTCAACAGCCAGCGGCCGACCACCCCCAAGTATAACAATCGACCGATTGATGACTCGGGACGATGATTTTGAGTGGTCAGTGGCCCAGACAGTATATTTTTAGTTAACAGAATTAAATATTAAGTGATCGAGATGTGAACAAATATTTTCTAGAGTCCGTCAACGGTCTTATTAGTTATAAATACACTACTAATGTAAACCCTAATTCTTTAGAATTTAGTCTATGCACCAAACTTTGTCAATTCCATTTCCCATCAACTAGAAAATTCTTCAAAATAAATAAATGTAAAAGTAGGGATATTTAAGAAGGTTAAAATAAGCGAAGAGTTAAAGAATGAGGGGTTTCTAGATGAGACTCGTAGAAAAAGGCTTGGATCTGAGTTGAGTGGTTATATTTTAATAAGATGATTTGCATGTAGATAATTTTTGTTACTCCATCTGGTTTAGTTTGTTAGAAACTAAATTGAGAATCATGTTATTTAGATTTGAGATTGAATAATTAATGTAAATTAATGAGAATCTGTTAAATAGAAATTGATCTAGGTTAAACCCATTTTCTAATCAAGTATGAATTCATATAACCTGTTAGTATAAACTTGATATTGATTTCATATAATCAGTTAATATTAATGTTCATAGTAACCCTAGGTTGAACTGTTTTTACTGTAAAATTGTAAACTGAACTTGAATGAGAAATTTTGATATCATTAACTTGAGTTCACTATAATTGCTATAAGATGAAACTGTAAATTACCTTGGAAATTTGGAAAAGTACGTGATTAACAAAATAATTAGAATCCCTAAAACGTCAATCATCCCTAATTAAATGGCGATGACTAATCGACTGCTCTTACTGGGTTGGTCGACAACAAGAGGTCGACGGCTCCAGTATATAGCGGTTGATCGGTTGGCATATTGCAAGCACTGTATGAACCATGGACTAAGGCCCAGGTTATAGATAAAAATAGTTAAGTGTGTGTGTGTGTGGGAATGTTAGTATAAGTAGCGAAACTAGTTCCCTATGAGGTGACATTAGAATGTTGCAGGACTGGGTAAATGATACTTATCTAACATGGTCGATATTTGACAGGATGAAGGGGGCGATTCTATCGCAAATTGCACTAACATGATGTTCTATGGTGGTCGCACAACACTAACAATGATGCTTAATAAAGCGTGTGGCCCGACACAACGGGAGTTCCTTGATATTCATGGATAGCATGGCGTGATGCTATGTTGTTGTTAAATACCAATGCATGCAATAAAAGGCATTATGTTACCATTGAGAGGTGGATGTGGATGTAGACGATGAGACATTTCAACGAGTCGGCATCACGAACTCCTCCCCAGTGCGTATTTATGAGTCATAGTATTGGGAACTTAGTCACATGATAGAAATTGTAGGGAATGCTATGTTGGAATAGCTACGTGCAGTCGTAATGTGGCAAACGGTAGGATAATCCTATGTGGAATAGTTCTAGTAGTTATTAGTTGATCATTAGTTGTATAGAGGTTCGATCCATAGCTTTACCCTAAGCATGAATCTGCACAAGTAGTTAGTGCAACGATCTGTATTTTTAACTATTTTAAATTTCTGGATTTTGTATGATTATTGGATAAAAATAGTTAGAAATAAATATTTAATGATTATTAACGTAATTTATTAAAGGATTAAATTAAATTTAATAGTGGAAATTATTTGAATAGTTAGATCTGAATTTTATGTGAATGAAAGTGATGCCAAAAGTCGATTTAAATTTCATTTAAATATGAATGACAATCGTTTACTTTTAAAATTAGATTTAAAAGTGAATAATTAGAAATTGGAAATTTTATATTATAATTAACGAGTAAAAATAGCCATTTTGGCCACTGTCTCGAATTTCGACGAAACAAGTTTCATCGGATTCGTAATAGCGAATTATTGTAGGATTTCAAGTTTCGTAGCAATCTAACTTGTCGTTTGGCCGTGCGAGCTTGCAATACGTAGAAATTTATGTTGGAATTCGATAAAATGATTTGGCTTTGAAAAGTTATCTTTCGCATATGATTGAATTAGGCATCGAGACTAGTTTCATTATGTTCGGAATGGGGTAAAACATTATGAACGCCAAGCGGCACGCCTCGATTAGAGTTTATACGGTTTTGGACCTTATGCTATAAATACGGCACGGATAACGAGAAATATTATTATAATATTCTGAAACCCTAGTTCTAATCCATGGTCGCCGCCCATTATCCTCAACGTCTAGAAATTGCAGTGCTTCGTTCCCTCCGATCTCCTTCATCTTTCATCGAATTCAAATACCTCTAAAATGAAAGTTATAGGTCCCAACCTCCTCTACACATCCAACGGTCAAATTGTTCTATTTCATCATGGATCGTCGAGATCGAGCTTGGAAGTTTGCACACGTTTTGGGTTTGCTCTTGTAAATAGAGGCGGCGGGGTTAATGTGGCCTCTAGCATGGGTGGAGGTGCAAGCGGCGCATGCGGCGGCGCTACCTGATCGATCTCCGATCATTAATGGTTGCGTGCGTCTCGAGGAAACTATGTATATTTAGGGTAGGCTTCGTGCCTGTGTACAATGCGTACAAACATGAGGAAGATAGGTTATGTTTTTATTTTATTTTATTTTTAATTTGTTAATTATGTTGTATTATTATCAAAAGTTAATTATTGCGTAACTTCTCCATTCGAGGTCCGATTCGGACAAAACAAAAGGCCTTGAAATCTAATCGACGAAGGCTGCGTCATGGAGTTGGTTTGAAATTTATTTGAAGCTGGAAAATTTTTGGTTTCAAATAAAAAAGTCAGTTTTATATGCTCATAATTGACTGAAATAATTTTTATGTTAGTTAAATTATATTGTGAAGTGATTTAAATTTTATTGATAGTTGTTTGATAAATTTAATTGACATTTAAATGGATATATGAATTTAATTGATAGAATTTGAAGTGACAGTTAAATTGAATTAGGATTAAACTGCCTGTAAAATTGTCCATTATCGATAATTGTTGATTGTTGTGATTTTTGACTGTTTGAGTGTTGGTGTGATGGATGAAAATTTGATTGATATTTTGGATAATTTGGATGTTTATTTATTTTGATATATCATGTTATCCTCCTATATATTAACTACAGTATATAAAACCATAAATTGAATTATTTTGTATAAATTAAAAAAATAGGTTGAAATATTATATACCTATGGCATTTCTTTTGGATTTAAATGATATATACTCATCCTTGGAATTAAACTGAAATAATTGGTTCACTTGGCCATAGGATAGAGAATTATAGGATATCAGATTGATTAAATTAAATGATTTTTAAAAATTTCTTTTGAAATTATTTAAATGATTTGATTTTAAGAAATAAAAATTGAATTTATGGAAATCAAATTATTATCGAACTTGAGCTTGAAGTGTTGAAATTTAAGTTTGATAAGAGGAATGTTTTAAACAATTAAAGGTTAGATTTTGAAGTTATAATCGAATTAGGATGTAAATTATAGAAATTGATTTGTTTTAAAAGATTGGACTTTTATTCGAACTTTGAACATTGATAATAAAAGTGATGTAAAATGATATTTCGAAATTAAGCTTGGAATTGAATTATATTTGAAGATTTGGATTTTAAATTAGATATTAAAGGTAAATTTGATTTTAGCGTTTTGAATCGATATTTTGAAAATCAAACTCGGAATCTATGTAGATCGAAATGGTTTAAATTTGGAATTTGAACTGAAACTAATTTGGAATTGGAAGTGAAAATAATTTGGAATTGGAAGTGAAATTAATTTGGAATTAAAATTGAAATTAATTTGGAATCGAGGTAAAATCAACTTGAAATCGAAGTTGAACCGATTAAATCGAAATTGAAATTAAAATTGATTTGAATTGGGAAATTTGGAATTGAACCAGTTGATTTTGGAATTAATTTCAAATGAATCATTCTAGTATAAAAATTTTAAAATCTAACTTCTTTAAATATTCAAATTATTTTGATTTTCCAAACTATTTTACTGTACAAACCATTTTCTAATACTCAAGCTATTTTCTATTGAACTATTTTAACTATTTAATTATTTTAAAACTATTTAAACTGTTTTCTAAAAATTCATACTGGTCAAAAGGGTGGAATGTTTATATTTAAATCATGTATTTAAATGCGAATGAGGTTAAAATGAAGTTATAACCTTGGAATTCAAAACAATTTTAGAAGCGAAATTGAGATATTAAGGTAAAAATGATATGGTGTATTTTGAGTAAATACGATGATTTCGAAATGGATTTATTTTTGAAGCGAATGTGATATTTTAATATCAAGTACAGACTATTTTCAAAATGTAAAGAACCAACCGGTATGTAAAACAGCGTTTGCTTGTTAAAGAGACTGGGGCCTCTTATTGGCATACTCTCTGTCAATATTGGAACCACTTTAACAACTATGTATGCGGTGGATGATATCCAAAATGTAGTGGTTGAACTGGCAAACATTTACTGGAACAAAGTAAAAGAATGATGATGGATAGCCTTAACACTCATGTCATAATTAAAATGACTAAAATAGGAGCTTATATCTGGCCAATGAGGTTAGCTACCTCTAACGACGTTGATCCCTCGTACTACTATTTTGATTTTGTATTCGATGGGTGCAGCTTTTCGTTTGGATAGATTGCCGAGGTCAGCCACGGATAGGTTACGTCCAGCCAGAAAGGGTGAACTTGTAGAATCCTACATTGGGCATTGCCTCACTTGCCTTGTCATATTTATCCTTGTACGAGCTAAGTACGACTTTGGTTTAGTATTGTACCTATAAGGGACTTGCTGGTTACCGACATTAGTGGTTGTACTATAGGACCTGCATAGACTACGTACTATAAAAATGTGTTAAGGTGGATCAACGTAAAGCCTTAACACTATTTTGACATTTATTTTACTGATAGACGTGGCTTATTATAACATATACTATTATATATAAACTGTTTAACGTATCCTTAGGAGATGAAAAATCGCGTAACATCTCTTGAGTTATTTACACTCATATTTTGTAATATTGATTTGGCTTACGTAAGAGTATTTTAGTCGTGACTCGGGTGCTTTGTCTTTTCATTACGCTCGGGTCAGTCCTGAGCTTTTTCGGTGCATTGAAGATCATTTTCTAGAGGACGAAGGCGAAGTTTGGTATGTTATTACTATTATTATTCTCTACATCATGTTATTCTGCTACATTGTTTATTTTTCCTTGGTGTATGCATAACTCTGATAAATGTTGTATAAATTATAACCAAACGTATGATATACAGAGCTTCATGAACTAATTATTTGATTTTTATGTTTTATCCTTCCGCTGTGAGATTCTGTATTTGTTTTCTTCTTCTTTCCTTATTTTTCTTATTTTCCCCATTGATTATCTATGTTCCGGATTGTTTAAGTTTGACATGTGTGGATTATTATCGGTTTAAACCTTCCGAAATATGGGTCGTCACAATTGGTATTAGGGCTTTGGTTTAGCGATAACCTTGGCTTTATGGGGTTTGACTCATTAGAAATGGGGTAGTAATACTCTAGAATGAGTCTGTTCGAGTGTATGTATGAGAGAGCACTAATTAGTGTTATAAAATATTTTATATTGTGTTTACTTATCCGTTGAGTTGCTTATAAATTCTGGTCGATGCGTAGTAAACCATGTTATCGATAGGGGTTCTAAACACTTAAACGACACAAGTCAACATAATATTGCTTTAAAATCGAGTAAATGAAATAAAGTTTATGTGACGCCCCACCTCTATACCCACGCTAGCCAAGAACACTCCGGTGTAATGCTGTCAACTAGCACGGAGAATAAGGCTGTTGAGGAGCGACCATCCGTGTAATTGCTTTGTGCGAGCATCGATATGTCAGATAGTATAACATGCAATACTTTATCAAGAGGAAATCCGACATACCGACACAAACTCAAAGCTACTACACAGTGGCTATAATATCTTCGAAAACAAATACAGAAATAAACATAACATAAATCAGTCACAGATAATTCATATCACAAAGGCGGAAGAAGATATGGATATATAATTAACACATGGAAGTGTATATCAGAGTAGTGGTCAAAAAGATCCACAATAATACAAACGAATAGCAACACGTGCTATACAAAAAAAATACAACTATGAGTCTATATCTCAAGTGTATACAATAAAATAAACTACTAATCTAAGTAGTTTGCCAAAAGTCAGAGTAATGAATCCCTGGGGAGAAGTCAAGCAGAAGCACCTGTAACATCTCGGTCTAACCCGAGTATTATTTAATAAGAAAAATAATAAACGGATCAGTCTAACTATAAATATCAGATGAAACGATATAGAATAAGAGATATGACTAAACACACAATAATCACAATGCCAAGCTGTGATATATATAAGTAGTTGAAAATCATCAAGGGGTTAATCAACGTCACAAAATCTACACAAGAATCAAAGAAATGTCATACTCCTTATTTCGTCCATCAAACCACAATTATTGACGATTATACCAATGTCAATCACAAAAGTCAATGACACACAAATTCACCAATGCACAAATATCGATAAAACTTATCAATGGAAATCACGAAAATTGGTGAAGCATAAATTCTAGAAATCATCTCAAGAAATCCAGTCAATGACACACAAATTCACCTTATGCACAAAAATTGATAAATCATATCAATAGAAATCACAAAAATAGGTGAAGAAGAAAATTCCAGAATTCGACACACGAAATCCAGAAATCCAGAAATCACACAAAATAGGGGGGAGGCCTATCACACGAACGGGAGCATGAAAACTCACCAACATATGTATCACACGAACGAGACGCTATCTCATGGTAGCTAGCCATTAATTTTTGACACACGAACGGCCCGAAGACCATGGGGCGCTACCCCACATATATGAGTTGAAACTCACACAAATGGGGTTTAGTCTCCCTCGTAGACAAAGAGACATCGCACATTGCTAGTCTAAATCGCAAAAATGATCGCCATGATCATCAAGAAGTGTCAATTACAGTAAGCTAGTAAATATATGAGCTTAGCTTCATGTCCCATAACCACTAGCTTAACTTAAATATTTACGAACAAATTGTAGATCTCCACTAGAAAATTGTCACAAGAGATTCAATCGAACAAGTCCAAGAATTAACCGACGAAGTAAACGCAAGCGTTTCATACCACTTGTTTTACTAAGCTGTTTAATTAGATTTCTCATACGAGTGAGGTAAAGGTTTGTATATACTAATAGATTGGAAAACGGTTTTATAAAGAATTTGGTATTGAAAATAGAGTTGAAATCGTTTTGAGGAAAGAGTTTTGATATTTACTACTAGTATTGAAACCTTTATATTTTTAAAGTGACAAAACACAAAAATGATTGTAGAACAATCAACCACCAAAATTCACATTCAAAGACGCGAATAAAGATCCAAAGAAATCGATCTGAATCCATCAAAATGGATATTCCCAAAAATTCCAAAAATAGAAGTCATTAACGTCGTAGCAACAACAAGTGGGAAATAACACGAGTCGATGGAATTTGAAAACCAAGTAAAAATATGCACAAATATGCATAATTAGGCAAATTGGTGCAGGTCAGTCGACTGACCCAAAGGTCCAGTTGACTGAACCAGAAGCAGGAAAAAATAATTTCCTGCAGTCAGTCGACTGACCTAAATATTCAGTCGACTGAATGCAGGGAAACAGAGGACCCGAGCCTCTAGTTATTGCCTTAGGAATGCCTATGTGCTATAGCCAGTCGACTGACTCAAGGGTCCAGTCGACTGACTAGCACCAAGGCTGTTTTCCAGCCTATGAAATGAAGAGGCTATCTTCTTCAAAATGCAATCGGGCGAGCACGGTCACTAGGGGTTTATGCCAATCGACTACCCGGTCCTATAAGCTCTTCGACGCATCACCAAAAACAAGTTCAAACTACAAATCTACGATTTTTGAAGATTTGAACTCGAAACACTAAAATTTGGAATATACACCAAATCAATCCAAGCCAAAACCAAATTCGCCTGAATATGTGTTAGGAATTCATACCTAACAATTGAAGATAATCATAGACCTAGATGTGAGATTAAAAATCTCACCTTTGAAATCAAACGATTGAAGAAGATGCTTGAAAGCAAAGGAGAATCAACCACTCTTCAAATGCAACCCAAGAAGGTTGATTCTAAGCTTTAAAAGAAGAACATTCCCAAAGTTAGGTTTAGGAATTTCTGAAATTGATAAGAGATTGAGTTGGGGAAGAAGAAGAGAAGCTTACCAATGGGTTCTTCTATTAGTTTGGAGCTAGAACTTGATTTGCAAAAGAAAACTAGGGTTTTGGAGTTTTAATTTCCCATCTCTCCCACCATTGATGCTTTAAAACTGAAAAGAGGAGAAAATGAGGGTGAATGGGGAGGAGTGGCTCAGATTTGAGTATAAGTTAAACATAGGGCTGAGCCCAAACCCAAACCCAAAGTGAAAAAGTAGCAAAAATCTACTTTCTCCAAACATATCGAAGCTTATACTCAAAAAGGTCGCAAACGGCATTTTAAACTCAATGGGAGTGGTCTCGGGTCCTTATTCGACCGTATGCAAAAAGTAGCTTTTCGGACTAAATTCCGAGTATCGATAAAATATTTAAATAAAAATATTAAATATAAAATCGACGAATATGCGGGTTGTTACAGACTCCCCTCCTTAAAGAAATTGCATCCTCGCAATATTTAAGAAGAAAATATGAAGTAACAACCATAAAAGCATATTCAACACAAAAGAAGTTTGAAATAAGAAGTTCACCTTAAAGAGCACGAGAAAGTAAGTCCGGATGTGTTCGCTCAATGAACTCTCTAGATTCCCAAGAACAATCCTTAGGATTTAAAGACCACTGAACTTTAACAAGCGTAACATCTTTATTTCAAAGTCATTTGACTTCCGAAGCAATGATACGAATAGGATGTTGCTCATAAGTTAAATTAGGCGAAACTTCAATCTCTTCCACAACACCGGGCTTAAGAATAGAATCAGAATCTCGAAGACACTTCCGAAGTTGAGAAACGTGAAACACATCATGGATAGCTGAAAATTGAGCCGGTAATAAAAGGCGATAAGCCATGGAACCAATACGTTCAGTGATAGGAAATGACCCAATATATCGAGGCGCTAACTTTCCCGATTGACTGAAACGTACCACACCTTTCATAGGTGACACACGAATGAACACAAGATCTCCCACAGAAAATTGTAACTTCCTTCTCCGATTATCGGCATAGGATTTTTGTCTACTCTGGGCTTCTTTCATCCTATGTCTAATAAGTTCAATCTTTTCTGTGGAATCACGAATAAAATCTGGACCTAAAACCGCTTCTCACCAGCCTCAAGCCAACAAGAAGGAGATCGGCATGGCCTTCCATAAAGTGCCTCGAAAGGTGCCATACCAATACTAGATTGGAAGCTATTATTATAGGAAAATTTAACAAGAGAAATATGATCTTCCCAACTTCCACCAAAATCAAGAACACATGCACAAAGAAGATCTTCAAGAGTTTGATTCACATGCTTTTGGTTTGTCCATCGGACTGAGAATGATAAGCGGTGCTAAAATTAAGCTTCGTTCCCAAATCTTTTTGAAGACTCTTCCAAAATCCACTAGTAAACAATGGATCACGATCGCTAACAATAGAAGTAGGAACTCCATGCAATTTAACAATCTCTTTAACAAAGAGCTTGGCCAAAAGAGGAACGGTTCGGTTAGATCGAACGGGAATAAAATGGGCAGATTTAGTAAGCCTATCAACAATCACCCATAAGTTATCATTACCTGAACGAGAACGGGGAAGGCCATCTATAAAATCCATGGAAATTTGGTCCCACTTCCAAATTGGAATTTCTAAAGGTTGCAATAACCCACCGGGCCTTTGATGCTCGGCCTTAACGAGATGGCAAGTCATGCAACGCTTAACGAAGTTAGCGATGTCAAGTTTCATTCCCTCCCAATAATAAAGTCGCTTCATATCCGCATACATTTTGCTACTACCGGGATGAATGGTTAATTTAGAACGATGGCAATCTTCTAAAATATCTTTACGAAGATCACCAATATTTGGTACAATAAGTCTATCAAATTTTTGAATGCCGCCACGAGAATCGATATCAAAGTCTTTCAAACTTTCAATATCAATTTTATCCTTAATATTTTGGCCGAGAAGAGCCAATTCAGGATCTAGCCTTTGAGCTTCAAAAATGCGGTCTAGAAGAGAAGGATGAGCCTCAAGGCTACATAAAACAAGAGATGAACATAAATCGGAAATACGGTCTCGAATTTCACAAGTGGATAAAATCTCGAGATCGTTCCATTCAGATATCATCATAGAAACAACAGCTTGTTGCTTACGGCTAAGAGCATCAGCGACACGATTACCCTTACCGGGAGTATAAAGAATATCAAGATCATATGGTGCAAGAAATTCGAGCCAACGCTGTTGACACAAATTAAGTTCCTTTTGAGAGAATAAATACTTCAAGGACTTATGATCGGTATAAAGAACAAATTTCTCTCCTAAGAGATAATGACGCCAAATACGAAGGGCGAAAACAATAGCCGCGAGCTCTAAATCATGAGTGGCATATCTAATCTCAGCAGGCTTCAATTGCCTAGAAGCATAAGCAATAACACGTTCTCTTTGCATAAGAACGGCACCCAAACCAACGCGACTAGCATTGGTATAAACAACGAAATCTTGATTCCCCTCGGGAATAACAAGAATAGGAGCATCAGAAAGAAGTTCTTTTAATTTCTGAAAAGAAGTTTCACATTTGTCCGACCAAATGTATTTAACACCTTTCTTCGTCAAGCTAGTGAGAGGCACGGCAATCTTAGAAAAGTCTTTAATAAAACAACGGTAATAGCCCACCAATCCGAGAAAGCTGCGGATTTCGGTCACACTCTCAGGTTTCTTCCAACTTTGAATCGCTTCAATCTTTGAAGGATCCACGGAAATTCCGGATTCGGAAATAATATGACCGAGAAACTTCACACGAGATTGCCAAAAATGACATTTAGAAAACTTTGCTTTCAATTGATTACTCCTAAGAGTTTCCAACACAATTCGAAGATGCTTCTCATGTTCCTCCTCGGTTTTTAAATACACAAGAATATCATCAATAAAGATGAGAACAAATCGATCGAGGAAGTTTTTGAAAACTCTATTCATAAGGTCAACGAAATAAGCCGGAGCATTCGTTAAACCAAATGGCATAACAAGCCATTCATAAGATCCATAACGAGTTCGGAATGATGTCAAAGGAATGCTATCCTCTGCAATACGAAGCTGATGAAATCCAGTAGCTAAGTCTAATTGTGAAAAGACTCTAGCACCACTAAGTTGATCGAATAGATCCTCAATCCGAGGTAAAGGATATTTATTTTTGATAGTAAGATCATTAAGCTTGCGGTAGTCAACGCAAAGCCTAAGTGTACCATCGGATTTCTTTACAAAAATAGCTGAAGCTCCCCAAGGCGAGGAACTAGAGAGAATAAATTGCTTCGTTTCCAAATCGGATAATTGTATGCGCATCTCCTCATTTTCTTTATTGGACAAACGATAAGGAGGACGAGTGATAGGTTGAGCTCCAGGAATAAGATTAATTCTGAACTCAATTGCTCGCTTAGGTGGTAATCCTAAAACGGGCTCGAATATGTTGGAAAATTCACGAACGACGTGAATAAGAGAAATAATATCACTCTCATCATCATCATCGTCATCACGAGGATTTAAAGAATATAAAGATGCAACCAAGCTGGAATCTGAATCTTGAAGATTAATAAAAATCTGCTTAATAGATTGAGAATGTCGAAGATGAATAGTCCGCTCAGGACATAGGATATGAGCTTCATAACGGTTAAGCCAATCCATTCCCAAAATCATTCCAAAGCCTAAATAACGCATGACATGCAAATCGGCTCGGAAAGAAAAATCACACAAAATAATCTCGACATCTTTACACAATAAACTGATTGTCGCGGATCCACCAACCGGATTAGCAATTCTCAAAGAAGTCATTAAACACAAAACATCCAAAGAAAAAGTATCAACAAGTTCTTTTGGTATAAAAGAATGGGACGCACCCGTATCAAAAAGAACTCTAATAGGATGATCACGAAATTGTCAGGACCCGATTCTTCGTCTTCCGAAAATTCGACATCGACACTCACTTTATCGACTGCCGAGGAATCGAACGACGGAAAACCGAACACTGAGGGTTTTTTTTTTAAAAAGAATTAAAGAAAGAAAAAGAGAGAAAACGGTAGAAAATTTAGATAGGTAGAAGAAGATAGAAAATTTTAAAGATAGAAGAAAAAGAGAAGAGAGGAAAAAGAGAAAATAGAACGGAAAATAGGACGGAACAGAAAACAACAGAACAACAACAGAATCTCACAATTCGCAGCGGAACAACATATAATAATAAATGAATAATCTTTAAACAAAGAACTATATCAGTTATTACATTACATTTCATTTCATCATATCATCAGAGTATACAACAACAACAACAAACAGTGCAGCGGAAAAAGAAATACTATATAAGTAATACGCCATGCCATCCATCTTGCCTCCAGCAACTCCAGAATATCCAGAATATCCTGATAAACCTTAACTCTTGACTGCCCGTGTGGAAATTGGTGGGCACCCAGAGTTTAGGAAGGAAAACAATAAACTCCAAGTCAGTCATGTGACTGGTGTGAGAACTCAAAACAGTTTATTTATCTTTAAAATCAAAAATAGAAGAATATTTTTATTTCAATTCGCAATGCTTTTAAAAATGAGACTACCATAAGGCCTCCCGCACACACACACAATGCAAACGCAGAATCGGAGGAGATTTCTCCTTATGATAGTCAAAGATGCTTGATACGCATTAAAAAGAACATTTCATATTATTACTAGTGCATAGTGTAGAAGAAATTCATTTTGAAAGTAGAATATAAATCTTAGCCAACATACGACCATTATCGTATGCCTACTATAGCTACTATCCAAACAGTGGTGACCACCATAAGTGAATAGCAGGTTCTACAACTAATACCGTACAAGTTTCGTATTGGGAATTGGATTTCCAACAAATGATCAGGCCAAGGAACTTCCCATTGCCACATGAGAATGCCTTTGGAAAGACATCCCCGAGAACCAAACCGGAACTCTGCCAACACAAGGCCGGGTTACCCCTAACTGGGTAACTACTGACACGAGCACGCCATTCCCCGATCGTAAACGACCTTTCTCACGGGATCCCGAAAACCAACAACCACAAAGTAATAAATTCGTAGTAACCACATAGGTTAAATATCTGGGCTCCATACCATGATACCACCTCTATCCAGAAGGAAATATACATACCCTAAAGGGTGCTACCCCTCATAACCTTGCCGCATCTTTCCTGTTTTGACCATTTCCGGGGTGTGAGGTTCGACGAAGTCACGTCCAGAAAAACATACTTTATACAAAAGCCATGCTTTGGGTCAACAAATGATCAACACAATGATCACTAAGATAGACGATCAAATAAACGATCCTATCACAATAATCAACACAATGATCATTTCAGCATCACTCAACATATCACATTACCAAATTGGGAATATATCGCTGATAACTTCAACTATATAACCTCTGAGCTCGTACGTCTCAGAGAAGGGTGTTAAGCTAAAGAATAAATTCTTCGCCACCACAGAAATATATTTGAAAGAAATCGGCTTTATATCTCAACTTGTAATGTCAGACACACAATCCATACAAGTCTGTTCCGGGCTCGAACAAAACCGAAGGCACTTACAAAGAAGTCCTTGCAATCCGGATATTCACAATCCTGATCGGATTTCCCATCACTTAGGGAGTCTCTATACCGTTGCAACTCAGTGCAGAGACAATCGATAGGTCATCCTATCGCTCTCGCAAATACCGGGTCTTCAACACCGATCTTCAAATGCAATTATAACGACGTATCACATATTCGGAATGGGTTATACGACCCCATGGTCCTTTCCCGGTTAACCCGAATAGTGAGCGCTTATTCAAAAATAAGTGTAGCATTCACATTCAAACAAATCGCATCAATTACCCATTCAAAGGGAAATATTGATAGTCGGTTATTGAACTATCACTGGATATGCACACATCACCAGTTTCCAAATAATTTTCCAAATTATTTATTTTCCAAAAATATCTTCACTAGATATATTATTTTCAACACTTCAAAAATAAATCAATATTTATTTTTAAACAAATTCCACTTTCTTTATAATTTCCTTAGTGAATTTATAATTCCAAAATATCAATGAATGTTCGATTTCAATTATTCATTTCAATATTTCTTTTCAATTTATCTTCAAAAAGATAAATTCTAAATATCACTTCATATTGGAAAACATTTCCATACTTATTTAATAAGTAATTCACAGATTTTATTTATTTTCAACACTTAGAAAATATTTAATATACTTAAATCGAAATTAAGTATATATTTCATTTTTTAAGGAAATCATTCTCTTAAACATATTTATTTGGACCAAAACGAATGTTACGTAAAACATCGTTACGACAACCCAAAATCACTAGTATAGGGATTCGAAATTAAAATAGATATATAAATCCCAATACTATACAAAACATTTCCTTTCGGAAATCATTTACTATAACAACAGTGTTATAGTCCATCATCTCCTTCTATTTCTTGAAACGTCTATTTCAACAATAAATGTTGAAATCTATGGTTTCGAATCTCAACACATCTTAAAACATCGTTAGATCGTTTTAATTCAATTTAAACATCTCATTCAAAACAATTTCTTTAACGTGTTATTCACTATTCAAAAACGTGAATATACTTCATTAACAATTTCATCCTTTTATTCATTTTAATTCAAAGGATTATTCACTATTCAAAAATGTGAATATAACTCCATTTATAGTTTTCAACAAATTTTCTTGTCAAAATAAGTCGTTTGCGAATTTATAAAACAACGTTTATAAATTCCATTTCTATTTGTTTATAAAAACTTCCTTTTTATAAATTCTTTTATTAACCTATTTCAGTTTATAACTAAATTATGAACTAAACATTCATATTATAAGTTAAACACTTATAAAACGATTATTTTACAAAATCGTTCTTTTTAACTCCCCAAATTATAAATCTTATAACTTATAAGATTCATTCATTTATCCAAAATCATTATTTTAATAACTTAATAAATTTTATAAACCTACTGCTTATAAAATTCCATTTATAACTTCACTGTTTAAAATTCTATAAATTTCATTCATTTATGAAATTCATTTTCACTTCATTCAAACACTTATAAAAACTCGTTTTATAATGTCCATATTTCAATTTATAAATGTAACGACCCAGTATTTTTATAAATTAAAATTTGAATATTTAATTAATTTTAAATATTTATAAGTGAATTTATAAGTCGAATAAATTTTTATTTGATTTATTGGATTTAATTGAATAATTAAATCGATAAATTTAATATGTTAAATTATGGAAATAATTGAAAATCGAGTTAAATATGATTGAAAATAATTTGTAAAATTTTATTTTATCATGTTGAAGTTAGAACGATATTTTAGAACTTTTAAAATCGAATTAAAAGTTAATTTGTGAAAATTGAATATTTTAATATTTAATAATCGACTGTAAAATAGTCAATTTTTGAACAGTCTCAGAATTGAACGAAACCAGTTCCATTGGATCCGTAATAGTTAGTTATTACCGGATTTCAATTTTCGTGTCAATTGGAGCTATCGTTTGATCGTGGCAGCTCGAAACGCATCGAATTATTTTTAATTTAAATTTGGCGAGTCAAAATAGCCATTTTTCAAAAAGTCTCGGATTTCGACGAAACCAGTTTCATCGGATCCGTAATGTGATATTATTGTAAGGTTTCAAATTTCAAGTCAATCGGATTTACCGTTTGTCCGGTACAAATTAAAACGCCTAGAAATCGAGTTAAATCGGTTTAATTTAAATTGAACGTTTTTAGCCATAACTCGCACATACTTCCGAATTAGCTTCCGAAACCTGTTCCATTGTGTCCGGAACGCGGGGTAAACCTTAGAAACGCTGGTTACGGCGCGTAAATCGGAGTTCGGAATTCCCGGGATGAATAGTGTTTACGCTAGCTTTTCTTATAAATAGCCAACATTCTAAATAAATAAAAAAAATATCAAAACCCTAATCTATTTCTACAGCCGCCACCCCCATTCTGAATGGCCAGAAACTCATGAACTTCATCCCTCCAAATCTCCAAATCCGTCGACAATTAGCAGGAATGTTCAACTAAAGAATTGTAGAGAGCGTCGAGTACTAGAGTTTCAACGGTTATGATCGGAAACGGAGTCGTGTGGAGTGAGCTACAGGGGTGCGTTTGTGGGCTGTTAAGGGACGTGCGCGCGTGCCTTTGGGTGGCCGAGCTTCATGGTGGGGGAGGTGGAGATAGCTCTCGCGAAGTGCTTCGAGGTGGCGGTGGTTTGATCGAGTTTCGTTGATTGATGAAGGAGAAAAATGAAACCCTAAATCACTAGGATGGGTTCGGCCTCCATTGTGTTGCCTGGAGATGATGTGCGTGGGTGTAGGAGATGAACAGGGGCCGTTGGATCTGGATCTTGTGGCTGTGATGGAGAATGGGTTTGTAAATGTTGTATTTATATAAGTTAAATCGTGTACAAACTTGTAAAATCAATATCTTTTTCATACGAGGTCGAAAAAATGCAAACTCAGTTGCGTTGGAATCGTATGGACGAGCACTACGCGATGGAGTTGGTTTGGAGTAGTTTGGAGTTAGTGAGAATTTCGGGTAAAATTAAACGTGCGTTTAATTTTATTCGAAATAAAAGCTAAAACGGAAATTAAAACCAAGGTGAGAACTTCTCACTCAATCGAATAGGTTTCGATTTTATTTTAAATAGTTAGATTTAAAATATTTGAATGCACGTTTGAATGATGATTAATATCTATTGATTGTTAAAATAGACATTATACGCCGTTAGTAAGCGGATGTTATTTATTATAAACATATACCGCGAATATTTCATAAACAGTGAAATTGGTATTATATATAATATCAATATATACATATTGGCATATGTATATATTGCAGTTGTTGATTTCCCGCATTTTTTGTTTAGCGGATGAGACCCTATTACGCCGTTAGTAAGCGGATAATATTTATTAAAAACATGTACCACGATAATTTCGTACTGGAGCGAAATTGGTATTGTGCTAATGTTTTTGGATGCAGGAAACAGGTTGGAGGGATCCAACTGGATTCCTCAACAGTTTTATTTGATTTCAGATATTTTGATATTTGATGGATTTTCATATTGATATATGATATCGTTGTAGTCGTGATTGACTATTTGGTGTGTAGCATCATTGGACCCAGATTTTGGGATTTTAAAATGTTTTTAAAAGTGATTTTTGAAAAGATAAAATATTTTTGGAATTGATCCATTATAAATAAATAAACGTTATAATTTTTTAAAGTTATAAAAATTATGATTTTTGAGAAATATAGTTAAAAGATT
This sequence comes from Allium cepa, assembly GCA_030765085.1. Classification (NCBI taxonomy): domain Eukaryota; kingdom Viridiplantae; phylum Streptophyta; class Magnoliopsida; order Asparagales; family Amaryllidaceae; genus Allium; species Allium cepa. Next base: position 547,653,405 of record CM060942.1, read on the forward strand.
GATTTTTGAAAATACGGGTTAATGATGTTATAAAATAGTTTAAAAATGGGATTTTTGAATTTATTGCGAAAAGTTTAAATATAGGATTTATAAAATTTAATTATTTTATAAATCAAGAGAATGATGAAATTATAAAGGAATTTAAAGACGTTTAAAAAAAATAATATAAATTGATTTATATTAAGGGATTTATAAATGGATATTTATAAATTGAATTATGGACATTATAAAACAAGTTTTTATAAGTGTTTGAATGTAGTGGAAATGAATTTCCTAAATGAATGAAATTTATAGTATTATAAACTGTGAAGTTATAAATGAAATTTTATAAGCAGTAGGTTTATAAAATTTATAAAGTTATCGAAAGAATGAATTTTGGATAAATAAACAATCTTATAAGTTAAGATTAATAATTTGGGAAGTTAAATGAACGATTTTGTAAAATAATCGTTTTATAAGTATTTGACTTATAATATGAACGTTTAGTTTATAATGACGTTATAAACAGAATAAGTTAATAAAAGAATTTATAAAAAGGAAGTTTTTATAAATAAATAGAAATGGAATTTATAAACGATGTTTTATAAATTCGCAAATGACTTATTTTGATGAGAAAATTGTTGGAACCTATTAAAGGAAATTTATTCACATTTTTGAATAGTGAATAATCCTTTGAATTAAAACGAATAAAAAGATGAGATTTGTTAATGAAATTTATTCACATTTTTGAATAGTGAATAACACGTTAAAGAAAATGTTTAGAATGTGATATTTTAAACAGAATTAAAACGATCTAACGATGTTTTTAAATGCATTGAGATTCGAAATCATAGATTTCAACATTCATTGTTGAAATAGACGTTTTCGAGAAATAAAAGGAAATGGTAGTATAACACTGTTGTTATAGTAAATGATTTCCGAAAGGAAATATTTGCATAGTATTGGGATTTATATATCTATTTAATTTCGAATCCCTATACTAGTGATTTTGGGTTGTCGTAACGATGTTTTACGCAACATTCGTTTTGGCCCAAATAAATATGTTAAGAGAATGATTTCCTTAAAGAATGAAATATATACTTAATTCGATTTAAGTATATTGAATATTTTCTAAGTGTTGAAAATAAAAGAGATTTGTGAATTTCTTATTAATAAATAAGTATGGAAATGTTTTCCAATATGAAGTGAATATTTAGGAATTATCTTTTTGAAGATAAATTGAAATGGATAATTGAAATCGTATATGCATGAATATTTTGAAATATAAATTCACTATGGAATTTATATAAGAAAGTGGAATTGTTTAAAAATAAATATCGATTTATTTTTGAAGTGTTGAAATTATATATCTTGTAAAGATATTTTGGAAAATAAATAATTTGGAAAATTATTTGGAATCTGGTGATGTATGCATATCCATTGATAGTTCAATAGCCGACTATCAATATTTCCCTTTGAATGGGTATTTGATGTGAATTGATTGAATTTGAATGCACACTTATTTTTGAATAAGCGCTCACTATTCGGGTTAACCGGGAAAGGACCATGGGGTCGTATAACCCATTCCGAATATGTGATACGTCGTTGTGAATAGCATTGAAGATCGGTGTTGAAGACCCGGTATTTGCGAAAGCGATAGGATGACCTATCGATTGTCTCTGCACTGAGTTGCAACGGTATAGAGACTCCCTAAGTGATGGGAAATCCGATCAGGATTGTGAATATCCGGATTGCAAGGACTTCTTTGTAAGTGCCTTCGGTTTTGTTCGAGCCCGGAACAGACTTGTATGGATTGTATGTCTGACATTACAATTTGAGATATAAAGCCGATTTCTTTCAAATATATTTCTGTTGGTGGCGGAGAATTTATTCTTTGCTTAACACCCTTCTTTGAGACGCATGTTCTCAAAGGTTATATAGTTGAAGTTATCAGCGATATATTCCCAGTTTGGTAATGTGACATGCTGAGTGATGCTGAAATGATCATTGTGTTGATTATTTGTGATAGGATCATTTATTTGATCGTCTATCTTAGTGATCATTGTGTTGATCATTTGTTGACCCAAAGCATGGATTTTGTATAAAGTATGTTTTTGTGGACGTGAATTCGTCGAGCCTCACATCCCGGGAATGGTCAAAACAGGAAAGAAGCAGCAAGGTTATGAGGGGTAGCACCCTTTAGGATGTGTCCATTTCCTTCTGGAAAAGGGTGGTATCATGGTATGGAGCCCAGATACTTACTCATGTTGAAACACTTTGTTTTTATGATTGTGTGAATTGATTAGAGAGCGCTCTCGGATAAAGGTCCCAAAGGACCGGGGGATGGCATATTCGGTCAGTTGTTACTCAGTTAGGGGTAACCCGGCCTTGTGTTGGTAGAGATCCGGTTTGGTTCTCGGGGATGTCCATCCAGAGGCATTCTCATGTGGCAATGGGAAGTTCCTTGGCCTGACCATTTGTTGGAAATCCAATTCCCAATACGAAACTTTTACGGTATTAGTTGTAGAACCTGCTATTCACTTATGGTGGTCACCACTGTTTGGATAGTAGCTATAGTAGGCATACGATAATGGTCGTATGTTGGCTAAGATTTATATCTTTATTTTCGAAATGATTTTCCTCTACACTATGCACTAATAATAATATCAAATATTATTTTAAATGCGTATCAAGCATCTTTGACTATCATAAGGAGAAATCTCCTCCGATTCTGCGTTTGCATGTGTGTGTGTGCGGGAGGCCTTATGGTAGTCTCATTTTTAAAAGCATTGCGAATTGAGTTTAAAAATATTCCTCTATTTGATTTTTAAGTTAAATAAACTGTTTTGAGTTCTCACACCAGTCACATGACTGACTCGGAGTTTATTGTTTTCCTTCCTAAACTCTGGGTGCCCACCAATTTCCACACGGGCAGTTAAGAGTTAGGTTTATCAGGATATTCTGGATATTCTGGAGTTGCTGGAGGCAAGCTGGATGGCATGGCGTATTACTAGTTTATATAGTATTTCTTTTTCCGCTGCATTGTTTGTGGTTGTATGTTGTTGTACACTCTGATGATTTGATGTAATGTAATATGATGATAATGTAATAACTGATATAGTTCTTTGTTTAAAGATTATTCATTTATTATTATATGTTGTTCCGCTGCGAATTGTGAGATTCTGTTGTTGTTCCTTTCTGTCCCATTCTATTTAAAAAAAATTCTTCTATCTTCTATTATCAAATTTTCTATTTTTCTATCTTCCTCTCTCTCTATTTTCTGTTATCTTCTTCTACTTCTCTCTTTTTCTTTTCTTAAATTCTTTTTAAAACCCATAACATCTCGGTTTTCGGCCTTTGATTTCTCGGCAGTCGATAAAGTGAGTATCGATGTTGAATTTTCGAAAGTCGAAAATTTTCGGGGCGTTACATTTGGTATCAGAGCTGATGGTTAAGCGACAACCATGGTTCTGTAGGGTATTACTCATTAGAGATAGAGTCAGTGGTACTCTAGAATGAGTTTGAGTGTAATAATAGCTATGAGAGCGTATTTGTTAGTGAATATAAAAATTGTTTTATATTGTGATGATTGGTTTATTGAGTGGCATATGAACTTTCGTCAGCGTGGTCCGCAAGACTATGCCGAAGGGGTTTCTAAACACTTGAATGGAACTATTCGGCACAATATTGATTTTAAATTGGGTAAATGGAATAATTTTACCTTGATTATATTTTTAAATATAAAGGAATAATTTTTCAGACTTATTAAAGTGTATATAAGTTGATTGTTAGGTTGTTTGAATAATCTAAATTAAAGAATAATTGTATAAGCAAAAGAATTATAAGAATTGAATTATAATTAAAGTGTTTACAATTGTGAAATAAACTTATATATCTAAGAAGTAAAACTATATGAATATATTTATGAATATGAGTTGTGAATAAAAGTGATGGTGTTAAACCAAATTGAATGAATATAAGCAAAGGAATTTGGTTGTATTATATATACTTTGGTTGTTATTTGATTGTTAGTTGATTGTTGATTGATTGTATATAATTCATTAAGTGTTAATGAAATTGAAAGCTAGGAAATTGAATTCAAATTGAAAGTAAATAAATTTGAATAGAATTGAAAGTGAATTGGATTTAATTAGTGAATGCAAACTAATTAAAATTGAGAACGTATGTTGATAAAATCCAATGTGAATAAATCAAATGTGATTTAAAGTGAAAACCAATTCATTGAATATTAATGAGAATATGAATGAAAATTCATTTGATTATAGATGGTAGTTGGTTGATGTTTGCATTTGTTGTTTGGTTGCATTTTCTATGTGACATGTATAGTTATGTTGCTCTATGTTGTATATTGATACTATTTTCATATATGCATGATTCTCATGTTGTTTGTTAAGTGTTTAGTAGGTGCGGATCGCGTTGCTTCGCATTTGGAGTTCGCTTTTGCGCTATATTAGCCGTATATGCTTGCTAATAAAATATAAGGTACATATCTCGGATTAAATATCGTACTTTTATACTTTTTTCCCTTCGGGATGCCTCATTACTTGATGAGATGTATATTTGTGATATATATACTGTCATTTTTTTTTCCGGATCGAGCCGCGCAAAGGAGACTATGGCGAATTTTTCCGGAAATTTAAGGCGTTAGAAAAATTTGAGAAAATTTGGAAAATTTTGAAAACTTTAACTTTGATTTTGATTTGAAAGTTAAACTATAGTAGTTGTTTTTGAAAAGATAATTAAGTATGATTTTGAAAGCTTAGTAAAGTTATTGTAAGAAGTTTAACTATGAATTTTGGGAAAATTAATAAATTCTGTAATTTTCTTACTTGTAATTTCGAGGACGAAATTCTTTTAAGGGGGAAAGATTGTAACGACCCAGAATTTTTATAAATTAAAATTTGAATATTTAATTAATTTTAAATATTTATAAGTGAATTTATAAGTCGAATAAATTTTTATTTGATTTATTGGATTTAATTGAATAATTAAATCGATAAATTTAATATGTTAAATTATGGAAATAATTGAAAATCGAGTTAAATATGATTGAAAATAATTTGTAAAATTTTATTTTATCATGTTGAAGTTAGAACGATATTTTAGAACTTTTAAAATCGAATTAAAAGTTAATTTGTGAAAATTGAATATTTTAATATTTAATAATCGACTGTAAAATAGTCAATTTTTGAACAGTCTCAGAATTGAACGAAACCAGTTCCATTGGATCCGTAATAGTTAGTTATTACCGGATTTCAATTTTCGTGTCAATTGGAGCTATCGTTTGATCGTGGCAGCTCGAAACGCATCGAATTATTTTTAATTTAAATTTGGCGAGTCAAAATAGCCATTTTTCAAAAAGTCTCGGATTTCGACGAAACCAGTTTCATCGGATCCGTAATGTGATATTATTGTAAGGTTTCAAATTTCAAGTCAATCGGATTTACCGTTTGTCCGGTACAAATTAAAACGCCTAGAAATCGAGTTAAATCGGTTTAATTTAAATTGAACGTTTTTAGCCATAACTCGCACATACTTCCGAATTAGCTTCCGAAACCTGTTCCATTGTGTCCGGAACGCGGGGTAAACCTTAGAAACGCTGGTTACGGCGCGTAAATCGGAGTTCGGAATTCCCGGGATGAATAGTGTTTACGCTAGCTTTTCTTATAAATAGCCAACATTCTAAATAAATAAAAAAAATATCAAAACCCTAATCTATTTCTACAGCCGCCACCCCCATTCTGAATGGCCAGAAACTCATGAACTTCATCCCTCCAAATCTCCAAATCCGTCGACAATTAGCAGGAATGTTCAACTAAAGAATTGTAGAGAGCGTCGAGTACTAGAGTTTCAACGGTTATGATCGGAAACGGAGTCGTGTGGAGTGAGCTACAGGGGTGCGTTTGTGGGCTGTTAAGGGACGTGCGCGCGTGCCTTTGGGTGGCCGAGCTTCATGGTGGGGGAGGTGGAGATAGCTCTCGCGAAGTGCTTCGAGGTGGCGGTGGTTTGATCGAGTTTCGTTGATTGATGAAGGAGAAAAATGAAACCCTAAATCACTAGGATGGGTTCGGCCTCCATTGTGTTGCCTGGAGATGATGTGCGTGGGTGTAGGAGATGAACAGGGGCCGTTGGATCTGGATCTTGTGGCTGTGATGGAGAATGGGTTTGTAAATGTTGTATTTATATAAGTTAAATCGTGTACAAACTTGTAAAATCAATATCTTTTTCATACGAGGTCGAAAAAATGCAAACTCAGTTGCGTTGGAATCGTATGGACGAGCACTACGCGATGGAGTTGGTTTGGAGTAGTTTGGAGTTAGTGAGAATTTCGGGTAAAATTAAACGTGCGTTTAATTTTATTCGAAATAAAAGCTAAAACGGAAATTAAAACCAAGGTGAGAACTTCTCACTCAATCGAATAGGTTTCGATTTTATTTTAAATAGTTAGATTTAAAATATTTGAATGCACGTTTGAATGATGATTAATATCTATTGATTGTTAAAATAGACATTATACGCCGTTAGTAAGCGGATGTTATTTATTATAAACATATACCGCGAATATTTCATAAACAGTGAAATTGGTATTATATATAATATCAATATATACATATTGGCATATGTATATATTGCAGTTGTTGATTTCCCGCATTTTTTGTTTAGCGGATGAGACCCTATTACGCCGTTAGTAAGCGGATAATATTTATTAAAAACATGTACCACGATAATTTCGTACTGGAGCGAAATTGGTATTGTGCTAATGTTTTTGGATGCAGGAAACAGGTTGGAGGGATCCAACTGGATTCCTCAACAGTTTTATTTGATTTCAGATATTTTGATATTTGATGGATTTTCATATTGATATATGATATCGTTGTAGTCGTGATTGACTATTTGGTGTGTAGCATCATTGGACCCAGATTTTGGGATTTTAAAATGTTTTTAAAAGTGATTTTTGAAAAGATAAAATATTTTTGGAATTGATCCATTATAAATAAATAAACGTTATAATTTTTTAAAGTTATAAAAATTATGATTTTTGAGAAATATAGTTAAAAGATTGATTTTTGAAAATACGGGTTAATGATGTTATAAAATAGTTTAAAAATGGGATTTTTGAATTTATTGCGAAAAGTTTAAATATAGGATTTATAAAATTTAATTATTTTATAAATCAAGAGAATGATGAAATTATAAAGGAATTTAAAGACGTTTAAAAAAAATAATATAAATTGATTTATATTAAGGGATTTATAAATGGATATTTATAAATTGAATTATGGACATTATAAAACAAGTTTTTATAAGTGTTTGAATGTAGTGGAAATGAATTTCCTAAATGAATGAAATTTATAGTATTATAAACTGTGAAGTTATAAATGAAATTTTATAAGCAGTAGGTTTATAAAATTTATAAAGTTATCGAAAGAATGAATTTTGGATAAATAAACAATCTTATAAGTTAAGATTAATAATTTGGGAAGTTAAATGAACGATTTTGTAAAATAATCGTTTTATAAGTATTTGACTTATAATATGAACGTTTAGTTTATAATGACGTTATAAACAGAATAAGTTAATAAAAGAATTTATAAAAAGGAAGTTTTTATAAATAAATAGAAATGGAATTTATAAACGATGTTTTATAAATTCGCAAATGACTTATTTTGATGAGAAAATTGTTGGAACCTATTAAAGGAAATTTATTCACATTTTTGAATAGTGAATAATCCTTTGAATTAAAACGAATAAAAAGATGAGATTTGTTAATGAAATTTATTCACATTTTTGAATAGTGAATAACACGTTAAAGAAAATGTTTAGAATGTGATATTTTAAACAGAATTAAAACGATCTAACGATGTTTTTAAATGCATTGAGATTCGAAATCATAGATTTCAACATTCATTGTTGAAATAGACGTTTTCGAGAAATAAAAGGAAATGGTAGTATAACACTGTTGTTATAGTAAATGATTTCCGAAAGGAAATATTTGCATAGTATTGGGATTTATATATCTATTTAATTTCGAATCCCTATACTAGTGATTTTGGGTTGTCGTAACGATGTTTTACGCAACATTCGTTTTGGCCCAAATAAATATGTTAAGAGAATGATTTCCTTAAAGAATGAAATATATACTTAATTCGATTTAAGTATATTGAATATTTTCTAAGTGTTGAAAATAAAAGAGATTTGTGAATTTCTTATTAATAAATAAGTATGGAAATGTTTTCCAATATGAAGTGAATATTTAGGAATTATCTTTTTGAAGATAAATTGAAATGGATAATTGAAATCGTATATGCATGAATATTTTGAAATATAAATTCACTATGGAATTTATATAAGAAAGTGGAATTGTTTAAAAATAAATATCGATTTATTTTTGAAGTGTTGAAATTATATATCTTGTAAAGATATTTTGGAAAATAAATAATTTGGAAAATTATTTGGAATCTGGTGATGTATGCATATCCATTGATAGTTCAATAGCCGACTATCAATATTTCCCTTTGAATGGGTATTTGATGTGAATTGATTGAATTTGAATGCACACTTATTTTTGAATAAGCGCTCACTATTCGGGTTAACCGGGAAAGGACCATGGGGTCGTATAACCCATTCCGAATATGTGATACGTCGTTGTGAATAGCATTGAAGATCGGTGTTGAAGACCCGGTATTTGCGAAAGCGATAGGATGACCTATCGATTGTCTCTGCACTGAGTTGCAACGGTATAGAGACTCCCTAAGTGATGGGAAATCCGATCAGGATTGTGAATATCCGGATTGCAAGGACTTCTTTGTAAGTGCCTTCGGTTTTGTTCGAGCCCGGAACAGACTTGTATGGATTGTATGTCTGACATTACAATTTGAGATATAAAGCCGATTTCTTTCAAATATATTTCTGTTGGTGGCGGAGAATTTATTCTTTGCTTAACACCCTTCTTTGAGACGCATGTGCTCAAAGGTTATATAGTTGAAGTTATCAGCGATATATTCCCAGTTTGGTAATGTGACATGCTGAGTGATGCTGAAATGATCATTGTGTTGATTATTTGTGATAGGATCATTTATTTGATCGTCTATCTTAGTGATCATTGTGTTGATCATTTGTTGACCCAAAGCATGGCTTTTGTATAAAGTATGTTTTTGTGGACGTGAATTCGTCGAGCCTCACATCCCGGGAATGGTCAAAACAGGAAAGAAGCAGCAAGGTTATGAGGGGTAGCACCCTTTAGGATGTGTCCATTTCCTTCTGGAAAAGGGTGGTATCATGGTATGGAGCCCAGATACTTACTCATGTTGAAACACTTTGTTTTTATGATTGTGTGAATTGATTAGAGAGCGCTCTCGGATAAAGGTCCCAAAGGACCGGGGGATGGCATATTCGGTCAGTTGTTACTCAGTTAGGGGTAACCCGGCCTTGTGTTGGTAGAGATCCGGTTTGGTTCTCGGGGATGTCCATCCAGAGGCATTCTCATGTGGCAATGGGAAGTTCCTTGGCCTGACCATTTGTTGGAAATCCAATTCCCAATACGAAACTTTTACGGTATTAGTTGTAGAACCTGCTATTCACTTATGGTGGTCACCACTGTTTGGATAGTAGCTATAGTAGGCATACGATAATGGTCGTATGTTGGCTAAGATTTATATCTTTATTTTCGAAATGATTTTCCTCTACACTATGCACTAATAATAATATCAAATATTATTTTAAATGCGTATCAAGCATCTTTGACTATCATAAGGAGAAATCTCCTCCGATTCTGCGTTTGCATGTGTGTGTGTGCGGGAGGCCTTATGGTAGTCTCATTTTTAAAAGCATTGCGAATTGAGTTTAAAAATATTCCTCTATTTGATTTTTAAGTTAAATAAACTGTTTTGAGTTCTCACACCAGTCACATGACTGACTCGGAGTTTATTGTTTTCCTTCCTAAACTCTGGGTGCCCACCAATTTCCACACGGGCAGTTAAGAGTTAGGTTTATCAGGATATTCTGGATATTCTGGAGTTGCTGGAGGCAAGCTGGATGGCATGGCGTATTACTAGTTTATATAGTATTTCTTTTTCCGCTGCATTGTTTGTGGTTGTATGTTGTTGTACACTCTGATGATTTGATGTAATGTAATATGATGATAATGTAATAACTGATATAGTTCTTTGTTTAAAGATTATTCATTTATTATTATATGTTGTTCCGCTGCGAATTGTGAGATTCTGTTGTTGTTCCTTTCTGTCCCATTCTATTTAAAAAAAATTCTTCTATCTTCTATTATCAAATTTTCTATTTTTCTATCTTCCTCTCTCTCTATTTTCTGTTATCTTCTTCTACTTCTCTCTTTTTCTTTTCTTAAATTCTTTTTAAAACCCATAACATCTCGGTTTTCGGCCTTTGATTTCTCGGCAGTCGATAAAGTGAGTATCGATGTTGAATTTTCGAAAGTCGAAAATTTTCGGGGCATTACTATAAATATCCATTTATAAATCTCTTATATAAATCAATTTATATTATCCTTTTAAAACGTCTTTAATCTCCTTTATTATTTCACCATTTTGATTCATAAAATAATTAAATTTCATGAATTCTATATTTAAACCTTTCACAATAATTCTAAAATATCTCGATTTAACTATTTTATAAACTCAATAGCATCATATTCTCAAAAATCAGTTTTTAACTATATCTCAAAAATCATAATTTTTTATAACTTTAAAAATTATAACGTTTATTTATTTAAAATGAATCAATTCCAAAAATATTTTATAAACGTATACTTTCAAAAATCACTTTGAAATCATTTTAAAATTCCAAATTTGGCCCAATGATGCTACACACCAAATAGTCAATCACGACAACAACGATATCATATATCAATATGAAAATCCATCAAATATCAAAATATCTGAAATCAAAAATAAATACTGTTGAGGAATCCAGTTGGATCCCTCCAACCTGTTTTCCTGCATCCAAAAACATTAGCACAATACCAATTTCGCTCCAGTACGAAATTATCGCGGTATATGTTCTTATTAAATATTATCCGCTTAATAACGGCGCAATAGGGTCTCATCCGCTAAACAAAAATGCGGGAAATCAACAACTCCAATATATACATATGCCAATATATATATATTGCTATTATATATAATACCAATTTCACTGTTTATGAAATATTCGCGGTATATATTTTTAATAAATAACATCCGCTTACTAACGGCGTATAATGTCTATTTTAACAATCAATAGATATTCATCAACATTCAAACATGCATTCAAATATTTTAAATCTAACTATTTAAAATAAAATCGAAACTGATTCGATTGAGTGAGAAATTCTCACCTTGGTTTTAATTTCCGTTTTAGCGATTTATTTCGAATAAAATTAAACGGACGTTTAATTTTACCCAAAATTCTCACTAACTCCAAATGACTCCAAACCAACTCCATCGCGTAGTGCTCGTCCATACGATTCCAACGCAACTGGTTTCGCGCGTTTTCGACCTCGTATGAAAAAGTTATGAATTTTTAAAGATCGTACACGATTTTATATATAACTATCACAACATAATTAAAATTTATAAACCACCACAATCATCACCGTCAGATCCCAGGCCAAGCAATCATAGCCGTGCACTGCGTCTCCCCCCCTCTCTCGTATGCATCTCCAGGCAACACGCAATGGGGCCGAACCCATATAGCTTGAGTTAGGGTTTAATTTTGCATCGCGACCACTCGATTAAAATTCGATCAGGGAACGCCAATAGGAGCGCCTCACCCACGTCCATGCTCGGCCCAAGCACTGACCAACTCGGCCCCCCATCTCGTCATGAAATGCGTGCGTAAGTCATGGAGGACGCGGCTAAAAATCTCACAATATACCACTCCATTCGCGATCATACCCGTTGGATATGTCAATCACACTATCCTCTACGTTTTTCTAGTTGAGCGATTCTTGAATCGATGCTTGGATTTTGAGAAATTGAAGGAAGAACATGTGAAACTTTCGGCCATTGATTCTGGCTGAGGCGGCTACGTATAAATTAGGTTTAGGTTTTCTAATTTTTTTTTTTATTTGTGAATTTAGGTCTATTTATAGAGTTTCGAACGACACTATTCATCCGGGAATTCCGAACTCCGATTTACGCGCCGTAACCAGCGTTTCTAGGGTTTACCCCACGTTCCGGACACAATGGAACAGGTTTCGAAAGCTAATTCGGAAGTATGTGCGAGTTATGGCTGTAAACGCTCAATTTGAATTAAACCGATTTAAGCGATTTTCTAGGCGTTTTAATTTGTACCGGACAAACGGTAAATCCAATTGATTTGAAATTTGAAACCTTACAATAATATCACATTACGGATCCGATGAAACTGGTTTCGTCGAAATCCGAGACTTTTTGAAAAATGGCTATTTTGACTCGCCAAATTTAAATTAAAAATAAATCGATGCGTTTCGAGCTACCACGATCAAACGATAACTCCGCTTGACACGAAAATTGAAATCCGGTAATAACTAACTATTACGGATCCAATGGAACTGGTTTCGTTCAATTCTGAGACTGTTCAAAAATTGACTATTTTCACTAGTCGATTTAAATATTAAAATATTCAATTTTCACAAATTAACTTTTAATTCGATTTTAAAAGTTCTAAAATATCGTTCTAACTTCCATATGATAAAATAAAATTTTACAAATCATTTTCAATCATATTTAACTATATTTTCAATTATTTCCATAATTTAACGTATTAAATTATCGATTTAATTATCCAATTAAATCCAATAATTCAAATAAAATTTATTTGACTTATAAATTCACTTATTAATATTTAAAATTAATTAAATATTCAAATTTTAATTTCTAAAAATTCTGGGTCGTTACAATCTTCCCCACTTAAAAGAATTTCGTCCTCGAAATTACAAGTAAGAAAAGTTATAGAATTTATTAATTTTCCATAAATCCATAGTTAAACTTCTTACAATACTTACTAAGTTTTCAAAATCGTACTTAGTTATCTTTTTCAAAACCAAACTACTATAGTTTAACTTTCAATTCCAATTCAAAGTTAAAGTTTTCAAAATTTTCTCAAAATTTTTCTAACGCCTTAAATTTTCGGAAAAATTTGCCATAGTCTCCTTTGCGCGGCTCGATCCGAAAAAAAAAATGACAGTATATATATCACAAATATACATCTCATCAAGTAATGAGGCATCCCGCAGGGAAAAAAGTGTAAAAGTACGATATTTAATCCGAGATATGTACCTTATATTTTATTAGCGAGCATATACGGCTAATATAGCGCTAAAGCGAGCTCCAAATGCGAAGCAAACGCGATCCGCACCTACTAATTACTCAACAAACAACATGAGAATCATGCATATAGATAATAGTATCGATATACATCATATAGCAACATAATAATTATATATGCCAACATAGCAAATGAAACAAAAGCAACAAATGCAAACATCAACCAACTAACATTCATAACCAATAAATATTCATTCATATTCTCATTAATATTCAATGAAATGGTTTTCAATTTAAATCACATTTGATTTATTTACATTGGATGTTTTTACTAACATTCATTCTCAATTAGTTTATATTCACTAATTCATATTCAAGTTGGTTCACTTCCAAATCAAATTCAATTTTATTCAAGATTCATTTAACTTCCAATTGGATTTCAATTACTTTAGCTTTTAATTTCATTAACACTTAATGAATTATATACAATCAACTAACAACCATATAACAACCAATGTATATTAATTACAACCAAATTACTTTGCTTATCAATTGGTTTAATTTAATTGATTTTCATTCAATTATTCAACTTTCAGTAACATTTGATTTTAATGAATTAACACTTATATTCATTATTCCATATCAATTATTCACATTCAATTGATTAACATTTAATCCATTAATTCAATTCATATTCAATTTCTACAGTTGAATTCATATACATAACTTAAGTTTATATTTATCACTTCACTTTTATTAATTTACCTTGATACTAATATCAACTTCATTCCATATCACTTAAGTTATATTTCATTTTATAAACATCACTTGGTTTTACTTAACTTAAATTCCCATTTATAAATCAATTCAGCTTCCAATTCTAAGTAAATTTTCATTTAACTTTAATTTCATTTTTATTTCAACTCATATTCATAAATATATTCATATAGTTTCACTTCTTATATATATAAGTTTATTTCACAATTGTAAATCACATTAATTATAATTCAATTTTTATAATTCTTTTTTACTTATACAATTCCTTTATTTAGATTATTCAAACAACTAAACAATCAATTTATATACACTTAAATAATTCTGAAAAATCATTCCTTTATATATAAAATATACTCAAGTAAAATTATTTCATTTACCCAATTTTCAAATCAATACTGTGTCGAATTGTTCTATTCAAGTGTTTAGAAACCCCTTCGATTCAGTTTCGAAGCTGCGCCGACGAAGGTTCATATACCACTCAATAAACCAATCATCACAATATAAAACAATTTTATATTCACTAACAAATACGCTCTCATAGCTATTATTACACTCAAATTCATTCTAGAGTACTACTGACTCTATCTCTAATGAATTATACCCAACAGAACCATGGTTGTCGCTTAACCATAAGCTCTGATACCACATTGTCAGGACCCGATTCTTCGTCTTCCGAAAATTCGACATCGACACTCACTTTATCGACTGCCGAGGAATCGAACGACGGAAAACCGAACACTGAGGGTTTTTTTTTTAAAAAGAATTAAAGAAAGAAAAAGAGAGAAAAAGGTAGAAAATTTAGATAGGTAGAAGAAGATAGAAAATTTTAAAGATAGAAGAAAAAGAGAAGAGAGGAAAAAGAGAAAATAGAACGGAAAATAGGACGGAACAGAAACAACAGAACAACAACATAATCTCACAATTCGCAACGGAACAACATATAATAATAAATGAATAATCTTTAAACAAAGAACTATATCAGTTATTACATTACATTACATTTCATTTCATCATATCATCAGAGTATACAACAACAACAACAAACAGTGCAGCGGAAAAAGAAATACTATATAAGTAATACGCCATGCCATCCATCTTGCCTCCAGCAACTCCAGAATATCCAGAATATCCTGATAAACCTTAACTCTTGACTGCCCGTGTGGAAATTGGTGGGCACCCAGAGTTTAGGAAGGAAAACAATAAACTCCAAGTCAGTCATGTGACTGGTGTGAGAACTCAAAACAGTTTATTTATCTTTAAAATCAAAAATAGAAGAATATTTTTATTTCAATTCGCAATGCTTTTAAAAATGAGACTACCATAAGGCCTCCCGCACACACACACAATGCAAACGCAGAATCGGAGGAGATTTCTCCTTATGATAGTCAAAGATGCTTGATACGCATTAAAAAGAACATTTCATATTATTACTAGTGCATAGTGTAGAAGAAATTCATTTTGAAAGTAGAATATAAATCTTAGCCAACATACGACCATTATCGTATGCCTACTATAGCTACTATCCAAACAGTGGTGACCACCATAAGTGAATAGCAGGTTCTACAACTAATACCGTACAAGTTTCGTATTGGGAATTGGATTTCCAACAAATGATCAGGCCAAGGAACTTCCCATTGCCACATGAGAATGCCTCTGGAAAGACATCCCCGAGAACCAAACCAGAACTCTGCCAACACAAGGCCGGGTTACCCCTAACTGGGTAACTACTGACACGAGCACGCCATTCCCCGATCGTAAACGACCTTTCTCACGGGATCCCGAAAACCAACAACCACAAAGTAATAAATTCGTAGTAACCACATAGGTTAAATATCTGGGCTCCATACCATGATACCACCTCTATCCAGAAGGAAATGTACATACCCTAAAGGGTGCTACCCCTCATAACCTTGCCGCATCTTTCCTGTTTTGACCATTTCCGGGGTGTGAGGTTCGACGAAGTCACGTCCACAAAAACATACTTTATACAAAAGCCATGCTTTGGGTCAACAAATGATCAACACAATGATCACTAAGATAGACGATCAAATAAACGATCCTATCACAATAATCAACACAATGATCATTTCAGCATCACTCAGCATATCACATTACCAAATTGGGAATATATCGCTGATAACTTCAACTATATAACCTCTGAGCTCGTACGTCTCAGAGAAGGGTGTTAAGCTAAAGAATAAATTCTTCGCCACCACAGAAATATATTTGAAAGAAATCGGCTTTATATCTCAACTTGTAATGTCAGACACACAATCCATACAAGTCTGTTCCGGGCTCGAACAAAACCGAAGGCACTTACAAAGAAGTCCTTGCAATCCGGATATTCACAATCCTGATCGGATTTCCCATCACTTAGGGAGTCTCTATACCGTTGCAACTCAGTGCAGAGACAATCGATAGGTCATCCTATCGCTCTCGCAAATACCGGGTCTTCAACACCGATCTTCAAATGCAATTATAACGACGTATCACATATTCGGAATGGGTTATACGACCCCATGGTCCTTTCCCGGTTAACCCGAATAGTGAGCGCTTATTCAAAAATAAGTGTAGCATTCACATTCAAACAAATCGCATCAATTACCCATTCAAAGGGAAATATTGATAGTCGGTTATTGAACTATCACTGGATATGCACACATCACCAGTTTCCAAATAATTTTCCAAATTATTTATTTTCCAAAAATATCTTCACTAGATATATTATTTTCAACACTTCAAAAATAAATCAATATTTATTTTTAAACAAATTCCACTTTCTTTATAATTTCCTTAGTGAATTTATAATTCCAAAATATCAATGAATGTTCGATTTCAATTATTCATTTCAATATTTCTTTTCAATTTATCTTCAAAAAGATAAATCCTAAATATCACTTCATATTGGAAAACATTTCCATACTTATTTAATAAGTAATTCACAGATTTTATTTATTTTCAACACTTAGAAAATATTTAATATACTTAAATCGAAATTAAGTATATATTTCATTTTTTAAGGAAATCATTCTCTTAAACATATTTATTTGGACCAAAACGAATGTTACGTAAAACATCGTTACGACAACCCAAAATCACTAGTATAGGGATTCGAAATTAAAATAGATATATAAATCCCAATACTATACAAAACATTTCCTTTCGGAAATCATTTACTATAACAACAGTGTTATAGTCCATCATCTCCTTCTATTTCTTGAAACGTCTATTTCAACAATAAATGTTGAAATCTATGGTTTCGAATCTCAACACATCTTAAAACATCGTTAGATCGTTTTAATTCAATTTAAACATCTCATTCAAAACAATTTCTTTAACGTGTTATTCACTATTCAAAAACGTGAATATACTTCATTAACAATTTCATCCTTTTATTCACTTTAATTCAAAGGATTATTCACTATTCAAAAATGTGAATATAACTCCATTTATAGTTTTCAACAAATTTTCTTGTCAAAATAAGTCGTTTGCGAATTTATAAAACAACGGTCATAAATTCCATTTCTATTTGTTTATAAAAACTTCCTTTTTATAAATTCTTTTATTAACCTATTTCAGTTTATAACTAAATTATGAACTAAACATTCATATTATAAGTTAAACACTTATAAAACGATTATTTTACAAAATCGTTCTTTTTAACTCCCCAAATTATAAATCTTATAACTTATAAGATTCATTCATTTATCCAAAATCATTATTTTAATAACTTAATAAATTTTATAAACCTACTGCTTATAAAATTCCATTTATAACTTCACTGTTTAAAATTCTATAAATTTCATTCATTTATGAAATTCATTTTCACTTCATTCAAACACTTATAAAAACTCGTTTTATAATGTCCATATTTCAATTTATAAATATCCATTTATAAATCTCTTATATAAATCAATTTATATTATCCTTTTAAAACGTCTTTAATCTCCTTTATTATTTCACCATTTTGATTCATAAAATAATTAAATTTCATGAATTCTATATTTAAACCTTTCACAATAATTCTAAAATATCTCGATTTAACTATTTTATAAACTCAATAGCATCATATTCTCAAAAATCAATTTTTAACTATATTTCTCAAAAATCATAATTTTTTATAACTTTAAAAATTATAACGTTTATTTATTTAAAATGAATCAATTCCAAAAATATTTTATAAACGTATACTTTCAAAAATCACTTTGAAATCATTTTAAAATTCCAAATTTGGCCCAATGATGCTACACACCAAATAGTCAATCACGACAACAACGATATCATATATCAATATGAAAATCCATCAAATATCAAAATATCTGAAATCAAAAATAAATACTGTTGAGAAATCCAGTTGGATCCCTCCAACCTGTTTTCCTGCATCCAAAAACATTAGCACAATACCAATTTCGCTCCAGTACGAAATTATCGCGGTATATGTTCTTATTAAATATTATCCGCTTAATAACGGCGCAATAGGGTCTCATCCGCTAAACAAAAATGCGGGAAATCAACAACTCCAATATATAAATATGCCAATATATATATATTGCTATTATATATAATACCAATTTCACTGTTTATGAAATATTCGCGGTATATGTTTTTAATAAATAACATCCGCTTACTAACGGCGTATAATGTCTATTTTAACAATCAATAGATATTCATCAACATTCAAACATGCATTCAAATATTTTAAATCTAACTATTTAAAATAAAATCGAAACTGATTCGATTGAGTGAGAAATTCTCACCTTGGTTTTAATTTCCGTTTTAGCGATTTATTTCGAATAAAATTAAACGGACGTTTAATTTTACCCAAAATTCTCACTAACTCCAAACGACTCCAAACCAACTCCATCGCGTAGTGCTCGTCCATACGATTCCAACGCAACTGGTTTCGCGCGTTTTCGACCTCGTATGAAAAAGTTATGAATTTTTAAAGATCGTACACGATTTTATATATAACTATCACAACATAATTAAAATTTATAAACCACCACAATCATCACCGTCAGATCCCAGGCCAAGCAATCACAGCCGTGCACTGCGTCTCCCCCCCCCCCCCCTCTCTCGTATGCATCTCCAGGCAACACGCAATGGGGCCGAGCCCATATAGCTTGAGTTAGGGTTTAATTTTGCATCGCGACCACTCGATTAAAATTCGATCAGGGAACGCCAATAGGAGCGCCTCACCCACGTCCATGCTCGGCCCAAGCACTGACCAACTCGGCCCCCCATCTCGTCATGAAATGCGTGCGTAAGTCATGGAGGACGCGGCTAAAAATCTCACAATATACCACTCCATTCGCGATCATACCCGTTGGATATGTCAATCACACTATCCTCTACGTTTTTCTAGTTGAGCGATTCTTGAATCGATGCTTGGATTTTGAGAAATTGAAGGAAGAACATGTGAAACTTTCGGCCATTGATTCTGGCTGAGGCGGCTACGTATAAATTAGGTTTAGGTTTTCTAATTTTTTTTTTTATTTGTGAATTTAGGTCTATTTATAGAGTTTCGAACGACACTATTCATCCGGGAATTCCGAACTCCGATTTACGCGCCGTAACCAGCGTTTCTAGGGTTTACCCCACGTTCCGGACACAATGGAACAGGTTTCGAAAGCTAATTCGGAAGTATGTGCGAGTTATGGCTGTAAACGCTCAATTTGAATTAAACCGATTTAAGCGATTTTCTAGGCGTTTTAATTTGTACCGGACAAACGGTAAATCCAATTGATTTGAAATTTGAAACCTTACAATAATATCACATTACGGATCCGATGAAACTAGTTTCGTCGAAATCCGAGACTTTTTTAAAAATGGCTATTTTGACTCGCCAAATTTAAATTAAAAATAAATCGATGCGTTTCGAGCTGCCACGATCAAACGATAACTCCGATTGACATGAAAATTGAAATCCGGTAATAACTAACTATTACGGATCCAATGGAACTGGTTTCGTTCAATTCTGAGACTGTTCAAAAATTGACTATTTTCACTAGTCGATTTAAATATTAAAATATTCAATTTTCACAAATTAACTTTTAATTCGATTTTAAAAGTTCTAAAATATCGTTCTAACTTCCATATGATAAAATAAAATTTTACAAATCATTTTCAATCATATTTAACTATATTTTCAATTATTTCCATAATTTAACGTATTAAATTATCGATTTAATTATCCAATTAAATCCAATAATTCAAATAAAATTTATTTGACTTATAAATTCACTTATTAATATTTAAAATTAATTAAATATTCAAATTTTAATTTCTAAAAATTCTGGGTCGTTACAGAAATAAAATAATTCCATCCGGAATAGAATGAGAAATACCTTGGCCACGAGATGTGTTGCCTGGGGCTTGAGCAACATTAAGCTTTCCCTCCTTCCTATTTTGAAGTTTGGGACATACATGCATAAAATGGTCCGGGCTTTTGCAATAGCGACAAGTACGAGACTTTGAACACTTGTTCGCAAAATGGTCTTTCGAACCACAATTATAGCATTTCCCTTGAGTAGAGGAAAAGGTCTTTTCAGCAGGAGTTGCTTGCCTCCCTTTCTTATTGGGATAAGGGCCTTTGAATTTGTTTGGCCTCTTCTTGTTGTTGAAGTTTGGTTTGGAACCCACCACTTCAACATCATTCTCCTTATCCGCCTCTTCAAGACGAAGAGCGATATCAATGAGTTGGTCGAAAGAAACTTCTAACTTTAGAAGTAATGGCTTCTTGAGATTTTTTTTTAAGCCATAGACGAACCTCTGGTTCTTCTTTAAATGGGTGTTGATGTATTCAATCTCATATTTGGAAAGCGACTCGAAGGAGGCGACGTAATCAGTCACGGAGGACTCACCTTGAACAAGGTCCATAAATCGTCGAGCCAATGTCACTTTCTCTGCTTCTGGTACAAATTTGAACTCGAAGCGTTCCCGGAATTGCTCCCAGGTGAGATCCGCTTCATTAATCTCAGAAATAAGAAGCTCGTACCAGTCCGATGCTCTTTCTCGGAGCATACTAGAGGCCACCTGAACTCGGTGAAGGTCGATAAGATTCATGCGAGAAAAGATTCGATCGCATGACCTTAGCCAAGCCTGTACTTCAATAATGGTTTCGGAACCTTTGAATGGCTCCCCACCCAAATTAGTGTAATCGCTGCACAAGCGTGCAAATCCCGACTTTGGGTGAGTAGGTTCCAGGTTAGCTCCAGCTGCTTGAGCATTTGTCACTAAATCAAGAAGCTGTTGAGCAGTCATAAAAACTCCATCCTGGGGTGGAGTGCTAGAAGGTACGGCTCTAGGGCGGCCTGGTCTAGACATTTCTCTTCCTTTAGAAAGAAAGAAGAAGAAGAAAAAGGTTATTCACCAAATTGAATATCAAGCAATTCTTGATAGATAAAACAAGGAATCATAAGGAAAATAGGATGAATCGGTACGAAGACTCAAATTAAATCCTAAAGCACGACTCCTAAGATGGACTTAGGACGATGATCCTTGTTATAATATTCCATATTGTTCCGAAGTTTGGCTCCGATACCAAGCTCTGACGCCCCACCTCTATACCCACGCTAGCCAAGAACACTACGGTGTAATGCTGTCAACTAGCACGGAGAATAAGGCTGTTGAGGAGCGACCATCCGTGTAATTGCTTTATGCGAGCATCGATATGTCAGATAGTATAACATGCAATACTTTATCAAGAGGAAATCCGACATACCGACACAAACTCAAAGCTACTACACAGTGGCTATAATATCTTCGGAAACAAATACAGAAATAAACATAACATAAATCAGTCACAGATAATTCATATCACAAAGGCGGAAGAAGATATGAATATATAATTAACACATGGAAGTGTATATCAGAGTAGTGGTCAAAAAGATCCACAATAATACAAAAGAATAGCAACACGTGCTATACAAAAAAAATACAACTATGAGTCTATATCTCAAGTGTATACAACAAAATAAACTACTAATCTAAGTAGTTTGCCAAAAGTCAGAGTAATGAATCCCTGGGAAGAAGTCAAGCAGAAGCACCTATAACATCTCGGTCTGACCCGAGTATTATTTAATAAGAAAAATAATAAACAGATCAGTCTAACTATAAATATCAGATGAAACGATATAGAATAAGAGAAATGACTAAACACACAATAATCACAATGCCAAGCTGTGATATATATAAGTAGTTGAAAATAATCAAGGGATTAATCAACGTCACAAAATCTACACAAGAATCAAAGAAATGTCATACTCCTTATTTCGTTCATCAAACCACAATTATTGACGATTATACCAATGTCAATCACAAAAGTCAATGACACACAAATTCACCAATGCACAAATATTGATAAAACTTATCAATGGAAATCACGAAAATTGGTGAAGCATAAATTCTAGAAATCATCTCAAGAAATCCAGTCAATGACACACAAATTCACCTTATGCAAAAAAAATTGATAAATCATATCAATAGAAATCACAAAAATAGGTGCAGAAGAAAATTCCAGAATTCGACACACGAAATCCAGAAATCACACAAAATAAGGGGGAGGCCTATCACACGAACGGGAGCATGAAAACTCACCAACATATGTATCACACGAACGAGACGCTATCTCATGGTAGCTAGCCATTAATTTTTGACACATGAACGGCCCGAAGACCATGGGGCGCTACCCCACATATGTGAGTTGAAACTCACACAAACGGGGTTTAGTCTCCCTCGTAGACAAAGAGACATCACACATTGCTAGTCTAAATCGCAAAAATGATCGTCATGATCATCAAGAAGTGTTAATTACAGTAAGCTAGTAAATATATGAGCTTAGCTTCATGTCCCATAACCACTAGCTTAACTTAAATATTTACGAACAAATTGTAGATCTCCACTAGAAAATTGTCACAAGAGATTCAATCGAACAAGTCCAAGAATTAACCGACGAAGTAAACGCAAGCGTTTCATACCACTTGTTTTACTAAGCTGTTTAATTAGATTTCTCATACGAGTGAGGTAAAGGTTTGTATATACTAATAGATTGGAAAATGGTTTTATAAACGAATTTGGTATTGAAAATAGAGTTGAAATCGTTTCGAGGAAAGAGTTTTGATATTTACTACTAGTATTGAAACCTTTATATTTTTAAAGCGACAAAACACAAAAATGATTGTAGAACAATCAACCACCAAAATTCACATTCAAAGACGCGAATAAAGATCCAAAGAAATCGATCCGAATCCATCAAAATGGATATTCCCAAAAATTCCAAAAATAGAAGTCATTAACGTCGTAGCAACAACAAGTGGGAAATAACACGAGTCGATGGAATTTGAAAACCAAGTAAAAATATGCACAAATATGCATAATTAGGCAAATTGGTGCAGGTCAGTCGACTGACCCAAAGGTCCAGTCGACTGAACCAGAAGCAGGAAAAAATAATTTCCTGAAGTCAGTCGACTGACCTAAAAATTCAGTCGGCTGAATGCAGGGAAACAGAGGACCCGAGCCTCTAGTTATTGCCTTCGGAATGCCTATGTGCTACAGCCAGTCGACTGACTCAAGGGTCCAGTCGACTGACTGGCACCAAGGCTATTTTCCAGCCTATGAAATAAAGAGGCTATCTTCTTCAAAATGCAATCGAGCGAGCACGGTCACTAGGGGTTTATACCAATTGACTACCCGGTCCTATAAGCTCTTCGACGCATCACCAAAAACAAGTTCAAACTACAAAGCTACGATTTTTGAAGATTTGAACTCAAAACACTAAAAATTGGAATATACACCAAATCAATCCAAGCCAAAACCAAATGCACATGAATATGTGTTAGGAATTCATACCTAACAATCGAAGATAATCATAGACCTAGATGTGAGATTAAAAATCTCACCTTTTAACTCAAACGATTGAAGAAGATGCTTGAAAGCAAAGGAGAATCAACCACACTTCAAATGCAACCCAAGAAGCTTGGTTATAAGCTTTAAAAGAAGAACATTCCCAAAGTTAGGTTTAGGAATTTCTGAAATTGATAAGAGATTGAGTTGGGGAAGAAGAAGAGAAGCTTACCAATGGGTTCTTCTATTAGTTTGGAGCTAGAACTTGATTTGCAAAAGAAAACTAGGGTTTTGGAGTTTTAATTTCCCATCTCTCCCACCATTGATGCTTTAAAACTGAAAAGAGGAGAAAGTGAGGGTGAATGGGAAGGAGTGGCTCAGATTTGAGTATAAGTTAAACATAGGGCTGAGCCCAAACCCAAACCCAAAGTGAAAAAGTAGCAAAAATCAACTTTCTCCAAACATATCGAAGCTTATACTCAAAAAGGTCGCAAACGGCATTTTAAACTTAATGGGAGTGGTCCCGGGTCCTAATTCGACCGTATGCAAAAAGTAGTTTTTCGGACTAAATTCCGAGTATCGATAAAATATTTAAATAAAATATTAAATATAAAATCGACGAATATGCGGGTTGTTACAGTTTACCTAAATTATATTATATATATATATATATAATGATTATTAATGTATTTGTTTGGAGATGATAATATTTGGTTATCATCGATTATTGGTTGAATTAAATTAAAGTGAATATTTAATGAACTTTATTTATGAAGCATTTGATATTTGAATTGAATTGAATCTAATTACAATAAAAATTGTATATAATGACAAAGAGGTAAATTATTGAAATATTTTTATAGTAAGACAATGAAATTATATAAGTGTATTTATAATGTAGCTTATAAATAGAAGGATCTAAAAATTGAGGATTTTAGAATTTAATTCCTTTATTGTCAAAATTGTTTCAAACCTTCAAAATTAATATATTTGAAAGCGTTTTGGAGAGAAATATATTTTGAAAAGATTATTGAAGAAATAAAAGCGTTAAACTCGATTTTGTTGTTGGGAAATAATTCTGGGGATGAATTCAGCATCGCAGTATTTATTTTCGAGTTTCTAAGTGAGAACTACTACCAAAAGAAATTTATTTTCGATTAAAACAAGTTTTGATTGTGAAGAAAAAATATTCCAAGTATATTTGATTAATATATGAAATAATTTTGAACTTATGAATTGAAATAGCATTGATAAAAAATAAGTTATAAATTATAGATTTGAACTGGAAAGTAAAATTAAATTTTAAAACCGTTGAATATTTTTGGTTAAGAAAACAAAAGAAGATTCGAATTTAAGATATGAAAAAAAAATTGACCTAAAAAATGTTAATTAAATGAAGTTAGTGAAATTAAGTAAATAAAATGAAGTTTAATTCAAGAGAGCTTAAGTAAAAAGTGAATTATATTAGAAATGGATTAAATAAAATAAGGAAATCAAATTTTAAATGAATAAATTGTATAAATTATAGATTTGAGAAATATTAAACAAAAAAACAAATTTTGAATTTGTTGGATGGGAGTGATAAAAAAATTTAAAACAGACTTAAATAAAACCGAGTAAAGGATTAAATAAAGTAAAGTTTAACTTAATGTTAAATAAATTTAATTGGATTTGAATATAATTAGATAAATTTTTAAAGTGAATTAATTCCATTTAAGCTATAAAATGAATTAACAGAATGAATACAACATGAATTATAAAATGAAATGCAATTTGAATTATGAAAGAAAACGAATAAACATAAATGAGAGTAAGTAAAATAAATATGGTAAATTGAATTTAATTTAAATTAGGTATAAATAAATTAAATGCAAGTGGAATGAGCTTTAAAATTTGAGTGTTAACAAATTTAATATGAAATAAAAATTGAAGTCTGAGTGTTTAAGAGAAGTTATATGTAATGACCCGCAAATCCGTACCCCTTGAGTCGACGTTATACTCCAACATATCAACTCAAAGTAAATGGAAGTACGAACCAAAGTAAATGGAAGTACGAGCCATTAGGGTTAAAGAAGAAGGAGGCAAAAGAAGAGAAAACAAAACCAGAGACTCACAATCGTAGCGGAATAACATATAATAGATAACAACAAACTTTTATTCAAAGAAACTGTAACTGTATTATATATTACATCATCAGAGTACAACATCAAACAAAACACAACTCTGGACAGTTATATTAACTTGTCCCCATGGAAATTGATTGTGCACTAACCATACACAATGGATAATATATCAAATATGTGTGATACGATTCACCATCCAGCTCGTCTCCTGAGCTCCACAACATCCTTTCCTGTATCTATAATA
The DNA here is from genome assembly GCA_030765085.1 of Allium cepa. NCBI lineage: Eukaryota > Viridiplantae > Streptophyta > Magnoliopsida > Asparagales > Amaryllidaceae > Allium > Allium cepa. Next base: position 547,679,651 of record CM060942.1, read on the forward strand.
CTCGGTCTGGCCCGAGCATTATAATAAAACAATACCCGAGTTAGTCTGGAAAACCAGCGTGAGAAAACACACTCAATTGGATTATTAAAGTATCCAAAATCTTTTGGAATCAATGGTATCTCGGAAGACCACACCACAAATAAACATGTCGTGTTTTTACCTTACGATAACCAAAACATTTTTATCAAACCCGTCTGATATTATAATAGTGTCTATAGAAAGTAAAATAGAATCTAGCTGAAATGCTTGCATCTCACGTTTCAGCAATAGTTGGGTATAGTCAAAACCATACAGGCGCTTATTGGAGATTGGATTCTATATAATGGCAGGGCTACTAGGGTACCGCCTGTCACAGTATATGGTTTAGATCACCATACCGAGGATCCACTTTGATCCCCTGCTACACAAGACCGAAGCTACCCCTTACCGGATAGTCCGAATAAGATCACCCCGCAGTTGGGATCAGCAACCACCCAGACAGCCGAAAAAAGGGACATCTAGACAGGGATGAACTTACCCTAATTGGTTGCTAGCCAGTTAGCCTTGCTGCATCTCTCCTATTTTAGCCATTTTGGGTTGATGAGGCTTGAAGCTATGCATTACCTTTTTAGAACACATTCAGTTAGAATGCTCATCGTCCTCTTGATGATGGTGTGATAGCATTCGTCTATACAAGTCATTCCGGGTCCGAACGGAACGCAGGCACTACTCCTACTACATCCATTTGGAATCACCCTCAGGATTAGTAGAGATTAGCCCTTGCAATTCACTGCTCCATCTTCGCCTCCAAGCTCTTGTCTTCCTCACGAAAACGTTCAAACCAGATCGAAGTGGTTTTCGGGAAATTAATCCGGGTCCCGGTCTTTTCGAAACGATCAGCGCATTGGCCAATATTGATAGTTAGTTATTTAACTATCAAAAACACCCACAAACAATCATCAGATTTAAACAATTTTCCAATTTATTTATTTCGAAATATCTTCGCAAGCTATTTTTCTACACTTCAACTCTTTGAAAATAGTTTTCAAATCACTTTTCGCTCGCGGAATAAATTTTCAAATATTGTTTTATTTCCACTGAAATTCACCAAGTCTTAATACTTAGATTTTAAAATAATTTAAATTACTTTATCCAAAATATTTACTTTAAATTATTTAAATAAAAACTACTCAAAACATTTGATTTAAAATACTAGTTATGAAACTTTATAATAACTTCTTATGTAAAACTTAAGCCAAAACTAATTTTTAAAATAGAAGTTATTCTATAAGGTATAAATATTAAATAATTATCTTTAATTAATAATATAGGTTAAAACCTTTAAAATAATTTACTTATATAATTAACTTAATAAATATTTACTTTTACAAAAAAAATAAAACACTAAATAATAATTTCTTTAAAAACATTCTTTAAAAGACAACTTTTAACCTCTAACTTATACTCGAAAATCTTACTTTGAAAATATACTTGGCTCTTCAGGAAAATACACTTTCCTTTCCACATCCTTAAAAATAAACCACTATTTATTTTTAAACAAATCACCATTTCCTTATAAATTTTCATCCTGAATTTATACCTCCAAATTATCCTCTGATAAATATTTCACTTTGTTTATAAACCCTGTTTATAAAATTTCACAATCTCATTCTCCTTTATTCACATTTTCAACACTTAGTCGGTTTTCAAATCGATTTCCAAAACTAACTCCATTTTAGAATAAATTCCTTTACTTAACCAGATTTATTTCAAAACCCATTTATCCCATATTTATACCTTTATTTATGATTTAAATTCTTATTTAAATCAGAAATTCCAATTTAATACTTTATTTCAACTTCCCCTTTTATTTTCCCAAACTCATTTCAAATCTTAAATTTTAAAATATATTTTTCGTTCTTTGCAAAACAATATTGCTTTTTCCTTATTTAAAATAAAAATCCCTTTTTCCATTTATTCAAAATCTCTATTTTTTTCCCATCCTTGAATTTATTATATAGGATTGAAAATCAAACCTTTATCCTTTTCCAAAATCATTCCTTTAAATTATTTAGATTCGCTATAATTAATTTACTTAGAAATTTCCCTTTTAATTTCCTTTAAAAAAATTCAAACTTTATAAATATTTCATTTTTCTCAAATACCAATATATATTCAACCAAGCCATAACATTCAATAATTTCAATTCCCAAATGATCAATATAATCATCATAGATTATCACATAAATCACATTATTGAAAATAAATTCAACATTTTGAGGAATCCAGTTGGATCCCTCCAACCTGTTTCTCTGCATCCACGGATGTTAGCACAATATAAAATACCAATTCCACTTTGAGGTGGAATATCGCAGTATGTGGGGTCATCCGCCATTATGCGGGACGCATGGGGTCTTATTCGCTATAAAATGCGAGAAATCAATCACTCCAATATATATATACTACTATATATAATATCGCATCCAGTCTGATAATAAATCATCAATTTAAGCAATCAACCAATAATTTAAATTTTAACTATTTAAATTTAAATGGTAATCTAAATGAGTGAGATTAACTCACCTTTGATTTTGTTAGCAATCCGATCCAAACCAGCTTGTTTTCTTCATGATTTTAGACCTTGTACAAACATTTGTACGGTTTATTACTATTTGAATAAATCAAACAATTAATCATTGTTTATTTATTTAATTCTAAACTAGTAATTTCCTATAAAAATCCTTTGGTAACCAAAATGATGAAAATAAGTTAAGTACTCTAATTAATCTCCTTAATATATATTTTTCGAAAATAAACTAGTAGTGAATATATATATATGTATGTATGTATGTATGTATGTATGTATTTAAATTGAATGATCTGCATATATATTTCACGGTTAAAAATCAAATACTGATATATATATATATACATATACATATATATAAATATAATTCCCTAACTTGAATACATACATCAATATATTAAGAATGAATCTGCATATACCTTAGGCTCAAAAGAAAACACAATGCCTATAACGACCTGAGTCAAGCTCGAGTACGAATAGAGGACCACAACCAACAGCCCTCGCTGACGAACCTTCCATCTTGCGATGTGAACCACCTACCACCACAATCGATGCCAAGCCTCCAAGCATGGCGCTACCGCATCTCGCCTTCACCCAAGCTCGTCGCTGCTTTGCCCAAATCATGTTCGCGATTTGATTTAAGGAAGAATCAACGAACTTGATAATCAACACCCTTCGAGATTGTCTTCAGAGCCACTTCGCTGTAGAACAACTTCGAAGATTACCAACCACTTCGAGAATCATTCAATAACCTCGAAGATCGCTTCGAACCCTCTTCAAAAATCACTGAATAACCTCGAAGATTACTTCGACAATCGCTTGGGAAATCACTTCCATGTAGATCGACTTTGAGAATCACTGAACATAGTTGGCTTCGAGGCTACCCAGATTGACTTTGAATTCTTCCAATTCTAGATTTTTTTTATTTCTCAATGAGGAAGAAAATGAATAACACGTTTTAAAAGGAGAAATTTTGTAAAAGAAAAGAGGACACGTTTTGATATTGCACCGAAAGAAAAGAAAGCATAAAAAGCTCGGTTGAAATAAGAAAAGAACAGTAGGTCGGCTGATTGAAAGATTCTGATTTGATTTATGTATAAAATATTATGTGATTTCAAATATCTCGAATAACATAACTCGAAATCCAGAACCCCTATTGATGCATGCCGCCCAGCGTTTATAATGTTATATCTCTATTCCGAACACAATGGAAAAGGTTTCGAGTTCTAGTTCGATCGTATGGAGAAGATAGCTTTTTTTGGACTCGGTTATTATATTAAATTTTCGATATAGATTCATTATGTTTATTAACTGTACGACAACACGGCCACTCCAAACACTACGAAATTGAAATCCGATAATAATACATTATTACGGATCCAATAGAACTAGTTTCGTCGAACTCCGAGACTGTGCCTCGGAAGGCTATTTTAAATGTCAGTTTAAACGATATATTTTTAAAACCGAACAAATCTTTTCAAATTCAGTTTTAACACATCTGTTGTCTTTAGTATCATCATGATTAATTTTATAAGCCTTCAAATTATTTTTAACAACCCTAAAATTCCAGATTTCATATTTTACCCAATTTCCAATTCAATGATTTAATTATCCAATAAATGGAGATATTTGAAATTCAAGTTAAAAATTAACTATTAAATATTTAAAATCAATTAAATATTCCAATTTCAAATGTCCAAAGCTTTGGGTCGTCACATTATAAATCGAAGTTATAACTCTTAAATTGGAAGATAATGGGAATTCAAAACATATAAAAAATGTTCAAATTAAGATTGTGTTTTAAAAAAATGTTTGGACATAAAAGTTAAGTTGTTATATGAATGTTTATACACTTAATTAATGTTAAAGAAATATTAAGTGAATAAATTGAATAGTAAAAGAAGACATTATTTAAGCAAATGAATACAAACTTAAGAAATTGATTAATGAACTATTCCATTAATGGATTTGGTATTAAATAGAAAATATGAAATACCAGAACTAAGTGTAAGAAAAAAATTGTGAAATAAACTGAAAAAATATAAATATAAATAAAAGTTAAGTTGATATAGTAAATATTATACACTTAGTTAATGTTATAGAATTTAATTCAATTAAGTAGAGTTAAATAGATGGAATAAATGAAAAACCAATTGAAACAAGTGAATTGAATATAAATCCATTGTATGATTAACGAAATGAATATTAATAGGTGAATGTTAATCAATTAAAAAATAAATAAAGTGAATGCAAATAAATTGGATGTGTATGTAAATAAATTGAAACCGAGTCGATTAAAATGTTAGTGAAATGAATGTTAATAGAAATGAAAGTGTATGAATGGAAATGTTGATATTGAATAATAGTAGGGTTATGAATAAATTTGCATGAATATGGTTGTTTGGATGTTTCTTTTATTGCATGGCTATGTTTTCTTATATGGTTGTTTTATATTTATGTTATATATTGATTTCTCCTTCCATATACATATTCTCATCTATTATTGTGTGTTTAATATGTACGGAAGGGCATATGCTCGCTTTTGGAGCTCGATTGCGCATTAGGTTGCTTTTGCTTGCTTGATACAAGCAAGCTCGTTCGTATCATTAAAAATAGTATAGTACACACCTCGGATTAAATACAACGATTTTATATATTTTTTCCTTCGGGATGCCTCATTTATGATAAGATGTACATTTGATATATATTGGTTATATGTATGCTATATATTATATTGTAAAAAATTTCCTATCGAGCCGCACAAAGAAGACTCTGCCGTAATTTTCCATAAATCCAGGAGTTAGAAAATTTTTATGGTTTTGAAAATTTTATGACTTGTTTTTTTCATATAAGTTATATTTTCCCAAAAAAACGATATCGGAGTAGCGTAATAGAAGCGTGGTAATAGTTTTGCAAATAAGATGTTATGTTTTGTAAGTTAATTATTTTAAGAAAATATACCAAATGTCAAATTATCTACTTAGCCCTTTTTGAGGACGAAAAGTTTCGAGTGGGAGAGTATGCAACGACCCGTATTTTTAACTATTTTAAATTTTTGCATTTAATATGATTATTGGATAAAAATGGTTAGAAATAAAATTTAATGATTATTAATGTAATTTATTGAAGGATTAAATTGTTTAAATTTAAAAGTAGAAATTATTTGAATAATTGGATTCTGAATTTTATTTGACTGAAAATGATTTCAAAAGTTGATTTAAATTTCGTTTAAATAAGAATGACAATCATTTGCTACTAAAATTGGATTTAAAAGTGAATAATTGAAAATTGAAAATTTTATATTATAATTAACAAGTAAAAATAGCCATTTTGACCACTGTCTCGGATTTTGACGAAACAAGTTTCATCGGATCCGTAATAGTGAATTATTATAGGATTTCAAGTTTCTAGCAATCGGACTTGTTGTTTGGCCCTACGAGCTTAAAACACGTGGAAATTTATTTCGAAATTCAATAAAATAATTTGACTTTGAAAAGATATCTTCCGCATACGATCGAATTAGGCCTCGAGACTAGTTCCATTGTGTTCAGAATGTGGGTAAAACGTTATAAACACCAGGCGGCACGTCTCGATTGGAGTTCTCAACCTCGAACGGTTTTGGACCTTACGCTATAAATACGATACGCATAACAAGAAAATATTATTATGATATTCCAAAATCCTAGTTCTAATCCATGGCTGCCACCTGTTATCTTCAATGTCCAGAAATTGCCGTGCTTCTTCACCTCCGATCTTCTTCATCTTTCCTCGTATTCAAAAACCTCCAACATGAAAGTTGTAGATCTCAACCTCCTCTACACATCCAATGGTCGAATTGTTCTATTTCATCACAAATTTGCCAAGACCGAGCTTGGAAGGTTGAGCACGTTTTGGGTTTGTTCTTGCAAACAGAGGCGGCGATTGATGTGGCCTTTGGCGTGGTGGAGGTGCAAGCGATGCACACGGCGGCGTTGCCTGATCGATCTCCGGTCGTCGATGGTTGCTTGTGCCTTGCAAAACTTACATGCATTTGAGGTAGGCTTCGTGGCTGTGTTCGATGCGTATGAACATGAGGAAGATAGATTTTGTTTTTCTATTTTTTATTTAATTTTTTAATTATGTTTTATTATTATCGAATGTTAATTATTGTGTAACTTTTACAATAGAGGTCCGATTCGGGAGAAACAATAGGCGTTGAAATCGTATCGACGAAATCTGCATCTTGAAATTGGTTTGAAATTTATTTAAAGCTTGAAAATTTTCAATTTTTAATAAAAAGGTCAGTGTTCATACGCTCACAGTTGAATGAAATAATTCTTATCTTAGTTAAATTATATCGTGAAATGATTTAAATTTTATTGATAGTTGTTAGATAAATTTAATTGACATTCAAATGGACATATGAATTTGATTGACAGAATTTGAATTGACAGTTAAATCGAATTAGGATTAAACAGCTAGTAAAATTCCCCATTATCTATAGTCGATTAATCATTGTGATTTTTGACTATGTTTAGATGTTGGTTGTGATGGATGAAAATTTGATTGATATTTTGGATTATTTGGATGTTTATTTATTTTGATATATCATGTTATCATCATGTATATTATTTACAGTATATAAAAATGTAAATTGAATTATTTTGAATAAATTAAGAAATAGATTGAAATGATATATGCCTATGGCATTTCTTTTGGACTGAAATGATATATATCCATCATTGGAATTAAATTGAAATAATTGATTCACTTGGCCATAGGATAGAGAATTATATACAGACACCAGATTAGTTAAATTAAATGATTTTAAAATTTTTGTTTTGAAATTATCTAAATGATTTGATTTTAAGAATTGAAAATCGAACCTATGGAAATCGAACTATTTTCGAACTTAAGTTCGAAGTGTTGAAATTTAAGTTTGATAATAGGAATGTTTTAAATAATTGAAGTTGAGATTTTGAAGTTATAATCGAAATAGGATGTGAATTCCAGAAATTGATTTGTTTTAAAAGATTGGACTTTTATTCGAACTTAGAATATTGCTAAGTGAAAGTGATATAAAACGATATTCTGAAATTGAGCTCGGAATTGAATTATATTTGAAGATTTGGATTTCAAATTGGATATTGAAGGTAAATTTGATTTAAGTGTTTTGCATCGATATTTTGAAAATCAAACTCAGAATTAATATAAATCGAAATGGTTTTAATTTGGAATTGGGAATTGGAACTAAAATTAACTTGGAATTGGAAGTGAAATTAATTTGGAATTGAAATTGAAATTAATTTGGAATCGAAGTAAAATTTGACTTTAAATCGGAATTGAATCGATTGAATCAAAATGGATATTGGAATTGATTTGAATTGGGAAATTTGGAATTGAACCTATTTGATTTTGAAACTAATTTTAAATGAATTATTCTAGTATAAATTGTTTAAAATATGTCTTCTTTAAATATCCAAATTATTTTGATTTTTCAAACTATTTTACTATATAAACCATTTTCTAATACTCAAACTATTTTCTATTAAACTATTTCAATTATTTAATTATTTTTAAACTATTTAAACTATTTTTTAAAAATTCCAACTGGTCAGAAGGGTGAAATGTTGATATTTAAAATTTGGATCAAAATGTGGATGAGGTTAAAATGAAGTTATAACCTAAATTGGAATTCGAAATAATTTTGGAAGCAAAATCGAGATATTAAAGTAAAAATGATATGATGTATTTTGAGTAAATATGATGATTTCAAAATGGATTTGTTTTTGAAGCGAATATGAAATTTTAATATCAAGTACATACTATTTTTGAAATGTAAAGAACCAACCGGTGTGTAAAAACGACGTTTGAATCTTAAAGAGACCGGGGCGTCTTATTAGCATACTCTTTGTCAATATTGGAACTACTTTAACAACTGTGTACGTGGTGGATGATGTCCAGACTGTAGTGGTTGAACTGGCGAATGTTTATTGAAATGAAGTAAGAGAACGATGATGGATAGCTTTAGCACTCTTGTCGTAATTAAAATGACTAAAACATGATCCTATATCTGGCCAACGAGGTTAGCTACCTCTAGCGACGTTGATTGCTCGTATTACTATTTTGATTTTGTATTCGATGGGTGCGCCTTTTTGTTTGGATTGATTGTCGTGGTTGGCCACGGATGGATTACGACCAGCAAGAAAGGGTGAGCTAGTAGAATCCTACATTGGACATTGCCTCACGTGCCATGTCATACTTATCCATATACGAGCTCATTACGACTTTGGTTTAGTGTTGTACGTATAGGGGACTTGCTGGCTACCTATGTTAGTGGTTGTGTTATAGCAGCTGCATAGACTACGTGCTATAAAAATGTGTTAAGGTGGATCAATGTAAAGCCTTAACGCTATTTTGATATTTATTTTACTGATAGACATTACCTATTATAGCGTATACTATTATATATAAATTGTTTAACGTATCCTTAGGAGATGGAAAATCCCGTAACATCTCTTGAGTTATTTACACTCATATTTCGTGATACTGATTTGGCTTACGTAAGAGTATTTTAGTCCTGACTCGAGTGTTTTGTCTTTTCATTACGCTCGGGTCGGTCCTGAGCTTTTTCGGTGCATTGAAGATCATTTTCTAGAGGACGAAGACAAAGTTTGGTATATTATTACTAGTATTATACTCCGGATCATGCTATTATGTTGCATTATTTATTTATCCCTGATGTATACATAAATTTGATAAATGTTGTATAAATTATAATCAAATGTATGATGTAAACAGCTTCATGAAATGATTATTTGATTTTTATATTTTATCATTCCGTTGTGAGATTCTGTGTTTGTTTTCGTCTTCTTTCCTTATTTTCATTAATTTTCCCCATTGATTATCTACGTTCCGGATTGTTTAAGTTGGACATGTGTGGATTATTGTCGATTTAAACCTTCCGAAATATAGGTTGTCACAATTAGTGTAGGTGTACATTGAGCAAAACCTTCTAGATAAAGAAAACAAGTAACTCATGAACACATGTAGGTCATTTTAGGCCATATAGAATATTACTAGATTCAATTGCATATGATTACCATACATTAATAATGTGCTCATTCACCAGACTTTTGCCTGACCCACTATTTTCTTTTCTTTTTCCCCCACCACAGGTGGATAAGGCAGTGGGTGATAGGCCCGGCGTTAGTACTTGGAGAGGCAAGCTTGGCATTAAAGTTGCTTCTTAATTCCTATTACTCTTCATGTACGTTTTACCGTAATTAGTATTTTATCAGATTATTTTACGTACTTCCGTATTATGGATTTGACTGCACACTGTTTTGAGACTATGTTTTGGATATTTTCTGAAATGGCCATTTTTAAATATTATATTTTATTGCCTTCCGCCGTGAGATCTAAAAATGTAATATATCTTAGATCATATACGTACATTCTCATTCTCTGTAATATTTTAAAATCCCAACAACTTGTACTTATTGGCACCGACGTGAGTTCAAAATTCACCATAGTCTTTGAATCGGTATGCCAGAAAAAGCGGGTTGTCATAGCATGTCCACCGTTGAAGATACTTCTTCTATAAAGCCCATATAGATGATGAAAAGCTTTGGTTATTCCCTTAAAACTACATTCTATTGAAGTAGTAGCTTCCAACTCAACCATGCTTCCAAAGCTTAAAGGTATAGATGATGGGAATAAGAATGGCATTAGAAATCTTTTTCCATCATATATATCTTCTCGTACCTTTTGTCATATGTATGGTCATGACTGTAGGAACCGTCGATTACGGATCTTAAGACAGAATTAACATTAGAGGGGGGGTGAATAATGTTTAATTAATTTTATGAATCTTTTTGAAATCTTTTCAAATTAAACCCAAACAGATGCAATTCACAAACATAGAGACAATCATAGAACTAAACATAGATGCAAATAGTAAATAAAATACTGGTTCGGAGTTACCATACATCCAGTCCCACATAATTTCTTATGCATGTTTCTTTTCAATATAATGTCGATATTACAACTCCGATTTCAAGGCCATGAGATACACCCTCCTATCTTAGAGTCCAGGGTATAGGCTACAATCACACCCAATTGATTTACGGGCCACAATCACACTGTTTCCAATCACACTTTGATAGAGAGAGACTCGATACACTTCTATCTTTTGATTACAAATGATCCTATAACTATGAACAACACCGAGATCTTTGAGAGAGAGCGGCAGAGAATAAAACTAGAGACGATCGAGTTTGATTCACTTAGGATTTTGGCAGAGTTTTGTTAAGAATGTTTGAAAATAAGAATGGAAGAGAAAGAAGAGAGAAAACAAAGAAATCTTAAGTGAAAATTCGTTGAAAACTACTGGTATATATAGAAGAATAACGGTCATGTCCATTTTTGAAAGGTTATGACGAATAGACATTTCTTTTGAAAATTTGAACTTTAAAATCTATGGCTACCATATCGACATGGGTGGTATAGGGATGCCGACATACCTATGTTATTTTTAAAAATTGATTTTGCTTTAAAATGATTTTTATTGTAAAACTTATCAAAACAATTTCTAAACTTTATAGACCATTTTGAATATAGTTTAAACTTATGAAAGTGTTTTAGAAAGTAATCTTAAAATATATATCTGTAATATAAAGGTAATATTAAAAACTAAGTATAGACTTCTTTAAAATATATTTTTGAGATCTAAAGCAAAAATATTAAAACCAAGAGATAGTTTAAAAAACAAGAAATGATTTTGAAATTAATATGATTAAAAATTGTTTTTGAATTAAGACTAAAATATTTAAACAGAGAGAGAGAGAGAGATGTCTTTTTAAAAAGATAGTTTTGAAAAAAATCTAAAAATAAGTCATTTTGAAAATTTCATGGATTTCATTCCATTAGAGAAGGTCGTGGGTTCCATCCCACTAAAGAGGTCGTGGATTCCATTCACTATTAAAGTGATAAGGTGGATTCCATTCCACAATTAAAACCCGAATAAAGATTTTAGTGATATTATGAAGTTTTAACATAAATATAAACTCTATTACTTATCTTAATATCTTGTACTCTTGAACTCTTGATAATCTTGATACTGAGTCTTCAGTCTTGATTTCTACAATCTTGAATTCGTCAGTCTTGAATCTCTATACTGTACAGACTTCATTCTCGGTACTTGCATATATATATATATATATATATATATATATATATAGACACACACACACACACACACACACACACACATATATATATATATATATATATATCTTGACAAAGATTCTAGTATTTATATTTTATAACAAGTTCTAAGGTTGTTATCATCAAAACCATCATCTTAGGAACTAACAATCAACCCATTTTTGATGATGACAACTTATGTTTATAAAGTATACTCCACTAAACTTTGATTCTACTCTGACTCCCCCTTATTCCAACAACTCCCCCTTAATCTACCAACTCCCCTTAAACTAAGCCTAACTAACAGCCTTACTATCCTATTTTATAATAACCCCCCTTTGTCATCAACAAAAACTAAACCTAAACTACATAACTCCCCTTTAAACTAATACCATGGAACTAAATGTTAATAACGAAGTATAATAAGCGAAACATAAATCTAATTTTATAATATATAATGTAACATTACACATATATATAAAACATAGACACAAATATATACAAGTACACGAAATATAAAATAATAATATAATAACATTCTAATGAGAGTCCTTGACAATTAGTGACTTGTGCATCGAACAATTAGGTAATAGAGATAAAAGTTTCCATGTTGTTCGACCAAATTACCATTTTTGTCAAAACAGACTTCTCCTACGCAAATAACATTATCGTCCTAGTCATTTGCGCTTCCTCCTCCTCTTCTTCGTCGTCCTCTAATGGATTACGAATATGTATGTTAGAGGAATCATCTTTGATCACAATAGGGTCTGCATGATTATTCATTAGAAATTTTTGCAAATTTCTAACAATCTTGCCTTATTTCTCTTGTTCCTTTGTCATCCTTATTTGCATGACTTGTAATTCAGTCAGCATTTGCAGAGAATCCTTCATAATTTCCTCGATCTTCATTGCTCGAGCCAATGTAATATGTTGGAATGGACCAGAATTAGAAGAAGGGAAGGAAATGGTTGCATTTTGGTTTGATTTAGAAGAGGAAGCCATTACTTTGTATTTTTAGATGTTTATTATAGAGGAAATGAAATGAGAAGATAGATGAATTCGAAATATTGTGGTTATATAACCACCAAATTGATTTTAGAGGGGAAATCAAAATTTCAGATCTGACCGTTGTATGTCGACATGGGGGGTAGGGGCATGTCGACATCCCCTTTGAAAATTTTGATGATTTTGTTTTTCTCTATTTATTTAAATATATATGTTACTATATATAGATATATTCTATATCTCAGTTATAGAACAAATACCTAATTCTCTTCTTACTTTAGTAAAGGTTGATTGATTCGAGTGTTTGGTCGGAATATTAGCTATTTGATTCTCAGTGTTGATAAATTCAAAAGAAATAATCTCTTTACTTATATTATCTCTGAGAAAAATGATGTCTGATATCAATATGTTGGGTTCTGACATGATGAGTAGGATTATTGGATAAATTTATTGCACTACTATTGTCACAATAAATTGGTGATTTGAAATATTTAATCCAAAATCCTTCACTGTCTGTTGCACATAGATAATACGAGAACAAGCCAAAGCAGTATAGATATATTCTGCTTTTGTTGATAGTGAGACAGTATTTTGCTTTTTACTAAACCAAGAAATCAGAGAATGTCCTAAAAAGTGACAAGTTTCACTTGTACTTTTTCGGTCTGATTAACAACCAGCATAGTCAGCATCACAATATGAGATTAAATCAAATGAATCATTTTTAGAGTAAAATAGGTCATAGTCTAAAGTGTGTTTAACATATCTTAGGATACGTTTAACAGCTTTTAAATGAGTTTCTTTGGGTTGAGATTGGTATTTTGCACAGAGACATACACTATGCATGATATTGTAGGATTGTTTTTACCCTAGAGGGGGGTGAATAGGGTTTACTAAAATTTAATGTGGAAATAAAAATAAAAACAAAAAATAATGCAGTAGAGATCACATATAGTTTTACCCAGCTACGGAAAAAACCTGCCTACGTGCTGCCCCTAAGGTTTCTACTAGAAATTAAGCAATCAGTTGCTTACAAAAATACGTAAACTTGTGATACCCGCTAACTCGATTAGCCTAACTCTAAGCTCAAAACTCTGCCATAACTCAGCCCTTGGTTTGCGAATTCTCAAACTACTTTCCGTAGTTTGTACCTTGTTACACAACTAGAAATTTACCAAAATTTAAAAGAGAAACTTACAAATAAAAATAAAATTAGAAACAAAACCCTATATTTAAAAATGAAGCCCAATACACATAAACAAAACCGGCCCAAGTAACATATAATTAGGTACGACTATCTCCCCCTTTCTTTTGTTTGAGTAATCCCTTCAAGTGATCTTTTGTTGCTCTTCAAAATTTAGGGTTCTGTTCCAATTGGCGCTTCCATTTGAAATTTAATTAATTGAAGTGATGATTTCACTTTGGTTTGCTTCGTCAATCGATCCCTAGCTTTAACTGCACTTGGTTGCTTCAATTGTGTCGAGCACTTCTTCGGTTATGGCTTTGGTATGATTTTAAATTTGCTGTTTTAATTGATTTGTTAGTAACTCGATTTCATGATCTTCTGTCAATGATAAATTGTATTTAAATAGGGATAAAATCCCTAAATTTCTTTTCGGATATTTTAGTTTGAATTTTACAATATTCTAGTTCCTGCATTGATTAGTAATCGAATGGTTTGCTGATCTTTGACTTGTTCTTTGTATACAAGTTACTCCATATATTTCTGATGAATTCAAATTTGCTTCAATACGTTTGAATTTTGTTCTGTTCTTTCCTCATACGACTTGTTCATTGTTTGCTTACTACTTGGCGTTTGAATTTGAGATATATATACGCTGATTTTTGGGTTAATCTTTTTCTTCCTGAAGTCTGACTTATTCTTCTTGAAATCCACTGTGACTTTTTTTACTCCTTATGTTATTGTTTAGCTCGTTGATTAGTTGTATGCGTGTTCTCTGTACCTTGCTCTGACCATCCATTCTTTGTTGGCAATTTTCGATTTTTTGAACTAATTCTTGATCTTGTCGAAACTGCTATTGATAATTACCCACATGCCTTGATTTTCTTCATTTAAATGCGTGCATATCCATGAACATGTTTAATTGTTTGGTTGTCGCTATATATATGTATATATATGTGTACAGACATATATATATGTATGTGATTGCTCATTTCTTGCATTGTTTAACAGAACTTCCTTGTTGAGTATTTTGTGTGTCACCATATGTTGCCTTCCTGTCTCCTTTGTTGCATATGTATATACATGTCACTGTGCCAGTTTCTTTGAGTTCCATGTCCAGTTCCAATGCACTCAGTCTGGTGCACCACTTTGTATATTTGCACTACATGTTGATATCTGACATTGCATATGAACTTGTTCTTCAAGTGTTTTCATGCCTGAATGCCTGCATACTGACTTTGCTTGTATTGTCTAGCCTCAATTTTGGTTGTTGTTTTTTCATGTGTTCATGTCTGAATGCATGCATATACACGTACATATGAGCATGTTTAGTTGTTTGGTTGGAGTCTGGTTACATTGTGTGGTTCCTGAGAATGTTTGAAGCTTTGTTACTTGGTTCTGGTCTTGTTGAGCTGCTTTTGGTATTGTTGCTTTACATTTGAAGTCTGGTCTATCCTTGTCTGGTTGTATCCCTCGTGTTCACCACGGTTGTTTTTGTATGCACATATGTACTTGAACCTGTTTTCCTCTGAACTCCTGTGCATTGTTATGTTCTGGTCTGGGTTCTGAACTGCTGTGTTCATTCATGTATACATATACTTGTATGCACATATGTACTTGAACCTATTTGCCTCTGAACTGACCATTGTTTTATTCTTTGTACATGTCTAGTGCCATTGTGTTCTCTGAACTGTAGACTGGTCTGGCTCTATATGATGTTTTCATGTTGCATGTTGTCATGTGGTATGTTTTGTTGAGGTTGTTTTGGTTGCTGTGACTGACCATTGCTATGTTGAGTTATTTTTGCATTGCACCTGAGTTGAATCCAGTCTTGGCATGGGTTTGACCTTGTGATCACATGTCCCTATAATTTTAACAAGCAAGTGTATATGGCGTGCACGACCTTGTGGCATATACAGTGATACATTGTGCATGTCACAAATTGTTCGCGTAAGATGAATTAAAAAACGACGACGAACAACCCAAATAACAGGGGCAAACAATATTTTCAAAACGCACACTTCATTGTGCACTGCAAAATATTTCTTTTTCAATTTTACCGCGTCAATGTTTATTTTTCAGATAGTTCAAATGCTGGATACAGACTGGGACGGAGTTGAAGATCAAATATGAGTGATGAGTGAATTATGTAGTGAGATGAAACGTGCATATAAAATTGTAAAGTGAAAATTGTGCTGTAAAAGAAACTTGTATTTGGAATATAGTGAAAGCTTAAATTTTTACTATTTGAATTTGTAATAAAATATTTGTTTAAATAAGGATTCCTCGTTATTTATTTTACTCAACAAATATTTATTTAATTATGTGGAAAAATAAAATAGTATAATAACAAATACATTTAAACGAATATATCTATACTATACTATTAGTAGTGAGTTGAGTTTCAAGCTCACACAGGCCCCCTTGAAATTTGGCAGCCGAACAGTCTCCTTTTTTTTATTCGTAATTTATCTCTCCATGCATATCCTTCTCTGCCTCTCTCCATCCCAAAACTGACGGTCCCTTCTCTCCTCCTCACAAATTACGCTACCCACTAACGATAGAATCGCTTTCTGTTTCCCTCCTCTTTCCTCCTTTTTCTTCATTTCCCTCGGGAATTGATGAATTCCATTCGATTTCGACCTTGCCCGTTCCTTTAGCCCGCTTTTTCCGCCACATCGTGTACCCTACCGTCGCCGTCAACATCGTTTTCGGCTCTCCATCTCTTCCCACTATCGCGATAGCTTCCTTCTCACAGTTTTGCATCTGAATTTACTGCAACGAATCTCGGCCACGCTTTGTTCCAATGGGTTTAAACCTGTAGAGTAGCTGTGCGTGTTGTTTCTTGCTACTCATCTGGTGACTGTTACTACCTGAATATTTAGTTTTACATTGGTGTATGCTTTTCCCTGCAATTTCTCTATCCCTGTTTTTTTATTTGTTGTACAGTTTTAGGTTTTCCACCACTGCAGTAGAAAAGTTGGTGGTTTCTTCGATTATTTTCGTTTGTGCACACTATTTTCAGACTACACTAGATATTGAATTATATTGAAATTAGAGCTTTAGATTCAATTTGTAATTTAACTACACCCTTTTTAACTCAGCTGCAAAGGTTTTAAGCTAGGAAGAACATGAGCTTCGAAGAAATCGTTTTAGATTTATTTTCATACCACATATTCATGTTTTCACAAAGGTTTAGTACATGCCAAATTAGATCTGACGCTGCATGTTACGTGGTTCCACAGCTATTTACATATGAAGATTTCATCTTACTTCAAATCGGAATTTGTTCATTTGAACAAATACATGAATCGATATGCAACCATTATGTTGATTATGGGAAAGGAAGATTTTTTATGCGATGTAAAAGGTTTGATTTTTGTACTCAAACAAACAGTTTCATCACTATGGTTGTAGCATTGTCTTTGCATTTTACATGTGACATGGGAATTGAAATTTACCATCCCATTGTTAAGGAGAAGGAAAGCTACATATAGTAAATAAAATATGTATTCTCTTTCTAACAATACCTCATATTGCGAGAGCTTAATTTTGCACCACTCATTGACTAATAAGTAAATCGTGGTGCCTACAACCTTATCTTATATTAAAATTATGAGAACCAAAGTTCCAATTGAAATGCTCATATAACAGCTTAAAACTATCTGACATTTGAACGATACTTTCAAGTGATAGTTAGTGTTACATTAACTCTTTATTGATTGTTTATAATATTTTATGATTACCCTATCAGGATAATACATAGTAAAGAACACCAAAATATAAAAATAAAATACTATATGCAGAAGCAAGAAAAAATCACCAGATACAAATTCACTAAATTATTTTCTCATTTTGCAAAAAATACGCAGAAGATTAGTTGGCTATCATCTTTGTTGTTGTAATAATATGATCGACCTTCCTAATTTAGATTTGTTGGCCTCCCCAATATGGATTTATGTACCATTTAACACATTTCCAAAGCTTTTATGCATATTGGAAAGCTCTTAACATCCCGTAAATGCAAGATAACGGCCAAGCCCAAGAGAATAATTATCACATGGTCTTTTCTGTTTGATTGGTAGCAAAGCCTTAGTCATCTTAGATAACTTTCATACTTTCACAAATATTTTGTTCTTTTTAGAAGTATAATTTCTTGCCATAAAATCTTTGTGGTGTGTGTGTGTAGTTTTTTCCCTTAATGCATCAATTTTCACCCTTAGAAAATTGATCAACCATTCATTATTTTATCAATGAATAGTAAATTAATGGCTAGGAATGATGCCTCATAAAGGGAGGACGAGTTCGATGAATAAGTAGTTTCACCAGATGTTATTTATGTTTGGGTGCAATACACAGATTAATGGACAAGTTAATTGAAAAATATGCTCTGTTGCTTACATGTAATAAATGTACGGTTATTTCCTTTTGGTCAATTAACATTTTTGTTTATTTATTTGTGTAGGGTTAAGTGAGTGTTATTTATCAATTCAATATAGTGCTATTTTGAAATTCTTTTATCTGAACATGCAATTAATTACCGACCGTTACAAGTAATTTAATCATGGCAAATTGATTTTCAGTTTATGTTTTGTGTAATAGTTTATACCGAAGAAGTCATTTATTGATAGGACTTAATTACCTATAAATGCAATTTTTGGAAAACAATAGCTTTAACTTAAGAGCCGAGCATTTACATATATCAGTTTCAAATAATGGAATGTTAGTCATCATAAATAGAGGTTACGTTGGATTGTTCATAAAGTTAATAGCGAACTTGACAATTCTACCACCAAATATTAGATTTTGAGGCATTAATCTTTTCTTTATAGTGTTTTGTTTTTTTCCCCTGTGTAAGCCAAAGGTTTCTATTTGTACTTGATAGTTTTTCGATGTTTATTGATTTTTTATCCTATTTTTTTATATGAAAAATAGACTCATCACAGAACCAATATTCAAGCATTTTATTGATGAGCTTAATAAACTCTGAACCCCATAAAGTTTTGGTATGCATTATTGATTAAATATGGAGCATAAAAATGAAAACATTATTAGTAAATAGAGCAAAAGGTTGTTCATGCTTTGGCTTTTCACTTTTATGCTATGTTCAACTACAAGCGTTAGTTTTATTTGCTGCATAATTCATATGAATGGATTCTGATTCACAAAGTATATATTCCTTGGTTAATGAAATGCTCTACATGGCGGGTAGCTTAATAATCTTTTTCTCACATTCAATTTTTGTGTGCTTATATCATTGTTTTGGCTTCATCGATTCTTACCAATCTTTTGACATTGTTCAAAATAATGTCTTCTTTGTTTCCTTACCTCACATACATATTTTCAAACGTAGTTTCTTCCTCAATTTATGCACATTTACAAGTAATTTATAAAGAACAAAAGCTGCTGGTCAAGAAAGAAGACTGTTGCCCCAACTAAGAAGGATGTTACTGGTCAAGGACCTGCAGTTAAGGTGGCAGAGAAGAGTGCAAAAGATACCCCATCGAAGAAGAAAGTGGTGGCTACTGCTAAAAGGGCTGCTCCACCAAATATTGCTACAACAGTGAAGGAAGCCTTGGTGAAAAAGGCAGCACCAGTGCAGAAGGTTGTTGTGGTAAAGGTATATTGGATGGTTTCGATGAGGATTCATTAACATCGTTGGGATCTGTACTTTGAGAACTCTGTCTGAATTTAGATCCAATGGGTTTGGGATGTTGCTTAAGTTTTAGAACTTACTTTAGGTACAGTTTCAATTTATCTAGGTTATGTATTTTCCCTTCAATTTTTGAATAATTAACTTACAATCAGTAGTGCAATATCACTGACTTTTATGCGATCACTTTGTAAACTAATAAAAGTTTAATTATGAGTAATGGAAGTTTAAAGCTTTTTTATCCTTCCTTTCCTTTACTCTTTTTCTATTTCATTACAATTTTTAACCTTAACTACTGTATTTTTGTAACTTCTTATTTTGTCTCAGTATGGACTCGCAGGATAATGGGGGCGAATCTCTATCGACGCTGAAACCAACAAATTCTCATATATTTCTCTGTATGAAGCCTTTCCCTGATGCTTTTTCTCTCCATATTTCTCCTATCTCCAACTAATTTAGATAATTTTCAGTGCATTGACTTGGTAACTTTCGATTTGCAGAACCGTTACTAAATTAATTCTTAATCTATTATCCTTCTTTGCCTACTTCAACTACTACAGCTTTCAATTTCCAGCCTCAGCATTACAGGTATCATTATTCTTACTTTGTATACTTTTTATATATTATTTTATTGATGCTTTAGAATTTGGTAATGATTTAGGTTTTAATATTTTGTCCTTGATTTGTTTATATCGATCATTTCTAAAAACGACAGTTTTTATTACTGGACCAGTATAAGAATATATTTGATATATTGATCAAATGTTACTTAAGTACGTATTGTAATCTGATCAATTAGATTTGGGTTGGTCTTTCTTTAATATTTGATGTATTGTAATATGAATCTATATAAGATGGTATTTAAACGCAAAATGTACACCTATTTGATTTGTAGAGACATACACATACTTGACAAACTATCCTACTGCATATTAGATTCAAAGATTTGTTAGATTGTCTATGGTTACTCCATTGTTTTCCGTTTGAACCATTATACACTTTCTTAAAATTTCAAACAAGGTATCAAACTTACATTTTTATGAAATGCTGCGAAGATGAAAATTAGTTTTGAAATTCTATGTTTTTGTATGAATGTGGAATTAGGCACAATCCATGTTCATTTAATTTGTTTGCAATTGTATGTTGTTGAATATATTTTTTTTAGTTAAGTTTAGCAGGATTGTACTCCGCTGAATTTAAAACCTTATTGTGCAATTGTATGTGAAGAAGAATATGAGCTCTGAAATGCTTTCAATTAGGTGTCAGAATGGAAGATTTATTGGAAGTGACAACTGCGAGCGTGCTATGAATCTCAATTCTACGGCCAACAGGTTTAATTTAGAAGTTTATATTTTTGTTTTATAGATTTAATAATTACGGAAGTTGGCTGATATTAGCTGTGCAACAAACGAAAATTCCACATGAGTTCATCTTAGCTTATTCCATAACTGCCTATTTATTATGCCAATTCAAGAGGTTCATTTTTTTCCCGTGGAAGTTGACGCTTTTTATTAGCAGATTCATTAGCTAACTCCAAGCCTTTTAGAAATTGAAAGCAAACGGTTATTAAATGTTTTCTGCACTATTATCTTAAAATTTTAGAAAAATCTATCTTAAAGACTAAAATAGTATGATATTGAAATATTTCTTTTACTTAAAAATGATACCTGCCTATCTATAAACTAACTGTGGGTTTTTTAAAAAGCTATCAGTATACGTTATAGTTTGGTGTTTGGACAAGTATTTGACTGGTATGTTTCTATTCAGTTGAATAAAGAAAAACACTAGCCTTTCTATTTGCATGTAATGCTTTTGAAACGTTGGAAAAAATAATCAGTATAAGCTTTCAACGTATAGTTGTTCTTTTTATGTTTCTATTTAGTTATACTTTATTTAAGCATTTCATAAATTAGCCCTTTAAACTTTAATAATCAAGTGTGGAGTCAAGTACACAGAATTTTGCAATCTATTTTACCTCATGTTTTGATCGATACCATTGACTGTCCTATAAAAATAACATTGTACGTTATTGCTGCAGTTCAATTTTATTTTATTTTATCAAAAAATCTATCAATAGTGTATCGTCGATGGAAATTGCATAAAATGGGATCGATATGTGCATATAGCACCACTCTTAATTATAATGGGATGTTCAACGGATTATTAGAAACATACCAAACAGTAGTTCATTCAAATTTATGTTTTTTGCATACCAAATTTCAGCTTGCAACTCGAAACATGGATTATATACTTTGGGCAGTAGAGATTAGTTAAAGCACTTATTCCAATTGCTACTTAGCTATTCTCGAACATTTCATTGGTAGGCAGTTCTCTGATTTATAATACTTTCCCATGCATTTTAACCTTTACTCAGATGCATTTTTCCATGTTTGTGGATACTTCTGCTCATGTTAGTTTCATGCATTTACATTTAAGACTGCATATGGAAGGGGTGTTTGCATTCTGTCCATAAATGACACTTTATTCGAAGATATACTTACGTATAATCAAATACACATGTTAATATCAAGCAACATTTTTCCAACGATACTTATTATGCAGTCCATATTTGAGTATTTTTAGCTTTTGTTGTTTTATGATTTATCTTCTTCATAATTTTTCATAATGAAATAAGAATAAGAATTATTGTGCGCTAGATTGTATATTATGCTTGATATGATGTTTGATTTTTGGTAGAAAATTCATAACAGAAATGCATAAAAATTTAATAGGTAATAATGATCCAAAATTTTCATTCTGTAATCAAGACTCCTTTACCATCCTTATATATAAGCTCATTGAACCTATAATGAGTCATTAGATGCTTATCCCTACCAAAAGGGATGTAACTCCCGCTTATTAGCACATTTTAGTTACGGGATTCTTAATATAAAAGTTTGAAGATATGAACTGGTTTATCGTAGTTTAAATATCTTTCACAACAAGTTTTCGGCAAACAAGCTTACTAGAGTACGTACTAAAAGATATATCTATCTCATATTCATCAATAATATTTGTTGGGGCACTATATGCCAAAGCATATATTAATAACAATTCACAACTATTTTATTCACGTTTGTCCGAAGGAACCCATCTGCTGCTTCCCTTCATCCATATCTTTGGGGTTCGACTGCACGATAATTAGTACTAGGGTGGCATGAATATGGGATTCTATCAGTATGAATACTAGTGAGGTCTTTAGCTTTGAACATGGGCGAGGTCAAGTAAAATTCAATGACCCATCTAAGTTTTATGTCATTATTTTAATCCTACGAGCTACAATTTTAACATGATGAGGGTTATTACCAAATATAGTTTAGCAGTTTTGTTGTATGTGTTAGGATTGGTCAAGTGACAGATTGATATGCAGTAATGCTACTACCTTTGTATAGTTTCATTTGTTTTAACAGCAAATAAATATGTTTACTGTAAGTTTTAAGCATGTAAGCTCAATAATAAGAAATGCTCACAACTCTTCATGCTTAACTGGTGTACATATACTTCAAATTATATATAAATTAAATCACATCATGCATTACAACATATTTTCTTATGTGTTTTACTTGGATAATGATTCATCTTCTGTTTACATTAACTACATATATGTTTAGTTCTCTAAATGTATGATTGAATTGGTTTGTACAATAATCATATGTATGTTCTTCCCTCCCTATTTTTTTGTTAATTATTAACAAACTCTTTAGGCAGTGGATTCACAACTATTACACTTACTTTCCCCTCTTCAGTATTGTTTTTCTTAATAATAATAACACAAATCTTTACTGACATCTATACATAAACTATGCAGCCATGGTTGAACAAGTGCAATGTGACAACAGTATGGTAGCATCAGCTGCTATATAAGAGAATGGCAACATATGGGATCTGTTACAACTGTACCTATTCTAATAGTTTGGTTTTTTCCTCCTTCCTTTGTGAACAAATATTTCAAACGCGTTGCTTTTTAACCATAGAAACTTTTTACAACTTGGTCCATAAAGTAATCAAATGATTATTGTTTCGTCCATTTCCAGTGAGTTGCTTATATTTTATTCATGACAAAACGTGGTCCATGGCCTAGCATAAGCTCATTCTTTTTTTACACACTATATTGTAAAATATAGTTTTCTGTGATAAATTGCATTTGTTGAAATGTTTTGAAATTTTACCTCCAACTTGGAGAACAACAAAGATTTATTTCCCTCAAAAGTTAGTTGTCCAATATGTGAACCGCAATGACTAACACTTCTTCACTTCAATCTCCACGTGCCTACATTTGAATAAATTGAATTGTTAACTTATTTCTCCTTTTAAAGTAATCTACAGCAACATTGTCAACAAATTTTCCAACTAATATTTTCATCAGTTTCTACCATATATTACAAACAGAGCATCACCAAAATTCTTATTTTCTTTCATTTCTATAGTAATTTATATGGATTGCAACCATCTTCAGCAATTGAATAAAATTTAAATTTTCGTTATTATATTCCAATTCATCATTGTCAAACGATCAAGAAGATAAGTAGGATAAATTTCGTGTGCGTAGAACGGGTTCACACTAGTGTGTGTGTGTGTGTGTGTGTGTATATACATGTTTATTATCATCAAACAAAAATCATACACTAGTATATTCTACAGATATCAGGCCTAACCGCGGTTATATAGAGTAGCGATCCAATCATTCCCCTGTATAGTTTTTGATCAACATCTTTTGACATGTATTCTTTATTCAAGGCTTCATTGGTTGCCATATGAGTGGGTTTTCCACTCGCAGTGGTCATACCGAACTTACTAACTAGATCCCTTGCATACTTTTTTGGCTAATGAAAATACCACTACTAATTGTTTTATTTGCAATCTTAAAAAGAAAATAAGTTCACCCGTATGACTCATTTTAAACTCTTTTGTCATTATTTCAGAAAACTCTTTGCTCATTTCATTGTTTGTTGATCCAAAAATGATATTATCTATATAAATCTGTACTAACTAGATATCATTTTTGTTTCTTTTAATAAAAAGAAGTATTATCTACTTACCAGTTTTAAAATTTGATTATAATAGGTAAGATTTTAGTCTGTCATACTAGACTCTAGGAGCTTGTTTCAGACCTATAAAGCTTTCTTTAATTTGTAAACATGATTTGAAAATTTTTCTTCTTAAAAAGGTGGAGGTTGTTCAACATAAACATCCTCTTTAATAAAACCATTTAAAAATGTACTTTTGACATCCATTTGAAATAATTTGAAATTGTTATGGTTTGTGAAAGCAAGTAGAGTTCTAATAGCTTCTAATTTTGCTATGGGTGCAAAGGTTTTATCAAAGTCTATTCCTTCTTTTTGACAATAACCTTGCATGACTAACCGAGCTTTATTTCTAACGACCTCACCTTGTTCGTTCGTTTTAATTTTATAAACCCATTTAGTTTCTATTATAGTTTTATCCTTAGATCTAGGAACAAGTTTCCATACATCATTTCTGGTAAATTGATTCAGTTCTTCTTGCATAGTAAGAATCCATGAATCATCAGATGATGCTTCCTTTGGATTTTTAAGTTCAATAGTTGATATAAAAGCTACATTACTCATCTTGTTTAGTTGATTTCTAGTTCTAACAATAGATTCAATATTTCCTAGTATATTTTCTATAGTTACATCTTTTAAAAACCCGATTCTTTATTAGGATGAACAGTTTAACAATTTGTTTCATTTGATTCATTATTTAAAGCAACAAAATCATCTTCATCGCTTATTTGAACAAATTTTTTTTTGAAATTTTCATCGAAAGATATATGCATTGTTTCTTCAAAGGTGTTATTTTTTAAATTGAAAACTCTGTATGCTTTACTTCTATTAGAATATCCGATAAAGATTCTTTTGTCGGATTTAGGATCAAATTTATCCAAGTTGACCTCTTTATTTAGAATAAACATTTACTTCAAAAAACTTTAAAATAAGATATCTTTGGTTTCTTATTGAAAAGAAGTTCATGTGGTGTTTTATTGGTTAGAGGTCTACTTAAAATCTTATTCAAAATGTAACAAGCTGTAGTAACTGTTTCAGTCCAAAATTTTCTTGGTAATTTACTATCTGAAAGCATAATTCTTGCACACTCTTGAATCATCCTATTTTATGCTCTAACACTCCGTTTTGTTGTGCAGTTCTTGAAAAGAAATCTTATGAGTTATTCCTCTTTGAATATAGAAATTCCCAAAATTTTCATTTTCAAATTCTCCACCACGATCACTACGAATAGTTTTGATTTTTAAAGAAAGTTGATTTTGAATTCTTTTTGCATAAGTTTTAAATAAACCAAAAACATCACTTTTATGTTTCAGAAAAATTGTCCATGTAAATGTAGAATAATCATCTACAATTATAAAAAAATATTTACTGTGATTTATTGACTGAATTTGAGATGAACCAAATAGATCTAAATGAAGTAACTCAAGAGATTTTGAATTTGAAATCATATCTTTCAATTTGAATGAACTCTTTCTAAGTTTTCCTAATTGACAAGCATCACATATACCATCTACTTTAAAATCCATTTTAAGAAGACCTCTTACTAGATCAAGTTTTGAAAGTCTAGATAAGAGTTTGAAATTTAAATGCCTAAGTCTTTTATGCCAAATCCAGGGGTCACTTGTATCAGCCAAAAATCATAGGTTATCACTTGAGATTTTTCATACGGAGAATATAAATATTTTTCTTCCTAATTCCTTCAAAGATAATATTTGACTTATTATCTTCGATGTGACACTTATTCTTTTCAAAGTTAATTTTGTAGCCCTTGTCACATAGTTGACTTATGCTAAGTAAGTTGAATTTTAGATTCCTAACTAATTAAACATCGGAAATAGTAGGAGTTTTAGAGTTACCGACATTGCCGATGCCAATTACATATCCTTTTGAATTGTCTCCAAAGTTGACCGGTCCTCCATCTTCATAAATTATGTCATTCAGTATCTCCGGATTACAAATCATGTGCCTTGAACATCCACTATCAAGTATCCATTTGTTTTTCTTGATTTGCATCATTTTTTCATTGAGTGTTGATTCTTCAAAACCCATATAATACATCTGTTCCTACACAATGCACCAATTCAATCGATAACTTGATTTTCTACAATGGCAATATGCAGACTTATGAGACAATGATGATTTGGACAGTTTTGAACTAGTGTTAACAGAATCTCCGAAAATTTCCATTTTAGACTTTTTCAAAATTTAGATTATGATAACTTTGAAAACCTGGCTCTGATACTAAATGTAGAAAGTGCGGATTACAGATCTTAAGGTAGAATTAACACAAGAGGCAGGGTGAATAATGTTTAATTAATTTTATGAATCTTTTTTAAAATCTTTTCAAATTAAACCCAAACAGATGCAATTCACAAACACAGAGACAATCACAGAACCAGATACAAATGCAAATAGTAAGTAAAAGCAGTAAAGAAAAGAAAACACCGAAATTTTATACTGGTTCAGAGTTACCCTATATCCAGTCCCACACAATTTCTTATGCAGATTTATTTTCAAATATAATGTCAATATACAACCTCGATTTCAAGGCCACGAGATACACCCTCATGTCTTCGAGTTCAGGGCAAATTTTCTTGATTTAACCAGACTACAAGATAACCCAATTGATTTATGGGCTACAATCACACCCAATTGATTTATGGACTATAATCATACCTGATTGATTTACGGGCCACAAGGACACCATTTTCAATCACATTTTGATAGAGAGAGACTCGATACACTTCGATCTTTTGATTAAAAATGATCCTATAACTGTGAATAACACTGAGATCTTTGAGAGAGAGTGACAGAGAATCAAACTAGAGACGATCGAGTTTGATTCACTTAGGATTTTGGCAGAGTTTTATCAAGAACGTTTGAAAATAAGAATGGAAGAGAAAGAGGAGAGAAAACAAAGAAATCTTAAGTGAAAATTCATTGAAAACTACTAGTATATATAGGAGAAAAAGGTTGTGTCCATTCGTGAACGGTTATGACGAATAGACATTTGTTTTGAAAGTTTGAATTTTAAAATCTACGGCTACCATGTCAACATGGGTGGTATAGGGATGTCGACATGCCTATGTTTTTAAAAAAAAAATTGATTTTGCTTTAAAATGATTTCTATTCTAAAACCCGTCAAAACAATTTCTAAACTTTGTAAACCATTTTGAATATAGTTTAAACTTATAAAAGAGTTTTAGAAAGTAATCTTAAAATATATAATCTGTAATACAAAAAACTAAGTACATACTTCTTTAAAAATTTTTTTTTGAGATTTAAAGGCAAAAATATTAGAATCAAGAGATAGTTTAAAAAATAAGAAATGATTTTGAAATTAATACGATTAAAAATAGTTTTTGAATTAATGTTAAAATATTTAAACCGAGAGAGAGAGAGATGTCTTTATAAAAAGACAGTTTTGAAAAAAAAAATCTAAAAATAAGTCATTTTTGAAAATTTCATAGATTCCATTTCACTAGATAAGGCCATGAATACCATCCCACTAAAGAGGCCGTGGGTTCTATCCTACAATTAAAGCAAGAAGGTGGATTCCATTCCACGGTTAAAATCCGAATAAAGATTTTAGTGCTATTACGAAGTTTTAACAAAAACCTAGACTCTACTACTTATCTTGATATCTTGAACTCTTAATAATCTTGATACCCATGAGTCTTCAGTCTTGATTTCTACAATCTTGAATTCGTCGGTCTTGAATTTCTATGCTGTACAGTCTTCATTCTCAGTACCTGCATATATATATATATATATATATATATATATATATACACACACACACACACATATATCTAGACAAAGATATTAATAAATATATTTTATAACAAGTCCAAAGGTTGTTGTCATCAAAACCACCATCTTAAGAACTAACAATGATGATATGGGTATTTTTATGTATTGTGGCGTGTGAGTATGTAGTTGAACGATGATACATGTACTTTCACAATATATCACCTCAATCATTTTATGTTGTTCAAAATGCATAGTACCACTTTAATGCTAATATCATAAAGCATTTCATATCTGATGCCATAAATTGACGATATAATATGGAAAAAGAAGGTGCTGCAAGAATAATGGTGTAATGTGGTGCAAGAAGAAAAAAAGAAGAAGGATCCAACTAACTGATTATGACGGAGGCATAAAACGGCGGAGACATAAACGTGCAACAGGAAAGAAATGTATACTACGACTCATAGAAATAGGAGGACGGTGCAAGGTGATGGAGCGGCGATGAGGAGGAAGCGTGTTGCTATAAGGCAATGAGGTGTAGGTGTTGACCAGTTGGATTTAGGAGTGAGTAATATTTAGTTAGAACCGAGTCAACCGACTTAACCGGTCTACTTAAGTCGGTTTGGTTCTGTTACGAAACTAAATCGATTTGAATTCTGTTTTTAAAATAATATTTTATGTCGGTTTAGCCGAAACTTTGTTAAATTATCGGAATTTATGGTATTGTAATAATTTTAAGAATTGGTTTAGCAATAAAAAAAATACAAAGTTTACCTATTAAAAATTGGTCATTTTTTCTTATAAGCATAAAAAAATAATCAATAAAATCTTTCTGAATGCAAATTTATATTTTCTTTTTGGTAAATCAATCATTTAAATAACAACATATAATAAGTTCACTTATTAATCTTTTTAGTTCGGTTCGACCGACTGCTCATCGAATTAACCGAAACTGATTCGATTTGGTTCAGTTCGCTTTTGGTTTTTCAGCTTGATATATTTTACTTCAAAACCAATCGAAAACCTAGCGAACCCATCGAATGTTCACCCTAATTGGATTGAAGGTAGCCGTTTGAAGGAGAAATTTGATTTTGGATTAGGAAAATGATTTATGTTTATTTTTATACCAATCCCTCTTTGGATAAAAAGTTGCCACCGGATGAAACCTACCCTGCAAGCCCGGCCCATCAACAGACCAACCCAAACCAACATCCCTGTTCCTCACTCAGGAGTCGGAACCCTAAACTCACGCCCCCTCTTCATCTTCTCTTCTCCAAAAAGCCAAAAAAACCACCAATTCGAGAACAATGGCGAGCTACGAATTCCAGGAAACCCAACACCAGTCCGAGCTCCCTTACGACCCAAACTTTGTCCCTGACTCGGTCAAGACGTTCATTGTCCATCTCTACCGCCACATCCGCGACAAGAACGTTTATGAGATCCACCAAATGTACGAAACATCCTTCCAGAACCTCACAAATCGCATGTTCCGTGACACTCCCTGGCCCTCCGTGGAAGCCATCGCATCCTACGTCGATAATGACCACGTGTTTTGCATGCTTTACAAGGAGATGTGGTACAGGCACGTCTATGCGAGACTGAGTCCGACCGCGAAGCAGAGGATTGAGAGCTGGGATAATTACTGCAGCTTGTTTGGGGTTGTGCTTCATGGGGTTGTTAATATGCAGCTGCCCAATCAGTGGCTTTGGGATATGATCGATGAGTTTGTCTACCAGTTTCAGAGCTATTGCCAGTATCGGGCTAAGTTGAAGATGAAGACTCAGGAGGAGCTGGCTTTGCTTAAGCAGTATGATCAGGTATTGATGTCTCATTGGTTGGAGTAATTTTCTTGTTAATTGATTGATCGGTTGCTATTTTGATTCATCATTTGCTGGCAAGCACTTGAGTGAAATTGTTTGTTGTATTATTTAGTTGGTTGCACATCTTCCGTTGGGAGATGTGATTAGGATATTGTTGCTAATACGTCATTCTAGTTGTCATTTGAAATGTGTCATTCTAGTTGTCATTTGAAATGTGAAGATGATGGGTTATGGTATGTGTTTTTGCATATTATTGTTTGTTAGGGGAATGAGATGATCTGAATTTGGGAGTAAATGCTGAATGTAGAACTTCCACAATCTTTGTACCATATATTTATCCGATTTAACTACTTTCATCATGCCAGCTAAGACATGTATGTGGTTTTGTTCTTCTACATACCTGTATAAGATATACTTTTACTGTATAAACAACTTAATTTCACTCAATCTCCCTATGTGGGACCTGTTCAGAATTGTATCACATTCAAAGTGGGGTTGAGAATCATTTAATCCAAAATATGTAAGAAGATTAGAATTTGATATTATAGAATGATGCAGTTAATCAGCTATCAAGTCTTTCAAGGAAATTAGTTTTTCTTTAACATATTTGGCTTAAGCTCATATTTGTATGTCCAAGCTCAACTCAACAATTGGATGCAGAACCCACGGTTCACTTGATCAATCTGTACATTGATGTTATAAAGAGAACAATTCTTAGTTGGGAAAGCAAAGTGTACTGTACCCCCACATTCAGGAAGTTTTGAGTTGAATATGAGCCAAACTGGATAATGATGGGAAATGTCATGCATCCTAAATGAGCTTAGAGTAATATTTGGTCCCAGTTAGCAAGTAAAATGTTTGTTGTTTGAAATACAGGTCTTATAAAAAAGAATTATGGAACTTTCTTTTCTATTTTAGTCTGGATTTTCTTTTTGGCCAATCCAACAAGTAAAATGTGCATACGTGCAGAAGTATGCTTGATTTCAGACTAGATATGTATACTCCACCACACTATGATTGTTTACTATGTTCAGGCTTTGTGGAAGTAGGCTCTTTTTATCTGCTTATATCCTAGTAACCAGTTATAGCGACTCAATGAATTGTTCAAGTTTTGTCATCTTTTGTAGGTTGTTTTGATATGCGAATGCATGCATGTCTTTTTACTTATTTTCTTCTCAGTTACACCAATGACGTTTGTAGTACGCTATCGAACAACTTATTTTATTTATTTTTACCATTTCAGGTCATCTTTAAATCAGTTGAACTGGAATAACTTTTGACTTTTTCGTTCAGACATTGGAAAACATGCTATAATCCTCATGATGTAATATACATAGTTCCAAATCTACCACTGTTCCTAGTATTAGTTATATTTATGTTAGAGGATATGTTTACAGATTGGCGGTTAAAAGCCTGAATTGGGAGCATTAGTGGGAGGGGGAACTTATACGAAAACGGAGATCGAAAAATGTGACCACATAGAAAACTTATAATATGAAAAGACTTGTGAACGTGCTCTATTAAAAAGAAATAGTAAATATTTCTTGTGAAATTTTATAGATGGATATGGTAGAATTTATACTGTTAGTGGTTTGTTTACTTGAACATATATCAGATAGTATTTGGCATTCGATTCAAACTTATTACTTCAATAATAATACATCACATTAGCATTATGTACAAGTAATCGAAGATGCTCCAAGGTGTAAACTTTTCAAAAAAAAAAAAAAAAACAGCAATGTCATCAGTTTAATCTGATTCTTCTTCACAATTATTTTTACAAATGTGTGCTTGGTTGCTTTATTTTTTTTTTATTTTTTTTTTATTTTTTTTTGATAAAATACTGTTTTTTCCTTCAAATTTTTTCATCCAGTCATAGGAAATGTTCTAGTCATTGAAGAAACATGTAATCATCTACTTTGAAATATATTCCCATCAAGTTTCCAACTAAGAACCCTGAACCATAGTTCTAACTAAGAAACTTCGCCCCCATACAAAGTTCTTGTTTCTAATGGCATATCATACCAATCAATGTTTATTATTGGCAGGCATGGAATGTATATGGTGTTCTCAACTACTTGCAAGCTCTTGTGGAGAAATCACAAATAGTTAGGATTTTGGAAAGGGAGAAAGAAGGCTTAGAGAAATTTACTGCAACCGATGGTTATGACTATGAAGGTGGAAGCAATGTTTTGAAAATGTTGGGCTATTATAGCATGGTTGGGTTGCTTAGAGTTCACTGTCTTCTGGGTGATTACAGCACTGGCCTCAAGTGTATGGCTCCAATTGACATTAGTCAGCAAGGTGTCTACACCATAGTGATAGGGAGTCACATATCCACAATTTATCACTATGGTTTTGCTAATCTAATGCTGAGGCGGTAATTCCTAACTTGGG
Source organism: Allium cepa (assembly GCA_030765085.1). Lineage (NCBI taxonomy): Eukaryota > Viridiplantae > Streptophyta > Magnoliopsida > Asparagales > Amaryllidaceae > Allium > Allium cepa. Next base: position 547,712,235 of record CM060942.1, read on the forward strand.
CACTGTATCTTTATTATCTTTGAAAATAATGTTTTTCTAACCTTTCTCATTTCTTTTAATTCTCACATTGAGTTGCAAAAAAGATAAGGAAAATGAAGTCGATGCCTTAATGCTTATTAAATTTTCCCAAGACTAAATAGACATTTAATTACTCTTTAGATCATTAGTTACCTGATGTTCATTGTTCATGAGTATGTTAATTTTATTTTGATTGATTTGGAGGTCATAATTTGAACATCAAACAGAATAATCCGATTAGCTTGCTCTGTTTGTTAGGTTTGATAATTTAAGCAGTGCTAACTGCAGCGATATTATCATTCGATATAAATGAAAGTAATAACTAATAAACATAGCGGTGTACTTTAGTCAATTAATATAGTTGCTTGAAATTTTAAACGCTAAGGGCCCGTTTGGTTTCATTTTGTATTTTGAGTTTTGTGTTTTCAACTTGTACTAAGAAATAGCAAGAAATAAGAGAAGAAGATTTATAACTCTTAGCCATTGCGACGACCAACGGACAATGAAAGAGTTGGATTGTTCTCTATGCTTTTGTTATCTTTTGAAATACGAAAAACAAAATAATCTTGGTTTCTATTTTGCATATTAATTTCATTTTTCAAAATTGTTTGTTTTTCAACAATACATACAACGGACACGCTTTTGTATAGATGAAAACACAAAAATAAAAACGACAAGCCAAACGGGGCCTAAATTACTTGATTCTTATGTTATGCACGCTGTTCAAGCTTCTTATCTCAAATATATCAGCCTGATTATACTATATTATCTTATCGGAAAGGTATACTGAAGCAGTGCGTGAATTCAACAAGATCCTTCTCTATATTCTAAAAACCAAGCAGTACCATCAGAATTCCCCTCAGTTTGATCAGATTCTGAAGAAGAATGAACAGATGTATGCCTTGCTAGCAATATGCCTTTCATTATGTCCTCAGGCTAAACTTGTTGATGAGAATGTGAACACTCATTTGAAGGAAAAATATAATGACAAAATGCTGAAAATGCAGAGAAGCGACGACGAAGCGAATACTGTGTATGACGAGCTTTTCACATATGCATGCCCTAAATTTATTACCCCTTCTATCCCATCTTTAGAAGAACCCCTTGCAAATTATAACCAGGTAACCTGCATTTTTAATTCAGCTGACAGACGATGGAAAATTTGACTCTTGTAGAAAAAATTATTCTGAGTTTGTAAGTGTAAAATTTGGGGAAACATTCCTGGCTGACATGTTATGCTTTCTTTATATGTCTCGGTAGTATATTCTTGTAACCATCTGTAGAATTAATCATCTTGAAGTTCAACTGTGAGATCTCCAGAATGACATTTTCTATTAGTTGCATACAGTATGTTATTCTGTTGGAAATAGTTCCGTCTTATTCATGCCTGTATGTCTTGTGGGTTCAAAATTGTGCTGATAGTTTAGCATTGCATTCAAATGGTAGAAGCTTATTATTGAGAGTTGAGATATTGGTTTTTGCAGGATGCTTATAGATTACAACTCAAATTGTTCCTATATGAAGTGAAACAGCAACAGCTACTTTCAAATGTCCGCAGCTACTTGAAGTTATATTCAACCATATCCATAGGAAAGCTTGCTTTATACATGGAAGTGGATGAATCCACTTTGAGGTAAATTTTTGTTTATTTCAACTTATTGCATGTAAAGTCTTATTTGCAAAAAATGCTTAAAATATTGTTTCATTTAGTTTCTTATTGGAGTTTTGTTAGCTCTAAAAATTCTATATTGTCATCCAATAACCGTGATTCCAGATTCTTTATAAAACAGTACTTCTGAAACTCACGCTTATCCTTTGTCTAATAGAATCATGATGGTTGGCTTACCAAATTTGTTAATGAAGTAACCATACTTTGTGCATGGAATACTTTTTTTTTAACTCGCAAGTGCTGATTGTCTGTTGATGTAGTTGAAAATTCAAACCACCCCTCGTGCAATAAGTTAGCAAAATATATACAATTTTTGGGGGGTGTGCGCGATCGCACGTGTGCGTATACTTATATATATATAAAATCAGTGTTCTATTTGTTGACAATAGTACTTAGACACACGCTTAAGAAATTGGCATTCGATATTTTTTAAAAGCTTTTTTGGTACAGTTGATATGTTAGAATTGATTATGGTTAATCTCGTTTGACTGTTGGTCAAAGTATTGTAGAGAAACATTGTTAACAAACTTCTAAATCGAGGGAAATAAAATTTATTATTTCAAGGAAATACAAGCAATTTTCCCTTAGGTAAAATAATATAAGGCATCAATAACTTAATCCAAAATTGAAATTTGGTGCTTAAATTATTCTACAATATAATTCCTAAGAAACAAACAAACAGTTTTTTTTCTTCCAAGAAATGATATAATTCTAATTTTAGAATATCGCTAAAATCCAAGTTGAAAGTAGACAAATTGTAACTTCACTTTAATTTTTAACCAAATTGAAATTCAATTAAAATACTAGTGAAACGCTCTCAAATGAGAAAATAAGAAACATCATGAAAAAATGTATCAAAATTTAGATGATAGAATATAAATTCATCAACAGATTAAAAGGCAAAAATATTTAAATATTACAGGATATATACATATTTCAAATGATTAAAATACTTAAATAATTCATAAATTGTTTTTGGTTAAACTTCAAATTTCATAGTAAATTTTGTTTATTTTTTCTATATTTAATTTTTGATAAAAAATCAAAGTTCAAATAGTTGCAAATAATATTTGGCTTCATATTCTGAACGACTATGGCTGAATAAATTGTATAAAAACGTTATTTTATGTTTCTTGGTTAATAGTAAATACGGAATGCGATGTCCTATAAAAATTTGTAATGAATTTATAAAAGAATTTTCTGATGATCTATTTTTATGTGAAAACAAAGTGAAATATATGAAAATTATATTTGTTACTAAATTCGTTTAATTGTTTTTACTCTTTAGACAATTTTGTTTTTGAATTTTTAAAAGCTTACCCTGAATACATCTTTTGGTTTTCATTTTTTTCTCTTTAAGTTTGTAGTAATGTCACGCTTAGTGTAAACCTCATTTTTGAAATTTTATATGATCACAATATATTTTGAAATTGTCTTCTTATCAAAATATTTTTGTGTTTCTTGAATACTTGAAGTTAAGGTATCTGATTTTTATTTTGATACCATTAACTATTGTTTTTTGATTTTGATTTTTATTCCATCGGATTTGTTTTGTAATCTTCATTAGGTAATTTGTTAATATATATTTTTGTTTTGTATATGAATTCACAGAAAAAACCTACCTAGCCTTACCCCTGATACAGCAACTTATTTCAATAATTATGCCCCTAAATTTGTGGAAAAACATCGTTCGTTATTTTCTTAACGTGTAAAATAATCCCATATATGCTACTTTTGTTGATTTTATACTTTAATTTCTGTTGTCTATATGTCTTGATGACATGCTCATGTGTGAAAATTTTGAAACTTTATAGGGCTAGTGTTTGAGTATTCAAAAAATGTCACGTTAGTGTTGTTCAATATGGTATAGGAATTGTGGTATACAGAATGGAAACATGAGCCTAAAATGTTACATACTGTGAAGCGTAGTACATTAGGCTAGGCTTAATCCAGTCACTTTGTCAAAACAAAAATCATTTTGTTGGAATGCGGAACGTGTTTAATAATTGCACTAGTTTTGTATTCGAGTGTGCATAATATTACTGACAGTCACACACAAACACACACATGTATAACATGGAGTAGAAATATTATAGCAAATATAAATAAACGCACTGGTACAGTTCTGTTGCATCTGGTTATTAGTAATAACTTGTAACTGTTGCAGCTACACGAAAGTACAAAATAGTCTATCATCTAAGTTTCCATTCGTGAGCCTTCTGCTAGTTTACATAAGTGGTTGAACTTACAATTTTGTTACATCATTTTGATGACTACTCTACTTCTCCTTGTTGCATGAACCATTACACTATGTAATATTTTAAACCATTTCCTACTTGTATTTTCCGCAAATATTCATTATTACTTAATCCAAGTTAATGTTATATGCTGTTAAAATTGTTGAAATCAATGTTTTAGATAATCCAAATCAGCATTTTGGATCATCACAATTGATGTTTGAAATCACATGTGTAACGTGTGCCAGATCATCGAGAGCGTACATACTAAATTGTAGTATGACTGTGAAATTGCGAATTGCAGTAAAATCGAGTCTATCTACAATATTATGGGGTCACAACATCAAATAACACCCCATACAATTAATTTAACATTTTATTTTATATAACTTGTTTTCTCTCTTATCTAAAAATGATGCCTCTTCAACCAACTCTTAATTTCTTTATTTACTATTGCTTCAAAAACCAATGCTGAATGACATCTAAATTCCCAGAATGGTTTCCATAATTCTACGGTTACCTAACAATCAGATAGGGGTTGGTAATATATGACTGATTGTTTTTTTTTTTTTCCTTCAGAGAGCTATTTTAACTTACATATTAATTTGCATGTTTATTCTACTCTTCAAGATTGGTATATATACTGTTTTTATTCCCTTCACAGAGCAATTTTAATGACCTACAAGCACAAGATGCACTCTGTTGACGGTGATGGAAATATCATATCCAATGCGGATGTGGATTTTTACATTAATGAGGTACTCCCATCTTATTCAATTTGTATATTATTAGTGGCTGTTGAGTATTGTTACGAGGTTCATCTTGGACTATCTGTTCTATTTGCACGCTCGTTCATAATTTCTTCCTTCATGTTAACTTTACTGGATCTTGTATTGTTACTGATAGTCGTATATTACATTTTCTAAGTTCATAATTTGAATGATAAAATTTTCAAGCTTGATTAGTTTTCTCTATTAGTTTGGAAGTCGACATTGTCCACTCTTCTGCTTTGCGTTACAATGCAGCATGCAATCATCTAAAATTACAAGGCAGCTTTCTTTCAATTCAAAGCAACAAATAGTGTTTATTTGCTAGCAGTACTTGCTAGCGTTCCAATGATATTTCTATTTACAACTCTAACCACCCACATTTCGTATTCATGCATAAGATTATGGCAAACTCTATTAATACACCCTAAATTACTATACTTGCACATAAAATTTTGTCAAAATCGTATATACCACGTATACACCATATATATATTAAAAAAAACTACCCTCACTTTCAAGAAAAACAGAATGCTTGTTTCATTTAGTTAACTGTTTGTCTCATGCACCGATCAAACTAACCATGATTCCTAAATTCTCCAAATCAACCTTTTGCAAATCCCAAATTTCAATTTTGAAAACTTCGAATGGAATTTAAGTTTACTTAATTATTTACATATAGAAAATTGGATTCAATTTTTTAATATCTTAATTTTGATATTACTTTAAACTTAGATTAAATTTAAGCTAAAAGACAAAGAAGAATTAATACTTTATGAATCATATTATACTAAATTTTATGTTTAGTTTTGAAGTTAAAAATGTTAAAAAGGATTATGCATGGATGAGTACTGGAATTATTTGAATAAGATTTGACATATGAAAGGAATTACTTCATCTGATGAAATTTTAGTTATGTTATGAAAGGAATTATGTTGATTATATACGACGTGGACAAACAAGATTTGTATACTATGATTTTTTTCTTTCTTTAATCTTGGTTTTATATTTTTTTTAGTGCTTGTCTTATTATTATTATTACTAGGTTGGCTTTCGACCAGGTCAAATGGTTTTAAAGGAAATGATTTCGATTGAGTTCCTCTTTTGTTTTAAATGACTGCTTTCGTCTAATTCGAAACCTTTAGTTATCGCTTTCTTCCTTTTGACCTATATGGTTTCGAAAGGGTTACTTTGTTTTCTAAAAAGTTGGCCGCTTCTCCAATGCGTTCGAATGGATGGTTTCGACACCACTTCTTTACTTAGGAAATGGTTTCGGAACAGATGCTTTCGACTTGAGTGATTTTAATGATCCTTTTTCTTTGATTGAAGTATAATCCAATTGGTTTCAAAACAGATAGTTTTGTTGGTTTCGAATGGAGTCGAACCCAAGTGCTTTCGGAAGGTAGGTTTCGATGCCTTCGAAAGGTTTTAATGAATGGTTTCGAAGGGGCGGTTTACCGGGTTCCGAAAGGATTAAAAGGAAAGGTTTTTCTGATTGTTTAGAAAAGTTCAAAAGGAGGTTTTTCCTATGTTTTCAAAAGGCAATATTTAATAATATTTAAAGAAAGATGTCTAGGATTTTAAAGCTTTCGAAGGGAAGGTTTTTATGCTTCGAAGGGAAGAATTTGAATGGTTTCAAAAGCAAGGATTTGGCCTTTCGGCCTATGTTAAATAAAGCGGTACTTTCAATAGTTTCGAAGGGGTTACTTTCAATAGTTTCGAAGGGGTTACTTTCAATGGTTTCGAAAGGGTTGTTTAAAGGTTTCGAAGGTAATAAATAGGCAATGTAGCCTAAGTGTTTCAAGTTAAAATGGACTTTGACTTATATTGAGGGATATGTAATCCTTATTGAAATTCATCAACATTATTTTGAGTAAAGTATATATAACATGGAAAAATAGATTAGCGTAAAGCTAAAGTTGTATTGTATAAGTATGATTTAAAAGGTTAAATAATTTTGAAAAGATGATTATTATTATTATTATTATTATTATTATTATTATTATTATTATTATTTATTTTAAATTAAGGGCGTTGGTAAATAATCTATCGTGTATAAACAAAATTTGCCAAAGATCATCTCATCATTGTTAACGTCAAAATTTTGAATGCAGGACATTGTATATGTCACTGAAATAAAGCCGGTAAAGCGTTATGGTGATTATTTTCTGAGGCAGATCTTAAAGGTAAACCGCTCTCCTTTCTACCTTTTTTTTGCTCTTTTATATTTGTTTAAAATTGCTTTATCCCAGCACTGTAGTGTACATAGACATCTTTCAACTTCAATACTTGACTGTATTTACTTATACATTGTTATTCAATCACTCTGCAGTTTGAAGAAATAATTGGCCAGTTGGATGGAGTAAAGCTAGAATCCTAGGTTGAACTCCATTGTTCAAGATAATTTATTTAGGCTTTTGCTTTCGGACTTTATTTTGTTGTTTCAAACTTTCAGTATGAGTAGATCTTGCCTTTTTGACATATTGATGAATCATTATTGTTTTTTGTTGTATCTGTTCTGTTATTATTCTTTATAAAAAGTAAAATTTTTGTCAAATTAACCATCGTACTGAATTATCGTATTTGGTTTGTGTTCTAGTATGATGCACCATTAATTTTTCTCTTATAAACATTGAAATTTGTGTGTGTATATCAGTAAACGATGATAAGCTACAAAAGGTAATGGAGAAAAATATGATACAACAGCTATACGCCTCATGTGCTCTATTAGTACTCTCCCTCTACAACCTTCTCTCCGTACATCTTTTTCGCTTCAATGTCGTGCTGTAGGACTCCTCAACCCTCCCAATTCCCCAAGCTTTTCTATATAGGAAAACCTCTTGTTTGTCACTACTTTTGCCGGAGGCTTCTTCATAATCCCATCATCTGAGCCATTGTTGTCTTCCACATCGCCTCCATCTTTCTTCTCGCCGTCTCCGTCCTGGTCCATGTGCCATCCCATGAAGTCCGAAAGCGTCATTGAGTTTGGAGGTTCCATTTTGTTTAGCTTCTCTAGCTCTTCTCGAGGATCGAGTTTGGTTATCGGTATTTCCTGCATAAGCTGCCTTCTGTTGGCCCCAGATGTCGGGTCCTGCGCTTGCGCATCTGCGTCTAGTACGTCCTCTATTCTCGACATCACCGTGTGCGCCAAACTCTCCAGAATCCTCGAGTAGCTTTCCAGGCATGCGTGCCCGACGTCCTTAAAAAATATCAAAGAGGAAAACTCAAATCATTTAGGATATGTTTTCCCCGAAACTTTGTCTAGTTAGTTTCATTATGGAATATGTAGATAGTGGATTTGTTGCTTACTCTATTATATTGAATTTTGCTGATGTCAAGAGCTGATTGGGAAATTCCAGGAAATCTGTGCTTGATAAGATGCAGGATTGTTTCCGCTCTTTCTTCAAACTGCTCTCTTTTCTCCAAGCTGACTGCCGAACCCCACGACGACTTGCTGTCTTTGTTCACCATTTTTCGCTTCCAAATCACTATTGATGCCTCAATTCTGTTCTTCAAGTCCAGAACCTTGTGCTCCGTCGATAGATCCATAGATGCTAGAAATTGTTCGTGGTCGAATACGTCAGCCGTTATGCTTCGGTATATCGCATCTCCCAAACTCGCCTTTCCATTCTGTTCAAAAATTATAATTGGTATAATCGTTGTTCTTTTTCAATAGAGAGTGCTGCTACCATTTCTCAGTAATTAATACCTTGGGTAATGTTTCTATGTAGGATTCAGGGATCTCCATCTCCATGAGCACTTGAGCATTGATAGCCATGGCAGCCTTGAGAACTTGGTTGACGGACTCCTTTTGAAACTGCATCCATTTCCTCGAAACCTCGGACAAACCGTTAGGAGGGACTTTCACTTGAGGTAGCCACCATTTGTCGTCCTTTTGCCCATTCGACTTGTCCGTGTTGCTCGAGTCTTTCTTTTCGTACCAAAACTCATTTTGGTCTTTGAAGTTATCGAGATATCCCTACACCCCACAACCATACAACAAACAATATGAATAAAAAAGAGTTAGCTCATCTGGTCAAAACATCGGGATACATAATAAAATGACATACTTTGACAAAAGTTTTGGGAATTCAAAAAAGAGAGTTATACAATGTGAAAGATGTACTCACAAGAAGCATGGCATCAAGCTTTCGTAGCGCTGGGATATTCATAAGGAGATCTCTACGTTGTTGGGTCACCATTATCTGTCATAAACAACGAACGTGTTCTCGATTTCCATCCCATATGAAAAATAAAAGAATGAAATCGAACAAAAATAAAATGAAACTCTAATCAACCTCCATGTTAGTGCCATCTTTAGAAACTTGTTGAGAAGGAACGAACTCAACAATATGATCGGTGACCGACAGAAGCCAATCGATTTCTCTTCTCCATCTCGCTTTTCTTTCTGCAGACATCGGTTCTAACTTTCCTTGCTCGCTGAACACCGAAGCTGAATAAAGAAAAACACAAACAATAACCCTTAGTAAGCAAAAAGACATAAAATTTTCCTTTTAAAACAGAATAAAATGTCAAAAAAGGAATCAAGTACCAGCAATATTTGTTATGGCGTTCGATAATGCCAATGCCGAAGAGACTCCTTTTCCTCCACCTGACATGTCTTCTCCAAGCAGTAGCTTCGCAAACCTTTCCTTCATCATATCCACCTCTGAAATATACAAGAAATTTCAATAGTATAGGCAACTCTTCAAAAGAAATATGAGCCTATGTTATTTTTAGCTGTTTTTTAACTTTATTTGCGATTTTTGATGATTTTGCCAATAGCCACTAGTAAAAACCTGATTGTGTAATCAGGATGTTTTGATAATCAAGTTTAATGTGTGTGTGTGTGTATCTCTGCATGAATAGAAAGAAAGTAAAATGCTAATGGCCTCTAAAAAATAGTGGTAAAAGCCTCTTTGTTGAACATTCAAGATATACATAAATAACCATGTTAAAAGAATAAAAATAAAGAGAGTAAAGTGGAGATTTATTTTTCAAGAAATTAGGTTGAAGGTTTTCTTAGTCCACAGTAAGTAATTTTTACAACGCTTTAGAATAAAAATAAAGAGAGTAAAGTAGAAATTTATTTTTAGCTGTCTTCAACCTTATTTGCAATTTTTGATGATTTTGCCAATAGCCACTAGAAAAACCTGATTGTGCGATTAAGATGTTTTGGAAATCAAGATTAAAAAATATACGTAAGAATAGGAAGAAAGTAAAATACTAATGGCCTCTAAAATATAGTTGCAAATGCCTCTTTGTTGAACATTCAAGATATACATAAATAACCATGTTAATAGAATAAAATATCAATAAAAATAAAGAGAGTAGAGTGGAGCTCTATTTTTCAAGAAATTAGGTTGAAGGTTTTCTTAGTCCACGGTAATTAGTTTTTGCAACACTTTAGAATAATTAGTTTCAAAGTGCTATAAAAAAATGATAAATAATGATGCTTTCTTTTATCATTTATCATTTATCCAATTATTCCGAAGTGCTATTCTAAAAGCTTATTACCCTGGACCAAGAAACCTTTTAGCGAAAATCCTCATTATTTTTTGATATTTTTATATATCTTACCAGTTAGGTTTTCATTTGATCATTCATAAGCATATGCATAATAAAATCTAACGGCTGACATGTATTGTGCCATTGTGTTATATATTGGACAGAGAGATCTAATGGAGATGATTGCAAACCTGAAGGAGCAGTAGGGCCGCCAGCATCCTTACTGAGCCGGGACTTGGGGACCTTATTAGCGGACCGATCAAGGGCCCACCCGATCTGCTGGCCCTCAAGAGAGGAACTAGTTTTAGACCCTTGACTTCTGCACATTCGGTCCTTATCATCTTCCTTATTGCTGCCATTTTCAAGAATCAGGCTATGAGCCTGCCTACCTTCGAACATCCTTCCCTCTTCTTCTTCGAAGGTGAATCTCTTACTATGATCGATGCTGTGTCTCTTCTTCAGTAGCCTTACCATTACATGTGCCCACAACGCAAATTTATGCGAAGGGGTAGCTTCATTTCCTTTTGAATTAATTGTGAAGTACAATTAATGAGAAAAGAAAAGAAAGTATGTTTATTATGTATGCAATGATGATTAAAAACAAGAGCTTGAAAGAAGCTGAAGAAGAAGAAGACCCTTGTTTTGCTGAAGGAAAAAAAAGGGTCCTAAAGAATAAAATGAAGAGTTGGTGAAGAAATTGAGGGATGGTTTTGGGTATTGTTTGCTATTGTTAGGGATGGCTGTGCAAAATTTGTGAGATTTTGGTTAGAAAATGATATTATTTTTAGCAATTGACATGTCTTGATGTTACTTTTTATAGATGTGGTGTGCATGTTTTAGGAGTTTGGTTGTTGAAGGAAAGGTGTTTTCTCTTTTGCTTAAATAAAGCCCGGGTAATGTGGGACTTTATGTATACTGATTATAATCTTTTAAATGGGAGCTGTGAAGTCAAATAGATAGCTTTTGCCAAGTACATACGCATGTAGTTGACCTATGACATGTAATATTCTTTCTATACATATGAAGTTTGATGCTTTGTTCATGTTCTTTAGTGTAAAAGAGTGCGTCTTTTACCATTTTTTTTTTTAAAAAATAAATAAAAAAATCAGATATATTGCTTAGCGTATAATGGTAGATAAAGAGGTGAAAAAGAGAGAATACGCGCAAAATCAGTTCAAAAGGCAGAACAAAGATGTTAGGGTTCTTTCTTTCTCTGTTGCTTTTACTTTGATATTGTTATTTTTGGTTATTTTGGTCATTACCTCTCATACTAAAAGGAACTAAAAGTGTTAATTTTTAGAGTCCATTGTCATAGAGTCGGTGCTTCTTTGCAATGGTTTTGAAGTTCATTATCTTATAAATATATTAATCTTGTACTTCGAAGTAAAAATGATTAGTTATTCACTATTATTATTATTACTACTACTACAGTAAACTACACCGTACGTCCATTTAGTAGTTATAAATATTTTTTTATTGCTAAAATAATTTATGGATGACGTGCGCTATAAATACAAAAGATTTGATAGTTACATTACTTTTATTTTAAGCAAATTAACATTGAAAATATGTTAATGTGTGATTGATAAAGGAATGATGATAGAAGTTGCAAACCGATGGTGAGATTCTACTGACAAATGTAGGGAGTTTTCGGAATTTCAAAAAGACATCATGGAAATCTTATTCATTGAATTCTTTTTATTAATAACGAGTGTAATGGCACGCGCTTCGCGCGTGAATTATTTTTGTTATAAATTGTATATATTTAAATCGGTAAAAAAAATAATTTTTTATTTCAAGTGATACTAAGATTTGTATATTTGTAGAGCAGTATTTTGAATTTTAAAGAAAGTTTAATTTTATATCCTATTTTTAGAAGCATTTTGAATTTGTAAAATATGTTTAATTATTAGATCCTACTTTTAGGGGCGTTTGAATTTTATTTATATTATTAATTACTAAAGAATGGATTTAATTTTATATTG